>CM057459.1:1052137500-1054537500 GCA_016271365.2 Neoceratodus forsteri
CCTAACAATGAATTTCCATACTTTTGTCAGTGTGGAAGCAACCCTAACTGATGCATTAACAGAGTTTTTTGCAAAGAATTTCCTTTCTTTTTGAAAAAGTGTAATATAGGTAGTAAATGTTATATGTTGTAGGAAGCGTGGGGCCTGCTGCCCATTTGTGCATAATGATATGTGTCTGTGGGAACACGGGCCTTCCAGGCCCTGTGCTTCCACTTACACATAAGTATGGAGCCATACAGCAGCCCTATAAGGCAAGGAACACTTGTAACACTAATTTGCCAATATCTCGGAAAGCGTAGCAGCTAGAAAAAAAATTCAAGTGTCGTTGTAATCATGACAGTGGGTAGTTCTCGTAGCATAAATCGATTGAATCCATATCTCACATCATTTACAAGATATGGGCACTAAAAAGCACTGTGAATGCAAACTCTGTGGGCATAATAGTGGCCTACATACATGAAAATGACCGATTGGAACACTAATTCCCAAATATCTCAGTAACTGTAAAAGGTAGAAAAAAATTTCAAATTCCATGGTATTCATGGCTTTACAACCTACTTCTGCATTTAGTCCCCCCACATGGGGACTAAGAATTTTTGCTACGAAAAATCAGTATCAAGAACTGTTTTCAAGATACGGGCCCGGAAAGGCATCACAGGCACTGCAATGTTATCCTATGGGAAATGTTTCAAATTCAGAATGCTGTAACTATGGTCTTGTTCAATGTTTCCATACCAAACCACCAAAAATGCACATCTGTGGGACCAGGGCTTGCCACCCTGAAAATTTCAGGCCAATAGCGCTATCCACCTTGCCACAATGAAATGACAAAGAAAACAAACGCCGCAATGTTATCCTATGGGAAAATTTCTGATCTTCAGAATGCTGTAACTATGGACCTTTTAAATGTTTTCATACCAAATCACCGAAGTGCACATTTGTGGCACTAGGGCTTGCCACCTTGAAAGTTTCAGGCCAATAGCACAATCTACCTTGCCACAATGAAGTGACAAAGAAAACAACACATAGCAAAATGTCTTCATGCAATGTTGCCACGATTACTTTAATGTTTTAGAAGATTCTCCTATCTCTATAATGGGGATGTTATCGAGATCAGAAAAATGTTGCCGCAGTTACTTTTTCCCTGATCGCGATTGTTTTCGCGGCAACAAAAATGTTGCCCCGATCAAAATATGTAAAAATTTAAAAAAACATATTTCCAGACCAGCTGGTGACAAACTAATGTCAGGGACATGTTCCTCAGGGCCTGATTAGGTAAACACAGCTGTTGATTTCCTCTGAAAATAACTGAACTTTAAGAAACATACTGGGCCCAATTCTCAGTTACAAGTGCTTGTGCTGCATTTCAGTGTCAATCCTTTTCTTGCAATTACCAGAGTTTTGCTCACAGTATTCACCTTCCCACAGATTTTCAAATCAGTTTTCAAATTTTATCAAAGAAGGTGGGATTGTCACAGGGCTATTATTAAACCACTTCAACCCAGGCTTTTGCAGTCAGAATACCATCAAACCCACCTATAAATCTGTTACAGGCAAGCATTAGTTGTGTAACTAAAGTGCAACTAAGAACGAAGCTCATAGGTGATGGAGATCTGCAAGGGTCAAACAAAGCAACAGAAACAGCATGTTTAACAGGAATAAAGATGGTTTTACAATGGATATCTAAGACAATATTTGGACTGATGTTTGAAAATGGAGGCCACTGGACCACCAGGTGGGCTGGGGAGATCTTACAACAAATGTGGACACCGGGGCCTGGTAGCAGATCGAAAGGTATGGAATGAGTGGGGTGGAATAACGGAGGCAGTAGCCCTATATGTAAAGGCTCTGCCCATGTCAGAGTGTAATATGACTTGTTATATGCCATGTACAGAATACCATGGTTTTCACACTTCAGGTGTTAGTGTGAGTAAATGATGTTTGTGTACACTAACATCTGGAGACCCTCATCTGCATTCCACCATAGTCAAAGGAAGGACTCCTTCCCCTTGACCACTAATACAGCATTCTGAAAAGTGTTGTGGCAAAATGGGGAGGATGTCCTCCCCCAATTTATACTTCCATACTTTGCAAATGTGAATCAGGCCCACTGTACTGTGTTATCTAGGGTATTCTTTCCTTCATGGTATGGAGTTCTTTTAAAATTCTAACAAAATGTTCTTTGATGTACAGTACATAAATATGAGGATAGCAGTTTTAAAAAAAGGTATACGGTCGCTACTGCGATAATTTTTCCCCACCCAACACTACAGCGACAATAGCGCCTGGTCGCTGTAGTGTTGGAGTGGGATCCTGGCACTGCTTTCTGGGGATATTGCACCCCCTCTGTGATGCAACTCCAACTCAGAGTTGATTAATTGAATAGCAGGGGGGTGTGGGGACAGCGACCCCTACATTGGTGTTTTGGAGGCAAAGCCCCCAGAAGAAAACATAGTTGGATGTAACTGTAAATGCGGTCAACATAAGGGAGTCACTGTAACATCAGTCGACAAAAAAATTGTCGACCAACTGTCATAGATCCTAAAAAAAAATACATACACTCATGAAGAGTACAGCTGTGTGAACCATCTAAAGTTTACCATGCAAACATTGACTGTCAAATGAAATAACATAATGCACTGGGTTGATGAATTGCCCAAAATGGCAGGATGATGCAGTGGCCCACATTAAATGCTACAGGTTCCAAAACTGGTGTCCGTTCGCTCAGTACCAAACATGGGCAATGCTAGTAAATAAGAGTATGTAATTAAACTGCAAAATAAAATGGTGCTTAAAATTTACAAAATTTCAATTTGAGGAAGATGACAGTGCGGCATTACACAGTGTGGGCTACAGGTTCCAAAAACTGTGTACCCATTGGAACAGTGACACACATAGACAATTCTTCCCATTATGCCATAGATAAGTGTTTTACACATTGGTTTCATAAGCAACATTGTTCCCAAAAGTATTTATTTGCCTTGTGTAGGCCTGTTAAAAATTCTCAAAACGTTTATCTAAAGAACACTGCATGAAGACAACAGTGTAGCATCCCAACGTATGGGTAGGCTACTGGTTCCAACAAAAAAAAAATGAGTACAATCCTTCCTCATCCACCTCATCATCCTATGTCTACAGCCCAGCTAGAAGTGTTGGAGATTCATCATTCATAAATCATGGCAAAAATGGTTTTGAAAAATGGGCAGGTTATTTTATTAAAAAGTGAGCATCTCTACGTTTTGGGTTGGAAGACATGTTCTACTTTTGATCACAATATTGCCTACAGTACTTGAGATTTTCTTTCAGTATGTACTTGCAGGTGGGCAACTGAGGTGTTCAACAGCTACCTTTGTCAAAATGGGCCTAATGACCTTTTTATTTTGGCGCGCTTGCGCAGCTAACATCTTGAGGCAGTGCAGCTTTGGAGGCATGATTGCTGGTGGGCGAATGCAGGGCACACACCAGTAGGTGCGTCCCTAATTCCCCAATCACCCTGCATGCTGGTGCCAAACCATGCATATAAAATGTGGAGTGCACATCTAAGAAAAGTTCCGCTGCAATCCGAGCAAAGCTCGTCAGATGTAGCGGACCTTCTCTGGACGTACTTGCCGACATTATGAGCATGGCGGCACAGTGGCTGCCAAACTGTAGACTTCGGGGGTGTCCAATCCCCCTGTCGGTTAACCCTGCCCCTCTGTACTGCCGACGGGGAAGCCCACTCCTCGTTGGCATAAATCATCTCCCCCCCCATTTGTTATATGCTGAAGGGGTGGCCAATCCCCCTTGGCTCTAACACCCCCCCCTTTACTTGTGTGCCGATGGGGGACCCCATTCCCCGTCAGCATAAAGAACCCCCCATTGTTAAATGTTGAGGGGGTGCCCAATCCCCCTCAGCTTGGCACCCCCCCACTTTCTTTGTGTGCCAACAGGGGTACCAAATCCCTGTTGGCATAAATTCCTGCCCCCCATTGTGTGCCGATGAGGGTGCCCAATCCCCTGTCAGCTACAGACCCTCCCAAACAGTTAGGTGGCATGCTGGGAGCCATCCAGCGTGTCAAATCCCTAAAACAAAAAACTGTCCATAATGGTTTTTTCACCAGTAAAATGAAGCGGTCCCTGTAGTCTCCCTGCCCCACACCAGCACTCAACCTCTGCGCACCCTGCCTCCCCACACACCCATCACCCGATACTTACCCCTGGAGTCTGGCGCGATGATCTTCGATGGCCCAGGAACATGTCTGCACTCCTCAAAGCCGACTGCAAACTGAGAAAATGCCAGTAAGCTGTATAATGGAATAAACAGGATTTTTTTCAACTTTAATGCATATCTCAGTCATTTTAAGGAATTTTGGCTCCAAATTTTCAACATGGAGTTTTTGTGACCATTCCTCAGGAATTCTTGCACTGTCATGGCTTTATTCAGTCCAGAAAGGTGATTTCGCACTCACTGCATGGAATCACCTTTTGGGACTGAGTAATGAAATGACAGTGCCACTGTTCAGGAGGGGGGGCGCTCAAAACGCCGATGTTGCAAATTTGGTGGGAAATCCAAAAAATGACTGTTTTACGAGCGTGCATTGCGCAGTTACTACACACACTCATAAGTTAGCAAATTCACAATATTTTCATAACATATTCTCAACATTGGCATTTTACCACACCTTCTTGAGAACTGTACAGCTGTCATTTTTCACATCCTAGCCAAAATGTGTTTTTACACTTCCGACGCAGAATAGCACAGTCGCAGTGCAAAGTCAGTGTTCGGGACACATTATGAAAATGACAGTAACACTGTTAATGAGCAGATGTCCTAAAGTGCCTGTGTTGAAAATTTGGTGACAATACTCCATAAAATGACTGTGTTGCGAGAGTGCATTACGCAGTTTGCACGCATGTTCTTAAGTTTTCACACTTATAATATTTTCACTCCAGCTTTTCAACAGTGCTATTGTTCTGCACCCCCTAATGAACAGTACAGCTGTCATTTTTCACATCCTGACCAAAATCTGTTTTTGCAGTTCTGGCACAGAATAGCTCGGTCACTGTGGAAAGTCCATGTTCGAGACCCATTATGAAAATGACAGTGACACTGTTCATTATCAGATGTCCTAAAATGCCTATGTTGAAAATTTGGTGACGAAAGTCAATAAAATGAGTGTTTTACAAGTGTGCATTGCACAGTTTGCACACATGCTCGTGACTTTCTGAATTTGTAATAGTTTCAATCCCACTGTTCATCATTGGCATTTTTCCATACCTCCTTATGAACAGTACAGCTGACTGAAATGTGTTTTAGCACGTCCAGCACAGAACTGCACAGTTGCTGTGTAAAATCAGTTTTCAGGACAGTTTGAGGAAAAGACAGTGACACTATTTATGAGCAGAGGTCCTAAAATGCCTATGTTGAAAATCTGGTTCCGAAAGTCCCTAAAATGACTGTGTTACAAACGTGCATTGCGCGGTTTCCACACACCCTTGAAACTTTGTCAATCTGCAATACTTTCATGCCACATTTTCACCACTGGCATTTGTGCACATCTCCTTATCAACAGTCCAGCTGCCATTTTTCACAGCCTGCCCAAGACGCATTTTTCCGCAACTGTGGCACACAATGGCGTGCTCGCTGTGCAAAATCACCTTTTGGGACACATTAACAAAATCACAGTGCTTGTCGTCTCTAGCTCCACCACTGCCACTGCCAATTCCAGCACAACAACATTCGGCATTGACAAATGCTTGTTTGGTAGCAGTTCAATAGAGATTTGTCTCCTGCAAGTGGTATGTTCTCACCCAGATAATTGTGCACAATTTGGTTTGCTTTCATATCAGGTACAGTACAACCATGTTAGAACGTGAATTGTCATGCTTTTATATCAAGCCATAGTTATATAGTTGTTTCCAGAGTGGTTTGTCATCAGTGGCTGTCTTTCTGGGAGGTGCGGCAGTAACAGCATCACTAAGTCATAGTTCACTTGGACACAAAAATGAAAGACTCTTGTGGTGATCAGTAGAAGCAGTGAAAACACGTTTTGATCAATCTTCTTCCCCCTTTCTTCCACCTGGCCTATCCACGTAATTTGAAGGGATGTTGAGTGCTGTTCTTATGCTCTACTTGTGTTCTTGACTCTTTGTTTTGTGCCATACATACAGTGACCAGATGGATAAACCAGGCTTATAGGACAACTAATCATTATTGCATTCTTGCTCAACAAAGAATGTCTCAATGGTGTCTCTGAATTAAGGGTCCAAGGGAATGGCCATGATGTAATGGTCAGCTCTATGTATTTCTGAAGTGTGTATGTGTCATTTCAGAACTGTGTTCCTATCTTTTCTACTAGACTGACAGAAGTGATATCTTCTGTGTTAACACACAGAGTTTTCATATGAACAAGCTGCAAGTTAATGTGGGCAAAAAGGGGAGTACCAGGCTTACACATACTGCATAAACACTTACCACCTATGTGACCTCTTCAGAGGGTTTCAACATAGTGCAGAGGGTTACCATCAGGTGCCACTGATGCAGGCTTATGTTTATCCCTCTCTTACTAATACCATGCTCAGTGGCATACTGGTGGCAGCCTTCTGTTTTTCTAGCAGCCCTTGTATAATGTAATAGGTGGAATTCCACCTTGCTGCCACGATTGTTTTCAAGTGGTAGAGGAGAAGGCACTTCAGCAGCTGAATCTTTCATAACAAAGTCAATAATGCCTTTACAAAATGGTTAAAATTGAACTGGCCTACTGGTGCAGCAGTAGCGCTATTGCATGTAGCACTGACAACCCATTTTAAGGAATGAATGCAGTGCATCAGAGGGTCAGCTGGGGGAGGTAGGATGAGCATCCCATGGGCAGCTCTCCTCCTCTGGGGGAGAGAGGGTTGTGGCTTCACAGCATACCAATGACACCCAGTTGAGGCTGGGTGTGTAGCAGCTGGGGCCACTCTTCAGTGAGTCAGGCTATTGTGGATGTCTATAGATTGGTTGCGTGAGCGAGCCCGACCCACACTGATGTCATTGCACATCCACGCCTCTGGGGCGACTCATGGGAAAACCCTTGGGCTGACTGCACCGTGAAGCCCCTGAACCTCCACCTGAATGACAACCCAAGCATAAGCCTCAGCTGGAACCTCAGGTGAATCTCGGTCTCTCCCATTGAGGATCCCCACCACAGGGCACTAACTGCAGGCCTCACAGTCCAGGAAGCATGGTTTGATGCCATTTGCAAGGTCCAGGTACTGAATAGGGGGTACATCCTTGTCCAAATCCATGAGATAAAGTTTAAAACAAAAATGGCTAAAATGACCGCAAATGTTTTTTGGCCAGACCGACACACACCTGCACAGTGGTGCTTTCCTCATCTAGGAATCCCCAAAATACCAGATTTATACAGTGAGAAAAACATGTAACATATATATAATCAGCATTATCAACTCCCTCTACAATGTTCTTTGCATTATCTGATAGCAGAAAACCTAGTGTTAATGAGTGTGGTGTCAGCAACTAATACAACGTCTGCTGCAGGAAGTTTAACATGTTTTCTGCATGGTAGTCATTGTCAATGCAAGCAATACATAAAGCTGCCTGCTTGCACAGGCTTGAAGGCTCCAGAGACTTGTAGCTACTGCTACTGCTGCTGTTGGCACTAAACCCAAGGGAGGTTGAGGAAGAGGAGGAAGAGGTGGAGATGGAGTAGGGGAAACTGACCAAATGGGCAGGCACTGCCATGTAATCAGTAGTCTGACCTCTGGTTCACATGTTCGTGGTGTTGTTAACCATTGAAACAAATGATGTTTTCAGGGCATGTGACACAGTCTTGTATATACTCTGATACAAGCCAGGGTGAGCCACTGTGGAAAAGTAGGTACAGCTGGATACTTCCTTGCATTAAAATGCAAGTGTAATTTGAGTTGAATAGAGGTCTCTGTGTTAAACCTCAATCTTTGCACCTTAATAACCCTGAACATGTTTGATGGAATTGCCCAAAATTTTGCATACATTGTCTGGGTGGCAAGTACTTGAGATATGGGAAGTTCAATTATGGGCGCTTATCAAGATTCTGAGATATGGATGCATCACAAATACAAACAAACTCTAGCAAGATCCAATATGGCTACACTATAATGGTATTGTGGAGAGTGAGAATTGCGTAAACTAGCTATTCTTGCACTAACCATTAAGCCACCTAACTGCACTTTCTAATTGTTGTGATACACACACACTGACATTCATATGCACATATATGCATATATATTCTAGTGTACCATAGATGTGCACTGTCTGCACATATTTTCACAGATTAAAAAAAAAACATCAAGGGACCATTTTCTTCTTTTCAGGCTCCAAGCGACATTAAAGGGTAGGGGGTTGCCACTAGACACATTTAAATCAGCAATGACATGCATAAGGCTGAAATTGATCTAGATAGCAGGGGAATGTAGATTAACAATTTTTGCACTAACCACTGAGCCACCTAACTGCACTTTCTAATTGTTATGATACACACACTGACTAATATATATATATATATAGACACATATACAGTGGAAACCATTTAAGTGCATTACCTTAGGATATGAACATTTTGTGCACTTAAGCTGGCTGTGCATTTATCCAAATTTTGCAGTTTTCCATTGTGGAGGGGTTGTGGGATAACAGATGGATCAGACACAGGACTTCAGGTTCAACAAACAATCTCGGTGTGATGTTTATTTAAAACACAGGGAATAACCTTAAGTAATGGCATATCCCTTCTTCAATACATCAGTTTGCAGCAACAGACTATGTGTGTCCTTCTTCTGCATTTAGTCAGCACCTACTGACCCATTGATCTATCTCTTTAGTGAAAATTATTTCATTCCCTATGTTGGTCTTGTGTGTTTGGGTGATGGGGAGCTCAAAAAAGGAAACCCCCAAAACAAGCTAAAGACAAAGATCATCAGTGCAGAAGCACTGAAGCAAGGGTTACCCCAAAGGGCATTAGCAATAAAGCCAAGTTTCAAAGAAACACAACATCACACATTTCCCTATAATGCAAAGCATCATGGGATGCATATGTAAATCACCAGGACATGTTAGACTGGTTCAGCTTAATTTAAGCAGGAATGCATGGTGCCAAAGGATCTCTCAAACCATCTGTAATTTATATGCATTTTAAACAACACAGTGGGGTTTTCTGATATCTCTACCCCAGTAACTTCATTTCTATAATACAGTCACCTAGTACTTTTGGCCTTTATCAAAAACACCCAGTGCCATTGTATTTTCAACATTTACAGTGTTCATACACATAAGGCATATACATCAAGGTATTTTATGACATACAGTAGTGCTATTGCATACTAAATCCAACAATGAGGAGCATGGCCGGTTGTTCTACATCAGCTCAGAGGTCACCATGATAATCTCCCTGTACAAGGACCTGAGAAGGAAAAGGAAAATTGAAGAAGACACCATAGCATAGTCAAGAAAGAGGAAGGGGCACCCATAGGTGGCCAACCTTAAGGACTAGAAATTATAAAGGCTAGATTAGGCTAAGAAATAGAAGAACTGTTGCAAGAGATTTAAGAAAAAGTTGGTCCTCAAGAGTGGCAGGATATCCCTGTCACATATCCCCCACCTTAAGAGGGAAGCAGTTATTTCAGACTTCTTACCACCGTCCTGTCCCAAGAATGAATGGAGCTTCAACCCATCCATCTTCAGAAGCTACATCTCAGGCTCCCTATTAATGATAAAAATTCCATCATAAACATAGTGGATATCATCATTCTTTACCCTGAAGCATTAACACATTTCTCAACAGAGACTAATGGTACATTCCCTGCATGATCTTCTTTTAGGGAAAGTCAATCATATTTCATTGACATCAATTCCTGCACCATATCTAGACATGAAATCAGCATTTGCATGTTTTATCCCTGCCCTGTGGGACACAGTAAATTGATAGGACTGAAGAGCTAAGTACCACCGCATTATACAGGAATTTTTTTCTCTCATTTGGTGCAACCAGCAAGGGGAATTACGATCAGTTACAATCTTAAATTCTGCCCCCCACAAGTAATATTCATATCTTCTCTCCCTCTCATGTAGCTTCCTACTGATATACATGATTGGATGCTCTTCCCCATCTAATTTCTGAGATACAACTGCCTCAATACTATTCTCTGATGTATCGGTTAGAACCTCAAACACTTGGTTGAAGTCAGGGTTTTTCAACACAGGAACTGTACATAGAATGGACTTGATATTCCTAAAAAGCCTCATCACAAACAGGGGTCCACTGAACCTTTTTCAGGCACCTCTTTTAAGTGAGATCAGTCAAAGGACAGGCAATGGCTGAGAAATTAGGAATAAATCTCTGGTAATAACCAGCCAGGCCTAGGAAAGATGTCATGTGCTTTTTTTGGTACATTAAGTGTTGGGCTGTTTGCTACTGCTGCAGCCTTCTCTACCTTGGGATTCACTTGTCCATCGCTTAAAATGAACCCTAGGTATCTTGTCTCAGCCTTTGCTACAGCACACTTAGCAGGGTTAATTACCACTCCTGACTCCTTTATTGCTTGCAAGGATCCAGCCAGGAACATCTCATACAAAAACACTGTGGCACAAAACAAAGCTGGGAATACATTGCAGCCTACAAGGTAAGCTTGCAAAATCATTGCCACTCCAAATCACTCAGGCAGGTGGCAGAAAGTATGAGGTATGAACCCCTGGTGGCCTGTGGGTCCCCCAGCCCAGCTACCACATCCCAGTCCCAGCAACAGTACACCCATTAGTGATCCCCAGTGCCACCCCACCCCCCTCACCATCACAGATCACATATTCTCCCACCTGCACCACTGTCACAGTAGGCAGTACAATGTAATATATCCCTGCAGTATAGTGGACACCCCACCCCTCCAGGTAGTCCCCCACCACCCTGCTCCCACCCCCACCACTAGTGGGTGATCAGCACAACCTTCCACTCTTCACCACAGCTGGCCACCCAAATAAGTTGCAATGAATGAGCATGTATCCATTCACAGGGTACATGCTCATCCATTGCAGCTCAGTCAGGTGACCAGCCATGGTGGAGAGTGGAGGGCTCTGCTGGTCACCCGCTAGTGGTGGGGGTGGGAGCAGGGTGGTGGGGGACTACCTGGGGGGGTGAGGAGTCCATTACACACCAGGGATATTTTGAATTGTACTACCTACTGTGGCAGTGGTGCAGGCAGATGGCTTGGTGATCGGGAATGGTGGGGGTGTGGAGGGTAGCACTGGGGATCGCTAATGGGTTTAATGTTGATGGGACTGAAATGTGACAGGTGGGCTGCGGGACCGATGGGCTACCAGGGGTCCATACCTTATTTTGCCTGCCACCTGCTTGCATGATTTGGAGTGGTGATGATTTTTGCAAGCCTACATTGAAGGCTGCGATGTATTCCTGGCTTTGTTTTGTGTTGCAATGTTTCTGGACATGATGTTCCTCACTGGATCTGCTTGCAAAACCTGGGACAAGTGTCTAATATGGGATTCCCAGTTCAGGGCTGAATATGAACACATCGTCTAAGTAAACCACACAATACTCAGTGTGTGGTCTTAGTATGTGGTCCATAAAACACTGAAAAGTGGCTGTGGCCCCATGCTGTCCAAATGGCACTGTGACAAACTGGTATAAACCAATTGAGGTGCTAAATGTGGTTTTATTTTGTGACTCAGGTGTCAAGGGGATTTGCCAGTATCCCTTAGTAAGGTCAAGAGTGGAAATGTACTGTGCATTGCCTAGCCGGTCAATGATGTCATCTATTTGGGGCATTGGATAGCCATCGAATAGTGATGCATTGTTAAGCTTCCTAAAATCTAGGCATACACTATCCCACCCTCTTTCTTGTCTACTATGACCATGGGTGAAGACCATGCACTCTTTGAGGGAACAATTACACTGGCGGTCATACAAAAGTTTATCAGTACTGAGGTATACCTCGAGGTACCACTGAGGCACTCAAGTTCAATTTGCATTGACTGTAATATGATCCTTTCTCAGTACCACCAACGTATACCTCGAGGTATACCTCAGTACTGAAAAACTTTTGTACGATCACCACTGTATGCCTAACTGCTCCATTTTTTTGACTTCCTGAATCACCTCATCCCTCAACTTCATGAGCAATCTGTAGGGTTTCTGGTGTATGGACTTGTCTTGCATGGCAGTTATGATGTGCACAATTCCTTTGGCCCTTCCCGGATGTTTGTGAATATGGGCTCAAATTCTTGTACTACCCCCTGCAAATCTTTCTGTTTGATGAGGCTCCATTTCTGGGTGTATCTGGATCTTCCCCAGCTGTCCTGACTGCCCTAGCCTTTTATAGGCAACCTCTATCTATGACTCCATAACTTCAGGATGGATAAAAAGGGAGGGGATAGATTTCTCACAGCATTTCCAAAGATGGTTCAGATAGTAATTTTTTTTTTGGGGGGGGGTCTTTTTCCTGGCATACTAAGCTCATAATTCACTGCTCCTGTTTGCCTCAAAATGATGAAGGGGCCCTGCCATTTCATGAGTAGTTTGTTTTCTGTGGAGGGAAGAAGAAACAACACTTTGTCCCCTGACTGAAATATTTTAGTCTTCAAACCCTGGTTGTATCTTTCTTTCTGCAAGTCTTGCTTCTGTTCTAAGCTCTAGTGTGCCAAGTTGATATACCTCACCAAGCACCTGCATGACCGAGTCATGTAATCCACAACCTTAAGATGTCCAACCTCCTTCTCTTCTTCCCAGTGTTCTTAAACCACATCCAGTGGACCCCTCAGATTCCTCCCATTCAATAATGAAAATGGAGAGAAACCACTGGATGCTTGAGGGATTTATCTTTAAGCAAAATGTATATATGGGAAGTACCTATTCCAATCTCTACCCTCTTCTTTTGCATACTTGCTCAACATTCTCTTTAATGTCTGATTAAACCTCTCTACAAGGTTGTCAGTCTGTGGGTGGTGTGGGGAAGTAGGCACTGCTATCCTGGTCAGCAGACAGTACAATTCTTTTAGCATGTATGCATTAAAATTACTCCCCTGATCAGTAAGTATTTCTTGGGGGATTCCCACGTGACTAAATACCTTTGCTAGCTCCTCTGCTATCCTTGAGGCAGTGATAGTTCTCATGGGGATAGCTTTTGGGTAGCGGGTAGCATAATCACATATGAACAGAACAAATCTGTTACCCTTGGAGCTCTTTTTCAGGGGGCCCACTACATCCATGGCTATGATGTCAGAGGGGTTATTCACAATGGGGATGGGTTGTAGTGGTACTTTATCCCTTTTTCCTTCATGAACTACCTTCTGACACTCAGCACATGCTTTACAATACTCAGCTATGTTCTCATGGATAGAGGGCCAATAAAACCTGGGCAATATCCTATTTAGGGTGCTATCTCTGCCTGCATGGCCTGCTAAAGGGATGTCGTGTGCCAGATACAGTACATGATTTGGGAGTGTAATTTTTCTGGAACCATTAGTTAGTCTACTACCTCTCTAGTTCTAGGGTTAGTGTATTTTCTGTACAGTATTCTCCTGTTTTACAACAAACTGAGGGGCACCTTTTTTCACTCCCTTCCCCCACCTGTGGAAAAAGAAAGGTCAAGTGAAGGGTCTGCTTTTTGCTCATGTTGCATATCACATTTAAAAGAGCTTCCCAAGTCTGGCTGTACACCAGCATTAGTATCAATCCAGTCCTTCTTTAGCTTCCTCTTCTCTACCTTAGTTTTACTGTCTTTACCAGGATCCTCAAAAAAATCATTAAATGGGAACACAGATGGTAAATGTCCTTGCTTCACTTGAGCTCTGGTGGTTATGGCAACTACAGCAGAGTCCTGGGCAGCATAACAATGTATAAATGAAGGAAAGTCTTGATAGTCATGTCAGATAACAACTGGCATGGTTAGGTGAAGCACCAACCCCACTTCTACCTCATGTGTCTTTTCTTGAACAGTCATTTGTATGGTGGCTTTAGAGTAGCAATGCATATCACTGTGCACACAGATGACTGCTGTGTCTGGCCCTTTATTATTCCCAGTGACCAGATCTGCTCACACAAGAGTCTGGTAGTTCCCTGACTCAATCAGTCCCATCATCTGCTGTGATCCAATCTGCACAGTAAAAGTTATCCCAGTTCGCCAAGGCTAGGTGAGCTGTCTCTTTCTTTATATTAGGACAGTTTCTAACATAATGTCCCTTCTTTTGGCACCATGACACACAATGTCTGCTACAGATATTCACCCCACTAGCTCTGCTCTCCAGTCTTGTTTCACTGTGGCTGGATTTGGCAATTTATAAATAAAAGGGTTCCTTACCAGATTGCTGGTGTTTGCAGCTGCTGATATCCCATGGAAGCCTCTGGGTCTGGATGGTCAGGCTGCCAGGAAGTCTACTGCCAATGTTATGGTTTTATCTGTGGAATCAGGATTATACTCCCAAAGCCAAAGTTGTACATCCTGAGGTAAAACTTTAATGAACAGTTCAATATTTACCACCTCCAGAAGTTGTTCATTGCTTTTGATACCTGGCTTCAACCATTTGTAGCAGAGCTTCTTGAGACAGGCATAAGTCTATCGGGGGGTATCCAATGACTACATTTTAAGAAAACTAAACCTTTGGTTATAGGCTTCAGTGTTTATGTCATAGTGCCTGGGGATCTCCTGCTTCACCCGGTTATAGTCCTCTGCCTCTCAGGAGTCCACGTGGCTATAAACCAACTGGGCACTGCCTGTCAGGTGCAGTGCCAGTTGAACAACTCACTGTTCCCTTGGCCATGCGCATGTTCGAGTGATCCTCTAAAACATTGTGAGGTAGGCTTTAATGTCATCATTGTCCAAATATTTAGACAGTTTAATGTCTTTTGAATACTGGATCTTTCTGTTTGCTCTGCATTGATGGCTTGCAAGACCCTCATGGTATTCAACCATTTGGCATCTTGGTTTCTCCGCTCAGTGTCTCTATCTCTCCATTTATCGCTTTCCATCTGCACCTGTTTTATGCAGAGCCATTTCAACAACTCCCCTAAGTCCTCAGGTGCAAGCATCTTCTAGAGATGGTAGTTCCCTCGATTCTTCATCTTGCATTTCTTCGTCATCTTCAGGCTTGGCCTTCCTCCGAGCTCCCAGGTCCAGTCCAGGCAGCAGCTTCTCTTCCAGTCTGTTAGCCATGGTTCTGGTGAGAACTCTAAGGACTTTCTTCTCCAGGTTCTCCTCTGGCAATCTCCTGGTGCATCTGTCCACATGAGATATCTGAGTGATAGTCACCAGAAAACATCCCACTAGCCCAGTCCAGACATTTCAAACAAGTTACCCCAATTCTCACACCAAGTCTGGGGAGGGGTTGTAGGATAACAGATGGACCAAACACAGAACTTCAGGTTTAACACACAATCTCTGTGTGATATTTACTTAAAACACCAGGGATAACCTTAAGCAATGGCATATCCATTCATCAATACATCAGTTTGCAACAAGAGACTATGCATGTCCTTCCTCAGCACTTAGCACCTACTGACCCACTAATCTATCTCTTTTGTGAAAATTATTTCACTCTTTATGTTGGTCTTGTGTGTTTGGCTGATGGGGAGCTTAAAAAGGAAATTTCCAAAACAAGCTAAAGACAAAGAACCTCATTGCAGAAGCACTGAAGCAAGGGTTACGCCAAAGGGCATTGGCAATAAAATACAACATCACACATTTCCCCATAATGCAAAGCATCATGGGATGTATATGCAAATCACTATGACATTTTAGACTGGTTCAGCTAAAAGCAGAAATGAATGGTACCAAAGCGCCTCTCAAACAATCTGTAATTTACATGCATTTTAAACAACACAACGGGGGTTCTGATATCTCTACCCTAGTAAAGTAATTTCTATAATTTATTATTTATTAAATTTTGGTGACTGGTAGGCCCACTGAGCCTCAAAGGTCCCTTTTTCAGGGGTGACCCGGGATAACAATAAAAGTTATAAGAATGAACAAGGTCATAAGGAACATTTGAGGCATTATGAGTTACAGCATGAGGTGGTTACAGTAAAGAAAAGTAGTGGATACAGGCATGGTTACAGGCATGGTAAAAGAAAAGCAGTGGATACAGGCATGGCTTACAGGCACGGTAAAAGAAAAGCAGGGGATGCAGGCATGGGTACAGGCATGGTTATCATCATGACATATAAGCAATTGGTAGTATTTTGCATATAGTTTATTCAGGGGTTACACATGGCCTCTGGCAAGCAGTCTGTATCAGGCAGGTAGTAGGAAGGTTAAGCTAGGAGATGGGAGTTGTAGAGGAGGGGAGTACCTTAAGAGCTTTAAGTGCCATAACAGTGGCATGTGCTTGAGGTCAGCAGATGGGACTTAAGCCTGGTGCGGAAGTTCATGATTGAGAAGGAGGCCTGGACTTGGAGAGGGAGCTTGTTCCATTGGCAGGCTGCTTGGGAGGAACAGGATCTTCCGCCAGCGTTTGTCCTTACCCTAGGGACTTCTAATAGCGTTCTATCTGAGGCCCTTAGGTTCCTTGGGTTGTGTTTGAGGGTTATGGTCCCGGTAATGCTTGGCGGAGCATGGGATTTGAGAAGCTTGTAGGTCTGGACAAGCAAGGGGTGTTGGAGGTGGGTGACCAATGAGGGCCAATGAAGATTGGCCAAAGTGTCACAGTGGTGATGTCTCGGGTGGTCTAAGGTTGCAAAATGAGCTATTTTATTATATATGGTTTGCATCCTGGTGATCTCTTGTTTAGCCATGCCCTGTATAATAGGGGCCGCAAAGGTCAGGTTGGGTAGAAGGATGCTAGTAGCTAGGGAGCACCTGGCTTCAGGGATGAGTTGGTCCCTGAGTTGGTACAGGGTGACAAGTTTACGATGTAGGGTCCTGGTGACCTGGTCCATGTGTTCCTTGTATGTGATATTCTGATCCAATGTGAGGCCTAAGTATTTAAGGGAGGGGACTACATTAATGGCTTTACCAGAGAGTGAGGTTAAAGAGAGGGATGAGGACCTGTCAAATCCCAGGGATCTTGGCCCGAATAGCATTGCCTTGGTCTTGTCAGCATTTAGTACCATTCTGTTCTTACATAGCCAAGTCTCTAGTGAAGTGAGATCCTTTTGGAGTAGAGGGCCTAGGGCAACCACATCACGCAGGGGTCGGAAGATGACAGTATCATCAGCGTACTGCACAACCGAATTCTCCCAGCAGTGGGTACGCAGGTCATTGGGAAACAAGGAAAACAGGAGGGGGCATAGAATTGAGCTCTGAGGTACACTCTGGTTTAGGGGTAGTGGGTCAGACATGGTCCCTTTCCATGAGACCATCTGTGCCCTGCCTGATAAGTAGCTCCCAAACCACTTCAGGGCATGATTGTCTAGGCCTATATTTTGCAGCTTCTGTAGCAGCAAGTTGTGGTCGATGAGGTCGAACACCTTGGATAAGTCTATAAAGACTGCACCAGTGGGTATCCTTTTGTCCATTGCCCTGAGAACCTCATCTGTGAAGTTAATGAGGGCAGTGTCAGTACCATGGTTTGTTCAAAATCCATGTTGGGAGGGGGCAAGGAGCTGATGAGCTTCCAGGTAGTCCCTGAGTTGACTGTAGATGACTCTTTCTTGCACCTTAGCAAGTGAGCAGATGAGGGAGAAGGGCCTGTTGTTGTTGAGTTTTCCCTGAGCCCCCTTTGTGACAGGACAACATTAGCATGTTTCCATGGGTCAGGGACTGCTCCATCCTCAGTGATCGATTGAGGAGCATGGTTATAGGCCAGGCTAAGGAGGTAGCTCCTGCCTTTGGTAGCCGTAGGGTTGATACTCTTCTTCGGTCCCCCTGACACTTTCAGTTTCAGGTTTCTTAGAGGTTTAGTACTTCAGTGCATTTAGCCAGTCTCAGGTGAAATGGGGGTCTTCCATTGTGGTGGTTCATCTGAGGTAGGAGGGAGTCTGGGAGACAGGCAGGTCTCAGAGGCCTCGAGGTCTGAGAAATGCCTGTTATGGGCAGCGATATTTGAGAAGGGCCAGTTGTGAGCTGACCATTAATCTCCATGGGACAGGACTCAGGCTTTTTGCTGCCCTTGATCAGGTCATTGATATGATTCCAGAATTGCTTGGGGTTGCCCAGGCTGGTTTTCTGGAGGTGTGTTAAGTAATCTCTCTTAGTGAGTTTTATGGCTCTCTTTGCTTTGTTCCTCAGGGCTTTGTATTCAGTGAGATCTGCCAGGAAGGAGGAGAGTCTAAACTTTTTCCAGGCTTTTTCCCTGAGTAGCCGTTAGGGCTTTGAGGGAGGGAGGGAGAGATCCACTTGTAGCAGCTGCCTTTAGCCCTCATTCTCTTCATTGGAGCAAAGAGGTTGGTCACTGTGGTTAGTTCATCCTGGACATAATACAGTCACCTAGTACTTTTTACCTTTATCAAACACACCCAGTGTCATGGTATTTTCAACATTTACAGGTTTCATACACATAAAGCATATACATCAAAGTATTTTATGACAGAGTGCTATTGAATTCTAAATCCAACAACTAGGAACACAGCCTGATGTTTTACATCAGCTCGGAGGTCAAATAATCTCCCTGTATGAGGACCTGAGAGGGAAAAGGAAAATTAAAGAGGACACTATAGCATAGTCAAGAAAGGGAAGGGGCACCCATAAGTGGCCAACCTTATGGACTAGAAATTGTAAAGGATAGATTAGGCTAAGAAATGGAAGAACGTTTGTAACAGATTTAAGAAAAAGTCGATCCCCAAGATTGGCAGGATCTCCTTGTCACATCTGTCTACCAAAACAAATATGTAACTTCGTGTAACATATCATCATCGCAAACACAAAATTCAGTTACAATTCAATGTTTATTGCATAAAAACAGATTTAAAACTGATTAAAAAGATCATGTAAGTAAAACAATCAATTAAAATTACTTAAACTAAGGATGACAGAGGACAAAAGTACCATACAAGTGTATGAGTAATTACAGCCTTTAAAGTGTAATTATAGTGCAGCAATGACTAACGCTGTTCTTGTCTGAAGAAGTCAGTCATTTTTTTTTTGTGTTGTGCATTGCGTGGCTAGCTTCTGAATGTAAGTCTTGAATTGAAATAGGAGAGACAAGTCATTCTTTTTGTGCCTCAACACAAAGCTCCTAAGCTGCTGTAAACTAAGGAGGGCATTACAAGCACTTACAGTTTTGCCAGTTTCAGTGTCCACATCCACATCTTCTTCAAATGTTTGTTCCCCATTGATTTTCAAAAATATTTCCTGTTTGTTTACTGGTTCAGCAGTTGGCACATTCAAATCAATGCCAATGAAAGCTTCAATCTCTGATGCCAACATACCAGCCAGCAGCACAAGCAGCGATAGCATCCCCTGCTCATCACCATTGTGCACTTCCACATCTTTGGTGTCATCTGCTGACGTAGCTGGTGATGCAAATCCAGCCTTCCTGTAACAGTTCTGGATTGTTTTCTGCCATACCTCTGTCCATGCTGAGCTGAGCATCTGGATGGCATCAAGGATATTTATCTGTTTTGCCAAATTGCCAAGTGTATTGTTTGTTCCTTGATTCACATACACAGGGATCCAATCACCCACCTGTGAAAAAACAAAGTTAAAAAATGTTATTCTTTGCTCTGTGTGGGGTGGAATGCTGGGGGGGGGGACTTACTGAACCTCAATGCCTTACCTTTTGGTGATAGAAATGTTTAACATTTCTGATAATACCCACGTCCATGGGTTGGATTATTGAGGTGGTGTTTGGAGGAAGAAAAATGTATCTAATATGGGAGGGTCTAGTATAATTTCCCGTCATTCATTTTCCCGACTCTGTATTTCCCACTACCTATTTCCTGTCATCTGATTTCCCGACGCGATCTTTGCCCAAATATTGTTTGATCAAAAAGTCCCGGTTTAGGACAGACATAAATCAGAAACAGGACCCTCTGAATCGCACCCAAAATGTTGTGTAAAAAGCAGGCTGACAATGAGATATTTGTTCTCATGAGATTTCAGCCCCAGCAAGTATGAAAAAAAACAAAAGAAAAATGGAGAAAGTCCTTTCCAGACTGCTTCTGTAATCTATTACAGATGATCCCTGTCTTGTGCGACACAGCACCAGTTCGAGTCAGTGTCCCGGGATCCAAAAATAGAAAGCAGCCTGGTTTTCCAATTTCAAAAGTTGTCAGGACACCTGTAATTGTTCACACCTGCTTGGGTTTCGAAGCAGAGCCCCTTGTCTAGTTGCGCACTCTCTCTGTAGCCGAGCAAGAGTCAGTTCTGGGGATTTCGGAATTGCGCCAAGATATGATTTTTTTTAGAGTTTGAAGATGTAGTGCTACTTGTGACTCTTGTGAGCTGGGACTTTGAAATGAGGGGTTACAGATTAGCATACAGTAAATTTATGTTACTAATTACAAGCGCTCTGCATTTGCAACAGTTGAAGCTAATAGTCGGAAATAGTTCAGAATCGTGCAAAGATATTATTTTTTTTTGTTATATATAGATAGAAGGAAAGTGTTCGATTTTGAATTCCTTTAAATTATTTGATTGTGCTAATAGTCGGGAATAGTTCGGAATCGTGAAGAGATGATTTTTTTTTTGTTATATATAACAAATTCATTTAAATTACCTGATTGTGCTAATTACAAGTGCTCTGCATTTGCAACAGTTGAAGCTAATAGTCGGGAATAGTTCAGAATCGTGCAAAGATATTATTTTTTTTTTGTTATATATAACAAATTCATTTAAATTACCTGATTGTGCTAATAGTCGGGAAACTGTCAACGGTAAATAATATCATCGGGAAAATAGTGTCGGGAAACCATATGTCAGGAAACCTCATGCCGGGCAATCATACGGATCCCATATGGGACAGGCTGACATTCAGATTTGCTCTACAGTTGTATGACAGCGTTGTAATTTTTCTACGGCAACACCACATCTGAGCATTTCTGATGTTTAACCATCTCGAAAAAATATCAGCGGTTATCCAGGAGTTACTGTTAGCTTCATAGGTCACAGGCAGTGCAGCAACTTCAATTCCATTAAAACACCTTTGTTTTCTGGATCTCCCTATTATGAGTGGCTTCATCTTTTTACTGCCAGTCATATTTCAGCACTGTAGTATGGATATTCATTACCATGCCTTCTTTCCACCACTTGTGCTTTTACTTTTCAAAGTAAACATGCCCTCCAGTGTAGCCCAAAAGTACAAGCCAGTTTCATCACAGTTAAAAATGTTTTCTTGTGAGAAATCACTTAAAATTTGTGGAAGCACATTGTCAATCCAGTGTTCGGCAGAATCAGTATCAGAGTTTATTTTTTGCCGTGGCATTTTTTGTACACAATGCTGTTATGGTCCTTCCATCAGCACAGCCATCCATTTGTTGCCACAGAAGGGACACTGAGCATATTGGCTAGCTGTTGAGCCTTCTATAACAGGATGGGACTGCTTATAGGGGCATCTACAACATGACTTGCAGTGAACCATTGTAGCAGAGCTGTTTCAACAGTTTTGCTTTTGCTAGCATGTTTTCATTTTCGAGACAGGTTTTCACCACACTCCCACTCGAAAATCAGATGTTCCCTCACTGCATAAATGCGAGAGACTGTAGGTATATCTATTCTGTAATTCTTGGCAACATTGCCATGATTAACATTGGGCTCCAATAGTTTATTTGTAAGTTGCACTTTCTACTCCAGTGTGAGAGTAATCTCCTTGCCCTTGTCCATTGCTGTTTGCTCTGCTGTACTTTGCATGTGTCAGTGAGGATGCAGCTATTCAGGCACCTTTATAAATTAAGGCAATGTACTTCTATCAATTAACTTTTAACTGGGCACTTACAGGTCATTTACAGTTGCAATTAAAGAATCAATTAAAGTGAAACTAGTACTTAAAGAATGTAGCCATTAATTAGATTTTCAGTATAGCATAGCAGTGCACAGTCAACACACACAGAGCATTGCCCCCTCCACAAAAACACATATACACTAACACACATACACTGCCTTATATGGCATTTATTTGCTTATACATCTAACCCTAACTTTTACTGTATTTGTAATAAGCACTGTGTGCACAATTGGGTAACTGAGGTAGAGGACCAGGGAGATACAGTGGATTTGGCCTATCTGGACTTTATTGGGGACATTGCATAGGGACTGAAGGGGAAGGTATGGCTCTTTGCAGATAATAAAAAGGTATGCAATAGGGTGAAAATGTCAGTGGGTTAAAAGAATGAGGGAAGATCTTAAAAAAACTGGAGAAATGGTCTGAAGAATGGCAGTTGTGATTCAATGCAAAGAAATGCAGGATCAGTGCAGGTGTGATAATAAAATATGTTTTGTGTAGACTGTGTCTTGATGGTACTATGAAAGAAATACATAGCAGAGTTATAGTTATATGGTATTAATGGGAGAGAGAAAACCATATAGATCAGATATTAAGTTTTCAGTGCAACACAAAGTTATAGACAGAACATGTTTAAATAGTCCAAACTTGAATATGCACAAATAATATTGACAAATGAACACATTGTTACAGACAGAAACATGTGTACACAGTGCCAGCATTGGAAATGCAATTGAAGTGTGTCTTTCAGTTTCTCTAGTCTTATGGACTTCAACGCTGGAATGCTTTATGACCTTGTATGTCTGCATAGGGATTTACTATGAAAGACTGAAACTTCAAATACCAAGTGTCAGGATCCCGAGACTGAGTGCCCAAAACTCGGAATCCTGACACTCAGAAATTGCCCATGGCAGAGGTTTTTTCCAAGTTTTTTGAGGCCCCCCCCCTTGCAACCCACTACTTAATATAACAAACTCCACCGTGGACAAATACTGAGTGTCAGTATTTTGAGTTTTGGGATATCAGTCTTGGGATCCTGACACTCGGTATTTGAAGTTTCAGTCTTTCATAGTGATACCCTGCATAGCATTCCTTTCATGGCTTTTGACCTTCAGACTGCCACATCTTATCTCTAGTGCTGTGCTTCCCAGCTAATTATTACTCTCAAACTTTGGCATTCATGTATAGAAGTAAACCTTTTTTTTTTAGAAGGCCTGCTATGAAATCACCTATTTCGTGCATCTCAGTGCAACACAGGCAAGAGGAAAAAATTAGAGAAGGAGATATAAATCTCAATAACAGTTGAAAGACTGATTAAGTTGACATGTTTATGAGCTAAATAATGCTTTCAGGACTGTTCAGCTCAATTCAATTAGCACTGTGATTCTACAAAATCACCAATATTATCCAGTCCATTGGGTATCTGGAGAGCTCATTTTCATTGCTTTCATAGTAAGATGTCTGCAGGGCTACACTCACTGCAGTTGTAAAAAGGAATTACTTTTTACCTGTTTTGCCCTTTTTTGCTCTTATGTGCAACATAGATTTTATGGAATTTTGTCCCCAAACTTTCAGTGCTGAAGGGGCTTGTGGCAAGGGTGTGTCTTTCAAGGTTTTGTGAAAAAAAAAAAATTAGTTCTAGATTATGGTTTTGAAATTTTACTTCTGAGAATGCTCAGTAGGGTTTTAAGATAACCTTCTGATACAATACCAAAATTGTAGTTTTGAGAGCTGTTTTACTTTTGCAAAATTTGTTTTTTTTTTTAAGTCATGAGAAATGTTTTTCTGGTTGTGATGTCTGCCACCTTTTTATTGGATAAAACATATGTGAAATGACATATAGAATAATAAATGGGAAAGAGTATATAATGAGGATTTTACACACACCTGCGGTATTGAATGTCACGTAAACACCGAGAGTGATGCTCAATGGGGTTTATTCAAGCATCCAGCACTGAGGATCTGTCTAAAATGTGAGTTTTTACACACTACCCCATGTGTTGTTTCATATAATTGCTGTGGAGCATTTTTTTCAACAAAGCAGGTATAAGAATAGAAATCAGTCTCCGTGCAGGTAGCTACAGTTGGATTGAAAGAGCCAATGAAGTGTGTGCATGAGAAAGGCAAGAATGAAACAGGTGCATGTGTGGAGTAAGGGAAACCAGGTGCATGTTAGCCATTTTAACCACCTTGCTGTAACAGTGAATTATAAGTGGGTTTCACTATGGGAAAAATGCTCCCCAGTTGTTACATAAAAATTAAATATTTATGAAAAATAAACACATGAATCTTTCTTGATAGGCACCATTAAACAATATTATGTTATCTGTTTCCCCCCAAATCAGCCATACATACATTTTTGGGATTTAGGCTGTCAGTTTACCAAAATGGCAGATTTTTATGTCACAAGCCAAGAATTTTACTGTTGAGCATTTTAATGTCACAGATGTTACTGTTGTACTTACTGTAAATATGTAACATAAGAATTGCTTTTCTGTGTCTCACATAGTTTTCTCATAACTTGGCCATATCACAATATTTAAGTCCCAAATTTTGAATATACTTTTTACATGATCCTTTCTCATAAACAAGGAACAATGGGAATTTTCAAGTACAGGTCATAAGGCGATTTTGCAGTCTCTCTGCAAAGCCAGCTTACATATGGCATTTAACACATTTTAGTAACCATGTTAATAATAATAATAATAATAATGCTATTTATATAGCATAATTCAGGTACCAAAGCACTTTACATACAACATTTTAAAACAGTTCAATAAAATCACATAAAACATACACAACATCATAATTAAAAAACTTCCAATTCACGATATTTCAGATATTAAAAGCCTGTTTAAATAAATATGTCTTTAAACTGGTCTTGAAACTCTCCACAGTCTCGCACTCTCTGATCTGATGAGGTAGAGAGTTTCACAGGGATGGCGCCGTGAACATAAAAGCCCTTGAACCAGATGTTCACGATGTAGGGTCAAAATAAATGTTCGCGTCACACATTTAAGTGTGACACTAAGGTGTGATGCTAAGATTTGTGACAAGAAGATTTTCTGACCAAAACAAAATTGAATACACTTGTTGCAATTAAATGTGCATTACAAAAATCAATTTTTACTGTACATTAAAAATTGTTTTGTTGCACTTAAATGTACAACACAAGAGTTCCATTTTTGTGTCTCGCATACTCTTCCTCATACCTTTGCCATTTTACAATGTTTTAGTCCCACGTTTTGAATATTTTGTTTTAATGACTAACTCACAAACAAGGATGGTGGGAATTTTCTAAGTAGAGATTGAAAGATGAGCCAAGAATGTTGTCACACATTAAAGTGCAGCAGCAAAATTTTAGTGTCACACTTCAGTGTTGCCCTTAAATGTGCAACACAAGAATTCCTTTTTTTAAATGTCTCACATACTTTTAGTCATAGCTTGACAGTTTTAGAATATTTTAGTCCTGCATTTTAATATACTACTTACATAACACTACCTCATGAACAAGGATGGTGGGAATTTTCAAGTACAAGCCAAAAGATGATTTTACATTCACTCTGCAAAACCACCTTTTGGGCAGGATTTAGTACATTCTAGCAACCATGCTCATGATGAATGGTGAAAATAATTTGTGAGTCACACATCTAAGTGTGACACTAAAGTGAAACACTAAACTTTGAGGCACTAAAGTTTGGGATAAGAATCACAAATTGAATTATTGTGTAACAAATAAATGCAAGACTAAAGAATTCCATTTTGGTACACATAAAGAATTCTTGAGTCACACTTAAACGTGCAACACAAGAATTCCATTTTTGTGTCTCACATACTTTTACATATAACCTGTCTGTTTTCCAATATTTTAGTCCCAGATTTTAAATATACTGTTTCCATGACCCTACCTTATGAACAAAGATAGTGGGAATTTTCAAGTACAAGATGAGCCTGGAATGTTTGTGTTCACATTTATGTGCGACTCTAAAGTGTGACAATACAATTTTCTGTGTGCACCAAAATGGAATGGATCTTCAATAAGGGTAAACACAAAAACACAAGAGTTAGTGTGCTAGTCTGAGTTGTGGGAAGGAAAGTGATAATCATCTTTCCAGTTAGCTGGGTCAGAAGGGGAGCTGTTATCTAGGTCATGTGGCTAAGGCAGGAGAAAAAACAAAAAGTGTAGTGGCATGATAAGGTTTAGAAACAATGTGGGTATAGGTAAAACACCATTTCTAGGGTAGGAGTAATTAAGTGTTTAAGGTGAACAAAGCAAAGAATGGCAGGGTAGAGGTCAATCAGGCTAAGCAATTGTTGGCCAAGGGTTAAAAAGGGGTTAAAAGAGGCAAAACAGCAAAATAGGCAAGGGAGGAAATAGTTATGCTGGGAGTGGTGCAATGCAGTGGCTTTAGGGGGTAGCAATCTTCAGGGAGATTTCCCAGAGACTGTGTTTTGCTGCCCCATCTGCATGCACCTCTCTAAGCTGAGGGAGGAGGTGACCAGACTCAGTGCCGAGTTGGCTTGGGTTCAGAGGACCTACTCCCCCACCCAGGGACTACCTATTCCACCACCACCTCAGAGGTTATCCAGAAGGAGGAGCAGCTGGACAACAGTTGACTCGAGGAGGGTTAGGGTGGTGCAGCATAATCACATGCCCCATCCGGTACCACTATGAAACATCTACACTCCACTGGCTGTGCAGGAATGTCCCACAGAGGAATCCAAAGTAGTGTCCTGGGTTGATATAGGGGACCTCCATAGTGGAGACTCCAAGAGGGATGACAGAGGACCCCAGAGGAGGAGGGTGTAAATCCTGGTGGGGAAATCCATAGTGAGGGGGGATACAGTTGGGGGGAAATATGGATGAGGAAAGGGAGATTAAGTGCCTTCCCGACACCATGGCTAGCAGGGATGGAATAAGGATCCAAAGAATTGCTGGGGCAGCAGGAATAGAGGGAGAATTGGATGTCATTGTCCATCTGGAGATGAATGACCTGGCTAGGGATGAGCCAGAAATAGTTCAGGAGGAGTTTAGGAACTGGGGAGTGATCTTAGGCAAGTAGCACGATCTGTGACCTTCTCAGCTCTCCAACCTATCTATAACAATAGGGAGGATAGGATTCTCTGCACCAGGATCTTCCATGCATGGTTGCAGGAATGGTACAGAGAGGAGAGTTTCAGCTACACTGAGGATTGGGGCCCCACCTGGACAGAGAAGGGTCTGTACAAGGGTAATGGCCTGCATCCCTCCAGGAAGAGAACCATAGTCCTCAGTGAATGGTTTACATGCTACATTGGAAAGCATTTAACCCTTGATGTGCTGCTGATGTGTACAGATGTCCTAATAACCTATACATTCTAAATCTTCTGGCAGCCAAAGGGTTAAACTAGCCAAGGGGGAAGGTGGAATGAGGCAGAGAGATATAAATTTTTCCACACAGAGGCTCATGAGGTCAGCAGTGCAGCAATGGGAATCCTGAGGGAGTGAAATCCCAAAAGAGGTAAAAGGAAAGGGAGATAGCAAAAAATAGTGGAGGAAATAAGGACGGACAAATGGGAAATTGGGGAAGGGGGTGTGGCAGGATAATCTGGACAGCCATGTCTGCAAATGGTCAAAGTTTGGGCTATAAGATTGCAGACCTAGAGGCCACCATGGCCAATGTGGACCAGGACGTAGTAGCAATTATCGAGTCCTGGTGCAATGAAAACCAGGACTGGGATGTAGACATACCAGGGTAGGTAAAAAAGGGGAGGAGTGGCTCTTTATGACAAGAACAACATTAAAATCTATAGAAATACAGGGAGAGTAGTGAGGAGGTGAGGTACTGTGGGTCGCCCTCGAGACATGGAGAGGGGCCACTGTTTACACAACATTGATCTACAGACTTCCAGCATGGGGGGGAGAGGTGGATAAAAACATGATGGAAGCAATCCAAAGGATGGCATGAAAAGGGGAGGTGTTGCTGATTGAGGACTTCAATCTACTAGACGTGTATTGGAGCCTACCAAATGCTGCAACAGTCAGAAATAGGGATATCCTGGACTCCCAATAAGGGGAGTTACTCAGGCAACTAGTTAGGGAAGCCACCCATGGGGGGCAATACTGGACCTGGTACTGACAAATGGGGATACTGTAGCTGATGTCAAAGTGGGTGGCCACCTGGGGACCAGTGATCACCGTACTGTGTGGTTCAGTATAAGAACTGGGTCAGAATCATGTCACTCTTCAGGAGGGCCAATTTTAAGAAAATGTGAGAATGTCTCAGGGACACCCTTGCAGGGATAGGGAAACTGAGGGAGTCGAGGAACAATGAGTACAAATAAGGGTGGGCATTGAAAAGGCAACAAATCTCTGTGTCAGGCTGGTTAACAAGGGCAAGAGAAAAAATAGACTGCTATGGTTCTCTAGAGAAGTAGCAGAGAAAGTAAGAGAAAAAAATTAGCATTTTGAAGGTACAAGAGGACATAGAAGGAGGGGGATAGAGAGAGTTAACAGGAGAAACAAAGAGATGCAGAGAGGGTAGTTAGGAGGACAAAGGCACAAATGGAGGAGACTATTGCTGCGTCAGTAAAAAAGGGGATGAAACGTTATATATATATATATATATATATATATATATATGTGAGAAGAGAAAGACTAAAGGAGGGATAGTCAGGCTAAAAGGGGAAGGAGGGGTTTGTGACGAAGTTGACCAAAAAAAACAGACATATTGAACAATTACTTTTGCTCAGTATTTATGGAAGAATGGGTATGTGACGGACCAAAGATTAAGGATAAGGGCATTAAAAGAAGTTAGATGGAGCCTAGTCCTTTTCCATAGGGAAGAGTCTTCAAGGAACTAGCTCAGTTAAAAGTAGACAGGGAATGGGACATAATGGGGAGCACCCTAGGATACTGAGGGAGCTCAAGGAGGTGCTGGCTGCACTTCTGACAGTTCTGTACAACCTATCACTAGAAAAAGGGGAGGTTCTAGGGGACTGGATGAGGGCAGATGTGGAATAGGGAGGAGTCAGGAAATTATAGACCTGTCAGCCTGACTTCAGTAGTGGTTAAAGTAATGGAAACACTACAGAAGGAAAGGATTGAGGAATACCTTGAATCTAGTGAATTACAGGATCTGAGACAACATGGTTTCACAAGCAAGAGGTCTTGCCAGACAAACTTAATCGAGTTGTTTAACTGAATGACCAGGGAAGTGGAACAAGGAGGAGTGGTAGAGGTTAAAAGACAAAGAACCTCTGTGCGTAAACACTGAGGCAAGGGTTACCCCAAAGGGCATTTGGCTGGGAAACCAAGTTTCAAGAAAATACAAATTCACACATGCCCCCACAATGCAAAGCATCATGGGCTGCATATGCAAATCACCACAGAATGTTATGCTGGTCCAACTTTAAGCAGAATTGCATGGCCTGGATTTCAGTAAGGCCTTTGACACTGTTCCAGACAGAAGACTAGTGAGCAAGCTGGGCAACCTAGGAGTGGGTTCAAAAGTGTCAAAATGGGTTAGAAGTTGACTAAGCAATAGTAGTAAGAGGGTGCTATTAAATGGAGTCCACTCTGGAGAAGGAAAGGTGAAAAATGGATGCCACAGAAGATCAATATTATGCCTGGTGCTCACCAATGTTTTTAGTAACAACATTGTGGAAAGGCTGGAATAGAAGGTTTGCCTGTTCATAGATTACACAAAAATCTGCAACATAGTGGAAACACTGGGGGAGTGGAATGAATGAGGGACAATCTGAAAAAGGTGGAAGAATGGTCAAGGGAATGGCAGCTGGGTTTCAATGCAAAAAAGTGCAAAATCATGCACTTGGGACAAAGAAACCCATGGGCATTTTACCAATTGAGTGGAGAGGTATTAGCAACCATAAAACAGGAAAGAGACCTAGGGATAATAATCTCTGATAACTTGAAGGTAGTTAAGCAGTCTGATAAAGCAGTGGGCAAGACTAGCAGGATGCTCAGGTGCATAGGGAGGGGCATAACCTGCAGAAAGAGGAAGGTACAGTACACGTTGCATTATACTATCCCTGCACAGATCACTGGCAAGACTCCACCTTGAGTACTGTGTCCAGTTCTGGAGGCTGCACCTCTGGAAGGATATAGATAGGGTGGAGGCAGTACAAAGGAGGGCTACCAAAATGATCCAGGGCCTGCATCAAAAACCCTATGAGGAAAGACTCAAGGAACTAAAATGTACTGTCTAGAAAAAAGGAAGGGGGTATACTGGAAACATTCAAATACCTCACAGGTATTAACATGGTTCAGAATAGTAGCATTTCCATAGAAAAAGATGCTCCAAGATAAGGAGTCACACTATGAAGCTGGAGAGGGTGAGGCTCAGAGGAGATGTGAGGAAATACTTCTTCATGGAGAAGGTGGTGGATACATGAACAGCCTCCCAACAAAGGTGGTGGGTGCTAAAATTGTAACAGGATTCAGGCATGCATGGGATAGACACAAGGGGACCTTAGAAGTAAAGCAAGTGGGAGAAGACCGGAGATCGATTAAGGTCTGCGACTGCATAGTTGGTAGGGAATAAAAGGCAGACTACATGGGCCAATAGGTTCTTATCTGCTGACAACTTCTATGTGTCTATGTTTCTATGGAATTTTGGGGTCACACTTAAATATGCAACCAAAGAATTTCATTTTTGTGTGCACAAAAAAATCCTTGTGTTCCACTTGCATGAGTAACACAATAATTCCATTTTGGTGTCTCACATACTTTATTTCTCATAATTTGGCCATTTTACAATACTTCAGTCGCAAAGTTTTGAATATATTCTTTACAGGAACACACCTCAAGAACAAGAACAGAGGGGATTTTCCAGTACAGGTCAAATGGTATGCCATGAATTTTCATGGCACTCATTTAAGTACATCAGTAAAATGCAACACTAAAATCTGTGACAGTAAAATGTTCTGTGTGCACCAAAAATTGAATTTCTGGGTCACACTTAAAATTCTTGTGTTACCTGCAGTAGCACTCATGAAAGACTGCCACCAGTTTGTGAGCTTTTTCACCACAGATTTCAATCCTCAGGCATTCACATCCCCTCTTTCAAATTACCATTTCCCTGAACACTGGTTCAGTAGTGGATGTCTTCTCCTATTATCCGCTGCCCTTAGTTTTGAAATCTGTGTACACAAATTTCCTTGTGTCGCACTTATATGTGCAACACAAGAATTTAATTTTTGTCTCTTATGTACTTTTTCTCATAATTGGCCATTTTACAATATTTTAGTCCCAAATTTTGAACATATTGTTTACATGACCCTACCTCAAGAGCAAGGACAGTGGGGATTTTCTATTACAGTCAAATGGTGAGCCATGAATTTTCATGTTGAACATTTAAGTGCATCACTAAATGCAACACTAAACTTTGTGACACTAAAATGTTTCATGCACACCGATAATGGAATTTGTGTGTCACACAGCCATAGCAATGAGTCTGCAGATGGTAAGGATGACACAGCAGGTCTGCATTCCTTGAATGACTATACTCCACTGAGAACTGCCTCACCTTACTCAGAAGCAACAGGGGGCCCCAGGAGTCCCACCTAAACCACAACACCACTATCAAATCAGCTCACAACAACCAACACAGTCCTTCAGCAACAGCCATCAACCCAGGTGTCAGTTTTTCAGCAACAGTGCCTATGCCTCTGTTCATCAGAGAATGAAGAGAGAAGACTCTCCCTCTGCATCCCCAAAACCTGTCCTGTGGCTAGTAATACTATTCCAGCACCACCATGACTACTTTTGCTAGGGAAACAAGGGAGGTGGGCAGGGAAGGGGAATCACCCTCATTAGATCACAGTAGATGGGGCATAAGCATGGTGTGCGATAGTCTCATAAACCCCTCAAGCTTCACTCTTGGGGTATATGGATTATTACAAACCTCATATGTGTGAAAAATCCTCTTGTAACATGGGAAAGTGAAAGGGTTGCACAGGATTGGCTAAAGAGCATCAGGTGACCATTGATTAATTCTTAAGTAATCCATGGTTGCCTGATAATTATTTAATGGTTAAGTGCACCCACATTCTCTTTCCCATGTTAGTTTCCTGTCTCAATGCACTGGAAACCTGCAGTTCACCACCAACCAACAGATGGCTATTCAAGAGCAATAGATATGCTTAACTGTTATATATGGTACTTCCATCATACTGCTGCTGGACATTAACACAAACATCACAAAGAAAAAAACTTTTCACAACATCCCAACATATCACATTCACTGTACATTTAAACAAAAATAGCCATTCACGAACTAAGGAGTAACCCAATAAGTTGCCAAGTACTGTACACACAACAGCATGCACTTTATTATCAGAAACACTAAGATTGTGTGCATCACTGCAGCACTGTACATATGTTTACTTCCTAAGAAAATGTTGCTTTGCATGTTTCCTCACAACCGGTCAGTGTAACAAAATGTACTCACATATTCTCATCAGTTCTGCATACTCTGATGTGTTGTCCTCGGAATGGCTTTTTCTTTTTTTCTCCCACAGATGCTCCATTGCTTATGCCTAGAAAAGGAATGTGAATTGATAAGGAAAATCACCAAGTGGCCTTTGAGAACATACAAATCATTCTGTCTACACCGCTAATAGATAGGTACGTACACAGATGTAGAAGTGCAGAAAAGCGTACTACAGTAAGTGAACAGCAGCAACATTTGAACTGTCATGCATAGCACTTCTTATCTGTGCCTTCTCAAGCAACCCAAAAGCTTAGAATCACACAGTTCGATGCACTCACATGTCACTAAACTCTAGCTCAGACATGATTAGTCACAACAGATCAACAGAGACTCACCACATGACAAACATATGCTGTGCAATTTCACAGCAGGCAAATTTAAAATGATCAACATAAATTTCAATGTACTAGATGGCCATTCAGCACAGGAGTTGCTTGAAATCCAGTTTCCTGCTACAACAATTTGTAACTCTACAGGAAAAGCACCTGCAAATTTCAGCAGTGCAATGTCTGTGTTTACAGCAACACAAGTGCACCAACATGGTACAGAGTCATGAGAACTGCGAGTACAGCACTGTGCCACAGCAAAGGAGTGATTTCTGTTGCAGCAATGACAGAGCAAGGTGCAGAAAGCACAAACACAGGTCAGTATCATAAATACTGGAAGTCAATGTGGCACTCAATCAACAAACATATCTAACTGCACTATCACCACACTCAGTGAGGATAGAAGAAAAAACAGTACTGACTGTAAATCTCAATTACTTACAGTACCTAACTCTCACATGACTTTCCAAAACACCACTGTTAGCAAGTCTGCCATCACCACATTGTATAATCATGGCTGTGTGATACCAAAACAGAAGCCGGATGCAGTGCTTACAATATCCAAAAGTTCTCAGTTGACCATTCTGTGCAGTAGCAAGGATAACGGCACTGTAACAGAAACTGAGCATATGAAAACAATTGTCAAAACAAGTGCCATTCCACTTGCAGCACAGTCACACTTATTTACTCCAGCAAACCTCACCCCTGCAAACCACTGCACAATGAGTTTACATGCACACCAAGTCCACCAATATTGTCACACAACATTAACAGCCCACCATCCCAGGCAAACAGGAACAACACATCACTTCTTGTCAGACCTTACAGGAATTGTGACTCATGACACTGGAAACACAAAGCAATACATTTGTGATGCAGAAGTAACTAATGCTCCACAGGAAAACATAAAAAAACAAAACAAAAAAAGACACCTGCCAGTGTTCCATGCACAGAAAATGACAAACATGTTCCACACAGGGCACAGAGTGCACCACTAACAAATGAAGATAGCAGTAATAACACAGAACAGACGTCTTCTGAATGTGTTTCCAGGCCCAAAGAAACTTGGCATGCTGAGATATCAAATTTTCAAGTAGATGAGCCGGAACTGAAAAAAAATGAGCATAACACACACAAGAACACCACCTGGGCAATGCATGTATTTGAGGACTGGCTCTAGTCAAAAGAAATACACATCACCTTGGACACCATCAGTAACACTGAGTTAGCCAAAATTCTGAGACAATTCTATGGCACAGTACATACTGCTGATGGCCAATAGCACACAGTGAGCTCATTCATTGGTCTATGTGCAGGAATTAACACTTAAACAGTATTGGCTTCACATAAAAAAAGAAACATAGTCACAAATCCAGAATTCACTGCAGCCAACAATGTGTTTATTGCCATTTTAAAGGAATATAGGCATGTTGGTAACCATCAGCCACAAATTTCTGAGGCTGTTCTACAAAAGCTGTGTTCTTGTGAGAAATTAAGTATGAATACCACCTATGGTCTTCTGCATTGCATGTGGTTTGAGCTGCAACTTGGTTTGGCAAAGTGCAGATGTGAAGGAGTTGCAAAGTTAAAGCAATCCTCCTTCACAATTCACAGTGATGAAAATAGAAAAGAGTCCATTTGTCTCTCCTTCAATGAAGCCACAAAAAAACATAATTAAGTGAATGAGTACCACAGGCAAGCATTACATGGAGTCCTGTTTTCCAACCCTGACAATCCACAGTGCCTGTTAAAATGTTCAAAAAATATGTCTCAAAATGTCCACCAAATGCAGAAGCTCTATACTTATATTCCAAAACACTGCCACAATACATCCTAGATCATCAAGATTACTGGTACCCATTAGCCTGTGGGAATCAATTACTTAGGGAACATGATGGCACCAATGTCCGCAGATGTATCCTTAAGTAAAAGATATACCAACCACTGCATCCATAACACTGCTGTCCAGTTGCTGTCTGAGGCTAGCCTGGCATCATGTGAAATCACTAGTGTCACTGGCCACCGATGCCAGACCAGTCTCAGAAATTATTCGTTACCATCAAGCAAAGACAGAGAGAAATGGTTGTCCATTTTGTCACACAATATCATCCCAATCAACACTGAGGATTGTCAAGAAAAAGACGTAGACTTACAAGAGACAGTCGTCCCCATCAAAACAGAAGCAACACAGACACTGGAAAAAAAGAGACAACAAAGTGACACCAACCAATCATACTGAGCCCGCTGTTATGTTATCAAGTCAGTCGAATACTGACATGAGTAACACATTCACAGCCTCAAGCAATGTACTTTTTGCTTCCAATCTATTCCATTTATACCACTTCACAATTAATGGACCTGTAGATTTTCATTACCATGGTAATCCCATGTTGTCTGATATGCATCCTACAGGCAACACTGCCAACACATCAGAGTAGGAGAATAAAATGCATCCCAAATGGCTGCTGTTAAAAAAAAAAAAAAAAAAAAAAAATCAAATGATCACTGCCTTGCACCCTTAACACTATACAGTGCCAGAACACACACTGTCTATTTACATGGATACTTATTGAGTGAATGTTATATTACTTTGAGTTGATCATTCTACCATGTAATAATAAAACACTTTCTGTCATACTATGAGTGAAACACTAAGTACTCAGTGTACATGCTTTAGCTTACTGATAGAAATAGAGAAATGCATGCAATTTGTGATAGGCATCATATCAATAGTGCTAGTAGTAGAAAATCAAATGTTACTATGTGTTGCAGTGAGAAACTGAGTAGTCACTGCACATGCTGTAACTAATGTGTGCAATAGTCATAGAAGTAGAGAAATGCATACCGTGTGTGATAGTAGAAATAGCGAATGAGTGGCACAATGTATGACAGAAAACAATAGTCTTAAGAATACAGGGTTTTCAACATGCATGCCTTATTAGTAGATATAGAAGTAACAGTAGAAGAGTAGTACAGACAAAATAAACACTGCTGTGTGTGCATTACTGACATAACATTATCAGTACCAAAGCTGTATGGAACAAAACACAATTACTGTGTCACTCCACTTCTAATAACATCTTCCATAGTATAGCAATATGATTCCTTTCGTAACATTTCCTGCAATTGTGCAATATTATTGTCGAACACCTGATCTCAAGTACTCTCAAATGAAGGCCAATACTACTGATAATGTATTGCCATCCACTATTCAGTATGTGTGCAATATGATAGAACTGAAATTCGAACAAATGATGGAAACAGAGGCAATGATAGCATATCACTGTGCCCCATGTAATGTGCTAGAAAAATAAATAAAACTATTTGCACATCAAATAATTGTGTTTGTCATTCATTTCACACATGCATACCTACTGTGCTGCAGAAATGACTATGTGACCCGAACACCACCTGAGAAACCTCCATTAACAGCACACAGAGGAAAAATAGAAATGACTAGTGTACTCTGCCAGTTGTCCTACAATGGTGAAACACAACCATGATAAACAAAACACAGCAGTTAGACAAAATTAATGAAATAGACTGGCTACAAAGTATCTCTCTTTCTCATGCTGTGTTGAGACATTCACACTGAGCTCCTGAAAATGAAGCTAATACTGAGCACCATCTGTCCAACCACCATTACATGCACAAATGCAAAGTATGGAATGTAGCTACTCCTCTGTGCACATTGTACAATGGTGCTGTGGAACCATACAGATATTCAAACAACACATGATGTACACATACACATTTTGATTCACACATTACACTTGAGCACAATACCACAGTTTTCTGAAGCAATATACAGACGCATTTGGAATAGGAATCTCCGTCTCATGCCATCCCTGCAAAAATAAGCGTATATATTAATGTTAGAAAAAAAAGCATGACATTATACAGACAGGCCATTATGGATGCACATAGCCTACATTACATATCAAGATAATAGAACCGCACCAAAATCATTTCCAATCACAATTGTGTCCATGGAATCATTTTAAAATAGCATTTTTTCATGGCGCCAAGAACAGGAGACAATGTTATATTTTAAAAACAAATTTTTGCCTTTCTCAAGATAAAAATGCTGATTCATTGATGCCATCATGTTTGCTCTACTAATGCTCCTGCCAGTCAGCCATGTACGACACAGGTGTCTAACTACTGCAATTTGCAGCAACTACGTTCTGCCACAGCACACTTCCTTGCAAGCACCAACATACAATAGAGCCAGATTTTCCTGTTGTAACTTGGGGAACAGAAAGAGGAACCTTTTCTCTTCCCCATGTTACAAGTCAATTAATCCATGGCAGAAAGTGGGTCTACTTAATCCTTACTTGTATCATGGTAACTTGCAACACAAGTGCACCAACATGGCACAGAGTCCTGGGAACAGCAAGTACAGTGCTGTGCCACTGCAAAAGAGCACTTTCTGTTGCAGTAATCACAGAGCAAGGTGCAGAAAACACAAACAAAGGTCAGTAACATAAATACTGGAAGTCAGTGTGGCACTCACTCAACAAACATATCTACCTGCAGTATCACCACACTCAGTAAGGACTGAAGAAAAAGTAGTTCTAATAATAAATTTCAATTACTTAGGGAACCTCACTCGGAGACAGGGTGAGTAAGCATACTGCACATGTCACCATACATGTCAGTATGCTAGGCTGAACAGGCTGACTCTCCACGGGGGGTGAACGCAGTCCTCACACTTCCCTCAAATGACCACAACTTCGGAATTTTTCTCCATGCCTTTGTGACTCTGAGTTTCATGGGCTTTGTTTACTTCCCCCACCTTCAGAGTCATCTGTGGTTCAGACCCTTCTTTTTTTCTCATTTTTGTGAGCCACCCTGGACACCTTGGAGTTGGATAAATCAGGACGGAGAGACACCGATGGCCGAAACTGGGCAGCTTTTGACTCTGCTACAAATTTGCACGCTGGTAAAATACTTGCTTTTTCTCTTTCCTTTGGGCTACGTGGCGGGGTATGTCCCAGCTGTATCAATGTGTATGTGAACTCACATGGCCTTCTGTATCCTTTCCACCTTCACCTAGCCCTGCTGAGCCAAGTATCCCCGTAGCAGTACCAAGTAGTGTGGCAATTTTGGAAGACCAGGGCCAATCAACAGATTTGCTATTGAATACATCCTCTCGCTCTTCTGGAAACAAGACTGAATCAACATTACAACCGGGTGCTGTAAGTGTCGAATTATGCTCAGGTAACCCTTCCACATGGAGGCACCAAGTGGAAGTTTTTTTTTTTCTTTTGGAACTAATAGCTGTAACAATCAGATTTCTTTAGATAACTCTAGCTCATCTCAACCAATAACCCCCATGTCCCATCTGGTTCTGCCTCTTTTTTTAACAAACTAGCCACTCCTAATGCAAAGGAAAATCTCTTGGCTCCTCTCTCTTAAGTATTAAGAAGAAGAAGAGGAAGAGGAATACACCTCCTAAAGGGGCCAAAATCAATAACAAGAAAGGAGAACGGATAAGCAATAGTGGAAGCCCTACAGTACTTTAAGATAAGGAGGCTGGCCAACCTGTTATTTTCAGCTCCCCTGTCTGCTTGTATGACATTCTCTCTAAAAAAAAAAATTAAAGGCCAGGGAAAATCCAGGAGAAAACATGTCTTCTACATCAAAGAATAAAGTTAGTAAGCACTTGGAAAAAGTTAAGCCGGGAGGAGGGGGTGGCAGATAAAGTTCTAGAAAAGGATAAAGAGCAGAAGAAAAGCTGAGACATGGACAGTGAAGATCAGCAGCTGGAAAAAACAGAAGATAATTTAAGCAAACCCCACAAAGCTATCTTAAGGCCAGGACCACCCTGATGTAGAAGTTTACAGAAGTGGTGGAAAAATTTGAATCTCTCTCTCCTTTAGAACTACCGAATGTGAGTCATGAATTATTGCAATTGAAGATATATTGACAAACCTATCTAATACTCTGGAAAAAAGTAATAAGAAACTGGAGTCTCTAAAGTTAAAAATAGATGATTTGGAATCCAGATCCAGGAGGGGTAACTTAAAAATAGGCAGTTCACCAGAAGGAATAGAGGGAAGAGACCCACTAAGATACTGTTAAGAACTACATTTAAAAGGCAATGGGCCTACCCTTCCCTGATCAGAAGATTGAGTTAGATAGAGCTCATCGAGCTGTTAGCTCTATGGATAAATAACACAGTCCATGAATCATGTATGTGAAACCATGAAAATTTCAAGATAAAGAAATAATCTGGTCAAAAGCTAGAGCAGAGAAGGGCCTGCACTACAATGGCAAGTACTTGCAAATCTACCCTGATATACCTCCAAACAACCTGTCAAAAAGAAAAATCTTTGATACAGTTAGAGATAAGCTGAGAAATGAAGGCATCCCCTTCTTTATGCCCTACCCAGCAAACAGAGGATAAATCTGGACAGGAGAATTTTATTCTGCCATTCACCCTTTGAGCTAGAAGAACTACTAAGAAAAAGATCAAGCCATTTTCCTGAAAGTCCTGACCTGGAGGGGGACAGAATATAGCAGGGCAGTAGATACATGCTATAAGGCTGTTCATTTAGGTAACAGTTAATGAAAGAAGAGAAGGTGGGAGGGGAAAAGCCTGCTTATATATGATTCAACTATTTAGGGACATTTCTGCTATCTTTGGTTTCATTTCTTCTCCTCTTCTCTTACACCTTCATCTTTTTTTCGATCTTCAAGGTTCTGGGAATTGTAAATTAAGGTGAGAGGTATTGCAAATCTTATAGCGCCTTGATGAAGGATGCAGACCTTGACATAGCAGCAATAACAGAGACATGGTATTCTGCTAATCACAGCCGGGATGCCAATATACCAGGCTATACATTGTTTAGAAGAGACAGGGAAGGTAAAAAGGGATTGGGGGTGGCCCTGTATGTCAGAGATGACGTAAAGGCTACAGAAGTACAGGGAAGGTGGGTGAGGCTGAGGCAATGTAGGTCACTCTTGAACCAGGAAATGGCACAGCAGTATACACAGGGCTGATCTACAGACCTCTGACACAAGGGGATGAAGTGGATATGGTACTAGTGGAGGAAATTCAAGACATGGCAGCTAAAGGTGAAATCTTGATGATGGGAGATTTCAATATGCCAGATGTGGATTGGACCACCCAGGCAGCTGCTTCAGCCAGAAACACTGCCATCCTGGAATCCCTACAGGGGGTTGGACTCAGACAGCTAGTGCATGAGCCTATTAGGGACAAATCGATTCTAGACCTGGTATGGACTAATGGAAACAGAGTTGAAATAATCCAGGTGGAAGGGCAGCTGAGATCCAGCGACCACCATATGGTGTGGTTTGACATGAAGACAGGGACTCAATTAATAAGTCAATCAATCAATCAACCAATCAATCAATCAAAGTCTTTATTTAACCAGGTGATCACCATTGAGCAAACTCATTTTTGAGGTGGACCTGGGTTTGTTAACAAGGAATAAGGGACAATGTACATGGGATGAACCACACAAGAAAATAGTAATAATACAAATAAAGTGAGATACAATAATACAGTATATACAAAGTATCAGCAGGTAGCATTGACAGTAGTATATGTTTGGAACAGAAGATACAGCTACTTTTGGGTAGGACACAATTTTTCATAAAAGTAAAGAAATATACATATCAGGTGCACTGAACACAAATAAAACCTAATATAAAAAGATATATCATGATACGATATGGAGAATTTAGAGCTGGAACCAGGGTCAAAGTAATGTGGAAGGGACAGATATGGGGATAGAAAAAGAGGAGAGGGAAGAGTCGATTATAGATGTGATCAGTCTTTTAATAGTAGTAATTGGAGTGTGCTTGGACTTATAGGAGTCACTATTTAGGGTACACAGGCACAGGAATACTTATTATGATGTAGGTATAGAGATTTAAAAGATGCTAGGCTGATGGGGTGATTTGTTTCAAAGATTTTTGCAGCTTGTTCCACAGTTGAGGGAGCACAAAGCTGATGGCTGCTCTGCCAATGCGAGATTTTGCTTTGTAAACATAAAGGTAGATATATGAGGTGCTTCTCAGGGCATACTTCCCCAGAGTGCACAAAGGTAAACAGACAGAAATATACTGGGGCAGTTTATTTGAGATAGCTTTGTATGTCCAAACCACAGCATTTTTTTGCCGTTTGTAAGCAAGGGATGACCAACCCACTGCCCTGTACAATGCACAGTGGTGGGTTGAGTATGGAAGACCCATGATAAATCTTATGGCTCTGTGATAAAGCGTATCGAGTTTGGCTAGGGTACCAGCAGGTCCCTGACTATATAGAAAGTCTGCGTAATCCAATAGGGAAAGAAAGGTAGTTTGAACCAGTTTCAGTTTAGCGTCTCTTGTGAGGAGATTATTAATCCTAAAGAACAGACCAAGTCTTTGTCTAAGTTTCTTTGCCAGTTCTTCTAAGTGATCTGTGAAAGTAAGTCTATGGTCTAACCAGTCCCCCCTGGTTCTTGAACTTTGGTACGTAGTCCAACTGCTCACCTAGAATGGTAGTGATCTGTGGGAGTGTTCCAGCAATTGCAGGATTTATTGCATTTTGAAGGGGCGAAAGGAACATTGCTTTGTTATTTTTTGCATTTAAGAGCAGTTTCTGGTTTATAAGCTGATGTTGCAGCAGATTAAATTCATTTTGAAGGGCTTTGCAGGCCGCTTCAGGTGTGGGGCTACTAGCATAGAGTACCGTATCATCTGCGAATAGGTGTATTTGTGCTTCTTTGATGGGGGGCATCTACATTGTTAATATAAATGGTGAAGAGCAAGGGACCAAGAATGGAACCTTGCGGTACACCTCTCAATAGGGGTTTTGGTGGAGAAACTTCCCCTTCTGCCTATACTTGTTGAAGTCGTCCTGAGAGGTAGTTGGAGAACTATTTAAGGGATAGGGAATCTGAACCAATGTTCTGGAGGGATGACAGAAGCAGTCTGTGATCAACGATATTGAACGCCTTGCTTAGGTCCAAGAAAACTGCGCAGACAAAGTTTTTTTTGTCTAATTCAAGCTGCCAGTCATTTGTCACCTTGGCTAGAGCAGAGATTGTACTGTGCTGTGCTCTAAAACCGGATTGTAATGGGTTGAGCAATTTTTCTGATTCCAGGTACTTCTGAAGCTGGGAGTTCACTATTTTCTCCAGCATCTTTGACAGGATTGGAAGTAAGGACATCGGCATGTAGTTATTGAGGTCACTAGGCTCTCCTGACTTAAACAAAGGGATCACAAGTGCATTTTTTCCAAATGGGTGGTAGGTCACCCTGGGACAAGAATAAGCTGAAGAGATGAATAATTGGGACTGCAAGGACATGGTAGCCAACCTTTAAGAAGCACAGGTCAATGAGGTTGGCCCCAGCACTTTTCCTAGTGTCCAGCTGAAGAAGAAGATCTCAGGGAGGTAGGCTGCAGAGAGAAGGATGAACTGAGGATTGTTTTTTCTTGTCTATCCAATCTAAGTTGTTGGTGGAGGATATTCATGGGAGAGGAGTCAAAGGCTAGCCTTGCAGTGGCAAAATGATTATTGAGAACATCGAGGATAGATGGTCTGTCAGAGATGACAGTATTGTCGATCAATAATTTAGTAGGTAGGGAATTTACAGTGGTGTGACCTTCAATGTCTTTGATAGTCTTCCAGAATTTGGAGGCATTTCTTGAGGAGCTCTCCAGCTGACAGCGGTAGAAATTAGCTTTGGTTTCTCCGACCATTTTGGTGCAGAGGTTCCTCGCCCTCTGGAAAGAATTCCAGTCATTTATTAAATTAGTTTTCCTAGCAGTTCTCCAGAGTACATCCCTACTCCGCAAAACATCTTTCAGGTCTTCTGTAAACCACCGACAGGATTTGTTTCTGGCGTGAACTTTTAATATGGGAGCATACTTGTTGAGTGCCCCAGCACAATTTCTGAGAAAATATCATAAGCCATAGTCAGGAACTTGGCTAGATAGAAGTCTTGCCATCGCATGAAGTCTCTTAGGTCTGATATATACCCATGGAGATCAAAGTTGCGTATACACCTTTTAAAGGATAAATTTGGTACAGTTGTGGATTTAAGAATGGATCTACACACGCGATGAAGCAATGGTCGCTAATATTAGAGAAAAAGATGCCAGCACGGGAGAATAAATGGGGTTTGTTAACTAAAATGATATCCAATAGAGTACTGTTATTAGGGTTGAGCTTGTTAGAATGAGTAGATTTGTTTATAAGCTGTGACAACCCAATGGAATCACAGAACATTTTAAGTGGGGTGGATACACTGGAGAGCCAGTCTAAGTTGAAGTCCCCTAGTATGATACACTCTGAAGATGCCGAACCCAGGATATTTTTGAGATGTTTTAACAACTGTAGCTGATGGGGGTCTGTAGCATTCTATTATACATAATGAGACACCGGTGGCAATTTCAATCTTTAATGACAAGCTTTCAAATTCTTTTGGGACAGAGATTGAGTCAATTATGGAGGCAGGAAATTTATCCTTGACGTAAATAGCTACCCCACCAACTCTGGTTTTTCTGTCGGCTCTGAACAAAGAGTAGGAGGAGATGTTAACTTCGTTGTTACTGGTCGCCGGTTGGACCCAGGACTCTGTAATCACCAGAACATCTGGAGCAGTATGACATACCCAGGCCTGAACAGAAGTGATTTTTTTTTAATAGGCTACATATATTAACATGCGAGAATGTAAACCCCTTGAGGCTTTGTAGCTCTTCTGGGGATTCCACGGGTGCCAGAGGGCATGGATTAAGCTCAACATTTCCTGAGCATAGTAAAAGCAGGAACAAGAGCTTCCTGCAGAGTCCTAGGAGAAGTGTGGGTGGCTGGCTCTTCTTTCAGTTACACGATTTGTCTGCAGCAGTATAGGGAGTTCTGAGGCTAGTTCCCAGTTTTTCTGATGCTGCATACAATAATACCCTGACTGAGAGAGTCAATGGGAGTAGGGGGGAGTATGCAGAAGGTGGTGTAGCCCTGTGGGCAGGCTCTAGGAGAGTTCCTGTATGCCAGAGCATGTGAAGGACCAGCAGTGGGCTAGAGGAAGTTAGAGCACATACAAGTTCTTCTACTTGATAGGAAAAGTCCCGGTCGGACAATGTAAAAAGAGAGACATTCTCCACTCTAGGAGTTATTTTTTGATTCAAGTTCAGGTCTGATACATGTAAGATGAGCAGAGACAAGCATAGAAGCAGGTAATATGCCCTCATTAATGGACTATCACCAAATGGGCACTACAAGTGCGGGCAAGAGAAGGGATTCTCAATGGAGGAGAATTTCTTAATCCCTGCAGAATACTACTATAGGCAGTGGAGCCTGAAGCAGTAATCCTTAAGTACAGCTTCTAGTCAGGCTAATAAGAAAAGAGTTCCCCTAACTATAGAGTAGTACTAGGGGCAGAGAGACTTTGAAGTAAATTTCTTAGCTACTACCCTGGAGCAGACTAAGTACTAGAGAGACAACCTGACCTAAATCAAGTGCCTTAGCAAGACAGGATATGCTAGTCAGCAATAAGCAAACCTAAAGTACCAAAATGGAATGCATCAGCAAGACTGAATGAGATAAAGCTGCTAGAAGGCTTAGTTGCAAAAAGGGGATGGGAGGAATAGCAGTTGTTGACAGTAAGTAACCAATCAATTGAAACATCAGATAGGAGTGGGCGGAGACTGTGTGCATTTAAAGGAGGCTAGGGAACGGGTGAGGGGGTGGGACAAAAAATCAAGGGGAAGTTTACAGACCTAGCACTGAATCAGTGCACACATAGTTGGAGAGAAACTGCAGCTGGGGGGAATGGTAAGTTACTTTACACAGGCCGAGCAGAACAGGCTAAATTAAAATATATAAATAAGAAGCTGAGTACAGGGATGCAGGCTTACATTAAGCCACAGGGCTCGGGTACTCCTGTCTTAGGTGAGTGAGGCCAGCCAATCAGGGAGCTCTACATAGGTGTGGAGCCAATAGCGCTACCCTGAGAAGGCACTGAAATTGAAAACAGCAAATTGCAAGTGATGATCCTGTTCAGCGTTCACAAAACCCAGAGAAATCATGGCAATTTTTCAAGAATCGTACCTTATCTATGTCTTTGGGGGGTGGGTGGATCAGGCTTCTTGCACCGTAGAGGTGCTATGGCTGGATCGTGACTGCTGCCCATGGGGGCAAGTGGCACCTGTAAGAAGGAGACAGCAGATTAAATAGGAGCAGATGGGGGTGTGTGTGTCTAAACAGAGATACACAAAGAGAGCTGAGCACCAACTTGAAAGACAAGTCAGGGGGCGGTCTCATACAGAGGCATGGTGCCGGCTAACTTGAGAATCCAAAACAAGCACAAAAGAACAGACTGATGGGGAGGGCAGGAGGGACAGAACAGAGACAGATGAGGACAGGGGGACAAAGGAAGAAGATTAAGAATGAATGTCAAGGGCAGGAGCCTTAGGCTCAAGACAGAGGCTACACAGATTTTACAATTCACTGAATTTTCTAAATCCATAGCAGTAAGCATGTAAATCCAGTACAGTCTTAAATAGGATTAAAAAAATATATATATTAACATGGCCAGTAAAAATTTTACAAACTCAGTTCAAGGCAGCGTACAGAGTGAAAGCTTAATTGGGGAAAAATCAAGGGGAAGTTTGCAGAGCTAGCACTGAATCAGTGCACACACAATTGGAGAGAAACTACAGTGGGGGGAATGGAAAGTTACTTTACACAGTCCGAGCAGAACAGGCTAAATTAAAATATATAAATTAGAAGCCGAGTACAGGGATGCAGGCTTACATTAAGCCACACGGCTCGAGTGTTCCTGTCTCAGGTGAGTGAGGCCAGCCAATCAGGGAGCTCTACATAGGTGTGGAGCCAATAGCGCTACCCTGAGAAGGCACTGAAACTGAAAACAGCAAATTGCAAGTGATGACCCTGTTCAGCGTTCACACAGCCCAGAGAAATCATGGCAATTTTTCAAGCGTCGTACCTTATCTATGTCTTTGGGGGGTGGGTGGATCAGGCTTCTTGCACCATAGAGGTGCTATGGCTGGATCGTGACTGCTGCCCGTGGGGGCAAATGGCACCTGTAAGGAAGGAAACAGCAGATTAAATAGGAGCAGATGGGGGTGTGTGTGTCTAAACAGAGATACACAAAGAGAGCTGAGCACCAACTTGAAAGACAAGTCAGGGGGCGGTCTCATACAGAGGCATGGTGCCGGCTAACTCGAGAATCCAAAACAAGCACAAAAGAACAGACTGATGGGGAGGGCAGGAGGAACAGAACAGACAGATGAGGACAGGGGGACAAAGGAAGATGATTAAGAATGAAAGTCAAGGACAGGAGCCTTATACTCAAGACAGAGGCTACACAGATTTTACAATTTACTGAATTTTCTAAGTCCATAGCAGTAAGCATGTAAACCCAGTACAGTCTTAAATAGGATTAAAAAAAATATATATATTAACAAAGCCAGTAAAAATTTACAAACTCAGTTCAAGGCAGTGTACAGAAAAAAGCTTAATTGGGGAAAAATCATGGGGAAGTTTGCAGAGCTAGCACTGAATCAGTACACATATATTTGGAGAGAAACTACAGCAGGGGAGAATGGTAAGTTACTTTACACAGGCCGAGCAGAACAGGCTAAATTAAAATATATAAATTAGAAGCCGAGTACAGGGATGCAGGCTTACATTAAACAACACATCTTGGGCACTCCTGTCTCAGGTGAGTGGGCCCAGCCAATCAGGAAGCTCTACACAGGCGTGGAGCCAATAGTGCTACCCTGAGAAGGTGCTGAAATTGAAAACAGAAAATTGCAAGTGATGATCCGGTTCAGCATTCACACAGCCCAGAGACATCGTGGCAATTTTTCAAGCGTCGTACCTTATCTATCTCTTTGGGGGTGGGTGGATCGGGCTCCTTGCACCGTAGAGGTGCTATGGCTGGATCGTGACCACTGCCCGTGGGGGCAGGTGGCACCTTATCTATCTCTTTGGGGGGTGGATGGATCAGGCTTCTTGCACCGTAGAGGTGCTATGGCTGGATCGTGACAGTGGCCCCACAAGGACAAAAGTATTAGATTTCAGGAGGGCGGATTTCAATGAAATGGGTAGATGTTTAAGAGCAGCTCTGGAGAAGGTAGATGGAATGGAGGGGGTGGAGGAACAGTGAGGGAGACTAAAAGGAGCCATTATGGAGGTAACTAACCAATGCATTAGGACAGTGGCCAAAGGGAAAAGAAGAAAGAAACCACTATGGTTCTCTAAAGAGGTAGGAGACAAAGTAAGGGCAAAAGGATCAAGTTTAAGGAAGTATAAGGGGACCCAAAATGGGGAGGAGGACAGAAAGGTGTACCTTGAATGTCTAAGAGAGGCAGAGAAGGCTGTTAGGAAAGCCAAGGCACAGCCAGGGGAGAGTTTAGCACAGACTGTGAAAAAAGAGGACAAGACATTCTATAGGTACATCAGCGGTAGAAGAAAAATTGTGGGTGAGGGGATTGTGAGGCTGAAAGGGGAGGAGGGAGAGTGCAAGGAGGGAGATCTACACAAGGCAGAAATACTGAACAAATGTTTCTGTTCAGTATTCACTGAGGAGGTAAAGGGTCAAGGACCACAGTTGGGGAGCAGAAGCAATTGGGGGGTGGGGGGCAGAGGACACCAGTCCATTCACGGTGGAGAGAGTTTGGAAGAAACTCACAAACCTGAAGGTGGATAAAGCCATGGGTCTAGATGACATGCACCCGAGGATATTAAGGGAGCTGCGGAGGGAACTAGCAGAGCCTCTCGCCACCCTGGTCACAGAGTCATGCAACACAGGCATGGTTCCAGAGGACTGGAGTAAGGCACATTTAGTCCCACTGCACAAAAGTGGCAGTAGGGTGCGAGTGGGGAACTACAGGCCAGTCAGCCTCACCTCAGTGGTGGGGGAGCTCATGGAGACACTGCTGAAAGAAAGAATAGTGGCACACCTGGAATCCATTGGTGCCCAGGATCTGAGGCAGCACAGATTCACATCAGGAATGTCTTGTCAAACAAATCTGATAGATTTTTTTTGATTGGGTGACTAGGGAAGTGAATCAGGGAGGGGCCGGAGATGTCGCCTCCCTGGATTTGAACAAAGTCTTCAATACTGTCCCATAGAAAAGGCTAATTAACAAGATGAGTAGTCTGGGCATGGAGCATAAGGTGATGCAGTGGGTTAGAAACTGGCTGACAGACAGAAGGCAGAGGGTGGTGGTAAATAGGATCCAATCCGGGGATAGAGGGGTGACCAGTTGAATGCCACAAGGATCAGTACTGGAACCAGTCCTGTTCAATATCTTCATTAGTGACACTACAGAGAGGCTGGAAGGAAATGTCTGCCTATTTGCAGATGACACCAAGATCTGCAGCAGGGTGGATATTCCAGAAGGGGTGCAGAAATGAAGAGGATTCTGGAGAAGCTTGAAAGATGGTCAGAGGTGTGGCAACTAAGGTTCAATGTGAAAAAGTACAAGATAATGCACCTGGGTAGGGGGAACCCTGGGGAGAGCTACAGGATGGGGGAGGTGCTGACCATCACCAAAGAGGAGAGGGACCTAGGGGTTATCATATCTGATGACCTTAAGGTATCAAAGCAGTGCACAAAGGCTGCAGGGAGGGCCAGTGGCATGCTGGGGTGCATAGACAGAGGTATTACTAGTAGGAGGCGGGAAGTGGTGATGCCATTCTATAAACCACTGGCAAGGCCTCCCCTAGAGTACTGCATGCAGTAGGAGACCACGCATGCATAAGGACATAAACAAGGTGGAGGCTGTCCAGAGAAGGACGACAAAGATGATGCATGGTTTACAGCACAAAACATATGAGGAGAGACTAAGAGACCTAAATATGTACTCACTGGAGGAGAGAAAGGGATGACGTGATATAAACTTTTATGTACCTCAAGGGCATAAACAAGGTGCAGGTGGGAGATCTTTTCCAATGTAGAAAAGATACCGGAACGAGGGGGCACAATATGAAACTGGAGGAGGGGAAAGATTAAGAGGTAACAAGAGGACATTTTTCTACACAGAGAGGGTGGTGAACACATGGAATAGTCTGCCACAAGAGGTGGTAGGGGCAAGCACAGTGGAAGGGTTTAAACATGCCTGGGACAAGTATAGGGGAACCATGGATAGGAAGGGAGTGATGAAAAGCCATTGGCCACTTAGGGTGAGTGGATGCATACATATAGGGCCTACAGGCAGACTGGAAGGGTCAAGCGTTCCTTATCTGCTGGCAATTTCTATGTTTCTATGTTGTAAAGCAGAGGGAAGCAGGTAAAGCAGAAAGAGGAGCAAAGTTGCAGACAGAAGAAAGGATTGCTAAAATGGTTACTAAGAAAGATAAGACTTTCTTCAGATATGTAAGTGAGAAGAGGAAAGCAAAATGAGGGATAGTGAGGATTAGAAAGACAGAAGGAGGAGAAACAATGTAGAAGAGGACCAAGAAAGCAGACATCCTCGACAGGTACTTCTGCAGTCTTCACAATGGGGGAGATCACCAGGAGAGGCATGAATGGGGGTAAGTGGACACAAGTCTTTTCAGAGAAGAGAGTCCAGAAGGGATGTACAGCTCTTAAGTTGAACAAAGCTATGGAACCAGACAGGGTATACACAACAGGGTACACCCAAGTATTTTAAAAGTAGTCAGGGAGTTTCTAGCAGCTCCACTGACAGCCTTATTCAGCAGCTCATGGGAAACAGGTATGGTTCTGGAGGACTGGGGAAAAGGTGGCACAGTTTCCACTACATAAGAGCAGCAGCAGCATGGAGGAGAATAGCAACTATATGCTGGTCAGTCTTACTTCAGTGGTGTGGGAATTAGTGGAAATCCTGCAAAAGGAAATACTGGTAGAGTATATTAAATCCAGTGGGCTGCAAGACCACAGGCAGCAAGGATTCACAGGGCGGAGATCATGCCAAACAAGTTTGATAGATTTCTTTGACTGGATGACCAGAGAAATAGATCAGTGGAGGGCAGTGGATGTGGCTTATCTGGACTTTAAGCAAGACCTTTGATACTGTTACATACAGAGGGCTCATAAATAAACTGAGTAGGCTGGGGATGGAATCTGAAGTGGTGAACTGGGTTAGAAACTGGCTAATGAATATGAGGCAGAGGGTGGTGGTAAACAGCACTCGCTCAAATGATGGGAGAGTGACCAGCGGGCTGCCACAGGACTCAGTGCTGCAACCAGTCCTCTTTAATATCTTTGTGAGTGACACTTCAGAAGATCTGGATAACAATTTCAGCAATAGAGTGGGCACTCAGGAGGGTGTTGAGAAAATGCTCAATGATCTTAGGAAACTCGAGGAGAGGTCAAGAGCATTGCAAGTGGGTTTCAATGCCAAAAAGTGCAAAAGCATGTACCTAAGGCATAGAAACTCAGAAGCTGAGTATAGGATGGGGGGGTTATACTGACAGTCAGTAAACAGAAAAGGAACCTTAGGGTTATCATATCTGGCAACCTGAAAGTGGTGGGGAAGTGTGACAAAGCAGTGGGTAGGGCTGGTGCGATGCTGCGGTACACAGGGAGGGGTTTCTCCTGCAGGAGAAGGGAAGTGGCATTGCCACTGTATCATTCATTGATAAGACCCCCCCCCCAGCTAGAGTACTGGGTACACTTGTGGAGGTTGCACATCAGAAAGTATATAAAGGGTGGAAGCAGTCCAGAGGATGGCAACTAAAATGGTGCAGGGAGTAAACAGGAAGCCCAGCCCTACAAGGAAAGACTGAAGGATCTCAACATGTACACCATGGAAAAGAGGAGAGTAAGAGGTGATATGATAAAGATCTTCAAGTACCTTACAAGGGTTAACAGGGTGAAGGAAGGGAGATTTTTTCAAAAGAGAAAAAGTGGGGGGGACTTGGCTTGACCCAGTAAAGATTGCAGCTTAACCTAGTTCCTCTTAATACTTGGGGTTCTAAATCCAACAAAACTATAACTTTTACAAGGAATTGATTTGCAGAAGGAACAGAGAAGAACTCTACACAACCTGCTTACTTCAGAGATATCATTTTACCACAGATCAGTGCCAAATTGACAGAGCTACATAGAGAACTAATAATAGACCTCCCTTGATGACCGCATAGCGACCAGTCCAAGTGCCAGCATGGATATCGTGTCTATCAACGGGATGTTTACGGCATTAATAAAGCAGATGACAGAACTCACACTGGCCTCAAACAACACCACATTGGCACTGCACCAGCTTGATGTTTGTACTTTCCAAACCAAGTAAAAGACAGCAGCATACATCGAAGACCAAACTGGCACAATCTGGGAGCAGGTGCATGCAATCAGGTCCCTACAAGACAAGGTCAACAATCTAGAAAACAAAAGCCGAAGCAACACTTTAAGATTTTTGGGCATTCTGGAAGGTACAGAGCAAGGCAATGCTATGGCATTCCTTCAGAGTGAACTTCCACAGATCATGAGGTTTGGAGAGGGAGCTCAGCTGGTAATCGAAAGGGCCCATTACACACTTAACCCTGCACCCAAGTCAGGGGATAAGCCAAGGCCCATACTAGCTCATTTTCTTAAATTTGCTGAAAGAGAAAAAATCCTGACTAGAGTTCAGGTGCTGGGACGTTTAAGCTGGAGAATACATTGGACACATATATACACCAAGATTTCTTTAAAGATTTCTAACTTAAGTAATACACTGAGGCTCACCATGTGCTTCACTCTCTAGCGGTTGCCTTCTCGCTCCGGTACCCAGCAACAATGAGGATAGTCTACAATGGAGCCATGCTGCTGTTTGCAATCCTGGAGGGCCTTTTTGATTTTAATTACAGGACATGGTCAAGAGAAATTCATTTTGTCAGGGCAGATGGCAAGCAATAAAATAACTCTTCCAAGATGATTATCACTGAGCTGTCAGATGCTCCCCAAGACCAACACCATGGTCATACTGGCAAGTACCCCCGGATGATCAACAGAGAACTTGTGCCCTGCCAGCTAGATCTCATAAAGGGCAGCAAAGCTCTCAACACACTAAAGGAGAGCACCCAGTGGAAAAGGACAGGTCCCATAGCTGAAGTGGTAGACATAACTCACAGAAGGAAGAGAGTTCAATTTTGAGTCCTTATTTTTCAGACAAGTATGCTCCACTTGCATCCATTGCCTCAGCCAAATATCCAATGGATGAACCCTCTACAGTGATCACCAGATGGATCCCAATTCTGACTCATGTCCTGCTAACAAGACTTGGGCCTTGGTTGTTGTTTAGGGGGCTGTCGCGCAGCCTACAGATGACAGCACCAACACAGTGGAAACTAGCCTACCGAAGTAGGCACCACCAAATCCTTCATCCACTGTATAGTAGAGGAATCCCACTTCTGCAGCTCAACTCAGATGAGCTTAATATCAAATAAGTAATTGCATGCTTTTATTTGGAGGGTGGGGGTGTGGAGTGGTATGCAAGGTGAGAGGTTTGGGGCTACTATCATTGGTTTTGTTGCTGCCCATAGGGAAATACAGATGCAGGGTCATAACACAGGTATCTGGCTTCTTACCCACCCTACATAAGTAGTGTACATGCTGATCTGAGCATGTCACCCTCTCCAATCTCCCAATACTCGCAATAAAGGTGAATAAATCCTTACCTCCATATTGCCAGCCTCAAGTCACACCAGTGTACTGTGTTCTGGCAAGATATGTTAAAGACACTTATTTCAGAATTATGAAGGTTCCTGCTCTTAGTATTGTCAATTTCCTTATAAGGACAACTTGACATGGTCACTGCTGCAGTAGCAGGCACGTAACTAAGGACTCAGTACTGGGGTATTCTACTTCCAACAGCAGCTGCTATTTTATATATTCTTCCCTCTCTTCCCACATATTGTTGAAATATGGAAGTCATTTTATCTCTGTGCTAATTAATATGCTTAAGATACCTGACATGTCTAGATACATTATACTATAATTGGATCTTTTTGTCTGACCCCCTCCATTGTGCTGCAGTATTATAGTACTCCAGTTGAGGGCTCTGGCATAGGCCAATGTCAGGCAGGGCTTTCATACAAGGTACCGGTCAGTGTTACCGAGATAATGTCCCACATGATATCTTAGCAGCAGACCTGCGTTTGTACAGGTCTTCTTGACCCAGAGAGCTGACTTTGGATTTAACTCAGCCTTATGAATTTGTCAACTATTTATGCTCCAGATAATTGAGGGATCTCTGGAAAATCCCTCTTGGTGCTATTGGTTCTAAAGTTTTATGCTTCAGTACCCCTGGTTGTGATGGGGTCCCAGCAACTCCATGGTTGCTAGGGAAGCCTGGCTGGCCTTGCTTGGCTATTTGCCTCAGGCTCTAGGCCTCAGCTATTCCCCAGTATGTTACACCAGTCATTTTGTAAATATTTTTATGTTCTGGTTAAGGTTAGGTTTATGGTTTTGGCAATTATTCAAGTTAACTAATGTTTACATTTTTTATAAAAAGAGTAGAGATAGCATGAAAAAACTGTTGTATTATCTGTAATTCATGAACAACCTGTGCATCCTAGGTCCTCCTATACTCATACAGAGATAGGGGTAGTGGTCCTGACATTGTGCCTGGGGGATGACCCTAAGATCTTGACAAGAAAGATATTTGTAATACTCTTCTGATCACTGGCCTCCTTCTGCTTGACCATGGCTGAAATTATTGATCATACATGGAATGTCAGGGGGCTGAACACCCTGTCAAAAGAAAGAAAGTTTTAATGCACCTGAAAAGGTTAAGATCCCAGGTGTCCTTCCTACAGGAAATAAAGTTCACAAAAAGAGACCACTCATAAATGTAGATAGTAAAGTTTATGCTAAGGCCTTGACCTCTAGACTGAACACCCTCCTCCCGTCCTTGATACATCCATCTCAGGTAGGCTATATGCAAGGCAGATTTAGCATAGTGAACATTAGGTCACTAATTAATCTTATGCACACAGCTTTCCAAGGCGATGTCCATCGCTATACCTCTCCTGAGGTTCATGCATGAGATCCTAATCCCAGGTTCAGCTAACTGTATCTTAAGTTACTAGAAAGAATACTGAACTTTGAAAACAAGTTCATTTTCAGTAATGAGGGCTAAAAGGTGCCTAAAAAGCACTCCAAAAGTGGAGCCACCATACTGGTCATGTGCTTATGCATGTTCATAGCCCAAGGGTTATGATTATGCATCAACGTATGCACAATATCCCAGTTCCATGTTCAGAGCACTGTTTAAGTACCCTTTATCCCCCATTACTGAAAATGAACTAGTTTCCCAAGTTCAGTATTCTTTCTAGTATCTTAAGATATTGTTAGCTGAACTTCAGTTAAAGGTGCAAATTTTGGACATCTTGGGTTCTCTTGGATAGCTGGAAATATAGGTGTTACACAGGAAGGGCCAAGCGAGTGATGCAGGGCTTGGCATCTAAAGCCACTATGTAGCACAGCACGGGGAGCGGTGTGGAACGCTAACTAACCATAGCGTTTCAGGTAGGCGCTGGGTAAAAGTGGCTTTTAATTTGATTGAATGGGACTACCTGCATTTATTGCTAAAACACAGTGGATTTGAGGACAGATTTCAATCTTGGGTATGTGCTATCTACTCCTACCCTGCTGCATGGGTCTCCCTCAAATCTGTAATTTCTGACCCTTTTTCTCTAGGGAGAGGAATGAGGCAAGGTTGTCTCTATCTCCTCTACTTTTTGTATTATCTGTGGAGCCCTTAGCAGCAGCTATCAGGCAACATGAAGAAATCCAAGGCCTATGAATTGGGATGGGGTAATATCCCACATGTATATATACTGATGATTTACTAATCCCCATCTGACCTAGAGCAATCATTAGAACCCCTTTTACTTTTGTTAAGCTCCTTTTCTGATAATTCAGGTTTAAAGGTCAACCAGTCAAAAACTAGGGTGCTCCCACTTAATCACCACTGTCAACCCCATATGAACCATAACTCTGATTTAAAATGGTCTCATAAAGGCATTACATATCTGGGTATAAAAATAGTTTCACAAGTTGAGCAGTTATGGGATATTAACCTAAAAACGTTACTTATCATATGCTAATCAGAATTCAGTGATGGAAACTCCTTAAGTTCACCATGGCGAGGAAGATAGCTGATATTGAGATTAGATCCTCTAAAATATTTTACCTGTATGCACATATCTCTCTAGAACTCCCCTCAGGCTGGCTTCAGAAGCTAGATCAAACACAACAAAAGACCTGTTTTTTTCCAGTGACTGCCATGGCAGTAGACTTTGAGAAAGCCTTCAGCCCCTTTTACATGACAGGCTCTGCACCACAACAAGCAGTGTAGAGCAACTAGAGAATTACCTCTGTTGCTTTGTAGAGACTTCTGGTACAGCATCCAAAAGCAGGCAGAGGTCCCCTCTCAGCATTCTGTACTGATGTGAGTGCTCCCAAATTATTACATGGCCACTGGATGTGGTGCAGAATGATAGCTGAAATTGTAAACCCAGAAAAACAGGGAACGTCGTTTCAGCGAACACTCACTTTGGATGCTGTAGATCAACTAGTTGGTGATTTCATATGGGAAGGGAAAAAACATGGTTTAGTCATAATAAACACAGGTCCCATTGGAGAGAAGGACGGTGGTGCCTTCCCTGTCTAGAGGGACATAAGCTTGCTTTTCAAGCAGCTCAAGCCTTGCACTGGTTCAGGCAACGCTCTGAGCTTATCCCCCAATGGGTCTGTATGGAGCAATTGCAAGGGGGGAAAGTCACATTCACCTCATTTTTATATTCCATCCCTTCTAAACATAAGAACCATCATCCCACCATAAACCCTCCATAAAATACTGGTCAAAGCTACATTGTAAAAATTAGGCTGTGCCATAGTTCCCCCAGTGCATGCACCTTTGTGGCATAATCCTCATATTTCAATTGATAAGCAGCCTATTAAGTGGCCACAATTGGCAAGTAAGAGTATATATTTTATGAGGGATCTTATGGAACTGAATAAGAAAGTAGTAGCTTCATTCCAGATATTACAAAACAAATGAGGCATCCCTTCCAAAGACTTCTGGAGATATCTCCAAATCAGAGAGGCAGTTAGGCCTCTTCTCCAAGCACAGGCTCAATCTTTGAAATATGCCCTCCTGACTAACTGGCTATCTGTTTCTAAAGGGCTGGCTGGTAATATATACTCCTTGCTGAGAGACACTATGCCAAGCCAATCTACAGAGTCCAAGGCAAGGTGGGAGAAAGCTATGGGGATACCTTTTGGTGAAGCTCAACGGGCCGTGTGCTGGCGATCTGTGCACAATGTATATAAAGATGCCTGAAGCAGACTAATTCAGAACAAAATTATGCACTGACAGAATACAGCCCCAATGGTTTTAAGAGCAGCCAAGTTACTTAGCAACTACGAATGCTGCCACTGTCATAGGCCTAAGGGAGATCTGTATCATATCCTATGGTCTTGCCCTAAACTCCAGACCTTTTGGACACAGGTATGCCAACTAGAAAGCAGAATACTCTGTAAAACAATTCCTATTTCAGCTTCTCTTCTTTTACTAGGTATAAAGCCTGCAGCACTACACCTGAGCCCATAGATATACAAGTGGCGTAACCTCATGAGTATGCAAGTCAAGAGGCTACTCCTCTTCAAATGGTGTGGCGCACTTGTGCCCACTATTAATGAAATCCTTACCTCCCTAACCAATCTAGCTGAAGTAGATAGACTATCCCATTCTGAAGTCAACCAGATGTCCAAATTTTACAGCTGCTGGAATCTCTATATGGCATTTGGAGGCAGTCAGACTGATATTGGTTAAGCAGCTGACTACGTCCCTTACCGCACTCAAATACTATAACCAGTAAGGTTTTACAGGTACTCCCATTTAGCTTCACTTGCTAACTATACCAGATAGACAGTTATAGTTTGTGTTAGTTATTTGCAAATCTTGTATTCTTTGTGTTTGTATTTGAACTGCTGCAGAATCTGAGGTCTTTGCATGTCCAGTGTTAGCAGGTACCACTTACATGATTTTACAGGATGCCATGAATGTGCAGGATCTGGCTATACTGCTCTCCATCTATGTACTGAATACACCTGCATATTGGTATGTATTGCTTGTCCTGTATTGTTTCATTATCTCCTTGGGTTACCATTCATTTAATGGTGTTTATATGTAAGTACCTCATATTTCAATGTATTGTACGTTCATATACTTTTAAAACAATAAAAAGTTTAACCACAAAATAAAAGAGAAAACGCATCATGGCCCTGGCACATGAGAGGAAGGTGGAGAGCGAATATTTTCAACAGATGTGAGGAAATATTTCTTCAGTGAAAGGGTGGTACATGCCTGGAACAGACTGCCAGCAGAATTGGTGGGCCAAAATTAGTGTAGTGCTTCAAGCACGTGTTGGATAAACATAGGGGTATTTTAGAAAATAGGCAGCAGGAGGGTAACCAAAGACCAATTAGGGTCTACAGAGACACATTAGGCATCTGGGCAGATTAAGTGGGCCAAGCAGTCCTTTTCTGCCTTCAAATTCTATTATTTTGTGTTTGAATATTTCCATGACTGTTGCCGTCAATTTTTGCCACTCCCAAGGGTGGAAGTTGCGGGGGATCTGCAGCCCGTTGGAGGTGTGGGATTCAATGGGACAAAGAACTGCTGAATGGAGGATGTTTCGACTACAATTTGTATGACTTTTTCCTCTCTACCTGGTCCTCCAACGTTCCCCTCTCCCTACCATCAACATTATCAGCATCAGCTTCACGGGTGCTGCTGCTAACGTTGTGCATTGGCATGGCTTCTCATACAGAGATTAATGGAACTTCAACAAATGACTTTCATAGTAGATGTTCCCAGTAGGGTGTGCACTTTCACAGGCGGAATGTAAGCGAAAGTCTGTCTTTCACTTCTGCGAAAGTTCGGAAACTCATTTCTGAACTTCCGTGGATATTCCACCTGCACTCCCAATTAACACAAATTTATTTCCTGGTGGCTAGCAGTTCCTCACCCTGACCCCATCACCTGTCTGCCTGATGTATTTTCAAAAAATCATGGAAAAATCTTTTTACTATACGGGGGATCTGGGATACGGATGGGGGGCTGGGCAGTACTGGACATGGGTGACTGAATGGGGGGAGGGACTGCTAGTCACCAGGGACAGGGGGTTCACTAGACCACCAGGAGAAATATTTTTACTATATGGTGGAATATGAAAGGGGGGATCGAGCAGTATTGGACATGAATGATTGGGTGGGGTCTGGGGGAGGTACAAGTAACCACGGGGGGGGGTGCCAAGAACTGTCTGTGTATTCACTGGGGGAAGGGGAGGGAGTGTCATGATGACACATCACACAGGATTTTACTCAGAAAGTCTGCCAGGTAACAGTGATGCATAGAGTTAGACTGCATTTGCAACTAGGGTCACCCCAGATTATTTAAAGTACTATTTTAAATCCTGTAACATGTTATTCCTTTCCTTTCTCATCACCTGATCCAAACACATAATCTGCTAAATCATGTGGTCCTTCAAAACTCTGAGATTGTTCTTGTTTGAGCAGCTGGACTTTTTAACTTAGTACTGATAGCAACAATAAATGTCCAAGCCTAAATGATTTCCCTGAACTAAAAGGAAAAGTGAAGTGCTCTGTATGCTTCATGAGTCATGGTTAATTTACATTTCTGAATTAAGTTTATCTCTTCGGTGCCTCCGCTACCCATGATTCCATAGAACTGACTGAAAAACCTTTTTCTGGGCAGTGCAGGGGCAAGCGGGACAGGAAGAAATTTCTCCCCAAGCATTCTGAAGTTTTCTGATCCGCCACTGGTGGAAGCTCGGAAACTTTCACGAAAGTTGCCAGGTTTCCACGAAAGTTCCTATGAGGTGGAACTGAAAACTTTCACACATCTCTAGTTCCCAGACTTCTTCCCTCCTTAACCCAACTCAGTCTGTACACTACATGGGTCCATTATTCTTTGTCCACTCAGAAGAAATCACACACCACTGATGTCACTGATTTGGTCTTTTCTCCTGACATACACTGCTGTTGCCTAATAGTTAGGCTACTATGGCATGCTTCCAGATCATTCTCCTTCTCTTCCTTCACAGTTCTTCTTGGTCAGGAAATGATTCTCCTTCCTCTTCTATATGTCCTGGCTGTGGTCATCAATCTCACCTGAGTCTATATCTGTTCTCATTTCAGATGTTTATTGTTGTGTTTCCCCTTGATGTTTTTTGGTCTTTTTCTTTCTTTTTTTCTTTTTACCATGACTTTCATCTGTTTGTGATGTCTTACATGCACCTGCCCCAAGACCAACTCTTATCTCTTCCATCTCATCCTACGGTCCCCCAGAACAGCAACTGTTGCTGCTGTTGTTAGTTTTGTTGAGTATACAATCACAATCTGTAATCACAACGTAACTGACACCCTGATGTTTCTTATTGACTAAATAGGCATTGGTGGAGCACCAAGGACCATTGCATTAATTTCTGCTTGAATACTGGAGTAGCATAGCACTGCTACATAAATGTGCTTATACTATACATTTATGCTATCTATAGTCTATTCTCTCATCTCAAGAATCATTGTCCATTAAAAAAAAAAAAAATTAATTAGTGTTTGCTAAATTCAGGGGTGCAAGGGCAGAGTTTCCATCCTAAATATTATAATCTGTAAACATAACTTGAAAACAGCCAGTTCAATTGAGAAGGGGGATTCCACCCCCACACCCCTGATTTCATTTTTGGAAACAAAATGTTGATTGGATTTCTGCAAGGTTTGTTTAATATGGAGGCTCAGCCCTCACATCCCTGGCTTGTTTTTAATTTGTTTAATTCTTTTCCCTGTGTTTTGTTCCCATACTGTAATAGCGCTGTACATAACATGTGCAATCATACAGTAGTGCACTCTTAAAAGCTATTAATGTCCTAAGTCACACTACCTAAATATAACATATAAACTCTTAATAAAACAGGGAGAGAAATTCAAACAAAGAAATGATTTTTAATAAAAATTAGACACTCCTCACTTTGATGTGACAATATTTCCCCTCATCCACACTCTTTACCTTAGGTCATTATAGGAAATTGTAATGCATTGTGTAAATCTCATTGCTGCTTAGCTGAGTCAGAAATCACAATTTATTATGCATGTATTTCTTATAAAATTGTGAACCACTAATGTCAAGTTTACAGTAAAGCATTAAGGCAAGACCTGGGGCTAGTTACTATCAGTTGATGTAACCTTAGAGGGTAGTGTGGCACAAGGCACAGTTAAGGGCCTTATTCCCCAAAGGTTAGATAACCAATGGTAACCCAATCACTGAAGTCCCTTGATACTATTCTTAAACTAAAATATTTTAACTTTTAAGTTAATGTTTCTATATATAAAATTCTAATTGTTTTGTTGTACATGAAGGTGTCTAGTCATTAATCCTTTCAGAATACTTCAGTAAGTCAGAATGTTATATCTTCAGCCTTTGTTTTATAACTGAATACAATACACAATTTTTATAGTGAAATTGAATGTGCCTGCCACATAATGCAAAACAACCATCCAGATGCACTACATTAGGACTGGCAAGTTGTTTAAAGGTCTTTGGCTTTTGCTTGAATTTTGATTTTCCACCAACTGTCCTTGTAAAAAAGGCCATTGATGAAATTAGAAATTATACACAAGAAAGAAATCAATTTCCTGACACTGTTGTATTTTTCTTATGTAGGGGGAATAAGGGGAATGGTTTGCTAAGTGCATAAGATCAGCAGAATCTTAATGCCTTTGCTTGTAGAACAGTGTTTGTAAACAGCAAACAACACTGAATTAAATATAAGCAGTGAGCAATGTTGGGTTTGTAGTTAATTATGTATTATTCTCTCTAATTATCCTCAGACACCAAACTCTTTTCACAATCACCAAACTAAAAGAAAAGCAACAGGGCATTTACATTTTTTTCAGAAGTCACACACATGAATAGTCATTACTACATCTACACTACAGCATTTGTCTAAGAGTGATGTTCCTTCCTTACCATTCACAAGGTGATTGAGACTGCACAGACTTTCCTTTATGTGCTGACAAAAACATTACCAAAAATGTGTATTATCTACAGAAATACTATTCTGTTTCACAATATGTACCCATATGATAATTTTAATGCAGCAAATTAGTCAGTCATGCATCTAGTTAACAAGTGTCATTCTTATGCCTCAACTTTCTACATAAACAAGTCTTAAAACATTAGCATCTAAAATAGCTTATCACCTTCTGCCAGTATGTTATCACAGTTTTCATCCCAATATCCGTTCTCCTGCTATTAAAATATTTATTGGATAAGGAATGCTCACCTTTCCCTAATTTGCATGAAAAAACAGATTAGTAATGCATATTAAATAGCTTAGCCTATTTTAGTAATCTGACAGCTAAACTGACACTCACGGTTTTCAAACCTGTTTGACTACTGCTCTTACTGAGGTAGCACTTGTTCATTGCTTTACCTAAGCTATGCTTTCAGCTCAAGCTTCTTATTTCATTATGCAAAATATTAAGACATTGTTACCTGCAGGCTACTAAAGCACATGTTCTTGTCAATTCTCATTTTTTTTATTGGATAAATAGCATTCTCTTTTAAAGGATGTCATTACAGCATTGTCCAGATAGTGGTTTAAAGTTTGATGCTTCCTAAATACACATATCTATACTGCTAATCAGGATTAAATAAACCTCACACAAACAGACACACAAAGACCACCACCATGAAGATGGAGAGTTGGAAGTGAATGACACAGGGAATTTGCACAGAGAGAACTCCTTAAATCTCCAGGTCACTCATAGAAACATACAAATACAGAGTTTGACAGCAGATAAAGACTGCTTGGCCCATGCATTTTGCTCGTTTTTCACTACCTACAGCATCATTGCATCCCTCAATTATCTGGGACAGACCCTGATTGATCTCTGACTCTTTCTTCCTCTTCCCTTCTTTCTGCTAAGATTCCCTTATGCCTATTCATGCATTTTGGCCCCCACCAAATACAAAAACAGGTAAGCACACCATGTTGAACTGGTTACTTACAACTAAGCCTGACAGGTTCAATTTGATAGGGACATTTTCTGACTCACTAAGTGACCATTCCCCCATGTATGGAATATGGAGTAATGCTTTCCTTACCCCTCTCACAGAATACTCAGGGCTAGGGACTTCTCAAAGTTTGATCTAAGTTCATTTCTCAGAACCCTGGCTGAAGCAGATTGGTGGCAAATAAAATGGGTTCTGAGCATAGATGATGTTCTTGATTTCTTCATTACTAACCTCTTTTCCACCGACAACAAAAATGCCCTAATAAAACAGATTTGAGTAAAAGTTCAGGAAGCCAGATGGCTCACCCAAGATCTCTGGAATCTCTTGAGGAGTAGAGATGCAGCTTGGGGGGCCCTCTAAATCTACCTGCCAGGCCTCTGACTGGCAAAGATTCAGAGAAATTCAGAACAAATGCAAACATGAGCTAAAAAGAGCCCAAACTCGCCATCTTCAAGAACAACAGGATAACAACCTATCAGACCTCAAAAATTCTGGAGGCAAATCAACAATCTGATCAAGGCCAAAACACTCAGGAAGGCAGTGATATAGTAGCAAAAGACAACTGACATGAGACACTTCAAGCAGCCACCAAGACATTTGACACATTCTTTACCAATCTGGAAAAGTTCAAAATATACACTCTTGGATGACCCACAACCCTGATGAATTGAACCTCAACATCCCAGAATTTCACTTCCAACTCATCACCAAAAAAGAGATCCTGAAGCTACTAAATGGGATAAAACCCTATGGATCTGCTGGTTATGAAAAACTCGAGCCAAAGCTTCTCCACCTCACGTCTCCAGCTATTGCTGAACCAGTAGCTTGGTTTTTTAATCGATCTCTCCTTGAAGGTAAGTGCCCTCACTATGGAAAGTGGCCATGGTCTTCCCCATTCACAGAGGGACCCTCAGGAATGGTTGAGAACTTTTGCCCAATATCTCTTCTATCAATCCCTTTCAAACTGCTAGAGAGGATTGTATACAACCAACTAGTAGAATATATAGAGAAACATGGCATTTTCACCATGCAACAGTATGGATTTTGAAAGAACCATGTTAAGGATACAGCACTGATAGCCCTCACCACAGAGATATTCTCAGAGATGGATAAGGGGATGCTCACTACTGTGGGTTTTTATCAACCTCACCAAAGCATTTGACCTGGTGGACCACCAAATCCTCCTAGGAAAAATTGAAACAGACTGGCCCTGACAGCCACACAGTTCAATGGTTCACTTCCTACCTTCATGGCAGATCCCAACTAGTGTGATGGCAGAGTGCTGTGTTGGAAAAAGTGTCCGATCCTGGATGGGGCACCCCAAGACTCTATACTGGGGCCTCTGTTTTTCTCTTTGTTCATAAATGAGCTACCTACCTATTGCAATGGGGCAAAGATCACCATATACATGAACAATGCTGTGCTGTAGAGGTCCTCCAGCAATGCAACTATCCTAAACAATCTCTTAAATAATGAACTCCTAGCACTGGGGAGCTGGCTAAAAAATAACAAAATGGTTCTTAATGAGAGAAATACCAAGACCATGCTATTTGGTCCAAAAAAACTAGGTCCAGACAGGTCCAATATGCTAGATATCTCACTAGCCAATGGATCCACAATTGGTGTTGCTGAGTCCCTGAAGTTCCTGGGGGTCACCCTTGACCAAGACTGCACCTTCACTGCTCAAGTCTCCCAACTCAATAGGACCCTGGACCATAAACTTGGCCTCTTATATCACCTCAGTCCTTATCTCACTCTAACCTCCAGACACAGAATCTCACAGGGTAACCTCCTACCCACCCTACTATACAGCTCATCTGTACTGGCCTCAGCTAAAAACACTGAGCTGCAAAAATTAAGAACTATGTATAACAGGATAAGCAGGTTTGCTGCCGGGGCACCCATGAGAGAATAACATTAAGTCTTCCAACCTCTAGCTTGACCCAACCCAGATGACAGGAACAAATACTTGTCTCTCTGCTAGCTTACAAGCTCAGGCAGCCTAGCCCCTTCCCCGAGTCTCTCAAATCTCTTGGTGCCCAAACTGAGTGGCAGACCTCTAAGTTCCTCTAGTAGGCAGCTCTTAACAATACTCAGGGCACTATCTGCCCATGGCTCCAGGGTATTCTCCAATTACATCCCCCCCCCGGCAGAATGCACTTCCAACCACCCTACAGGAATGCACCGTACTAGGTGGCTTCAAAAAGGCCTAACAGAGCTTAATATGTATAGCCTCGAGGAAAGGAGGGAGAGAGGGGACATGATAGAAACTTTCAAGTACCTCAAGGGAATCAACAAAGTCCAAGAGGGTAGCATCTTTCAAAAAAAGAGGTGTGCAAGAACAAGGGGGCATAATTTAAAGATAGAGGGGAGGCAGCTCAGAGGTAATGTAAGGAAGTATTTTTTCACAGAGAGGGTTGTGGATGCATGGAACAGCCTTCCAGAGGAGGTTGTGGAGTCAAAAACAGTGGTTGAATTTAAGCATGCTTGGGACAGTCATAAGGCAGTTCTAGGGGGTGGGGTTAGAAAGAAGTAGGCTGCTAATTGGCTAGGATCTGCAGCTTATCCATTAGGTAGGGAATGGGCAGACTGGGTGGACCAAGCGGTCCTTATCTGCCGTCAAATTCTATGTTTCTATGTTTTTGTGTTAAATACCCATCTGTTTGAGCTCAACCAGTGCAACTGCTACTGTTGACTTCCCTGCAATGCACATTATGAGCCCAATAACCATCATCAGCTGTGAATGTGCTCTAGATGTATCCCCTGTCATGTATAATGACGTACATAATGTAATATGAGGAAAAATGTCTATATGTCTTATTTGTCACTCTTGATATCTAACGTTTGATGATGCTTTATAGAGCAATCCCCCTTGCCAAGTTGTATGATGTATATAATGTCATATAAGAAATTGTCTAGTTGTCTGATTGTGAATTCTAGTATCTAACATTTGATTGTAAAAACTGTGCCTTGTACTCTACAAATCCCACCCTATGTAACCACACAATGTAAGTTTTTTTGTGAATTCTATTTATCTGTACTTTTCCTTGAATTGCCCCTGAAAAAGGGACCTGTATTGGTCTCAGTGGGCCTACCAGGCTAATAAAATTAAATAAATAAATAAGCCATCTTTACTGGAAGGCTGTTGTAGTATTCTGTCATTCGTTCTGTGATGCAGTACTTCTTACATCACTCCTGAATCTACCTCCTTTGCAGCTTCATGGTATGTCCCCTTGTTCTTGAGCTTATTTTTTTTTAATACTTTCCTCCTGTACCTTATTTACCCCCCTGTGAGGTATTTAAATGTTTCTATCATATGATCCCTTTCTCTCCTCTATTTCAGGGTGTACATATTCAGATCTTTATTGACTCATTATAGGACTTTTGATTCAGACCCTCACTATTTCTGTTGCCTTCTTGTGGACTGCCTCCACTCTGTCTATGTCCTTCCAGAGATATGGTCATCAGAAGTGGGCACAGTACTCTAGGTGGGATCTTACCAGTGATGTATACTGGGGCAGTACCACCTCCCTCTGTCAGCTGGTGATACCCCTCCCTGTGCACCCCAGCATCCCATTAGCCCTCTCAACTGTCTTGTCACAATGCCTGGCCACCTTTGAGTCCTCCAATATCATAACCCCCAGGTCTATTTTCTGCCTGGCGGTAATCAATCTTCCACCCATTTTGTACTCCATTCCTCAATTTCTGTGCCCTTAATGCATTGTTTTGTATTTTTTTGCATGAAAACCCAGCTGCCTTACCCTTGGCTACTCCTTAAGTTTCCTTAGGTCTTTGCTCATCCTTTCCAGACCCTCTCCCCTGAAATGTTCACAATATTGCAGATTTTGGTGTCATCATCAAAGAACTTGACTTTCTCTTCTTTCTCATCTGCAATGTCCCTTATGCAGACAATAAAGACAACTACTCACAGCACTGATCCTTGATGCACCCTGCTGGTCACCCTTCCTTCCTCAGAATTAACTTTGTTTACCACTACCTTCTGCCACCTATCCTCTAACCAATTTCTTAGCCAATTTATCACTTTTTTCCCCACTTCTAAGGTAACCAGATTACTTACTAGTCTTCAAGTGACAGTGTTGAAGGCCTTACTGAAATCATGGTAGGCCATGTCCATAGCTATCCCTGATCTAATTCCTTGGTCATCCAGTCAAAAAAAAATTGTCAAATTTGTTTGACATGACTGCCCTCGCCCCCTCGGTGAATCCATATTGCCTTAGGACTTGTAACCTGTTAGATTCAAGATATTCCATAATCCTTTCCATCAGCAGTGATTCCATTAACTTTCTCACCTTCGATGTCAGGCTGACTAGCCTAAAATTGCCAGTCTCCTCCCTGCTACCACTTTTGTGAAGTGGAATTACATTTTCCCTCCTCTAGTCCTCCTTAACTACTCCTGTTTCCAGTGAACTTTTAAAAAGGACAGTCAGAGGTATAACCATAACCTCCAAGAGTTCATTCAAAACCCTTGGATGCACCCCATTTGCCCCATTGCTTTGTCCACTTTCAGAGTAGTGAGTCCTTTCAGGATCCTGTCTTCCAAAAAAAGACTAGTGGCCACCTCCCCTGCCCCAAAGCTTTTGTTATTTTTTTCTGGCTCCTCCACTTCTTCTGTGAACACTGAGCAAAAGTATGTTTTCTGGATGTCTGCATTTTCCTGGTCCCTTCTGCACAGTCCAAAGCAGGGCTTCCCTTTTTAACCTTACAACCCCTTCCCTCATCTTCCTCTTTTTAGTTACATTGCAAAAAAATGCATTGTACCCTTTTGTTACCATCTGGGTTATTCTCTCTTCAGTTTGCACCTTCACACTCCTCACATTTTCCCTGCTTCTCTCTTTCCCCTGGTACACCTCCTTGTCCTCCTCCCTCTGTATCACATAATGCCTTCTGAATGCAACCCTTTTAGCCTTTTCAACCAACTCTTTTGAGAACCATGGCAGTTTCTTTTTCCTCTTGCTTTTGCTTCACTATGTGCATTTTAACCTTGCCCACCATTCCTCCACCCAACTCGGGTCATCCCCCCTGCCAGGTTATCCTTAAGGTGTTCACCCATCTTTATAAAATATGACCTGTTGAAGTCCAAGACCCTTGCTCTTGTGTGATTTGATTCCACAGTTGTCCTTATGTTGAACCACTCTTTACAGTGATCACTTGTCCCTAGGTAGACTCCCACCTTGACATCTGCAACACTGTCCCTGATAGTGAGTACCAGGTCCAGTACTGCCCCTTCACAAGTGGGTTCACTTACTAGTTGTATGAGAAGCGCCCCCTGCAGAGGGTCCAGAATGTCCTTGCTTCTTGCTGAAAGTGCAGCTAGGAGGCTTCATTCTACATATGACAGATTGAAGTCCCCACAAGCAGCAGCTCCCATTTTTATACCATCTTGCCAATAGCTTCCATCATTACCTTATCTAACCCTTCCCCCTGTTCTGGAGATCTGTAGATAATGCCAGTGCGAATAGTGGCTTTGTTCCCTATTTGAATCATGACCCACAGTACCTCTGCCCCCCTGTATTATCTGCATCTCTGTCACTTTTATGCCTTCCCTCACATAAAGCACCGCATCCCATCCTTTCTTTCCCACCTTATCCTTCCTGAGCAGAGTATAGCCTAGTATGGCCATATCACAGTCATGGTTTTCAGTGCACCATGAGACAAAAATAGCCACAGTATTCATGATGGCCTCTGCCATAATGGCCTTTAGGTCTGGAATTGTATTTCCTAAACTTTAACATTCACACACATGGCCTTGCAGGTTTTGTTAGCACTTTTCTTGTTAACTCTCCCCTTTTTCCCTTTCTTTTCCCCCTTCTCTTTTTTGCAGCTTGGGGGGGCATTCCTCTCCCTTCAGGTTCTTCCCCTCTCTATTTCAGCCTATTCCTTCTGCCACTCCCCTTAGCTAGTTTAATGTTGATGTTTGGTGACCTCTGGGTGACCTCTGCAAAACATTTATTTATTTATTTTGTTTTTGTTGACCGGGTAAGTGCACTAGACAAATCCTGCCTATTTTCAGGCACAACCCAGGGAAGGGGGATACAGATGAATGCCAACTGACCTTGAACCAGATTAAGTTGTTGGTGGTATTTTTAGTGAATGAGGGAAATTTGGCCAGGACACCGTGGAAATTCCCCTACTCTTTTCGATAAATGCCATGGGATCTTTAACATCCACCTGAACTACCACCAATCCAGGCAGATGGGACCGCGGTTTAACGTCTCATCCGAAAGATGGCATCTCAGAAGTGCAGCACCCCTCTCATGCTGCACTACATTGTCAGTACTGGGATATTAACCCAAGTGCTAGATGTGGGAACTGAACCCACAGCCCTCTGATCTCCCAGCCTCAGAGGTGAGTGTGTGACCTACTGAGCCACTGACATGTTTTGATGGTGTACATACAATTTCTACTGCAGTTGTTGTTTTTTTTTTTTGTACAATCATTTGGATCACTGGATAGCACTATAAGAAGTGGTATCTCATTTCTGTTGGTGATTCTTAAGTGAAAAATGTAGACTGCAGATTTGCAGCCATCCCAGGAAATGTGGGAGGCTATTAAGGAATGCTGTAGACCTAAACTATATGAAAGAAAGTATAGGCTCATCGGCATGCTTAGTCATTCATTTTATTCAGAATTGTTAATTCTAGGATGTCCTTATTTAGATGGCACACCTTTAATTTAAAGGATTCCCAATGGACTGGTACAGCATCAGCCAATACTTTATTTACATTGTTATGAAGAACAAGAATTTCCAACAGTGTTAAAATATATTTATAAAGATTTGTACTATAGAAACCTATACATAAATGTAGAAAGGTTCTAGGCAGAATATGGAAAGAGGACACAGGCACTGATAGCTACATGGGCTTTGTAGATGAGCAAATGCATTCTTAGAGAAGATGATTGTTGATGGAGTTCATCATGCCCTCCCTGATGTTCCTACATTGTTTATTTTACACCTTGAACGCTCCTCCTGTCCCCTTCCCTCTGTCATCCCTTTGTTCCTAGTTATCACCCTTAAAAGGTTATCATTAGGATTTTAAGTCTGAATAGTCTCATTATTGATCACATTTATAGGTAGACTGTTCCACATATCCACCACCTGCTCTGTAAAGAAACACTTTCTGATGCCCTTCCTGAGATGTCATCTTCTAGTTTAAAATTGGGGTCCAAAAGATCATCAGGCTTCCTATGTAGGAATGATTTGGATTGAACAAAGAGGACTGAGGTAGTTGGTAGAAGTATGTGACTGATTCTGCAAATTATTTGTTATTTGAGTTACACTCCTTCTGTCCCTGCTTTAGGGAATACCACCTTGCTGAGGTGCAGTAAGATGCAGAAACCCTCAGTAAAGGGTAGCAACCCTTTTGGATGTCACAAGGATGGGTAATCTGAGACCAAAAGCAGCTTAGAGGAGAAGGCATGACCCCAAGGGGAAGAAGGTGCCACTAGGGAAGGAGAGAAGGATGTTGACAAAAACAACCAGAGTGAGGGTCACATATTTTCAAGTCAAGATTGAACTTGAATTATAGGCCTGATTCACAATTTCCTACAAAAGTTAATATATCTTTTTTGTAGAACAAAATGGTGGAACAGCTCGGTTACTCAGGCAGAGTCACAGACATCAACGTTGTGTTGTAGTATAATAAACATTTATTGAAAATAAAAAACTGCAGTGAGCTCTGACACACCCTCCCTCTGAGGCCAAACAGTTTTGCAACAACCAATGCTTTCTCAAGGTGGATTTTAACAGAAATGATTTGCCCATAAAAACCCAATTTTTAAAGTGACAGTGACTGTTACCTTAGTAAGTGCAAGGTTCACAGTTTACAAACTCAATCCAAAATAACACCATATGAATTATTGACATCACAAAATCAGTTCAGATTCATGAAAGTCATAATACATACACTTTGATTTGATTGCATTTAAAATAGCAGGATTTGAAGGAAGGAGAAAGGAAGACGGGTGGGTTTAAGGGATAAAAGATGAGGTGAATGGGGAAAGGCTGGAAAATACAAGTAAACACATGATAAATATAGGATACATACAAAACCACATAGACATTGATACCTACCTAACTAAACAAATAGAAGAGCAAAAAAGTGTATTGAGCACTAGGGCTAATGCTGTGGTGCTAATTATCAATACATAAAGGCTGATCAAAAAGGGACAAGCACCCACAGCATAGACTACACACATGAAACATACTAAAAACCAAAATCTCCATTTATTTCGTGCAGTGTACAGCATAACTCACCAGACTAGGTATGCAGACAATACCCCACCTCAAAAATATGATATCATGGCTGTGCCACAAATACACTCAGTTCACTTTGCGGTGCAGCCGTGATGTCATAATTTTGAGTCAGATTTTTTTCTGCACACCTGGTCTGGTGAGTTGTGCTGTACACTATTTGTACTAAATAATTGGAGACTGTGCTTTTTTTATTTGTTTCACGTGTGTAGTCTGTGCTGTGGGTGAGTGTCCCTTTTTGCTCTGATAATTAAACAAATATTATGTGCAACATCAAATTCCTAAAGGCAGCACATTCATTTTACTGTACTAATAAAGGTTCAAGTTCAAGATGCAACATATCACTCATAACTTCACTAATTTTCAATATTTTGACTCCAACATTAAACACAGTCATTTTTTCACAAAACCTCATAAACATGAGGGATGCCATTTTTTTAATTCTAGACAAGATGTGCTTTCGCACTAACACAAACTGACATTTTGTCCAGTATTCTATAAATCCCACATATCATGTTTATAAGGGGAATCATGAAATAACTGTGTTGAAACTTTAGTGCTTTTTGTTCTCATGTTGGTGAGCTGAATTCATGGGTGAGCTCAGTGGCCCAGCTGGATGGGTAGAGGTTGGGGGATGGCAGTAGTTTTTTAAGGCTAGAATGCCAATTCTTCTGTCACAATAGAACTGGTTTGTAAGCATATTTTTCAATTCTTTAAATCAAACTGCAGGTCTTATTTAGTGTTTTAAAACTGATTTACTTATCACCTCTCAGTTGGCTGTGAAATAGCTCCTGGTTTTTGTTTTGTGAGAGCACTGATATTATAACCCTTGAAAAAGTCCATTACTAAAATTGTGTAAGATCACAAGCATGACCTTTGCTGCCCTATTTGTGATCTCCTCTCTGGGCTGAATGTAGAGGTTGCTGGACTATGCACTGAACTGGCAAGAGTGCAGAGGACCTTCTGGTCTACCCAGGGGCCACCAAAACTCAAATCTGCCACTGCTCCCACAGAGGATGCCTAGACAGGGACAGTGTGTTCCAGGAGGATGGTGGTGGTGGGAAAGGTACACACTCCTCAGCTCATACCACTGCAGAATTCCTTCATTGTACAGGTGGGAAGGGCAGCTGAGAGATGACAACTGTAGCAGTGGGAATGGAGTAAGTGGGGTTCCTCAGAAGAGGAAGCCCCAATGAGGGAGGAAGAGGCCACCAGCCAAGAGGGAAGCAGCTGCTGGTGGAATCTATTGTTAGGGGGATCGACTTGAGAGTGGGGTGGGAGGGAGAGAGAGGTGAAGTGCCTGAGAGATGCTTTGGCTTGGAAAGAAGATCCAGATGATCATTATGGCATCAGGAGACTGGAGAGTGCTAGATGCCATTGTCCACCTTGAGACTAATGAGCTGGCAAAGGATAGGGTAGGGGCAATGCATATTAATTTCTGGGAGCTGGGGATGGGCCTCAAGCAGGAGGCACACATAGTGGCTTTTGCTGAGGTGTTACCTGTATACTGCTAGGAAGAGGAAAGAACACCCTGTGCCAAGGCTTCAAGCAAATGTCTAAAAGCATGATGCATTTAGGAGGCTTTTGGATACATTCGAAACTAGGGGCTAACCTGAGAAGATATTAGCCTCAATAGGGGAGACAGCCTGCATTCTTCCAGGAAAGGGACCACAGTCCTTTGTGGAGGTTTAAATTCTAATTGGATAAGTATTAAAACTAGGTGAAGGGGGTTGTAGAACTCAGGGAGTCAACAACTCCCCTCCATTGATGAAGCAACAAGGCCACAACCTGATGGCAGTAAGCTACTTCAAGGCAGGCACCAGAAGACGGGGTGGGGATAAGGCAGAGGAAAAGGGAGAACAAATCAGTGAAGTAAGAAGAAAAGAGTAAAGGAGACAGGTGACAGAGAAGGTAATACAGATAATGTCAGGAAAGGGGGAGTATCAAGAAACAGCACAGGTAGGAGGGCAGGGAAGCAATCAGAAAGGGAGTAAAGTAAGGACATCCATGTATCCCTGTGTGCTAATGGAAAAAATCTGGGAAATAGAATTCTGGACTTGGAGGCCATCATAGCGAAGATCAGCCTCAGTATGGTGCACATAATAGAGTAGTGGTGCATTGACAGCTATGACTAGGATATGGCTATACCAGACATCTCTCTGTTCAGGACAGACATGGAAGGGAGGAGAAGTTGTACTGTACTGCATGTGAGGGAGGGAATGAAGGCCATTGTTCCTTCTGTATTATCTGACCTATAAACTGCTGCAACCCACTGCTCCTCCCAGCCCCACTACCCTGCTTCAATTTAGGCAGCCTGTCAGGTCACTGAGATCACTCTCCAACTCACTTCTAGGCACTCTCAGGGTTCAATCTACCATCAGGAGTAGATCATTCAATGCAGTTGCCCAATCCCTATGGAAGTCCCTTCCCCTAGTAGTCCACATGAGTCCAACTTTCCTGTAATTCAAAAGGGGGCAAAAACTCTCCTGTGGACATCAGCACTTTGTCACTGTCATCCTTGTCCCTGAATTTAATTTGTTGCTTTGATATACCTAACTGACTGTAACTAATTGGTACTGTGATTGTTACTATGATTGGTTTTGGTTCTATGCCTTTACCTCCTGTGTGAATTTGGCATGTACTCTAATTTGTTACATTTTGATGCTATGTAACTAACCTAAGTCAACCCTGAAAAATGGACCCCATTGTCTAAGTGGGTTTACCTGGTTAACAAAATTTAATAAGTAAATAACTATATAAATAAATAAATACAGTGACTCCTGGAGGAAATGGTAGGGCTGGAGGTGTTGCGGCTCATCCTGAAAACAGGTGCAGGGGACATGATCCATACAGGGGTATTACATGAGATCCAGCACAAGGAGTGGAGTTGGATAAGGTACTGGGGAAGCCATCATCAAGATGGAAAGTAAGGGATAGGTGCAGCTAGTTGGTGACTTCAGCATTAGTCACCATTCTATCCATTACATGATCCCAATGTGCCTAGTTTTTTTTTTTGCTACCACCAATGGTGGTTTCTCAAAAATGTTATGGACCTATTTTGTTCACATCAGTTTGTGCAGTGCTTATTCAATATTCTCTTTATATCATAAAATACATTATGGTATGTCACTGTAAAGGCTCCCCATACATCTTTTTTATTGCTCTTTTTACTTTGTCCCTTTTAAGGAAGTAATTTCTTGTTGTATTCATCGTTATCACTTTTATTTCTTAAATCGCATACAGTTTTTATTAGCTTGATCTGATAGTTCTTGTCATATCATCAGTTTTGACCTTGAAATCTTCTTTCCTGGTTGATTTTCTTTTTGTCCTTATAAACTGATTAAATGGAAAACAGTTGATATGTTGTTGAATAAAAACTTCTTTCATCCAAAATTGACATTCTATTGGTAGATTTCCTATGTAGTCTAGCGTACAGCTGATCGTTTTCTTTAAAATATTGTAAGGTCCGAGTAGTAAGGTCTTCTTTGTTGTAGTTCATTACTGAAGAAAAATGTTCTATTCGGTTTTCAGATAATTATGATACTCATGCAGTTCCTTTTTCATTCCTTGCCAGATAACTAATACATCATCAATAAAATATTTTCATAACATGCTTTTGTTCCTAACTGAATTATTCATAAAAGGAACATACATTTTTGAAAAACTTTATTGTATATATTTACATAGGAGAGGCCAATCTTTGATTGCATATCATCCCCCTCATGTGCCAAAAATAATATTTCTTAGGGCAAAAGAACTTTCTAGAAAGCCCAAATTCTACTGATTGTATTAAATATTCATTTGGAGGTATCTCTCCTTCCCTCTTGTTTTTTTCCCAGAGAGATAGATATTCTAGGCCTTCACCATGTGGAACAGATGTATACAAATCTTTTAGGTTCCATGTCAAAAACACACTATTCCCCAGATCTATGTTTCTAATTTATTGTGGCTTATATATTAATCCCTGTTCTATCATTCACATTTACTTCTATTTGTTCAACAAATGCTGTAATATGAAAGTCAACAAAAGTGAATAAGAGTTCATCAATAGATCTTCTGATCTTTATGAATTTTTTGGCCATACTTTATACTCCCTTATTGCTTACTTTTACCTCCTCCCTGAACATTCATGTAATTATTTTGTTACGTAAAAAGTTTCATTACTGAAATTTACATTTCCTTAATGGAAAATAAATGTTAAAAATGATTGTGAGAGAATGGAAAGTGGACAGAAGGACAACATTTAATGTGACAGCTGGAGAATATGCTGCAGTTAGAAGATTGGAGAATGACCCATCTATAGCAATAGAAAATGTTCCAAGCAATGTATAGAATTCAGAACAATTGGAAATATTTAAGAAAGACTAGGTACAGTATGTATTTATAGGTAGCAAACATTACCAGGTACTGTCACTGAAAAGTATGTGAGAAGGTGATCTTGATGTGCAACACATCTTCTTCCATCCTATTTTTCATATGTTCATAGAACTTTGGCATCAGAAAAGGAATGAATAGCACACCTAGTTTTCCCAGATGTTATCTACCAATTCACTTTCTGCAGACCCTATCTGGTCTCCATCAACCCTCCCATCATCCTACCTAATATATCTCTATGTGTATCCCATGCTTTCTTGAAGCCTCCCACAGTTTGGGCCTCCACCACTTCCACCAACAATCTAGTCCATGCCTCAACTACCTTTACAGTGAAGAAATATTTTCTCACATCACTCTTGGACTCTAACCATACAACTTCATTACAGCATCGAAGTCAAAATTGCTCAAACAAAATGCTGCAGTCAATAATAGCATGGTTGAAAAGCCAACAGTAAAAACCATGCATCAGAAAAACATCGCAAAACAATGACAGTGTGGCAACTCAAGGGGGGGGCTGGAATAACTGTTGCTGACTTGGTGAAGGGGAAAGTCAGAGGGGTGAAGATACTATTGCAACTCAGGGGAGATGCAACTTGGGGGAGAAGGTAAGGTGGGTGGGCAACTTTACTACTGTAACTCCATGGGGACGCATATTGGAGGGGAGAAAGTCGGGGGGGTAGGGATGATTTACTATTCTAACTCTGGTGGGGGGCATAGTCAGGTGGAATTTAGTATTATAACTCCAGGGAGAAGGCATTAACACTAATGAACAAAACCCCAACAACACTACTAAAATCCACTTGCACATTTGACCAGGAGGGCTAAAACAGTCACATGTTATTAAACATATAATGCTATTACAACTCACACTAAAATGAAGATGTGGTTTTCATAATGCTATATTTACCACACTGTTTTGACTGGATACCTTCATGACATACCCCAAGGTCTTGGTGCTTGTTCTAATTTGAAAAAAACCTTCCCACCTATACACTGTTCAAGTATTTATATGTTTGTAATGTGCCTGAATGACAGATGCATATGGAGATTCAAAACCTTATATCCAAGTCAAATAATCTGCACAAAAATAGATCTCTTGAATGTAAGAAACTTGCACTACCCTTTATGAAAACATATTAGTCGCTACAATACATTATGCAGGCTAATCAAATTTTGGCATAATTTGTCTTATAATCTGATGCACAATTTAACAAAACCCGTGTTTAAACATGATTTAAAAATGCATTTGAAAGAACAGTTGATTTGTACTTGTAAATAATTTTTCACTTTATACGGTTTGATATTTTATGTCGGGGATTAATTTTTTTACTGACTTGGGTTGCCCTTGAAAATAGACACTTGATGCCTAAGGGCATTCATAACAAACAAATTAACAAATAAATGTAATTTAAGGTCAGAAGGACTCTTGGTGCATCATATCCCTTCCCCCTTTCATAAGCAGGAATTAAATAATGTATTATGCTGTGTAAGCATACAGCTGTATATAGGAATTTCCAACCAACTATACCACCTAATAAACCATATGATTCCCTTGGTAATAATATGGTCATTTCATAAAAACAGATTACTAAAACTGTGCCTTTTGGTGACACATGATATACATTTTCTGACAATTCCCTAGACTCAATGGGTTTGGGATTATACTGACATTCCTGAGGTTACATGCAACTAATAATAGCAGCAATATCTATTAAAGCTGAGTAATCTGACATTGTTAGGCAGAGTGATAGTGCATTGGTAAAGTCTTTGAATATATACTCCTATTATAGACAACTGTAAAATTGCCATGAATGTGTGGACTACTTAACCAACTGGGTCTATCTGGTAGTATAGCCTAGAGGTTAGAACACTGAGCTGTGAACCTGAAGACCCAACATATCTGGGTTTGAATCCCACTCCCACCATTTGCTTACTTTGTAAGCCTGAACAAGCCACTTAACCTCTGTGTGTTGCTGAGGAATATCTGGAAATGAGCTTTTGCTCAGTGTTCCTTTCCTTGTGAAAATTCTAAAAAATCACACTTTCAATGGGAAAGCTTTAAGTACAGAAAGAAATAAATCTTTAGCACTTATGCAATTAGGAAAGTATTAATGTAACATAGCATAGAGCTTCTCCCTACAGCCATATGTATGAACCATTTCAAGAAAACTCCAACATCTGAAAGGAGATAACTGTGGAAGCTAATTGATACAATATTTCTTAGACATTTCCTTCTTATTTTTCCCTTGAATGCTGACCTCAGAAAATGCTCTTGTGTCCAATATTAACTAAATGCTTAGAATACAATTTCCCTAATCATCTTATTACATACTGTATGCCAAACCAAAAGATAACTGTGATTCTCACTGTTCCTGCCCATAAGAGTGCAAAAGAGATCAAATATAGACTTTAAGGAAACCCAAATTTAAAAAAGAATTAAGGAAACACGGAATATAAATGCATTGTTTTCTACTGTTTCCTCTTGGCATCAACACAACCAAGCAGTATAACTAGACTTACAGTAAACATCTGGAAAACATATTTTCTGTTGCAACTCAGTGATTTCACTGTGTAAAATGAATCATTTGCTTGCCTGCTATCATCCTGTAATTTGTATTTAACCCTAATTGGTGCTCTGAGCAGTTGTAAGAGTGTGTATAAATACAAGTCTAAAATGACTACTACTACCAGCAGTATAGCTAGAGTGCTTGCTTCTTAATCCTGGGCAGGAGGATTCTGGGGTATTTCTGCAGTGGTTAAACAAGCTGTCCCCACCCAGGATCTGGCAGGAGATTTGGAAATCTCCTCCCCCACCCAGGTAATGCCAGGGCTGCAGCTGCTGCCTCAGAGGTTACCAAGAATAAGGAGTGCTTGGACTACAGTGGGCTCAGGGAGGGTAAGGGTGGTGGAACAGTGGCACATCCCTCTAGTTGTACCTCTACACAATTCATATGCCTTTATGGCAGAGCATTGTTCCTCTATGGATGCACCCACAGTGGAGACCAAGAAGGATGCTGGGAACATCCACAAAGGAGACCCACAGGAGGGTAAAATGGGATACCACAGGGAAAGGAAACAACTTCTGGTGGGGGGCTCCATCATTTGTGGGGGTAGAACTGGGGGAGGGAGGTAAGGTGTCTATCTGGTGCCACGGCATAGAGGAACAGGAAGTGAATTCTCAGGATCAAGGGAGCAGCTGCACAGGAGAGGGAGCTGGATGTCATTGTCCACCTAGGGACAAATGACCTAGCTGAGAATGGGATCAGAGCTGTTCAGGAGGAGTTTGTGGAGTTTGGGAATAGCCTTAGACAAGTAGCATGCAAGGTAACCTTCTTGGAGGTGCTGCCTGTCTATGGCATGGATGAGGATAGTGTACTCTGAACCATGAGACTCAATGAATGGTTGAAAAACTGGTTCAGAGCAGAGGTTTTTGGCTTCATTAAGGACTAGGGGGTCTATCTGGAGTGATACAGGCCTATACAGGCACAGTGGTCTGCATCTGTCCAGGAGGGGAACAGGATCCTCAGTGATAGGTATAAATGCTTCCTTGGCAAGCTTTTAAACTAGACAAGGGGGAGGCACTGAAAAGCAGCAGGGAATTCCCAGCCTCCCCCCACAAAACAGGGTAGTTAGTGAGGTTCACACCAAGGTAGAGTGGTCAATAGGGGGCAGGGCAGGGATACATGGAGAAAAAGGAAAAAGCAATATGTACAGGGATGGGGTTAAAAAAGGTAAGGCCATCAAAAATGGAGGGTGATGTGTACCAATGCCGGTTTTCTGGATATCAAGCTTCCTGAACTAGTGGCCTTGATGGAAGAGGAATGCCTGGATATTGTGGCAGTCACAGAAGCCTAGTACACAGAGAAACATGACTGGGATGTCAATATACCAGGGTACACAATCTACAGGAGGGACAGGTAGGGTAAAAGAGGAGGAGGAGAGGAGGAGCTCTGCACATAAGGGAAGGGATCAAAGCAACAGAACTAAAGGGTAAAAAGGGAGGAGAGGAGGCACTATGAGTCACCTTGCAGACTAGAAATGGCACCACAATCTGCACACGGTTATATACAGACCCGTGTCTCAGGGGAGGACATGGACAAGGAAATGATAGGAGGCATCCTTAGAATGGCAGATAAAGGGGAGAGAGTGTTGCTGGGGGACCCGAATATGCCAGATGTTAACTGGAGCACATTTGCTGCAGCCACATCCTAGAGCAGAGTCATTCTCAATGCCCTGCAGGGGGCATGCCTCAGGCAGCTAGTGTTGGAACCCATGTAGGAGGGAGCAGTCTTAGACCTGGTACTCTCAAATAGGAATGGTGGGAGTATCTTGGATTTAGAAGTGGGTAGCCATCTGAGAACAAATGACCACCAAAGAGTGTGATTCACAATAACACAGCCATAGTCAAGCAAAGGTAATGGACATTCGGATGGCTGACTTTGGCAGAATGGGAGAATGCCTAATGAATGCACTAGCAAAATGGCAGGAAGAAAGGGTGGAGGAACAATGGGGCAAAATCAAAACTGCCTTCACAGAGGCAACATGCCTTTGAGTGAAGCAAATAAAACAAAATGAAGGAAAAAAAAAAACACTATGGTTCTCAAAAGAGGTGGTGGGGAAGGTTAGGGAGAACAAGATAGCATTCAGAAAGTATAAGGAGTCACTGAAGGAGCAGGAAAAGAACTCTATCAGTTAAAGCAGAAGGAAGTGGGGAAGGCAGTTAGACTAGCAAAGGCCCAAACTGAGGAAAAGATAGCAAACTCAGTTAAGAAGGGGGATACAACCTTTTATAGGTACATTAGTGAGCAAAGAAAGACCAAGGGATGAATGGTGATGCTTAATAAATGGGAGGGGGTTCACAGAGGGTGACAGTGAAAAGGCAGAAATACTGAATAAATACTTTTGTTCAGAATTCACAAAAGAGGAGGAAGGTGATGTACTTAAATCAAACAATAGAATCATTCTGGATATGGGGGCCAATACCTGCCCATTCACAGAATAAAGGGTCCTGAAAGAACTCCTAAAACTCAAGGTGGACAAGCCAATGGGGCCTGATGGGATTAACCCCAGAATTCTGAAATAACTGAGGGAAGAACTAGTGACACCACTGACTGCCCTTTTTAACAAATCATGGGAGGATGGTGTGCTATCTGAGGACTGGTGGAAGGTAGATATGATTCCACTTCACAAAAGTGGGAGCAAGGCAGAAGCAGGAAACTACAGACCTGTTAGTTTGACCTCAGTGGTAGGGAAAATGATGGAATCAGTTCTGAAAGAAAGAATTGTTGAGTACCTAGAGGTCAGCAGGGCAGAGGACCTAAGGCAGCATGGATTCACAGTGGAAGGTCATGTCAGATGACTCTAATAGATTTCTTTGACTGGGTGACCAAAGTAGTAGACCAAGGTGGGATATGGACATGGTCTACCTAGTCTTTAGCAAAGCATTTGACACAGTCCTGCACAAAAGATTAATAAATAAGTTAGCCAGCCTGGGAGCGGGTTCCAGGGTGGTAGCTTTGTTAAAAAACTGGCTGGTCAACAGGACACACAGGGTACTCATAAATGGAGTCCATTCCAAAGAAAGGGGAGTTACTAGCGGGGTACTACAGGTTTCAGTATTGGGGCCAGTCCTCTTTAATGTCTTTATAAGTGACATTGCCAAGGGAGTGGAAGGAAAAGTATGCCTCTTTGCAGATGACACAAAGATCTGCAATAGGGTTGATACACAAGGGGGGTGGAAAGGATGAGAAGGGACCTAGCAAGGTTGGAGAAATGGTCAAAAGTATGGTAGCTTAAATTCAATGTAAAGAAGGGCAAAGTAATGCACTTGGGAAACAAAAACCCAGTAGAAGAGTACACAATGGGGCCCTAACAACTACAAAAATGGAAGGGGACATGGGTCTAGTCATATCAGATGACCTAAAGGTAGGCAGGCAATATGAGAAGGCAATAAGGAGGGCTGGGAGGATAATGGGATACGTAAGGAGAAGCATCACCAGTAGAAAACAAGAAGTTGTCATCCCTCTGTACAGACAGTTGGTAAGACACCATATGGAGTACTGCATGCAGTTTTGGAGACCCCATCTCTGCAAGGACATAGACTGGATGGAGGCAGCCCAGAGAAGAGCAACTAAAATTGTGCAAGGTCTGCACCAGAAACCATATGAAGAGAGACTAAAGAAGCTTAATATGTATACCCTCAAGGAAAGGAGGGAGAGGGGGAACATGACAGAAACTTTCAAGTACCTCAAGGGAATCAACAAAGTCCAAGAGGGTAGCATCTTTCAGAAAAAGAGATGTGCAAGAACAAGAGAGCACAGTTTGAAGATAGAAGGGGGACGGCTCAGGGGCAATGCGAGGAAGTATTTCAGAGAGAGGGCGGTGGACACATGGAACAACCTTCCTTAGGAGGCTGTGGGGTCAAAAACAGTGGTGGAATTCAAGAATGCATCGGACAGATATAAGGCAATTATAGTGATGGGTATGAGAAGTATACTGTTGGTTAACTAGGATCTGCAGTTTATCCAATAGGTAGGGAAATGGACAGTCTGGGTGGGCCAAGTGGTCCTTATCTGCCTTCAGAGTCAAAGCTTCTATGTTTTTATTTTCTGGGTTTCTACCCCAACTGCCATTGTTAGAAATTGCACTCACCTTTAAATAACATGAAGGATGCTTGATTGGTCAATGCCTACATCATTTTTCTTACCTTCCCACTGTCCCATGAAAACCTAACCCATTCTCCTGCAGTTTGGGATTCTTGAATGCTGTAGTGAGCACTCTGGCCCTGAAGATAACCTTAAATTAGAAGACATACTCAAAATGCATTGTGTGTTCCCACTCAATACATTTTGGTCAGAGGCTACCATGAGTTATGACCACTTCTCCACATCAATCACAAAAGCTGCCATTGGGTTACCAATGCAAACTGCAGAGGAAAGAAAAAGTAATACTGTGTTGTAAATATTCTTCATGATTTTAAAAGGTGGGTAGATTTGATAGTGGTAAGGGTAGGGACCCAAGAGAGGCATTTATTTATTTAAAAAAAAAACAGTGGCTTCTGGTTCTTTCAAATACCCCAGAATACTGTCTACTGGTCAGCTAGTATGGGGACGGCATTAAAACATGCCACTCCCTTAGTTCATAAGTCTCCAGATCATCTTGATATATTTTCATTTAAAGTGGATGCTGTTAGGGTAGGATTGCTAGAAATGAGATACTGTTGAGTGAGGGATCTAGAAAGGCTTGCTCATTTTTCAGAAAAAAAATGAAAATCGTACTGATTGGAACACCAAATCTACCCAAGAAGGAGTGTCCTTTCTGGTCCACTGTTCTCCATTCTGGCCTGGTCCTTTTGACCAGCCCACAGAACAGATCTCCAGCACAGTAATGCCTAATCCTAGTTTTCATGCATCTTGGCTCATCAACTTACTTAAGTACCAAATGTATTAATTTGTGCACACAAATGCACTGCCTGGCTGCTTATACACTCACTCCACCTACCAACCTTCTCCCCTACCTCATACATAAAAAAACAATCACTTGTGTTCCATAGGTCACTCATCATCAGCCTTTTACCAATGGCACTATTACTAAACTGCAATTCCAACATTATACCAATTAATTTCCACTTTTACTACCCTTATGGCTTTAATAAAACACTGATTCTGCTGAGGGGCTCTTAAGTAAAGAAAATATGCATTTGCAAGATATGCCTTCCTGTAACTGGCCAGCTGTAGAAGACAATGTATAATTTGAGTTCTGAATATCTGGCCCCAAGTAATTACTTTGAGGTTCTTGGCCTGAATGAAAGTAAAGGCTTAACTATGTTTCTATACTACTTGCCAACTATGAAAACACATTCAAATAATTATTTTAGTAAACACATGGGACCCAATGTGCTAATAATTAGCACTGCAGTAAGTGACATTTGTGCTGTCTTGAGCAGCAGTGAATGACTGAAATAATTAACGTAGTTAACTCCACAACTGAATGCTGTCTGTGAAAGCACATTTCACAGACTTAAGAGAAAATTTTTCTGTGTATCAATGTTTGTAAAGTGATTATATGCCCTGTAACAGGAACCATTAAATTAACACGAAAATATTGCACTTCTCTCCTAAACTGCACTTTCTTTTTAACTCTACACTGAAAGTGTATTATCTTTGCCTCAGCCTGCTCTAGAGAAATCTGGTGGGCCAATGACATTTGGAGAGATGACAGAATCATCAGTCATCCTGCTCTGTAATTCTCTCCAGGTAGGAAGCCAGACAAATGCATTTTCATATTCTCTAAAAAAATGTCATTCAATGGACTGTGGAAACATGTATTCTTCAGCAGACAGTTCTGCAATTTAATGCAAACACATTTGTTGTATTTGGAGTATAATACTAAATACTTTTGCCTAAGTTGTTTGCATGTTCATCTCAAGATGTTGAAACAGTGTCATTGTTACTATTCACAACTTACTTTCAGAAATAATCTTTGCAAAACAGAAGTATCATTCAAAATATTATGCATTGTTATATAAACACATTTATGGCAATGAGTGACAGTGACATGTTGTGGCATACTGGAGTGGGAGAACATTATTTTAGACATGCCATGCCTAAAATACATTTTGAAAAATAAATATAAATTTAATAGATAGAATCAATTACTTCAGACTTGTGATGGGTTTTACAAAATATGGCAGAAGGGTTACTTTAATATTTGGAGTTCACTACTTTCAACTAGGTAGTAGTGTTTTTGCATCGAAATTACCACACTGCATGATCCAGTTAAACTAATTCTGCTAGGAGAGTGGAAAATCCCACCTAAGTGATACAACTGCACTGAGTAAACTTGATACAATAGATCTGTCTTTCTTGATAAAGGCTCTGCATCCAGTTACACTTTATGCACTGTTTACATACCTGAGTCCATATTGTTTATAGTGGGTTACAAGTGTACTTTGTATCAAACATGTATTATTTTTTGTTAATTTTCTTGCTGAATTGCCACAGTATTTCAAGACCCTCTGCAATTTGAAAACTTCCTCACTAGTACTGTTTACATAATTTTTTCAGATGGAAGTGAAGCATTGATTTGTATCCCTACTCTGAAGTAGCTTCAGCCAAAGCATTCAGAAAACCAACTGTAACATAATGATAAGTTTACTAAAATGTCCTGCTGCTAGGGGTCGGCGAAAGTTGCGAATTGTGCTTTCGTGGAACTTCCATGAAATTTCAGAAATTTTGCAGAAATTGTGGAACTTTCGCAATTGGTGAAACTGGGATTTCCCACAGATTTTCGCCAAGTTCTGCAGACTCTTTTTGTGAACTGTGGAAAAATGCATTGAAACTGCAGAATTTATTCTATCCACAGTTTAATGAACTGTGAGTGAATGAGCATCTGCTTGTACAGCCATGCGGTCATTCACTGACAATTCAGGGAGCCACTGGTAGTGGAGGAGAGAGGAGTGCTGCACTGGTGGACTGCTCAAGGCAAGGTGGGGAGGGGAGTGGGGTGGTGACAGATAAACTGTCAGGGTGGTGGCTGTGGTGGGGTCCAATAGACACCAGAGAATTGGGATTATTTTGTTTTATGAGGGATCTGGAGGTCCACTAGACACCAGAGAATGCCGGGAATAGAGGGGGATGAGTTGGCGGACTGCCATCTGTTTTTTTGTGATTAAGAAATCCAGGTTGGGGGGAGGCAGCCAGACATCAGGGAAATAAAATGTTTTAGGGGCCATGATCAGTGGGTGGTGGGGCCACTAGAAACCATGAGGGTCCAAAGAAGGGATTGGAGTTATTTACTCAGACCCCTGATCAGTGGGGGTGGGTTAATGAATTAAACTGCAGTTAAAAAAAGCCCCAGAAATCACCACTGGCAATGATCCTTTCTGCAGATTTTTTCCTGCAGTTTAATAAATTAACCCACAGTATTTTATATTTTTTTCTGCAGTTTTAAGGTGGAACATCCACAAAAGTTCCAAAAATGATTTCTGAACTTTCGCAGATGTGAAATTCGCACTTTTGCTGACATTCCGCCACTGGAAAATTTTTTTCTCATGTCCCTGACTGCTGCACTTGTATAGTTAGCTGGTTCAGCTGGAAGATTAGGAACTTGCATCACCATTTTAGTTGTTTAATTAAAAAAAAAACAGTATCCCTTTCATTTCAAAGATTGTTAATGCCACATTAAAGAGGTTAATGCAACATGAATATCTATGCCATAATCCTCTTAATTAATATACATTAATAAGACACTTTTGTAATGTATGACACTTTCATTAATGGGGTAGCAACTATTCAAAATTTTCATGAAAGAAAAACAGTTAATATTTATGGTTTGAAACAGGACAATAAGACTGTGTTATAAAAAAAGGTTAATGCTATCGATTCTTTTTCTTTGCCCATGTGGGTCCTGTCTCATGACAGTTCATCAAGACAGCAATAACATAATGCAATGTTCAAAGCCCCTTGGGGTTATCAAAGATTGCCCTACCCTCTGCCTCCTAATTACTGAGTACAGAAAATGACACATAACTGTATACAGCCATGGTGCCCTATATTCAAAAGTGTCAGGCTGCATCGTACGAGTGCATGTTCCATGCATCTCAACTGTGCTGGCACAAGAAAATGGTATATTTAGAAGGTGCACCAAAAAATGCAATCATGCATGTGCGGCTGAATATCCTGAACATGTGGGATTGTGCAGTGGGGAGATGCATGACACAGCAAGAGCCCAAAGCCCAGTGCAGAGCATACAGAAATGTGTGATATAAAGCCACTTGCACAGCATGCAGATCTACTATATTCAGCCAGGATTGTGATGCACAACACATGCGCCACACATTTTGCCTGAATATACACTTGTGTGGCATATTCAGGTGCCTGCCCCCCTTTGTTTTTGCTGCATACATTACTTCTGTGCTATTGCACATTCTGACATGGGTGGCACATTTCCCCCTTTTGAATATCTTGCTTCCATGCATTTTCTGTGATGCGCCGTGCATCTCCATTTTGGACCATGCATTTGCTTTGAATATGTGGCCCATGGACTACAAAATATAGAACATAGCTGTATCCAGTATAACAACTATTAATTATGCCAACACACCATAAAGCATGTTTCTGTACATTTGCAAAGCAAGCATTGTCCATGTGCACTCTAATTAAATGTCACAATTTTTGGAATGGTGTAGGATTATCTATATATCGATGTTCTATGAAAATGTTAATGGAAAATAATGACCCAAAGAAAATAATAAAATAACCTTTACGCAGTGTACGTGAAAGAAATATTTAAACCATTTGAATGCACTAAAGAAAGCAAATTATGTTATTACATTCTCAGCAATTAAAGTGCCTTTAGTACAGATATACTGTGCTTAAAGCTGTATCATACAAGTGATAATTGTGATCCGCTTCTAACTTGGCTAAAGTAAGATGTGTTTGTTTCCACAAACATTGATCACTAAAAGTCTGTCAGAGTCAAGACTTGCCTGAGACTGAGCTGCACTCTGCCTTGGAGCTGTTGAGAAACCAAAGCTGGACAAAACTATGGGGAAGTGTATTGGCTCTAATTCAGATTAGATAACCTTTCCAACTGCCTCAGATTATCTTGGATTAGCTGGGTATAACATTGAGAGATCTGAACTGTAACAACTGGGCAGCAGATGCCTGGGCCATCCATAGACCAAACCCATGATAACTAGTTCACAGTAAAGCATCGTTTTTATGTTTGCTTGCACACATGCGCAAGAAACATTATGTAGCAGCTTAGAAGAGAAGCGGGTTGTGGAGGTGTGGCACTGTAGCAGCAAACGAAGGCACTGCATTTGGGGGCTTGGCAGTGGTGGACCAACGCAGGCCCAGTGTCCTGATTACACTGGTTCTGCAGAAGAGCCACCAAGTTGAAATGCTTACGCCACTGCAATGAGGGGTGGCCTTGTCATTACAGCATCAGCCATTTTGCTGCAATGAGGGAGTGACCCATCACTGCAGGGTGGTACCTTGCTGTCCACATGCCACTGACCCACTCCCCATCGACATACTGTAACCCCCTCCCTCATTTGTTGTGTGCCGAGGGGGTGCCCAATCCTCCTTGGCATCATGAGCCCCCCAACAGTCTTTCCTTGCTGACAGGTGGCCCAATCCCCATCAGCTTCAGTCCACCCAGTTCAATTTGTCAATGTGGGAGCCCACTCCCTGTTGGCATAATGCCCCCCCAATTCATAGTTTGCTGAGGGGAATGCCCAATCCCCCTTGGCTCTCCCCCCTCTCAGTATGTGCCAACGGGGGTGGCATTCCATTGTCGGCTATAGCCCACCAAAAAAACACTCAGGTGGCATGCTGGGAGCCCATCCCAGCATGTCAAATGTCCCTGTAAAAAAAAAAAAAGTCTCACAATGTTTTCCTTTTTTTTTTTTTTTTATATAAAACCTGTAAAACAGAAAACAGTCCCTCGTAGAGTTCGGTGGCCCCACCCCAACCCGCTCCCACCCTCTGCACACCCTGCCTCCCCACACCCCCCTTCTCACCCCATACTTACCTTTGTAGCCCAGCGCATGATCCAGTATAACAACTATTAATTATGCCAACACACCATAAAGCATGTTTCTGTACATTTGCATGATCTTCGGTGGACCCGGAGCACATCTGCACTCTTCAAAGCTGACCGTGAACTGAAGAAATGCCGGTAAGCTGTATAATGACATAAATAGGATTTTTTCAACTTTGGTGCATATCTCGAGCATTTTTGGGAATTTTGGCACCAAATTTTCAACATGAGGTTATTGGAACCCCTCATTATGAATTCAGTCACTGTTATGGTGTTATTTTGTCCTGAAAGGTAATTTTTTGGTCACTGCGTGGAATCACCTTTTGGGGCTGATTAACAAAATGACAGTGCCAGTGTTCATGAGGTGGGCTGTCAAAAAGCCTATGTTGCAAATTTGGTAGAAAAAAAATCCAAAAAATTACTGTTTTAGGAGCGTGCAATGTGCAGTTTCCTCACACTCTCGTAACTTTGTGAATCTGTAATATTTTCACTCCAGATTTTCAACACTGTCATTTTTCCATGCCTCCTTATGAATGGTACAGCAGGCATTTTACACATCCTAACCAAAATGTGTTTTCACACTTCTGGCACAGAATAACATGGTCGCTGTGGAAAATCAGTTTTCAGGACAGACTGAGAAAATGACAGTGACACTGTTCATGAGCAGAGGTCTTAAAATGCCTATATTGAAAATCTGGTGACGAAAAGTCCATAAAATGACTGTGTTACAGTGTGCGTTGCACAGTTTCCATGCACCCTTGCAACTTCACAAATTTGTAATATTTTCATGCCAGATTTTTAACACTGGCATTTTTTCACACCTCACTATCAACAGTACAGCTTTCATTTTTCGCCTCCTGGCCAAAATGTGTTTTTGCACTTCTGGCGCAGAATAGGACGGTCGCTGTGGGAAATCCGTGTTTGGGGCAGCTTAAGATTGAGTGAGTGAGAGAGGGGGAGTGAGCGAGCTCAATGGAGCTCTGTCAGGACAGCTGCAGATTTCTTTGTGGGCAGAAAAAGGCGCCAATGCAGGCAGTAGTCTAGTACAAAAAGGTAGCCTGCAGCTTCGGGAGAAACAGAACGAGTGAGTGAGGGATGAAGAGTGAGTGAGTTCAATGGAGCTCTGTTGGGACTGCTGCAGATTTCTCTGTTGGCAGGAAAAAGGTGTCAGTGCATGCAGGGGCCTAGTACAAAAGGGCAGCCTGCTGCACTGGGAGAAACAGAATGAGTGAGTGAGAGGGGGGAGTGACTGAGCTCAATGGAGCTCTGCTGGGACTGCTGCAGATTTCTTTGTGGGGAGAAAAAGGTGCCAATGTAGGCAGGAGCCCAGTACAAAAGTGCAGCCTGCAGCACTGGGAGAAATGGAATGAGCGAGTGAGAGAGGAGGAGTGAGCGAGCTCAGTGGAGCTCTGCTGGGACTTTAGAGTTGCCCACCCTCCCGCCTCTAGGTTCCTCTTTGGTCTTACATTACAGTAGGGTCTCTGGGATGGAGGCAAAGCAATGACTGGATACTTTGAGAAGTGCTGTAATAATACAGATTTATTTGTTCCATTTATTTCTCTAACTGATGTAAGTACTGACCTATACTGTTATGATTGTTGTAATAATACATATTTATTTGTTCTGTTTATTTATCTAACTGAGCTGAGTAATACTTGGAATGCAACAGGATTTCTAACTGGGCTAAGTGAAACTATATGAGAGCTGAGAACAAAAAGTACTGTAGCTGAGGGGTGAAAAATGGACAAGGAGGCTTTAGGATTGCTACAGCAATACAGTATCTAATGGATGAGATTTGAGCCTGAATTACCCCAGTCAGCATGGGGCCAGTAGGGGGACTAGTGTAAGGGGGCACACCTTTGTGTAAATAGGGGCCTAACAGTTGTAGGTTAAAGAACCTGGGAGTAAGAGCCCATAACATAAGATGGGGCCAAAATGGGGCAAGTGCCACATGCCAATAGGGCGGGCATCTTTGGAAGGGTGGTGGGGTGTACAGGGTGTGGGTCTGCCATGATCCCGGACGGGGCTTGTAGGATGGGGTTGTATGGTCTGTAGATGGCTGGCTAGTTTGAGGGAGGAACTGTGGAGGTTAGGGAGGAGTCTAAGTGGCAGGGCAGATAAGTATGGTAGGCATCCTGGCTGGGGGGGGAATAGTGGATGGCAAGGTGGGGGCAGAGGAAGAACAACTAGGGACTGAAACCAATCCCAGTATCAGAGGCACTAGCAGAAAAGAAAGGAGAAGGAAGGGGGTGCCAGAGGTGAGATGGGGGCCTCCTGTTGGGGGAGGAGGAGACCACAATGGGTACCAGGGGAGAGAGCAGATGGCTGCATGTAGGGAGGGACCAGGGGTGGCATGGAGGGTAAAAATCTTAAGGAGAGAACTGATAGGGGGAAGAGATGTAGGAGGGGTATCAACTAGGTATAGATTTGAGCCTCTGCTATGTGATAGAGAGAGGGGGGGGAGCAGGAACATACTGAAGGGGAGGAAGACAAGCAGGGCATGAGAGGAATGGCAACAGCTAGGGGAAGAGATAGTGAGGATGAAAGGGTAGAATGGGGCTAGTAAGGAAAGAGGGGAGTGACTGGAGGAAAGAAGGCTATGGGAAGGGGGAAGGATGGGAGTGGTATCACTATCAGGGTAGAAGGGAATGGGGGCTCTAAACCGACAACAGCAGGGAAAGGAGGTGGGTTGGAAATCACCAGGGTAGGAGGGGAGGTCGACATGGGAAGCCCAGTAGGAAGTAATCAGGCTGGGAAGGAGGCCAAGGGGGATGGGAGGAATGAGGCAGAGAAAAGGGGTGAGGCAGAAGTAGGGGGTACAGACATAGAAGTCACAGAGGGTGCAGCTGGTGGGGATAAGGGGCAGGGAAGATTGAATACTGGGATAGTGGAAGGGGCATTAGAAGTGAAAGGGGCTAAGGGATAGGGATGTACTCATCCTAGGGGATTTTATACTGAAAGGGGTGAGATGGGGCAAAAAAGGGGAAAGACACAGCCGTATTTGGGTTGAAGCTATCCTCAGGTTGACTGCAGGAGGGGCAGGGCAGGCACAGCTCAAGTGTGCAGTGAAGGGGAGGAAAAAACCTCATTTACTGTTGCATGTGGGTACAAATGACTTGGCAGGGGAGACTGTGGAAGTAGTGAGGGAGAGGCTCGAGTAGTTGGTTAGGCAGTGCGAGGGGGTGGGGGAGTCGGTGGCATTCTCAGAGGTATTCCCAGTACTATGTGTAAGCATGGGGAGGAAAGGTAAGATTGAGCAGTTTAATGAGGGAATGAGGGATTTTTACCACACCAAAAATTATGGGTTAATAACTAACTAGTGGTAGGGTCTGGGGAAATAGTGACTTGTATGCGAGGGACAGGATACACTTGAGCAGGAAGGGGAGGAGCATATTAAAGGCAGGATTAGAGGGGTATATCTCTACTAAGGTAGATTTAAACTGGGGGGGTGGCCAAAAGACTGAGGTTAGTAGAAAGGTCCGGACAGGGGATTATAATGAGCTCACCCCCCCAAGATATAGGTAAAGGCGGAGGCATAGTAATCCTGAGAGGAGGCGGGCAGAGTAGTCTGAGTATAATAAAGAAGTCACCACCACCACCACCCAGTAAGAATAAGGAGGAGAAAGGGTGCAGACTACCGTGAGGAGGGACACAGGCTAAGGAGGAGAAGAATGAGGAGAAGGAGGGGTACGGGCGGAAGGTGGTCTGTCTCAATGCAAGAAGTCTGGGGAACAAAATTGCAGAGCTTCAGGTGCTCCTTTTAGAGGGGAAGGTGGACATTGCTGCAATGACAGAGACTTGGGCCACAGAGTACCATGATTGTGACTTGGCAATCTCAGAATACAAGACATACAGCAGGGACCGGGGATTTTGAAGAGGGGGGGGTTGCACTCTATGTGAGGGAAGAGATTAAATGCATAAGGGATGAGGAAGAAGAGGAGAGGACAGAGGCACTTTGGGTGTAGCTCCTGGAATCCATGGGCAGAAAACTGAGGCTGGGAGTGGTGTACAGACCACCAGCCTAATCCAGGGAACTGAATGGGAAGTTGGCAGAGCAAATAAGGAGGGTGTGTAGAAGGGGGAGTGTGGTGATAGTGGGGGATTTTAACCTACCACGGGTTAACTGGTGCACCCCAGCCACTAGCAGTGCCAGGGAGCAGGTGCTCTTTGATGCATTCCAGGTTGGCCTTCTGAAGCAATTGGTAAGTGGGCCTACAAGGCTTGGTAGCACTCTGGACCTAGCACTGGCAAATGAGGAGGCGGTGAGGGAGGTAAGAGCGGACAACCCACTAGCAGGTAGTGACCACCAAACAGTGTGGCTCATTGTCACACTGGGCAGGGAGACAGGAGGCATGGGCACTAAGGTGGTGGACTTCATTAGGGTGGACTTTGGGAGGATGGAAGCAATACTGCAAAGAGACTCCAGGATACAAGGCCAGGGATGGAAGCAGAACAGAAGTGGGGAGTCATAAAGATTGGGCTAACAGAGGCCACAGTTGCCTGCACCAGGGCCAGGAGTAAGAAGAGCAGAGGCAAGAAACCATGCTGGATGAACAAGGAAGTGCTGCAAGGGGTGAGGGCAAAGAGGCTGCATACTAGAATTACAGGAGAACAGGGAAGGGAGAGGATGAGGAGGCTTTAGGGAGTTGGTCAAGGGAGATTACCAGAAGAGTGAAAAAAGCTAAGGCCTCCAGGCAACTAAGTTTTATACAGGGCATAAAGGGAGGAGAAAAGGACTTTTTTAGGTATGTCAGGGAAAAGAGGAAGTGGAAGGAACATATTGTGAGGATAAAGTGGGGAGGGGATTGGGTGGATAAGGGGGAGGTACAAGTGGAAATTCTAAATGAGTACTTCTGCTCCATTTTCATTAAGGAGAGGGATGGCCCACTACTAGAATGAGCTGGGGGGGTGGGAAAGTGGGATGAGGTGACAGACAAAATGATCACAGGAAGTAGGGTGCTAGAGGGGCTAAGGGAAGTAATGGTGGATAAGGCAGCAATTTCTGATGCCATCCACCCTAGGATGCTGAGGGACATGGTCGAGCTGTTGGCTGAGCTGCTGGCAGATCTGTTCAACACCTCTCTGGAAATGGGGTATGTGCCCCAGGACTGGAGGGTGGCCCATGTGGTGCCCATACTCAATAAGGATGAGCCAGGAAAGTATCGTCCGGTAAGTCTCATGTCCATAGTGGATAAGCTTATGGAGACGATACTGAAGGAAAGGCTGGTGGCATTCCTGGACAGTAATGGGGTCCAGAATGGGTGGCAACATGGTTCATCTCAGGGAGGTCTTGTCAAACCAACCTAATAGAGTATTGTGACTGGGTGACAAGGGAGTTGGACAGAGACCATGCGGTACATGTCCTGTACTTGGACTTCAGTAAGGACTTTGATACATTGCCTCATGGGAGACTGGGGGGGGGCTGATGGCAGTGAGGGTGGGAAAAAAGCTGACTAAATGCATAGAGAACTGGTTACAGAGGAGGGTGCAGAGGGTAGTGGTGGTGGTGGGGCTCTCGGCACCCAGAGCAGTGACAAGTGGGGTGAAGCAGGGGTCAGTGCTGGGCCCGGTGCATTTTGGGCTCTTTATCTCCAATATAGCATACCGAGTGGGGAGCAGGATTAGTCTGTTTGCACATTATACCAAATCGGGGATGGTGGTGAACAAAGAGGATGGATGGGAAAAACTGCAGGGGGACCTAACCAAACTAGAGACATGGTCGGTAGAGTGGCAGCTAGGATTCAATGCAAACAAGTGTAAGGTGATGCACTTCAGGGTTAAGAACCAGAAGAGGGACTACTGGTTGGGGATCAAAGAGGAGGAGAAGGACCTAGGGATGTTGGTAACTGGGAGCATGAACAACTCAGCCCACTGCACGAGAGCAGCAGTGGAGGCAAACAGTATGCTGGGGTGCATCGCAAGGGGGGTTCTCATCCAGACACAGAGATGTGATCCTACCTCTCTACAGATCATTGGTAAGACCGCGCCTAGAGTACAATGTGCGATACTGGAGGCTATACCTGAGGAGGGATATAAAGTTACTGGAGGGGGTGCAAAGGAGGGCAACAAAAATGTTGAAGGATGGAAGGAAAGGAATGTGAAGTTAGGCTGAAGGAGCTGAACATGTACACACTGGAGGAGAGGTGGGATAGGGAGGATATGATTGAAATGTTTAAATACCTGAGGGGGTAAATAAACCTAGCACTGAGTGGATGTTTAAACTGAGGAGTGGAAGAGAGATGAGGGGGCATGGACTAAGGTTAAAAGGGGGACGTTTCAAGAGGGAAATGAGAAGGCACTACTTCTCTGAGAGGATGGTGTCTAGTTGGAATGGGCTGCCATAGGGGGTGGTAACATATAGGACAGTCAATAGCTTTGAGGAGTGGGATAAAGCAAGAGATAGAGTCAGGGGGCAAGGGCTGGGACAAGTGGGGGAGGAATTGAGGGGGAGGAGCCTGGGGCAGTTGCAATCCAGGGTGCTAGCTGCACACTCAGGCAGACTTACTAGACCGATTGGTATATTCTGCTGGCAGATTTGTATGTTCATATGTTTGCATGTATGTTCGTATATAAATTCACAGTGACCCTGTTCATAAGCAAATGTCCTAAAATGCATATGTTAAAAATTTGGTAACAAATGCCCATAAAATGACTGTTACAAGCATGCATGATGCAGTTTCCACGCACCCTTGTAACTTCACAAATTTGTAGTATTTTCACTCCAACTTTTCAACATTTGCATTTTTCCAGACCTCCTTATGAACAATACAGCTGTCATTTCTCACACCCTGCCCAAAATATGCATTTACACATCTGGTGCAGGATACTATACTATAGTTGCTGTGGGAAATCAATGGTCAGGACAGATGAAGAAAATCATAGTGACTGTGTTCATGAGCAGAGGTCACAAAATGCCCGTGCTGAAAATTTGGTGAAATAATTCCACTAAATGACTATGTTATGCACATGCGTTGCAGAGTTTTCACAAACTCTCAGAAGTTTGAGCATTTTTAATACTTTCACTACATATTTTCAACATTGTCATCTCTTCACACCTCCCTATGAATGGTACATCTGTCATTCTTCACATCCTGCCTGATCTGTGTTTTCATACATCTGGCGCACATTGGCATGGTTGCTGCGGAAACTCAAAATTTGGGACACACTAACAAAATCACAGTGCCACTGTTCATGAGAAGAGGTCCCAAATGCTTTCATGAGGTAAGGGCCATAAAATGGCCATGTTGAAAATTTGTACTGCAAATACAAACACATGCCCGGGGCATTACAGTTTCTAACCACAGCGTCCCACCCTGTACAGACTGACAGGCATCAGGGGTGTGCCTTTGGATTGCCGACTGTAATGCTCATGCCATTCCAACTCCACCCCCAACCCTGCAGCCACTGACAGGCATCAAGCTATGTCTTGGACTCTTCGGCCCCACAGTTCACCCCATTCTATATTGCACCCATTTCAGCATTTCTTAAAGAGTGGGGTGACTGTAAGGCTGAATACCCCAAGGCACACTTCGACACTTGTCAGTGTCTGCAGGATAGGGTGAGGTGAAATGGCATGAACGTTATGGGTGGAAACACAAATGCATGTCCCAATGCCTGTCTGTATCTGCCGGGGGGAGGTGGGGTTGGCATGAAGTTCAGCACTTCACTGCCATTCATAATCTGCATCTATCTAACTCCTGCATTTCCAGTGCTAATACCAGCAAGCAAAAAATCGGCTTTGACAAATACTTGTTCTAGAAAAGAAACTCTGAGATTTGAGGAAAAGAGCCAGACTGACACTATAAAATGACAATGATTTAGAGATTAGAAGGAATGCTCCAACACTAGGTAACTCTATGTAATCAATGGCCTAACATAACAGAGGAAGGCAAATAGTAATAAGGAAAGATTTAGTAAGGAACATACAGTAGCTTTTTGTTCAATAACGTAAATGATGTACATCTAATTTCTGCAGTCCTTTTAAAGATGCAGTATTCAAGTTAATTTCAACTGTTTTGTTCAATAAGATCTCTTATGTTCCATTCTTTGAAAGTTCAAATTTATTTACTTTCAATGTCAAATACCAATCAGAACTCATCAAAGCATTACAATGCATTCCTTATATGTTCTTTCACTAGCCCCACACGATACAATAAATCAATATAAGAGCTTTGATCTTTATGTTTAAAGTGCATAAAGAGGACAAGCCAATGCTTTCCTCTGGCAACTACTGTCTTTGATCAGGATGCAGGTGCCATGTCAACATATCTCAGAACATGTTTAGATATCACTTCTTTAAATAGATATGCTTTGTACTTCGTACACCTTTAACTTTAAGTAATAACTATTGACATGTAAAACTATGTGTGCCAAGGTGAACAGTGCAAAACAACAAAGCTATATGTCTTTTTCAATTTTTTAAAGCAAATCGAAGGACTGTGTCACTTAGTATTGTTATTGTAGTAACTTGGAGGCAAGCAGAAAGAGGAAAAAAAAATAAGAGGTCTCTATTTCAAAGTTGACAAAGTAGACCAACAGTGATTTCTTTGGTTTGTTTCCTGAGATAAAATGTTACTTTAAATTATATCTGTCTAGTCATCTATTTACCTATCTCTCTCTGTCTCACTAGTAATTTATTTGTTCTTGGACCTTTAGTTTACCAGCTTTATCTAGCAGTAGATACTTTTGTTTCACACAGTGAGATTCTGTTTTTTTTTCCGTATATGTGCAATAACCAGGATTACTGGACATAAAAGTAAATATGAAAGTCTGAATCCTAAAGTACATGCCAAACTGCCTTGTCACTGTATAACATTGAAATTTCATCAGGGTGTGTGGTGAGAAAGATAAGCTGTTTTGTTTTTATAGGTCACAGATGTCAAAGCGTTTGAAATCTTTAATATTTATACATTTTTGTTCATTTGATAGCTCAGTATGATCGCACAGTAGGCCTTGGTGCTGGACATAGCTTACTGTTGTGCCATGAGAAGTTGAATTTTGGAAAATGCAGTATGTCAGCTCCAGGCCTCATTTATAAAGTTTTGGCAATTATGTGTTTTAATTTTTGTAGTGCTGCATATCTTTTTCTGTTCTGACATATTTTTTATGGTATTTGCAATTAGTTTCTATTTTTTCCATATTTTGTATAGCAGCACATTGTTAATGCATTATTTAAATTAGTGTATGGAAAATATGGTATATTTATGGTTTGCTTTTTAATAAGCTTTGAAACAGCTGCTTTAATAATTCAAGAACTGTATTGATCTCTTTTTATCAATTAATTTGATTATTTAATATGGAGTAAAGCAGTTCTAATCTTTACACATTCAGAGTTTGAATGAATCAATGTATCTTGATTTCACTGACTTAAAACAATCCAACAAATACCGTGATTTAAATCTCACAGTATCATAATTATTCTGCAAATGAGCAAAAAAATCTAAATAAAGATTTTAAGTGCTTTCACTTGTAATATGTGACCTATAGAAGGCACGGCATGACTTTCTCACCATACCGCTTGACGAAAGTATCAGAGACAACATATTGAGGCTGAGTTTCATATCTGTACTATGGTGTTCCAGTGACATTCCAGCACTTTATTTTACTGTACTTTTCTGTAATAATTTATCTCTCTGTCCCTCCAAGCTCTCTTGCACAACCTTGTGGCTTGAAAACAGCATTGACTGTTAGTGCAGCATATTTCTTTTTTTGTGTGCAGTTTAGAATGACAAACTGCGGTAAATACACATGTTTGATCTTGTTGGTACTCCTCAGTGCATTGCAACAGTTGTCTAATACAAGTACTGTAAATAAATTCAGAATGTTGTAAATGTAAATATTTTTTCTGCGTTTCACATTTGTCTGTCCATCTGCATACAGTTTTGACACCAGACAAAACACCTTGACAACAAATCACGCTTGTAAATGTCAGGAACATTTTAAATAGTGCTTGCTGGCAAACAACCAAGAATAGTTTTGTTTTGTTTTGTTTAAATATCATTTTACAAATAAGATTAGGTTAAAAAAAACAAGTTCAGTTTGTTTTCACTATGAAGATATAGTAAAGATATTGCTAACATGGACTATTTGATACTGCTGCTGCCAGTTGTCTTTTTTTAATCAATATTTATTAAGTGCAAACAGTATAGCAAACAATATAGCAGTCACTTCAAGACTTTGGCACCTGCCATATAAAAGAAAGTCCAAATATAACTGGAGTTGGAATCCCATAAAGACCAGGGACCTGATATTCAAATTCGTGCAAAGGAGAGCACAAAAATTTGTGTTTCCCTTTGTGATTGCCTAGGTGCCTGAAGATGCTATGTTCAGTCAAATAGCGCACTGTCACTATTTGACTGAATTTAGGGATATATCAGCCCACTGCTAAGCCTTTTAGCACTGCCCCAACAGAGTTTCCAAAGTACACCACCAGTATGGATAGCGCTGGACTGCTACGTGCAATATTCACAGGGACACATACAAATGAGCTTATTGGGCATGCAAGGTTCCAAAGGGACATTTTCATGTCCATTATGGGCTCATTTGCATGGGTAGTGAGGCAAGTTAGCACAGCGACCCCTTCCCCAACTGCCCGGTCCCAGACTTCTAGGGGTCTATGTGATAATGGTGAACACCTAAAGGCAATCACCGTTATCACTCAGTCAGATTGACGAACATATTTTTGTCACTCTAACAACCCTGGTGCACCAGAACAATGGCACCAGGACAGATTTTTACTGCTTTCTGTAGGGGATGCTACACTCCCACACCCCCCTACTTAAGGATTCTCAACTCCAATGAGGGTGCATGTCAGAAGGGGTGAAAGCAGTAAAAGTAAAAGGTTCAGGTAGGGCGCACTAAAAAATTGCACCAGCGCCCGGATCTGAACCCAGTACCTCATGCACCCCAGCCACTAGCCAATCCCAGACTCTACAATGCAGCTTGAGCAGCAACCACAGCACCACCCCCCTACAGCCTCTCCAACCTCTTCCAGCCCACACTCACTGTGCTCGCTCCCATCCCACTGCGTGCGTACTTATAGCGACATCCTGTTGCCTAGTTCACCCACCCCCTCATCCTGTAGCCCTACCTTTCCATCGCCGTGAGTGGATTGCACCAGGAAGGAGTCACTGTAATGGATGGCACCCTTCCTCATGCACCCACTTCAGGGGTTACCAACTAGTAGATATCCCTGGTGCTAGTGATCCCCCCCTCACCGATCACTGGCCCATTCTGTATGAAATAATATCCCTGGTGGTAGTGGTCCTTCCCCTCCTATCACCAGCCCTAATGTAAAATGTATTATCCCTGGTGGTAGTGGTCCACAGCCCCAATCACAAGCCCCAATGTAAATATTATTAAACCTAGTGCTAGTGGTCCTCCCCTCCCTCCAATCAACAGCCCCTCCATGACAACACAAGACTCCCTGGTGCCACTGGTCCCCATTCTCTCTGATCACCAGCCTGGAAGTACAAAAAAAAACCTCCCAGTCATTCAGTGCCCCCCCTCCACAACACTGGGAATATGACCCCACTCACCTTTGCATTATTCACAGTGCCACTGAAGCATGTGGTTACTGGCACAGCCCTGCTCACACCTCCTTGGCCAGCTGCCATATGTACAGGCAAGGAATGCAACTCTTATTTATAGGACAGGCTGCATTACCCTGTCCTATAAATAAGAAGTGCCCTCTCTGACTGTACATACAACAGCTAAACAAGGAGGTGTGAGGTGGGCCATGCCAGTTATTGTATTTTCCCATGGCACTGCAGATAATATTACAGTTAGTGGGAGGGGTATGCCAGATGCCAAGGTGGGGGAGACCACTGGATGCCAGGGAGTTTTGTTTTTGTACTTCTGGTCTGGTGTCAGAGGAGGGACCACTGGCACCATGGAGTCTCTTGTTGCCATGGAGGGGCTGGCAAACAGAGGAAGGGGGACCACTACCACCAAGGATAACAGGTTTTATTTTGGAGGTTGGCAATTGTAGGGGGAGACCACTACCACCACAGACAATAGTTTTTTGTTTTTGTGGCTAGTGATTGAGGAGCGGAACAACTACCCCATGGATAATAATATTTATGTCAGGGCTGGCTATTGCAGAAAGGGTGGATCACAAACCATTTTGCACAGTGCAAAGCCAGTGAATATGGGGTACATACTAACATACTAAGAAGCCAGCAGATTATGCCCTATGGTCAATCGAGTCTGCTCGATGATCAGTGTGTTCCCAGGGCACCATTATTAGCACCCCCTATGGTTATTCATGGCCACACCCCTCCTCTTTCCCACTCACATGCATTATGTTTTGCATGGGCTCTAAACCTCTTTGTCTGCACAACAGCCTCTTTTGAATATTGGTACATAGCACAAACCTTGATTTGTGGGGGGCAAAGACTCATTAGCACCATCATAAACTTTTGAATATTGGGCCCCAGATGTTCTCAGGAATGGAAAATCAACATGAAGACCATGGAGTAAATTATACAAAATAAAATAATGCATAATAAAAGCTTTTAGAACAGTCAGTGTATCTACTTGCTAACTTGTCTAACTGTTTAGGAATAAACTTGGACTTAATATCCAGTTGAAACATACTCATTGGCGCAAGATTTCCTCTCCCTTTCTCTGTGATCATGGATATTTAAGGTGAAAACTTCCATTTTATAAACTGTATTCACCACAGAAACCATGCTTCACTGCAAGGAATTTTGTCTGTTAACCACCTATGCATGATTACTTTTTTGGCAGCCAAAATTAGAATCAACAGGAGTGTTTTAAGGTCATTCTTCGAATCCCCTATCGTAGAATAAACAATAACACCAAACATGACATGAAGAGGTCGTGATCCATTGAAAATTCAATTTAATGCATTTCCAATCCCTATACAAAATTCCTTTAAATGAGGACACACCCAAAATACTTAACTATGGGTTGCCTTGGGATCTCCTCAGCCTCGCTAAAAATCTTCCATATAGGAGCCCATGTAAAAGGCTTGTATTGTGGAGTTCAGAGATACCAAGTCCTACATTTCCATGAGAAATCTCTCCTCTGAACTAACAGGGTTAACTGATAGGAAGGGTGAGCATATTTTAACCACATATCCAGGGTATAAGCAGCTGGTAATTCTATATTCCACCTTTGCAGTCTTTCTATAATAGAGTCCTGTAGGAGCTCCACTAGGCCCTTATAAAGATTGTCAATCAAGTAATCCCAGTGCAATCCATTTTGAAAATCCTAGATGATCATATACAGTACAACTAGCTGCTATGGGAGTTGTTTAAAAGTCAGGCCCAGACCGTGAAGATAAAATTTTAGTTGGGGGAATCTAAAAAAAGAGCATTTTCTCAGAAGAGATTATTCTTGTTGCAAATCTATAAAAGAATGAATGCCCTGAGATGTAAATAACTGATGTTAATATTTTAAGCCTAATGACACCCACCAATGTAGGATTGTATCCAGAGAAATCAGCAGAAAATTGGAGTCATTAACCAAGGCTCTCAACCAAATAATGGCTTCCCTGGGAAGAACTTTAGCACAAATGAGCCTCCAACATTTAAGTGCGAGAGCTGTAGAAGTCGTAAAATTAGACAGGGTATCATTGAGAGAGGATGGGAAAAAAGATACCTATCAAGATCCCACAAATCATTTAAAGTAAATTCTGTTTTTCTGCCAGTGAGCGTGGTAATGCAGCGATAACCAAAGGCAAACTATCTGCATATGTGCTGCTAAAACATACAACCATATATTACATAAATTCTGGCCACAAAATTCCTTAGGTAACTGTAACATGGAAAATTTAACTTGTGGCAGCCTACACTCACCACATAAAAACCTAGAAATCATTTTTTTGTTTTGAATTACTATACTTTTTCCTCTTCTGGCTGATTAGCCCCTGTCAGTCAAGACCCATGCACCCAGCCCCCCCATCTGCATCCTGGGACTTACCTCTGCTTGCTGGGCACCCTGACTTGCCCCTCTAGGGTGCGACCACCAGGGTCACTCTTTCCACAGTAGAGACTGGGTCAGTACATAAGGAGCAAGTGCCATGGTCAGCAGTGTGGGGCCTGAATGGGCCCTTACATCCTTTTGTCTTGGTGGGACATTTCCCATGATTTTCCTCCCACCAGGATGGTATGCATGTGCACACAGAGATGTGTGCATGCACTGGAGGGACTCCAGCATCATCCCACCCTGATCTGATAGTGCAGCTGCACCCATGCTATGGTAGTGCACCAGCAGCCATTGTGCGCTACATGGGCAGAAACACGTTTTGGGTGAGATGTGAAAAATGACAGCTGTACTACTCATAAGAAGGTGTGGTAAAATGGCAATGTTGAAAATCTGGAGTGAAAATATTGAAAATTCACGAGCTTACGAGAGTGCGTAGGAACTGCGCAATGCACACTCGTAAAACAGTCATTTTTTGGAATTTTTCCACCAAATTTTCAAAATAGGCTTCCTGAGAGCTCACCCGGCGAACACTGGCAGTGTCATTTCATTAATCGATCCCGAAAGGTGATTTTGCGCAGTGACTGTGAAATCACCCTTTGGGCCCAAATAACGCCATGACAGTGACAGCATTCATGAGAAGGGGTCCCAAAAACCCCGTGTTGAAAATTTGGTGCAAAAATTCCAAAAAATGCCTGAGATATGCAACAAAGTTGAAAAACCCTAACTAGCCCATTATACAGCTTACCGGCATTTCCTCAGTTCGTGGTCGGCTTTGAAGAGTGCAGACGTGTTCCCGGTCCACCGCAGATCATCGCACCGGACTCTGGAGGTAAGTATGGGGTGAGGGGGGTGTGGGGAGGCAGGGTGCGCAGTGGGTGGGTGCGGTGTGGGGAGGGGCAGGGAGACTGCGTGGGACCGTTTGCAATTTACAGATTTTTTTTTTAAATTGATGACGCGGGACATTTGCCACGTTGGGGTGGGCTACCAGCATGGCAGAAGAATGCTAGTGGGGGGGCGTGGAGCTGACTAGGGATTGGGCACCCCTGTCAGCAATGGCATCAGTTGCCATGCTGGGGTGGGCTCTCAGCGTGGCACCCTGTACTGGGGGGGGACAGTGGAGCCGACGGGGGATTAGGCACCCCATCAGCCATGGCATCAGTTGCCATGCTGAGGTGGGCTCCCAGCATGGCACTCTGTACTGGGGGGGGACAGCACATTATGTAAAGTGGATGTAACTTGTAAACAAAGTGCCGCTGCATGACGAGCTTGTCTCTGATTGCAGCAACACTTTGTTTAGAAATTTTGTCCATTTTACATAATGTTGGTGTCAGCGCTAGCATGCTGGCTTATTGGGGAATGAGGGACGTGCCTACTGATGCATGCCCTGCATTCGCCCAGCAGCAGCCGTGCCTCCAAATCTCCACTCTCCCAATATGTTGACTGTCGCTCAAGCGCGGCAAGCCAACATAAAAAAGCACAACAATCTGTGATCATTTTCTCTCTCTCTCTCTCTCTCTCTCTCTCTCTCTCTCTCACTCTTGCTCTTTCTCTCTATCCTTCTCTATTATGTGACAGTGGCATTTTGTGTACAAAAAGGACTGTCAGACTGAGGAGACAGGTCCATTTTTGCAAAAGTTAAAAAAATGGAGTTTTTAAACTATTTTTTAAGGGCAGGTGCCATTTAATGCACAAAACTGTGTCTGCAAATTCTGGGACAAGGCTTTTTATAAACTTGTCAGTAGTCTAGGACAGCACTGCAACTGAGTGTCAGTATAGTGCAGTGGTTTAAGGCTCTCAACTGCAAATCTGGTGATATTCAGCAGACTAGACCTGGGTTTGAATCCCACAGCTTCCACTTGCATACTGTGTGACCCTGAGCAAGTCACTTAATTTCCCTGTGCTCCCAGGTTGCTCCTATAAAAAAGCTTTCAGCTTAGTGTGCTACTCCTGGTTAAACAACTAAAAAAAAAAGAGAATGACCACTAGTTCTGAGTTGGGTGTCTTCATAAGAGATACTGCCTGAATGAGCATCAGCAGATTAAGGTGCATTTTTCTAAAGTTTTTAACAGTTTGGGACATAGCTGAATCTGGAAGTCAGAACAACTGCTACTTCCAGCTTTGGACTTATAAGATGCAGTGTCTGAGTGAGAATTGGCTAGCATGGGAAGAGCTGACACAAGGCAGAGGTCAGTATGCATATTGCCATGTCAGCTGAGGAGTAGACTAGTATACTCTGAAGTCAGAATCTTTAATATGTTAAAGTATTAACATTTACTGTTACTATGTCACAAGTTTTGGACATTGTTATTTTCCCCCACCTCTGGCTAGAGTAACATGAACTGCAAACTTGGGGGGATCAATTATGAATGGAGTATCATTGTTTAAATGTGTAATGTGTTTGATGAGCACACAAACCAAATGAGATAACTACCACAAGAAGACAAACTGCCTGAAGTGTCAAAAATTCATTGAATTTGAGAAACTCATTGATAAATCCAGAAATGAGATGGAAAAGTTGAAATATATACAGGATATAGGGAATTTTACTTGTCAAACTGAGGGGGTCATTATAAGTGAATATGCAACATACAAAAGAAGAAACAAAAAAAGTAGACTGGATGAAGATGAGGAAAATCTTGAGGACAGTGCCAAGTTGACGACTGTTGGGTGATCGAAAGTGGCAAAGAGGAGTATGAGTAGGAGTGCCAACATTTAATTATTATCTAATAATAATCAGTACTATGCCTCTGAAATGATTTTTGAAGCCCAAAAGAATATTGCAATGGATGGGTACCCGAGTGTTGTCACCGAGGTTCGGTCAGATGCTTCAGCCAATGACAGGAATATTAAGGATAGGCAGGTGGTGATGATAAGAGATTCAGTCATAACATATTGTGATACAGAAATCTGCAAAACAAACAATGAACTATTTATGGTATCCAGTTTCAGGAGGGATAAGGTGAAGAACTTTCCTGCACATACTTCCGAAATAAAAAAAAAAAAAAAACAACCTCCTAGTAATTGTCATGGGTATAAACCTCAGTGTACAGCCTATGTAACACAGGGTCTGAGTTGTTGTTGAGAACATTAAAATAAATCGCCAACCATGAGGGAGACCTAAGCTTGAGTGAAGCTGATTGGTGTAAGATCTTCCACGTAACTACTAAAACCACCATATCACCTCTCTGGCAAGAGTTTGTGTAGAAAGTTAAGGTATGCTTTTTTCTCACACAAATTATACAACGTAAGAGAGACCCTTCCCTTTCACAGATGTACTGAAGAGGATGCAGAGAAGAAACAGCACACCATACACATATTTTCTGGGGTTGTCCCATCCTCCAGCCCTTTTGGCAAGCGATAAATACTGTCTTAAAAGACTTTTTCACTCTGGATTCAGCACTAGAGATGTCAAATGGTGTCCTGGGCCTTTCTCCTCAGAGACTGAGGGGTGCAGACTCATTATACATATGGGGCATATTAATTGCTACCACACATAAAGCTATCACCCACAATTGGCTTAAAGCTGAACCCCCATTGATTCACCACTTGGTGAAAATAATTCAAGGGACTTCAGATTTAGAGGAAATAGCATACAAGGTGAATCAAAAAATTCATGTTTATTTTCACAGATGGACTAAGTGACAGCTATGGTTGGATGCACACCCAGAGCTAGGACCCAACTTGCATACCAACTAAGCACATTGGTACAACTTCTTTAATAATAATGGCTGCAATAATATGGATTTCACAAAGATTAATTCACTTCTGAAGTACTAACTGCCTGTTCTTATTGATGATGAAATGACAGACTCCTTGATCATTACAATGTATTAAGATGATGTAATACTGTGAGATCTCTGTAAGGTGATTTCATCCTGACTTATTGTTCTGTACCATAATTTGTCAATAAAGATGAATTAAACAAATGCCAACAAGTCATTGAGACCAGGTGCCTTTTCTGGGACAAGGTCTCTGATAGCATCAAGGATTTCAGAATGGAAGATGGGCCTAACCAAGTCCTCCTGCTGCTCTTCCAACAGCACTGGTTGATCAAACTCTCTCATGAAGAGTTGGATAGCCAGTTCAGATGGGGGATCAGAAATAGGACCACATAGGTTGTAGTAGAACCATTTGAATTCCATAACAATATCCCTAGGGGCAGTTTTCATGTTATTATCAAGTGCGGTTATTATAGAGAACTTGAAGCTTCCAACATTTTTGGATATAGCACCACCAAGCTGCCTGTCCCCCCCACCCCCCGATCAACATACAGTAAGTAGAGTGGGTTCTAAAGATAGCGTATTCCACTTGTTAGTGGAGCAGCTCAGCAAATTTTTCTCTTAGGGAGAGCAGTTCAAACGTAATCACTTCTGGGGTTGAAGGTGCCAAGTGTCCGTCAAGGTTCCGAATATCAGCTAACAGTTAGGTGGCTTGGGCAAATCTTTGCCATTTCAATCTAGCAACCAGACGAATAAAGTGCCATCTGATAAAATACTTAAAAGCACCCTACTCTTGGTTGACTGTCTCCACAGACCCTGTATTAAACATGCCATACTTGCCTACCTGGTCTTTAATCCCTTCAGCGATGGTACTGTCTTTCAAGAGCTGGTTATTAATCTTCCAGATGGTCTCCTTATCCTTTACCCAACATAAACACATACTGCAACCAAACTAATGAATGGTCTCAAAGGACTCTAGGAGCAATACCAACACACAGAGTCCCTCTGAGGATGTCACAACTCAACAAAAAGTAATTAATCCTAGAGAAGGAATGATGTACAGGTGAGTAAAAGGTATAGTCCTTTATGGAAGGATTTAGGACCCACCAAGTGTCACACAGCCCTGAAGTATCAATCAAATCTCACAGGGCTCTTTACCCCAGGGCCAGACAAGCAGTAGTTTTAGTAGTTTATCAAGATCTGTGGTAAACACAAGATTTCAGTTGCCACATATTAAAATGGGTAATGACAGAGAGGGAATTAGCAGGTCTTCCAATTTAGTAAATAAAGAAGGGGAGTCTATGTTGGGACCATATGCACTGCCAAAAAGGACATCTGAGTGGTTGAGCCTACCAGAGATAAAAATATAGTGGCCCTCTGGATATTCTACATCATACATTAGTGTAAACTGAATGCGCTGACTAATCAAAATAGCAACCCCTCTCTGCAGGGTAGCATCCCCAGTCCCAAAGACCCGAGATATTCCTATCCTACTAAAAAGGCTAGACTCAGGCACCAAAAGATGGGTTTCTTGTAAAAAAAAAAGGACGTTACAGCCAAAGTGCATGGCATGTTTTAAAATCTGATACTAACTGACCTTGGAGTGAGACCCTTTACGTTCCATGTGGCCTACATAAACAAAGAACTCATATGCTACCAATTAAATAGCTAGGTAGTATGAAAGCCATGTATCAGGCCTGAAACCAGAAACAAGAAGATGCAGACATTCCCCATTCCCCAGTACCCTCCCATCCCCCCACAGAACTGCCAAGTATGAACCAACAAAGCCTATTTTCCTACCCGTCCCCAACATAAATCCCAAAATAAGAAGTAACAAACAACCTCATTAAAAATACAAACATCCCATCCAAAATCCCATAAGTCAGAGAGAACAACCACTCAAAATATACTACAAACTCAACAAGCTCAAAAACTCAAACAACTCTCAGTCCTAAAGACTGCAACTCCAAAATCTCCCAGTCAATGATTTATCCCTATTCACCTTCTAGTTCCCACTCTGACTGACTATATCAAGAACGTATATAAATGAAAGAAAAAATAATGAAAAGTAAACCAGACTAATCCACGGCTATCTGCAAGGGTACCTTACCAGTAGAGAAGCATAGTCCCTGTGCTCTCATATATTCTTCAGCCTGCCACTAGACAGACTTAAGAGAGGCCCCAAAATGAATACCTAGAACCTTTGAGGCCATCACCCAGGCAATAAGGTGATAGTACAGAGTAAATACAATAAAAAAAAAGAACAAAAAATCTCTAAGGTCGGTGAGCCAACACATAATATAACCCACAGGAGTGACAGAGAAGAAAGGTTTGATTAAGAAAAAGAAATAAATGAATAAATAAATTGAAAGCTTATTGCCCATTGAATAGTCAGCAATGACAGTCCCTAAAGAGCTGTTTGAGGCATCCAAGCCAAATGTTTGGGCGCTGACTGTCCCGAGAATAAAAAGGACTTCGGTGGAGCAAAGGTTCCAATGTAGACACAGGGGAACCAAAATAAGGTATGGGAGGAAACAGTACCTCAAAGGGAATGTAAATAAATGTCAATGGTTCCACACTATTGATGACTTCATGCCTCCCCCACTCTGAAGTCATCTTCCAAGCAGTAATTGCAGCAGGTTGGTCACTATGCCTGTAAGATCAGGTCAAAAAATCAATTAGACCTCATCAAAAGTGAAACTGATCCCTGAGAACTGATCCCAAATGAATAAACTAGGAAAGACAGGCTGCATGACAACACCTGAGAGAAAAAATAATAAGCGGGTATATCTCAACATTACTACAGGACAGAGAAATCTTGAATGGGGAATCCCAGTGATATAAAAGCTGACAAGTTCTTTACTCAGTGTTTAAGACCCCCCCCACACACATACTTATATAACCACGAGTCCTGTATGTCAAATAGGAGAGACATTTAGGGGAACTGATGGCCCTACAGAGAAAATAAATGGGAATGGGGTAGAAGGCATGATCCACTAGTTCAGACTAACAGGTGTAGTGCCCCAAAACTCGTCCTTGCTAAAACATCTACTACAGAATACAAAAGCCATCTTAAGGTGTGGAACAACATAGCCACCAGGGATGGCTCCCAGCAATACCTATAAACATAGGATTGAGAAAAGGGGATGACTAGGAGCTGACTACTTGCATATAAATAAAACATGCCCATAATCCTGGTTACAGCTCTATACATGCTAACTAAAAGAGGATACAATGCCTTCATAAAGCTGTCATAAAGGAAACCAATTCATTAACATCCAGTCTATAAACCCCGCCAATTGCAAGTCCCAAAAACCAATAAAAAAAGTGTTAGCAGAATAACAGAGACAATCTAGTATGACAATTTAACAAAATAGAACAAATACAGTTCAACAGCGTCTAATCCTCAGTCAAGTTACAAAGGATCTATGATCCATCTGGTTCGGTCCAGTAATATAGCACAACAAAGGCAAAATTCACTGCTCAAGTGCAAACCAATGAAAGAAAATAAGTTGAAACAGAGATAACTGGCAAGAACCAATCACAGGCCAGATAAACAAGGGTTAAATTTGGGGCACAATTAGTAAACTGAACTAAGTAAATGAGTGGGCGCATGGAACAGGCTGATCAGATAGGGATATAAGCAATAAGAGACAATGGAGTGTGCATGGAACAGATTTTATTTCATGCCCAGGGACATAATGAGGCACAATGATGCAGGCTGAGCACCTTCAGCCCCTGGAAGTGTGTTAAAATCCGTTCCATGCACAACCCTGGATTGTCGTATTGCTCTTATAAAATGAGCTACTTTTTTCTTTATTTTCATATAAGAAAAACTCAATTTATGTGTACATAAAAATATATTATCACAATTTGAGATAAAATAGTCCTTCCGCCACTTAATATGTGACATCATTTGTTTTTCATCATACCACCATTTCTTTACTTTACTTACACAGTGTTGAAGTGAGGAGCTCAATCCTCCCCCCACCCACTGTGTATTGGAGTGGAGGAGACTCAACATCCTTTTGTGACCGTGGGATGGGAGATCGGTCTTTAGTGTTCATTTATTTATTTCTGTTAACAAGTACAACAGCAGCAAGCAGATGAAGGAGACAGCATTTTCATGGGGATGAGTGAATAAAATGAAGTACATCTTCACCCTCCCCCTTCTCCATACCTTAAAAAAAAAGGAACATTATAGTTTAAAGAACTCAATTTAAGAACTGCTGGGGCAAGAGCATGATTCTGAATGGACACACTGAGAGCAGGCAAGCTGTGGGAGTGCAGTGGGATCATCATCTTGGCACAAAGACACAGGATACATAGGTACATTTTTGAAATAAAATATAAAGTGCATATGTGTTTTTTAATTTAATTTTTAAAACACATGCTCCTGTTAGCTGTAACCCTGTTAGATGTGGACTTCTGTGATTACTTTTGTTTTCACTTGATAATGGGGATAAACAAAACAAATGGCTCCATTTAAAAATCAAAGTTCTAAATGGCACACTGATTTAATTTTTTTAAATGCGGTCCTGCTTATAGGGACTTGTTGTTACCAGTGCATGGAACAGATTTCATGCACAGGTAATAACCAATCAGGAAGCAGGATTTTCTCTCCCTATTTTATAATGTACTGTACAGGATACTATTTAAGTGTGTAAACCAAGTCATACTGATAAGTCCATAATGCCCCTAAAAGGCATGCCAGCAAAAAGCACCAATTAAGAAAAACAGCCTTGGAAGAACATACGATAAGGTCAAATGAAAAATAAATATAGGCAAATAAAGTACCAGTCACCAGTTTTAGCTGTCAAACAGATTTGAAAAGCTCTGGGTACTAGGTGATTAATTCCTTTCTGGCTTGATCCAAAGATTCAAAGCTGCAGGAGGTACTCCAGTAATAAATTTACAGCCTTGTGGGATATAACATTTTAAATCCAATGTGCGCTGCAACCAAATTGGCAATAAGAGGTCGGTAGGCTGATCTCCTCTTGCGAACTGCCTGGGGAAGATCCTGAAAAATGTGGATCCTGGTTCCCTCCAGGACACTTCTTGAAGACTGCACTTTATTCAACAGATGCTTCTCATTCAAGAAATTAAGGAATCTGAAGATCATGGGTTGGAGATTTGCACCATCAATGGGCATAGGTCACAATGTTCTTTGCGCCTTCTCAGTCACATAAGTTGGGCCATTGGGAGAGGGGGCAGACACTTCTTCACAGAGCTTTTGAATAAAAAGAATAGCATTCATGTCTTCAACCATCTCTGGGAGGCCAGTGATGACCACATTATTTCTGTGGCTTCTTCCTTCTAGATCTTCTATCCAGAGTTCCAGTTTTGTGGCCTTGTGATGCAAGGCCACCAACTCCAGGTCTACTCAGTTTCTTCAGTCCTCCGCGGAATCCAGTCAGGCCTCTGCATCCCCAACCTGCTGGGTGAGTTCTTTGGTGACCAAGCAAATAGCTTTTACATCCCTTGCTAACAAGAGGATGGCTTCTTTTAAAGGGCCAAATTATTGGATAAAGCACTGTTCCATAACCTCGTCAGTTGGAGGGGCAGGGATGGCTGGAATTAGTTGGGACCAACTTAGTGTGTTTAGGCTTGCGGTCATGATAGGGGATAGGTAGAGGGTATGTCAAGCTGGAGGGAAAACCATGGAACACACGAAAAAAAGGAAAAAATACAGCCAAATAGGTTGGAGTGGCAGAGCTATGCACTTAGCAGCAGCAAGGCATCATGTGACTCCCTACGAAGTATAATTCCTATGAACAGCACTCTCGAGTTCCTCTATACATGTAAGTAACTGTCTTGAGGTTTTTTTCTATGCACACTAGGTCACATCAACATTTGATAATATAGACCATGTGGTCTAGCTGACATGTGATCAGGTCTTTAAAGATAATATCCTCATTCCATGCTGGGTTTTGTATCTGTTTAAAACAACATGTATTAGAGCAACTGATATAATTGCCACAAGGGAAACTCCCTTCTGGCCACATAGAACACAGAAATGTCTCAGTATTTTGTTTTGGAACTTTGTCTTCCAATCTTGATACCCTCCCTTCCTAGATTCTTTGCCTCTTTTGCAACATTTCTCTGAAAGCTCTTGTTCCGTTAGGAAGTATCCCCAGAGTGTTCCAGTGCTTATAAATGATATGTTTGAGTTTTCCATGAATCTCTTTGAATTTGGTGACAAAGTTAATCCTGTTGATCTCTTGAGTCCTAGACTTTAGCACCACATGTTCACTTCTGGTTGTGTGGGTTGAGTCAGAGCATTTTTTCATACATAGATACATAGAAATTGTAGGCAGATAAGGACCGCTAGGTCCATCTAATCTGCCTGTAAGCCCTATACTTGCATGAAGTCACTGTCCCCATGTGATGAATGGCTTTGCATCACTCCCACCTCTCCCACTGTTCCCATGTGCCTATCCTGGGCATGTTTAAATTCCTCCACTGTGCTTGCCCCCACCACCTCTTGTGGCAGAGAGTTCCAGGTGTCCACCACCCTCTTTGTGTAGAAAAACTTCCTCATATTACCTCCTAATCTACCACCCTCCAATGTTATGTTGTGTCCCCTTTTTCTGATATCCTTTCTACATTGGAAATGATCAACCACCTGCACCTTGTTTATGCCTTTGAGGTACTAGAAAGTTTCTATCACGTCCCCCCTTTCTCTCCTCTAGTGAGTACATATGGAGGTCTCTCCTCATATGTTTTGTGATGCAAACCATGCACTATCTTTGTCTCCCTTCTCAGGATAGCCTCCCCCTTGTCTATGTCCTTACCCATATGTGATCTGTTGTACTCCAGCTGAGGCCTTACCAGTGTTTTATACAATGGCATCACCACCTCCCATGTCCTACTAGTAATGCTTCAATCTATGCACCCCAACATGCCACTGGCCCTCCCTGCAGCCTTTGCATACTGCTTTGATACCTTGATGTCATCAGATATGATAACCCCTAGGTCCCTTTCCTCTTTGGTGAAAGTCTGCACCCCAACCCCATTATGTAGCTCTCCCCAGGCTTTCCCCTACCCAAGTGCATTATCTTGCACTCATACTATCTACAGGATAATCTCTGTTCCTTAAACCTCTAATCCATTTCCTTACCTTTGCCTAAAAAGTCATCATCATGGGAACAGTTTCTATTTATTTATATATTTATATATTTATTTAGTTTTTGTTGACTGGGTAAGTGCACTAGACAAATCCTGCCTATTTTCAGGCACGTTCCTGGGGAGGGGGATATAGATGAATGCAGCTGACCTTGAACCAGATTACGCTGTTGGTGGTATTTTTTCGGTGAATGAGGGAAATTTGGCCAGGACACTGGGGAAATTCCCCTACTGCTTTGCTGTCAGTAGGGGGAGGTGTTGGAGTTGGTCTGCAAGATGGCAGATGACGTTCAACCTATCATACAGCAGGAAGTATTACTGGATGTGGCTGCTTTACCTATGGAGATCATTGTTTCTGAAAGTTCTACATCTCCCATTAGGGAGAACAATGCGTCTTTACCTTCTACGTCAATGTTATGATGGGATACACAGGAGACCACTGGTAGTTTACCATTTTTGGAGAAAGTACCTGAACTTAACCTATCTACTTCAATGGGTGAGCTGTTTCTTGACTCCTCAAGTGCACAGCGTTTCTCTCCTGAGACGGTGTCTTCAGACATGATTATGTCTCATGCAACAGTGGGACTTCTGGGTTCTACGCCATCACTACAGCATTCTAGTGTCTCTGCTTCTTCTCCAAAGGTGGCCTGTTCTACGTCGCAAGTTGTGCAATGGCAATTTGGTCTGTCATCGAACTCTGGGGATTTTCTCAATGACTGGTCGGCAGATGAGGCTCGTCAAACTTCTGGCTGAAAGTGTGCAGCTTCTGGGCAATGGATTCCAGATCCAGACTGGAGTTCTTCTACTGACTCCATCTCTAAAATGCTTGCCACCGAGGATTCTTCCTGAGCTCAGGTATTTAACTTCCTACAAATGCAGCAGTTTTTTCTGTGGATGAGCATCCAATTGAGGATCAGGCTGTGGCCTTTTCTGTGCCCAGCACGTCCTCAGGGCAGAGTGGAAATACTGGAAAGGGAAAGGCTGGTCCTGAAACTTTAAACTCTGATTTACCAAATGCACAAAAAACTCATCAAATTCCTATGTCCGAATTGTTTAAAAATAAGTTAGATCAAGCACCCAAATGCAATGCAGTGAGGTTGCTTTATGGGAGGGGGGCTTGTTGAACATCCAGATAGATATTATCTAGCTAAGCAGCTTTTGATGGGTTCTATGCATTTTCTTCCTGCAGATATTTATGCCCTTATTCATATTTCAGGAAATGATTCTTTTGATGCTAGCTTTAAGCATAATAACAGCTTAGAAAAATTTTGAGATAAATATTCTACCCTTAAATCCACTCCTCTCTGGACCCCCTTCTATGCAATTCCTCTTACAAAGCCACAAATTAGACATATCACCATCATGTTTCATAATGAAGTGGTCAATGTCAGTGATATTTTTCACTGGCTACAGAATTGCTGTGATATTCTAGGCCCTCCAGAAGTCATTCTTGATTTGGTAGGTATCTGGACTAGAGGGTGGAAATTTAAAGTAAAGCTCTTTCAAGTTAATTCAGACATTATCCATTTGCCGAATAGTTTATTCTGGATAAGGATAGAAGGGTCTGTTTTTATGGTGGACAACCAAGAGCTTGCTATAAATGTGGGGCAAAAACTCATATCAGCAGGTCTTGTGACATGCTTAAATGTTCCTTGTGTGTGTGGGGGGGGAGCATGGGCATTCGGTGGATCTTTGTGAAAATATGTTTCAGTGCAATTTATGTGATGAAAAGGGACATGCTTTTCATCAATGTCCTTGGGCTAAATGTAATAGAACTGAAGGATGGGATGAGGATGATCTTGTTAACAAAGCACAGGAAAAAAGGAGGGACTCTACTTTCCCGGCTCCCTCTCATTCCCCTGAGGAAGAGATTTCTCATACTGATTCTTTACTTCCACATGACAAAGTAGCAGCTGGTGTCTCTCCTCTTGAGACTAGCCCTTATCTATCTGCCCAACTTAAAGGAAGTTCTGATATTGTTCCCACTAACCCTCCTGTAGCAGCTTCTGCTGTGAAGAAAACATCTATTATTAGTCCTATGCCTCCTCCTATGTTTGAGACTGTTAAAAATTACAGATTCACCAGGGCCTCCCTTAAGTGACCAACCCCAGCCTCTATACCTACAGACAATATTTTTTTACCTTTATAGGATGTTTTAGGGGACTCAGACTTTAAATCTGACACTTTACATAAATCTGAAATGGTAACTGAGGACGAGGATAGTAAATCCACTGAACTTTCTAAAGATAAGAAAGGGAAAAAAGGAAAGAAGAGAAAAGCTAGTCTCAGTCAAAAAGGAGGCCCTTAATTTTTCTTTTTTTTGATGATGTAGATGGCTACCTTACGGATTGGGTCATTTAATGTATGCAGCCTGAAAAATTATAGGAAACAGGTTTCTGTCTTCTCTTATTTTGACTCCCTTAAGATAGACATTCTTTTTCTTCAGGAAACTAGATTAACTTCCTAATATGATATCAATCAAGTTAAAAAAAGATGGCGGTGGGGCCCTTCTTTTTGGTCCTTTGGTTTAGATGCATCTGATGGTATTGGAATTTTATTTAAATTTACACAATTTTGTATTACCTGACTTGTAGATCTACAACCAGGGCATGCCCTAATACTTGAATGCACATTTGGTGATTTTTCTTTTCGCTTGATTAACCTATATGCCCCACAGGTAAAAATGGCTAGAATTGAATTATTTGATAGCATAAAACCTTTTTTATATACCAGAAAACATATTATCTGGGTGGGGATTTTAATTGTGATATAGATCTCAAATTTAAGGGGGATGTACAAAAAAAATGTATTGTGATTCTCATACTTTGCAATGCATTTTTTCGGATGCTGGTTTAGTAGATACTTATAGATGTTTGCATAAATCTGATAGTGGAGCCACATATCATAGGCACATTATGCTACAAGAATAGGTATGTTTTTTTTTGTTTCAAAACATATTAAACTATTTTTTGTGTCACTAACCCTACTGAATTCTCAGATCATCGGCTTTTATGTACTCTTAGTCTGTTTGATATCCCTACTAAAGTTTTTTCTATTATACAAAGATGGCATTTGAATATGTCCTTCTTAAAGTAATTTACCAGACTGTACCCTGTGTATAGAGGTGTTTTTTGAAGCTAGGAATTCTACTTTGTGTTTCTATGACAATATTTTTGATTCGTGGGTGGATACAAAATTAGAATTAAAAAATGTGTTACTTAGTTTTGGTTGGAGAAAGGCTAATTCTGATTATTTGCGATATTTACAACTTAGGAATCAGTTATATAAATTAATGTCCTTTCTCCCACATGATAGTGTGAAATTTAAATCTCAGATTTCTGCAATAAAACAACAAATGCAACAGTATCAATATGATAAGGCCAAATCTTTAGAAATGGAATTTAGATATGGTACAAAAAATCAACCTGCATCAGACCCATACCAGGCATGTAAACAAAGACTGAATAACACTTTACTGTCTGATGGTTCTTTGGTTACCACTGATCTGGGAATGTTGTCTGTTGTTCAACAATTTGTTGCCTCCACCTTTAGTGATATTGGAGAACCTACTTTGACCCCTTTAGAGGAATTTTTTTCTCCATTTCCCCAAGTAGAGGATTTTATGCGACAACTCCTGATAGAACCTATTTCTTAGGCAGAAGTAGAAGTAGTGATTAAACAGCTTACTTCAGTAACTTCTCCTGGGATTGATGGGATTCCTAATGATTTTTATAACCTTTATTTCATTTATGAATTATTTTTTGCCCTTGGTTTTTAATTTTATGTTGACCTCCAATTTACAAATCCCTGGATTTAGTACTTCTCTGCTTCATTTTCTATATAAAAAAATTGGATAAAATGGTGCTGTCTAACTGGCGTCTGCTTAGTCTTTTAAACAGTGATTATAAGATTTTGGTAAAAATCATTAATAATAGATTATTGCAAGTTGCTGATTCTCTCATCCATCCAGCTCAAACTTGTGCAATTCCCAACTTAATAATCCAACATAATTTATGTCTCTTAAGAGAAATCTTTGAGGCAGGTAAATTTGGGACTGTTTCAGGTTATGTGGTAGCTTTAGGTCAGGCTAAGGCTTTTAATCAGGTTAGATATTGGTATCTTTTTTCCTTATTATTGCAGTATGGTAGCCCTTTAAGATTTGTACAATGGATTGCTTTACTGTACACTGACGGTACTATAATTCCCACTGTTAATGGTATGTTTGGTTCTTAGATCACCCTTGAAAAAGGTGTTAGACAGGGCTGCCCTTTAAGTCCTCTTTTATAAATTTTTGCTCTTGACCCAGTCATTCAATGTATCCAATGGGATCAATGTATCAGGGGTATCACCCCTTTGCCTTCATTACCTCCTGAGAAAATCACAGCATATGCTGATGATGTCACTATATTAATACAAGACACTACTTCCTTACAGTTGGCACTGGAAACATTTCATTATTATGGGCAAACTTCTGGGGCATGCCTTAATAAAGAGAAAAGTTTTGTCTTTTCTTTAGGCCACATAAACACTGGGATTGGAAACAGTCTAGGTATTCCTCTTGCCACTATTCCTCACAAAATATTGGGTGTTTGGTTTGGACGTAAGGATTTGGCTTCCTATAACTGGGAACAACAATTAGGGGTTGGTGAACTCAAGGTGAATATGTGGAAACAATTGAAATTTGGTTAGAAAAAATGAAATATGATTATTAAGAAATTTTTGTTACCTGTATTTCTTTTTTTAAGTTACCTTCCCCCCCCCAGTTAAGTTAGAAACTAGATTTGTAAGTTTATTTTTTAAAATGGTTTGGGGTAATCAATTAAACCCTGTAAAAATAGAGATTACCTATTTACCAGTTAAGAAAGGTGGTTTGCATATGATAAACCCAATTGTTTTTTATCATTCTCTGTATTTTTTCACTTCCTTTAATTATTTATGGACTTCTGTTATTATGATATGGCATGAGTGGTCTCATTTTCATTGGAAACAGTTTTTTTGCTAAATGGGTCCTTTTACTTCCAAAAATATTGATTTCTGACTCTCTGCCCTCTTATGGGATAGCCACAATGAAAAAAAATGCAACAATGGAAAGTTCCATTTCAAACATTGTTGGCTTTTGATAGGAAATCATTTTATTCTCATATAGTTTATGACGTACAGCAGATTTATCTCCTCTTCCCCAATTGTGTTCCTTCTAAAATGATTTTTGCTTTACACAAACTCTCTGACTTTAGGCTTCCTGTTTATATTTGGGATAGTGTCTGGATTTCAGCCCAAAGGAGATTAGGGGTTCTGGGAAATTTAAAATACAAGCCTCAAACAGATAGATATTGTCCTGACTTACATGCTGTAATATTGAGGAAAGTATGTTACATTGTTTTATTGATTGTCCTTATGCTCATCAATTTTGGCAGGATGCAGCAGTTCACTGGAATATGACTGGTTTACAGCTCATTTCTTATAATACTTTGATTTTGGGGGATTAAACAGGAATATGGAAAGTCTATCATAAAAGCACTTTGAATGTATTTTTTGCCTTTATTCAATATTATTTATGGCAGGCTCACTGTCAATGTGTTTTGCAACAACAAACTGTGTTAAATTCTGTTATTATCTCACAAATTGAAACAGGCTTGTTCTCTATCAAAGAAAATGATGTACGAGATTTTCTCAGGATAAAATTGACAAACTATGGAAATATCTTTTTGTTTAAAAATATTTCGACTGCTGTTATGGTTTATTTCTTTTCTTTCTGTTTCTTTGATTGTTTTTTGTGATGTTATGTTTCTTTTGTTTAATAAACTACCCCTATTCTTTTCGATAAGTGCCATAGAATCTTTAACATCTACCTGAACTACCACCAATCCAGGCAGATGGGGCCTTGGTTTAATGTCTCATCCAAAAGATGGCACCTCAGAAGTACAGTAGCCCTCTTATGCTGGACTACAGTGTCACTACTGGGGTAGTAACCCAAGTGACACATGTGGGAACTGAACTCACAGCCCTCTGATCTCCCGGCCTCAGAGGCGAGTGTGCTACCTACTGAGCCACTGACACTTTACTCGTAAGAAATGGTCCACTTGTATTCCCCATCTCAGCCCAGTGGGATGGAAAATCAAGTAATGAAGTAAATTATTTCTGCATGTTACTTTTCTAGGCAAATGTGTTTTCACATGATTCTCTTACTTACATTTTTTCAAACCCCCCCCCAAAAAAAAAAAACAATTGCTGGTGGGAGATAAAGTTTTGCCATTTTGGTCTGCCAAGTTGCTTTTCTCACTTCAGGATGGCTACTATTTGAAATTTGTACAGAACACTCATGCAGTCCTTGCCATGCTTGGCCCTAGACCCAGGAAATTAGAAAATAATGCCCTGTAGACATGTTTTTGCTGATAGTATCCCAACCTCATCAGGTATCAGCCCTTTATAAATTTTTTGCAGTTGTTGGACAGGGCTGCCCCATGAGGAGTATGTTATTACTGGACACAATCACTTGATATTCCTGCAGACCCTAAGTTATGCATAATGTCTGCAGGAATCTTTATAAGTATGTTAAGCAGGACAGACTTAGGCTGACTCAATATCAAATCTTACACAAACTCTATTACAGTACACTCCATATAGATTGTTTAAAACAGGAAAACTTCCTTCCCCTTTGTGTACTAGATATCATCAGAAAGAAGGCCACTTGCATCACATCTTGTGGGATTTTGTGATAGTAACACCTTTTTGGGCAGAAATCAGGAATTCCCTAGATCCACTCCTGGGATTATAGGAATTTTTTCTTCCTAATATTTCTTTGGTAGGCATTTTCCCACAGGAATTGATTAATATCTGGAAAGCTAACATTGTGCTTATTTCTTTGGTAGCAAAGCTTGTGACTTTGAGACATTGGTCAGGTGATTTGACTCCACCCTGGAAGTAGTGGCATTGTGAGATAATGACTGCTGTCATGCTGGAGAAGCAGATTGCTAACCATAGAAAACATCCTCACATATTCCACTCCAGAGGGGAATCACTTTTCACTCTTTTATCTCTTGCTTAAGGGAGATATTCATTATAGATGGTCTCATCCCATTTTCCTTGTTGTCATATTTAAGTTAGGATGTAGTGCCCTTCTGATTATATATATGGTAAGAGTTTGCTGAGCTGAGAGGGCAATTAGAGTGTGTGGAGAATTGGGTAGGTTTACCTTCAATTTGTGTCTCCTATGATATAAGGAGTTCATATGTGTAGAAATATGGTTGTGTTATGGGGTTGTGTTGTTTTGATCATGTTTTATTGCTGTAGCTTTTCTTTTCTGTATATGTGAATTATTTGTTACAAATTTCAATAAAGTATATTGAATTAAAAAAAGAAACTGGGATTTGTTTATATAGGGTCTGTGCTTTGCTCATGTGTAAACTTTCCTTCTTGAAAATGTATTTTTAGTTACATCAAAACATTCTAATTGTTTGTGCCTTACTTGTGCTCTCAAGTAGCTTGATTTTCTTGGTTGCCTTTTCTAGCTACTCTTGACTTCTAGTGTATCTATCTTGTCTGAGAATTGTGTTTCTAAGTCCCTAATTTCTTCTACAATATTTTCACCTTCCATTGTAAAAGACTTAATAATAGCTGACCTGAAATCATGTGCAATTTTGTTTAGGATCCCTTCCCATTGTTTTTCTAATACTTCATCTTTATATTCCAGATTGAGCTCTAGTGTAATGCATAACCTCCTTGGTGATCTTTTTTTCTTTTATGTATTCCACCAGTTTTATTGATTGCCACTCATATTTACATTCCTTTATATGTAATTGTTCAAATCTGATTATAATATACTTAGGTCTGTTTGTACTAGGAAACTAAGTCTTTAATTTCTTATTTTGGATTTTATGATGTTCATCAGTTTGAGTAAATGCAACATAATTAGAAGTAGTAGGCACCGTTCTTCTGATATCACGTAAGACCTCTATAATATAACTTTGTGTGTATGTGTATATATATATATATATATATATATATATATATTATATTTAGGCACAGTAGTGCCAGTATAGTTAGGGTTGCATGGCCACTTCTGTGTTAAATCCCACATTTTGTACTTTAATAACTTTGCCACTGTAGGATGGATTTGCCTGAAATTTTGCATGTACAGTATGGTACCATAGATCTCTGGATCTGGCATGCTGAGTTTCAGTCAGATAAGCAGTTGCGAAACTGCAGAGCAGCCAAAAATGCAAAAAAAATTGGGGTTTTGAACATTTATTTGTTCATGGCTACAGCCCACAAAATTTGTTCATTTGGTCAGACATCTTCAGGAATGATGCAGTCTTGAACACTGATGTGCCTTTTAAAGATTTAGTAAAAACATATTAAACCATTCAAATATTATTCAAAAGACAAGTTTCCCATTATAGTCAATGGCCAAACAAATATATATGTCTCTCGAGAGCTGCAGTCACTACATTTTTCTGTTGCAAATGGCCTTTGTAGTGTTGAGCAGCCACAATTTTGTTTAAGTTAGTGAGGCAGAAAAAATGCTGCAGTTCCAAAGATAGTGCCCCTTGGTAAACACCAACAGGTGTGCTTACCTAATTGGGGTCTGGAGAACACAATCCTGCTATTAGATTTTAAAAATAATGGCTGGAAAAATGTTTTTGAACTTTGTGGTCCTCAAATGGCCATTTTGAAAATTTGGTGAAAAAATTCCTGAAAATGCCCAAGTTACATCCATCCATTGACTTTATTCATGCACATGCATAACTTTGCAGGACTGGCATACAGTAAAATCAAGATACTATTATACTATGTCAAAAAGAAGGGAAATTCATTGCAAAAAAACTCCATTAATGCATCAGTTAAGGTTGCTAGCACAGCGACAAAAGTTTGTAAATTGGATGTTAGGGTGCCAACCCCTACCAACCCACCACCCCACCCTCCACACACTAACAGGCATCAGGGTGTGCCATGGGGTCATCAGGCCCAACTGTCCCCCCATTCCATGTGTAAACAAGCTGACATGGTGCAGTATATGAGAATAGGGTGAGAGTTAGACCTGATGACTCCATGGCACACCCTGACACCTGTTGTTGTAGGGAGGGTGGTGGGATGGGGTGGTAGGCATGGGAACCCTAACATTGAATTTCCATGCTTTTGCCATTGTACTAGCAACCCTAACTGGTACAGTAACAGAGTTTTTTTGCAATGAATTTGGCTTCTTTTTGAGAAAGTCTAATGTAACTGGTATGTGGCTGTGGGGGTGCAGGGCCCCTTCATGTGGCCATGAATATATAATGTTATCCATTTTTTAGAGCACAGGGCCATACGGGCCCTGCACTACCATATATTCATGTATAGAGACATTGTAATGAATCCTCATCTCCCTGTGGGGGGCCCTGCACTCCCAGCACTGCATAATGGCATGCCCCCCACTCCCATTTTTGCAGAAACATACTGTAGGCCTACAGACATGAAAAGGAACCCATATAACACTAATCTGGCAATATCTCAGCAACCATAGCAACTATGGAAGAAAGTGCACTGCAGTGGTAATCATGATTTGGAAACCTCCACGCAAGCTTAGTCCACCTGAAGGTGCAGGGCACCCTTCATGCTGCAATGAATATATAATGTTATCCATTTGTTAAAGTACAAAGCTGGCCAGAGTGAAACATCCATATCTCAATATATTTTTAAGATACGGGCACTGACAAGAGCCGCAAAGTTATCCTAAAGGAAGTTTCTCAACTTCGGAATGTCGTAACTATGGAACAGGTGTAAATCATTTCACCAAAATCAGCAAAAGGCACATCTGTGGTACAAGGGTTTGCCACTCCACAAATTTCAGCATAAAAGTCCAAACTGTTTAACTGTAGTGAGGTGACAAAGAAATTATGTTTTTTTGGGGCAGTAGTAAGGCAAATTGCAGCACTTTTACAAAAGTTGCAAAAGAATTGCATGAAACTTTTGTAAATTTTGCAACAGTGTTGCACCGTTCTTTGGTAATTTGTGAAAGAACCAGTGGCCTGATCCCCAAAAACACATTTCCAATGGGTTTTGTTCAAAATTAATGGCAGCATTGTGTTCCTCAAGCCTCAATTAAGTAAACACAAGTGTTACTGTTTACAAAGAGCCAGGAATATTTGAATTACAGCCATTTTTCTGCCACTAACTGAAAACAAGATGGTGGCAGCACAACACTAGTGCATTTGATACACTAAAAGGTGCTGTTGCTACAGTACCAGGTGCCTTCAAGAGGCACAGCTATAATTCTTCCCATTGACCATGATAGGAAAACTTTAAATTGGAATAACTCTTGAATGGATTAGTATTTTTTTCACCAAATCTCCAAAAGGCAAACCAGTGACCCAAACTACATATTCCCTGATAATTTCACATGAGATGGGCTATAGACACAAGCAAAGGAATATCCCCAAAAGTGGGTTTTTACATGTTTTTTGGCTCTTCTCAGCTCTGCAACTGCACAACTGAGCAGAATGCAACTTGCCAGATACAGAGATTTATGGTACCTGACCACGCATGCAACATTTCATCCAAATCTGTTATACAGTTGCAAAGTTATTAAATTGCAGAATTTGGGGTTTAACATAGAAGTGGCCAGGCAACTCTAACTATACTGACAATACCATGCCAGTATATATATATATATATATATATATATATATATATATATATATATATATATATTCATTGTAACTAAATATGTATTCACTCAATACTACTGTATTTTACACCTATGTATGTATTCATTGTAACTAATCCCGGGTCGGCCCTGAAAAAGAGATCTCTGGTCTCAGTGGGCTTACCCAATTACCAAAATCTAAATAAACAAATAAATAATAGATAACCCACTGTAAGGTGTGTGGTCACACTCTGATATATACAAGCCTTGGTGTCAATCACCCAAGGTGTGCATATATTAGAGCACGACTGCACACCCTAGAATGGGTTATCTGTCTTATAAAATGTCAACATTTTTTGGAGAGGGATAAAAGTGCAGGTGTGAGGTTTGGTGTACATGGCCTCAGTTTTGCTGTTGATCTCCACTGAGCATGCAGTACCTGGTCAGGTGGGTGGGGATGTCTCGTAGTACATTTAGACAATTGTTTGTTATTTCTGTCACCTGCTGCTGGATGCCTGTCATTGGTTGTGATGACTTGGTCCTCCCCCATACTTGAATGTGTGTGTGTGTCTGTGTGTGTGTGGTGCTGAGGGGGGGTGAATTCGGAGTTAGGATTTTCAACCCTAACAGCGAATTTCCTCACTTTTGTCTCTGTGGAGCAACCCTAACTAATGCATTAAACGGAGTTTTTTGCCATGAATATCCTGTCTTTTTCAGAACTATTACTCACTATACTACATGATTTATAGCTGTAATAATACTGCACATACATAAGAGTTACTATATGATGAATAATTCACTTCTTCTAGTTGCATTTACTGTTATTAACAGTAACAGTAGTTCAGTGTGTATCATATTGTTTTTATTACTTTATTAATTGTAATTTGTCATTGTTATTCCATGCAATATTTTTTTCTAAGACTGTCTTACTCTTTTTGTTTGTGAGCACATATGTAAAGAAAAAGATGTACATAAGTAAAAGAGTATATGACATGACATGTACACCATAATTTAATGTACCGAACAAATGGATATGTTACTGTAGTAACCTGAGAATTGACAGACATTGCTTTTACTACCAACTGAAGTGATAGCACCAATCATGTGAAGGGAGGTGGAAGAGGTTTTCTGGTACTGAATACATAACTTTGTAAGTATGCCAACACAGACATTTCACTGTTGTACTACCAGGCAGATACTCATCTTCATCATGATACACATACACACATTCTGTAGCACTAGGTGTATGAAAGAACAACAGTGTGCCACAAATCGTGTGAGGTAGCATTGTAACATATCTAAGTTATTTCTATGGAGAATCCCAACTCTAATTACACAATACTGTTGTACAATCTGTCAACAAATCAGAAAATCAAAGTTGTGTAAATCTTGTTTAAACTATTTTCAAGAAACATCTCCAGTGCAAAATAACACACCAAACACAAGAGAGTATAAATTTAGTTTTTTTTACTATCAAAATATTGAAGATATACAAAATTACAAATAAAAATATTATTTCTTTTTATGATCAATAAAAAATATAAATTTACAAGTCTTATATTAATACAGAAAATAAAACTTATTAAACTGTGTATATCCTATACACTAAAATAAATATGTTATAAAAATAAATGTTTTTTTTTACATAAATAAAAAAAAAACATTTCAAAAGTCTTTATTTTTTTGACTTTTTTGCAAACACTTACGAGAGGTGTATGCACTTCTTGAGGCAATCCAGGCTGGAAACTGGATTCGATGTGGAGGCGCAAAGGAAGTGGAAGCTGTTGCGCCCTCCGGAGGAGATACCGGACCACTATGAAGGGTGGTCAGTCTGGCCCAGGGAAGCTGCAGGAACAGATGGTGCTGGAGGAGGTGAAGCACTGCTACTAGCCACAGCACCACCAGCCACTGGTACAACCAGCTCAAGCACGAGGTTGACAGTCTGCTGTTGTGCACCCAAGAGAGACTGGATCCTGTCCAGTCTCTCAAGGATCGCACTATTTTGTTCACGCAGACTGCCAACCTTGCGTGTCTGTAGCAGCGGCAGTGGGCTGTACATTTTCTCAGTCGCCGGCACCTACAAAGATTTGAAAAAAATAATGATGAATACACAAGACAAATTTAACAGTTATGACTTTCAAATATTTAACTTAAAATATTTCTTAGCTACTGTAATATCATTAATGCATTCATTTCAAAGTTATGATAATACTTTGAACTATGATGCTAAACTATTTTGCAATGTTATTTGTGTCTCTGCCATACTTTCTTATCTATATAATCTAATGATCTGATAACATAAAACAACTTATAGTTAGATGTGGTTTACAATGCTATTGTTATATTTGTTTCACTAGTCATACATATTCACTATGTACATACTTTTGCATTATCAATACTATTATACCATACAATTGAAATAGATCATCATCAAGTGTGACAATTTTTACTTCACCATGTGTGCCTATAATGTCTAGTCATCTCTGCAATAAAAAACAAAGTACCTTCACATTAAGACTATCATAATATACTTTAAATGAGTACACAATCATGATAACTTTAATGATAGTTTGAAATCAAACAGCTTTTCAGCCGTATTTCAGCCCCTCAACACACGTCACAATTTTGAATAATTAAGTCACTGATATGACATGCACTCCACAAGCATGCCAGAGATCTTCAAATACATAGAGAACATAAATAACAGATTTCTAGGTTGCATGACTATAAGACACTCAGACAACTAACGTAAGACTTAAACTAGAGTATGGTAAAATGTAGTCAAAAGAAACACATTTTATGCATTGCTGTAGCGTTGGATGGGCATTATGTCTAGTTCACTGTGTTATTACACTGCCACAGGTTACAATTATTCAAAACAATGTGGCACAGCAGTAATAAGGTTCTTCAATGTACTATCTGACATTTAAGCAATAATGCACTGCAGGGTAAGTGTGCTGGGATAACGTCATGCCTGGGGTCATGCTGCGATAACATGACAGTTCCAGTCCCAGAGTCACCAATGGGAGCCCAGAGTTTCTCCTTGCCATTGTATAATATTAAATTGACAATTATCAATAACAATTATTGATTTGCTATCATTAACATTTATAGTGTAATAGTAATAATGTTTCTAACTGATGCCAAAGCACTCGCCTCCTGCAGAGGATGACAGGCATTAGTGTGTCCCTCTGGCTGTTACATATTGCAGGGCAGTAAAACATGTTTTTTATAAAGCTGTAAGAAAAAGACACCTGTGCAGTACATTAGCAGATGAAAAAAGAAATTACAGTGTTAAACATTTTGTATATAAATACACAACATTTTCAAAGGTACTACATCGCATGGGAAATATCTAATACCTGATTGCAATGATAGAATATAATGATCATCTCACAACAAATGTTTAAAATAGCCATATTACCAGCTTTGCTCACATACCGTCTCACTATTATGTCCTCACACTGTACCAAAAAGTGATGTCGCACAGCAACCACATCATCACATAGTAAAGTATGAAAACACAGCTTGACAGTATAGGTGAGCATTCAAACTGTGGAACTGTTTGTCGCAAAGCAATGCATCATTCAACAATGTAGCAATGTGATGTCTGTGGTCCAATATTGAACAGAGTTTCACTACTTAAGAAGTCATTTTAATACCACCCAACCCAGTAACAGGCATCGTATGATGTAGTGGAAGTTGCACCACTGCAAGTAGTCAGAGTATTGCATTTTACATGTGGTGAGACAAGTCCCATAGTTCTATATAGAAATGTGCGATATTCATAGTGTGACACGCAAACAGTGCTATTATTCACTAGGATATCCTCCCACCATGTTGTATTTCTTTGGGGGTTGGGTATGTGCAGTAATGAACACATTGACACCATTATAAGGTCACAGCAAAAATAAAATCAATAATGTCAATAGTAATTGGGCCCCCCACACCAAACAAAAGAAAGTGGTACTGGCTCGGCACCAAAGGGGCATTGCGCACACCCAGACAATTCAACATTTTGAGTGACTATGCTAACAGATCTAAGCCTCCGCTGTCACCACACTAAACAGCAAGGTGTAGTTATCAACAGGAGCATTTATCACCACAAATGTTGACAACCATAAGCTACTTCTCAAGCATGCAGATAATAGCAACAAGAGATTTCACTTACGCGTAGGTTGGCCGGGCTTCCTGCTTCACCTCCACTTGTTCCATGGCAGCAGCTTCCCAGGCTCTATTAAAGCAAACAAGTAAAAAATGATCACATTAATAGATGAAATATCAAGGTGAAAGTCGCTTTCTTTAAAACATCAATTTCTAAAACTACATCATGCATACAACTATCATATGAACATATATTTCTTAACAAAAACAGCTGTCTCTCCAGCTAGATGTATGTTCTTAACTCAGTATTACATGCATATAACAAGTCTTCTAATCTGCCAAAAAACACACAAAGTTGAAATAATGGCACCATGTGTATATCTTTTTCAAAGTCAAATGTCCATACAATCCACAACACTTAATATAAGAAATCCATTTTTTTTCTCTGGTGCTTACACTTACACTTTTCTTCAATTACATTTTCTCTGCAAAAAAACATAGAAATGTATTATTGGTACTATGCAGTGGACAACAAGCAGTTCCTACCCATCAATGGCAATAGTCATAACATTGTCATAATGCATATTTATTACACTGAAACATCCTAAAAACCTTATATGTACCTTCAATTTACATACATGTACACCTAAGTATATGACGTCCTGTTTCTTAAACAGTTTTAAAATGTGTGTTATTATAATAACAAGAACAGAAACATAAATATCATGTTACTCTTAACTCAATGACTCTCTAGATGAATATGGCAGTCATTTAATGTGTAATAAAGGATATTTCTGCTACAGGGCTATTAAAACACATTTACAAACATGTAGATGCTCTATGCTGTCCATTAATAAGTATAGCAATAAGAAAAATGAAACATTGGGAGCAGATATAGAAATACTAAGTGAATAAGATCTAGGGACATCTTGTAATTAGCAATAGATAATTAAACAGCACACCATTGAATACCACTGAGACACCTTCAACATTACAATTGTTTATCTATTACTCATTGTACATAAAACTCCACCACCAAAAGTAGCAGAGGACAAGACATGCACACACCCCCCACAACACTACTTGCATAGACAACTACCCCTATGGACATACATCAATTGTCACATTCATGAACAATAGTATCCCACTCACATGTGTAGTGATAACAGTTTTTATGCTGCTACAGGATCTTGTGCCATGCTGCCAATGCACATTCACTAGAGTTGATAACCACCTTTTTAAACTATTTTGGGTGGTATATTCAAAACTGTTGCACCATGCGCAACAGGGTTGCACATGCGCAACTCAGAAATTGCTCCATTCTGCAATATTCAGTAAGAGACAGTTGTACCACTGAAAACAGGCTGACAATAGCGCAATGCTAATGAATACATGCTCAACTGCAGGGGGAGGAACCATGCATTAACTCCACAGCCCCATATTCAGCCGTGATGTGCAGAGTTGTGTACCCGTAATCCACAACCTGTGCCTGCACAACTTTGATAAAAAAAAAAGGCCTAAGTCAAGGGCTACCTACAGATGAGCTGCTGCATAGCAGGGCACAACACAGCAGCTGCAACCTGTGGCTGGCCCCCAACCCAGTCTCTGTGACCCCTCTGCAGCCTGATCGCAGGCAGCCGACTGTAAATCTCCCCAACCCCCCAGTGGCCTGATCATGGCCATAGTGTACTCCCCCACCACCAGCCTGATCGTGGGCAGCAATGTGGCTTCTTCCCCGAACGTATCCCTGGTGGTTCAGTGGACCAAAATGGACGATCGCGGGCAGCAATGTGGCTCCCCCCCAAACGTTTCCCTGGTGGTCCAGTGGACCAAAATGACCGATCGTGGGCAGCAAGTTAAATAACCCCCCCAAACGTATTCCAGGTGCTCTACTGGACCGAAATACCCAATTGCAAGTAGTAAGTAAAATAATCCACACCTCCTCCCCAATATATCCCTGGTGGTATAGTGCACCGAAATGCCTAATCATGGGCAGTAAGTTTAATAACCCCCTGAACATAGCCCTGGAGGGTAGTGTCCCCACCCACCCACAAATCACCACCACCCCACTCCCCCCCGCGGGTGGCGGGTAGCAGCATAACACCTGTCTGCCGCCTGCTGACTGACTGCCCGGTAGGGCTGCACACCCATTGGTGCAAAGCAAGAGCCAATGTGCGTGCACTCCATACTGTACATGACAGTCCAGATTTCTGAATGAATTCATTCATTCAAAAATCTGCACTGTCATGTATGGTATGGGTTGCATGCCCATTGGCTCTTGCTCTACAGTAATGGGCGTGCATCCCTACTGGGCAGTCAGTTGGTGGATGTCGGGGTGGCAGGTGGGTGGGATGCTGCCACCCACCAGCGGCCGGAGGGGAGGAGCGGGGTTGTGGAGCTTAGTGGGTAGGTGGTGTGGAGGTGACAGTAGCCACCAGGACTATGTTCAGGGGATTTATTTAAATTACTGCTCATGAATGGGGTTTTCTGTCCACTGTACCACCAGGGATACGTTCGGGAGGAGGGGAGGGGTTATTTAACTTACTGCCTGCGATCAGGGTTTTCAGTCCACTGGACCACCAGGGATACATTTGGGGGAGGGAGACCAAATTGCTGTCCGTGATTGGGCTGTTGGGATGAAAATTGAACCATGCCCGCAATCAGCCCAGTGAGGGGTATTGAACAGTATTCTACACTGTTTTGTCCATGATTGGGCTGCAGGGGGCCATCATTTCCCCATGGCTGCAGCCTGTCAGGGTGCTAGGCACAACTCCTTGGGGATCGGAGCACCTACATGCTAATGGCATACAAATCATGCCATAATCAGATGCAAATGTCCCTCCCTATGGCTTGCATGAATAATAGCCCCATTACTATGTCAGCTTTTGAATATTGCTATTTTGCACATAGCACAGTGGTACTTAATGCTCCACTCTGTCAACATGCAGTAGTGTAAGTTCCACAACTCCTTTGAATATCGCCCTGGACACACCCCTGTGAAACTAATTTGCGCAGCGTAATAGCTTGCGTCTATGAATGGTGCACTTTGAATTTGCCACCTTTTGTGTCAGAAGAAACCCTAGTTTCTTATTTGTAAACACCATTACACATTTGTAATAATAAACTCTTACCATCGGACTCAATCACAATTACACTTTCTGTGTCCGACTGACCACCCTTCACAGCTGCACTCTGTGCTGGTACTACCTCATGAGATGGTAGGGGAGACCTCCGGATGTTCTACCATGAATAAAAAAAAAAAAAAAACATATCTTAGTGCCAGATGTGAATCACAGTACAGTTTTGAAATACTTGCAACAACAGTAAATCAGCTACGACATGCATAACATTTCTTGTACTCATGCAGACCACAAGCATTATGGTCACATATTACAATAACAATTTTATTTTTGTATGCGGGGGGGCCCAGCACGCCATTATCTACATAGTCTGTAACTGCTGGAACACCAAACACTATTGATATGTACATTTCTATGTGTCTTTCTGTCTATCAGGCATTTCAGTCCACTGGAACACCAGGTATACATTTGGGAGGACGGGGGGGGTTTATTACACTTACTGCCCGTGATCGGGCATTTCAGTCCACTGGAGCACCAGGGATATCTTCGGGAGGAGTGGGGGGTTTATTACACAGTATTACAGAGTTTAACAACTTTAATACTACTACATAACAATAACTAAACAGTTAAATATTGTTCTCTACCAAGATACCATAGTAGGAAGTGCGTATATGTATAAATATACTACTTCTAGCATGGCTGTCTTAGCAAGCTGTGATTTGTGACTGAACAACAGCACAGTAAATAGATGGAAGAATTCAGCCACATGTTTTCATGGTACATCCTTATATATACTATTAAGTATAATAAAAAGGGTGTGAGAAATACAGCTTTCTTTATTTGTAGCAAACATTCTATTACCCGTATGTCAATCTTTGATTAATATATATGTACACACTAATAACATGCAAAACAATGTTCAACATTATTAACAAAATATTTGTATAATAATACTAATAAGGCAGTCTCACTGTTTATATTAATGGTCACTTAATCACCATGTGGGGGCATGTAGCACTCGGCTGTGCCTCATGCCACATTACACCAGTAAACAGTGATTTACACAACATTTACATAATCCCTGCTCATGTCTTATTGCTTATTATAAAAAGGGTCTGAGAAATGGAGCTTTCTGATTGGATCCAAACATTCTAACAGCGTTATGTTAATCTTTTATTAACATGCATGTAGAATTAAGCCATATGCTGCACAAGGTTAAACACTGTTTAAAAACATTTTTTTATAATAGCAATAACACACTCCCCGGGATAATGTTAATGGTCAGTTAATAACCCTCTAGGGGCATGTGGCACTCGGCTACACCTCATGCCACAGTACACCCCTAGAAGGTGATTAACAGATTATTAACATAACCCTCGCTCATGCCTTATTGCTTAAATCATACAGTATATAATTATTCTTATGAATTCTGAATACATGCACATCCATTATGAAAACTTGCACAGATTTACTTACGGTGAGTAAGGCGCTCCCCTGCAGCTGTCTTGCCAGCAGCTTCCCAAAGCTCAAAGGTGAGGTAGTACCAGCACGTGTCATTGTCCGGTATCCCCTCACGTTGCTTCAAAACGTAGAAACGCTGGCGCAACAGCTTCCACTTCCTCTTAAGCTGCTGAATAGTCTTGTTTTTAACTTTCAAGACTATATATAAATAGCTGTTTATGCGCCTCCACATCGAATCCAGTTTCCGGTTTGTACTCCTCATTAACACCTTGGCATTCCCTCTAGCCTGGACTGCCTCAAGCAGTGCACACACCTCTCGCAAGGTCCACTGCCTCATGATTCTATTTTTTTGTTCCCTAGTTCTGAAATACAAACAGAAAGAAACATCCACATTAGTATCATATTACAATATTAATCATTTCTTAAATGAATTCAATATAATAGTTATTACATTAAAGACCACATGTCCATCAAAATAACAGAAACACACATCAGTAGCATTATATAGGGCTAAGAAAGGATTCAGCCACCTCAACAGTAACAACAACTGCTGCTACACTATGGTGTCCCACCATCATGCTATCCACTAGTCTCATGGGTGGGGGGTACTGCATCGAACATCAGATTGGACACACCATCACATATCCATGTGTACTACACTGAAGTGTTCACACAACATAGTAAAGTGATGTTAAACAGAGATGAACCACACATTGCAGAACTGTGCACACACCTATAAATGCACTTAATAAATGTGAAGACAGCTAACAAACCGATTGAAAGTAAAATAGCATGATAATTCTGTTGTGCATTCATGGTAGCCCATATACTAATAACTACCCATATCTGTAACATTAAAAATAAATCTATATCCTGACATACCAGTAAAGAAACGTATACATTTAACAGTACCACTGTGTTTTATTGATGTTGCACACATACCATATTGTTACAGCTACAATACTGTAAGGCCACAGTAAATGGTACACTCATTTAACATACTCAAACTATATACTAATGTTGCGACATAACAATATCATTCAATTGTGAACTGACAGCAGCAGGATAAATTACTATTGCTGCGCCCCCACTATTGTAATATAGCAAACCCATATATGTGTTATATATGTGAGTGATGCATGCAGTTGATCTATTTTTTGACCACATTAATATGGTTCTGAAAAGAACTTTTGTGTATACTGTAATAGTTCCTCAAACAGTCTCACAATCTTAAAGGACTTTCAGGATTCCATCTTGAAGGTCTCCCAGAAAATGACAATTGCCAGCATGCGAGAAATGTACACCATCTGGTAGGAATAGCCAATCATTACAGTATTTTATTTCGGGGTGACGTATAGTATGCATTCCATGCATGCGTAGAAAAGCAGTAATCTGTACATTTACTTTTCTGCAAACTCTGTCAATCAGATACATATGATGCTCTACTTGCCAGACTCTTCACTCTGTAATATCTGAAAAGATGATAATACAGGCAGGCAGGCAACATAGACATAATAGAAGCAAGGTCCAATTTTGCCTCTGCAACTAAATCTACCCAGCGTTTTGAGCCCAAATCATTGCCTTCAAGAAGTATTAGCAGTATGTCAGGAGGAGAGTGAGTTCTCAAAAGTCTGTGCATGGTTGGCATAAGATGTTCCCATTTCATGCCACCACGACCAAACCATCTTACATAGCAATTGGGGAGCTGCAGGTCCCTCCCAAAATTACTATGAACTGCAAACTCTGCTGCTCGTCTTATGTAACTGCTTCCAACTATCCACAAAATCCTTTTGCTATTTTCTGCCATTCTAAGTTTTTAAACTCAGAACTGTACAGAGAGCTACAAAGAAAGGGACTGTTCACCCTGGAGTGACCAGACAGCACTGAAAATCAAACTGATATTTTCCCTCCTTATTTCAAGCTAGCTTCAGTACGTTCAGACAAAACACACAAATAAAAAAAAAACTATTCCCTCCTGCTCTGGCTTCATTAACCAATGTAACTGATGCATTCAGTATTAGTAGAGCTATGTTTCTGCAAAAATCTGAAACCACTGAGAACTGGAAAAATGCATCCTTTTCATAGGCAGTTTTAAACAATTACAACATCAGAAACAAGTCTGATTGGTTCCATTTTCTCATACAACTCCACGTGCACCTTTCTATCTCCCTCCATTTGCAGCTGTATCTGTACAAGTTAGTACTAAAATGCTTTCTCACTTTAAACTATTTTCTCTTAAGAATATAACCTGCTAAACAATAACAATTAACATTATGAGATTCAACATAAAAAAAGTTTTGATTAATAGTATGTACATGTTGTTATAAGGTTTTTTAATACTAGAAAATATGTGAAGATAGACTGTACTTACGGTTTCAAACTGCTCTGTCTCAGCAATATTCAAAATGGCTCCTGTTTTCTACTTTTCTTCAGTGTTGTCCGTTCTGATTCATTCTCAGAAGTGGCCTGACAAATCTTAAATTACACTGGTAGAGCTAGTTGTCACTCAAACACACTGTTTTATGATTCGATAATGAATGTTTTAGCCACTCCCAAGTGTTAGATTAACTTTACTGTCGAATGCACGAAAGTACATTTGCAACACTTTCGATAGCACGACAGTAAAATTTGCGAAAGTGTTGAAGTTCGACAGTACTTTTAACCATATTGTCGAATGCACGAAAGTAAGATTTGTGACACTTTCGAATGCACGAAAGTATTTTTTCCGAAACTTTCGTGCTCACGAAAGTAATTTTCCAAGACTGTCTATATATTGACACGATTTCAGATGTTATATAAAAATAGCTCAATTTTCAATTTTAAACACATTATGTGCTGCGTAGCTGCTTCAAACTCAGTGCAGTTCAGATATTTAAGATTTACAACGTTCCAAGCGTGCATAACAACTGTGCAATGCAGACTTGCAAAACACTGATTTGTTGTAATTTTCACACTCAAATGTACACATATATCCATTTTAAGACCTCTGCTCATAACTGTGTCACTCTGATGTTTATACATTTCTACCATATAGTCATTTCTCACATAAACTGAGCCAAAACGCAGCACATAAGCAAAAACAGTTTTGTTAAGATGTGAGTAATGAAATCTGTACTATTCACAAGGTTGTGTGTTAAAAGCAAAATAGTAAATTCTCAACTGAAAAGTATGACAATACACAAACTTACAAGTGTACATGTGAACTGCACTGCGCAAGCTTGTAAATCAGAAATATTTCAGAATTCTCACACCAATTTTTCGACATATTCATTTTAAGTCATCTGCTCATAAACACAGCCACGGTAATTTTGTGACTGTGCCCCACACAGTTATTTCATCAATGAACTGCAGCATTGTACAGTACATGTGTAGAAAACATTTTTTCCATGTTGTAAAAAAATAACAGCTCCAATAGTGATACACAGGAGTACTAAAAACACAATGTTGATGATATGCAGCAACGATATTGAAATTTCGTTAACATGCAAGCATACTTAGCAACTGTGGTAGACGCGCTCACACAACAGTAATAGTGGCATGTCCTCCCTCTAATTGTAAACATACTAATTGTTACAGATTTGGTAATGAACACTAACACTCGCAAGTTTTTGGTCTACCATATAGTAAATTATCATACTGACTAAGCCATGACACGCTACATGGTAGAAAACACATGTTCGTCCACAGGTAAAAAATTACACCTATCCTAATCATAAGTACATATGGGAAAAAACATCTTTTAAATGTGTACTAAAATATTGAGAATGCACAAACTTCTGATATTACGTGGCAGCTGTGCAATGCACATTCATAAAAACTATTGTTTAGTTATGTTTTTACCAAATTAACATACTTAACGTACAATTCTATCAATACACACTGTTATAAGAAATTTACTGAAGCCTATTCTAAAACCTTTTTTTCTCTCTCTCATACAGGTGCCTGATACTTCTGTAAGATTGCTTACTGTCACTGTCAACCATAATACCAAAAATGCCAACTAAATACAGACGAGATGTGTCTCAAAACGAGAGCGGTATAATAGTACTACACTGTTGTATAAGGGCAACAAACAAAACAGTAAAGGTACACCCAAAAATGAATATGACAGAGCTTTTACTGCAACAGTGACCTCTACATCAAGTCACTGCACAACCAAACAAAAATCCTTAACAGAAAAGAAAAAATGTATACCATCACAAATGTTGTGTCGATCTCTGAGATGAAACACAACTATTTTGAGTGTAACCATCAAGAAACACTCAAAACAACACTGGAAAATCAAAAATAGTGACTTACAACTCAGAGAGAAAGTATTTCGATCACTAGCAGGTAAAGCTAAGATCGAAGACTTATCGCTGCTATGCTACGCACACCAGCAAAAGAGCAAGAGTCACCTTTCTCTGATGAATTTACGTCTGAAAGTATGAACTTTTGTCAACAGAGCAGTGTTCGTACTACACGCTTTGTATGTAGGGATGTCAGTCGTGCTTGAACAATTCAGGAAATTTGTATATGCCATTAAAAAAAGGCTTCAACAGTATCCTTGTTTGACTGTTGACAACTTCTGTCATGTTTTCACAGGACAGTGGCTGCACACACAGCACTCAGAAGCATATTTCTGGGAAGAGTCTTATCATTACTTAACAAAAGAACAGACGTTCAGTATTGATGAGTCCGGCAAACTAAAAAATGTCCTCAGTATCTCTGATGACAATCAATTGGATACTGATGATGACTGTGATCCAACCACACTCTTCAATAAACTGCACTGCCTGACATGGTCAGCGTGATGATACCTGCAAACCGTAGGCAATCATCATTTCAAAAACTAGAACACTTTGTTAACCTATTCGTAATAACAGATCGCAAAAAGAGACATAAACTGTTTACAGAAATTGACCATTGTGAAACCCGGCCACATACTGGACTCATGGGTCACTCACTTGCATGTCTCGATACTGGTATTTGTGATAGTATTTTTCACAACATGCGGATGCTTGCAGTGCATCAAACAGGCAGGCAAAACTTTGTCTACAGAGTATATGAAGTACAGCGAGCTGTACATCAGTACACTTGTTTAAATGACTTATTGCAGTCAGGTGACATGCAGGGTGCCATCACTTTCCTAAAAAAACTGCAACACATTCCTTCTGTACCAGAAACAACTAATTTTCAGTGTAACACTTCTGTAGAAAAATCTGTTTCAGTGTTAGAAAATGACATTCTGAAACAGTACAGGAAGGAAATTGCTAAGTTTGAGGTTGCAAAGTCTCAGAAGTTTGATTCTGTATGTGTGTCATGCAACCGCTTGTGCTACATGAAACAAACTGTCACAGTCAACCTAGAAACCTTGTCACCATACAATGACATGTGAAGTTCACCGCAGCATTCTTGCTGCTGAAATCTGATTTCACTCACAAGACACCTTTGTGCTATGCAAACACTGTTTTCAAAACTGAAGTGCAACACTTTGCCAGCAAGGTCAATGCTAAACAACATGGAAACAGATGTTACACCAAGTGAGATTTCAACATTGAATATGTTTGAACGTATTCTAATTCAGACAATGAAACCATTCCAAACGATTCTACATCTGAACACAAAGATACGGAACATTCCACAGAAAGAGCTTGTTAGATCTCTGAAGGGTTCTGTGATGCATCTACCACTTCCTTTACAGGAAAATGTTCAAGCAATCTCAACAGAAAATAGCTTGGTCATTCTTGTAAATGGTGTGCCTACAAAGGCCAAGGTCATCTGGCAAGATGTTGTCAATGTGCAAAAGGTAAAGCTTGCTCTGGCTTATTTAAAGAGTAACAATTCCTTTTATATAGACCTTGACATAGATCAGATGGCCAGTCTCTCTTTGCAACATGATCTATTAGAAAAAAGTAAGCCAATCACTGAGAAGGTCTGCACAGACAAGTGACAATGTGTATGAACAGTACATAATTCACCCACTACATGGCAGAGATCCATTAGGAGACAACATTGATCTCTCATCAAATGAAGCAGGTGGAAGGTGAGCCTGTCAGCATTTGGGAGGCAACACTAGAAGCACGCTGTTTCCCAGACCTATTTCCAAAAGGGTCAGGTGGACGCCTAGATGAAAGAGAAGTACGGGTACAGGGTGCTGAGTATCGCACTAAGCCGTGTCCTGAGCTTAAGATGGCAATTCAGGACGTAACATAGCAGTACCTGTTCCATCTGCTCTGGGAGAGTGAACTTAGCATTCTGTCTGCGCCTATAGCACATACCATTCGTCTAACAAGTCCACTAGATGGAATAACAGCTGCTCAATTTCTAGAGAAATTAAAGCAGAAAGATGAAAATGTGCAAGTGAATCTGTCTTCCATACTTTCAAGTCTACGTGGCACCAAAGAATATTGGTATCGCAGACACCGGAAGTGATGACAATGCTTTTGAGAATATGGTGCAGCCACATAGTTTGTCACACTTAGTTGTGCTGAATATGCCTGGGACGAACTCATTAATCTGTTGAAGTGGGCAAATTCGATGTCGAAGGGTATCTCATCGATGACTGCTGTCGGAGAAATGTGTTCACTGATCCTGTGTCTGTTACAAGACATTTTCACAAGCGGTTCCATGACATTCTCACTTCATCTTGTCAAAGGACAATCCTCCTCTAGGTATTGTGGAACATTACTTTGGGGGACAGAATATCAAGCACCAGGTACCTCATATCCATATGTTATTGTGGATCAAGGATGCACCACGTGATTAGTGAACATGAAGCAGCAGAAGTGCTATCATTCATCAAAAAATATATCATTTGTCACATTCCAGACAAGTATGACAGTCCACACTATGGAAGTTGGTACAAAGTTCCAGCGACATATTTACGCAAAATATTGCCACAGTAGTAAAGAACAAATCTAATTGGTACACATGATGTCGCTTTGATTTCCTAGATGAGTTTGTCAGAATGGTGCCATGAATGACCTTTTCTCAGCAATGCAACACCACTTGAAGGCAAAATCAACCAAGAGGGTATACGAAGTTACCCAGGGATGAAAAAGAGGTGTACATCAATGACTACAACCCAACTTCTTCTAATGTGGCAAGCAAACATAGATGTTCAGTTTGTGGCTGATAACTCACTGGCCCTGGTTCGGTACGTCACTTTGTACATAACCAAACATGAACAAACTAGCTTGCAAGATCATTGGGAAGATATTGCCACTTCAAGCAAAAGCCTGACATTTCAGCTGTGGTCATTGGGTTTGAAGACTCTTTCACACAGAGAATGTGGAGCTTACGAAGCCAGTGACCGGTTAATGGGTACACATCTGTACGGGAAGTCTGACGCTGTACGTTTCCTCAGTGTAAACTACAAAGAGAAATGGAAGCATGTACTGATTTCTCATGCCGAAATTGAGGAGCTCGCTGTCAATACACCTTCTTCAAAACATATCTTGAAGAATAACCTGATAGACACATACTACCCACGTAGACACAATGACATGAATGATATGTGTCTATTTGAGGTGGCTAAGTGGTATGACTACAATACAGGTGCAGCACCTGACTCAACACAACACATTTACAAGGTCAATGGACTAGATGGCTGTCTTGTGAAGAGACACAAGCCATGGCTTATAGATCACTGAAAACTGCATCTAGGCACATCAGAGAGCACAGAACATTACTACTTTGCTGTCCTATTCCTATTTAGACCCTGGAGGAGTGAGTTTGAATTAAAAGGTGACTCTGACACATTCGAAGACCAGTTCAATCTCACGAGAATTTCCAAACTGAGTACTCACAGACATATATACAAAGACTAAAAGCTGAGAAAGAACAGCTTGAAAAGGCAGAGAAGCAACTTCAGGAAGACACTCCATTTAGTTCACAAGACAACCTTGATCCAGAAGGACAAGGTGTTCTAGGTGACCCTCTGCCCTTAAATGCCCCAGAAGTGTTAATGTCAGAAATTGAGACAGCCATGCAACATGGCACACTCTATGGTCAACCCAGCTAACTTAAGAGAAAGACTAAATCAGCTGCAGCATACAGTTCACTCTCAAGTAGTTGAAGCTGTCCAACATGGTATACTACATGAAACAAAACAATGTGACTGCACTCACTACAAGCCACTACTAATGTTTGTTAGCGGTTCAGCTGGCACAGGAAAGAGTTTCCTGATTGAAGCCATCACTGCAGAAGTATGGAGTGTGACAGGCTCTTCAATGTCTGTTGCTGTCACTGCTCCCACAGGACTAGCAGCATACAACATTGGTGGAGTAACATTACACTGTCTCTTTATGTTGCCAGTCGAACGTGGGAGAACTGGAGAGTATCGTAAACTGTCATTTGAGGTTGCATCTCAGCTCCGTTCCATGTTCACAAAGATGCAGTTACTCATCGTTGATGAAATCAGCATGGTCTCCAATGTCATGCTTGCCTGTATTCATTCACGCTACAGCAGATCTTAGGTACTGATGATGGAGTGCCATTTGGTGGCAAAAGCATACTTGTGTTGGGAGACCTTTACAACCTGCACCAGTCAATGCAGAGCATGTATTTACAACTCTGACTGCCAAGCAAGCTAAGAATATCCTCGGCCGCATTGCAGGCTATAACATATGGGAATTATTTACCCATGTTAAATTGTCTGAGAACATGCGCCAAAGTGATGATCTAGCTACAAATCACTTTATATGAAGCTCGCATAGGTTCTCTATCACCAGAACATGTTTGTATGTTAAATGATCGAAAAATCACAGTACATAGTACATGCATAGAAACAGCATGTAATGTCTTCAGTGATATATACTTACTGGCAGACACATAGTGTGTCTTATGCCACGACTAAAGAAATGCGCTGAATTAACATCCAATGCTGCAGAGAAACCAAGAGATTCTAACTCTGCATGCAGTTGATAAGAAGTTGATGGCGTTATTCTAGTCGAAAGCTAGTAGCAAAGATGACTGAACGACTAAGTGAACTGAAGTCAGATGCTTCACGAACAGCTGGCCAAGAAGCTGTTCTCACAGTTTGTAAGAATGCACGTATCATGCTCTGACGTAATCTAGATGTAGAACAAGGTATGGTAAACGGTGCCATGGGAAACATCACTGACTTTGTCTACAATGTCCAGAAGACATATATTGAGACACTTGTAGTGCACTTTGACAACATGGAACACTCTGTACACATAGATCAAACCTGCGTTAAATTCTAGGTTTTTAAGGATATCTATGTAAACAGGAAACAGTTCCCATTATGTGTTGCATATGCTGTCTCCATTCACAAATCTCAGGGGATTGAGTTTGATTCAGCAATGGTAGACATAGGTACAGAGCATTTTCAAGGATGGCATGAGCTAAGTCGCACTTCACGGTCACGCAGCCTTCTGGATTGCACATCATTAATATAGCACCTCAGAAAATACGAGCTGACAAGTGATGTATTCTTGAGTACAACAGGTTACGTACGCTACATCAACCACAAATGTCTTTAATACCACTGCCTACGTATCTGTCTGTCTCACACAATTCAGAGGTAGCCAGAAACAGCAGCAAGCTTCCAAAAGTGATTTGACAAAAAAGAGTTCAGCAAAGGCCACAACTTCAAGTAAACATTCACAACCAGCAATTCATCAGAAATCAGTTGGTGTAGCTGTTGTACCAGTCTTTGACAACAGCAGTAGAGTAAACTGCTATGCTAACTCAGCTATGCAAGTTTTTCTACACATGCCACAGTTTGTGCAGGCAATATCTGCTTCACAAGACAATCCCCTATCAAACGCTTTGAAGCAGATTATCAACATGACTTCTGACCGCTCTAACAATGTACAGTCACTAACACCACTATGACAGGTGTTAGCTACATATGCTGGATGTAGTACATTTGCTGCAGACATACAGCAAGACACTACTGAGTTTATGATGGCTGTCATAAACAACCTGGATGAAGACGGCACCCCAATGCGGCAGTACTTCACAGTAACATATGTAACAAAATATGTATGTGTTTCATGTGGCAATTCACAGCGTGAAACCACACAAGACATGCTGTGGATAACTCTCTTTGTCTCTGAAACCAAAAGTGTCAAATTTTGACAACTATTCACTAATGCTGAATGTAGTCATGCCTGTGGAAGGTGCGGAGGCAGATGCACTCAGTCCATATGTCTCAGGAGTTCATCTCAATATCTGTTGCTTATGTTGCACAGATTTGACCCCAACGGGCTCAGAATTGATACTCCTATCACAGATTACACAGCTAGTAGAATAGTCTTCAACCAATCAGTATTTGACACTCACAGTATAATCTATCACCATGGTCAATCCATGCATTCTGGGCATTACACCTCATTACTAAGGTGCAGAACTGGATGGTTAGAGTGTGACGACTCTACAACGAGTTTTAAACAGAGACTGCCACGGCACTTGAAAAATGCATATCTTCTAATATTGAAGAATTATGACAACCTTCATATTTCAGAAGAATAGGACAAAACATGTTGCATTTTAAAATGACTACTTTGTCCAAAAACATTCATGCCTCATTACAATGTTGTATAATGTACGACTCTTAAATAAAACCATACAATTTCAACAAATAAGGTATTCTAACAGAGACATTACATACACTGTAACATGTTTGATCTTAGGTGGATCAGTGACTACATGAAAATTGTTGTAGTGGCTCTCAATCAGGCAACAATTTCTCACAGTCACTAGAGAAACCATGATTACATGTCTATCAAAGATTGTACGTCTAAAAACTGAGGACTTACTGCTCTCCTCCTTTGTACATATCTTTAAACATCCATGTATCAACTCATATATAACAACAAATTGATATGACTTATAAGCTCTTACTCCTTGCAAACAAAGAGAACTTCTTAGTTATTATCGTAAATAACTGAGCTACACTTCTAAGATTCAGCAAACATTCCACTCTGTCACAAGTTGTCTATCAACACTTCAATTTGTCTATTGACTCTTGACATATAGAGACCATCAATCGATCACCATGCAACAGTGTAGAACTATCACGCTTTCATGCGTAATACTAGTATTGTACATATGTAAAAATAACTACCTTTATTGATAATGCAAGAAGCTGAATTACACAACTGTAAATAATAACCAATTGCTGAATCTCATTTACTGACTTTTATATGTGTTTGGAATTACTTGTACATAATATAAACATTTGTATTCAGGTGTACATTGTTAATAACTAGTTTGATACTTGTACTAAAAATAGTAGTGTAGCACTAAAGTACAAGTGAATGTTTTAGATATTATTCAGCACTATAGTAACTACATTTAATTAACCATAAGTTTGTTAAAAATGCATTCCATGACAGTTTTAGTATTTAAAGTTAAGAATTTGCATAGAAGCTAAATGTAAGAATTGATAATATGTCATTTGTTCATGTAAAACATTATATTTTTAAACTTGTCACATAAGTAATTCTACCGTATAAAAATAATGACAATTGTAGATCAGACACTGTTACTGATCACAACAAACTGCATACCTGTTCCTGACAATATTTATGATCGCCTCAATTGAGGGGTCGGGTGGGAATTTTGCGCCTAGTCAGTGACATATTATTAAATAATACCAATCAAATGTCACAAAACTTACATTTTTGTATATTGTACTACTTAGACTGTCAGCATATGGTTTTTCGCCCACCCCAGGAACATCCACATTAGCAGTCACACAATTACAACAAAATACTTGGCTATCATGTGTGTAATCACACTTCACAACCTACTGACATTGCCTTATTAACATAACACAAAAGTAATGCACTACACATAATTACAACATACAACCATTTTTAAAAAAGTTACATTTTTTTACAAACTCCATTCACATTCAATAGTAAATATATAATGAAGCGCCACAGCTTCAGCCTGACTATTAGAATTCAGTCCAAATGTCAGAAACTACTTCCTCACATAAAGAGTAGTGAGTACTGAAACATAACTAGAAACACACAACACCTGATTAGTTTCCTATTATATCACACACTTACTCCAATCCATATTATACAGTTCTTATTATTCTTACACATTTACATATTTGACAAGCAATGATTGCACACATGCAAAGATTGTATTGTGAGACTGCTTCTGTTAACTAAATTTCACTCTTGATTGGACCTTTTCTCCGTTTGACAAATTGGCAATAAATTTTTTAAAACCATAACCACCTGTGTCGACTCTTTACTTTAAATACCATTATGACATAAAAATAAGTGTCTATGACTTAAGCATACAAATCAATGTTTACTAATACTGCTACAACTATACCTCCATCAATTTGTTTGGTACCTATGACATACAGTCAGTATCACAGCATATGCAATGATGTGGGACATTGCATGTCACATTTGACAGAATTCCTAACAGTGTAAAAAACTCAGCAATGTACTTACATTTCCTCTGCCTATGCAGTCATTATTACTATACCAAGGTGCCACACATCAGCACCCAACAGTTCACAGCTGTGACTATACATGTACCATTCAGTCACTACTATGTGTACTTCAGAGTCTGACAAAATGGACGTTTGTCATTGGCTGCAAACATCCTAACAACCTTATGTTAATCTTTTATTACCATACATGAAGAGGTTGACAATATACTGAACAAGGTTTAAAACTGTTTAAAAACATGTTTCATTATTATAGCAATAAGTCACTCCCAAGAATTGTGTTAATGGTCAGTCAATCACCCTACAGAGACATGTGCCACTCAACCACACCTCATGCCACAGCACACCCCTGTGTGTGTCTGTGTGTGTGTGGTGCTGGGGGGGTGACTTCGGAGTTAGGGTTTTCAACCCTAACAGCGAATTTCCTCACTTATGTCGCTGTGGAACAACCCTAACTAATGCATTAAATGGAGTTTTTTGCCTCTAATTTCCCTTCTTTTGAGAATGATATTGAGAAATAGTGAATGTAATGCGGTGGCGCGAATGAGAACAGAAAGGGTAACGCACACGGTGGCGTAGACGGGAATGGTGTGCCACGTGATGTCTTGTCACATAGTAACATGGTGCCTGTAAATGGAAATGTCAATGGCCATGGTGATGCAAAGTGAAACAGAAAGAGAAACAGTACGGTACACACAAATGGCAAAAAAGTAACAGAAACGCAAGCGCAAATGAAAACGATAAGGATGATGCACGTGGTGGCATTAGGGTGTGCATTGGGATCATCAGCCCCAACTCTCACCCCATGACATGTGTAAAGCAGCAGAAGTATAGGAGAATGGGGTGAGAGTTAGGACCCACGATCCCAATGCACACCCCAATGCCGTTGGGGGGGGGGTGCAAGGGGGGTTTTCAATCCTAACAGCGAATTTCCTCACTTTTGTTGCTGTGGAACAACCCTAACTAATGCATTAAACTGAGTTTTTTGCCTCTAATTTTCCTTCTTTTTGAGAATGATAACGAGAAATAGTGAATGTAATGCAGTGGCGGGAGCTCGGGGCCCTTTGGGCCCCACGGTCCCACCACATGATGTCTTGGGGCATACTAACAGGGACACCAACGCAAACAGAAATGCTAACAGTGGCACACATGGTAACACAAGCACGAATGAGAACAGAAAGGGAAACGCACATGGTGGCTTAGACGGAATGGTCTGCCATGTGATGTGTTGTCACATAGTAACATGGTGCCTGCAAACAGAAATGTCATTGGGCATGGTGATGTAAAGTGAAACAGAAAGATAAACAGTACTGTAGACAGAAATGGCAAACAATAACAGAAACACAAGCGCAAATGAAAACGCAAAGATAACGCACATGGTGGCGCAGACGTCAATGGTAAGTGAAACGGATACGGAACCGCAAGCGGAAAGGGCAACAGTAACAGTAATGTAAGCGCACAGGCTGGTTTTCCCCAAAACCTGCATAGAGAAAGACAGTGAGTACAAATAATGTATGCATAATAATGAGTATCGGCGCAGAAAATGAGATCTTGGAATACTAAATACATTATATCTCAGAAACCGTAAGACGTAGAAAAAAAATTTAAAAGTCATATTATTTACAACTGTCCTGGCTAATTTGGATTGGGGGCTAAGAAATTTTCTGATGAAAAGTCCGTATCTCTCACCGTTTCCGAGATACAGGCCCTGAAAGGCGCGGCGAACGCCATAATGTTATCCTATGGGAAAAAAAGAAAAGTTTGGAGCACCATAACTTTGCCTCCCTGTAACGTTTTTTCACCAAACCACTGAAAGGCACATCTGTGGACTGTTGGCTGTCTTCCCTCCAAATTTCAGGAAAAAAGACCAAACCGTTATTTTCCAGCAGGGTGCCAAAGCATTTCTGTAATGCGTTGGGCGCCGTAATGTTATCCTATGAGAAAAACTGTCAACTTTGGAGTGCCGTATCTTTGCTGCTGTGTAATATTTTTTTAATAAAACACTAAAAGGCACATCTATGAGATGTCGGCTCTGTTCCCTCCAAATTTCAGCCCAAAACTCCCAATGGTTCTTTTGCAGCACAGTGCCAAAGAATCGCTGTCTCTGTCCCACAGATGGAAAACTACTGTCTCAATTTGCGAAAGCTTTCGCAAAAAAGTTCGACACTTTCGTGAGCTCAAAAGTAATTTGTGAAATAACTTTTTCCAGAAATTTGAAAAACATATTTCTGGGGTGTTTTACCACAAAATAAAGACATGGCAAGCATCCTCAGGGCCCGACTAGGTGAATACAAAAAGAATTAGGTTGCTAGAGGGTCTCAAATTTAAATGCAAACCATTTTTATGATCACCAACTGAAAACAAAATGGCCGATTTACGAAAGTAACAGGCCCATTTGTGAAAGTAAAAATGCATTTGTGACACTGTCAAACTTTTTGTTAACTTTTCCCATTGACTTATAATGGGAAACTGTTTTTTGAATAACTTTTGAACCGTTTAATATTTTTTCACCAAATCTTCAAAAGGCACATCAGGGACCCCGGCCACATGGTTCCTGAAGATTTCAGGACGGTCGCGCAAACCATATGACCTGTAGGTGCGACCATCGAATTCCAGAAAAAGCGTGAACGCATGCACAGATCACACTTAATAACTCTACAGCTGTATATCTGACTGGTAAGAAACTTGGCAGATCCCATGGCCTATGGTTCTTGATCATATATTCCAAATGTCAGGCAAATCCATCAAACGGTTGCAAAGTTATTAAGGTGCAAAGTTTTGGGGTTTAACATAGAAAAGGCTCCTCAACCCTAACTATGGTAGCACTACCGTGCTACCATAATATATATATTATATATATTTCTAAAAGAAATTATTATTGAATTAATATGTGTTGAACAGAAACCCACCACTAGTTAAAATAAATTTATAATGTATGGGAGTGACTTATTATTTTAAAAATTTGGAAAGTTTATGTAGTTGTTATGGTATTGATGTGACATTAAGAGGTTGTTAATAGCTCTTGACTATGTCACATCAATACCATTTCAACGGGAGTGGATCTACACATGCGCGGGTCCTTTACACAAGCAGCACACAATGAATGGCTGCAGTGGTGAGAGCTGGCCCTATTCAGGAGTGGCACTATGGGAAATGTTGTAAAGTAAGGACTATCTTCAGTTTTTGCCCATACACTATAAAATATAATGAATGGGAATCTATCAGTAACCTCAATGAAACTACTTCTCGAGGTTACCATGACAACTGTGAATCTCTCGAACTTCGCTATCGAGGTCTACTAAATTGTCACAGTAACCTCTTGAAGCAATTACAGAGTGGTTACCCTTAAATCCCCATCCATTATCCTCTGTTTTCTATTTCATTTCTATTCCATGTCTATAATAGACAACTAAAATAGAAAACAAAGACAACCATTTGATTATAATTGTATCTAATTGTATATGTGTAATGAATTACTAATATCATTTAAAATGAGAATATGCCTGAAATTCTTATTGCTACTTATCCCCTTTCTTTTAGTTGCTTCTCTATGCCACTCAATTATGAGATCAGGGTTTTTGTGTTTGAATAACACTGTATTTCACACCATTCTATTTATATGAGAAAATAAAACAATAGTTTTAATTTGTCAAAATAAATTAAAATTTATCTAATTTACTAGCCTACTTTATATAAGCTATGGGTACTCAATCTGATAAAGCTGTTCTTACTATGTATTTTCAAAAAACATATTTAAATTGAAATCACATTATATAAACTTCATATATTCGTTTCAATATTCTCGAGTCTAGCTCACCTCATAATCAGCTTATTTAACAATAAGTGTTTTTTTCAGACATCAAAAGTGCCACTTGAGCTGTTGAAAGAACAAACACAATTATAAGTATAGATAGTCTTCAAATTTCAAAAGTGCCCCTTTGCTAGTGAAGAAAATAAAAAAGATACAAAATTCTGAAACAAAGTTCTGAAACAAAATATACAGACATTTTTTAGCTTTATGGGGCCACAGAAATTTCCCTTGGGGCAATTACAGTATATCAGTTGCTCTAATACATATCCTCTTAAATAGACACAAAATCCAGCATGGGATGAGAACATTACCATTAAAGGCCTTGGGCCTAATTCTCAAAGCTCTCCGAATGATGCAAGGAGCTTGTGTCAAAAGGAATGATGCAAGGGGTGACTTGTGTCAAATATTGCACCAAAGGGCAATTCTAAAACTCAGCCCGCATCAAATTCAGATTGTGTGTGTCAGAGAGGGCTTGCAACACCCCTGCAGCAATGAATGGGATGCAGCATGGCACAAGGTGTCTTGCATCAACAAAATGCTGCAACATCCCCTTTTTCTGGATTCTCAAAGGTTTAATGTGCGAATAAAAACAAACACCTGTTGAACCATCCCCAGGTGGTCTAAAGACACTTAGAGCAAATATCAGGAGGCACACAGGAAGCAGTCAGGAATACGGCATGCCATCCTGTAGTATGTGTCAAGTATTCATATGCCACAAGAGTGAAATGTGCAGAGCAATGTGTTTTAGGATTATTCACCTATATGTGGTTATAATGGTAGTTGATGGAATACAACTCTGTTTTGCAAAATACGGCAATAAATATTGATATGTGTATTGCATTCCACTGCATAGATGTCATCATCTGTGTGTACATGTCTGCACTGATTGCCAGTTAACCTGGTAGTGCTATTCTGAAGCAACATTCCAAAAACACACTCCAATATTTTATTGGGAATGTAGGGCTCATTACTATATTTGCTGATGACAACACCAGTGTCTGGCGTTATTGTTTACCTGCTGCTGTTTTCCAAGAATATCTACAGTAGATCTGTGCAGGATGCTGTTTCCGTAGATGTACACAACATTTGTGACATCCTAAGCAGCACATAACCAGTGCTACACTATTATCGACATGCAACCCAATTACCCATGCCTAGTTTGTTTACTCATGTACACTAGAAGCAATCTACAGGTGGCTGACACACTGCTCACCTCAGGTACTTGAACGCAGGCAGGCATGGATGGCTTGCAGGAGCAGACAAGTCACATATGGAGTGTAGGTTGGGCTAGGGCATGAGGAAGGGAGGCTGAGTAGCTGGTCTTGAATGTACTAGCCTGACAAGAAAGGGGGTCATTGGGGGGAAGTTCGGGCAGTACAGACATGGTATTGCTGTCAGGAATGAGGGGATCAGGGCTGGAAAGGGTCAGTTGAGGTGCCTGTCAGCCCCTGGCATAGTGCCAGCTGTCAGCATTTGGATACCTCTACATGTCCTGTCACTGAGGCACTGGTAAAAGGAGAGGTGGGTTGACACAGAGTGGAATTGCATGGGCAGTGAACAGGAGATATGCCCCTTCCCCAAGATGCAGAGCTAGGGTTATATATATGTTACTTCCTATGTCCACACTACACATGCCATATACTGCATATGCATATTGAATACCTGATAACTGGGCCACGCAAAGGTGTTATTTGGCTGACATTCAGACTCCAGTTACCGCACAGTCCTATCTGTAGGTTGTACTTCACTACTATGTGATAAGCTGTGTCCAATGTGATAGCTTTCTACCTGGCCATATCCTGCACCACAGATACTTTAGTAATACCCACAAATGGTAGTCTCCGTGGAACCCATCATGTGTGCTGTTTGTTCGACACATGGGAGTGGTTGAGGCCCCTCCAACCATGCTCAGCCAAATCACCCTCCCACCATGTCACACCCAGATACCATTCCCAATTTTTTCTTCTGGGCATTGTCACCATTTGATACCATTAAGCTCATCTGCTCAAATAACTCAAGACCTAGGAAAGGGGCAGACGGGATCAATTTCAAAATACTTAAGCTTGCATTGCCCCACTATCACCCCCCCTTACTAACATCTTAAATCTTTCTTGATGCACTGGCCTGGGAAGGTCCCACACATCTGGAAAATGGCCATATTCAAACTTGTGTTTTAATCAAGCTCAAATAATGAGGTGGGAAACAAAAGGCTAATTTCTCTTATTGACCCCCTCTCCATGATATTGAAAAAAGTAATTCATTCTCAAGTTACCTTCTTCCTTAACAGCTATAACATCCTCACAGATGCCCAACATGGTTTCAGAGCAGCTCATAGCACTGAGACTGCCCTAGTTAGGTTCAGCAGGGATATCTATGGAGCCTTAGACAATGGTCTTTACGCAGGTTCAATTTTTGTGAACTTGACTAAGGTTTTTGACCTTGTTGAGCACAATTTGCTCCTGAATACACTATCTGAACTCTATTTCTCTAAAAATGCTGTTAATTGGGGCAGTAACTATCTCTCCACAGAACGCAGATGACCAATATTGATGGGCTGCTTTCCAGGGAATGCCCTATTAAATACAAGGTTTCCTTGGGATACATAATGGCCCCATGCTCATCACCATCTTCATCAATAAGCTCCCAGAAGTCTGCAGCAACATCAAAATGGTCCTCTATGTGGATGATGCTGCACTTTACTGCGGCAACAGAAACCCAGATGAGATGTTCGCCAGCTTACAATCTGACTTTCAGAATCTACATTCATGGTTTGTCAATAAAGGCATGGTCCTAAGCTCTAAAAAAAATGGAATACATGCTTTTCTCTGGTCCCAGGAAAACATACAACCCCAAACTAACCCTCTCAGATAACCTTGAAAATTGTATAGAGCAGGTCTCTGAATTTAAATACATTGGCCTTCTGCTCAGTCTCCACCTGTCTTTCAACCATCACATTTCTAATGTCATTAATAAGGTTCACGTGAAGCAGTGGCTACTCTACAGGATCCAGAAGTTCATAATCCCTAAATCTAGATGCTGTCTAGTTAGTGCCATTCTTTTGCCATTTCTGGACTGTGGATCCATCATTTACACCCCCTCCGCCAATTCACAACTCTTCTATAAACTTAGATCTAGCTACAATAATATCATCCGCTTTGTCACTTGACTTCTGTGGAGAATGCACCACTGCACCCTATACAAAGCATTGAACTAGCTCACTCTTGAGGGGCATTTGACCCTCAAAACATCTTTCTTTCCTTGATAAAATTCAACTGAATAAACAACCACCAAGTTTGACATCTGTGTTTCCCAAATCTGTTCCTGCCCATCAAATCAGAAGAGCCTCCAGCAATGTTTACAGCATCCCATTTTTCCACATCACACTTGTGCAAAATTATTTTGTTTATAAGGGCACAAAACATATAATCTGCTCACAACTGACCTCCTTGCCTACAGCACTATATATGCCTTTAAAAGGTCCCTCAAGAGTCACCTCCAAGTAAAACTCACTTGCTCTTGTTTGCCCACCACCAGGGGACTCTAACTTGCTCCTTACCCCTCCTATTCCACCCCATTTCTCCCCACTATGTTCCCTCATCCTCCTCCCTCCACCCCCCATGTTTCAGGTCATCCCCTCCTGTTTCCCTCCCACTTTATTTCTTGGTTATTCTGTGTATGCAAAAGACTCCAACTGCTTTATGTTCTGTAAATTATTTTTGTATTATGCAATTTTTTGTTCTCTCATGCGTGTTAGTAAGTTTCTGTGTATAACAAATTACCTCAGCCTATATGTACAATGTATAATATACTGTAAATTGTTTACCTCGGCCTGAATGCATGATGCATACTGTATATTGGTCATTTTTGCTCACATACTCTCCAGTATAAAATAAAATGATAGATTGATTGATTGACTGATTGATTGAAATGTGGGGACTTTGGTGATGGGATCCTTCCTGTACCATAATCTGGTGCAGGGTCCCAGGTGCACTGAGCTTTGATGCAAGCTGCTGTTTGCTGCAGCATGCGCCAATCTTAGGGCCCTTTGAAAATCAAGCCCCTTATCACCTGTCTGATGGATCACATGGTCTGTATTATCAAATATCCATGTGACCTTGTGTATACATGAAAAACCCCCAAGGCAAATAATAAGCAAACAGGGGAACACAACAGTGCTAAACATAGGGGTGATACTTTGTTTCCAGTTGCCATACATTTCACTTTTGTTAAACACTAAGGGTCTGATTTTCAAAAGCACGAGAATCCTGCAAGTCCCTGGTGTGCCAATCATATGGCATGGGGGCTTGCAGCATTCTCTTGGCACTGATCAGGATTTTCATCCCTGTGTGCCAAATTTCAGAAGTTAGACCAGCTCCCACCTGGTCTAACTTGTGCCATTTGAGGAACCCTTTTTACCAAGCTTGGGCTAAATATTTGTCGCAAGCTGCAGTAAAGTATAGAAACTGTCTCGCGTGCACCTGATGTACTACAGTTTGTCACATTTGCATCAAAGGATCATGGTGCAGCTGCACCAGATAATGGGGTTGATGCAGGGCTTGATGCAAGCCCTCTGTCAGCCTTTGAAAATCAGGCCCTGAAAATCCACATTGAACTTCTTTGGTGTAGAACACATGACTGCCCCCAGCAAGTGAGGGAACTTAGGAAAATACTCCTCACCAGAAAGGTGTTTAGGTTTGTAGGTTTAAAGGCACTTGAGAAAAACTATGGACTAAATGAAGAATTAAATTGGCAAAGTATTATGTACATTTTTTAGATTTTTTTATTTATTTTTATCTTTATTTTTTTCTCCATGCTTCAAAAAAATATTTTTTGAAAGTCATTATTGATGTAGTCCTTACAATCTGAGCAGGGCAGTATTATACTCTAGTTCCCATTTTTAAAAGAAGGGTTACCGAATATTAGAGCATTTCATAATATTTGTATTTGGGGGGTGTGGGTTAAGTGTTGATATCCTGCCTAAGCCCAACTATGGAATGGCTGACTAGAATCTCCAGTAAACAGCAACTGAAAAATACTTTTAAGAAAGAGTTGAATAAAATCATAGGAATTAGATACAATGGACTCTGCAACTGAGAAGTGGATCGTAGTTTTATTGGGTCACTAATCCTAATACTACCCTATAGACAAAATTAGGGACAATAGCATTGGCAATATTAGTGGTGTAGTGCCACCATGTGATGGCTTGCAGCATATGAAGATCGGTTTCCATTTGTAGAGCTCACAGTATCTTACCAACCTTGATTGATAGTACACAATAATAATCACTTTTTCGTATAGTACATTTCATGCAAATATCTTAAAGCACTTCACAACACAGAACTCCCAATGAACAGTCACTGAAGTGCAACCACGTCTGTGGTGGAACTCAGCAATCATCCTGTTCCAGTACACTGCACAACAAAAGCTCACAAACTCTCTGTGCCCCTGAGTGGCATTGAAACAGGCTTTTATGTTGATGGATTAGTAAATGAGGAGATTTGGATAGGACACAAGGTATATTCCCTGATTCAAGAAGTGTCACGAGATATTTAATGTTTGCCTGAACCGCTTGCCAGTGCCACAGTGACATTTTTATAGCGAAATACATTACAACGGCAAGTCACTGTTGCAGTTGTAATGTACCTGTGGAACCCCAGCACTGCTTTCTCCAGGGTTTGCTCCCTTCCCTAAATTAGCTCCAATGTGGAGTTCATAATCTTTAGTTATGGGGGTTCAGGGGGCAAAGCCCTCCCAAAGAAAACAGTTTCCTGACAGATTTATGCCAACCACAACTTGTGGTCGACATAAATCTGTCGTTGTAGTGTCAAGTCGAAACATAATTGTTAACACTGTGTCATGGATCCTGCCTAATCAACCATCAGACCAGGCAGATGTGACTTTGGTTAAGTCTCATCTAAAAGAGGCCACCTCTACACAGTACAGTGTCCCCAAATACTTTAGCAGGTGCATCTATACAGTTGTTTAGTTTCAATGGGAGAGTGTCTAATGTAAAGCTACCAAAACCACTTCCCATATGTTTCCAGTCTGACTACTGATGAGACCAGACCCTGCTTCCAAGAACTGATAGATTCAGACTTCAATATGGTATGGCTGCAGACAAACTATGCACATAGTGCAAACATATTCTACAATATTTAGTTTTCCTAGACTAAAAAGTTCAGATTAGTCCAATATCAAGGGAAAAATGTGACAGTGAAGAACACACCAATCAACACTGCTTGAGTCTGATAGTACAGTTATGTAAGCTGAAATTTCAGAACCTAAACTAAGATCATTGCAATGCATTTTTATTGCATTTTCCATGTTTCATAGATATATAAACATCAAATCAAACAATGAATAGACAGAGCAAAACATTATAAAGAAAGTTACATATTGACATTCCTAAAGTACTCTACATAGTCAGCAAATATTAAAACACTTCCTAGCTTGGGGGGTTCCCCCTTGGATGTACAAGCTAATATTTATCAATGGTTAGGAAAAATGACAAAATGGAAGACTAAGAAAAGAAAAGAAAACAGGCCAATTGGTATTAAATATCAGCTGTAATGGGTAGACTCTGTCAACCCTGGCTCAGATATTGTGACAGGGGAGCTGCCACAACCATTGGTCCTGGATCAGTCTGAGGAGGTATGATGTATTTCTGGTAGTGCATTCCTGATAATGCACTATATGAAACTCTTCCAGCCCCCTCCCTCAACTGCAGTTATATGGCTGGCTTAACCATTATTTCCTAACAACCTTCTCAGTGCTCTAGTTTGGCATTTGTTTTCTCTGTTACTTTTCATTGTTTAAGGTCTTAGAATGCACAAGGTATTCTGGTATATAGTAGCCAGTGGAGATGTTACAGTGAGGGGACCCAAAAATACCTTTCCTATGTGGTCAAAAAGTGTTTTATTGAACTTCTGATCACTGCCTGTAACCTTTCCTAGAATGTAGTTTTACCAAGTTCGATCAGCCACTCAGATAGCTGTGGGGGGCCAGTTCTAAGGATGATCTGTTTAGCTGTGATAAGTGTCCTTGTCAACCATCGTTCACTGCCCCTATACATCTGGAACTGGGTACTCAGGTCATCCCCCACAGGAAGTCCCAACATGAGCAGAGTGGATGTAAGTGTCAGCTTAGAGGCAGTAATTTCCTGGCATATCTGTTGGATCGAGTCCCAGTAACCTTCTATTGGTAGACATGCCCATATTATGTGTGTGATATTACCCCCTGCTCACTGACTTCACCAGCATTTATCCTTGTCTAGAAGACCCCACTTAGTAACTGGCCTAGGATTCTGTGCCATCTTTGAAGGATTTTCTGTTGAGTGAAATGATTCTTAGAGTTTTTCACTCATTTAGACAAATGTTACCAACAATCATTTTTTTTTATGTTATGTCCCTTTGTAGCTCATGTCATGGTTGTTGAATCTTGTGGGTAGAGTCTGAGGTTATGCAGAGTAGAATCTTATATATGTAACCTGCGCTTTTAGCTGAGGCAGTGGTAGACTGAATCACATCTTCCAGGCGGATGGTACAAGTGCTCAGAATTGAGGCCCCAGCATTGGTTGGAGGGCATGCCTCATCTGCAGGTACTGTAACTCCAGTGGTGGTGTGGGAGTTTATACCATTCAATTATCTTTTGGAAGTACATTAGTGCCCCAGATTCTAGATCTATTCTAGATCTAGGTACTGAATGCCAGTCTGTTGCCAGTCTTTCCAAATGACTGGTTTGCTCCTATGGTGACCAAGTCATTAGCTTACATGGGGTAAAGGGGGTCCCTTTGCTTTCCATTCAGTGAGTTTAGCTGCTCTACCCCATTACTGAGTGGAGAGTTGTAGACAGGGGTGAGAGTAAGTCTTTTAATAAGGTGGTCAAAGCATACAGCCTGTATCCAGGATTTTAGGAGCAGTGGCTCCTCACATCTCACCCATTGAGGTACTGCATGCTCATCTGGTTTGGCAGCTACCAATACTTGGTGTCCTGCATTGGCAGTTCTTTTAAGGGTGAAGTCTGGCAGGAATTTCCCTCCTCTGGCAAACTCTTTGGTTAATTTCTGATGGCTCACTCTTCGGAGACCTTTGTCCCAGAAGAATGAAAGCATTTCTTTTTGCAGCACCATAATGAGGTTGTGGTCCACTGCTATGGGCATATGGTTTAAGAGGTATTGCATTCTGGATGCTGCCATCAATTTGTACACATGTGCCTTACCCCATTGGGACATCTGCTGATGAATCCATCTGGTCATGTCTTGATCCAAGGCCTCTCTCAGGGGTGTCAGGTTTATTTTCCACATGCTTTGCAGATCCTTGGTGAACCTGATTCCCAGGAATTTAATTTACTCTTGGGCTGTTAGCCTATTCCATGGGAAGCCTGGTAAATTAGTAACTGATGCATAGAAAGGAAGGAGTAGTGATTTTTCCACGTTGACCCTATAACAGTAGAGCTATCCATAGTGCCAGATCAGTTCCATGAGAGGCGGAATTGATTCCTGCAGTTTGGTTAGGGTAAGTATGATGTCGTCCATGAATGCCAATGACTTGTTTGCACCACCAACTGGACCTGATGGATCTGAGGGTGTTGTCAAATTGCCTGATGCAGGGCTTTCAGGATCAGCATAAAGAGGAGGGGGAATGGGTAGCCTACCTGGTTCCTTTACCTACATGGCAAGGTGGAGATGCCAGGCCATTAGCAATAACAGAGGTAGAGGTCGGGGAGTATAATGGGGAAATACACTGTATGATGTCTGGGCAAAAGCCAAATCAATGCAATATGCAGAACAGAACCCCCACTCCACCCAGTCAAACACCTTTTCAGAGTTTAGTGACAATAGAATTGTTGACATATGTGGGTGAGTGGAGTACCAGATAAGGTTAAGTATCCTTCTGGTGTTGTCAGTGCCCTTACGCCCTACGACAAACCCCACCTGTTCATTTGCTACCAGCTGATTAATCACCTCCTTGATTCTTTCATCTGTTATTTTTGCAAAAGATTTTACAGTTGACCTGTATTAGGGAGATGGACTTATAACTGCCACATTGGTGAGGGTTTTTCCCCAGTTTAGGCAGTAATGAGATGTATGCTGTACACATGGAAAGTGGTGGAGTTCCTATCTTACAGACTTCCAGTAGTGCATCCTGTAGAGGCCCAGCCAGTTGGGGTAAAAACTTGACAAGGAATTATTTTGGCAGCCCATCATTTCTGGGTATTGTCCCAGTCAGCATGGAGGCTAAGGCTGCTGCTAGCCCCTTTGGAGAAAAGGGTTGGGCAAAGTCTGTGGGTTGGGCCTGTGATAGAGTTGGTATATCTAGCACTGTGATAAATTATGCCAATTCTTATTTTGATGGATTCGTCTTGAAGAGTACAGTTTTTTGTAGAAATTTTGAAAGACTTTGTTGCTAGCTTCTTGGTCGGTTAGAAGAGCTCCATCGGGGGCCACAGTGTCATGGATTTTAGACTTTCCCTTGCATTTCTTGAGTTTATACAGCAGGAGTCTGTCTGGTTTCTCACCCGCCTCCTACATAGCCTGTCAGAAACTAAACCGAGTGAATTCTGCTTTCTCCTGAAGAAGCATGTTGATATTGAAATGGGTGCCAATTATATCTGCCAACAGTTCTCAGTCTGTGCCAGCTCCTGCTCTGAATTTAGAATCCAGTTCCTTGAAATGTACCTCTTGTTGGGCCATTTCTTTACCTTTGTCACACTTAACATGTGAAGCAAAGTAAATACACTTGCCCCTGATGAAAGCTTTCAATGTGTCAAAACTAATGGCGACAGAGGCTTTGCTGTGTTCCAAGAATTCAGCTATGTCCCTTGTAAGTTGTGCACAAAATGTTGGGTCACAAAGGAATGTTAAGTTAAACCTACATCTTCCTTTCTGAGGCAGTGCTTGGTCTGGGGGCAACCAAGAGAAGGATTCCCGGCCATGGTCCAAGATTATTGTCACCTGATCTATGCATCCACTGAATCTTCTACCCATGCCTTTGGAGCCTGCTAGAGATCCAGCTGGTAGTACATGCTATGAGGGTGAGAGAAAAAAGAGTGGTCCCTTCCTTTCGGTGGTTTAGCCTCCATATGTCTGTGGTGCGAAGTCACCAGGCCATTGCCTGCAGGGCAGTGGAAGTGGGGGACTTGGCACGAGTGGGGGATTTACTTCTATCTGGGAAGTCGTCCATGATGATATTCATGTCACCTCTAAACAGAACCAACCCCCTTACTAGTTTCCACCAATTTCTAGGCCAGGAGATTGAAAAAAATAGCATCCAGTGTGTTGGGGCTGTATACACAGCATAAAGTTACTTCTCTTCTTTATAACTAACCCTTTAGTGTGAGATTTCTACCTTCTGTGTCTGTGTGTGTGAAGGAGGCCTTAATGTCCATATCCTTATCAGGATGGTTACCCCTCTGCTTTTTGAGTTGTATGCATAGCTGAAAACTTGTGTTACCCACCCTTTTCCTAGTTTCTCTGCCTCCAGCCTAAGCAGGATAGTTTCCTGCAAAAACCCAATCCCTGTTCCAAATCTACATTTATGATCTAAATTTTTCCTCCTCTTTTTTGGTGAGTTAATGTCTTTAACATTCCATGAGATAAATTTAACAGGTATACTAGCAATAATGGCGGATTTGAGTAAAAGCACAGGGTTGTCCATAAGACCTTGACAATGATGAGAGTGCTGGGTTGTCGGCCATGGAATTTTTCCCTCATACCAGTGTCCCCTGTTTTATGGGAAATTGTCTTATGCAGCAAGTTTGAAACATGTAATATATCTAGTAAGTCAATAAATTCTCAGTTAACAACTCTAACATATGCAAGAACATCAAGAAGTAGTAACAACATCCATACGTAGATAATAACATATTTACAATTCCATTTATGATCCCTGTGAGATACTGCTGGTGGGGAACTAGGCTCCCCTACCTGCTCTCTGAGAGATTTCACACATGCATGTAGCCTGTGCATCTAGCTGTCCCAGTGGTTCCTTGCCTCTGCCTGAGAATCCAGAGTGTATACATCAAGCACTTGAAGGGAATTGGTATAGGCGTTTCTGACTGTAAACTTGATCCCTATAATATAGCAGCTTAGGTTTGCCTCCTGAGTTCCCTGAAGAGGGGATGCATATCAGAGGAGGGGCACATAGCACATGTGGCACCTGTTGATGGGAGGCAAGGTAGGGCCAGCACAACTTCTTCAACCTGCCTTTCAGGATATTGACAGTGAGGCTGTGTAGGAGTGGCCCCATGGCCCCCTCTATCCACTTCAGTGAAACATATTGGGTAGCCAAGGATCTAGCTGCTTTATTTGCTCACCGACCAGTGGGGTGTGTGGCATTGATTCTGCTGTTGATAATGGGAATGCTAGGGTTCTGGGGAGGGTGGGAGAATTGAGCTTTTAGTTCCCAACTGGAGTGGGGAAATTACTTAAGTGCAGCTACTGGGCATCAGAAAGGCTGTATGAGTTACATTAGGGCTCTCTAAATGCTTCCATCACAGTGACCCCTGTAAGGCAATAGTGCAGCCACAACAGGTGCTTGGTTTATTAGTTCCTAGTGTGCAGTCCTGCCTGCAAGGCGATCGATAGATGGTGGGAACCTAGATGGTGTGGGCCTACAGGTATGCTTGAAAGAGAAAGAGAAAAAAAAGGAATATAAATAGCTTAGGGGATTTATTTATTTATTTATTTAGCTTTTGTTGACTAGGTAAGTGCACTAGAAAAACCTGCCTATTTTCAGGCACGTCCCGGGGGAGGGGGAATACAGATGAATGCCAACTGACCTTGAACCAGATTAAGCTGTTGGTGGTATTTTTACTGAATGAGGGAAATTTAGCCAGGACACCGGGGAAATTCCCCTACTCTTTTCGATAAGTGCCATGGGATCTTTAACATCCACCTGAACTACCACCAATCCAGGCAGATGGGACCTCGGTTTAACATCTCATCCAAAGGATGGCACCTCAGAAGTGCAGCACCCCTCTCATGCTGCACTACAGTGTCAGTACTGGGATATTAACCCAAGTGCCAGATGTGGGAACTGAACCCACAGCCCTCTGATCTCCCGGTTTGATGCAGCCTATGTCTCCTCTAGTCCTGTAGCAGGAGTCATGTCTGTGCCCTTCTCTACCACTTTCCCAGCCCCCAGCTAAACTGACTTTGCTTCTGCTGGGGATATGGGGAAGATGCCAGGGAGGGTCCGTTTGGGTATGGTGAGGGCTGGCTCTAAATGAGGAGGCTCCACTAATAGTTGGAGCTAAGGAGATTCCTTCTAACTCTGTGTTTCAGAACCATGTTATCTATACTCAGGTAAAACCATGCAAAAAGCCACTTGGATAAGCTGTTAGATATAATGCAGTTACATTATACAGTTGCTTTTTTAAATTTCAACACAGGGTTACATTATCCAGTTTCTGCATTTCCACCTACACATTTGTCCAATTTCATAATAAAATTTTGAATGTGTGCATTACCCCTGTTTATGTTCCACTTTAAATGTGTAAGGCTGGAGAGACAACTACCACATAGTAACATAGGAACATAGAATCTGTCAGCAGATAAGGACCATACAGCCAACCGAGTCTGCCCATTTTCTTATTTGGTTTGGCAATCCCTACTCTTATATGGACTGCCTTTCTCCTGCTCTGCTGTACAGCAGGGTGCCTTTATGTTTATCCCATGCAGTTTTGAATCCCCGTACTGTTTTTGCTTCCACCACCTCTGCTGGTAGGCTGTTCCATGGATCCACCACCCTCTTTGTAATAAATTACTTCCTAGCATTCCCCCTAAGCCTCCTTCCAGCCTCATGTTATGTCCCCTTGTCCTTGTGCACTTTCTTCTCTGCAGTATGCTCCCCTCCTGTACCCTGTTTATTCCTCTAAGGTATTTGAAAGTCTCTATCATATCTTCTCTTTCCCTTCTCTTTTCCAGTGAATAGATGTTAAGTTCCTTGAGTCTTTCCTCATAAGGCAAGTGACTGTATCATTTTTGTTGCTCTTCTCTGGACTGCTTCCATTCTGTCTATATTCTTCCTGAGATGCAGTCTAAAGAATTGGACACAGTATTCCAGATGAAGCCTCACCAGTGATCTATACAGTGGCATCACCACTTTGCTCCTCCTACTGGTTATGCCCCTTCTTATGCATCCTAGCATTCTGTTTGCTTTCCCCACTGCTTTTTCTCATTGTTTGGACAACTTCAGGTCATTGGATATGATAACCTCCAGGTCTCTCTCTTGATTTGTGGTGGCTAGAACCTTCCCCTCCATCCTGTATTCCTCTCTTGGGTTTCTGTGCCCCGGGTACCTTATCTTGCACTTCTTAGTATAGAAACCCAACTATCAAACCCTTGACCATTCATCAAGTAGTCTTAGGTTGTTTCTCATTTTATCTAGCCTCTCCTGTGTGTTGACTCTGTTGCAGATCTTGGTGTCATCTGCGAACAGGCATACTTTCTCCTCCAGTCCCTCTGCAATGTCACTTATGAAGACATTGAATAGGACTGGACCCAGCACTGATCCCTGTGGCACCCCTCTGGTCACCTCTCCCTCTTCAGATTTTATGCCATTTACTATCGCCCTCTGGGTCCTGCATTTTAGCCAGTTTCCAACCCATTTTACCACTTTAGATCCCACAGCCAGACTCTCCAATTTGTTAAGCAACCTTCTATGTGGAACGGTGTCAAAGGCCTTGCTGAAGTCCAGGTAGGCCACATCCACCGCCCCTCCCTGTTCCACCACCCTGGTCACCCTGTCAAAGAAATATATAAGATTAGTCTGACAAGCCCTTCTCTTAGTATATCCATGCTACCTTGAGTCTTTTGCACCGCTTGACTCCAGGAATGTCACTACTCTCTCCTTAAGCAGGGACTCCATCAGTTTCCCCACCACTGAGGTCTGGCTAACAGATCTGGAATTGCCTGCCTCCTCTCTACTTCCACTCTTGTGCAAGGGGATCACCTCTGCCCTCCTCCAGTCCCCAGGTACCTCCCCATCCCTAGTGATTGGTTGAAGAGGGTTGTTAGTGGACCTGCTAGGACTTCCCTCAGTTCCTTCAAATCTCTAGAGTGAATCCTGTCTGGCCCCATTGCCTTGACTGTCTTTACTTTCCCCTAGTTCCTCCAAAACTCTATCCACTGTAAATGGGTTGGTGTCAACGTCTCCCCCCTATTAACCTTTCCTTGTGAGTCTTGGCCCCTGTCCTGCCTTTTCCTTGGTAAATACTGAACAAAAATACTTGTTCAGTATTTCAGCTTTTTCAAGGTCATCCTCCACCCACCCACTTTCTCCCTTCTTTAGCCTAATAATATCATTTTGTATCTTCTTCCTCTAGCTAATATAATGGAAGAAGTTCTTGTCTCCCTTCTTAATATCCTTTACTATTCCTTCCTCTATTCTTGCCTTAGCCCCTCTGACTGTTTTTCCTGCTTCTCTCTGCTTCTCCAGATATTTCACTCTGTCTTCTACTTTCTGTGTCTCTTTGTATTTCCTGAATGCCTTACTTATTTCTTGCACTTTCTCGGCTACTGACTTAGATAACCACAGTGGCAGCTTCTTTCTTTTGCCCTTGTATTTTTATCCTTCATTTCCTGAAGTCATTTTAAAGGGTTGTGGTCTGTTATCCATGTGAATTCAGCCCTGGCCAGATAAAAAGCATTGACTCAATGGTCCATTTTACAGCCAAACACTCCTACTCAATTTTGAGTACTTTTTCTTACTATCATGGAGCTTAAAGCTGATATAGTTAATAGACTGCTCTCACTCCTCAGAATTCTGGCTCAGCACAGCTCCGAGACCAACCTCCAATACACTGCTTCAAGCATGAAGGGTTTGGAAAAATCTGTGCTTTTCAAAACTGGCAAAAAGCATAAACAGACTTCTACAGCATTAAAAGTTTGATTATACACTTGTGTCCATTTGATTTTCTTGGGTTTGTTCTTCTTGAGGAGATCTGTCAGAACGGCAGCTAGCTCTGACAAAACTTTAGCAAAACATTGATGATAGCCTGTTAAACCTAAAAATGATCTTACAGGCCTCTTGGTTTTGGGTATAGGACTCTATAGGACTGTTGGTGACTGCTTCCAATTTGGATGTTTCTATTTCAACTTTACCATCTCCCAAGACATACCCCAGATATCTGGTCTCTACCAAGCCTAGTGCACATTTTTTAGAGTTTATGGTGAGACCAGCTCTTACAATCTCAGATATCACTGCTTTGATGTATGACAAATGGCTCTCCCAAGTGGGGCTAATTATCAACACATCATTCAAACAGACAGAACTATATTGGTGATGGGGGGCAAGATTTTGTCTTTCAACTGCTGGAATGTGGCAGGTGCCCATAGAGAACAAACAGCATTACAGTGAACTGGAACAATTCCATAGGGATCTCAAAAGCTGTTCTTTCATTTGACTTGGTCTCTGGTACCCTTTTGTTAAGTCTAGCATTGTTATGTATCTGGCATACCTGGTTGAAAGGATTATCCACCCATGGCATCTGGTAGGGGTTACCCAGTTTATGGCAAATTTCCTAGAGCATGAGAAATCAGAGTGCATGGAAAATGCCACCAGCAACAAAAGTGACACCAAATTGTGTCACCATACATTAAGAGCACATAGTCTACACAAGCAGTCCCCACTGATTTTCTACAGGGGGCTCTTCCCCCTGCACGCCCACTTACACATATATAATAACCTCCATCCAATGCATCCTATGGAGCAGTGCACAACGTCGGACATAAGAAACAAGCTCTGAAATCCCAGTTATTCATATCGATTTTGCACTAATCATGATACCCACTTTACAACACCCTATGTTCTGTGCCCTATTGAAAGTATACCTCAGGTAGCTGTCAAATTGAGAAATGTTGTTTATTTTCCTGAAATCAATACAAAGACAAATTCCCATTCCTTCTTAGGCACTATGACAATAGGAGAGCACCAATGGCTGTTTGAAGGCTCAAAAATCCATGGTGACTTTTTTTCCCAGCTCCTCAATTTCACCCTGTTTTTGTTTTTCTGGGATTCTGTATGGCCTCTGCTGTATAGGAGGAACTGGCTCTGTATCAGTAATGTGCTCAACCTGACTACATTTTCCTGGGGTTATTGTGAACACTGCCTTATATTTCTGTAATATTCCCTTTATATTAGCTAGCTGATTAGGTTCCAGGTTGGGATTTATTTTTACTTGTGGGATGCCAATCTTAGAGCTGCTTTTGTCCAGCCTGTGATATAGTAGGCTTGCTCTAATTCTTCATCTTGCTGTTCAGGAAGTGTAGTACACAGGGTTTCTTCTCTCTTCTTCAAGAGCTTCAGCAAGTTGGCATGAAAAATAGGAGACCTATGCTTGTCTGGGATCTTTATTTCATACTCCACCTGTTGGTGCTACTCACCACTGTGAGGGCCATTGCCACTTTGCTGATAATTTGTTTTCATGTAATGATAGTAATAACAAAATCTTATCCACAGAGTTTAAACCTTTGTTCTTAAACCCTGCATCATAGTCTCATTTCTGCCTTTCCCAAGCTTGCAGGTAATTCTTGTGGGCAATCTGCATGTACAGAGGTAGTTGCGCAAAAGTTTACCAGTACCATGTGGTGTGTGTCATTGGGCGGTACTGCTATAAATGTTATTCATTGGGTACCATGCTTGTGCACTGATCAGTATATCGCACTACTGATCAACTTTTGTGACACTACCACTGTATTTACCCAGCCATTGATGTAAGTGAGTGATGTACTGTACTACATTATTTTTCTGAGCAATTTTACCCTCCCACATCTTTAGTAAATCAACTGGCTCTCTAGGTGTTAAAGAAGATCAAAAGGGAACAGGCCTGTAGATGCTTGGGACACCTCTCTGTATGCAAACAGAAAGTAAGGGAGGTAAAGGTCCCAGTCTTTCCTTTCTTCAGACACATACTTTCTTAACATTTTTCTAAGTGTCTGAACAGCTCTACTAACCCGTCCATTTGAGGATGACAGGGTGAAGTCCTAATGGTTGTTACTCCCAGCGCCCTATACAAATCCTACAAGATCTGTGAGGAAAAAGTTGTCCAATGATCTGTTAGAATAACCTCAGGGATACCCACCTTACCAAAACTCTTGGATAGTTCATCAGCTACCTAAGAAGCAGTAATAGTAGGGACCACTTCTGGGTATCTTGTAACATAGTCACTGAGAACCAAAATGATTTGTTTTGCTTTTTCTACTCTATTCCAGGGTTCTAACCATATCCATACTGACCTGTGCATATCAACCACAGACATGGGAATGATGTGCATCTTTTCTTTTTTCTCAGAGTAGCCACTTTCGGCACTCCTCACACATTTGACAATAATCTGCTATCTGCTGCTGTATGGATGGCCAGTAAAACATATGGAGCAGCCTACTTAACCTATGTTCTCACCCCAGATGATCTGCCAAAGGGATGTCATGTGCCAGTTTCTTCAACTCCTGCTTATATTTTGAAGGAACCACCAATTGTTTGTGTATCTCCATAGTTCGAGGATTGATAACATTTTCTGTACAAGATCTAATTTTTCAGCACCAATACAGGTTTTTCCCATCCACAATCCCCACCTTAACAAACAGTGGTTTTAATGTGTCATCATTTTTTGATCAGTTATCAATTCCTCCATGTTGCAAGGTGGCTTAAACTGTGGCTGTCCTGCAATGTCCCTCCTTGTGGCTACTTTGGTCCTTTTGACTTCCCACTTGATCTTCTTAAGGCATACCATAGAATTGGATTAGTCAGAGTCCTCAAAAGGGAATATGTCACCTAGATGTTGCTTCCATTGGGCCTTTACTTGTACTATAGTTGTCACTGCAGCCATATCAGAGAAATGATTCAAGTCCTTCATTTGCAGAAGACAGCCAAATGCTGGTGGGCAATAATGTAATATGACAGTTACTGGAAGAGTGGGAACAACATCTACCTTCACTTGACTTTCTTCTCCATTAATGCAGAGGGGTATGGTGGTACTGGGATGTTATCTAAAGCCCAGTTCTAGATCTATCAGATTTTTGTATGTCTGTAGTGTTAGCCAAAGAACACACATGTAAGCAGTAAGAAATAATGAAATGTTTATTACAATACTCACACAATTAACATGTGACACAGAAACTCATAATGGAGTCAGTTTCTTACCAGTCCTCTAGGAAGATATAATTCTTAGTGAGGAACAGGCTTACAGAAGGTTATATAATAGTGATAACCACATACTTACAGATATGCTGAACATGACACATTGGATGTGTTTTCAGTTATTACAAAAGATGGTGGCCATGCTGGGTTTGCCGTCATGATGGGGGTATAGCTTACTTTCAGCAGTGATTTTTAACTTAAATTTTTAAATATTAGTTGTCTCATATTAATCTTGTATTAGTAAGGATTAGCTTAATTAGGGATTTAAAGTGAGATAGTGAGAATTTGGGGTGTTTCTGGGTATAGCTTAGAGCTGTGGAAATTAATGTGAGCTGGACTGTTAATGCTCTTTTTAGTCCCCTTTTAACATTCTATCATTGATTTGCCTCTGGAGCTGGGGAAGGAGAGGAGTAAGATTAATTGTTACCTGGTCTTGACTAGTCCTGGTTTGGTCCGGAGTTCATTTGGCGCCTGCATCTGTAGCCCGACGGTACGCAAGAGGAGAGGAGAGGTGAGGAGTGCGGGAGAAATGATTGTGTTCACTCGATTGTTTAGGCAGTGTAATGATTGGGACATACTGCACCTAGAAGACCTCAGAGAGGAAATTGGTGTGGATCACTGTAGGACTCAGTGCTAGTGGTGAACGACTGAAGAATCCAAAGTGAGTGAGGGGCTTGGGATCTTCGCATCTACCTTCGGGGGGGAGTACAGTTGCCTGGTCCCTGGAAAGGAGGTCAAAGAGGAGAATCAGCTGGAGGGCCCGTTCTGGACCTGAATCCTCCTAGGTGCTCGGGGGGGACATCTGATATTAACCGGGTGGTCTTGGAGCTCATGGTCTGGGGGATTATTTGGGTTGCCTTCTCTCTCCTAGGTGGTGGGGGTGTGAGTGCCAGCCTTGTGCTCGTTTGATCCGCTTGTAGAGTCTGATGATTTTCTATGGTGAGTTTGAAAAGAAGAGTTCTGAGTGGACCTTTTAATTGTTAACCAGACCAACAAATGTGTCTCTGGATCCTCATATAACTGGTTTGAGACTTTTTTTTTCTTTCTTTTTTCTCCTTTGTCTGGCTCAAGAGAAATGGACATTAATAAGCAGTGCGAGTACTTTGTATTTTTTACTCTTATTTTTTGATTCCAGGAGGCTCAGGTGAGAGCTGTCAGCCTTTTGGATGTTTTATCTGGTTTAGCCCTCTGAAGTGAGAGGTCATGGGGACATTTATTACTACAAACTGGTGTGGAGAGACTAAATAGATTGTTTCATGGACCTTAAGGAGTGATGGATTGACTGTAAATTTTTAAAGTGTGTTTGGGGTTTATTTTGGGGGAAATAGGGATTTTTATTAATAGTGTTCTGAGTTATTAATTTATTGTTAATTTATGGGGTATTTGGGGTTTATTTTGGGGGGTTGTTAGGTTTGTAATATTGGGATTTTGTTAATAGTTTATTGTTGGATTCACTTCTGATATAGTGTTGGCACATGTGCTGGGATTATTCGTCTGTGGGCAGGTGCTACTCCCACACCAGGCAGAGGGACCTACAGCCCTTTTATAGTCTCCCATTGCAGTCTATGGTATATATGCATTGTTGTGCTCTGGGGATTGTGTGGAAGGGTGGGAGGGGCTGGGACTCTGGGTCTGATGGGGAGGGGAGTGGAGTGGGCCAATTGGCTTGCAGGAGGTGCCTTTGGGTGAAATGGGCCCAGGAAAGGGGACCCCCATGCCTGGTTTCCATACCCAAGGACTCCATGGGTAGTGGGCAAGTGACCTGCTCTTCCAAGGCCTCTCATCCAGCTCGGTCGGTGTTATGCAATACCAGGTCAATAAAAAACAAGACAGCAATTATTGCTGATCTTGTTGAGACATCTGAACTGGCTTGTATCACTGAGACCTGGCTGGATGAGAATGCTGGTCCATTATTGGAGTCAGCGGTTCCAGTCAGGTGCTCGGTGATACACCGCTCGAGATTGAACCATAGGGGCGGGGGTGTAGCCATTTATTTTAAGATGTAATTGGGCCTTGTAGAGGTTCTAGTGGGGACTACCAGATCCTTTGAGTGTATCATAGGAGCAGGTGTGGGTAGCAGGATTCTTCTCATCTACCGTCCACCCGGAGATGGGAAAGATTTCCTGCAGAAAGTTGCAGATGTCATGGTTGACATGGTATTGGAATCCCACAGGTGGTTGGTCCTGGAGCAGTTCAATGCCTGGGTCGAGGATGAACTCTCGCGTCTTGATTAGAACTTCCTCCAACTGATGATCTTGTTGGGCTTCACACAGGTGGTTACTGTTGCCACCCATTCTCAAGGTCACTCCCTGGATCTGGTGTTACTCCTGGGGATTGAGGCTGCTGACTCGGTGGTGGAACCAGTTGGATGGTCAGACCATCACTCTATAAGGTTCAGTTTCAATGATCCCCATGTGAAACCTGCCCCTTTGGAGATGGTCCAGTACCACCCTTCGAGGGGTATCACCCCAGAGAGTCTGATGGTGGTGCTGGACCTATCTTGTAGGCCATTGGAATGCTTGGATCCAGGAGACCTAGCAGGGCACTATAATGGAATGGTTCTGAGGGCCCTGGATTCCATATCTCCTGTCTGAGTTTGCCCACTCCCTCTCTGTCCTCTGTCCCATTTGTTTGATGGGACTTCAAGGGGGTTGAGGAGAGTGGGGCAAAGGTTGAAACATTATTGGCAGAAATCTGGCAGGGAGGAGGACTGACTTAGGTTGATGGCCCATTATTTGGACTATCAATCAGTAATCTCCCATAAGAAGGCAGAGTTCCTGTCTGGGGAGATTGCTGCAGCAAAGAGCTGACCGGCTCAGCTCTTCCGAACCATGGACAGTGTGCAATCCAGTCTGCCTCCGGGGCTGGAGAGCTTTTTCACAATTAAAGTGTGATGAATTCGCTCAATTCTTTGCAGATAAGGAGTCCTGCATCAGGTCGGAGATCTACTTAACTCATTCAAATGAGTATGGTGGTGGTCGATGCGAGGGCACAGGCACCCAGTCTGGCTGGATTGATTTTGACTAGCCATTGATCATGGATATCATGAAGATTGTTCAGAGCTTGAGACCGACTTACTGTAGTTTGGATCCTGGTCCAACTCACCTCCTTGTGGGGTGTATGTACATCATTGGAACCATCCTTACTGAAATAGTGTGGTGTTCGCTGGATCAGGGGGTGTTTCTGGACACCCTGAAGGAGGCTGTGGTAACACTCCTTTTAAAAAAAAGACCCAGACTGTCTTGCGAACTAAGATCGGTCTCTAATCTACCATTTTAGGGGAAGGTTATTGAGAAGGCAGTTGTGCTACAGCTCAAGAGATTTCTTACCATCCATGAAGTCTATGATCCTCTCCAGTCCAGTTTCAGAAAGAGGCATAGTACTGAGACGGCATTGGTTCAAGTACTTAATGATCTCCTGTTAGCAAGAGATCGAAGGAGTCATTTGATTCTGGTCCACCTTGATCTCTCTGCAGCATTTGACACTGTGGATCATGGGGTGCTGCTAGAACACCTGCAGCTTCTCTGCAGACTGTCAGGGACAGTCCTCAGGTGGTTTCACTCTTCACAGGCAGGACTCAGAGTGAGGTGTCGGGGATATTTTTTCCTCTGCCTCCTTCTCCCTGCCTTGTGGGGTGCCACAGGGTTCAATGCTGCCCCACATGTTGCTCACGGTGTATATGTTGCTGTTGGGAGACTTTATAAGGTGGTATGGGCTGAGTTTTCACTGCTATCCAGATGATACTCAGCTCTACATGTCCATTGTGCCCTAACAGGACAGTGCGATCTTGGTCTTCAACAACTGCCTCACTGAGATCCAAGACTGAATGAGTGCTAACTGGTTGAGAATGAATCCAGACAAGACTGAGGTGTTGGTGGTGGACCCAGCTCAGCAGGTAGAGAAGTTGACTCCCGGGCAACCATCAGGCCTTGTGCTAGGGGGGTAACCAGTTGAGACCTTCTGAATGGGTGCAGTCTGGGCATTGTGCTTGATAATGAACTGATGCTAAAAGCACATGTATCAGCAGTTGTCAAGTCCTTTTTTTTTATCATCTGAGGAACATTGCCTGGATAAAATACCTTGTTCCGCCTGAGGACCTTCCTACATTGGTTCACGCCTTTGTGTCCTCACGTCTAGATTACTGCAGTGCTCTATACCTAGGGTTACTGGGGATGGACCTCAATCATCTGCAGCAGAATGCTGTGGCCAGGTTATTGACAGAGTTGTCGAGAACTAGCCATGTCACAACTGTGCTGCGTGAACTGCACTGGCTGCTGGTGTGATGGAGGATCACCTTCAAGGTCATGTTGCCGACCTATAAGACCCTACAAAGACAGGGACTGGGTTACTTGAAAGACCTCCTTCGGCCCTACTGCCTCCTCCACTCTTTCCACTCCTCCGAGGGATTACTAGAGGTTCCCAGGGTCCATTTGCAGACATCAGGTGCTAGGGCTTTTTCTTCTGTAGCCCTGACCCTGTGGAACTCTCTACCTCAATGGATTATAAAGTGCCTGTCCACCAAGACCTTTAAATCTTTATTAAAAACATATTTATTTGAAAAGGCTTTTGGGGATAATATTTAGCTCTTGGATTGGTGCCCTTTATTTTATGTTTTTATTAGATTAGATGCTTTATATTGTAAACACGCTTTGTTCTGCGGAAAAGCACTTTAAAAATAAATTTGACTTTGACTTCGTATCCTAAATAAGGTATAAGCAAGGTATCTCCCTTGTACAGTTACTTAGGAAACAGGATTGCTAATGAGTAAGAAGTTAGGAAAAAGGAAATACTCTGTCAGCCATAAATCACAAGCAAAGAGAACACTGAATTACCAGAAATACATGTGGTGTGATATCTAAGTATAAGACACAAACTACATATGATTATATGAGACTATATAACAATCACTGATGATCTGAAAAGGCCCTCTTATCAGTGATATGGGTCAGAATACATGTGTATAAAATACATAAAAGAAAACAACCTAGAAAAATGCATTATAGTGAGGTATAATGTATCATGCATGATGAGTGCAAGTCATAAATCATAACAGTAAAACAACATATAAAATGATGCAACCATAGTATACAGTAGCATATATTAGCAGCAAAGCACATTCCTTGAAATGTAAACTTGACAATGGGGTTTTCCTAAATCATTGCAATATCATCACTGATTAGATCATCAAGTGCTGCCGGACCTTTGGAATCATTGTTACTGATGTAAATGAGGTGCCTATCTGTTCTATTGAGAAGAGATTGGAGAGACAAACTCAAGTTGTTAGTATAAACATTGAATATGGGTACAAACTGAGATGGAGCATCAAGATAGTCAGGACTAGACTCGATGGTATCTGGTTCCTGAATGGGAACTGGGGTAATCACAGTATGACCTATAACAACAAGCTGTTTAGGGAAAAAAATAGAAGTAAGGAAAGTTCACATCACAGAACTTGGAACCATACCAAACTGCTTATAGGTAGTCACCACACAGTATTCTCCATCAGCAGAGTAAACCACCTTGGAAGATGGTATTTTCCATTTCCGTAGTTGAACAGGGCATGAAATATCAGTGTCCACGATCCATAAACCACGATAGTTCCATGGATAAATCCAAGGTTTCTTCCAGTGTTCAACAAAGTTTCATTGTTCATTTTAGATCCATTTAAATTGCTCAAGGATAGATCAAAAGAGGAAGCTCAAATCCAATTGATCAGAGAGTAGCCACAGATTGGCCTGACAAGTTTGAAGATGTCACATCTGCACAGGAAATGGTATCCTTTAAACATAAAACAATTCACATTATGCACCAACCAAGCATCTAAGACCTCATGGTAAACCAACAAAGAAGGTAGTTCTAGTCTCTCACGATAGATGTCCCCATCAAGATGACCAATAGAATGGATGGTAGCCAAACGATCAATGATGGAAGTTGCAGGATCAAACTGCAGCAACAAGCTCCCTGAACTGGTGGCCTTGATGGAAGAGGGATGCCTGGATATCAAAGCAGTCATAGAAACATGGTACACAGAGAACCATGACTGGGGATGTTATCATACCAGGGTACACAACCTACAGGAGAGACCAGGAGGGGAGAAGAGGGGGAGGAGTAGCTCTATGTAAGGGAAGGGATAAAAGCAATGAAACAAAAGAGTAAATAGGGAGGAGGCACTATGGATCACCTTAGAGACTGGAAATGGCACCACAATCCGCACAGGGGTTATAAACAGACCCCCATCTTAGGGGGAGGGAATGGACAAGGATCTGATAGAAGGCATCCTTAGGATGGCAGAGAAAGGGGAGCTACTGTTGATGGGGGGACCTGAATATGTCAGATATTAACTGGAGCAATTTGCTGCAGCCACATCCAAGAGCAGAGTCATTCTTGATACTCTACAGATGGCATGCCTCAGACAGCTAGTTTTGGAATCCACTCATGAAGGAGCAATCTTAGACCTCATACCCTCAGATGGGGACAGTGAGAAGATCTCATATCTAGAAATGGGTAGCCATCTGGGAACAAGTGACCACTAAACAGTGTGGTTCACGCTAAACTCAGCTACAGAGTCAAGCCATACAAAAGTGAAGGTACTAGACTTCAGAAGGGCTGACTTTGGCAAGATGGGAGAGTGCCTTAGAAAAGCACTAGCAAACAGGCTAGAAGGAGGGGTGAAGCAACAATGGGGAAACATCAAAATTGCCATCACAGAGGAAACAATCCTTTGTGTGAAGCAAATAAATAAATCAAAATGAAAGAAAAAGCCACTATGGTTCTCAAAAGAGGTAGCAGGAAAGGTTAGGGAGAAAATGTTAGCATTTAGGAAGTATAAGAAAACACAGAAGGAGCAGAACAGAGAACTGTACCAGTTAAGGCAGAAGGAAGCAGGGAGGGAAGTCAGAATAGTAAAGGCTCAAACTGAGAAAAAGATAGACAACTTGGTTAAGAAGGGGGATACAGCCTTTTATAGGTACATCAAGTAGCATAGAAAGACAATGGGAGGGATAGTGAGGCAGAATAAAATGGATGGTGGGTGGGCAGAGATGGACAGTGAAAAATCAGGAATACTGAACGAATACTTCTGCTCAGTATTCACAAAAGAGGAAGAGGGGGAGGTTCCTAATCCAATTAACAGAAGCACTCTGCATGGGGGGGGCGTCGATCCCAGTCATTTCACAGAAGAAAGGGTTATGAAAGAACTCCTAAAACTTAAGGATGACAGTGCAATGGGGCCTGATGGAATTCACGCCAGAATTCTAAAAGAGTTAAGGAGAGAACTAGTGACACCAATGACTACCCTTTTTAACAAATCATGGGAGGATGATGTGGGACCTGAGGACTGGAGGAAGGTGGATGTGATTCCCCTTCACAAAAGTGGGAGCAAGACGGAGGCATGAAACTATAGACCTATCAGTTTGACAGTTTTAGGGAAAGTGATGGAATCACTTCTGAAGGAAAGAATTGTTGAGTATATAGAGGTCAGTGGGGCAGAGGACCCAAGGCAGCATGGGTTCACAGTGGGAAAGTCATGTCAGGAGCATTTAATTGATTTCTTTGACTGGGTGACCAAAGTAGTAGACCAGGGAGGAGCTGTGGACATGGCCTAGCTAGACTTTAGCAAGGCATTTGACACAGTCCCACACAAAAGATTAATAATCAAATTAACCAGCCTGGGAGTGGGTCCCAGGGTGGTAGCCTGGGTAAAACATTGGCTGGACAACAGGACACAGAAGGTAATTTTAAATGGAGTCCTCTCTGAAGAAAGAGGGGATTACTAGTGGGGTACCACAGGGTTCAGTACTGGGTCCAGTCCTTTTTAATGTTTTTATAAGTGACATTGCAGAGGGACTGGAAGGAAAAGCATGCCTCTTTGCAGATGACTCAAAGATCTGCAACAGGGTTGATAGACAAGGAGGCATGGAAAGGATGAGATGGGACTTTACAAGGCTGGAGGAATGGTCAGAAGTATGGCAGCTTGTATTCAATGCAAAGAAGTGCAAAATAATGCACCTGGGAAACAAAAACCCAGAGGAAGATTACACAATGGGTGGGAAGTAGTAACAACAACAAAAATGGAAAGGGACCTAGGGTAATCATATCAGATGACCTTAAGGTTGGCAAGCTATACGAGCAGGCAGTAGGGAGGGCTGGGGGGATACTGGGATTTACAGGGAGAGGCATCACCAGCAGAAAACAGGAAGTTGTTATTCCTCTGTACAAACAGTTGGTGGGATCCCATCTGGAGTACTGTGTCCAGTTCTGGAGACACCATCTCTGCAAGGACATAGACAGGATGGAGGCAGTCCAGAGGAGGGCAACTAAAATGGTGCAGGGTCTGCAAGAAAAGCCATACAAGAAGAGACCAAAGGAGCTTAATATGAATACCCTTGAGGAAAGGAGGGAGAGGGGGGACATGATAGAAACTTTTAAGTACCTCAATGGAATCAACAAAGTCCAAGATGGTAGCATCTTTCAGAAAATGAGATCTGCAAGAACAAGGGGACACAATTTTAAGATAGAGGGGGGACAGCTCAGGGGTAATGTGAGGGAGTCTTTTTTTACAGAGAGAGTGGTGGATGCATGGAACGGCCTTCCTGAGGAGGTTGTGGGGTCTAAAACTGTGGAGGAATTTAAGAATGCATAGGACAGATATAAGGCAATTTTGGTGGGGGGGGGAGGAAGAAATAGGCTGTTGGTTAACCAGGATCTGCAGCTTATCCTGTAGGTAGAGAAATTGGCAGACTAGGTGGGCCAAACAGTCCTTATCTGCCATCAAAGTCTACATTTCTATGTTTCAACGAGACTGTGAATATCACGAACATGGCATCCTTGATTTTGCAGGAATATGTTTCGAAACACAGAGCAAAGCTCGTAAATGTGGTGACATACCCAAGATTCCTTGCTGTAGACAAGGGAATAGAAATAGTGCCAGACAAGCATTTGTTAACACAAGCAGTAGAAGCAAATTTGGGGCAATACCACTGTCCCATACATCTGTCATTTATGAGATCAGGAATACGTCCTAGTTACAAATCCCAAAAGAGATTACTAATGGATGTAAGAACATAAGAGCCATAGGCAGTGCAAAGGACTTCCCTGGCTACTTGATGCTCTTCTGCTTCCTTATTGTTAGCAGAAATTAATTCATTAATATTATTATTTGTCAAATCAAATCCCTTTGCAATATCCTTTATATTGTAAATTACTCTTCCTGAGCGAGACCATCTACACCATGCAAAAGAGGAGTTATGAAATTATATTTCATACTATCATGAACCTTTGGCATTTGTGCTTGCATATTGGCAATATCAGCCCTATTCCAGATAGACATACCAGAACCAAATAAGCCTGTGACTAAATCTATATTTTCAACAACACACTTAGTGTGTTTGGGTTGTTTACTATTTTTTGATGTTCCACTAGCTTTATGCTTTGTGAATCCTCTATGTGTGGTGCTCTCAGCCCCAGAATAGGGGTCATTATTGTGTACCTAGAAAGCTGCCAGAATATTTAATAACATGATTTGGAAAAAGCTGGAAATGTTTGCTGTGGAACATAAACTGAATTCCTCCAAATTCTAATGGGTAAGATTTAAAACCACTGGAACATGCATGCACTGCATGTTATTAACTAGGGCACCTGGTTGGGAAGTTGCAACTAGACCACTGAGTGGACCAGGTACCTGTTTTGGGCACTTAGTATCTTTTGTTACAAATTCTTGGGCATCACATGGTAAACACTTTAGGACAATGGTAGTGTTGCCACACAGTTCTGGATGCTAAATTCCTGGTTATCAATAGATTTTAAGCAAGAATTCAGATAAATCCTAGCTGTTAGGTTGTACACTCCAAAATTTGTAGGGTGTACTTGTTGGAGGGATAGGGTACCTCCAGGGGAAATCCCGGCATTGTGTCAGCCTTGGAGATTGCCCTTGCAAAGGCAAGCTACTGGTATTAGATATTTATTGTGAAGTGCATACCACTCAATTTCAAGACTGGATTGAGCTGAAGCGATGATCAACGCATTCAGCAGGGCCTCACTGCCCTCCCGAGCAGTGACCATGTCTTCTAGGACATTAATGTGGATGCCACGGGTTGCTTTTACATCCTGTGGACTTATGAGGTACTCTGCCCCAACAAGCTTGCTGGGTTTAGGGGTCACTGGTATCTTATCTGTGTTACGATATACGAGTTGGGCTTGTAAGAAGACCACAGTTCCTAAAAAGAAAAGTAAGCATAAAGAATCCATCTCTCTCTGTAACCTAAAAAAAAAAGAAAAGAAAAACATAGTTCAGAACTATTCCACTCAGTGGGGTAAGGAAAGTAGATTCAATCTCCTTTATACAGTTTCATCTGATTGGCATGTAGCCATTTGTCAGTGAGTTTCTTGTTCTGGGGTAGTCTAACTTGGTAGACTGATGGACTGAGCTTGTTTACAATGGGATAGGGTCCCTCCCATTTGTTTTCAAATGCATGAGTAGGTTGTGCAAATCTAAGAACCATTACCTGATCCCCAATCTGCCAGTCCACATAATGTACAGTTTTGTCAAATTGTATTTTGGCCTGTTGTTGGACCTTGCCCATGCTTTGTGCAGCAAACAGGAGCACCTTTTGGATAACTTGTGTGAGTTGCTTGAGATATTTATCTACTGGGAGCACACAGGTCCAGAAGCAGGTGTTCTGGTAGTCTCAAGGACCGTCTGGTCATGACTTCAAATGGGGTACACTGGGTACTTGTGGAGGGTGTCCCCCTTATTGCCATAAGGAGTAAAGACAATAATGAATCCAAGTCCTTGGGGTTGTCCTGAATGAATTTGGGTAACAGGAGCTTGATCTGCCTGTTAGCCCTTTCCACCTGTCCTGATGACTGAGGGTAGTAAGGGATGTGAAACTTTTGATTTACCCCTAACAAATCCAGAGTTTCCTGCATTAGTTCAGCTGTGAAGCTGGATCCCTGATCAGAGTCCACCTTTAGGGGTAGGCTCTACCTGGTTAATAGTTGGTTTACTAAAACATTTTGGGTCACTTTTGCAGTGTTGTTCTTTGTTGGAAATGCCTTGATCCATTTAGAAAACAGGTCAGTGATCACTAGAGCAAACTTTTTGTTGCTCTTAGTGTTTGGCAAGGGACCAATGTAATCAATCTGGATGTTGTTCCAGGGGCCTGAGTGCCTCTGGAGTAACAATTTGGCATTTTTCCTAGCTGGGGTAGGATTGTTCTGTGTGGAGATCAAACAGTTATTGATGCAGTACTATACATCATTTCTCATGTGAGGCCACCAGACAGAGGGTTTTAATCTGTCTATGGTCTTTTCCACTCCATGGTGTCCACCAGTTAGGGTGTCATGTACTTGATAGATAAAATCCATCCTCAGTTGTTCAGGTACTACACACAACTTTTCAGAAATATTCAAGCAGTGATACCATATGGGTAGGCTCTCACTGGATAGGTGAAGGTCATCTTTCACCATTTTGTAGGGGATGTTTGTTGTGAGTTCTTCCTCAGTCCCTTTGTCAAGGAATCTGAACACTGCCCTTAAATGAGGGTCCTTCTTTTGTGCAATTGCTAGATCTAAGGGCACAAAAGGAGTTGTTTTTTTTTATTCACAGCAGGAATGCATACTGTATCTGTGACAGAGGGAGTTTTCATTTCCCATTTGTCCCCTCCTTGAGCACCTTCTTTTGCCAGACAGTCAGCGTGATCGTTAAAGGGGAAATAAGGTTCCCTCTTACAGTGTTCTTGAACCTTATGAATGGACAGTTTATATTTAAACTGTCTGGTTAACATTGTGATACAGTATACACAAACAAGTCTCTGTATTTTATAGGAGTACCATCAGTGGACTGAAAATGTGTTTTCTCCCAGAAGGGTAGAAAATCAGTCAGAGAGTTACAGACCCAATCACAGTCTGCAGTGATGACAGTGTTTGCAATGCCTTGCTTCAGCAATTCCAGAATACAAGCCACAGCAACTAGTTCAGCATACTGTGTAGAAATCAAATCAAAACTGTCATCTTCAGGAAAAACAGCACACTCAACCCTCTTCCAAAGGGCTGGTGTCAAGTTACATGCTTCTGCTGCAGTGTCTGCCACTGACTTCACAACATTAGGCTTGCACCAGTCTCTTTCAGAAGTACATAGACCTCCTTTTTAAGGACATCCTTCTGTTCCTTTGAAATACCAGGCTTACTGATAGCCTCCTTAATCATACCTAGGACCTCCTGTTTGTCTTGCCTGGTCAAGGCAGCAATCACAGGTCCCTGCAATTGAATAAGCACAACTCCATGATGTGATGGACAGCCATACTGGAAGCTGCACTGGGCACCACCATCTTGGTGTACAGCAATATGGCCACCATCATGTGGGCATGAGCAGCCAGCTTGGGGATGGCATGGGAATGCAACGTGATGACATGTGTGTCCACCATTTTGAGACATCAACAATTCACTATTTTGTGAATCAAAAGAAGAATGGCCAGCCATTTGGCTAGCCCACTCCACAGCATGCTGTGAATCCTCACAATCAGACTCCTCATCACCAGAAGAGGTAAGGTCAATAGGCATATAATGAAAGTTCTCCATGGCTTTAATATGCTCAGCCAGTACCTCTCACTGATGGTGCAAATTTGCCATCTTTGCTCTGCATTTCAAGTGACTAACCTTGTTATTGGTAACACACAAACCGGCCACAAAATCTTTCTGCAAAACTCTGAATGTGGCGCTTACTTCAGCATGATCCTTAATCTTACTTTTGAGCTCACCACTTACCTGGTTCAGCTCCCCTCTCAGTTCTTCATTTTCCTCATGTAAGGTATCATTAGTCTCAGACAACAAATCAATCATGTGTATAACCTGCTTTCTATCAAGTTTTGCTTTTTCACAATCATCTCTCAAAGCATGTTATTCCTGAACATTACTGTTAGCAGTTTCATGTAACATGGACTCAAGCTGCTGACACAGCATCTGGATTTGTGACTTCAGCCTGACTGCAAGTTCTGTAAAATCAGCATTTAACACTACCATCTCTCACTTGACAGAAGTGTAATCTGACTCCACTGCAGACATCTGCTGTAATGAAGAGTCTAAGCTGGCAAACTGTGTTGCCACTATCAAGCCTTTGGAAGAAATCTTTTTGGTACCATTCCTTAAATCAGTATAATGATCAAAGATAGCATGTACAAGATCAACTTTATCTTTAGCTACTGTAGCAAAATCTTCAAAACCACCATGGCTAGTGAGGTGATGTGAGGTTTCTAGCCTCAACTATGCACATATTTTTTTCGGACATGTCAAAATAAACAGGGAAACCTTTAACTGTTTGTGATTCAGGAATTGCTATTTGAACCACAGTAAATGAAGGCACACAGACAACTTTTGACTTATATGGGTGCCTGTGAAGGAATATTCACAACTTGAAAGCACTCTAGCTGTCTCCACGGAATCTATTACAGCTTGGTGTTCCCACAGGGGAGTGGCAGCTCACTGCACAGATGTAAAAGCCTGACAGACAGGTCCCTAGTGCCTAAACACCATACACTGGGAATGGCTGACCATGACAATTTACACAGTAGAAGCTAACAGCTACTTGTCACTGAGGGATTACTCACTCCAATGTCTAAATCCACAAGGAAAATAAGCATAACTTTGACCACCACTCAGACATTTACCACAGTCACCATTGTTATCTAAAGTCCAGCTCTAGATCTATCAGATTATTGTATGTCTATAGTGTTAACCAAAGAACACACACAAGCAGTAAGTAATAACTTAAAGTTCAATACAATACTCACAGCAAACACGTGACAGACAAAATCACAAGAGAGTCAGTTTCTCACCAGTCCTCGAGGAAGGTATAATTCTCAGTGAGAAACAGGCTTACAGAAGGTTATATAGTAGTGATAACAACATAGTTACAGATATGGGGAACATAACACATTGGATGTGCACCCTGAATAAGGTATAAGCAAGGCATCTCCATTGGGCAGTTACTTAGGAAACAAAATTACTAATGAGTAAGAAGTTAGGAAAAAGGAAATACTCTATCAGCCGTAAATCACAGACAAGAAGAACACTGAGTGACCAGAAATACATGTGGCTTGATACCGAAGTATAAGACACAAACTACACATGATTATATAAGAACATAAGAATATATGGCAATCACTGATAATCCAAAAAGGCCCTCTTATCAGTGATATGGGTCAGAATGTATGTGTATAAAATACAAAAAGGAAAACATAATCTAGGTAAATGCATTATAGTGAGGTATAATGTATCATGCACGATGAGTGTAAAACATAACTCATAAGAGTAAAACAAATATAAAATGATGTACACGAAGGCCCGACATTCAAACTGTGCCAGGCTGTGGTGCAAGCCTGGGCGCAGCTCAACTTGGCTCCACAGGGGCGTGGACTGGGCGATATTCAATGGAGCTGTGCCATGGCTCAGCATCATTCAATATCGCACCCTGGTCACCCGCAGTGCGCATGGTGCAGTGGCACTGCACCAGTGCCAGTGGGCAGAGTGGAGCATGGGGATGCGCTAGCTCAAGTTCCATTGTGCTAGATGCAACAACCACGATATTCAAAAGTTGGCATGCAAATGGGGCCATAATGTATGCAAGACACAAATGGGGCCATTTATTTATATATTTATTTATTTATTAAATTTTGGTGACCGGTTAGGCCCACTGAGCCCTGAAGGTCCCTTTTTCAGGAGCGACCCGGGATAACAATACAAGTTATAAGAATAAACAAGGACAAAAGGAACATTTGAGGCATTGTGAGTTACATCATGAGGTGGTTACAGTAAAGACAAATAGTGGATACAGGCATGGTTACAGGCATGGTAAAAGAAAAGCAATGGATACAGGCATGGCTTACAGGTACGGTAAAAGAAAAGCAGTGGATCTAGGCATGAGTACAGACATGGTTATCATCATGACATGTAAGCAATTGGTAGTACTTTGCATATAATTTGCATGTCATTATGGCCCCATTTGCATGCAAGTGCGCTGATCTCCGACGACTTGTGCCTGGCTCCCTGCCAGGCAGCAGCCGTCGGGGCCCAACTTCCCCTGCAGCACGGCAATGTGCCCCACAGCCCGATCGTGGGCTGCAGTAAAAAAAATAGAATCCCACATCCCTGGTGGTCCAGTGGACCACTGCCCACCTGATCACGGGCTTCAGTAAAAAAGATTAGTCCTATATCCCTGGTAGTCCAGTGGACTGCAGCCTGCCCGATAGCAGGCTTAAGTGTGAAAAAAGATAACTCCTGAGATCTCATGATGCAGAGTGCTGAGTAGAAGCTCCTCCGCTAAGCTCCTGCCTCCCGAATACAAATTTGTTTTTTTATCGTTAAAACCTATCTAATTCCTCTGCTTACAAATTCTTCCATTGTTTAAACATCCAGTGCTCCAGTTTTGGGCATTAGTGTGGTAAATGGAGGCTTACATGAAGAAAGCCCCACAGAAACATACCCCCCTGCCACTCCTGAAAAGGCTTCAAAGAAATCCCGAGCCTCGAGTGGCCCAGAAAAGCCTGATCCTTCGTGTCAAGCTGGGGAGCAAGAACCTCTAACACTCAATAGGTTCTTGGAAGAATTTAAGCCATTTTGAGAAGAGATGAAAGATATGGCGACTGATTTGAAATCTCTTTCCAGAAAATTGGATGAAGTATCTCTTACTGTCTCTGATAATACTGCCCGAATAGTCTTGATGGAGAGAAAACTGGAAAGCCTAGATCCTGATCTGCTGTTAATGAGACAGAAACTATCTCATTTAGAAGTGAAACTTGAAGATTTAGTGGGCCGTAGCTGAAGAAATAATGTTGTAATACTCAGGCTTCCAGAAGGGGAAGAGGGCCAGCATGCTGTAGTTTTTGTACAGAAGCTGATAGACTGGGTTGCTGGTCCCTTTCCCTTCGGCCAAGTGTATATGATAGAGCGTGCTCATTGGTCCCTATGACCAAAGCCCCCACCTGATGTTCCCCCCGTCCCATTATCTGCCACGTTCTGAATAATTTGGAAAAGCAGCATTTCCTGCAGAAAGTCAAGGCCTTACAAGAAGTCTGTTGGGAGAAGGCAAAGTTGAGAATTGCACAAGACCTCCCCAGTTCGGTCCATCTGAAGCGGAAAGCGTTTCACCCTGTTGTAGCTAAGATTATTGCGGCAGGTCTAAAATTCAGGATGGGGTACCCAGCCAAGTTACAAGTCTCAGTAAATGGTTCCTGGCTTAGTTTTGAAGATCCTGAAGCTGCGTTGTCAAGCCTTAAATCAATGCTGCCAGATTTGTTCCGGATGACCTGAGAGTGCCTCTGGAGTATTGGGATTCATCGAGAGCTGCTGTTGGAGCTGTTACTCATTTTTTTTTGTGGAGAAGGCATTTTCCAAAGACTGTGATCAGACATGTTTGTTTTTTTAATTGGAACTGGGCTACCAGCATACAGTCTGACTGTTACCATTTCCATGCCCTGGCTTCCTGGTGTTAATATTGTTTCAGGGCGAAACCCTTTAGGGTTTGGTGATGGCCCATGCAGAAGTGCAATTTGGAGCTTATTACACATTCAGTTTTTTGGGAGTTGCATATGGGAGAATAGCTTTGGGTTGATGGTTTTTTGATTAGCTCTTATGTGTTAGTTTGTCAGGTTTTGGAGCGGTTTCGGGCTTTCATTGCATTTTTGGCAGGCCTGTTAGACTGGGATATAACCACAGGAGGGCGTGGCTTGCCTAGTTAATATATGTCTGGGTGGTTTTCAATTCGAGAAGGTTCTCCATCAGTTTTTATGCCATTTCAGCTTTTGCAGGGGGGTATTTTGGAACTAGGGGTTAGTAAACCCTGTGTAGTCACACTTCGTATCTTTCTCTTTTCAGGGTCTCGTCTCAGTTCTCACCTCATTTTTCGTTTCTTGCTTTCAGCTCGAGATTGGGGCTATCCCTCAGTACTAATTTTCCCTCTGGCTCTGGCTTTGGTGCAGTTCTCTACTGGGGACAGGCAACTTTTAAATCTCACTCCGGTGTTACGTGGTTACCTGTCATATTCACGTCTCTGATAGCTTGTTTCATTTCTCCTAGTCCTATTGGACTCACTATCGCGTCCATAGGCTTTGGAAGCCTGAGACCACTCTTTAGGTATTAAGGGCCTGTCAAAGTTGTTCGTAACTTACATTAGTACCTAGAGATATACGGTTGCGCTCCAGCAGAGGATATTTTCGGGGTGCGGGAGAGGGAAGAAATGACCCAGTATTGTGCTAAACATTGCTTGTGACAGATTTGGGGGTTGGGAGGTGGATGGGAGGTACGGGTTCTTGTTGGGGGAGTGGGGGCGTATGGGGGGTCTAAAGTTGGGCTTTTGATGGTGGGGTTAGGGTGGTGGGAGGGCCTTACAGCAGCAACCGGTAGGGTCAGATCACATGTATTATATACCCTGAGTGCAGGGCCGAATTTATAAAAACCTAGTAGTCATTATTAGGTGGCCAAGGAGGTGACTTTTGCAACGTGGAACGTTAAGGGGATCAGGAAAAACCTGAACAATATCAGGTTCTTAAACATTTAAGCCTATTATGCTCACAGATAACTTTTCTACAGGAATCACATTTATTAGAAGTGGAAGTTCCACAGATGAGGAGACAACAGGTGGGGATGATGTATGAGGCTCAAGGCTCTACCAATAGTTGCAGGGTCATGCTTGTTATTAATAGGAGCATTCCCTTTGTCTCTACACAAGTTATCAAGGACCCCGAGGGTAGGTTTATTTTAATTAAAGGTATTCTCTGGTCAGTCCCACTGCTACTGGACAGTATATATGGTCCTAATGTGGATGATCCTGGGTACTTTATGAGACTTATAAACATAATCCTGCCTTTGCTTCCTATAAGGATTATTTTGGGAGACGATTTTAATCAAGTCGTGGATTCAAATCTCGACAGGTCAGGCAGTGGGTCGGGGGGGGGGTCTTTCCAGGCCAGAGGGCTTTTAGGGATCTACTGGATCAATGTGGGCTCTGTGATGTCTGATGCGTCTTATATCCGGACTCCAAGGAGTTTACCTACAGATCATTGGCACACGGCTCGCAGTCCCGCATTGATTACATTTTTATTTCTCAGGCTTTCTTGCTGGGGGTCAGGACTTCGTCGATCTAACCTGGCCCTGTCTCTGACCATTCATTGGTGCTGTGTAAACAGGAACTCCAGGATGTTTCAAAGAGAGAAACAAGATGGAAACTTAATGACCAACTGCTTAAAGATTCTAAATATTGCAAGCTCATAAGGGAACAAATTGAGGCCTTTTTCTTGTCCAACCCCTTAGACAGTGCAAAACCAGATATCATATGGGGGGCCTTTAAGGCCTACATGAGAGGCATTCTTATTAGTATGGCGGTGACCAGGAAAAGGGCTAGGGAAAAGGAACTATTATCATTACTATCCCAAATTCGGGTATTCAAAATTAATATTTCAGCTAATACTCCAGAAGAAGACAGGAGGAAGCTCCTATTGCTGAGAGATAGATATTTAGAGGTGCTCCGGGAAAACGCAGAGTTAGCTATTATATGTACCAGAGCTAGTTACACTGATCAGGGAGAGAAGGCCGGGCGCCTATTGACACTCCGTATCAAGCAACAAGAATCTGCGAGATTCATCCATCCAATTAGGGCGTCAGCTGATGGGTCTCTGAAAATATCTCCTACCGAGATAGTTCAAGAATTTGCTTTACACTACGAAACGCTGTTCAGGGACATGGAGCACCCTCCCAGTCCTGAGAGTGTGGAGAAGTATTTGACTGACTCTCATTTGCCCTCCCTCCCAGCACATCACAAAGACTTTCTAGTTTCTTTTATATCACAGGAGGAAACTGCTGAGGTAATCAATGGATTACCTTCAGATAAAGCTCCCTGTCCCGATGGATTCTCTTCCCTTTTCTATAAGACATTTCGAGATCTCTTATTACCAGTACTTAATCGATTATTTCAACACATTCTTTCTGGGGCAGAGGTTGATTCTCACCTCTTTGAAGCCTTGATAGTGCTTCTCCCCAAACCAGACAAAGATATATCTCTCTTAAATCAAGACATCAAAATTCTTTCAAAGATTTTAGCTAATAGGTTATCTGTGGTACTCCCTGAGTTAATAGGCATGAATCAGGTAGGATTTATGAAAGGAAGCTCATCAGCTGACCACTTGCGTACATTATCTCATGTCTTCTCGGCTACCAGAGATGCCGAGTTCCCTGCAGGCCTGGTCTCTTTGGATGCCGAGAAGGCGTTTGATTGGGTAAACTGGAGTTTCTTGTTCAAGGTTTTGAGTGCCTTCAAATTCCCTCTGGTATTTATATCTTGGGTTGCTGCACTATATAAAACCCCTACAGCAAGAATCTCGGCAAACGAGGCTTTCTCTAACTCCTTCCCACTCCATTCAGGGACTAGGCAGGGCTGCCCCCTATCGCCTCTGTTATTCAATTTATATTTGGAACCTCTCATTGAAAATATTCTCAAATGTATCTCTATACAAGGAATTTGGGTTGGACACCTTGAAATTAAAGTCACCGCGTATGCTGATGATTTGTTGATACACCTATCCCACCCGGTATCATCTGTACCGCCTCTACTGAATGAAATATCTAGAATAATGAGCTTTCCAATTACAAGTTGAATGCCAGTAAATCCTTATTTTTTCCATTAAACCACAAGGTATTCAAGAACGATATTAGTCCCTTAGGTTTATGTTGGACTCCCAGAGCGTTTAGGTATTTGGGCATTAAGTTATCCCGTAACCCCTTAACATGGTTTAAGGATAACCTTGACTCCCTCTCACAGCTTATTATTCACGACCTTGACAGATGGTCTAAACTTCCTGTATTACTATGGGGCAGGATTAATATAATCAAGATGAATGTTTTTCCTAGAATTTTTTTTTATTTATTTAGCTTTTTGTTGACCGGCTAAGTGCACTAGACAAATCCTGCCTATTTTCAGGCACGACCCGGGGGAGGGGGATACAGATGAATGCCAACTGACCTTGCAGCAGATTAAGCTGTTGGTGGTATTTTTAGTGAATGAGGGAAATTTGGCCAGGACACCGGGGAAATTCCCCTACTCTTTTCGATAAGTGCCATGGGATCTTTAACATCCACCTGAACTACCACCAATCCAGGATACCCCTTATCCCTTCTCAATACTTTTATCCCTATACGTTGGTTTATAAAACTACATAGTATATTTACCAGATTTATCTGGGCTGACAAATATCCACGCTTGGCCTACTATAAACTAACTGCTCCAAAATTTCAGGGGGGGGCTGCGGATTCCCCATATGGCAATATATTACTGGGCTAGTCACCTAGTAAAATGCATGAGATGGGTATCCCTGGACCCTGAAAAGGAACAACCAGTATGGCTTAGGATTGAATTAGATGCAATTAAAGTTAAAAACCTGGACCCCCTAACCCTATTTAACCTTAAAATATCACAGGTATGGATAGATGAGTGTCCCATAGTAGGTATTTCATTAAGGGTATTCACACAGTTATGTTCATTTCTTCATTATTCCCCCTAGACTGACTTAGCTCAGTCCATTTGGAACTCCCCATCTTTCACTATTAATAAGAAGCAGATTTCCAGTAAATGGTTGCCTCAATTGGGTGATGGAAAACTGTACTCCTTAGTGGATGGGGAGGGACACTGGTTGTCCTCAGGTGAAATTACTGAAAAATTTCTCATTCCAGTTTCATCTCACTTCAAAGTTATGCAGTTAAGACATCTACTAACAATAGCCCTGGGGAATATTCCCCCTTCCCAGATGGTGTCAGCCCTGATACCTGAGATCTCTTTACTTACCGGATCTTCAGGCACTGTATCTAAATTATACAGAGTGTTGTTTCATAAAAAATATGGGGACTTTTTTGGACCTACTAGATTTTGGAACTCGCTCCTTCCTCAATACCAGTTGGATTGGCAATCTCTATGGAGATCTTGCCATAAATATGTTTCCCAAGACAGATTGCGTCTTATGCAATACCATATATTACATAATGTGTATTGTACCCCAGTTAAATTAAAAAAAATGGGGGTTTTCGATTTCTAGTATCTGTATTAAGTGTATGCGGGAAGAAGGAACACTCCTTCACATGTTTTGGTCCTGTCCCAAAGTTTCCCTCTTCTGGAATTCAAACAGGACGTCTCTGGATCCCCTACTGGGCCTTCAGGAGTATTTCATTCTTGATATATGTCTCTTAGGGGACATGTCCTCTGTCAGGGTTAAAATCAGGAAATTTTATATTTCCATGATTGCTCTATCTGTTAAGAAACTCATCTTACGCCATTGGAAAGACAAATCCACCCCATCTTTCCAAGAGTGGTCGCACGAAATCCTTGCTAATCTTCTAACAGAAAAGGCGATTGCAAGCCTTCACAACAGACTTGCAACTCACAACAAAATATGGGATCCCCTCCACTCCTTACTCTCACTGTCTCATTTGTGAACATGTCATATCTCAAACCCTCTCACAGGCCCTCTGGGAATGAGCATTGCACTTAGGGGTTATATGGAGTAGTTGCTGCTGTAAGAGGGATGGGCGGGTGGGGTGCGCTTGAGCAGTTTTATCTTCATATGTGGTTATGTCACATCTTGTTTTGCTGTAACTGCCCATTATAATCGGAAATGTACCAATAAAGTTTAAATTGAAAAAAAAGATAACTCCTATATCCCTGGTGGTCCAGTGGACCGAAGTCTGCCCAATTGTGGGCTTAAGTGAACTAGTACTGGCCCCCATATCCCTGGTGGTCCAGCGGACCACCCTTCTCACCCGCCCACTAATCCCCACCGCCCCGATCCTCCCCAGGTCAGCGGCGGGTGGCAGCACCCTAACTGCCTGCCACCTGCCGCCAGCCAACTGACACCGCCGGTAGGGCTGTACGCCCATTGGTCCACAGTGTGAGCCAATGAACGTGCCGCCCATACTGTACTACACATTCCAGATATGTGAATGGATCTGGAATGTGTAGTACAGTATGGGCTACACAACCATTGGCTCACACTGTGGACCAATGAGCATACAGCCCTACTAACGGTGTCAGTCGGTTGATGGCGGGGCGGCAGGTGGTTGGGGTGCTGCCACCCGCCACTGACCTGGGGTAGAGCGAGGTGGTGGGGATCATTGGGCAGGTGGGGAGGGGGATCTGCTGGACCACCAGGGATATGGGGGCTGGTACTAGTTCATTTAAGCCCGCGATCGGGCAGACTTCGGTCCACTGGACCACCAGGGATATAGGAGTAATCTTTTTTACTGAAGCCCGGGACTGGGCAGGCAGCAGTCCACTGGACCACCAGGGATATAGGAGTTATCTTTTTTCACACTTAAGCCCGCGATTGGGAAGACTTCAGTCCACTGAACCACCAGGGATTTAGGATTAATCTTTTTTTACTGATGCTCGGAATCGGGCATGGGGGGGCGCCACCACGGAGATGCAGCTGGAGCTCAGGTGGCCACCCACAGGTGGCAGCTGCCGTGTTGCGCCCTGCAATGTGGCAGCTGACCTGTGGGTGGCCATCCGTTGTTCCTTTTTTTTGGATCAACTTTGTGCTGGCGCAGGTAGGGGTTGCATATGCATGGCTCCGCACATCCCGGGCTGAATATCGGGCTGTGCAGAGTATGCATGGGCACACCCCCCCCACCTGCACCTGCATACATTACTGATGCACTCTGGTGCATTGGGATTTGTACCAGGCACAATTCCCATTTGAATATCATGCCAGGGCGCATCAGTGGGTTGCACATGGTGCAACACTGTTGCACCATGCGCAACCCTTTTGAATATCTGGGCCATAGCATACAGTAGCATATATTAGCAGCAAAGCATATTTCTAATGCCCATGCTTGTACGATGGGTACCTACAGCTTCATATTAGTTCAAATAGCAGTATCACAGTATAAGTGACCAGGAACACAATGTAATGTGTAAGTGGGATAGCAGAGATGCATATCCCAGGCATAACAAGGGTAAACAATGGCAATCCCCATGAACACATGTCATCCTTGTCCGAGGATCTTTAATGTACCCCTGATTGAGGACATCCTCATGGACCAGAGTCTATCTACTTTCACTGTCTACCAACTCCTGGACATTTTTGGAACCAACACCAACTTCCATCAAGTATGGTCCCCAATTAGCTGGAGCAAGTGTTACAGGAGATTTTTTTCTTTGTGGGGCACCACCACTTGATATGTTCCTTTTTCTCTTGTTGATGGTAAACAATACCAGGTCAATGTGTTGAGGATGGTACTTTACTGCTGTTTTTATCAGTGTGTGCGGTGTATGGTTTAGAGGGTGAAACTTTAGAGCTTTAAAAGGTCTTACCATTCTCTGACTCCTCTGATCTTTTCTCATGGTGGTTGGTATAGTTTGTCGAGCAAGCTGGAAGTTCTCTGCAAACTTGATGGCCTGTTCACCAGTTTCCCACCGATGGGTCCTCTGTTAGGCCCTGGATAAACAGTTGCAGTACCAATTCCTCAGTGATTTGTTGTGCTGTACACCCTCCTGGTTGAACCCATTTGCAGCATTGTTCCTTTAGTCTCACAAAGTATTCTCATGGATAGTCAACTGCTCAGTACTGCAAAGCTCAGAATGTCTGTCTATACAACTTGCTGTTAATGTCATATCAGATTAGGATGGATGCTTTGACTTTGTCATAATTGGTAGCCATGGTGGTGTCCATATGACTGTAAGCAAGTTGTGCTTGGCCAGTAAAATAAGGTATGATATGGATTATCCTCTGACCACTGGGCCAGCAGTATGCTATGGCCACCCTCTCAAACGTTGTGAAATAGGTCTCAATGTCATCATCAAAACCCAGTTTCATCAACTTCTCATCTCTCAGTGTACTGCTATTATCACTTAGCTCAGCTGTTCATACAGTGTGTTGTACAGTCTTTAGCATTTTACAGATATTTTTCTTTTCCGTGCTCTCTTATGACCTCTCTTTTCCTGTCTCAGTCACCCAATTGAGAAGTTAAGTAGGTTGCTTGGGAGTAGTGTCTTTTCCACTATATGGCTTTTCTTCATTCTTTTCCTCTTGCTCTTTTTCTATGCCCACCTTGTCTGCTGTAGTATCCATCAGCATTAATGGGTCTTTAGAACAAACCATTGGCCCCTCCTTGAATTTTGTAGTCATGCTTATGGTCACCACTCTCAGAAGAACAGATTGAGCTCTTCTTCTAGTTCCACACCCCTGTCCTTGCAGCATCCACAGTGTGTTTTCCTTGAGGCCTGGCTCAGCACATTATCCATTGAACAGATAGTAAAATCCTACTTCGGATGCTAAATTGTCATGGCATGGTAGCACTTGGACAGCAAATTTTGAGGAAACCTCAATAGAAGTGTGTTTATTTGAAGAACAAGTAAAATATCAAATAAAAGACTTAATAATCAGAGCAGTCTTAATCCAATTTTGATACCGTGGAAACTTTCTGGGATCCTGCATGACAAGTCTGATATCTCTGTGAGGAAGTCTAAGAGTCACACTTCCATCCTTCAGTGCCTTCAACAAGTAATTGTTGCTGTGATGTGACCAGACACCAACTGACTCAAGTCCGAATCAGCAGGGAAATCCTTTAGAGGAGAAATCCTGCCTTCCAGTTCCCATAGGCTCCACAGAATAACAGTCTTCACATAAAGTACTAAAATGTACACACAAGTAATAGGGCATTGTATAACAGGTACTGAATTTAGTGCAGTCAATGTTGGTCAATATTACAACTGTGCCTTATTACTATAAATAAACAAGAAATAGGCAGACATCTAAGAAACATTTGTTAGCCTAACTAGAAGAGTGCTTTGTGCCCTCTGAATCAGCTGTTATAAAAATTCTAGAATATACTGGCAACTCTGCTATAATTTTGCTGCACTGTTCTATTGCTATAAGATATCACTATGCATCAAGTTACTACTTCACTGTTTCTGCATATAGTACATTATCAACTTTCTTTTTTAGTATGTTCAGGGTAACAGAGAGGAAAAAAAGAGGTCATAGGAGAACAAGATGCACAAAGACCCTGCCAGGCCAGACGAAGGGAGAAAAAAGGTCACAGGATAGGAAAAGGATTCCACTGTCCAAAATAGGGGAAGGGGGGTCCCTCAATCTCTCTCTGTCTCTCTCTTTCTCTCCTTTCTGTATTTCTAATTACTTAAACAGTGATAGGAGACATCAGACTTACTGCATGCCCCCTCAGATATGCCTATAATTCTTATATTGTTCCTATGGCTTCTGTTCTCCATGTCTTCAACCCTGTGCCATAGTAGTGCCGCCATGGGCTCAAACTCTTGAATTCTGACTTCAGTTCTAGAATCTTTGTCATTGATATAGGAGAGGAAGGTGTCTGAATCTCGTTGCACATGGTGGAGACTTTGAGGTTTTTCCTGGAAATCCACCACCGAGGATATAAAAGTGAATTTATATATTTTTTTGGTAGTGTTTATTGTTTGGAAAAATACCTTTGAGCAAAAGCTAATTTACAAAGGTTCCACATCAAGAAACACATTAAAGACATTACAGACATTTGAAACAAGCAAGGTACATTACACTTTGTACAAAACAATGGAGTTAATCCTGTACCAACGATCAGTAAATTAGCAAGAACTAATCAACAGGGTTATTGGTGTAACAGGTAGGGGCCAAGTAGGAGTCCTTGTCATAAAGGGGACTGGATAGTCAGTGTGGGCAGAGTGCCATAGATGGGAGGGTTTGCAAATAGGGGCAGCAAGGCAAATATTCAACCATGACCTAGGGAGCTTGCATCCCAAGATTTATGAAGTAGTAGGGATGGGGGAAATGATTTTTCTACCAGTGGTGGAGCCAGGGGGTAGGTGGGGGGGAGCAGACTGAGTGGAGGAGAAGAGAAGGAAGGGGCTTGGTGAACCTTCAGGGTTCAATTAATTCTTGTAGTCCATGGATGAGACTAATACACGGTATCGGGCAAGTGTTACACAAAAAGGGGGGGCTTGAGGTCAGCTCCAGGCATGGGATCTTTGCTGACACTCACAAGTGCTTTTGCTAACTACTAGTTGTTTCAATTATGATTTGAATGCCAGCAGGCTCGAAGAATTGGGTGAGGTCTCAGGGACCTCCTTAACCCATAAGGGGTCTCTATAGTAGAAAGAAAGTCCAAGTACTGTTCTCCAAAATGGGACTTGGCACAAGCTCTGAGTGTTGCCTCTGGTGCTGTACTTGTTTTCTGATGGAGATAACATATGTACAATGCAAGGGGTGATCATCCCAAGAGGGCCTTCTTACCTAGGAGGCAAGTTTAGAACTTTATTCTGTTTTAAAGGGTGAGCAAATTGGTTTGCTCATGCAGTGTACAGGTTTGAGTGAAGCGATCAGCATCGAGGATAAGCCTACAAACCGTTTTTAGGGCTATGACTACCTTTTTAAGAGCTGTGTCGGTGGCTGTGCCATAACCAATCAATACATAATCTATAACAGATAGAATTAGGCTGGAGACTGAGATATGGAGTGCAGTAAGTGTGAAGCTATACCTGTGTCTGTATAGAACCCCGAGCTTGGTGTTAACTGCCTTCACCACTGAGTCGACATGCTGAGCATAAGAGAAGGTATCATTTATTGTGACCCCTAGGTACTTGAAATAATTCACCTGCTCGAGCAGTTTAAGCTTGTCATTGGTGATAGTTAGAGAGGGGTGTCTCTTCTTAAATTGTGGGCTGGAGATAAGCTGACTTTTTTGTAGTTAAGTAAGAGTTTTTGTGAACTGAACCAACCGTACAGTTGGTGAAATGTAGACTGCAGATCGTCATCCAGCAGCTTGATATGGGAGTTGCTGCTGAGGATGATGGCATCATCCGCATAAAGAATAAGATTGCTATTGCAGGCCACAGGGTTCTCATTCAGGAACAGGAGGAACAGCAGTGGCCCAAGTATTAAACTTTGGGGTACTCCTATGATGACTTATTTGAAGTTGGAAACAGCTGGGCCTACTTTAACTCATTGTGATCTGTTGGATAAGTAATCTGTGAACCAGTGAACATCACTTGAGGCTATTCCTAGGGACCTTAGCTGCTTCTGGAGGAGTGAGTGGTTAACCATGTCAAAGGCCTTTGTTAGGTCAAGGAAGACTGAACCCACCATCACTCCTTCAGCGAATGCTCAGTGCACATATTCAGTGAAGTCTACCAGCACGGTAGCAGTGCTGCGATTTCTCCAAAATTCATGCTGTTGGTGACACTGCAATTGGTATTTTTGCAGGTAGTCAGAGATTTGATCAGCTACTATCTTTTCCAGTGCTTTGGATAGCGGAGAGATGATAGATATGGTGTGGTAGTTAGCAATGCAGGACCTGTCACCACTCTTGAGAACAGAGGTCACCATGGCTTGCTTCTAGATGCTGGGGAATGCAGCCAAGGTGAGCAATTTATTAAAGATTTTGGAAATGTGGAAGATCAGTATGCCAATGGCCAGGGCAACCAGCTTCATATCTAGGTTGTTACTCTCTAACCGGGTTTTCCCCAGGAATTTCTTTACACATGATATGGTCTCTTTCACTGTTACTCATTTAAAGTAGAATTTAGGGTGCTCCTTCACTCTGGTTATACTGTACTGGTTCACCTCCATCTTCTCCAGGTAGTCTGGAGGGAAAGCTGAACCTAGATCCATGAAGGCACTATTGAATGACTCGGCTATTGAGTGTGGATCTGTGGAGTTGGTACCATTGATTCTGAGCACTTAGGGTGGTTTCTTGTCACCCTTCCTGAGGAAATACTTAATGTTCTCCCCAAAACACATCCCATCACCCCAGTTCCTTTCCAGCTGGTCCCTATAATAATTAGCCTTAGCAAGTCTAATGAGCCATGTGCATCTGTTTCTGGCTGCCATGTAGTGCTGGTAGTTGTTTTTGACCCCAGTGGATCTGACTGTCAACCAGAAGTTTTCCCTTTCCTTCATGAGATCCAGCAGATCACCAGTTATCCATCCATTATTATTGCCACAAATCTTTCATTTCCTGATTGGGGAAAATTTGTCACAGACACAGTTAAATTTGTCTGTGAAGAATTTTAGTACCTGATCTATATTCTGCATGGTGTTAACAGGGGACTAGTCAATCAGGGCAAGCATTTCCTTGAAAGAGTTGAGCTGTCCTTCTTGTAGGACTCTGCTCTCTGCAATAATAGCTGGGGCTTTCCTAAATTTGTTGGACCACCGGCATGTGACCAGAGAGTGGTCACTTACGGCATCAGCTAGGACACTGACCTTGGATAACCTATTGGGTAAGCTTGATAGGAGCCAGTCAAGCAGGGTACAGTTCCTGTTTTGTGGTTCCTCCTAGTAGATTCTGTCACTAGTTAAGTTAGATATGAGCTGGCCACTATGTCCTTCTGGGAGGTTGCCTTCTTGCTGAGTCAGTTTAAAGTCACCAGTGATAATGAGTTTGTGATCCTTTTAAGGGCTGTCTATGGCCATGAGGACTTTACTGAATCCTACTGTGGCCTTTTTTGGAGGGAGGTAGACTGACGCAGTGATCAGTGATTTATGGTTTGAACCAAAAAGAAGTTTTACCCCTAGCAGTTTGTGATCATCAGTATTGTCTGTAATAGGGAGGACAACCCCTTGTAGAGTGTCCCTAATGTAAATAAGACACCCATCCTCCCTTTGATTTTCCTATCATACCAAAAGGCATGGTATCCAGCCATCACAATTTCATTATCCTTCATATGGGAGGATAACCAAGTCTCAGTTAGACAAATAATGTCCAGGCAGTGCAAGGCCTTCCATGCCTGGAATTGTGCTAGCTTAGGGAGAAGGCTACATATATTCAAGGTTCCAATTTTAGACCAGCATTGCTGGTGCTATTCGCACTTATGCCAGTTAGTGGTATTGGATTAGGATGTACGTTATCAGACAGGAGAAGCAACATCAGGATCATTTTTATTGTTGTTATTCTGATGGTCAATGAGGACTTAACCCTTCCAGATCATTTGCTTGCCAAGGATGGGCAAGAGTTTAGTAAGGCAAATAGGTGGGGACAGGTAGGGAGGGACACAGTCCTTTTTGGTTGCTTGTTTATAGAAATTAGGAGGCACAAATGATGCATGCATTATAGGGCAGCATTTTGATAAGGAAATAATAGCTAGTGCCTTCAGATAATCAGCCTGGTCTGGGCATGGAGAAGGAGAAACAGGAGGTGACGATACAGATCACTGTTCATCTGGACCTATGGCCAATAGGAGAAACAGCAGCCCTATAATAGTGTGGCTAATCATTTTATCAGTGGGCAGGTTGACTCGCAGATGGACTAGTGGTGAAGTATTGCTTTAATACGACAAGCGGCCAATGCACCCACATTCGAAAATAACTTAAAGAGAATAGCTTTGTGGACTGGGGCCTAAAAACCAGCAAGCTAAAAACACTGGTGCAGCATTAAAGCCATCAATTGCTTCATGCATCTTAAGAGGTAGGCTGGGTCAGAATTGGGGGGCATGTCCATGGTCTGGAAGAGCATTTAATGAAGGCTGGGGGGACAGGGCAGGTGGCGGGGCGGTCCAAACATTTGGCTTCCAGCAAGCACTTGGGAGGCAGCTTGCACTTGTGCAGTTCGGTCCCTTTTCCATAAGGTAACCTTCAGCTGGAAAAGTAACATCTACACACAACATTCCAACCTTGTTAGAAAATAAGGCCCAGTTTAGGTAAAATTTATGGCTGCAGAAGCAGCAGCACTGATGGTGGATTACCGCAGGAGCCAGATGGCTACCCTGGGAGCTGGAGTCTTTGGCAGAATGTGCCAAAGTTCAAAATCAGTCGGTGCTGTACCTGTGCTGTGGGTGAGTGGGCAGGTGGCAATGCCAGTGAGGGAGCCTTGTGCCTGTGTGGGTCGTTGATCCCCAGAGGAGAGAGGGACAAACAGTGAAAATTAGTAATGGTCCAAATGGGAGGGAAGCTGACTGCACAAAGGGGACAAAGGATGTAGGCGAGTCAGGGCTAAATCTGTAGGAGGGGGTGAGATGGGGTGGGGAAACAGCTGCTGCAGGAGCTGCCACAGGTTTCCAGGTTTCAGCAAGAGCCGGGTCCCTAATTAAGATCTACCATCCCTGCCTCTCTTCAAGCTTTAAATTAATTCAAAACATATTGTAGCTTCCTCTTTGCAATAGTCCCTTTAGTCACAGACATCAGGGTTGTCATCAGGGTAGCTGATGGGACTGGTGGGGAGGCCATTATAGCATGTGGCTGACAGAAGAAGATTGTATCAACATCAGTGTTATCTTGGTGACCTGTGTAGCTGATAGTCTGCAAATACAGGATTTCCTTGGGAAGAAGTTACTCTAATGAGTAAGCTGGAACTGTCCTGCTATGGTGAGTCTGAATTTTCATGTTTTTTGACAGATTCTTCCTCAGGCTGTGAGGAGAAACAGTCTCGGAACCCATGTCTTTTAGCATCTAGCACATGCCCTCATAACACAGACCCTAAGGGACAAGCCAGTCAAGAAATTATCTGTTTAATTTTGTTCGTACCAGTAAGATCTTTGGTAAACAATGCCTGGTGCAAAGCAATCTGTTTCATTAAAGTGTACATACAATTGGAGGGGTGGATGCAAAACATCCTAGACAAAAGAGTGAATGAAGGACACCTAGGAGCACTCACAGTCATGACTTTAGTCAGTAAGAAGAGCATTTGGAATCCAAGAAATAAAATCAGATTCATTGGATTTTGACCCTTTACAGGATTCTGGATTTTCTGAACTGAAGGCCAAAAATCCTTATTCCTGAGAAATGGATAAGATTCTGATTCTGAATCATCATCTGATTCCAACAACCTTTTAAAACTCCCTCCACCTGGCTAACACTGCCTGCAGTCAGCAGTGCTGTACTTTAAGGCACCCCCCCTCAGCTGAATGACCTCCTCTTCCCCATTCTGTGGCTCTTACTGTACATTTTGCTTTTGAATCTGTGTATATGCTGGTGTAGTCCATCAGTTCTTGCATGCCAGTGCCAGCAAGCTTAGTAGTCAATCCATTCCTTACTCCTAGTTGACTATGATGAAGTTCTGACTCCCAAGCAGGTTCAACCCACCATCATGTGCCAAGTGCCACATTAGTAGAGCCCAGGCAATTCCTGAACTAGGAAATTAGTTGCATAAAGGGGTAGAAGTAGGACTCTATTGAAAACTGTTTTTCCCCACCCCCTCTTGTGTTTGTCAGATACCTTTTCCTTCTCTATCCACCAATTCAAGACCTCTACTGGCCTGTCTGCTTTAATCTCCACCTCATCCACCTCTGGAACTGCCTCCTCTTCCCTAGGAATTCCACCTGCTATTCCCTCCCTCTTTCAGGATAATTTCAACCCCTCTTGTGTCTACACCTTAACCTTCCCCTCTCTTGCCTCTTGTTTGTTTCCACTTCACCCTACAGTATACCCAACAGCCATCCCCATAAGTGTTTGCTGTCACTGCAGTTTAATTACAGTAATACCAAACACTCATACTAAATCCTTTGTACTTCCACCACCCCCACTCACCTAGTCCCTCTCATTTTAGTCATCTGGCTTCAGTTTTATTTGAAATAACTAGAACTGGACTGCAGCTTACCATTTGATCTGGGTGTCTGAAGACACCAGCTGATTGATTTTATTCAATCCCTTTTGGCTGTCACAGGCTGTAAATTGACTCAGCTGCATTGTTTTATTGTGGCAGCACAGCCTATTAATTGGTGGGTATGGACTGAGAGAGGTAAGCAGCAGGGGACGCTAAGTGCACATCACTGCAGAAGTAGCTAACCAGAGGGCCACTTTAGAGGAGCCAAACTTGAATCATCCCCTTGGACCTTTAAAAGCTGGCACAAAACCTCCCCAGCAGACTACAGCTTACCATTTTGTCTGGGTGTAATAGAACACCATCTGATTGATTTTATTCAATCCTATTCTGCTGCCACAGGCTGTAAATCCACTCTACGGCATTGTTTTATTATGGCAGCATAGCCTACACAGTTGTTGGTTACGGACTGAGAGAGAGAGAGGCAGAGGAAGACACTAAGGGCATGTTACTATATATTACTACCCTCCTACCAGCAACCCTTCCACCCTCCTGGGTGTTGATCGATATATAGAGACTACAGGTAGCTGACAACTGATGCTTCCTGTTGGAACAGAAAGGGAAACCTGCTGAGTTCAAACTGCAATGCCAACTTCAGGTAGTGAAATTAACTGCAATATAGTAAGGGACTAAGTCTTTCAAACAAGAGAGCTAGGTTAATACTACTTCAAGCACTAGAGTCAAGGAAAACAGGCCAGTGACAGCTCCAAGGAAGAAAACTAATACAAAAAAAATTCCCAGCAAATTATTTTGTTGGGGTCTTCTGGCATCAACAGTCAAGTCCAAGGGAAGCAAAAATATCCAACAAGTCGGTATGGATATTAGTGGCTGCCATGGGTGTGGTGCACTCTTCCCCAAACAACTTCTCTGGAGAGATTGGTATTCCCACATATGTAGGATGCTTAACATACTAAAGGAGAAGCTGGGTGCAGCATGGAATAAGATATCACAGCTGCAACATGAACTGTATTGGAACAGAATTTTAAAATACCACCAACAGCTTAATCTGGTTCAATGTCAGTTGGCATCCATCTGTATCCCCTTCCCCTGGAGTAAGGCTGAAAATAGGCAGAATTGGCTAGTCCTTTCCTGGCCAACAAAAGCTAAATAAAGAAATCTACACCCTCAATTTACACAAAATTAGATCCCTCCTAGAAGTCCACTCCCACAGAGACAATCCAGTCCAGGGGGATGGAAGGTAGTGACAAGAGGAAGAAGTAAAATCAGCAGAACCGACCAGTTAAACTCTAGACTGTCTGAAAGGCAAATCATTTTGCACCTTTATCAGATGATTAAGATCAGGGCCACATGGAATAGGACAGCAAGCCAGCTGAGGGGACAAGATAGCACTCGGAAATAACAAATGGTGGTGGCAAAATAAAGTGCAAGTAAGAAAGTATTCATTGTTGTAGACTACATGATAAGAGGAATAGACACCAAACTGAATGATGGTGGACAAATTGATGTGTTAATCAAATGCCGCCTGGGAGCCTCAGCGATGCATGATATTGATCACATCTTGAGGATAGTGAAGAGAGAGAGGGGGATGGCCTTAACATCCTGATACACCTTGAAATGAATGACCTGGCAAATCAGTCAGTAGAGGAAGCCAAACAGAAATTAATGAAACTAGATGAACGTTTGGCAACTCAGTCGACCTCCATGGCCTTCTCACAAGTTCTTCCAGTGTGGGGCAAAGGTGGAAACACAGACGGACTCAGAAGCAAGGAGATTGATGAGTTCAATGTTTGGTTGCAGAGCTGGTGTCATGGAAATGGGTTTCACTTCATAGGCACTTGGGGAGACTTCTGGGAAAGGAAATTCTCCAAATATGATGAACTACACTTGACCACTGAAGGAGTTAAGAGTTCTAGGACAGATGATTGACATCAGCATTGGACATTTAAACTAGAAAGGGGGAGTTAGAGGCTAAATAACCTATCAATGACACTTTAAAAGATAAAGATTTATCTGTCTCTCCCCTACAAATAGGAAATACACACAGAAATAGAAATAAGACAAAAAGGGGCAAAAAAGGAGGTAAGGCAAGGGTCAATCAGCAGTCTGAGATAAAGAAGGAAATTATGCCTTCCATGAGTGAGGACAGGAGGTGTATATAGGAGGGAAATAGAGATAGAAGAGAAAAGGCAAGCATGGCGGTAGCAAAACTAGGAAAGCCATATCCATGAATGCCTGCAGCCTGGAAATAAAATCCCAGACCAGAGGCAGATCTGGATATCGTCACTGTTACCAAGACATGGTGCATGGGAAACCATGACTGGGACATGGCTGTATCAAGGTATGTGCTAATTCAAAAGGATATGGTGGGAAAATAGGGAGGAGGATTGCTCACCGATGGAAACAGTGTTACAGATGTAATGGTGGGTAGCCACCTGGGGTCCAGTGATCACCGTACTGTGTGATTCAACATGAGAACAGTGGAGAAGTCAAACCACAGAAAAGCAAGGGACCTGGATTTCAGATGGGCTGACTTTGCAAAGTTGGGGGAATGTCTCAGGACAGCTCTAGCAGGGAAGAAGGGAAGACTTCAGCCAAGTGGCCCTGGCACTGCTACCTGCTGGTGGCCAGACCTCTGCATCCAGCCCTCCACCCCCTGACCAAGGAAAGCAGCTATAAGCCCAAACAAGGCTCTCCACTTCAGCCCAGCAGCCCTGGCGCCAGTACCTGCTGGTGGCCAGATCTCTGCATCCAGCTTGCCACCTCCTGACCAAGGAAAGCAGATACGTTTCATCAGCTCCTAGTTCGGAGCTGTCAGGCTTCAATCCCCGTAACTGGACTGGCTCCTGTGGACTGTGGCTGCTTCCCAATTGGATGCTGTAGATTTCCATTAAGAAAGAAAGAATCCAAGGCACCTTTTTCAAAACACAGCTCTGCCACTGCCTTGCTGTACTGCTCTATCGATAGTTTTTTCTGCTGAATTTACTGCTCATGTGGAAATATTTTTTTCTCTCCTCTTGGAATTTTATGCTATTTAGCCTGCTGTATTAGCTAGGCCTGACTTCTATATAGCTTATGGCTTGTACTGCTGAGTATTTTTACTGCATAAACATTTTACCTTTAAACTATTGTACTGTATATATAGGAAATACCTAGCAGAGTATAGCAGAGTTGTAGCGAACTTTAACTGACTATCTGACATCTATATAGCTTACTGTTTGCAATATTGAATTTTTTCTGCTAATTGCCCAATATTGTAGAATAGCTAGGACTGACTACTGCCTGCTGTTTTTTCTGCCACACTCTTTTCCTATCACAGTTCCTCTCATTCATCCTCGGACTGCCTTCTTTGTTTCCCTCTTTCTCTTGCTTTTTCCCTTTTGTATTTAGAAACATAGAAACATAGACATAGAAACATAGACTTTGACGGCACATAAGGACCATCTGGCCCACCCAGTCTGCCCATTTCCCTACCTATTGGATAAGCTGCAAATTCTAGTTAACCAACAGCCTACTTCCTGCAACCCCCCACTATAATTGCCTTATGTCTGTCCCATGCATGTTTGAATTCCCCCACTGTGTTAGACCCCACCACTTCTCCAGGAAGGCGGTTCCATGCGTCCACCACTCTCTCAGTGAAAAAGAATTTCCTCACATTAACCCTGAGCCGTCCCCCCTTCTAACTTTAAATTGTGCCCCCTTGTTCTTACACATCTCTTTTTCTGAAAGATGCTACTCTCCTGGACTTTGTTGATTCCCTTGAGGTACTTAAAAGTTTCTATCATGTCCCCTGTCCCTCCTTTCATCAAGGGTATACATATTAAGCTCTCTCAGTCTCTCTTCATATGGTTTCTGATGTAGACCCTGCACCATTTTACTTGCCCTCCTCTGGACTGCTTCCATCCTGTCTATGTCCTTGCATAGATGAGGTCTCCAAAACTGCATGCAGTACTCCAGATGGGGTCTCACCAACTGTCTGTATAGAGGGATAACCACTTCCCATTTTCTACTTGTGATGCCCCTCCCTATGCATCCCAGTATCCCCCTGGCTCTCCTTACTGACTTCTCACATTGCTTACCCACCTTTAGGTCATCTGATATGACTACATCCAGATCTCTTTCCATTATTGTTGTCATTAGTACCTCCCCTGCTATTGTGTACTCTTCTCCTGGATTTTTATTTCCCAGGTGCATTACTTTGCACTTCTTTGCATTGAATCTAAGTTGCCATATGTCTGACCATTCCTCAAACCTTGCCAAGTCCCTTCTCATCCTTTCTACCCCCCCTTGTGTATCAACTCTGTTACAGATCTTTGTGTCATCTGCAAAGAGGCATACCTTTCCTTCCAGACTCTCTGCAATGTCACCTATAAAGGCGTTAAAGAGGACTGGACCCAGTACTGAGCCCTGAGGTACTCCACTAGTAACCCCCTTTCTTCAGAATGTGTTCCATTCACTATTATCTTCTGTGTCCTGTTGTGCAGCCAGTTTGCTACCAGGCTACCACCCTGGGACCCACTCCAGGCTGGCTAACTGATTATTAATCTTTGTGTGGAACTGTGTCAAATGCCTTGCTAAAGTCTAGGTAGGCCAAATCCACAGCCCCTCCCTGGTCTATTACTTTGATCACCCAGTCAAAGAATTCAATTAGATTTGTCTGATATGACCTTCCTTCTGTGAATCCATGCTGCTTTGGGTCCTGTGCCCCGCTGGCCTCTAGGTACTCAACAATTCTTTCTTTCAGAAGTGATTCTATCATTTTCCCCACCACTGAGGTCAAACTAACAGGTCTGTAGTTTCCTGCTTCTGCCTTGCTCCCACTTTTGTGAAGTGGAATCACATCTGCCCTCCTCCAGTCCTCAGGTACCACCCCATTCCCCACGATTTGTTAAAGTGTGGTTAGTGATGTCACTAGATCCTCCCTTAGCTCTTAGGATTCTGGGGTGATCCCATCAGGCCCCATTGCTTTTCACCTTGAGTTCTAGGAGTTCTTTCAGTACTCTTTCTTCTGTAAATGGACTGGCGTCAACCCCACTATCCAGAGTGCTTCTACTGTTTTGTTTAGGTAACTCCTCCTCTTCTTCTTTTGTGAATACTGAGCAAAAGCATTCATTCAATATCTCTGCCTTTTCACTGTCTCCCTCTGCCCACCTCACCTCTCCTTTATTAATCTTCACTATCCCTCCCTTAAACTTTCTATGCTCCCTAATGTACCTATAAAAGGTTTTATTCCCCTTCTTAACTGAGTTGGCTATCTTTTCCTCAGTTTGGATCTTTGCTTTTCTGACTACCTTCCCCACTTCTTTCTGCTTTAATTGATACAGTTCCCTGTCATGCTCCATCTGTGATTCCTTATACTTTTTAAATGCAGCTTTTTTCTCCTTAACCTTCCCTGACACCTCTTTTGAGAACCATAGTGTTTTTTTATTCCGCTTTGTTTTCTTTATTTATTTCACACAAAGGCTTGTTGCCTCCATGATGGCAGTTTTGATTTTTCTCCATTGTTCTTCCACCCCTCCTTTCTGACCATTTGCTAATGCATTACTCAGGTATTCACCCTTTATGCCAAAGTCAGCCCTTCCAAAGTCCAGTATCCTTGTCTTTGTATGGCTTGTCTCCATGGTTGTGTTTATTGTGAAGCACACTGTGCAGTGGTCGCTTGTTCCCAGATGTCTACTGACTTCTAAATTTGTGATCCTCTCTCCATTTGAGAGTAATAGGTCTAATATTACTCCCTCCCGAGTGGGTTCCACCACCAACTGTCTAAGGCATGCCCCCTGTAGGGCATTGAGAATGACCCTGCTCTTGGATGTGGCTGCAGTCCATGTCACCCAGTTAACATCTGGCATATTCAGGTCCCCCATCAACAGTATCTCCCCTTTTTTAGCCTTTTTGAGAATGCCCTCTATCATTTTCTTGTCCATTTCTTCCCCTTGAGATGGGGAGTCTGTATACAACCCCTGTGTGGATTGTGATGCCATTCCCTGTCTCCAAGGTGACCCAGAGTTCCTCTTGTCCTCCCCCTTTACTTTTTAGTTCTGTAACTTTGATCCCTTCCCTTATGTAGCGAGCTACTCCACCTCCTCTTTTACCCTCCCTGTCCCTTCTGTAGATTGTGTACCCTGGTATGTTGACATCCCAGTCATGGTTCCCCACAATGTTTCTCTGCCATCTACAGGACCCCTGATTCCCTCTCCTGACACCCCCCTGAATCAGCACATTCTGTAAATATTGTGTGGCATTTTGGGCCATCTTCTCTATCCATTCCAGACTACCCTGGGTCCTCTCCACCACATGCCTACCTCACAGTTCTCCCTGGTCTCATTCAAGGGCCCCCCACCCCGCAACCTTCTGAATCAGCCTTTTGTTTTGCTAAATTCCCACCTGGCACTTTTGACCAGACCTCTCTGCAGGAACCTTTTCTCTCCCACTATTTTGCACCTACTTCTGCCTCAGAAACTAAATTGCCCAGGCCCTCTTACCAATTTACTTGACCTTTGTCTTTGACTTTCTAACTAATGGCCCACCTTTTTTTTTGCTCTATTTTAGCCACAAGCCCAAACCAGGCTCTTCACTTCAGCTGAGTGGCCCTGGCGCTGCTAACTGCTGGCTGCCGGACCTCTGCATCCAGCCCACCACCCCTGACCACGGAAAGTAGGTACATTTGGTCAGTTCCTAGCTTGGAGCTGTCAGGTTTCAATCCCCATAATTGGACTGGCTTCTGGGGACTGTGCCTGCTTCCCAATTTGGATGCTACAGGTCCCCATTGAGAAAGAAAGCACCCAAGGCACCTTTTTCAAAATAACACTTGGCTACTGCCTTGCTGTACTGCTTTCTGGACAGTTTTTTTCATCCACTCCCTCACCCCCTCCTCCCTACTTTATTAAGTACACTTCCCCAGTGATCCCTGCCCCCTGAGGCCTCACACTAGTCAATTACAGCAACTCCTTAAAGGGGATCTCCTTTCTGTAACTTCTTAAAGGGGTGATCCTCTCTCGTGCTCAATTAACTTATCGTCCTCAATGCATCCGGGATCAAGTGCATTGACACTGACTATGGTCCTCCTCCTACTTCCTATACCAGCACCACCTCACTCAGGACCATCACTCTCTACCCATAGTATCCCCCCTCTTATCTACAACACCTCTACCAGACCCCTCCCATGCTTGACCACCTCCCCCCCTCGGTAACCCTCCACACTTCCACCCCTGCTACCTCTTACTTCCCACTCATACCTTGGTCTCTTCTCCTCCGTGCCTTTCCCACCCTTCATACTCTACCCACCCCTTGCACCTCAGCATCTGGCCCGGGTCCAGTCACAAGGGGAGATGCCACAATCACTACCATGCTTTGGTGTGCCTAATCACCGTCCTGTTGCTTCTATCAGGTAACATTTATCCAAACCCTGGCCCCGTGCCCAACCTTATGAACAAGCCTGCCCATGCTCAAGGACTCTGCATAGCTTCTATGAATATTTGCAGCCTCCTTAAGAAGGCTGCTGCATTCCAATGCTGGATTACTCAGCACCAACCAGACATTGTCACACTCGTCGAAACCTGGTTATCCAAATCCACCCCTAACTCCTTCATTTCCTTCCTAGGTTACACCCTTTTCAGGGAAGATCGGGTGGGTAAGCATGGAGGTGGTTGTGCTGTCTACATGCGTGACTCCTTCCTTGGATATGCACTTCCACCACCCAAGCTTGATAAGGGGGCACAAGCCCTCATGCTATAAATCTCCCCCAACCCTGTTAATGGCCCAGTCTTTCTTACTGCTGCCTATATTCCTCCCAGAAAGCAAGATCTCACCATTCAGTTGCTTGCTGACTACCTCTCCAGCCTACCGCCCAAAATGGCCCAGATAATTGTTGGTGACCTGAATATCAACTGGGTCTCTGCCACAGCCTCCCAAACCAGAGATATCTTTGCCACCCTTGACATGTCTCAGCTTGTCACCACCCCAACTAGATTCAACCCCTCTACTGGCTCCAGCACCCTCCTGGATATCACCATTACCAACTGCCCCCAAAGGGTGCTTGATATCAGTGTACTTCCCAACTCACTTAGTGACCACTCCCCAGTCATATTCTCTTGGTCTGCTGCCAAAAGCAAACCTGACCACAAACCACCCAGTGACATTGCCTACTCCCAGGTGGCCTGCATCACCTTAAACTGTACCTCTCACAACTGGATTGGTCCCCAATCAGGATTGCACCATCCATAGATGAGGCATTGGATTTTTTCACACGCACTTTTAACACTGCCTGTGACCTCTATGCCCACTTCACTAGAAATCACACCAAAAAGCAAAGCACGCCCTGGGTTACCCCCTCCCTCCTTCACAAACTTAAAATGAGAGACAACCTATGGCACATTACCATAGAATCTGGCAAGCTAGGTGATAGGCAAGCGTACAACACTGAGCACAATAACTGTACCTGGGCCATTCGACAGGCCAAAGCCCAGTACTACCAATCCAATCTTGTCTCCTCCTGGGGGTCGGCTAGAAACTTTTGGGATTATGTAAAGAAGCTGAATGGTAAATCCTGCTCCCAACCCCCCCAACTCTCCTTTAATGGAACTGTCTGCTCTGAGCCCCTTGCATTGCAGACTGCCTAAACCACACTTTTTTAGACCTGAGTTCAGTCCTGCCCAGTAACTTATTTAACCCCATCCCAGTAGCACCCCTGCCCACTCTCCAGAGACCTCCTTTCTATCAACGTACCATCTCCCTGCTGGAAGCTGGATCCCTTCTGCAAAAAGCTGTTAGTAGTAACAACCCTGGCACCAACCTACTGGACACTAGGCTAATTCGTCTGACATTGGATGCTATTCTGGTCCCACTTACCGAGCTGCTCAACCACTGTCTGCGCCTGGGGCAGTTCCACAGCTCTTGGAAAACTGTCATCATCACTCCCACCATAAAGAGTGGTGATCAAGTGACCCCAGGTAACTATCGACCTATCTCCATCCTCCCCCCACTCTCTAAGACCCTTGAAAAAGTAGTTGCCAATCAGCTTGCCAAATACCCGGCCATGCACAATATCCTGTACCCTGAACAGCATGGCTTTCATGCAGATCACAGCACCACAACCATGCTACGTGAATTCTCCATCTTCCTGCACTCTGTCCTAGATGCCAGAAGTCCTGCCGGTGCCATATTCATTGACCTCTCCAATGCCTTTGACACGGTTTGCCACCCCCTCCTGCTTGACTCCCTCAGATGCCTTAGTTTCTCCCCTGGCCCCCTTGCATGGTTCACCAGTTACCTCTCTGCCAGAACTCACTGTGTAAAAATCAATAGCACCCTATCTGACACACAACCTGTCTGCTCTGGGGTTCCCCAGGGCTCCATTTTAGGCCCTCTCCTCTTCAGTCCCTACCTGAACTCCCTCCCCTTGGCCTGCCCAAGTAAGATCCTCCTCTACACGGATGACACTGTGCTCTTTGCCTCTGACCCCAACCCCAACACACTGCAGTCCACCCTCCAAGAAGCTTTTGATAGAAATGAGCATTGGTTCACAGCACGAAGTCTAGTCCTGAACCTAAAAAAGACCAAAGCTATGCTCTTCTCGCATAGCCAAAGCAAAGCCAATGGTGCCCCCCTCGTGACACTGCCTAGCACACTAAACCCCATTGAGCAGGTTTCTCCCTATAAGTATCTGGGCATTACCTTTGATTTGGCACTCTCCTTCCATTCCCATATCAATGCCCTTTCTGCTGCTTCCAATGTCAGGATTGGACTGTTATACTGCCATAGGGACTGCCTACCACAAGAGGCCCTTAGATTGGCAATCACCTCCTCTATCCTGTCGCTAATTGACTATGGGCTTGCCCTCTATGCTGCAGTCAACAACACTGCTCTTACAAGAATCCAGTTCTCTATAAACAAGGCCTGCAGGCTAATTCTGGGAGCCCCTAGGTGCACCCATATGTGCCTGCTGTACTCCACCACCAACTTGCTCAACCTCGAAAAAAGACTCGGCTTCCAAATCTGCCTTCTAGTAAAAAAGCACTGCTAGGACTCTCCCCCCTGAGGTCGCCACCTCCCTGTAGCATGCTTCCCCCTCAGTCTCCACCTGCAGCACTGTCAAAACCTCCCTTATTGTTCCCAGGGTAAAGACCTGTATGGCCCAGAGATCCTTTTGCTATTGGTCACCCTCCTGGTTTAATTCCCTCCCAGCTAACATAACTGACTCCACTAAGCTTGGTCCTTTCAAGGTCTCCCTCAGAAGCTATCTGATAAGCACTCACTGCAACTGCACATAATTCCCCACCTGCCCCTTACCCTCACCCCTAGGCTGGATCTGCCCTGTCTACTTTTGCTGTATATGCCTAAGGGTCTCAGGCAACATCTGCTGACTAATGTAATAACATATCTATGGTTGCTACCTGACGTGGTACTCATGTACCTATATTATAACTACTGTGATCTACCTGTTACCAAGCTTGTACCACCAGTGAATGCCTGTAACACTGGTTGCTTTTTTAATCTAAGTGTTATGTACTGTACTGTTTTGTTTACTGTGATGTGTTGCTCTCTTGACAAGGTGCCTTTGTAAACTCAAAGGTCTGTAAGACGTGATCTAATAAATAAATAAATAAAAAGAGGGGGTGTAGAGCAACAGTGGGCACATCTTAAAGGAGCCATAGCAGAAGCAACAAGCCTTTGTGTTAGGCAAGTAAGTAAAGCAAAGAGAAAGAATAAAAAAATACATTATGGTTCTCAAAGGAAGTGACCAGAAAGGTAAGAGAAAAAAGGTTAGAATTCAAGAGGTACAAGGAAACACAGAGGGAGGAAGACAAGGGACTGTATCAGGAAAAACTAAGAGAGATGGGGAAAGAAGTCAGGAGTTTAAAAGCACAAACTGAGGAAAGAATAGCACAGGCAATAAAGAGGGGATAAGACCTTGTTTAGGTATATTAGTGAAAAAGAAAGTTCAGAGGAGGGATTATGAGACTAAAAGGGGAAGAAGGGGGATGAGCAGAAGGGGACTTAGAAAAGGTAGAAATCCTGAACAGTATTCACAGAAGAAGGGGAAGGGGAGGGACCACAGCTAGGTGATAGCACCACAAAGGAAAAGGAGGTAGACATCAATCCATTTACAGAGGAGAGAGCCCTAAAGGAGCTAGCAAAGCTTAAAGTAGACAAGGCAATGGGTCTGGACAGAATACACCCCAGAATACTAAAAGAACTTAGAAGGGAGCTGGTAGCACCCCTGACAACTCTGTTCAACAAATCGGTATAAACAGGTGTGATTCTGAAGGACTGGAGGAGGGCAAGTGTAATCTCTCTCCATAAAAGTGGGAGCAGGAAGGATGCTAGCATCTACAGGCCATTCAGCCTGACCTCAGTGTTGGGAAATCTGATTGAATCATTGCTGAAAGAAAGGAATGTGACATATCTAGAGGACAGTGGATCACAGGATCCATGGCAGCATTGGATCACAGCAGAAAGGTCTTGTCAAACAAATCTGATAGATTTCTTTGACTGAGTGACCAGGCAAGTTGATCAGGAAGGGCAGTGGATCTGGTCTACCTGGATTTCAGCAAGGCCTTTGACACCATCCCATATAGGAGGCTTATAAACAAGTTGGGTAGCCTGGGCGTGGGGACCAGTGTGGTAAACTGGGTCAGAAATTGGTTGATCAGTTGGACACAGAGGGTGGTGGTGAATGGAGCTCTGTATGAAGAGAGCGGGGTGACCAGCAGGGTGCCACAGGGTTTGGTTTTGGGGCCAGTCCTCTTTAATGTCTTCATAAGCAACATTGCAGAGGGGCTGGAATGGAAGGTATACCTGTTTGCAGATGACACCAAGATCTGCAACAGGGTGGACACTCGGGGGGAGGGGGGAGATGGGACCTGAGAAAGCTGGAGGAGCGGTTGAGAGTGTGGCAGCTGAGATTCATTTGGGGCACTGAAATCCCGGGGAGGAGTACAGGAAGGGAGATAGGTTCTGACAGCCACCAAAAATGAAAGGGACCAGTGGGTGATTATATCTGACAACCTAAAAGGTGACCAGATAATGCGAGAAGGCTATAAGGAAAGCTAGTGGGATGCTGGGGTACATAGGGAGAGGAATCAACAGCAGGAAAAAAGGTGATAGTGATGCCACTGTACAGATCACAGGTGAAACCTCATCTGGAGTAATGTACAGGTTTTGTTTTCTATTATCTCTTTATCCTCTGGATCCCTGGCAGGCAGCTTTGGCCCTCCTGACAGAGGGATTCTCTCTCCCCGGTCCTTCCACTCCTGTACTTGTGGTCCCCGGTAGTTCCCCCTCAGATTGCCCCCCAATGAGGGACTAGGAGGATGTTGCTGCACCTCCCCTCACAGAGACACAATTCAGAATCTGGGGATGGCCCCTGGGAGCGTGGACAATCATTGAGCCTGCCAGGCTCATTTTCCTCCATTTTTGCTTGTCCCCTCCTCCCTTCCGAAGTGAGGACGTTGGATCAAGCATCCTGATCTGTACTTCCCTCCTGGCACCACCAGAGGGCAGTCAATGAGTGGGAAGACTAGTCTCCTTCCCCCCAAGACAGGAGAGCAATCCTCTGGATGCTCAATCCTCTCTCCGCCCTGCTGACCCCCAGCAGCCCTCGTCACCAGCATGGCACGAGGTGTAGCGACCAGTGCCTCAACCTCCAGCTCCACCAGGCTGGCAGTATTGTGTCTAGTTCTGGAGGCCACATTTCAGGAACGACATAGACAGAGTAGATGCAACACAGAGAAGGGAAATCAAAATGGTGCAGGGGTTGTATCACAAGTCATATGAGGAGAGACTGAAAAACCACAGTATGTATTCCCTTGAAGGGAGGGATATAATACAGACTTTCAAGTACAACAAGGGTATAAATAAGGTACAAGAGGATAGGATCTTTCTGAGAAGAAGTGGTCCAAGAACAAGGGGTCATGATATGAAACTAGAGGGGGGTACTTAGGAGTAACGTGAGGAAGTATTTCTTCATGGAATGGCAGGTGAATACATGGAACAGCCTCAGAGCAGAGGTGGTGAGAGTGAAAACAGCAGAAGAATTCAAAAATGCATGGGCTAAACATAAAAGAACACTAACAATAGAGAAGAGAGGATAAGCTGCAGGTCAAGAGGGGACTGCAGTATATGCATTGGATAGGAAAAAATGGGCAGACTGGATGGGCCTGGAAGTCCTTATCTGCTGTCAAATTCTATGTTAGAGCAAGGATACCTCACACTTACATCTCTCACCAGCATACAATTTACAGAGGTTTAAAAGTGCAGTGCATATTACCAAAACAGGGTCTCAAATGAAAATCATCATATTTGGACAATTTTCCAGTAAGACACCCGATACTTGCCACAATGGGGTGACTAAAAGGGTCTATCAGTTTCTTATGTATAATAAATAATACATAGATAGTTGTACAATTTGGGCGATCCACTGTCAGGAATGATTTTTCTTCCTTGCTGATAATGCTTTTACTGCAGAATTTGCTTAAAGAAGCATCAATTCTGTTTTTATATTCACTATTAGTATGAGATCTTACTTTCTTATACACAGTTCTGTCTCCTAGTACCTTTAATGTTATGGACACATGTTTATTTGTGTCCATAATCTCAACTGAGCTACCTTTATTAGGCAGCTTAAAAAAAATTCACCTAAACCATCACAATGTGTGTGGCACCATTATAACATTACTAGTGTTGTTTTATTTACAAAAAGTCTTTTTTTCATTACAGCTCACCCTAGATAAAATGCCCACAGGAGTATGAAAAGGAGTAGCAAGGTGATTTTAGGCCACTTTCAGGAGTTTTATCACCTGCTTTGGTGATATGCACTGCACTTTTAAAATTATGTAAGTAAAAATAAAACGTTCTACCTTTCTAACTAAAAGCATTTGTGAGTTTTGAATGCCTGTCAGGGATGGAAGTGTGATGTATCTTTGTTCTGATCTACCTCTAGTAGGGATGGGTGGGTACTAAAATATCCGACCACCAAGACTACCTGTGGGCACACCAAAAGTGCCCTAAAAATACCTGGATGAAAAATAAGTAGCCAGAGCAGGTCAGGTAGCTACTACCTGACACATTCTACTACCCGATTAGCCAACCCTGGCCATAACAAAAATCATGTGAAGGACTGTTTTTTGGACTATTAGACTGTTTTTCGGTGCCCCGAGCTGTTATACCCATGAGGGGCATTGCTGAGGCAGGTATGAGATGTGCAGGCTCTCTTAACAAGCCTGATGCTGTTCCCAAAAATTATACCTATGGTGGGCATTGCTGAGGCAGATACAAGAGGCACAGCTGCTCTTAGTAAGCCTGCTGCTGTGTCCCAAAATTATACCCATGGCAGGCATTCCTAAGGCAGGTATGAGAGGCACAGGCTTTCTTAGTGAGCCTGCTTCTGTTTCCAAAAATGATACCTATAGTGGGCATTGCTGAGGCAGGTACGAGAGATGCAGCTGCTCTTAGCGAGCCTGCTGCTGTGTCCAAAAATTATATCCATGGAGGGTATTGCTGAGACAGGTACAAGAGTCGCAGCTTATCTTAGCAAGCCTACTGCTGTAACAAAAAATGATACTCATAGTGGCCATTTCTGAGGTAGGTAAGAGAGGTGCAGCTGCTGTGATTGAACTTGCTGCTGTTTTAAAATATTATACCAATGGTGGGCATTGCTGAGGTAGGTGTGAGAGGAACAGCTGCTCTGAAAGAGGCTGCTGCTGTTTCCAGAACTGATACCCATGGTGGGCATCAATCAAACTTACATAATACGAGCTAATAACGTACAAAAGAAACCTAAGTGTAGTACTGGTGTGGCACATGTGGCTAGCATAGTGGCAGTGGCAATGGTTCCATTCATTTCATACACAACCTAGCCATCATACTTAGTATCATTGTTTTTAGGCTGTTGTTCATGTTCATTGTCAGATTTGCATAATTCTTTGTTTGTGACAACTGGGAAATTGTCAGCATTCGTTTTGAGAAATGTAAGACATTCTGCATTTGTAGGACTTAACAGTGTTCTGTAGTCAGTGACTATTCCTCCAGCTGCACTAAATATGCATTCTGAATTAACGCTTCAAGGTGGACAACTGAGGTACATTATTGCAAGATTTGCTAGATCTGGAAATATTGTTCTTTTGTTTCCAATACAGTAATGGATCTTCCTTGAGACCAATCACAGTATGGTCTGCAAAGAACTCCAGGATCATTGTGCTGCATGAGACAGTTACCAGTCTGGCAGACGAACCAGCTACAGTTTCTTTGCAGGATACCAGTCCATGTTGTTGCAGGAGACTCAGAAGTGATTTGCCTTTATGACCCTTTACATAGGATGCCAGAGAAGTAGCTCTAAATGTCCTTTCCCTCACTGATGACTGAAGATTTGATAGATGTGCTATTGCCTGCTCCAGCTGTGCACTGTGATGGTTCGGCAGGGTTTGACTGCAGTACATCAGTTCATGGTGTTTGTAGGGTAATGCCACATTTGGTTAGCAGAAGATCTCTCCAACACTCAATGTCTTCCACTGCAGGAAGGATGGCTTCAATGTTCCACTTAAAGCAGGAATCTTGCAACATAGCCAACATGTAGGTGTTATTCTTAAACATGGCATTTATTCTCTGATCAGTCAACACTAGTCTTGAGACTCACATCATCTGTCAGCATACCAGCAGTGGTGTTTTGTTTTGACTGAAAAGTCTTTCTTTATGTCATCAAGAAAAATGTGTCCACACTGACAACACATGTGGCAGCCTCAAATGATTCCAATAAGGTGACCAATGATTCCAGTAGAGTCCAGCTGCTATAACTGAATATGATGTCTACTTTACCTATTTGATTCTGCATGGTGAAGTAATGTACAGCTTTTTTTTCTGTTCATGTAGTCTTTCCAACATGTATAATGTTGAATGCCAGTGGGTTTGAACATCCTGCTTTAATTTATGTGTGGGTAAGTTGTTTGACCTCTGCAGCTCCATTAGGATTGTTTGTGCTTTCATAGAGTGATTGAAATGCCCACATATATTCCTAGCAAGACCTAACAGGTTTTCAACATTTTTGTTTCAATTTAAGAAACCGTGGATGAGAAGATTTAAACAATGTGCAAAACAAGGTATGTGTTGTTAGTTGCCAGCTCTAACAATCTTAACTATGTTGGCACCATTATCTTTTCATATTAGCCCTAGAGATAAGAATTGCAGAGTAAGCCATTTCTGAAATTGATTTTGCAGCTCCTGCAAAATATTCTCAGCAGTGTGGTTTTCCTCAAAAGTGGTGACACATAATACAGGCTGCTTCCTACTACTTATGGTAGAGAGGGAATTACTGTATTACTTTCTGAGTGAAAACTTGCCCAATGAGCTGTAACAGTCATATAGTTAATTGTTCAGTTGATGGTTCATATAGCCATGGTTATGTGAACCTGCTTTACCTCAGAGAGTTTCAACTGTTTAGTGACTGCTCTACACACCAAGTCATACAACTGTAGAACAGCCTTTTTTTAAGAAATACTGTATGTTTGATTGGGAACAGTGTACCGTGGTTCAATCCAGCTCATGAACTTGAGGAAACTTTCTGGGTAACAAAAGCAAAAGGGAGTTGACAATCGGCCAACAGCTCTGCAATAGCTCTATTTAACAGCTGGCATGTTGGATGTGTGTGGGTAAATGTTTATGTCCTTGCAACACTTTCTTTTAATGGTAGTTGACAAGAATGGCAAGTTGTTTTTAATGTTGTGGGGATTGTACTTTTCATTCCTTTTTACATGGAGTACTTCTGTTGGATTTTGCAGTACTTGATGGTATCAGAAGAAAACTATGTTTGTCTGGGAAGACTGCAAGGACACATTAAGTGATTCAATGTCAGTTCCTGCTTCCAGTTCATTGTAACTATGGTCAACACCACCACCACCACCTCCACTACCACTCATACCAACCACAATGTCCCTTGCCCTGAACCACTGAATTGAGTGTTTTGCCTTTACATAATCATTAGTGATGTTCCAAAATGTCTCTTTGCCACCATGACTGACACTCTTTTTGTAAGTAAGTAAAGTAAGTAAAAATGTATTTCATTGAAGGCCCCATCCTGGAGGCTCTGAGAACTGTATATAGTCGTGGCCAAAAATATTGGCGCCCTTGCAGTTTTTTCTAATAATGTACCATTCCTTTCAGAAAATTGTTGAAATAAAAAAAATATTTTGGTATCCACATATGTATTTCTTTGGTTTGCAGTGGAATAAAACACAAAAAAGCAGAAAAATTTACTAAGTCTTAGCTTATTCCACACAGAAATCCTTAAATGGCCCGGACAAAATTATTGGCACCTTTTAGAAGTAGTTAGAAATAATTAGATTTCAAGCAGGTGAGTCTCCTTCACTTTGGAATTAAACTCACCTGTGGTGAGTTGCAGGTGCCTGCAATATAAAAATCACTCATTCAACCAGTTTGAATACAGAAAAGGACTCATTCTCCTATTTTGTGCCACTGTGTGTACCGCAATGAGCATGGAGAAAAGAAATACAGCCAGAGAATTGTCTGAGGAGGTTAGACAGAAGGTTGTAGCCAAGCATGGATAATCTCAAGGCTACAAATCAATCTCCAGAGACCTTGATGTTCCTGTTTCCACCGTATGTAATGTTATCAGGATTTTTAAGGCCCATGGCACTGTAGCCAACCTCCCTGGACGTGGCTACGAGAGAAAACTTGATCGAAGATTGCAGCGCAGGATTGTTCGAATGGTGGAGAAAGCACCTCAATCAACTGCCAAACAGATTCAAGCTGACCTTCAGACACTAGGTATGACAGTTTCAACTCACACCATGCATGGCCAACTCAATGAAAGGGAGTTATATGGTAGGAGGCCCAGGAGGACCCCGCTGCTGAGAGAGAGACATAAGAAAGCCCGACTGGGGTTTGCCAAAACACACCTGAACAAGCCAAAATCCTTCTGGGAGAATGTCCTGTGGACAGATGAGACCAAATTAGAGCTTTTTGGTAAAGCACATCATCTCTATGTTTACAGAAAACAAAATGAAGCCTTCAAAGAAAAGAACTCCTTCCCTACAGTCAAACATGGAGGAGGTTCAGTGATGTTTTGGGGTTGCTGTGCTGCCTCTGGCACTGTGTGCCTTGAACATGTGCATGGCATCATGAAATCTGGAGATTACCAGGCCATTTTGGAGCGCAATGTTGAACCCAGTGTCAGAAAGCTGGGTCCCCTTCGAAGGTCATGGGTCTTCCAGCAGGACAATGACCCCAAACACACTTCAAAAAGCACCCAGGAATGGTTCAAGACAAGACGCTGGACTGTTCTGAAGTGGCCAGCAATGAGTCCAGATCTAAATCCCATTGAAGAGCTGTGGAGAGATCTGAAAACTGCAGTTGGGAGAAGGCACCCTTCAAATTTGGGAGAACTGGAGCAGTTTGCACAAGAAGAGTGGGTCAAACTGCCAGTAGAGAGGTGCAGGAAGCTCATCCATGGCTATAGGAAGCGGTTGATTGCACTTATTTTGACCAAAGGCTGTGCTACCAAATATTAAGGCTAGGGTGTCAATAATTTTGTCAATGCCATTTCTTTTCATTTTCTGATTTAAAAGGATATATTCATTTCTGAATCAAAAACAAAGGTTCTTTAATATTAACAGAGAAATAAAGAATTGTGGAGACCAAATACTGTACTGTTGTTAATTTCAACTTATGTTTAGAGGAAATTGTGTTATTTGAAAAAGTGCAAGGGTGCCAATATTTTTGGCCACGACTGTAAGTATGTAGGAAACAAATACAACAATAAATAAACATAAAAACAAATAATAAGATAAAACAGTTAAAAAATCCTAAATAAGATATTGTAGGAGGTTACTAGCATAACTCTAAATAATCTTAAAACTCTTTCCTAAACAGATGTGCCTTCAGGCTCCACTTAAAAACCTTCATACAGCTCGAGACTGTACAGACTGTATATAGCTTGAGAGCTGTCTGCAGGGTCAATATAGAATGAATTCCATACTAAAGATTTACCCTTTGTGCTTTGTACTGTGGTACCTGGCACTATTTATTGTACACTCAAGGGACCTGGCAGAAGCACTATACTGCCATTTCCTTGTTCACATGAATTTTTTTAATTCATGCTCCTCTTCTTAGTCTTACGTTTAGTATATAATTTTATTTTCTTCACTTGCCTCTCATGCCCTGCAATGGCATCCTCTCCTACTCCCTCATTGAAACAAGTACCATCCTCATCACTACAAGATTCAGAAGAACTGGAAGTGCAGTCATCATCAAGTGGGACATAGCCTTGGCTATCCCATTCACAGTCCCCACTATCACCACCATCTTTGTCAGCATTCGCTGCCTCAGCATCTGAGCTTATATTTGAGGATGATGCCTCATTCCCCTGGCATACTCATTTAGCAGCTGGAAGCATCATGGCACATGTGGCAAAATGTTCAGTACCTCTATGAGTAACTCCTGTCAGTTCTTTCCAAAACTCTACTATCATTTCATTGGCAACATGCTTTTTTGGTTCAGGAGGACATTTAGAGCCAGTCCTGGTGATGTTATTGTTATTCCTGTTGCTGTGTTCTTCATTAATGCTAGAACTCATATTGTCCAGATCATTTTCAATTGCACATGCAGCAGCACTATGTTTCCTTTTAGTAGACTTAGACCGAGAAATATGAGACATAGTAGACACATCCGTGGCTTTTGCTACACCACAGAGAGACATTACACACAGCGTAGCTATGACAGGTATCAGGGCACCTAACAGGCTAACAGACAGTGTAATACACCCTAAATGGCTTTTACTATACTGCAGAGATACACAGAGTAGCAATGTTACAGATGGGGCTTGGGGTACATAACCGACAGGGTGTTTGCCTAAATGGCTTTATGCAGAGACAAGCAGAGTAACGATGTCACAGACAGGGCTTGGGGCACCTAACATACAGTGTGTCATATAGCATAAATGACTTTCACTATACTGCAGAGACACACAAAGTAGCTACATGTCACAGACAGGGCTCAGGACACCTAACAAACAACATGTAATTAATAAATATCTGGCCTAAAAGGCTTTCACCATACTGCAGAGACACACAGAGTAGCTATATATCACAGACAGGGCTCAGGCCACCTAGCAGATAGTGTGTAAATATACAACCTAAATGGCTTTCACTATACTGCACAGACACGTAGAGTAGCTATGTCACAAACAGGGCTTGGGGCACCAAACAACAGACAGTGTGTAATACAGGCTAAATGGCTTTCAGAGCTGCTGCCAGGAAAAAGTGCCCCCCATTCTCATCCTGTCTTGAGCATCGCTGCATTCACTCCAGCGATTATACCCCCTTCAGTCCCCAACTCTTGCTCCCCTTAGCGGCCAAAAGTTGTGTTTGTTTGTTTGTTTCTTATTAACTTTGTGTTTTTGTTTTTTTTTTCACTGCAGTGAGTGCCGATTGCTCCCTCTTCCATCAAATTCTGGAACTAATTTGGGCACTCACACAGCAGACAGGGACCTCAGACACCAGCTCTGACCAATAAGATTGTCAGGTTGGTGTCATTTGCTCTTCTCTGCTTTAAATGACCCTACAGGTTGCCTGTAAAGCCTGATTAGAGTTTGCAAGAGTCTCAGGATACCACAGGCTGCTTGTAATGCTGGTTTAAAGTTCCAGTTACCCATTACCTGACCCTTTACTCGTGTCCACATTACCTGATGCATGAAGCACACTTTTATGTTGGGTAGGATAGTAAATTACCAAAACTACCCTGCCCATCAAAAAAATGCTGATACCGTATCTGTCAACTCCAGCTATCCAACGGGTAGCCAACACCTAATTTTTAGGTTTTACCTCATGCTTTGCATGAGCTCAGGGAAGCTCTATTGTCTATTTTTTGCTTGTTTGAAATAACCCGGTTTTATACATTTTTCTTTTTCTTTGTATCCAAACATACCATTTGTCCACCTGGGTGTTGCAGATAGTTTAATTCCTTGCAAATGGCAGCATTATTTTTTTAAGTTTTTATATGTTGTACCTTACTGTTAGTTTGCACCATTGTTGAACTGTATTTTACTTTCTGTTTTCTTCTCATGCCCCCTTGTAGCATGTGTAAATAAGCTCAGGGTCAGTATGCCTTTTTTGAGGCTGAACAGTCAGTGCATCAGTAGCGTTACTGCTTGCAATACCAGTAATTTGAGTTTGAGTATGAGCACAGGTCATCAGGGCCAACATGGGAAGGAGGATTTAGTCTTCTAGAAACAGCTGTCCTCTCTCAGGATGGGGTGACTTTGTAACTCGCTCTTATACTGCTGTTAGGTGGAGGCAAGGTGGTAGTGCATGCAAGTTCACCTGAAGGGGAAGGGTTGTGTGAGCTGATGTGTCTTCACACCCCAATGCCCCAGGGAGAAAAAAAAAAAGGGATATTCCCAAGCTCTATCTTGTACACCCTGCAGGCAGTGCAGGGCTGACATGGCAGGCCACACACCAGGTCCTGGGCAAGTGGTGAATACCCCGTTAGTCCATAAGAAGGTCAGCTATGGGGTGCACAGGGACCAGAAGACAACAGAGCAGAAACATGAATGGTAAAAAATGTGCTTTTCCTCAGTAACTGTTTTAAAAAAACAAACAAAAACATAAGGCCATATAATCTGAGATAGTCTGAGGCAGACCACCTTGGGATGAGCAGAACTGAATCAGATCCAGTTCACCAATCATTAGTTTATTCCCAATGGCTACTATGCACTATTGGGGTGGAGGTAGGGGGAAAATGTGCATACCCCACCCGCGTAGCTGCACACCCCTGGAAAGGTGCGTACATGCCTGTGTTTACAACTGGCACCCACCTGTCCACGACTCCTCCCCCTCAGTGTGCAGGACTCTGCAGGGTAGCTGGAACCCAATGGGATCCAATGGGATGCCCATCCCGGGTCCAACAGTGGAACCCTCATGCAGTGAGGTGCAGGTTCATAGTAGTGTATTCCTACCACATACATCTGGACTGGCACGGCATGGTCCCTATGGCCAGTCTGCCCACAGGCCCAGCCCTTGGCTCACATTACCCTCCCAGTGCACTGTGGGAACCTAGTGTTGGGAACCTGCCCTAGCCCACACCTCCACAACAGTGGCTGCACTCCAACCACAATGTAACCATACCCCAGAACCCTCGTAGGTGGGCAGTGACACAGTCCATCCCCACGGAAATGCCCCTCCATCCAGCAACATATCATCCCAGTGCCACTGCTCTGCTGAAGTGTTGGGCACAGACCTGTTCTACTGCCCCTTCCCTCTCCATCTGCCTAGTGGTCAGGGCAGCATGGAGGGCCCTGTCCTGGTCTCCCCCACATCTGGCAGGTGCTGACAGAAGGGGCATGCAGTGGGTTATGCAGGGTTCCTATTACCGTGACCTGTGCCCATCTCTGCACCCAAGCGGCCTACACTATGTGCTTTAGTGAATAGCATGTAGTGCTGTTACACCCCCAGTGTGTGGTGGTCCACAGGTCTGGGGGATTGGGTGCTTTGGGGCTGTGTGTCCCCCATTATTGCATCCTGACTGGGGGTACAGTGGGTGTGGAGTGGCTATGGTCTGCAGATATGTAGCGTGTAGCCACTCCACCCATTAGTGCATAGGGCCCAATATGAGGAAAGTCTTAATTATTTGGAGCTTTGGTCCAAAACAATGCAGTGATGTCTGTTTCAGGATTTGGAAGGGTAGCTGGTAGATCAGTATGCTTTATTTTTTCAACCATTTATAAAATCGATCATTACAAAAACATATAAAATAAATACATTAAAAAGAGTATAAAATACAGACATAATAAGTAAAATGTTTAACATTTTCAAATCCAGACATAGAATATACAGCATCAGGACTTGTACAGACAATCATCATTATGAAAACAGCCTGGCTTGTACAGACTAAAGGTTTGAAATCATTTTGGAAGGGGCTGTTCGGAAAACATTTGTCATGGGAGCAACTGGTAGATAAGCAAGATATTTTATGCAGTGGATATTTAATTGGAAAAAAAATCTTTGGTGCCTCATGATGGATCTTTTATGTGGTACTTATTTAATTATGGACCAGTTGCCACACTCATGTAAGTGTTTGGAGGGTTACTTTAATGTGGGGTTCTTTCTAAGATGGTGTAATATGTGGCAGGTGCTGACTGGTTACCAGCATTTTATTCAAAGGAACGTAGGGCTCAGGGAGGGTGGTTTAGGGCAGGAAGACTAGTAAGGGTGTTCTGATAGCCAGGGTATTAGCCTAAGGGCCATTCTTAGGGTTATTGCAGGTGGTCTTTTTGCAGGTATGTGGAACTTTTTACATGTAAAGTGCACAAAAAGTATATATTTATATAAAGGTGAAGAGTATGGAGGCCACTTGGCTCCCAGAAACTCTGAAATTTAATATGATCTGTGGTGAATTCTGGGACTTTTGTTGAAGACAAAATACACTTTTGTTTGGTTCCCCCACTTCTGACAAAGGGGGAAAATATAAATCTCCAGCTCGCCTCAGGTACATAGAATCTGTAACTGGAGCTGGGAGGGGCTAACTGGTTGCTGAACCTGCTGGATTTTTGATGTATTTTGTGGTATGCTGGTGGTCACAGGTCCACCACAGCACTTTTCCACAGTCCCCAGCTCCCTAGAGATCAAAAACAAAACCTTCCCTCCCTGGTTCCATGTCATAATGGCAAAACTTCTAACATGACTTGCACAAGAGTGAGTACATTCTGCCATCTACATAATCGGCATTTAACTCATTCAGGCCTAGATGTGCTTGTAAGTGGAATCTGAAAGCAAAGCCACTCAGGCTAATAATGACTGTAGGCCACCTCAGTGCCTACCAACATGGCAATGACATGACAACACAACAAATTTAATGGTAAAATTACCATTTTACATTTGCTGCAGGTGGCTATGCAGCTCGCACCCCATTTGCAGGGGCAAGCCCCTCACATCCTCCATACTAATTTAATGAACTCCGTGGGAGGGGCAGACACTGGGGGAAAGGGAAATACATGGGATGGGGGCTACCGCCATTGGGGCACCACTGTCGGGGGGACCAGGGTACAGCAAACACAAAAAAAAAACCCTAACACCCACCACAACGCACAAAACAAATATTCCTGCTGGCAGTCTTGAACTTGGAACCATCAGCATTCTAAGCGTTGGCAGTATCCACCACTCTAGATGACAGGCTCGGCAACTGCACTCTTCTTTCCCCATAAAACCCATATGACTATACCTTCCCTCATGATCCTCCCTTGTGATTCGCCCTCACTGTTTTCTCACTCTATTGTCGCTATTCCCTCCCTTAACATGTTGTCACTGTTGCTATTCCATCAGATGAGCAAACTGAGTCAATCAGTTTGCTTTGCCCAAATGATGAGATAACTCTCTCCCCTTCCCCAAGCCCCAGAAGCAGTGCTCCCAATGAGACAACCTCCTCCCTATGTCATGTCCCTAATGTCCAAGTTTTATTTTTCACACATTGTCACTTCCTAAGAGGCTTCGATCTCTTCTAGTCATCAGCCTCCTTCTGCACTTCTCAGTTATTTAACATCTGCTCTCATTGGGGTCTATGCACAAAAGGTTAGATTGCCTATGTGCCACAGATACAAGGTGTGCAGGCAACCCTAAGTCAGAATGCCACAAATCAAGGGTCCAGCAGACTCTCATGGCTGTTACAGAAGGGTTGTGTACACCTTGCACACTCGATCCCCCCAGCTCATTGTGCAGCTATGCACACGGCCAGCCTGGTGGCATGCCAGCACTCATTGCCATTCACATAGGTGGAATGCTTGGCAATGAGTGGCACAGGATATGGCAGCAGAGACCCTGCTGTATATTTTGCATACCCCCCAGTGACACCCTTCAGCTGCAGAGGGGGCAGGAAATCCCCCCAATGTGCTGCCCCTGTCCACCAGGATGACAGGGCAGGCTGTGGGCAGCCATTTGGGCACTCACCTGTACTTTGAAGTGTTTCTGGTCCTGCACTTCCCAGAATCCCTGACTTGCCCAGAGCAGGGAATCAACTTCAGTACCCAGGACAGATGCTTGCCTGTGTCCCTGGAACAGCCCCCTGCACAGCAGCATACCAGGGGGAATGTCTGCATACAGGCAACCTGTGCAGGCATGCAATTCTGCATACTGTGCATACTGTGCCTGTCTGCAGGTGCAGAGCTATGAATGCTGGATATACATAGAAACATAGACTTTGACGGCAGATAAGGACCACTTGGCCCACCCAGTCTGCCCATTTCCCTACCTACTGGATAAGCTGCAGATTCTAGTTAACCAACAGCCTATTTCCTGCAACCCCCCGCTATAATTGCCTTATGTCTGTCCCATGCATGTTTGAATTCCTCCACTGTTTTAGACCCCACAACCTCTCCAGGAAGGCGGTTCCATCGTCCACCACTCTCTCCGTGAAAAGAATTTCCTCACATTCCCCTGAGCCATCCCCTCTAACTTTAAATTGTGCCCCTTGTTCTTACATCTCTTTTCTGAAAGATGCTACCCTCCTGGACTTTGTTGATTCCCTTGAGGTACTTAAAGTTTCTATCATGTCCCCTGTCCCTCCTTTCATCAAGGGTATACATATTAAGCTCTCTCAGTCTCTCTTCATATGGTTTCTGATGTAGACCCTGCACCATTTTAGTTGCCCTCCTCTGGACTGCTTCCATCCTGTCTATGTCCTTGCGTAGATAAGGTCTCCAAAACTTCACGCAGTACTCCAGATGGGGTCTCACCAACCGTCTGTGTAGAGGGATAACCACTTCCCTTTTCCTACTTGTGATGCCCCTCCCTATGCATCCCAGTATCCCCCTGGCTTTCCCTACTGACTTCTCACATTGCATACCCACCTTTAGGTCATCTGATATGAGTACACCAAGATCCCTTTCCATTATTGTTGTTGTTAGTACCTCCCCTGCTATTGTGTACTCTTCTCCTGGATTTTTATTTCCCAGGTGCATTACTTTGCACTTCTTTGCATTGAATCTAAGTTGCCATATGTCTGACCATTCCTCAAACCTTGCCAAGTCCCTTCTCATCCTTACTACCCCCCCCTTGTGTATCAACTCTGTTACAGATCTTTGTGTCATCCACAAAAAGGCATACCTCTCCTTCCAGACCCTCTGCAATGTCACCTATAAAGACGTTAAAGAGGACTGGACCCAGTACTGAGCCCTGAGGAACTCCACTAGTAACCCCCCTTTCTTCAGAATGTGTTCCATTCACTATTACCTTCTGTGTCCTGTTGTGCAGCCAGTTCTCTACCCAGGCTACCACCCTGGGACCCACTCCCAGGCTGGCTAACTTGATTATTAATCTTTTGTGAGAGACTGTGTCAAATGCTTTGCTAAAGTCTAGGTAGGCCATATCCACAGCCCCTCCCTGGTCTATTACTTTGGTCACCCAGTCAAAGAAATCGATTAGATTTGTCTGACATGACCTTCCTGCTGTGTATCCATGCTGCTTTGGGTCCAGTGCCCCGCTGGCCTCTAGGTACTCAACAATTCTTTCTTTCAGAAGTGATTCCATCACTTTCCCTACAACAGAGGTCAAACTGACAGGTCTGTAGTTTCCTGCTTCTGCCTTGCTCCCACTTTTGTGAAGGGGAATCACATCTGACCTCCTCCAGTCCTCAGGTACTACCCCATCTTCCCATGATTTGTTAGAAAGTGTGGTTAGTGGTGTCACTAGGTCCTCCCTTAGCTCTTTTAGGCTTCTAGGGTGAATCCCGTCAGGCCCCATTGCTTTGTCCACCTTGAGTTTTAGAAGTTCTTTCAGTACTTTTTCTTCTTTAAATGGACTGGTATCAACCCCACTATCCAGAGTGCTTCTACTGTTTGGTTAAGGTAACTCCTCCTCTTCTTCTTTTGTGAATACTGAGCAAAAGTGATCAAAAGTGACATGATTAAAGATACTTGGCCTGCAATAGTGTATAGCCCTCACTGACAGACCTAATTTTAAGTAAGTGGAATGTCCAGGAAAAGGTGACAGTCAAAGCCAAGATTACACCAGAGAGCATCTTATACACTAAGTACATTTACAGTATTCTTTTTTTAAGAAATTTGTCTTTATTCATATTTTATACAGACAAAAATAAACAATGGTAAATCACAACACACTATTTCCTTATTCTCTTTATATGCTGCATTGCCATAATTCAAATAAGGTACATACCAATACTTAGAGTTGCTTTCTTGCTCTTGGTCTCTGTTAAATGCCCCTCTTCAGCTTTTTTGTTTTGGCAACCACCATAAGGGTGTCCCATCATTGTCTTAAACCACTGCATGAATATTTAAGCATCGTATAGAAGCAAGAAGATGTCTGATTCCACAGTGATGTTGTGGCATGCATACTTAAAATGGAGTGTATTTCCCTATTCTGTCCCACTTTTTTATCTCAGCTACTTTTACAGTACTTCTAGTGGTATCCAGTTATGACCCATTCTAACATGCAGGTCATGCTTTGTTCTCCTATCTTATGTCTTACACACTGTGGAGAAGATACATTGCTATTGCAATGTTCTTCTATTATTCTTAAGACATTATCCATATTTAATCTTCCTTGTTTGTCTAGTCTATGTGGCTGGGTAATGTGAGCAGTTACACAACTTGCATCTTTAGGTACTATTTATTTATTTATTTGATTTTTGGAGATACACCTTTGAGCAGCAAGTGCTCTTTTCCAGAGATTCCACGTCAGTTACATTGCATTACATTTAGGCACATAGTCTAGCTCAGGGGAGCTTTGGTTAAATTATAACATTCAAGAGACAAGGACAGTTTCAGAGATGGCCCAGATAGGGCCAGGTTTGGTACTTATGATATCACAGTTTGCAGAAACCCTGACAACTGATACGTCATGGGGATACATTATTAGCCTGAGTGGGGCTTAATCTATGGGACAATAGGGGTTTTAAGGTTTAACTGTTTTGGGGAAGCCCTCTGGCAGAGGCAGTGGGCAGCAGGCAATTGACAGTCTTCATAGTTATCATGTGTTGCAGCAGCATACTGCCATCTTTAGGAATGCTTTTTTCAGGGACAACTTAAGTTGCAAATTCTTGGGTAGTCCCTGTATGGGCTCGTTCATCCAGTACACAGTTCTGATAGCAAATGAGCATTTCCCTAGGCTTGTTTTTCAGTAGTGGACTTTAAGAGCTGTCTAGCCATACTCCTGGTCGAGTAGTTATTAGTAACTGGGCAAAGAAGGTCACTGATAGCTGACGGGGTGAGGTCCAGCTGGGCTTTTCTTGCCAGCAGGCATGTCTGGTATTTAATTTTTTTTTTTTTTACAGTTAATCTTTTCCTTGAGTAGTTTTCAAATTTTACAAATATAACGTCATAACAAACAGGTTAACATTCATCTACCACTTTTACATACAGGATGAACAGTTGAAATGATAAGCAACTATGATCAATAGTGATATTGTGAAGGGGGTTACATAGACTTACCCTATGCAACCAGGAACATCTAGGAGAACAGTGCAGTATCTCAAAAAGAGCACACCACATTTTTATAGAGGAAATAGACTTCTTCACTTATTGTTCAGAAGAGGGGCATGTGTGGCTGTCCACATCTGAATTTTCAAGGTACCTGGAAAACAACATACATTCAAAACTAGATTATTTAGCCACACCTTGTGAATGCTTCATGGAGGCCTTAAACTGTCCTTTGAATGTTTGTTGAGCAACCTTTTGCTGCAGTTTGTGATATAACTCAAAGAGAGGGACCATATGGCCTTGTATTTGTTCATGTTGCTTTTATTGTAACAAGTTATTCTAGTCAGATTGGCTAGAGCTTCCATGGCCGTAAGCCATTCTCTGAGTGTTGGGACTGTAGTGGACCTCCTTCTCAACATCTGCCTTTTCACCTCCACTGAGGCCTGTATGAGCCTTAGCTTTTGGGATTTAATCAGGTCGGTTGTCTGAGGAGAATGACCTACTAGCCACAGTTCAGGGTCCATTGGTATGAGGGTGCCCAAGATTTTAGAACAGTGTTGCGTCACATCTGACCAGAGGGGTTGCAAATTGGTGCATGACCACAGGATGTGTGACAGATCCACTGCAAGAGCATTACACCTCCAGAAGTTATCCATCAGTGTCACACTCATTGTTTTTAGTTGTGAGGGGGTGTGGTCCCACAGGTGCAGCACTTTATTTTGGATGAGAAGACTTCTCTGGACATTGCAGGCTTGGTGAGCCCTTAGTCAGCCCTGGTACCATTGCTGATGTGATCTGGGTACTGAGCTTTGCTTCCCATTTACCCCATGCCAAAAGGGAGGGGTTTGTGCCACTACTCCTCTTGAGGCTCTGGAGTTTACCTGCCAGCCCTTGTTTAAGCCTAATCCATAACCTTATGACGTCAGTTTTTTGAGTTTGTTTCTGGCACATTTGCACATAAGCATTTCTGTTTACCCCACGTGATATAGGGGTTTCTAATCTGAAGGTATCACCAAAAATCACATTGTGGCAGACCATATCTTGTTTTAACACCTGAAATAAGTCTAGGGTGGTACCAGCAGGGGTCTCTAGATCACAGAAGTGTTCAATTGATCTACTAGCCCATCCTGGCCACTGAAATGTATGCTGATCAATGCACAAAAAGGGGTTGTTCCAATTCCAAGGGGTTGTTGAATGAGTGCAGCCTGAGTGTAAAAGAAAGGAGCAAACTCTAGCAAAGGCAGGGTAAAAGCTGGAGGACCAGGTATGCAAACACTAAATTGAATTGGGCAGTGGAAGGGAGCATTCAAGTATTAGGTGTCCAGAGTTTTGCTGTCTTCACTCTGTACAGAAAAACACTTCCTCTGTGTTACTGTATTAGTGTAAATGCTGTATTAGGGTGCCTGTTTTTGTACTGCTCATACTAGTTGATCAGCTGATGGCTGTACAGGCTATGATTCCCATCTGTAAAGAGCAAAAAGAAAAAGCAGCACCATAGCATGCCTCCAATCGGCAATTTTTTACATCTAATGGTCTTGTGTCATAATACCAGGGATGGGGCAGGGAGTGGGGAGCAGGTAGAAATTGAACTCTTGTCATTGTGCATGAAGTGATTTTTCATGCCACAGTGACAGACTGTCAACCTCCCTGCACAACTTCACAGGAAGACTTGGTATGCTAAAATGCTTGCCTAGTATCAATCATGAGCAAGAGTTATTTGAATGATATTGTTCACTCTTCCCTTATGCACCCAAAGGAACCCTTGATAACAATTTTGCAACTGATCCACCTCACCATGATAGATTGACAATAGAGGGGGGGCACCCTGCTTAGTACATTGTCTTATAAAAGAGTTCACATACCTGGCAAAGTACAATAGTAAAAGCACAGAAGTAAGAATGTCAATATGTCATGGCATGTTAAGACCACAACATTAATTGAGTCCAATCACTGACAGTCATTTATGAGGTTGCTGATTCAGTTGGCTATGCTCCACAGGTGCACAGTTAGCTTTTGAGAGAGGGGGAAGCTGTGTAGATCTGGCAAGTTGTGTGGATGAGAATGTACAGCATCTGCCCAGGATGTTGCCCTTGATTGCTACCTTCTGTCATTAGTGCACTGCTGCCATCTTGCCAGGATGTCCATAAGGGCTTCGTTTTTAGCTGTAGAGGTGAAGTGTGGTCTAGTGGTAAAGTTTCCAATTAGCTGCCTTCTTGTGGGGAGGATCTGGATCCTCTGCTTTTCCTACAGTGCTGTTGTTGTTGGGGAGGCAGTGGAGTCTTCATGTGCAAGGCCCCAGACTTCTTATTTCTTGAATACTTGTATTGCCACTACTCCGTTGAAGGGGGCTGTGCTTATGAATGGGGACAGGGAGTACTGGGCAGAGCACAGTTGGATGGGCTGGTCCTAGAAGGGCATGACCTGTGTCACCTGCTGCAGTTTGAAGTCTCTGATGCCAGCAAAAGAAAAAGCAGGCTCTAAGCCCCTGTACATTTAACAAAGTGCGTGGCTTCCATCACATCACAAACACGTAGTGTGATGTTCTGTCCCCTTGCTTATGATTACTGTATGATATCTGTAAAATAAATAACTGATCTGTGTCTGAAATTGTCTCACCCAAGTTGGCAGACTTGGCCTGTAACTTTAAAGGTCAGTAACTGGAACTACAGGATGTAATTAAACAGACCAGGAGAACCATTAATTAAGACATCCTTCAAGAGAGACAGTTTATGGCCCTCATAACCTGTGCTGCCTTTGAAGTGTCCCACATATATGACTTTTATGACATAGCAGGAAGAAGAAGTCACTGGACTGACTCTTAATGGTTTTCTCATGTATCTGAGCATAAGGGACATGAGTACGGGATTGTTAAGTTCAAAGAGAAATGTTTAATTAAAGACTGTCATATTTGGAAAATGGCTAGTTACAGATTTTTTTAAAGCGTATGACTCACATCCTCAGAGACACTGATGTAATAATATTAAAACTGGTGAGGTTCTAGCTGACCTCATCAAAGAGGGTGGGGACAGACTGAGTTAAGAATGAAACATTATATGAAATAGACATTGACTGGGAGAGCACTTAGAAAGGTAATAGAAAACAATTAAGACTTTGTTGTAGAAGTGTTGTTATGAAACTTCCTTTTTGTTTTATAAGATTGTAAGCTGTATGATATACTTTTCTGTGCTTAATGTTACATGTTTTTATCATCTTTTAGTAAACAACCATTTCTTTGAAATACTGCATGGGTGTCCTTCAGTTCTTTGCATGTGAAGCATAGGTGGTTAGGTCTGACAGCTGTTTGAAAAGCTTGATTGTGTTACTGAGCTTGCTTTAAAAAGTAAGAACTACCTAGGACTCTTATAGAGTTAAAAAAGGGTTAATTTTGGACACCTGGGTAGGTGCCCCTGGAGAAAGATTGTGCTGCAGTCCCAAAGAGGGTACATATCTGAACCTGAACATTGGGTATGCTAGCATAAGGTTCACAGTTTGAATCCCCCAGAACTCAAGACTAAAGGTGATTTGGACCAAAAGCAGATAGGAGGGTCACCTTGTCTGTTACCTGTTCACACTATTGTACTCTGAGCTTGGCACTGTGGGAGCAGAGGGGCTGACCTGCGGAATGCGTTTGTGACACATGAAATACACCATTAAGTTCTCTTTTAAACTTTGTAGGGTATGTCATTTGATATTGAATCCCAGACTTTTTCAGGTCATGCCAAACACCACAGAACATTGCTCTATGTTGGTAAAGCTTATCAGAGTATTCCTGGAATAGAGAAATTCTATGCCCATGCCTCATCAAAGGGCCTCTCTCCCTGAGCAGTCAAATCAGAGTCTCTTTCATACAATATCTGAGGCAGTTGTTAAAATAGGTCTGGCCATTCTCCTGGCTTAGGCTTTGGAGCTAGACTTTCATGGGCTCCCTGAATTTCTAGTTGCCCCCCAAGAATATTCAGTAGCACAGAAAGACAGTTCATAATGAATGTTGTTATGCTTGGGTCCCATTATTGTGATATTGCTGTATTGCACTAATATGTATTAATAGGTACCCACCATACAAGCGTGGATACTAGAGATTCTGCTTGATATGTCATATAAACTCATTTTACAGCATCATTTACTTATTTTCTGTCATCTCAATATTATATATATTCATTTGCTTATAGTTTCATTATACCCATTGTGCTTATGTTTTACTGTTATGCATTTGTTTATATGAGGTATGTGTTTAGAATCATGGTTATTATTTATGTATTCACTGATATTCTGTTGAAATCATGTATTCATATTGTATGTGCTTTAGGCTTGCTGTCATAATCATAACCTTTTACCAAAGAATCATTCCACATGTGTTTCTGTATACTCTGTATTTCCTTTGTTTTTAGCTTATAGCTGACAAAGACTTTTCTTTGTTCTGCGTTTCTTGCTAAGTCTAAATTTTTTCTGTGTAAGAGTAGACCCAAGGGAGACTCCTTATTTACACCTTTTGGCCAATAGAGCCTGTTTACTGTATCTAGAATGTATTTGTTTTCAGTAGTATATAATATCTTGCACAGCCAGCCTCCTCGGAGAGAGACACTATGCCCAAGGGCTGGGTAAAAATTGGCTCCCTTGTGATTGCTTTGCTTCACGTGTAATGACATGAGTATTTGTAATAAACTGTATTATTGCATTAAACTTTTTGTCACATTCTTTGTTTAGCATCTCCATCCAAGAACCTGAGGTGTGATCTTTTCACACACAACAATTGGCGACTATGTGCTAAATGGTTTGAGAATAACATTCATTTTACTTTGTGATTTGAGTTCTGGGATGTGACTTTCCCCAGAGGCAATCAGCAGTGAGCTTGGCAGCTTGGGACTCTGGTGAAAGTATACAGACTGCTGTTCCCCTTTCTGAGTTGAACTTGACAGCTAGGGACTCCATGTTGATGGACCTCTGCTTGTTGTGTTGTGTGCACCTTCTTCACGGGAGCACACATACACCATCTGTCTTTGTCTGCTTAACTGTTGTGGATGCATACTCCTCAGTGAAGCCACAGAACAGTTTCAGGTTTCCCTTGCTTTCATTATTCATGTCAGATATCTGTGCAGAGTTGAGACTAGACATCTCAAATTATCTTACTTCCCATGGAGGTTGGGCAGACTTTGCTTTTAATGCCAAGTCTGACAAATATCCTGTACAGGCTATCTGTACTTAGTCTACAGAGACTCAGCAAACAGCCAAAAAGCAAACACTGAGGGTTTGTTTGTCACAGCTTTCTTTGCTGCTCTGGACACTTCCAAAGCGAAAATAAAATCCCTGGTGCTAGAAGTCGATGTTTTAAAAAAAGATGTGGGCTAACAGGCTGCTAAGCATTCCAGACATGAATGTAAGCTGGAGAATGAGTTCCAGACCTTATGTTAGCAGAATGAGTCACGTTTGCATTGTGCAGCACAGAGCAATGATCAGGAAGTGAGAGGAATATGAGAAAGTGAGATTATACAGGAAACAGGTTTTGCATATGAATGATATGTTGGCTGTTACTAATGAGGAGTTGTATGAAGAAAATGAGGTGTTAAGACATGAGTTGGATCAGGTAAGTGGTGAATTGGATAGATAACTTTGGGATCATGCCACAGTGAGCACCTTGTACAGAGTGTTACAAAAAGAGATTGTGAAGGGTGCGCATGTAAACAATGTAAAGAGTACTCATATGAAATGCAGAGGTAAGATGACAAAGCTGCACCATCAGCAAGAGGTTCTTGCTGGACATGTTAAAGCTATGTGCAGTTTTCAGTACACACCCACTGACATCACTTCTTCAGGAGAATACTCTGATTCTGGGTGCACCCTGACTGACATGCAGCAGGCACTTCCTAGTGGCTGTGCCTGCCCATTTACAAAATGGTGGATGTCAACATCATCATGTTGGAACACACCACCACCCACAAGATGGCGGATGCCCACGTCATCACCTTGGGATGCCATGCAATTCATAAGATGGTGATGCCCATGGCTGTAGTCAAGATGGCAAAACAGGGGATTTGGGATGATATTCTTCACATTTATTCTCTCCTGCTATTGCTATCCTTTCGAACACTGATAGGACACAGATCTCCGGTATTATCAATTAGGCAATGTCCAATTCTGACATGACTGAAGATTAGAGAAAAGCCTTCCATCAGACAATAGATGAAATTCTGAAACAAGCTAGTCAGCAGGAGAGCATTGTAAAAGTAGTGGCAAATGCTGCAGCAGAGGCTTTAATTAAGGGTGTACAAAGAATTCTAAACCCACCATTTCCATGCAATGCACCAAAGTTTCATGCAAACCTCATGCAGGCCATACATTCACCCCAACAGATTGCTGATAGCATAGGCAGGATGATGTCAAACCAAGATGTTACCAACTTTGGTAAATCCAAATCTGTCATTAAATATCCATCTGGAAACAGGTGCATCAGACATAGCTACATCAGCTGTTCTGGCCTAAAAGTCTAATGGACATGTTAGGCCCATCACCTATGCATCACAGATGCTATCCCAGTGGAGCAGAAGTATAACCTTTGTGAAGGAATCTTCTGGCCACCTACTGGTCTGTGAAACATTTTATGTACATCATTGGTTATGCTCGCATTGTTCTGCATACCAATCACACGCCCACTAATTTTCTTTTGTCAGGCAGGGTTAAAGATGGCTCTGTCTCTAACACTAGACTTACACTCTGGTCTCTACTTTTTCAGGATTGTGACATCACAGTACATCCTGCCAAAGTGCCATCTTTACTGGCTCATAGCCTCCTGTATACAGGGGCCTCATACTATTGTTCACTCCAACCTCCTGACCTAATTGAACTAGGACCTTTCCTTCCTGCACCACAGGAAATGCTTGATGACCCTACTCTGTGTCATGTTTTCACTGATGGCTCAGCCTCATACTCTTCTGGAGATTAGGTAGCAGATTTATGAGTTCTCATCGTTGAACCAAGTTATGACAAAATTCATATTGCTCGGCATTGTACCATCATTTCTTCACAGTATGCAGAACTAGCTGCTGTAGACTGTGCTAAAGAACTACTGAAGCAAGGCACAACTAAAACAATCATCTTTACAAACTCTGATTGGGCCTGTTCCTCTCTGACTAAATTTCTACGTTTTTGGGAGAAAATAAACTTTACATCTTCTGATGGTACACCAATAAAATACAAAAACTTGTTTGTGTATATTACAACATTGACTCAACAGTTTAAGTACAAACTTTATATTCAAAAGGTTCAAGCACACTCCAAGAGTGATTCTTATCATTCTTTCAATGACCATGCAGACTCTTTTGTGACAGTCATTGCTCGAAGAGGGGAGAAGTGAGAACTAAAGAACATCACTATTGCTGCTATATTTATTGCTGCTGTGAAAAAGAAACTAAGTACTTTTATGCCTTCAGGTCTAGCATCTGCACAAAAGCAGGACCCTCATTTGAGGGCAGTGCTCAGATTTCTTGACAAAAGAACTGAGGGAGAACTTCCAGAAGTCAGTCCCTACATAAAGGTGAAAGAAGACCTTTACTTGTCTAGTGATAACCTACTCATATGGTATCACAGCTGCAGGAATACCGAGAAATTGTGGATAGTTCCTGAACATATGAGGATGGACTTTATCCATCTAGTACATGACACTCCAACTGGAGGACATCAAGGAGTACAAAAGATGTTAGACTGATGACATTTGGATGGTGACCAACTATGAAAGAAGATGTAGAGCACTACATAAATAATTGTCTGATCTGCACACAAAACAATCCTACTCCAGCCAAGAGAAATGCCAAACTGTCATCCCAGAGTCATTCAGACCCCTAGAACTCCATTCAAATCGACTACATTGATCCACTGCAAACCACTTGTAGAAGCAATAAGTATGCTCTAGTGGTTAATGACTTGTTTTTAAAATGGGTTGAGACATTTCCTACAAAGAATAATACCGCAAAAGTCACTGCAAGAGTCCTGGTGGAACAACTGCTCACCAGGTGGGGTCTCCCTTTGAAGGTAGACTCTGATAAGGGATCCAGCTTTACAGCTGACCTGATGAAGGAAACTCTGACTATGTTAGCGTTCGATCAGACATTTCACATTCCATACCACCCTCAATCATTAGGGCAGGTGGAAAGATCGAACAGACAGGTTAAGCTCATGTTATCCAAATTCATTGAAGAGAACCCCAAGGACTTGGATTCCTTGCTGCCTTTGCTCCTTATTGCAATAAGGGCAACACCCTCAACTAGTACACAATGTACTCTATTTGAGGTCATGACTGGAAGGTCCATTAAATTACCAGAACATTTACTTGTGGATGTGTGCACTCCAACTGCTGACAGAGTGCCAGTAGACAGCTATATGAAGAAACTCAAACAGGATATAGTTCAGGTACACTTGTTTGCTGCACAATGTCCGAGCCAAGCCCAACATCAGACTAAGATACAATTTGATAAAACTGTACATGATGTAGATTGGCAGATTGGAGATCATGTGATGGTTGTAAGGTTGGCACATCCTACTCATCCTTTTGAAAATAAATGGGAAGGACCCTATCCCATTGTGAACAAGCTCAGTCCATCAGCCTACCAAGATAGACTGCCACAAAACAAGAAATTCACTGATAAATGGCTGCATGCAAATCTGATGAAGCTGTATAAAGGAGACTAAATATTACTTTTCCTTACCCCATTGGGTGGAATAGTACTGAATTACTGAACTAACTGTGTTTTTCTTTTCTCTTTTCTTTTAGGCACAAGAGCAAGATGATTATGTTGCACCTACTCCTCCTTCTCCTAGGAGCCACACCTCTGGTTCTTCCACAAGACCAGACCAATCAATGTTTAAGGAAACCCATTTTACCCCTGCAACACCATGCTTATGCAAATTACCTCATTCCAGCACCCAATCTAGGAGGAGCTAAAGGAGTTCAAATTAATGTTCCAAAACTGATAGTCACCATTGAGGAGGGCAAAGAAGCCATACTGAATGCTATGGTCATCACACCAGATCAATCAAGCCTTCAAACTGAGTGGCAGACAGATCACAATTGAGAGCCATTTCCAGTGACCCACCTTGCTAAAGGTACTTTGCAAGGATGGCCTAACACCAAGCTTGTCCTAATGGCACTCTATCCATCCACCAGATACACACCACACATTCTGGTCTGTACAATCTCACAGCTTTAACTGATACGCATTTTTATGAAGACTATAGAGATAAATTCATTAGGCAATATTGTTCCCAGAATTATATGGCCACTTCTGCTCTTTTTCTAAATGTTTTGCCTGACACTAAAGAAGAGCTCACTGAATGTTGGAAACAGAAACATGGTCCACCCAGTGGTTTGATTGCCACTTCCCTTCCAGGTGCCTTATTAAATAATGTGCAATTTATGCACATACCTGGTGTTTTGAACATCACTTATTGGAACACAGAGGAACTTGGTCTGTGTTCCAGAACTAACCTTTCCAATTTTTATCAAAGCATACTAATAAATATTGTTGCTGCATACCAGACACATACCAGTGACCCTTACACTTGTGCCTATAGTAGTGAACATAGAGGTGTCTTAGACCACAACCTAACCCTTACAAACAAGCTGAGAAAACTAAACACTCTAAGCATCAAGCAGCTGCTGCTGTAACTGGTGCAGCAGGCACCCTGACAGGCCTTTTTGGTTCTGGTCTATCTATTTGGAATAGAACTCATATTGCTGATATTAAATCCCAGATTGGTAAATTTGAAGATAGTATAAAATACAATATTTTACCACCCCTTTTACATGGGGTAGTTGGCTTCAATTGAGAGGAGCATTATACTGTTTACAACATGCAGGAAATAACAAAGGGATTTGAGATCACAAGAAAGAAAATTAATGATTTAATTGCACAAAATAATAAAGAAGCAGACAAGCATTATGTAGCCAGGGAAGTTTTATGCACTGCCTATGACTCTTATGTACTTACTACAGTAGGTACTCTCTTCTGGGATCTGGAATCAGGAAGAGTCCATGATCTAATACATCATAGATATATGGCTAGGTGGTATTGCCCCTACTGTAGTTGTACTGCTTGCATTACTTTGTGTATGTCTTATTCAGTTTCTATTCCTCTGTTTACAGCCAGAAATCCAGGTTATGTTACTACACATCCAAACTCTGCTCCCTGCTACAACATGCATTCCTGCACCCTTAAAGAAGTTATGTTTGTGACTTTCACTGTCTCCTTGCCACAATTTGAGCCAGTGACTGCCATTTTTGATTGATTGGCTTCCATTCAATCCACTGGACATCTTGATGGGGACATTTTTCAGGAGAGACTTGAACTGCCTACTTTATTGGTTTTTCATGCTGCCCTGGACACATGGGTAGCCCCTCATACTGACTGCTGTTCATGAAAAGGCTACCATTACCTCTGCAGGTGTGACATTTTTGATAATATAAAACCAGTGTGTGGATATTCCCCAGACAGTCTTGATTGGTCTTTTACTTTGGACTCGGACATTCTTTTGACTGGTACTGTAAATGGAACGGATAAACCTGGCACTTCATCGTCCTTTACTGGAACTAATAATAATCATCATAAATTATTTTCTGCTGCAACTCAGAGCTATCTTGAAGAGGTACATCACTTCACTGCACAACTTGTCAACCAGACTGTGACTTGTCATGTTCAACTATGGAAATGAAGAGTGACTACTGATAAAGTGTTTTTTTCTTCTGATGGGGAGTATTGTGTAGTAAGCAATTATAACAAAATTAACTATGGTGCTAGTGTTTGCAATGTTCATTTTCATAACTTTTGTTTTATTCCACACCAGACAACTGTTATTGGGCATACTATTATTACTCCAGTTCCCACACTGGAACTTGATACCTTTAATATTGACCCTGGCTATCTCAATGATTTATCTCAACATTTACAAGTTTTTAATATACACACAGATCCTCTGAACTTGTCTCTCATATCCCTCTTAAATAGAATTAATAGTCATCTTATATACATTAGTAACAACATTTCTAAAGTAGGTGAAAGTCTTGATGAACTTTTTCTTGATCATGTAACTATGGGAACATCCCATGGTTGAATTTGCATTTAAATTGTTTGTTGTTATTCAAGCATTTTTGATACTATTTTTGATATTGACACTTTGTTGTCTGAGGCGTACTCTAAAACAACATCATGAACAACTTCAATTCCTTTACAATTCTCATGCTATGGGTTTGTAAAAGATTCCAACCACTTCCCTATGGATGTGTTGTTCTTTAGGCAACCAGGAGGGGAATGTTTATGCCTGGGTCCCACACCCTTTACACCCTTATTCTCATGCCAATGACAGATAATTTCATCATTATTGTGATATTGCTGTACTGCACTAACATGTAGTAATAGGTAGCCCCAGTACAAGTGTGGTAATAGGGATTATGCTAGCTATGTCATATACACTCATTTTACAGGGTTCCGTATTTGCTGTCATATGCAATATCATATACATTCATTTTGCTTATAGTTTAATTATACCTGCTGTGCTTATGGTTAACTGTTGTGCATTTGCATATATGAGGTATGTGTTAGAATCATGGATGTTATGTGTGCATTTATTGATATTCTGTTGTAATCATATAATCACATTGTATGTGTTTTGGGCCAGCTGCCACAATCATATCCTTTTACCAAAGGATGATTAAACATGTTTTTCTATACACTCTGCTTTTCCTTTGTCTTTAGTTTATAGCTGACAATGCCTTTTCTTTGTTCTGCATTTCTTGCTAACTCTATATTTTTCATGTCTAAGATTAGACCCAAGGGAGACTCCTTATTTACACCTTTTGGCCAATAGAGCCTGTTTACTGTATCTAGAATGTATTTGTTATCAGTAGTATATAATTGCTTGCACAGCCAGCCTCCTTGAGATAGAGACTACACCCAAGGTCTGGAGGAAAACTTGTGCCCTTGTGACTGCTTTGCTTCACTTGTAATGGTGTAAGTATTTGTAATAAACTGTTTTATTACATTCTACTTGTTGTTATGTTCTTTGCCCAGCATCACCATCCACGAACCTGAGGTGTGATCATTTTATGCATAACAAAATTATCATATTTTTGACTTCCATGCTTTCTGGGAGCTCTGTGATCTCAACATTGTTTCAATTATTCTCACATTCCAAGTCATCTATTTTTTCCTCAAGGGACTGTGTTTCCATTTTTAGTAAATGTTTCTCTGTGTTCTGTGAGTGTGCATGCCTATCAGTTTGCCTCAGGGTAATCTCTGCCTCAGGGTAATCTCTACATCCAAGACCCTGAAATACACCTGGATCCTATGATCCTGCACAGTGTCAATGTGACCCTTTACCTTGGTGACCTCCTGCAATATTTTCATGAATATTTGAGAAAGGATCTAAGGGGCTTTGTATCTTGTACATGGTGAGTGGCATGATTTTCCTTTGATAATTCTGACTGGAAAAATCCAGAAATTCATCAGAAAAACTGATGATTTTGTTAGAGAAGAATGAAATCTAATGAAATCTGACAGAAAAACCTCCCATTAAACAGTTCAGAAAAAGATTATTTCAGAGATTTTAGCCTGAGGTGAGAATGAAATATATGGCCATCTTCTTCAATCTCCAAACTGGAAGTCCCCCACTGAAAGTCTTATTCAGCAGCTTACTGGAACCATGGTTCCAGAAGACTGGATGAGAGGAGATGTAGTCCCTTTACAAAAGAGTGGCAGCAAAGAAGAAGCTAGTAACTATAGATAGGTGAGCTTGGCCTCAGTGGTGGGAAATTAGTGGAAACACTGATAAAGGAAAGGTTGGTAGAGTATCTTTAATCCAATTGGCTACAATACCAAAGGCAGCAAGATTGACAAGGGGGAAGTTATACCAGACAAACTTGAGTGATTTCTTTGACTGGGTAACCATAGAAATAGATCATGGGGGAAGTGGTAATGGCCTATCTTGACTTTGACAAGGCCTTCAACACTTGCTCATAGGAGACTAATTAAGAAATTGAGCAGCTGGGAGTTGTGATACAAAGTGCTGAATTTGGTTTGAAACTGGTTAATGGATAGGTGACAGAGGGTGGTGGTTAACAGCACTTTCTCTAATGATGGAAGAGTGAACAGAGGGATGTTGCAGGACTCAGTACAAGGATTGATCTTCTCTGCCTTCATAAGTGACATTGCAGATGAACTGGAAGGGAAAGTATGACTTTCAACTGCTGATATTAAAATCTGGAATAGGATGGATAATCAGGAGGTGGTAGAAAGAATGTGTAAGGATCTTGGGAAACTCAATGAGTGGCCAAGAACATGGCAGTTCAGGTTTATTGCCCCAAAAAGTACAAAATAATGCACCTAGGGCATAGGAACCCAAGAAATAAGTAAGGGATGGGTGAGGTACTGATGGTCAGTAAGCAGGAAAGGGACATTGGGATTTTCACATCCACATTTATCAATGAAATAGCGTGGCAGATAGTGAGATTCAATGGGTCCTTCCCTTTCTTAGGGAAGATGGTGATGACCACCTCTTTGAGCATACAGGGAAGGATCCTGGTGCCATGAGCAACTGCAGATATCCTGCATAGAGGGGGATTTACTAGGGTTGAGAGGTGTTGATAAAAATCTACTGGAAATCCACCCCCTCCTATAGGTATGTGTTTGTTCATGGAGCTAATAGCTTTGTAGATTTCAGTCACTGTAAGGGGAGCCTAGCCTCCAGACTCTGGAACTGAGTATGGCTGCTATGGGGATGAGGCGATGAGGCAGGATAGAAAAGAAGGCCTCAACCCTCACCCTTGTGATGTGTACAGAGTTCTATAAAAGACAGTTATAATATTTGCATTCTGTATGCCACCACTAGCAGGTTTTCCCTGGTTATTATGAAGAGCTTTGATATACGGCATTCAGCCTGCTGCTTCCTAAGACAATAAGAAAGCAGTCTTGTTGGCTTTTAGCCTCTGTCACAGAACATAAGTTGAGTCTGAAGTAAAGGTAACTCTGCCTTGTAAGACAAGATAGTAGATGTTTTTCACTGTAATTTTATACCTGTCATTTTGGCAAAAAGTGTAGCTTTCTGCCTGGAGGAGTAACAATCTTTAACCACCTCCTGGGCTTTATGCCGCTAGGATTCAAACTTCAGTATGTGGCCCCTAAGAGTGGCCTTATAATTATATAATGGCATCCTAGAATCACTGCTTCTGATTGGCTGACTGGCACCCTCCAGCCATGGAAAATCCTGGTATTACCCATGGCAAAAGTGCCAGTCAGTCGCATCTTGAACAGAAATCAATCTGACCCCTGAAATGGCAGAATCCAAATAAACATGCTGTTTCCCCACTGAACCGGCTGTAGACAAAATCGTGAGCCACAACAGCACCTGAAAGAGCAACCGATGCAGATTTAAAATAAAATCTACAGTCCCAACTTTTCTAACAGAAAGTTACTGCAGCCTATTAACATAGCACAAATCTTTACAAAAAGTTTCCTGTAATGCTCTCAACCCCATTGCTCTCAGTGCAACACAGGTACACTTGCAGTCTCCTGACTCCATCAATCTTGTCACTTCCTCTCTGTTTCATCAGCCCAAACCAAAAGAATAAATAAACATAAATGACTACTGTTGGCACACATAAAACTATGCTCAAGTCACAGCACTAGTGCTTGCCCCCACCAGCATTACTGATGTCCCTCACAGAACTCCCTGACTGACCTACAACACTGCTCACTCACTCGCCCACAGACAGCATGAAAGAACAACAAAAAAAAAGATACTGGTGGGGGGATAAAGAAAAAATGACAGGCAAATAAAAGTTCTTGAACCTGTTCACCTGTAACCACATGGCACTTACACCTGGCTAACACATCAATTTGCCTACACAGCAATAGGGAACTACTTTTTGTGGCACATCAATAAACTCAATAACATATATTTAACCTGACAAAGAAGCATTTTTTTATTTTCATTATTTGTTTCTTATACAAAGTGAATGGAGACATTGTATAATCACAATAAACCACTCAAGGGTGTGGGTTATGCTGGGATTAACCCATGCCTGCATGGATTGGTCACTCGGCCTATGGCATTGTGACCGAGCCATGTCAGGCATGGGTAAATCCCAGCATAACTCACACTCTGTCATTATTCATTACTTAAGCTTCCAATACCAACAAGGAGAAAATCTTCACCATATTTTAAAGTGGTATGAGAAATGCATGTTAGAAACATTTTGTCCTGAAGTAGTAGCAGGTCCACTCTCCAGTATGAGGACCAAGGAACCTAGTACCAGGATCAGTAAGTAAGTAAGTAACATTGGGAGGATCATTTTAAGAACAATCTTCTGATGTGCTAGAAAGGAGATGGTGGATATATTCTTGTACAGTGTGCTTAGTTTAGGGAGTAGTTTAGAGAGGGTTGCAAAAATATGAAGTTAAGATGAGTAAGAGTAGTAGTAAACAGAGTCCACAGTGATGAAAGGAGGGTTACTAGCGGGGTACCACAGGGTTCAGTACTGGGACCAGTTCTTTTTAATATCTTTATAAGTGACATTGCAGAGGAACTGGAAGGAAAAGTATGTCTCTTTGCAGAGGACACAAAGATCTGCAACAGGGTTGATACACAAGATGGAGTGGAAAGGATGAGAAGGGACTTGGGAAGATTTGAGGAATGGTCAAATGTATGGCAGCTCAGATTCAATGGAAAAAACCCTAACCCGACATATGAAGTAATATAAAGATGCACTAGTAAATAACTTTATTCAACACTTTAATGAGTTGGGCTGTTTGAAGCACCTTGTAGGTCACATTTTTTTTATTTTAAAGGTTTTGGAATGGTGAATTTAGTAGAAAAATTGTTTTAGCCTGCTGTAGTCAGCAATGAGGATATAGTAGTCAAAACCGGATCTTAAATTTGTAAAGTTTAGGCAGGTACGAATGCTCTCTTTTTAAGTATGCCTATCCTTCTGAAGGAATCATGTTTCCATTATGAAAGTAATGTATTACATGCAACAGCTAGAAAATGCTTGCATTCATTTCAGTTTTTCTTATGACAACAGCCAAAATCAATAGACTGTGGGAACTGTGTTACAAATGTGCAACTGATTAATCAGTCCTGGATGAGCTGTTGAAGTATACTCAGAAATTTAGTTTATATTAGTAAACTCCAGTTTCAAAAATCAGCATGACTCTTGTACCGGCTTGATTGTTAATTAGTATCCTCTATGTTCAATTGAAAAAAATTATTTGCTTCAGTTTTTTTCACTGTACATGAGAGTTACAACTTTAATGCAAGAAATATAGATGGGCAAATACTGTACATTTCTTTTTTTATTGGAGCTTTTTATACTGTATATTATAAAGCATGTTCTACAAAATTAATACATGTTAAGTGTTCAAGGTAATCTCTCAGGCATTATTAATTCTGGAATGTTTTCTTAAAAACATTTTTACAGGTTTTTTTAACAATGTTCAAAGAAAACCTTGGATCCATTAAAGGAGCTGAGTGACTATAAGAACTTTATGGGGGATCACGTGATGCAGGGTACAGGGTAGAAGCTCCTCTGTACATCTCCAGCCTCCTAACCAAAAAATTTTGTATTTTGGGTGATTGTATTTGCCTAAAACCCTGAAAAATTGCTTAATGTCATCTTCCTAGAATCCTGTGCTCCTGCTGGCTAGATTTCGGCAGCGATGGAGGTCTACATGAAGAAGGCCCCTCAGAAGCACACCCCGCCAGTCACCCCGAGAAGGCCCCGAAGAAATCACGGGCTTCGAGTACAGTGGATAAGCCAGAGCCTTTGAACCTGATCCCTGAACAAGAACTCCTAACTGAGCAGATTCTTGGATGAGTTTAAGCCCTTCTGTGAAGAAGTAAAAGAAATATCAATGGAACTCAAATCCCTTTCCAAAAAGCTCAAAGAAGTGTCATTAGCAACCTCAGACAATGCAGCCCGAATTTCCTCCCTTGAGAAACAAGTGGAAAAAATTGACCCCAGTCTTGTGGCTATGCTGCAGAAATTCTCTCGTCTGGAAACAAAATTAGAAGATCTAGAGGGTCACAGCCAAAGGAATAACATAGATTTTCTGGGGCTTCCAGAAGGAGAAGAGGGCCTGAATACAATCACCTTTGTGCAGAAGTTGGTGGAAAAGATCACTGGTCCCTCTCCCTTCGGGGTCAAGTATGTTATAGAGAGGGCACATAGGTCCTTGCAACCCAAGTCTTCCCCAGGAGACATGCCACATCCTATTATATGCCACTTTTTGAATTATTTGGAGCGGCAACATTTCCTGGCAAAAGTTAAAGAATTGCAAGAAGTTAAGTGGGAGAACGCCAGGCTCAGAATTGTACAAGATTTACCGGGGTCAGTTAGATTAAAATGTACAACATTCCATCCTATCATCTCAAAGATCAGAGCAGCAGGGCTTTGGTTTAAGATGGGCTACACAGCTAGATTGCAGGTACAGGTGGCTGGTACCTGGTCAACCTACGAGGACCCTGAAGCTGCTCTTATGGGGCTAAAGTCTGCCTTGCCTGATCTGTTTCGGGGCACATGATCTGCTTTCTTGGTATTAGTATAATCAGAGCTGGAAGGAAGAAGTTCTTCTCGAGTTAACTACCAGAAATGAGAAAAGAATCTTTGTCTGATCCTGTGTGTTCCTGAGAGTAATGACCGAAGGGACTACTTTCATTATGATCATATTATTTTCATAGTGTATTCTATTGCTTAGTACTATGGGGCAGCTACTTGTGCCAAGAGACTGTTCAATAGGGGTGAATTTTGTCTGGGGGGAGGGTTCTTTCCCTGCGTGGGTTGTGTTTGATTACTATTTACAGGGGCACCAGGGAATTTTTTAAAATGTCAGAACGAAGCCTTCTGACTTGATGCTTTATTTCACAATGGTAATAGTCAGGAGAGTGATACCTCTGTATAAATTTGTATGGCCATGCATTTTTCTGTTTGTATCGCCAGAGGGCACCCTAGTTATTAATTTGGAGGTTCAGCTCCACCAGATAATTCGGGAGTCTATTTTTTCCTGATGGAGCTTTCTGGTGGGGGCCTGGGAATACATTGTGATTTTTCATTTAGGATCATCTAGATCTGCTGCTGGCCTGGAACAGCTTTAAAATGGTTTTATTGTTCTCAGTTGCAGCAGTTACGGCTGCAAGCCCAGCTATCATACGGTATGTTACTGCTTTACCATACCAGTACTCTGGTTCATTAGTTTAGTTTTTAAACAGAGAACTCTCCCCTCTGGCTATCAGGAGCTTAATGTTTAAGTGATGTTACTTATAACATTACTTTCTTTGCATTTATATTAATAGTTATCAGTTTTTACAGGAAGGTGTTGCATAATTAGGTAGGGTTTGGGGGCACACGCTGGGGAGGCTGGAGAGGATGAAGAAAAACGGTATTTTGCTGAACGTTGCTCACAATAGTTGGGGTGGTAGGGTGGGTAGGGTTAAGGTTAAATTCAGGATTTCTGGTTTGTTTAATCTATGGGATGTTGGGGGCATTTTCAAGAGGGAGTTTGTGGGGGATTAGATCTGGGGAGGAGGATGATGCAGAGTTGAGAGGGGGATACAGCAGTAATCAGGGGTACTGGACATTTAGTTATTGTTGTAGTAATTTCTGAAAGTTATATAAGGGACTTATTTTTTCCTACTTAGATGGCTAGCAGTATTAATCTGGCCACTTGGAATGTGAAGGAGATAAGGAAAAAAAGTAAAACAGTATCAAGCGTTAAAGCATCTAAACTTATTGTGTTCCCAGATTATGTTCTTGCAAGAATCTCATTTACTAGATTGTGAATCTCTGCAATTTAGGAGGCAACAGATTGGACAGGTGTTCAATGACTCAGGGTCCACCAACTGTTGTGGGGTTATGGTTCTGGTCAATAGAGGCATTCCCTTTGTTTCTAAGCAAGTCCTTAGGGACCCAAGGGGTAGAAATGTCCTGGTTCAGGGGAACCTTTGGTCCATGCCAATTTTACTTTGCAGCATATATGGGCCTAATGTAGTTGACCAGGGCTTCTTTATGAAGCTTATTTCCATCATTCTTCCTATGCTTCCCATTGCTATAATTATGGGTGGAGACTTCAACTTGATTTTGGACCCTGATGTGGACAGGTCTGGCAGTGGGTCAAGGAGTTTGTCTCCCGGGCAGAGAGCATTCAGAGATTTACTGGATCAGTACGGACTGTGTGACGTGTGGCGTGTATTACATCCCAAGGTCAAGGAGTATACTTTTAACTCGCCTGTGCACAGAACCCAGTCTCGCATCGACTATCTCTTAATTTCCCAGGCGCTCTTACCAGGGGTCTAAACAGCCTCGATTCAGCCAGATCCAGTGTCCGATCACTCTTTGGTGGTTTGCAATCTGGCTTTCCTCAATATTCCCAAAAAAGAAACCTGATGGAAATTAAACAAACAATTATTGAAAGATGTTAAATATTGTAGCTTAATAAAAGAACAGATTGATTTATTTTTTCCTACCAACTCTATGGAGGGTATGGCACCTGATATTTTATGGGGCACCTTTAAGGCCTATATGAGAGGGATTATTATTAGCCTAGCTACAAAGAGGAAAAGGGCTAGAGAGGCTGAATTATTATCCTCATTATCACTAGTAAGGTCTCTGGAAGCCAATTTATCCTCTGGCACCTCGGATGAGGACATGAGGAGACTCTTGGTGGCTAAAGATAGATATTTAGACTTGTTGAGGGAAAAGGCAGAGATATCTATTATCTGCACTAAAGCAAGTTACACCGACCAAGGAGAAAATGCAGGTCGCTTGCTTGATCTAAAGATTAAAACAGCAGGAATCTGATAGATTTATTCCTCCAATCAGGGCCCAGGCAGATGGATCCTTGATGGTAACCCCTTCAGAGATTGTACAGGAATTTGCCTCATACTATGAGCAATTATATAAGGACATGGATAGTCCTCCTTCCTTGGAGGTGCTAGAGGCATACCTTAGGGATTCTTCTCTCCCTTCCCTGTCAGATTCACAGAGGAAGTTGTTGTCCTCCCCAATATCTCTTGAGGAAATATCAGAGGTCATCAGCGCTCTGCCCTTGGATAAAGTCCCGGGGCTGGATGGTTTTTCCACATTATTTTATAAAACTTTTCAAGAACAATTATTACCGGTACTTCACCGGGTTGTACCTTCATATTCTTTCTGGGGTAAGGGTAGATGTACATTTGTTTGAAGCCCTGATTGTTCTTCTTCCCAAACCTGACAAAGACCCTGAGTTAGTTCAAAGCTACAGACCTATTTCTCTTTTGAATCAGGATGTTAAAATTCTCTCGAAGATATTGGCCGACAGGATAACCCGGGTCCTCCAGGATCTGATTAGTATGTCTCAGGTGGGATTCATGATGGGACGGTCATCGTCAGACCATTTACGCACTCTTTCACGTGTCTTCTCAGTGTCCAGGGATGTCACCTTTCCTGCGGGATTGGTTTCTCTGGATGCCGAGAAGGCATTTGATCGTGTCAACTGGAATTTCTTGTTCCAAGTTTTGAAGGCATTCGACTTTCCTACCATGTTTATAGATTGGATTTAGGCTTTATATTGGTCCCCCTCAGCCAGAATCTCTGGCAATGGAGCATTTTCCAAACCCTTTTCTTTATTTTCCGGCACCAGGCAGGGTTGTCCCCGTTCTCCTCTTTTATTTAATTTATATTTAGAGCCCCTTGTCCAAAATATTCTTAATAATCAGGAGATACGAGGCATACCGATAGGGAGCAGCGTGGTGAAGATCACGTCTTATGCTGATGATCTTCTCCTCCACCTGTCTCACCCAACAGAATCTATCCCTGTTACGTTAGGGGAAATAGCTAAGTTTAGTTCTTTCTCAAATTATAAACTGAATACCAACAAATCGTCCATTTTCCCTCTTAACCATAAGGTTTTTAAGAATAAAATTGCCCCTTTTGGCCTTTGTTGGTCACCCCACGTTCTTAGATATCTGGGTATCAATTTAACATGTAACCCTTCTTCATGGTTCAAAGAGAACTTGGAGCCCCTTTCCCAGTCGATTGTCCAGGACCTCAATAGATGGTCTAAGTTTCCTATCTCCCTTTGGGTTTGCATTAATATACTTAAGATGAATGTTTTCCCTTGTTTGTTTTATCCCCTCTTGCACCTTAACTCTTTCATTCCTTTGTCCTGGTTTCAGAGAATACACAGAACTTTTATTAACTTTATCTGGTCCAATAAGCAATCCAGGTTGGCATACCATAAACTGGCCTCTCTGAAAACGGATGGAGGGTTGCAGATCCCACATCTGGCAATTTATTACTGGGCTAGTCACACAGCAAAATACCTGCGGTGGGTGAGTCCAGGTCCTGAGCATCTAAGACCGGTCTGGCTTAAAATCGAGTTACATTTTATCCAGTCTGTGAATATAGACCCTTTGACTATGCTTCATGTCAAAATTGCCTCCCTTCAAGACGTTTGTAGATGCCCCACCCTTTGGATATCATTAAAAGTTCATGTACAGCTCTGTTCATTTTTGCGGTACACCCCACACTTGGATTTTTCCCAGCCCGTTTGGAACTCCCCATCCTTCACCATAAACAAATGAAGGATCTCTCGTATGTGGTTGCCCCAAATTGGGGATGGGATAGTTTCTACTTTTCTGGATGATGAGGGACATGCCTCTCAGTTTTTAATATAATTCGTAAATTTGACATACCAGTAACTCCCCATTTTAGAGTGGTTCAATTAAAGCACCTGCTTTCCATAGTGCTTGGTAATACCCCTTCTCACCCACCTGTTTTTTCATTGGTACCTGAGCTTTCCTCTTTACTGGGTTCATCAAGTGTTATTTCTAAAATATACCAAGCTTTATTTTAATTTAAGTACTGGAGACCCGAATGTCCTACCAAGCTTTGGGTTTCCTTTTTTCCCCAATACACTCTCAATTGGCCGGTTCTATGGAAGTTTTGTCATAGATATGTATCTCAAGACAGATTACGGCTTATGCAATACCATATTATGCACAATATGCACTAAACCCCAGTAAAGTTGATGAAATGGGGCCTTATAGGGTCGGGGACTTGTACCAGAGGATGTCAGGAAGATGGTACACTTCTTTACATTATTTGGTTGTGCCCCAAGAAAAGGCATTTGTGGGTGGCTATCCAGACTAATTTAGATCCTATTCTGGGTCTGTAAGATTGCTTCACCCCAGACATCTGTTTGTTGGGAGATTTGTCCTCTATCATGGTTAAAATCCAGAGATTTCACATTTCCATGATTGCACTGTCCGTTAAAAAAATTGTACTTAGGTATTGGAAGGATGCGGTTAGTCTAACATATCAGGAATGGATCAATGAAATTCTGGCTAACCTTCGTACAGAGAAAGCTATAGCGAGTCTCCATAATAAGTTGCAGAGATGCAAGAGTATTTGGGATCGCCTTCTCACCCTTATCATGATTAGTATGGATAAATGAGTTATTGTTATAGTGTGCTTCAATTTATACCAGCAAACTGTAATGTCTTATTATACTACAACATGGATTCTTACTGCTGTATGGGGTGGGGGGAAGGAAGGGGGGTTGGGGCAGATCATGTATCATTTTGTACATATGTAGTATATGCTGTAATTCTCTGTCCCCTGTATTGTGGAAAATTTAATAAAGTTGGAATTAAAAAAAAAGAACTTTATGACTCAGACTTGTGCTACAGTAAAATGTTTAAGCTACAGTGTTATGCAGTAACTATAGTTTGCCCAAATGAGTCATAATAAATAAATGCATTTATATAAAATAAGTTATTACTCTGTTATTGATGAACTACTGTAAGCAATGTATCAGTATTTGGGGAAGGATTTTCAAAAGGGGCTGACGCTGACACCAATGCTTATTGCATTTGCAGGTGTTTGCTTGCATGCATCCGAGCAGTCCCTCAGCTATTTTCAAAAGATGCATCCATTTATGACAAAAAGTCACAATTTGCAGTAGGAAAATGGCACAAGTGCAGTTTACATATTTGTTTGCCACAATTGTGTCTTTTGAGGTCAAACAGTTTGGACACTGTTAGATCTAAAAAATATATAATCCAACAGTCTAGATGCATTTTAGTGTTGAAAATTGCAGTGGACACATTCCAGATGTACCGGGTCATAACGTTGTATGCTTAATAGCGTACAACATTATAGTTAATCCAAAATAACACTGTCTAGGACAGCGAATGGTACAATACCTAGTATACTGCTGTACGCATTATTGCACTATTCACACACTCCCAGGCAGAGGATAAGACCTCTGCTTGGAGTGGTTTCTGCTGAGCAGCAGCTGTGGCTCATTGGACAGAGCCACAGCAGCAAGAACCCAGGCACTACGTCTGGGAATGGGGTTGATTCCCGGTCCCAGAAATTTTATTTTTTTAAAGACTTTGTGCACTTCCTCAGTTGGACCCCACCCCCAGAGTTAAGAATCTTTAGTGGGAGGTCCGGGGGGTGCAGCCCCCACAAAAGGGGGTGTGGGGGCAGAGCTCCCTAACAGAAAAAAGAGTTATGCCACATGGCATAAATCGTGCTGTATTGACAGTGCAATTTAGCCATGTGGCATAATGTCTTGCAACATTAAGACCCCGTGTCCATTCCAGATGGATTCTTTTGAAAATGCTGCTCTATGTGATTACCATAGAATACACAACTGTAACTCTGTGAACTCAGTTCTCAATCAATCAATCAAATTGTTATTTCTATAGAGCTTTTCCCGAGCCAAAGCACATATACAATATAAAAACAAACTAGTAGTCAATTAAACATATAAAAATAAAAAGGCAGCAATAATAAAATTAAACATCATCCCCAAATGCCAAGCCAAATAAGTACATTTTTAATGAGGATTTAAACATCCCAGTGAATAGGCAGTCTCTAATCTGATGAGGTAGAGAGTTCCACAGGGTCAGGGCTACAAAAGCAAAAGCCCTAACATCTGATGTCTGAAGATGGACCCTGGGAACCTCTAGCAATCCCTCATCGGTGGAGCGGAGAGGACGGGGACAGTAAGGCCGAAGGAGGTCTTGCAAGTAACACAGTCCCTGTCTGTGTAGGGTCTTATAGGTCAGCAACACAACCTTGAAGGTGGTCCTCCAGCACACCAGCAGCCAGTGCAGTTCATGCAGCACAGGTGTGACATTTAGCTTTTTTCTGTTGACTGGGTAAGTGCACTAGACAAATCCTGCCTATTTTCAGGCACAACCCGGGGGAGGGGGATACAGATGAATGCCAACTGACCTTGAACCAGATTAAGCTGTTGGTGGTATTTTTAGTGAATGAGGGAAATTTGGCCAGGACACCGGGGAAATTCCCCTACTCTTTTCGATAAGTGCCATGGGATCTTTAACATCCACCTGAACTACCACCAATCCATGCAGATGGGACCTCGGTTTAATGTCTCATCCCAATGACGGCACCTCAGAAATGCAGCACCCCTCTCATGCTGCATTACAGTGTCAGTACTGGGATATTAACCCAACTGCCAGATGTGGGAACTGAACCCACAGCCCTCTGATCTCCCAGCCTCAGAGAAGAGTGTGCTACCTACTGAGCCACTGACACTGCTACTGCTACTGCTAACACTGTTGACAACCCTGTCAACAACCTGGCCATAGCATTTGATACCAGCTGCAGGCAATGGAGATCCACCCCCAATAACTTACGTATAGAGCATTGCAGTAATCAAGACAAAAGAACACAAAGGTGAGAACCAATATAGGAAGGTCATTGGGTGGAACAAGGTGCTTTATCTAGGCAATGTTCCTCAGATGGTAAAATGAGAACTTGACAACTACTGACAGCTGTGTTTTTAGCATTAGTTTGTTATCAAGCACAACACCCAGATTCGGCACCCATTCAGAAGGTCTCAACTGGTCAACCTCAAACACAAGGCCAGACGGTTGCCCAGGAGTCAACTTCTCTACCCACTGACCTGGGTCCACCACCAACACCTCAGTCCTGTCCGGATTTAGCTTCAACCAGTTAGCACTCATTCAATTTTGAATCTCTTTGAGGCAATTGTTAAAGACCAAGATCACACTATTCTGTTCGGGTTCAAAGGACATGTAGAGCGGAGTATCATGTGCATAGCAGTGAAAAGTTAGCCTATATCACCTTATAATGTCTTCTAATGGCAACATGTACATGCGGAACAACACAGAACCCTGCAGCACCCCACAAGGTAGGGCAAAGCTGGTCAAAGAAAAAATTTCTGACACTACCTTCTGAGTCATGCCTGTGAGGAAGGAATGAAAATACCTGAGGACTGTCGCTGACAGTCCACAGAGTAGCCGCAGGCATTCCAGCAACACCCCATGATCCATGGTGTCAAATGCTGCAGAGAGATCAAGGAGGATCAAGATTGAATGACTCCTCCTATCCCTTGCTATCAGGAGATCATTAATTACTCGAACTAATGCTGTCTTGGTACTATGCCTCTTCCTGAAACCGGACTGGGGAGGATCAGAGACTTCATGGTTGGTAAGAAAGTTCTCAAGCTGCAACACAACTACCTTCTCAATAACTTTGCCCAAAAAGGGCAGGTTTGAGACCAGTCTGTAGTTCGCAAGGCAATCTGGGTCCCAGGAAGGTTTCTTTAAAAGAGATGTCACCACAGCCTCCTTCAAAGGGTCTGGAAATTCCCCTTGATCCAGCAAGCACCAGACTATCTCAGCAAGGATCGGTCTGATGTCATCCATACACCTCATAAGGAGGCATGCTGGACAAGGATCCAAACTACAGTAAGTCTGTCACAAGTCCAGAACAGTTTTCATTATATCCATGATCGCTGGCTGGTCAAAATTTGTCCAGACAGACCAGGTGCCTGTGCCTTCGCAATGACCTCCGCTATACTCCTTTGAATGAGTTAAACCATTCTCTGACCTGATGGAAGATACTTTATCTGCAAAGAAGTGAGCAAACTCATCACACTTAGATTGTGAAAAAGCTCTCTGGTCCCGAAGGCAGGCTGGATTGCACAGCCTGTCCATGGTCTAAAAGAGCTGAGCCAGTCAATTTCTTGCTGCAGCAATCTCCCTGGACAGGAACTCTGCCTTCCTATGGGAGATTTTTGATTGATAGTCCAAATAATGGTTGATCAACCTAAATCTGTTCTCCTTCAGGCCAGATTTCCACCAACAACCTTACAATCTTCACCCCACTCTCATCGACTCCCTCAAAGTCCCATCAAACCAAGAGGACTGAGGACAAAGAGGGAGGGGGCAAACTTGGACAGGAGCTATAGAGTCCAGGGCCCTCAGCACCACACTACTGTAGCGCATTATTAGGTCTCCTGGATCCAAGCATTCCAATGGCCAACTCGATAGGTCCAGCACTGCCAACAGACCCTTTTGGATAACAACCCTCAAAGGGCGATACCAGATCATCTCCACAGGACTGGTCCCATAGGGGGAGCTGCGAAACTGAACCTTATAAAGTGATGGTCTGACCATCCAACTGGTTCCACCACCAGGTCAGTGGCCTCCATCCCCAGGAGGAACACCTGGTCCAGGGAGTGACCCTGAATATGGGTTGCAACAGTAGCTACCTGTGTGAAGCCCAACAAAATCATCAGTTGGAGGAAGTTTTGGCCAAAAAGTGAGAGGTCATCATTGACCCAGGTATTGAAATCCCCCCAGGACCAACCAATTGGAGGATTCCAACACCATGTCAACCATGAAGTCTGCAACTTACTGCAGGAAAGCTTTCTCATCTCCATGCTCCTGTGATACACTCAAAGGATCTAGTGATCCTCACTGGAACTTCTACAAGGCCCAGTTCCATCTTAAAACAGATGTTTACACCCCCACCCCTTTGATCCAATCTCGGGCAGTGTATCAACGAGTAGCCAACTGGAACCGCCAACTCCAATACCAGACTGGCAAACCAGGTCAGATGTCTCAACAAGATCAGCAATAATTGCTGTCTTGTTCTTTATAGACCTGGCATTGCATAACACTGCCTGATCTGGATGAGAGGCCATGGAAGAAGGGGCAACTTGCCCACTATCAGTAGAGCCCTTGGGTATGGGTACCAGGTATGGAGGACCACTTTACTGGACCCATTTTGCCCCAGGACACCTCCTCCACCTCACAACCCCTATCCGCCCACTCTGCTCCTCCTCCCAGGTCCAGAGACCCTACCCCTTTGGCTCCTCCATGCAATACTCAAGGCATGACAATGCGTTTACACCTCAGGTTGTAACAGGGGGCTATCAGAAGGGTGCAAGTCCCTCAACCTGGATGAGGAATAGCGCCTGCCCACTGAAGCATGATCCTAACACATGCTACCTATTTAAGAGTCTAGTATAAATGTTAGTTACAGCCACACAAAAATCTATTCCAGCTCTCTATCAAAATAAATAAATACTAATAAGTCAAAAATAATCAAACAATATTTCTAAAAGTAATCTATTCAGTTCCAGAATGTCTAACCTAATACACTTTGAACTCTCACTTCGAGGGTTTATGATATATTAAGTTTAATGATCCAAACAAACACCAGTCATAAGAAAAAGTTTTGAATGTGAGTTCTAGAAATCAGAGTTCTCTCTCTACTGTGGCAAAATGACCAGATAGCCCCATCACCACCACCTCTCAAGTAGCGGAGGAGAGTCTGCAGAAAATAAAATGAAGAAGAAGTCACTCAAATAATAACAGTACTGAAAATGATAAAACTTTATATCCAAGCCAGGTCACGTGTCTCCATGAATCCCATGGGAAAAGTAAAATGCTCATCCTTGTCTACAGTTTATTCAATTCAAGTGAGCAATCGAATCCTGAAAAGTTCAATTTAATCCAAGTTTAAACACATAGCCCAAGTCACTTATTTCAGCCCAGCGGCAGGGGCCAAAAGCAGCAGGCTACACACGTGCAACAGCTGGCATCCTGAAGGAGCCCCCCCAATTGCACCAACAGTAATAACTCCCTGACCCCCCGCTACCCATGGCCACAGTCACCCCAGAGTTAGGCCACAGGGTCTTCCTCCTAGACAGCTTAGGAGAGGCCCCACTCCACTCTGACTCCCTGGAGAAGTAATAAGGGAACCCCGCCTGGTCTCAAGCTGCACAGGAACAAGGGCCCCAGGTACAAGGAGGGAGGACCCCCCACACCCAGCACAGCACTGCTCCCTGGCCTCATTGACAAAAGGGTTCATACACAAGAGGAAGTAGGTATTTCAGTGGAAAAGACTGAGGAATCTAAAACCACCTTTTCATAGACATCTAAGGGCTGGGTCACCCACTTGTGTCTAGATTAATAGATGGCATATCATTCAGTAGAGCGTGTGCTTTAAACCGTGACTACTGGAACTGCACCAACACCATTCACCTTACCATCATGGTTCAGGAGCAATGGTGATCAGGGCCAATTTAAAATCATACCCTCTGGTATCATTAACATGAGACCACACACAAATTAGATTGTCCATGCTGGAGCTGGGGCCAAATATGGTGGTCTTTATTATGTAGCTTGTGTAAATCAATGAAAAATAGAGACTCTCAACCCAGAGACTGTTTGGAAATATTTTACTGAGTAAATCTCATTCCATGTATTGCATATATAAAGAATTTAAAAGTTCGTTGTTACAACATCCATCGAAGTAAAGGTGCACTTGTATTAATATTTCATTAGGTTTCATTAGGTCATTGTTTTCGGAACTAACATGTTCCTTCCTCAGACCACAAAACCAGTGCTGTATATAAAGCAGAAAAAATAATAACTATTACTAATAGTGAATAATAAAGTATTTTACAAAGTAAATAAACTGATTTTATTATATAAATAATAGTAATGGGGGGGGGGAGAGACACATCTGTTAGATATCTTGAATTCATTTAAAAAAACTCAATTGTTTTTTATGCTGCAATTCCAGACTGGTTGGGGCTGAATAAGCAAAAGAGAAAAATCACATTTTTAATTTCCCATTCCCATTCAACTGATGTGGAAAAACTTCATAATTCAAACTTCCCAAAGATAATTACTTTAGAATACCTTAGCAATAAAAAGTGTGGTTTCTGTTTAAGTCCAGATAAAATCAGTTTCACAACTTGTGACTATCTGTAAAGAATTTTAAAGATACAAAAAATGTCTTAAGACAAATTATAGTGGTAAGGTACAAGAATCTACAAAGGAATGTGCCTTAAACAAGACAAAACATGGGGAGTAGCATTCCCATATAAAATACAATTCTTAGTTTCTTACCTCCAATAAAATGATGGGTTTCTCAAAGAAAAGGCTGAATCAAGTTTTAACTCTGGATGAGCTGGTAGTTACGGACTAATCACAAAATTCCACAAACGAAAGCTAACATGCTTGTTTACTTTTTAAAGCCATTGCCATTGTCTGGAATGCCAAACCTCCTCACTAAAAAAGTATAGGAAAAAGTAGGGGCTGGGTTGATTATAATCACACTCCCAAGTAGACCGTGATGATGTCACATCAGTAACATGCTTTGTAACCCAGTCACTACGGAAATCAACATTGAAAGTTATGTTGACCCCCCTTCAGTTCGCAATAGCTCTCAAGGCTGAGATTTTTATTTAACATAATTATTATAGTTCAAAAGGGGTCTATTTCTTGAATTAGAGCAAACATGATGCTAGAAGTATAGCTAAAATTATAATTGAAGGGTAGTTGTCACAATATACAAAAACAAGTGGTTGTGATAGGAGTCAAGGCTCTACCACTAATAACATGCAAATAAGTTAATTTTGAGGGCGCTTATAATGTTAATTACATGAAAAAATATTTTAGAAACAAAACATAATTGCATAGTGAGAAAATGTCCATCTAATCATTACAAAAATGTGTTCTGACAGGTCAAAGTCCACAGTCAATCTATTAAAATATTCAAACTCTATCAAAATGATGTCCATATAAGATTTTCATTGAGTCCATGTTTCTTTGATGGGTACGTAGAGTATAAATCCACCATGCTTCTCTCTGTAAATGTTTAGTTTCCCAGTTTCCTCCTCCTTTTGGTTTCCCTACTTTCTCAATCCCAATAAATTTTAAGCTGGGAATCTGATGATTATGTTGCATGAAGTGTCTTGCCAATGGAGACCTTTCATTGGCTCTCCTGATGTTGCTTTGTGTTCTATTATCCTAGTTTTCGATGGTCTTGTAGTTTCAGCTATGTAGTATAAAGAGCAGGGACAGGTTATGCAGTATATAACATGATCAGTGTTACAAATAATAAAGTCTCTGATTTGAAAACTCCTATCCTGATAGGTGCTTCTAATCTGTTTACTTTTACTTACACTATTACAGTGTGTGCAATTGCCACAGGGGAAAACACCTTTAATGTCACTTCTAAGTCAAGTTCCTTGTTGTAATGTATGTTTCCAGTGTTGAGTCTTGACAAGTTCCTTTTTCAAAGATCTAGTTTTGCAGTACATGCCGTAACCCATGTTTTTTGTTGAAAGACTGTGTGTCCATTATTGGTGCTTTGCAAAATATTCCAAGTCCCAATTCTAGCTTTCTTAATTTTTCCATAATGTGTAGACTATTGTGCTGAAAATGCAAGTTTCCCAAATGTGGTTTTCTTTCTAGTGGTGCTGTTGATTAATTATATTTGTTCCATGTGTCTTGTTCTTATTTCAGCTTTCTGTAAAGTCCCAAATGTGTGTCTGTGTCTGTGTCTAAATAGTTCTTTAAAGTCCCCCAGGTGTTTTCTTCATCTCCACTATTTCATTATATTCTTAGCACTTGACTGCAGGGAATGCTAATTTCCAGTGCTGGAGGATGGAAACTGGAAGCATGAAGTGTTGTGTTTTTTATCAGTGGACTTTCTGTACAAATCTGTGGCTATTATATTCCCTTATTCAATAATGTTTAAAACAAGAAATGGTATTTTCTTTTTGTTGTAATTAAATGTAAATTGTAAATATGGATAAATGGAGTTGATATAATCACTGAATTGAAGTAATTGTTCTTCAGTATCTGACCAAATTATAAGAATATCATCCATAAAGCATTTGTATAATAATAGTGAATTCATGTAGTAATTTCCATCATTATAAATATGCTTCGATTCAAAATAGGCCATATATGTATTAGCATAGATGGGGGCCATTGTGGTCATTTCCTGGTGATAACTTTTATTTTCAAATTGAAAATAATTATTCTCTAAAATAAATTTTGTAAGTTGCAAAATAAACTCTTTATTAGGAATATTTTTATTTCTTGGTGATAGAACATAGTTCATGGCTTCTAATCCCACTTCATGTGTAATGCTGGTGTATAAACATTTTACATCCAGAGTTATTAAAAAACATTTTTTGATATCAAGATTTTGTGAAATTAATTGTTCCAATAACTGTATACAGTGTTTAGGGTCTCTCAGGAATGCAGGGAAAGATGTTATGAGTTATTTGCAGTGATGGTCCACAAATATTGAGAATGGTTCAGTGATGGAATTCACTCCTGAAATAATAGGTCTTCTTGGTGGGTGTATGTAATCTTTATGAATTTTTGGTAGACAATAAAAAAGTGATATACATGGGTATTTATTAATGAGTGTTGTAGTTATCCAGTCCAGCATAAATTGGTGTTCTTCTGCATTCTGCATTATTTCTTGTATATTGTGATGTAGAATTTCCCATGGAATATTTTGTATGTCTGTGTATGTTGTCATATCCTGTAACTGACTCAGACATTCAGCATGATAGTTCATATAATTCATAATGACTATAGCTCCCCCTTTGTCTGCCTTCTTAATAATGATGTTGGAATCCTCCTTAAGACTTGTAAGACTTTGTTTCTCTTAAAAACTTGTGTTAAATTTGAGTTTTTGTTTTTTACTTTGTTTTATGATGTTCTCGACTTCTCTGTCAACTTTTTCTATAAAGGCCGTTATGTTAGGAGGTTGTAATGAAATGGGGTCAAAAGTGGATTTCATATGTAAGGCTCATTTTAAACTATCATTTTCATTTTTTGATGTGTTATCTTCAGAATCATTGTTCTCTTGATTGGAAAAATAATTTTGTAGCCTAAGTTTACAGTCGAATTTTTCAAGATCTAATTATAGTTCAAAAGGTCATAATTTTTCTGTTAACCAGAAGCTTAATCCTTTACTAAGTAGTAAGGTTTCAGTTTTGGTTAGTATTCTGTCAGAAAAATTGAACACCATTAATTCATGATGTCCCTGGATCTGGTGGAATGAACTTGTCCTGTGTCTCTTTTTTTCTCTTCCTCCTGTGTCTCTTTGTCTTGTCAATCCTGATGTAGAGGGCTCTGGTGGCGTAGTTGGTGGGGAAAAATCCTGTCCATGTGATCTACCACTTCTGGCCCACTGAGGTCGATAGGAATCATAATAATCCTCTCTATATGAGCTTCAGTAGTTGTAATTATCTCTATAAGGTTTTTTATAGTAATTCTGAAATGTATGTGGGTGTCTATTATATCTATTCATGTATCTAAAATTCACTCTACCTCTATAGTATTTGTTTTCCTTTGTGTCTGAATCTGTGGTATGGTCTGTTATGTCAGATTCATCCATATGTAGAGGTATGATAGCCAAATTGTTTCCACACATAGATTCTGCCTTCTTTATAATCAGTTATGTCTCTTTTAAATGTACTAAACTTTATATTTTTATATGATTGTCATATTATTTTAATGAGTTTTCAATTTGTTCTAATAGGGCTTTCATTTGATCAATTTCTGTACTATTATGTATTTCATTTTCCAAAGAATTGATTTCTTTTAATAGGGATGACTGTTTTGTTTTGAAAGTTTCTATTAATAACAACATAAAATCAAATAAGCATTTTGCTCTAATGCCATCCCATTTGTCCTGAAAACCCTCAGGTGAAAAGCCTAAATGAGATTCTACCAAGACCCTTAACCCCCTAGGAATTCTTTTTTGTTTCATATATTTCAACAACCTTACTGTGTGCCAATCTAATCTAATTTCTCTTTGTTTTAATTTCTCAAGTCTGTTGATTAATGCTTTAGGTATTTCTACATTCTCAATGGTTTGTTTGCTTTTAACAAGATTCATTATTCTATTGGCGTCTTCGTGATTCATACTTATAGGTGTAGAGCATACTTATTTCATGCTTCCCAATTCAGATAAAGTAGCCATGATGCTAATAGATATGTAAGTAATTATAATAAATCCAAATAACAATTCAGGGTGAACCAGAAAAAAATACCCTTCTCCATTGAGAATTTCAGTCAAAAACATATGTAAAACAGGTCCTCCCTCAATTCCCTTTTAAATATCTGTTGATATTAGCTAATTATTAAATTGAATTAGGGGAGAGTCCACCAGCCGAACTGAGGGAGGACCTGTTTTACATATGCTTTATTATGTAGCTTCCAGATGAGACACAGCTCTCTAGAGATTCCTCAGGGCACAACTTATTTTTTCACTATGGAACTTGTACACATACTGTATATTACACTCATTACCTGGGACATGTTGTACATATACTTTACTTCAGTATGTGCCTCAGGATTTCACATATTTCTCCCACCTCTAGTGTGCATATCACTATTGCTGCTTCTGTACACTGGATAGATGGCACCCAGCTGTTTGGGGGGTCAGTTTGCTGACCCCACAACTACATTTGTTTTAGAGTTATCCCCTATGTAAAGGGTCTCCTTCAACCCTACAAAACCCTAACTTCTCTTGTGGGGTCCATGGTTCCCTTGTGCTCCCAAGACCATTTGTGTAGTGGCACACTCTTCAGGCAGGGCAAGCCCTTAGCTGAGGGGAAAGCTGTACCAGCACATCTCAATGTGCCCAATAGGGCAAAAAATAAAAATATGTATCAGCATTATGAGGTCACTACTAAGTGCATAAAGCATGGTTGGTCAAGCTGTACGTGCCTCTCTTTGACACTACACGAATAGCCCTAGTGGCAGAAAAAGGTGAGTACATGGGGCCTTCATCCCAACAGCTGTTCTCAGTGTTCTTCTTCACTTGAGACCTGGCCAAGGGGATCAGTGCCACCATATCCCAGGGACACATTCACTGTATCTGGGACTGCAGACCCCCAAAGCCCTGTTGCAACCAGAAAGGCTGGACTACTGCTCTCTTCCAGACTCTAAGCCCAGGCTGGCCAGAAAAAAAAACTTGCCAACTGTCTTCCCCTTATATAGAGTATTGGCAGAATGGCAGAACTAGGCATATTCATGCTAAGTTTCTTGCTCTTAGGTAAGACAAACCACTCAGGTATGAGCATTCAGACATTCTGTCTCTAGGCAACATCCCACCAGAGAACAGCTTTAGTGTTTGCTTAACTCTTCAAGCGTTCTCTGGTAAGCTATCTCAAGCCAGCTGAGGAGAGATGCTGGTTACAGAAGAGAAGATGGATAGATAGATAGATAGATAGATAGATAGATAGATAGATAGAAATAACAGGCAGAGAACAGTAAGATGAAGGAGCTGCTGTTACAACTATACTTCTCTACTGGGACTAAAGAATTGGAACTCTACTACTGGGACAATCAATTTAGGGTAAAAACAAAAAAAAAGAATTAGTGTGTTTGTCTGAGTTGGCTGAAGTGAATTGTTATCTGTGCAGTTGACTAGGTGTTTTTCTCAGTTGGCTGAAGGGAATTGTTATCTGTGCAGTTGACTAGGTGTTTTTCTCAGTTGGCTAAAGGGAATTGTTATCTGTGCAATTAACTAGGTGTAGTGTGAACTGTAAAGTAGGAGGAGTGGCTTAGCTAGAAGGAAGCCAGGTTAAAACCAGAATTAAAAACTGCCCTAGATAGCTTCTGTCAGAGAACAGGCAGAGAACAGCAATAGGAAGGAGCTGCTGTTATAACTATACTTCTCTACTGGGACTATATTGCCCTGCTGCCCTCCCCTCCATCCTCCCCACCCTAAGCCAGTTCTGCTTTTATAGGCACAGGATTTGATTGGCAACAGGAACTTCCTGTTTGGGAGCAGGAAGTGAGCGATTACAGAGCCACAAAAGACTCACCATCTTAGAAGAAAACGAGTAGCTCTCCATCCCCCCTCCCAGCTGCTGGAGGTCTGACTCTGAGCAAGTAAGAAGACTACTGAGAAATATAGGAACTTCTTTTCTCAGAACAGGCAGATCATGAGCTTAAAGGGCACAGAGGAAGTAAGTAAGAAGAAAAAAAATTAATAAATAAACAAACGGGAAAAAGTAAGTATTCAAAACAACAGTTAAGGGGCCAGAAATAAGACATGATGGGAGTGGTGCAGAGCAGTGGCTGTGGAGCAGCAGTCTTCTGGGAGATGTTCTGGAGGATGTGGTGTTGTTCCATCTGTAGGCACCTTTCTGGGCTGAGGGAGGAGGTTGCTCATCTCCAGGCTGAGTCGGCCAGGATTTGAGGGACCTCTTCTCCCACCCAGGGACCACCAGGGCCACTGCAGTTGCCCTAGAGGTTGCTAAAAAAGAGGAGCAGTTGGACCACAGTGGGCTCAAGGAGTGTGAGGGTGGTGGATTTGAAGATAGAGGGGGGACGGCTCAGAGGTAATGTGAGGAAGTATTTCTTCACAGAGAAGGTTGTGGATACATGGAACAGCCTTCCTGAGGAGGTCATAGAGTCAAAAACCATGGGGGAATTCAAGAATGCATGGGACAGACATAAGGCAATTCTAGTGGGGGGTAGGAGGAAGTAGGCTGTTGGTAAACTAGGATCTGCCACTTATCCATTAGGTAGGGAAATGGGCAGACTAGGTGGGCCAAGTGGTCCTTATCTGCCATCAAATCTTATGTTTCTGTGTTTCTATGTAACAGAGGCACATCTCTCCAGTTATTTTATTTATTTGCTTTTGTTAACCAGGTTAGCACACTAGACAGCAAGTGCCTAGTTTCAGGTGTGACCCTGGAGGTTACAGAGTACATAGAAGACACAATACAGGGTCAGAGTACATTCAGGCCTACGTACAAGTGGGTGGAACAGCAACATGGTAAACTGGCATTACATGGTAAGGTAAGGTATACAGCAATCAGGATAAAAATTGGCAGTAGGGAGCTGGGTTAGCCCCAGGAAACCACCATGACAAAGAGTACAACAAAATACATGACATTACATGAGAGCCTATCATTTGAGAGAAACGCTACACTCCTTGAGCAGCTAGAGGCGGGAAGTGCTTAGACAGGGATGCTCCTCCTCCAGGAGGGCTTAAGTGCATTAATGCAGGTAACCATCATAGATTAGCCGCAGGCAGTGAATCAACCCACAGTCCTCCAAGAGTATCTGAAGGAGGGGGAGACAATTCTGGAACTATGTAGCACAAATACAGGCAGCTGCAGATTTGAGGAAGATCCAGAGTGAGGTTTTGAAGCAGGGATTGGAGGGAGATGCACTTACAAGGACGGGAAGGGAGTTCCATAGTCTAGACGCAAAGACTGAGAAGGCCCAGTTGCCAGTGAGAGTATGGGTCTTAGGAACCAGGTGGACCTATGTAGCATTAGATCATAGGTGGTAGGCAAGGGTATCATGCTTGAGGGGGAGGGCTAGTGCAGGAGGAGAGGACATTCTGACTATGTTGTCAAGAAAGTTGCCAAGGATAAACGCACAGTGTTTTTCAGGGGGGAGCCATTCCAGCCTGGAATAGAGCACACAATGATGCTTGAGGAGAGGAGAGGGTGAAGTGGCAGTTGTTGTTGTATGCATTATCCTTCTTAGCTAGGCTCAAGTTTGGGCCCATAGCAAAGTGTGGGAAGGAGTTTTCCCCTGGCTATGGTGAGGCGAGCAGCCAGGGTGAGGCAGTCTTTGGCCCTGTATGCTAGTCCAAGCTTCCCATCTGTGGCCTTACAGACATTCCTAAGGTGCTCTGTAAGATCCAGTTGCGGATCGAGGGTAATGCCTAGGTACTTCACGGCAATGGCAGGAGGGAGCCATTAGCTCCATATATCATTAGGGGAGTGGGACGGGCAGTGGTTTTGGCCAAAGACCCAAACAGCATGACCTCGGTCTTATCCAGGTTGATGGTGAGTTTGTGTCCCTCCAGCCAGTTCTGGATATGAGTGAAGTCTGTGTTCAGCCATGAGTTTATGCTAGACATGTCCAGAGAACTGTACAGTATGACAAGGTCATCTGTGTATAGGGTTATGTGCCCATGGGTAGCAATGCAGGGCAGTCCATTGATGAACAGGGAAAACAGAATGGGTCCAAAGATGGATCCCTGGAGGACCCTGAGGGTGATGGGGGAAAGGGCAGAGAAGGCGCAGTTGAAGCATGAATATTGCTGCCTCCCCTCAAGGTAGTCAGAAAACCATGCAAGGGCTCAGTGTGAGAATCCAATGGACTGAAGAGTGGAATGGAGGAGGGAGTGGTCAACCCGGTCCCAGCGTGTAAAAATCAATGGCACCCTCTCTGACCTCTGCCCTATCCGATCTGGGGTTCCCCAGGGTTCTATTCTTGGGCCCCTGCTCTTTTCCCTTTATCTCAAGGTGCCTGTACTGGTAAACTCCTCCTTTATGCTGATGATGCCTGTTATCTTTGCTTCTGACCGTAACTCCACCACCCTCCAAGATTCCCTGCAATTATCCTATAAAGACGTGGAAGCCTGGTTTAAAGAATATAGGCTGGTTATCAATCTTAAAAAGACCAAATCTATGATCTTCTCCCACTCCCAAAACAAAGCTAGTAATTTCCAATGTCAAGTCTTCGCCAGCTGTATGTTCCCACTCGAACAAATTTACACATACAAATACCTTGGGATAACCTTTGACCTTGCCCTCACATTCCATTCCCATATCTCCACCTTAGCCTCCACCACCAATATTAGGTTGGGAATCCTTTACCACCACAAACACTGTCTCCTCCCTGATGCCCTCCGACTCGCAGTTATGTCCTCCATTCTGTCACTTGTTGACTATGGCTTACCAGTCTATGGGGCTGCTGACCAGACCTCGCTAAACAAAATCTGCCTCACCTTAAATAAGGCCTGTCGACTAATCTTAGGTGCTCCCAGACTTATACATACCTGACATCTTTATTCCCAGGCAAATCTGCTCAATCTTGACGAACGTCTTAGATATCAAACCTGCATCCTTACGAAAAAAAACTCTCCTTGGGCTCTCTCCTCCTGGTTTGACTGCCGTTATCCACCATGTAAACTCACTAGCTTACGAACATACGAAATTTGCCAACAGATAAAGGCCTAGAGGTCTATCAAGTCTGCTCGAACGTGCAGCTAGCACCCCTGTCCTGTAAAACCAAGTTGAAGGTACCTAGTGCAAGGACCTCTCATGGACAACGGGCTTTCCTCTACCGTGCCCCTTCTTGGTACAATTCCCTCCCTGCCAGTATCTCAGACACCCCCACAATCTCTTGCTTTAAAACTACCCTCCAGAACCACCTTCTCACTACTCGTAGCTGTTGCTGTTTCTAAGCTATCTTGCTCACTCTCTGACAAAGTCCCCTGTTGGCTGCTCAAATCCTCTACACCTTCTCTACCCTTGGTTCCTGTTACCTCCCTGTTGACTCCGCTAAAACACACTGTATTGATATCCTATGTTTTTCTGATGTTATTTCCCTGAACAATGTTAACTTCACCAATCCTGTAAGTTGCAAATTGTTGATCTCATGTGTCCTCCTGTATCCTCAAAAAAACTGTACACTGTTTCTCTGTACCAAGTTGTTCTCACTGTATTGTCCTCTTTGTGATGAGGTACCTTTGTAAATGAGCCTCTGGCTCAAAGGTTGTAAACTGATGCTTAATAAATAAATAAATAAAACAAATAAACCTGATTGAAGGCCTTAGAGAGGTCAACGAAGATGGCTCCGGTCAGTTTGCCTTGGTTGATGGGATCTCAGAGGTAACTACGGCGAGCACTGTCAATGTGCCATGTCCCTTCCTAAAGCCATGCTGGGCTGGGGAGAGAACTGCATACCCCTGAAGGTAGTGGGAGAGTTGAGAGACAATAGCCTTTTCTAGGAGCTTACTGACTGCCGAGAGTATGGCAATGGGGTGGTAATTTTTCATATCCTTGGGATCTCCTTGCTTGTACACAGGGACAATCTTGGCAACTTTCCAAATGTCAGGTATTATCTCTGAGATAAGTGAAGCATTAAATATGTGTGTGACTGGCCTGGTGAGGAGAGGAGCCGCCAAGCTCAGCTGCTTTGGCTTGAGGCTGTCGTGACCAGCACCCATGTGATGGGAGGGCCTGGCAAGGAGTGCCTGGGTCTCCCCAACTGAGATCCTTTTGAGGCAACAATTCATACACCATTCTGGCAAAGTGTGGATCCTTTATGGAGGCACCCACAGAGAAGACCAACGAGGATGCTGTGATCCTCCAAAAGGAGACCCATAGGAAGGTGACATGGCACCCCGCAGAGGAAGAAAACAACTCTTGGTGGAGTATCTTCTGATATGTATATTTTTTTACTTACTTTTACTTATAAGAAAAAAATTGTGTCATACCCAAAACTCACTGTATCTTCTGTTTCAAACATATACTACTGTCAGTGCTACCTGCTGATACTTTTGTCTATACTGTATCATTTTTTATTGTATCTTATTTTATTTTTATTTTTATTATTTTTGTGTTGCATCCCTTGTATATTGTTCCTTGTTGACATACCCAGGTCCACCTCGAAAATGAGCTTGCCCAACGGTGAACGCCTGGTTAAATAAAGATTTTGATTGATTGATTGACTCCATTGTTAGGAGGGTAGATCTAGGGGAGAAAGGGGAGAGGGAGGTGAGGTGCCTGCCTGGCACCATGGCTCGGAGGGACAGTGAGCAAATCCTCAGGATCAGTGGAGCAGCTGCACAGGGGAGGGAGCTGGATGTCATTGTCCACCTAGTGTCAAATTACCTGGCTGAGAAAAGGATCAGAGAAGTACAGGAAGAGTTTGTGGAGTTGGGGAGGGGACTTAGACAAGTAGCACACATGGTAAGCTTCTCGGAAGTGCTGTCTGTCTATGGAATGGGTTAGGCTAAGGTGCTCCACACTGTGGGATTCAGCCAGTAGTTGAAAAACTGGTGCAGAGATCAGGGAGGTTGGTTTCATTGGAAACTGGGGGTCCACCTGGAGTGATGCAGGCCTATACTGGCACGATGGTCTGCATCTGTCCAGGACGGGAACCAGAATCCTAGGTGATAAGTTAAAATGCTTCATTGGCAAGCATTTAAACTAGCCAAGGGGGGAAGCACTGTAAAGGAGCAGGGAAATCCTAGCCCCCCCCTCGAAAAAAATCCGGGTCGTAAGTGAGGTAAACACCAAGATAGAGACATCGATAGGGAGAAGAGCAGGGGTAAATGGAAAAAAATGACAAAGGCAATAAGGACAGGGAAGGGGCAAAAAGGGGTAAGGTCATCAAGAAATGGAGGGTAATGAGTACCAATGTCCATAGCCTGTTGCAACAAGCTCCCCGAACTGGTAACCTTGATGGAAGAGGGATGCCTAGATATTGTGGTAGTCACATAAACATGGTACACAGAGAATCATGACTGGGATGTTAACATTCCAGGGTGCACAACCTACAGGAGAAACAGGGAGGGGAGAAGAGGGGGAGGAGTAGCTCTCTATGGAAGGAAAGGGATAAAAGCATTGGAAGAAAAGAGTAAACAAGGAGGAGAGGAGGCACTGTGGGTCACCTCAGAGACTGGAAATGGCACCACAATTAGCACAGGGTTGTAAACAGACCCCCATCTCAGGGGGAGGGAATGGATAAGGGTAGGATAGAAGGCATCCTTAGAATGGCAGAGAATGAGGAGGTTCTGTTGATGGGGGACCTGAACATGCCAGATGTTAACTGGAGCATCTTTGCTGCAGCCACATCCAAGAACAGGGCCATTTTCGATGCCCTACGGGGGCATGCCTCAGACAGCTAGTTTTGGAACCCACTTGTGAGGGAGCAATCTTAGACCTCATACTCTCAAATGGGGACAGTGAGAGAATCTCAGATCTAGAACTGGGTAGCCATCTGGGAACAAGTGACCACCAAACAGTGTGGTTCTCAATAAACTCAGATACAGAACCAAGCCATACAAAAGTGAGGGTACTGGACTTCAGGAGGGCTGACTTTGGCAAGATGGGAGAGTGCCTTATAAAAGCACTAGCAAACAGGCAAGAAGAAGGATGGAGCAACAATGGGGAAACATCAAAACTGCCATCACAGAGGCAACAAGTCTTTGTGTGAAGCAAATAAATCAAATTGAATGAAAAAGACACTATGGTCATCAAAAGAGGTGGCAGGGAAGGTTAGGGAGAAAAAGACAGCATTTAGGAAGTATAAGGAAACTCAGAAGGAGCAGGACAGAGAACTGTACAAGTTAATGCAAAAGGAAGCAGAGAGAGAAGTCAGAATACCAAAGGACCAAACTGAGGAAATGGATAGCCAACTCAGTTAAGAAGGGGGATAAAACCTTTTATAGGTACATTAGTGAGCAAAGAAAGACTAAGGGAGGGATAGTGAGGCTTAATAAAGTAGAAGGGATGGGCAGATGGTGACAGTGAAATGCATATACTGAATAAATACTTTTGTTCAGTACTCACAAAAGAAGAGGAAGGGGATGTACCTAAACTAAATAATAGAAGCACTCTGGATAAGGGAGTTGATCCCAGTCCTTTCACAGAAGAAAGGGTTCTGAAAGAACTCTAAAACTGAAGGTGGACAAAGCAATGGGTCCTGATGGGATTCACCCCAGAATTCTAAAAGAATTAAGAGGAGAACTAGTGACACCACTGACTACCCTTTTTAACAAATCATGGGAGGATGGCATGGTATCTGAGGACTGGAGGAAGGCGGGTGTGATTCCCATTCACAAAAATGAGAGCAAGACAGAGGCAGGAAACTACAGACCTGTCAGTTTGACCTTTGTGGTAGGGAGGCAGCATGGGTTCACAACAGGGCAGTCATGTCAGATGAATCAACCAGAGAGAGGCTGTGGACATGTCCTACCTAGACTTTAGCAAGGCATTTGACACAGTCCCACACAAAAGATTAATAAACAAATTAACAAGCCTGGGAGTGAGTCCCAGGGTGGTAGCCTGGTTAAAACTTTGGCTGGACAATAGGACACAGAAGGTGATTGTAAACAGAGTCCACTCTGAAGAAAGGGGGTTACTAGTGGGGCACCACAGGGTTCAGTATTGGGTCCAGTCCTTTTTAATTACTTTATAAGTGACATTGCAGAGGGACTGGAAGGAAAAGTATGCCTCTTTGCAGATGACACAAAGATCTGCAACAGAGTTGATACACAAGGAGGCATGGAAAGGATGAGAAGGGACTTGGCAAGGTTGGAGGAATGGTCAGAAGTATGGCAGATTGGATTCAATGCAAATAAGTGCAAAATAATGCACCTGGAAAACAATAACCCAGGGGAAGCGTACACAATGGGGGCGGAGGTAGTAACATCAACAAAAATAGAAAAGGACCTGGGGGTAATCATATCAGATGACCTTAAGGTTGGCAAGCAATGTGAGAAGGCTGTAGGGAGGGCTGGGGGGATACTGGGATGTATAGGGAGAGGCATCACCAGCAGAAAACAGGAAGTTGTTATCCCTCTGTAGACAGAGTTGATGAGACCCCATCTGGAGTACTGCATCCTGTTCTGGAAACACCATATCCACAAGGACATAGGATGGAGGCAGTCCAGAGGAGGACAACTAAAATGGTACAGGGTCTACAAGAGAAGTCATAAGAGGAGAGACTAAAGGAGCTTAATCTCTATACCCTTGAGGAAAGGAGGAAGGGGGGGGACATGAGAGAAACTTTTAAGTACCTCAGTGGAATCAACAAAGTCCAAGAGGGTAGCATCTTTCAGAAAAAGAGATGTGCAAGAACAAGAGGACACAATTTGAAGATAGAGGGGGGACAGCTTAGGGTCAATGTGAGGAAGTATTTTTTTACAGAGAGGGTGGTGGACACATTGAACAGCCTTCCTGAGGAGGTTGTGGGGTCTAAAACTGTTGGAGAATTCAAGAATGTATGGGACAGACATAAGGCAATTCTTGTGGGGGGTAGGAAGAAATAGACTGTTGGTTAACTAGGATCTGCAGCTTATCCTATACGTAGGGAAATGGGCAGACTAGGTGCGCCAAGTGGTCCTTATCTGCCATCAAAGTCTATGTTTCTATGTCTGTGTTTCTATGTTTATGTGATAGATAGAGTGAGAGATAGATAGATAGATAGATAGATAGATAGATAGATAGATAGATAGATAGATAGATAGATAGACAGACAGACACTGTAGATCCTTTCTTTAGTGGGACATACTAATATTACATCTATCAATAATTAAGTTCAATATCATTTTCTGGAATTTGATCAGATATGATTTATTAGCAAGCTTACAAAATACTTTAAAGGTGTCCTAGACAGATCAATGGCATTCTAGCAACCTGGGATCATTCTCTGAGCCCAGTACATCATGAGTGGAGGCTGTCTGGGAGAGTTCTGAACATCCAATGGATGCCCTCCTCCCAGGTGAGAGGGTGATCACCACACAGCTCTCACAGTGAATCCTTGTGATGGTGAGGTGGAGGTGCCTTTACAGCATGGTTGACCACATGCCATCTGGTACCCCTCAAGTCATCTGTGCACATTCATGAGAAGAAGAAGGAGGCCAGGAGAAAAAAAACAGGTGGAAGTGCTGCACTGTTACACAGAATTAGCATGTTTGGTGCCCCCACACTAACTGACCCCTACAGTGCACCACTGCAGAGCTACCCCAGTCCATGTCAACAAGTTAGACGACAGTTTCTCCATGAAAGGAACATAAAGGTCCTCAGTGCTACCTTATCAAAACAGACAGCGGTTTAAATACAAACTGAAAGCAGCAAAAACAAAAAGCACATTTTTTTGTTTTTGCTACTTATAGTTCCTCCATCTAGATAAGGGGAAGCCTCCAACAGGGACAGTCTGGCAATAGAGGAGAACAGGAAAGCCATAGTCCTTCACTAGCCCAGAGGAGGCTTCATCATGGACAAGCCAGTCATAAGGTGAATTGGGAAACATTCAGAGGTCAAGATGGCATCTCCAGTGGCAGCAAAGAGTGAGTCTGGTGGGGAAATCTGAGTTACTGCAGGATGTGAAGAAGTGGAGTGCCGGTGCCTAAGAGAAGTACATAAAAAGAAAGGTTTCATCTAAGCTTCTTCAACCTGGCTGATTGGTTTAGCATCTTTTTTTTTGTGGGTCAAACAGACTAGGTTTAATGTAATAGTCTTGTCCAAGATCTGACTCACAAACAAAATCAGTGGTGATGATGAATTTGGCATACTACTCAATTTTTAGAAGAGGCAGGCCAAAGAGAAGGGGTAGCAGTAGCCTATTCTACATCTTGAAACACGTCTAGGTCACTGAGTCCCCCTACCTGCAAACCACTGGCCCTTATGTTTTCTTCTCACTGGGCATCTTTTTTGGCCAGAACATTGGTTTAGCATCTTAAAATCTGATATTTAAATTGATAGTGCTTTACTAAAGAGGTGTTACGTATCTTCTCATAAGGATGTGAAGCTCTGTATATTTCTTGCTTTTAAATATAGCTCCTAGGCCTTATCTCAAGTTCAGGGTTAAATCAGGGGAGATTATGTCCCCTCAGCAAGACTTCTTTTGGAACATGTTGTTCCAGATTTTAAGAAAGCGATAAGTAAAGATAAAACTGTTTCATTGTTACCCGATTGTTAATATGTAATTTTTAAATTACCCTTACTCATATCAAATAAATCACTCCACATTCAGTTTGCTAAAATAAAAAAAATTAAAAACTGCCTTATGAGTTCTTAAGACACCACCAAATGTAGCCTACAGCACCTCTTATAGTCATGTATACTCTTTTCTGCATTTTATTTATTTAATTTTTAATTATTTATTTGTTAACTGGGTAGGTGCACTGATCACGGGCACCTTTTTCAGACACAACCCGGGCCATAACGATAGCATAAACAAGGTAAAAACAACAGAAGTACATGAGATACATGGTACAGAGAGTTGTTACAAAACAATAGATAATATTAAAGCAAAGGGAATTGAAATTAATGATTGGATAAAAGTGACATTAGTGCATGCAATTGTTATAGTACACAGAGACTTTGTGGCAACACATTGCCTTACATGTATTAACATAACTAAAAAACATTCCAGAGATGAGTTTCACATTCAGTTTGAGTAAACCAGATTTGTTGATGTCAGTGATAGGATTGTGTAGGGTTGCATACAGTCAATTCCACTTTGTTCTGGCGGGGGCTTGTGCATAGGTTTTTATAAATAGGTTACAGAATTCTAAAAAAAATGTTGGTCTAAATAGATAATCTAATATGCTGTGTCCTGATTGCCAGAACTGTTTTACCCATGTGTTGTGCTCTTTCAATGCACATGTCCTAGCCAATTAGAATGTACTGTTTCATATACCTGTCGTGTAATTAATGTTGCAACATTCCTGACTACAGATTTGCAGCGATTGTGGGGCTCACCAGATACTGTTGGCATTACAAATGGCAGAATTCCAGGAATGGTGTTGCTCACTTGATGTTACAGCATTACAGACTGAAGATTTATAGTGAGGGTGGTACCCTCCAGATATTACAGCATTACAGACTGTAAAATCATTACAGTTGTGCTCACCAGATGCTACAGTATTACAAACTGCAGAGTGTCAGTGATGGTGTTGCACGCTTAATGTTACAGTATACAAGACTGCAGATCTTAGTGATGGTGGTGCTTACCAGATACTGCAGAATTACAGATTGTAGATATGTAGTGATGGTGGTGCTCTCCAGATACTACAGCACTACAGCATTACAAACTATAGATATATAGTGACAGTGGTGCTTATACTTACCTGATAATACAGCATTACAAACTGTAATTATACAGTCGATTAATGGTGGTGCCTATCTGATACTACAGCATTACAAACTGTAGATATATAATGATGGAAGTGTTCTCCAGACACCACAGCATTTTAAGCTGTAAATATATAGTGATGATGATAGTGGTGCCCTCCAGATACTAGAGCACTGGAAACAGTAGAATGTTAGTGATAGTATTGCTCACTTGTTTGTTTATTTATTTATTTAACAGGTAAACACACTGGAAATTAATTCATTTTACAGGTGTGACCCAGGATCATATACAGACAATACAATACAAACATTATTTACAATAAAGTTGCAGTATACATAAAGTAGAAATACTCATTCCACTTCTTAGCATAATGTAAAAAGTTCCATTAAAAACATGCACAATCAGACAAATTATTATAGTACTGTAACAAAGTACCTGAAAAAGATTAATAACTTACTAGTTTCCTAATCTTAGATGGTATTTCATTCCATATGCTGGGTGTTACATAAGCAAATGCACGCTGCCCACTGGATTTGCACATCAAGTGGAGTCTTAAAGCAGTACAATCATTCAAAGATCTTGAACAGTAATTTGAATTATAGATTTGTAGATGATTACATACACAAAGAAGGATGCCTGTCCTTTTAATTCTATGCACAAACCTTACCATCAAAAGTTTGAAAAACAAGGGGGATGGCAATCAGCCTAATTCTTTTTGGAAGAGACAATGATGCAGTGTATATGGTGCAAGCAGAGCGAACTTTCCCAGTTGTCTGTATCAATGATGATTTCTTTGATATTATATGAGCTGAAGCATTATTGGTTACAAGAGCTATATGAATACCAACTGGCATTAAACACTGGTTTACTGTGGCTAACCTAGAATCAGCAGTCCAAAAATTACATAGCCTATAAATAAGGAAACTTTAGTATGAATTTTTGATGTTATTTTTTTCTAAATGGGGTCCATAGCTCAAGGCTGCATCTAAAGTAACTACCAAGTGCTGTAAAGCAGTAACATTTTCAAAAAGTGTGTCATCCAGTGTAGCAACCTGAAGACTATGCTCACTCTCCCCGAGTCTAACTGCAGGACCAAAGGTCATTGTTTTGGTCTTTGTTTTATTAAGGATCATTTTGTTGTTTAACAATCATTCCTGTAAAATACACATTTCCCTTGTTAGAGTCCTATTTAGATGGTTGAACCATGTCTATAAATTACAGCTTCATCAACCTACAATCTACAATGTACATCCCTAATAACTGTGGATATTGTATCAAAAAAAAGAAAAAAAAAATGGGTCCTAGTATGAAGCCTTTTGGGGATCCATACTTTACCAAAGCCTGTTCAGACATGCAACCACCACACTTAATCACAGGGTACCTTTCAGTAAGGTAATCAGTAAACCACCCCAGTGCTGATTGACCCACATGAAAGGAACTTAATCTTTTAATCAAAAGCCTATGATCAACCAAGTGAATGCCTTAGTTAAGGCCACAAACGCAACCCTAGTCAGGTATCCTTTTTCCATGTCCTCTAGGACCGTGTTCATGATCTCAACCAAAGCAGTCTCTTTTCCATGTCCCTTCCTAAACCCATGCTGGTTTGGAGATAACAAACAGTATTTTGCAACATATTCAATAAACTGTCCATAGACAATTTTTTTCTTGAACCTTCGAAAGAGCCAGCAAAATGGATATTGGTCTGTAGTTCCCAAATTCATGAAAAGACTTATGTACAGGTACTACCAAAAAATGTTTCTCTAAGTCAGGCAAGTCATCCACTGAAAAAGATAGATTAAATATAACTCTAATAGTATAGGCCAACTCCTCAGATGCTTCCCTTAATAAATTTTGAACCAAGTTGTCACACACCTCAGATTTATCTGGTTTTGTTTGCCTCACTAATTTCAACACCTACTTCCTTGTGAAAACCTTTAAATAACATTTCAGTCATTCCACTATTCCAGCAATGCATGCCTTGGGTTGACAGTCCCTACCATCCTTTTGATAAAAATCCAGATCGGTAAACATTTTGTTCAATTCATTTCCTGTGTCCAGGGGACACAAAATAGTTCCACCTCCCCTCTTCATAGTCCTATTTCACGAGTAGGATTTATGAGACTATTTATAGTCTTCCAAAACTTTCCATTATCTGTTAGGAGCTCAGTTTGTTGATTTTATAAATAATCCATCTTTGCCAATTTTACTTGTAATTTATACTCACTCCTTAAAGTGTGATAATACTGTAACTTAACTACCATCTCAGTTTATTTGTAACATTGCCATGCTTTACCACGTTCTTTCATTAATTCAAACAGAGAAGGGGTAAGCCACTTAGACTATTTTCCAGTTCTACATCTCCTAACGTAGGGGGCATATTGATCCAAAACAGATGTAAATTCAGATATAAAATAATGTAAAGCACAGTTTATATCTGGTATCAGATTCAGGTAAGACCAGACCACTGTTTTGAGACTCTAATGAAAGCCCAAGTTAAAGCTAGCAAAATTCCTGAACTCACATACCTTAGGTTTAGGTTTTTTTGGACTAATGTGATTCCACAAACAATATATAGGGTGGTGATCGCTTAGTGAGTCAGCAATAATTTCACATTTTAACACATGATTAGGCCTACATATCTGTTAATAACCAATCCAAAACTGTACTGTACTGTATGTCTGTTGGTCTTCAGATTCAATCTAGTTGGCCACATAATCAACTGTTGAAGGTTTGATTGGGCCAAAACACAACAAACCTTAGAAATTTCAGTTCCCGATCGGTTAGAATTAAAATCACCAAGCACTATGGGTTAGATTTTCATATGGTGGCACAGGGCTTGCGTCCAGCACCTCACCATGGGATTTATGATTTGGTGTTACACCAAACCCCTTTGTAGCATCTGCACCTGATTTTCAAATCTCAGGTGCAATTGCAACAGTTTCCCTGCATTACACCAAATGTCAGGCACAAACCCTATAACTCAGACTCCCAGGTTTGGCGCAGGCTAGACCATACAAATGTGATCTAAGGACCCACATCTGGCACAAGCATTGTAAAATCAGGAGCCGTGGCCAGAGAATGACACAAGCCCTGTGCAACTTATGTTTGGCACATCGGGGGCTTGTGTCAGTCTTAGGGGTTTGAAAATCCAGCCCTATGAGTTCACCCACAGTGTTGTTATCCAATAAGTCAGAGTACTCCTGCAGACCTTCTTTTCCAACTTTAGGTGGAATATAGATACAACAGATAGATAACTTTTTAACTGAACCCAGTTTTATCTCAATGGCTGAGGATTCACAATATTCCAAATATGCAGTCATTATACACTTGTATTCAACTGAAAATGCATTCTTTACATAGAACATGACATCACCTCCATTCCTTTTACCGCAGTCTTTTCTATGGATATTGTGACCTGGTATACTTATTTCATCATTAATAATTACCTTGCACCTAGCTGCTCCTGCTATGTTCCTCCCTAATTCCCTCCTCTAAGCCATGGACAAACTCTACCCCCCTACCCTCATCTTCATTTTACCCTGTGCACACCCACCTCCCAAATCTCTAGCCCCAGTCCCCTTCATCCTAATTGCTCCCCCTTACTGGCCTCCCTTATGCTCTCACAGAATGTAAAAGACCCCAAATGCTCTCCATAGGTCCTTCTCCTACCCCCAAGTGGCTTGTATCTCTCTCATCTACTTCCTTCCTCCACCATCTTAAAAGAGTCTCTCTGGGACACTGCCTTATTCCCTTCTCCCTGATCCCCCAGTCCCTTTGCAGGGTTCCTTGCATCCTGATGGGGTCTCCAGATGCATGACTCTTCACCCTTCCCCACCTCACCCCTCTTTCCCCTTCCTCCTTTTCTTTCATGTAAGCACTTGTTTACTTATTAACCAGCACTTATTATTGTCCACTCTTTCTACATGTTTTGCACAACACTGTTGTAACACTGTTTGTAATACCTGCCTTACAACTGTATGTTAAGTTTGATCTTTCAACTTGAATGTTTAATGTTTCTCTCCAATTGTACCCCTTCCCCCCAGGTTGCACTGGTAGATGAGCGATTTATTGCTCATTGTGCCCTCCTGGTGAAACATTTCAATAAATAAAAAATTGTTAGTTACTAATGGGTACAACAATGTTTCACTCAAGGCTAGAACATCTGTATTATACATACCAATCCAGGTCTCAACTTCTTAAAATTTGGATAACAAACATTGAACATTAAAATGTTTAATCCATAGCCCAAAAGAAATTAACTTAAATAATCAATATCAGCTAAGTCATTATTTAAAGGACCTGGATTAGTTTCAATGTTGCCAGCCAATAGCAATGCAAATAAACAACATGCAACTACAAGTGGCTACAGCATTGATAACATACCAACTTATTTCCTTAGATCATACCTCAGATTATAGCCTAACTTTCTGTTTGTTGCACCCATTGTATGGCATTGGTCTAAAACAGAGTCATATACAGTACCACCCACTAAAACATTCAACATTTTATTTATGCATAGGTTGTCTGAGGAACTGAGTTTTGAAATCACTACATCTGAACACAATAAATAAAATATATAAAGTGCCCCCATGAATAGGCCCTTTATAGCCATCATATAGCTTCCCAACTAAAATACCAATTACACCAAGATTTTTTTTTAAATCCTTACAATTAATGTCCTTTTGAGTCCCACTCATGCAGCATTCCATGCTCTGGTCAGTTTCCATCTGACACTAGTCAGAATCTTACAACTCCACTTTGCTTCCTCCATGTAGATGCTGCCGCTTTAAACACAGACATGCTAATAAGCACAGTTGGCTCCTCCTCTTCCTCCTCCTGCTACTGCATTCAATAATATTGGAACCAGCTCATCTTTTCAAGATGGAGTGCCTGTCCCTTCCTTGCATCAGCTGCTCCTCGGTACTGGTACCAACTGCTGCCACCAGTTGGTCTGGTAACTGCTATAACTAGAGGAGTGTTTCAGCATGAGGGGTGCAAAGAATCCAGGTGGTTTTCATCAGGTAGGAAAGGGATACAGTCAGTGCTGGGAAAGTAAAGTGCAAGAGTTAAAGCAGCACATAGTTCAGAGAAGCCACACTGAAGATACTGTTAGTGGCTCACCCTTTCAAACCAGAGGGCCCACTCCCTTTCTTGCATCAGCATCAGCTGCTCCTTGGTGCCGGTACCAATCACCCCCACCAGTTGGTCTGGTAACTGTTGTAACTAGAGGAGTGTTTCAGCAAGGGGTGGCCAAGAGTCCCAGTGGTCTTGTTCAGGTATGAGAGGGATAACAGTCAGTTCCGAGAAAGAGCAGGTGTTCAAGCAGCAAACAGTTCAAAGAAGCCACACTGAAGACACTATTAGCAGCTCACCTTTTCAAGCTGGAGTTCCTCCTTGCTTATACAACATTATAGATGGCGATACATCAGAGGTGTGGTGCTTATCAGATGGTACAGCAATACAGATAGTAGATTTTTTGTGATAGTGGTTCATTCCAGACACTACACATTACAAACGATAGAATTTTAGTGATGGTGGAACTTACCAGATATTACAATAGTACAGACTTCAGAATGTTAGTGATGGTGATGCTACCTTGCTGTCACCGCATTCCAGCCTGTAGACTTTAGGGATGATGGTGCTTAACAGACACCACAGCAACAGCATTACACACTGTGGCTATGTAATGATGATGGTGCTCTCCAGATTCTACAGCATGATAAACTGTAGAATACTAGTTATGGTGTTGCTCACTTGATATTACAAAATTGCAGTCTGCAGCACTTTAATGATGTCAATGCTTACCAGATAGTACATCTTTATACACTGTAAATTTTATAGTTATGGTGGTGCTCACCAGACACTATAGCATTACAAACTGTAGATTTATAATGATGGCTGTGCTTACCAGATACTATGGTATCACAAACTGCAGAATGTTAATGACGGCATTGTTCAATTGATGTTACAGTATGACCAACTTCATATTTATAGTGAGGGTAGTGCTCAACAGATACTAGTGCATTACAGATGCAGCGAATTTGTAATGTGTGGTTCTGCAGATAGTACTATATTACAGATTGCAGATTTACAGTACGGAGATGCTTATGCTTACTGCCCACCAGACATTACAATATCACAGCTGTATAGTGATAGTGGTGCTCACCAGACACTGCAGTATTATAGACAGTGGATTCATTGCATTGGTAGACCTCACTAGATATATATGAGAAAAAAAAGACCTTGCTGTTCTCGAGCCTCCAACAGAAGAGGAAAGTTCAACCCTTTGTCATCAGAAATGGTCAAGGACATAACCTTGAACAGGTGGAGACCTTTAAATACCTTTGACTATCTTTGGATAACACCTTATATTTTGCATCATATGTCAACAATTGGGTAGCTATATTTAGTAAAAGACTGGGTGCTCTGTAACAGAACAGGAACAATCTCACTGGCGATGCTAGATGCCTTCGTGTGGCCAGCTCAATTCTGTCATCTATAGATTTTGGGCTCCCTGTCTATGCATCTTATGTGGCACATTTCTAAGTAGAGTAAAGCTGATTTGAAATAAAGCATGCCACTTTGTACTTGGTGCAGAAAACCACACTGAAACTTATACTCATTATGCACTCATTAGCTGGCTACCTTTACCCAGCAGAATAAAGCTCCAGACTTGTTTGTCAGCAAAAAGGGTGCTCTTGGGTCAAGCATCCCCTGCTTTGACAAATTGTTTCCACATGATCTCCAACCAGTACAACACCAGGAACATGGCCAGGAATGCTCTTAAGCATCCTTTCAGGTTTGTCATTGAGGCAAAGATCAGGAAGCATAGGCAAACCAGGAGAAGTTGTAAAATTCACAAGTAGCATTTTATTATTACTATTATCAATGAAAAAATAAAAACAAATGTTCAGAATAGTCCTTATACATGCAGTTAAAACAATCCAAAATCCTTCCTCTGAGGTTTTCTGTAAATCTAAAGCTCTCTTCCTTTTGGCCACAAAAGATTGCTATTTTTTATATAATGTATTTTCATGGCAATTAATTTCTGCATATTACACTCGTTAAGCTACAACTCTTGTTTCTCACAAAATGTATCAGCACTTTGTCAGTTTCTTTCCTGAAAGCTTAGCAAAATAGAACACTGTATCCCAGATCTGTTCTTCTGTTGACAACTCTGTAAAATTGCATCTCAAAGTTAACCCCTGTGTTCCAAATAGTTTTTTGCAATCATTTTAATAATATAACTTCAGCATATACACTCACAAAGGATCCCAGTTTCACATTAAACTTAACATATATTTTTAATGACAGAGGAGCAAGGTAAAAAAGAAAGAATAGAAACAGTAAGTGAAGAAAGGGATAAATTGGGACAAAATTGTGGTACAGTCGGAGTGGCAAATTACGAAGTCCCACAAGGAAAATTTGATTACACAATCAGACAGACAACAGATAGACAAGTGACAGAATAGGAGAGGACAGAATTGATCCTTGTTTTTAACTCTCTCTCTCTGCATAACAAATGGGACAGGTTCTTAACCAACCCTGTCACAGTACGTAGTTGAACAAATGGTCATTTGTCCTCAGGGTCACTGACTGGTTAAACAAATTGCCTGACACACTGCTGAATCTCCCTATGTTTGATCAGTGTAAGTGATCCTTACAGTTTGCCTTTCCAGTCCAATGTAACTGTAACTGTTAAACAGTTTTATTTGATTTCTAACTGTACATTATCTGTGACTTTGTATAGAACAATCTGCGAAGATTTTATTTTTTTGTTTGTTCAAAACTTTATGTAATTGTTCTGCCTTTAGTACTTTGAGCCTGATTTAAATACATTTCCTCTGGAACTCCTTGTTGTACTTGTAGGGTTTTTCTGTGACTATATATTTAATGTGGAACTTTTGCAAATGAGCACTTGTGCTCAATGGTAATTCTCAGAAGGTTTCAATAAAACTGTGGAGTACATACTTGGGGGGGAGATGCTGGAGGCCACAGGGGAGGAGAAAGACCTAGGCGTAATTATTACCAATGACCTTAAGGTGACAAAATAAGTAGAAGAGAAGTCAGCATGTATATAGCACTTTTCCTACACAGTGTATCCCAAAGCGCATTACAAGCAATGCTAGATTTGTAATGAAGTGACTGACTGTTTAGTGGCAGCCATCTCGCACATCAGCACTCACACACAGCCTAGACAATTGCATGATATGGTTGAGGAAAGGGGAATGCTGTCCAGGACACCAGGAATGTCCTCTATTCTTTGAGAAGAGTGCTCTGGGTTCTTTTACTTCCACATGGACACCTACCAGAACATCACCAGGATGGGTAGATGGGACCTCGGTCTAATATCTTAGCTGAAGGACAGCACACCCCAGCAGTACAGTACCCATTTAATACTGCACTTGGATGCCAGCATTTTAGGTATGAGTCCAATCCCGGTGTGGGATGAGAACCCACAACCTTTTGGTCCAGAGGCAGATGTGCTACCAATTGAGCCACACTGATACCCAAAACAGTGTGGGAAAGCAGTGGAAAAAGCAAAACAAATGCTCAGATGCATAGGAAGGGGGATCACCAGCATGAGGAGAGTGGTGCTTCTCCCCCCTGTATGTTTCACTGGTATGCCTATACCTCGAGTATGGCGTGCAGTTCTGGAGGTCCTATCTCCACAGGGACAAAGACAGGTTGCAGGCGGTGCAGAGGAAGGTTACCAAGATAATGTTGGGCATGCAGGGGATGTCCTATGAAGAGAGGATTGAGGAATTAAACCTGTACTCCCTGGAGGACAGGAGAAGAAAAGTAATATGAGTGAGACATTTAACTATTTGAAGGGGATTAATAAGGCAAAAGTGGAGAGTCTGTTTCAATAGAGTGGGAGCTTCTAACACTAGGGGGCACAGGATAAAGTTGATAGGGGGCACGGTTCGGGGTAATGTGTGGAAGCTCTTCTTCACCAAGAGTGTGGTAAATGACTTGAATAGTTTGCCAGTGGAGGTGGTGGGGCGGCAATGATCATGCAGTTCAAGCATGCATGAGATACGTAGATGGGTATATTGGTGATAGGACAGAGAGGTTTGAGGTCTCCCAGTAGATGAATACTACTTGAGGGTTTTCATGGGCAGACTAAGTGGGCCTCATGGTCCTTATCTGCTGGTTACTTCAATGAATCTATGAATAAAATAAAAAAAATAAATATGAATTACAAACTGCAGATTTATTGTAATGGTGCCTACCAGGCATTGCTGCATTATAGATTGTGAATTTATAGTGAAATTTGTTTTTTCACAAGATACTACAGTACTGCAGAAAGCAGTTATATCATAATTCAATTGTGCTTACGCAACTGGATGAGATGTATGCTTGTGTGACTTTGACACTTGGTGGCTATCACCTCTCTAACTGTGATTTGTATCACCCTGTAGAGGTACGATGCAAGGAACCTTAGAAGAGGGCCCCCCCATAGGTGCCATGGGAAATTCTCTTGGCTAAAGGTAACTTAGGAAGAAGCCCACAGGAAAGAAAGACAAGCCACTGGAGGAAGAGGGGTGGATGGTGGGGCAACACTAAGACAAATCCTGGAACAGTCCAGGAGGAGTGGCCTTTTAAGGCCTGATGGGGGAGTGACATAGTTGTTCCACTCAAAGAACCTCAGGCTTAAAGCCTCCCCATTCAGTTGTGCTTACACAACTGGATGAGATGTATGCTTCTGTGACTTTGATACATTGTGGTTATTTGCCTCTCTATCCATGGGATATACCACCCTGTAGGGGTACAAAGAAAGGAACCCTAGAAGAGGGAATCCACCCATAGGTGCCATGGGAAATTCCCTTGGCTAAAGGTGACTTAGGAAGAAGCCGAAAAGAATACCCAAAAGAGTGTCAAGCATTGAAGAGGCAAGAAATGGAAGATATCTAGACCAGAAATAAATGTGACAGACAGAGACAGAAGACAGGAAAAGAATGAGAAAAGGTGAGGACAATTAACAAAAGAAATTCTGACAAGATGCAGAACAGTGACCTTCCAAAGGAGAGAGGGAACAGCCAGGGCCACCATCCAGCTCCATCCAACAGTGGAACCTAACTGAGGAACCTATGAAAGCACTAACCCTGACTAATATTATGAACACTGGCATGAAGGAGAGGAAAAAAAAACATTGAGGAAGAAACCCCTGGGAATCCAAGGCCTAGGTCACCATCCATCCAGGCTGAAGGACATTTAGATTAGGGATGGCTCAGCTACAGCCAGTTAAATAAGAGAACGATGAAAGAGGAAAAGTCCAGTTTTTGAGGAAGCTCTCACTATATCCTGCCAAATGGACAGTTGTCAATGGATGCGAGCGATGTCTGCAACTAGATACTCCAAAGCAAGAGAGGAAGCATGATGATGAAAAGAAGCCTTGAAGGCCTGCATGATGTAGAATGAGACATGAAGTGAATGATGATGGAGAGAAGCCTGCCAGCCCCTAGCAAAGGGGCAATAGACAGGAAGGCATGTCTCCAAGTTAAGAGAGGTTAAGTTGAGGTAGCATGGACCCTAGAGGGTTATGCATGAGTAGTCAATGTGAAAGAGTAGACCACATACAGGTCAGATGAGCGAGGGATACCCAGATATAGACAGGAGAAGACTGATGGTGATAATAACCACAGAATTGCAGTAGTTCAGTGCAGTAGCCTAGGACCCAATGATAGGTATGCTTGATTAAGTGATATAAATGAATAGACCCTGAGGTCAGACTGGATGAAGGAGAACTGGACTCAGCACCCGGATACCAGACGGACTAAGGTAAGAGGATGATATAAAGGAGGAAGGAGATAGCAGGATAGGGAAAAAAAAAGAAAGCAAAGACTATGGAAGGAGTGGAATGGAGGGTGGAGTGAATGGGAGGAGGAGGGCAACAAGTGGAATCAACAGGGGCAGACACCCCCGATATGGGCAGTAGACAAGCAAGGCAGGAGTGAGTGGATCGAGTTCATGAGAGGTGAGAGGAGCACAACCTGAGCTGGCTAAACAGGTAGCACAGAGTCGAGTCAGAGGGATTGAATGACAATGCATCAAGAAAGGAGATTCTGTAGTAGAGTAGGACAAGGGAAGACAGTTTTTAAATGTGATCCAGCATCAGAAGTAATTTTAGGAACAAGGTTCAGAAGTAAGGCAGAACAGAAACCCTGGAAAGAAAGGAAAGAGAAACACCATCAGGATAGCAGTCATGGTTGAGTATGCTGAACAGAGGAGTGGAGTATTGTGGTGCAGCACAAGCATTGAAAGAGAGCTGGGGCAGAGGAGAGCAAGTGGGAGAAAAGTCAAATGACCAAAAAGGTTCCAAAGGAACTGGCAGTGAGTAAAAGTGTGAGCTGCCAGTGGTACTGTGTGGAGAAAAATCCATAGCCAAGGACAAGCCTATGAATAAATTGAGAAGAGCCTGTTGGAAGAGTTCTTTAGGATCCAAACTTGAACTGTGGAGCTGATCTGTGGTCATACCTGCTATTGCTGGACAGGCAAGGATCGGAGTGCAGCCATTGGCACTGGAGCAAGTGGATAGTGTAAACAACAGAGAGGAGTGAGAGACAATAGGAAGGGACAGAGGGGTGGCTGGAGGCCCTGAAGGGGGAGAAAAGAATGAAAGACAGAGAGAGAGGACTGGATGGCAGCAGCGAGCAACAGGGAGAAGAGAAGGAAGTAAGTTAGGGATGGGCTGCAGAAGTGGCAGATAGGATGGAGAAGCATGGTGTGTAAAGCCACCCAAGGAGAAGAATAAATCCAGTGGGAGTCAGGAAAGCCATGGCTCCAACATCGAGCAGCATGGTGGAGATGGCCAGGATGAGGCAGACTAATGGGGTGAGTGGCAACAAATGTCACAGAATGAGCAAGGTATAGAAGAAGCTGGCAGCCGGAGGTGGCTGCAGGAACAGGGGGAGACAAGGCAGAAATTGGGAGAAAAAAGAGCAGCACCTCTGGCCACAATGACAAGATGAATCCTGGAGCAGTCCAGGAGGAGTGGCCTTTTAAGGCCTGATGGGGGAGTGACATAGTTGTTCCACCCATTGAACCTCAGGCTTAAAGCCTTCCCATTGTGATGCTTGCCAGATGCTAAAGTATTATAAACAGCAGCTTTATATTGATAGTGGTGGTGTAGCTCACCAGATACTGCAGTATTACAGATGGCAGAGGACTAGTAGTGGTGCTTGTGGTACTCACCTGACACTGTAGTATTACAGACAGTAGATTTATAAAGTAGCAATGGTAATGCTCACCAGATTCTAAAGTATTGCAGAGACCAGATGTACTGTATAGTAATAGGCACTGTGGTGCTAACCAGTGCCCAGTAGTACAGTATTACACACAGTAGATTTAGAGTGTAGTGATGCTGGTGCTCACCAGATGCTAAATTATTACATAAAGCAGATGTATAATGGTGGTGGTCATGGTTCTCCCAAGACACTACAGTATTATAGACAGCAAATTTATACTGTAGTAATGGTGGTGCTCATTAGATACTTCAATATTACAGAAAGCAGATGTGTAGTGGTGGTGCTTCTGCTGCTACCCAGACACTACAGTATTTCAGACAGTAAATGTATAGAGTAATGATGGTGGTGCATACCAGACACTACAGTATTACAGATATAAGATATGTAGTGATGGCGTTTTTATTACTATATGTTATAATTTTTATTGGTTTGCACATGAAATTTATTTGCACAATGACGTTGCACACACAGTAATTGCACAAAATTGCACTTTCACATTTTAATTGTATTATTTACACTTTATCTGTTGCTGTTTTGTTTGCTCTGTGTTTTTAATTGATGGTCTATAAAAGTTTATTGATTTTGCCTCCTAGGCACTCTGAGGAAGATGTCATCACTGGTATCAAAAATGCCTTTGGACATGCTTGCCTATGGTACAAAATGGTCTGGTGAGCAATGTAAAAAAGTGAAAATATGAATGTTTTGTTCTCAGTCATGCTGCTTAACCCCTCACCCCTCCACCTACTCTCTTCATAACCTTGCCCCCTGTATTCTGGCCATCCTCTCTAGGTCCACCTCTGTTGTTCAAGCTGCCATTTCCCATCATTTCCCCCAAATCTGGAAATTTATCCCCTCTCCCATCTGACATGTCACCTCCCACTATACCCTTACCTCTCTCCTTCATAGTTTCACCTCCCCCTCCTGCAGCTGTTTCCACTCCACAAGCCCTGCTCTACCTCCAGACATACATTAAATTCCACCTTGAATCACACTTGTACCCTTAATTACTGTTTCTTATTTGTTTGGATTGCTTGAATTGTCAGCATTATTGTACCTTGTATATCATTACCATGTTCACTGTTGATTTATGTATTTTGTTGATTGATATCATGTTATTTCCGCTCTGTCCCTCCTCCCCCCCATACCCTTCAGGATGCATCTGAAACCAAGCAATACTGCTCAGTATGGTTTTTCCTGGAGAAACTTTTAAATAAATAAATAAGATAAAAACTATTGAAATAGCATAGCACTTTATGTGAACTATCATCTGCTTTTGTATGTACACCGCATAGCAAAACCTCTACTGATGAGCACAATGTTGTGTTTGTGAACTACTGGGAGTGACATGCCAAATTTACTTTTAACAATAAATACATATGCACTTGCTTTTCCAGATAGATTGTGACAAACATCTTTTTGCAAAATGTTTATTGGTGCAGACCCATTCCACTGGCTCCATGCAGTACCATGTTTAAATTGAATGAGCCCAAGGAATGTGCACATAATTGCATTCATGAGATACTGCTGACTGTGCTTTGAATAAAATATGCAGATCAACACATATTTTTTGACAAAAATGCAAACAAGCAATGAACTAAACTTTGGAAATGGGTTTTTGTTTTGGTAACTGACAGCTTTGATGTGGGTAAGATATTTTTCTGTGTAGGCTGGTAGGTGGGTGAATACCTGGATGCAGTCTTGAGTTTTTGAGTTATGTAGGGAGTGTATAAATGTTGAGTTGGTAATAAATTCTACATAAATGTGATATATTGCAGTTATTTGGGGGTAATGCTGTCATGTTATCTACTTAGACAGTTATATTGTGTTATTTCTCTTACCCATAAGATATATATTTTAAGTATTTTCTTTCTTAAGGAGGATTAAATAATAGACTATATGATTTAAAAATAAAAACAAATCATATCTACTGTACCTTTGTAACTGTATATAGTCAAGTGTTTGCAAAAACTAACCACCATACAAGCCTTACATATACAACATTCTCTATGAAAAAATGTTAAAACATTTTCAACAGTATCAAAGTAACATGCAATTTGTTCAATATATTATGCACTTTAAAATTGTCCCTAAGGTGTCTGACAGCAGCTCCTCAAGGTAAGGGAAATGTCTTGCTTCACCTTTCAAACATTCTCTGTGTTTTTTTAAACACTTTGCCCAATATCAGTATTCCTAAAGAATTGCATTTGATTTTTGATGACAACATAACCAGTTACCCTGAGGAGAGAATAATGTGTCCCATATGTGTGAGTCAGGAATGCTGTAATAAAGTGTCTTGTTGCATGAGCACAGCATGTCCTCTTCTGATGTGGTTAAGTCTAAATCTCAGCACCGCAGGCTAGACTGGGATCACAGCTTTCTAGAATGATGGGATGTGTGCCTGGAGCTTGATCTTGCTGGGCAGTAAAGGTCATTCCACTTTGAGCTAAGGTGAAGAGTTGCTCCATCAAGACCCTTGACTAACTATTCATTGCTACCTTACTCTGATGCTTGCTGTGATCAACAGCATAAATTGCAGACACTATTAAAGGGGAAACTTATGGTTACACCCACTTGGCCTCTCCCAGTGTGTGTGTATGGGGGGGGGGGGGGTTGCACAACAAAGAAAGAAAAACCTTTATGGAAAGAGGCAGTTAAGGGTAAAATAAACTCTACTCAGGTAAAATGCATTAAGAAACTGCAATCAGTTTAGTAGCCATGAATTAGTTCTGTAATAGTTTCTGAAATAAAAATGCATATACCATCAAAAGGCTAACACTATTTATGCACTTTTTGGTACTGCAAGTCAGCTGGCAAATTTACATTCTGCACACTGCAGTTCACACAATTTCCCCATCAGGTCATTGGTTGTCTTATGTTTGGTCAGATATAGACCAGTAATAGATGAAAGGAATGGAATGTGGCATAATATAACATTATTCATTCAAACTGTAACCCAGCATTCTTTATAATACAGAAGAATAACAAGAGAGAACGTAACAGCACCTTGGTATGAAGAAGGATTGAAATAACAAAGAGTTCGATTACACAGAGTTTACATTTTAAGCACAGGGTGGATGAGGCCCTGCCAATACTAGCATCAATTAAAAAAAATGTTTTACAAAGTACTTCAATATCCACATAGTTGTGGGAGCACCGGCATTGTGCTCTGACACCATGCTTGCTTACTTGAGTTCTGAGGCATGATTGCAGCTGTACTGTAAAGCACTATTGGTGCTGCAATGCTTGAGAGGATGCTAACGATTGGGCATGGCAGCAGATTCAAAGAAGAATTACACCATTCTGCTTGGGAGCTCATTGCAAGCTCAGCAATGTTTGTGAGTATTTTTTCTTCCTGTCAGCAGAAAAACAGAGATTGTGATGTGGTGGCAGTTTTCTTAAACCTCGATACAGCACAGTTTGCATACACACTGCTGGTAACACTGTTTAAGGCACCTGTGTTGGTCTAGAAACATACTGAAGCCCTGCTCTGACTAGTGTTTTAGTTGAGTTTTTGAACACAGATTGCACCATGGTAAAACTGTGCCACAATGTGGACGCAGTACTTTTAAACCATTTTAACAGAGTTAAAATGGTTTAAAATTCAGAAGAAGTGTTGGTGAGGACAGGGACTCAATGACTTGCTCAGGGCCACAGAATAAGTAACTGGCGGGGAGTGATTCACTCACAGGTTTCCCCATTCACAGTTGTGTTACTAGGTTACTAGGTAATTTTAGACAAAAGAAGGCAGAGGCCAATTGAGATTGTCTCTCACAAATGTGTGGGTATATTAGCGATGGTTACATCCAGTTTAGATATCTGTCAAGCCTAGTTTTGAAAAATTCTAAAGTTGAAGCTTCTACCACAGACTGGGGGAGCACATTCCATTGATTAGCAGCACAAATGGTAAAAAAATGGTCACGTTTCTTTGTATGGGTCCTAGGAATTAACTAGGCCAAACTGCCTACCACGATTAACCAGCTCTAAAAAACATAATCCCTTCCCCCGTAATAAAACCTTTCTGATACTATCAGTAGTAGACATTTTCAGCACCATATTTAAAATCAGTGTAAATGGTTTAATGGTGTACAAAAAAAGGTTAAGCCAAAAACAAACTGTTCAAACGGCCACCAATTTCTTGACAATTGTTTTGCACAAAAAAAAATATATATCTCTCAAGGCCTGTACTGCAATGCCACTTGTATTTCCAGAGTCATCTACAGTCCCAGAGTACCCTTCCAAAAGTGAGGATCACTCTACAGCATGAATAATTCACGCCTGCACACCCTTGTCCCTTGCCTCTAGTATCTCCCACATGGTCAGCAGTGTTGGGGTGGGCATGGGGAAAGTCATGCAATTATGGACAATCCTGAGAATGGTCTGTTTTGTAGAAAGCCATCAGAAGGTACAAGCACTACACAGGCTTGGAGGTAACCTGCTGTAGTGTTTAGGCACCTATTCTGCATGCCTTCTATATGTCCTCAGGGATCCCATGTGCCTTCCCCACACCTTGACAAAGCCCTACACGCAGGCATGAAGGACCGGGGATCTTTATAAGTATTTTGTATATGTTAGACTGTTATACAGTGGTCCTTGAAGACATGCCGCTAGATATGTTCCTGTGATCCATTCAGAATCAGGTATCAACTCAACAGCCAACCCAGATTTCCAATCTGATAACCAACACTGAGTAAGGTCTGCCCCCCTCCCCCCGAATGCCATCTGTATCACTGTACAGCTCTTGTCTCATGGAAATCTGTTGACAGGGGCTATGGATGCTGTGCAGTGTGAACTGGCACTAGGATGCAAGGGTCTGTGGCCAGTATTGGTTCAAATAGCATGTACTGTATACCAGCCTCTTTGTGACTTAGGCCCCACATTAATGCAATCTTACACTGTAGTGTAACCATGTGACATACAGAGCATGTAGCTGTATTCTTATATGGGTGAAAATTGAATGTGTGTATGAGGAATTAATATTTTAAGAATTAAGTTTGCAAATGAAACCAGCTGCTTTTTAGTGTCATGTATACAGTAAATGCACATTCAGTTCACTTGTGGGTGGCAAGTAAAGTCTGTTTACAAAAATAATTTTTGAATTGAATGTTTATGAATCCTACAAGAGCAGCACCAAACCAAAAAAGTCAACAGAAGGATGCACATATGACAAGCAGGACAATTACTGTTCAAGTAAATACTCATATTTAATTTCTAATGTATATTTATAGGTACAATAAAATCTTGATTTTAGTCCCCTTTATATTTATTGGGTTTCTTTCTAATTTTGATGAGCAAGAACATACATAAAAAATGTGACCACTGTTTAAGAACCATGTGATATTTTATGTTTGCTCGCCAAAGATTAAGGAAGCATATTGCTGTCACTCTGGGGCTCTGTCTGAGGTTCTGTGAGCTTGGCAGGGCTAGTCTGACCACTTGTATATCTACCAAATAAATGCTATCGAATCCCTCTTCTCTAGCATTACCAAATCGGCATACAGTTATTTAGCCATCCTCCACCACATTTGCAGCTAATGGCATTGTTATAAAATGCATGGTTTGCTACATTATTTCAGACAATTACAATTGTTCATAAGTTATATCCCTGCCTACCTATAATTTCCGGTTATGACCTCCAGTCACAGAGTTTTCAACTTTTACTGCTACTGTACCACAATCATTGCCATCTAATGCTGCCAATCATCTACTCTCCTCCCCATTATCATAAGTGATTAATAAGAAAGCCCCGTGAGAGCCAATTTATAACTATTGCCTAGCAAAGCCATATTGGTGGCATGAAAAAGTATGAGAGCTCTGAACACAACTTTTACCCCACAGCAGCATTCAAAAATTTGTACCCCAACCCCCAAAGTGTCTTAGCTACTGTTTGAGGAGGGACACTATTGAGCAATTGGGCCAAAATTTGGCACAGAGTAAGACCTTAATTGAAGTCAACAACAGAGCAATGAGTTATGTTTTTAAAGTGTATTTACCCAGGATAACATAGCTGATGTGCAAAGTCTCCATTTTAGTGGGTTTCTGATTTTGCACATTTTTATAATTCATTTATCTAGGATAGCAGGTAGTCAGTTGGGATGTTATATTTTATTTCAACTGGTGTTCTGATTTTACCCAGGTATACAGCTGGCCCACAGAAGCACCTAGTTTAAGTGACTTGCTTAGGATGACAGTGGCTATAATAAGATTTTAACCCAGCTCTTCTGGTTTCCAAGCTTGGGCTGTAGCCACAACACCATGCTTTTTATGTGTTTTCATTTGTGTGTGCCAGTATGTATATGTGTACTATGTGTATTTGCAGGTGTATGTACTGTATTTGCTCTATTGGTTAAAATCCAGAGATGTGAACTCTCACACCTGTGTTTGAATCCCACTACTGCCAGTTACTTATTTTGTGACTCTTGGGAAGGGGTATATAGTAGAAGGAAGCAAGCAGTTTGGTGTTGTCTTTAGAGCGCAGAACTTTAAACCTATATACCAAGTTCTGAATCGCACTACCACCAGTTAATCACTTTGTGAACTTCAGAGGGGAAGGTTTATAAATTAGAAGGAAGCAGGCAGTTGGTCAAAGTCATTCGATTACGAATCTGTGAACTGGGATACCAAGGATCGAATCTCACCACCAATGACTCACTTTATTACCCTTGAGAGGGATAGGAGATACTGCACAATGAAGATAGTTTGGTGTACAGTAGTCATTAGAGCCCATGACTGTGAATCTGGATACCCAGGACTAAATTCCACTACCTCCATTTACTCACTTTGTCACCTTTGAGAGGGTGAGGTGGATACAATACAATGAAGAAGACAGTTTGGTGTTGGCATTAGATCACTGAGCTATGATCCTGTATATCTACGATTGAATCCCACTTCCATCTGTTACTCACGTTGTGAACCTTGAGAGAAATCTACAGTACAATGAATCAAGTAATTTTCTTGTCATCATTATAAATCAATAATGTTATTTCAGACAATCAGCACACAAAGCCATTGTACCTCTTATTCTGTGTACAGTGTGCTCTTGTGCAAGATCAGTAGGAGAGACTATTCTGCTGTACATCAGCACCAGTGGGAGGGTGGTAACCCACAATTAAAAAAAAAAAGAAGACTCCAAACGAATAAATCACTCAAGCTAAACTTGAATAATTTATAATGAAACAATAGGACCTCCAAGGGATGTTTCTTATGGTACAAGAAACTCCTCTCAAGGATTTTTGGGCAGACCAAACTGCTTAGCTTCACTTTGCAATCCTCTCACCCAAGCCTCATGGTCAAAGTATCTTATGCCATATAAGATATCAGTCAGAGGCCTTAGTAACATATTAGAGTACAGAGCTGTGAACCTGGATGCTCAGGTTTTAATCTCACTACTACCAGTTGTTCACTTTGTGACCCTTCAGCAGGGAATACAGCACAAGTTACAAGGAAGCAGGCACTTTGGTGTAGTCATTAGAGCACAGAGCTGTGAACCTGGATATCATGTCTTGAATCCTATTATAGTGCACGGAGGAAGCTTGTTCAGTATGGATTTTCATCCTAAGAAGAATGTTGTAGCACAGTGCAAAGGTTCATGGAATGTGGTTGTACCCTTCTGTGGTACAAAAACATTCTACACAGATGAACACAATGCAAGCACGGCCAGCTATAATGAAAGCAGAGCTGAAGAAAACATCATGCTCCCAATGGATACCACAAAATGGAACACAATGTGGACCTTGGGTAGCCTGCTCTGTTTTCATCAAATATGATAAAATTAAACTTTTATATGGATGTTAAGTTACTTAATTAGTCTATGTATTAGCTATCGGTTTAAATTGCGAGCAAAAAAATGGCCGAGAATGAGAACAGGACACAACAGTTTAAACGCTTAAAAAAAAACTTTATTTTTGATTTCCATACACTATAAAAAATACTGGTTGGACAAAACGGTTTTAATATAGCAGAGTGACATCCACAACATCGACATCCCGACAGCGGCAGACACAATGCTTCGTGTCGGCATTGTACTGCAAGGGATGTGCGACTGTTTTCTTCAGGGGAGCTGTACCCATGAACCCCCAATGCATTCAGGTCTCTAAATACACAACCCCAAGTCAGAGTTGTATTGGGGAGGGGTGCAACACTGGGAGATGCACCGACAGTGTCTGCAGGGACCAGCACAGCGACCTGACAATTTGGGTCAAAATCTGTTGCTGTACTGGTCTTCGCAGTCACGGTGTCGACCTACAGTCAGTATACTAGCCAAAACATGTCCAAGCAGCTTGTGCTGCCCCCTCAAGGTTCAGATTGCAATGGACCTCTTGAGCTTTGCTCTCTAGGTTTGTTGTCATCTGAACCTTTTGGTAGCAGCACAGGCTGGTTGTTCATGGCTGCCCAGCCAGTATTCTCTATATTGCCATTTACTCACTTTGTGACCCTTCAGAGGGGATACAGTACAAGTTACAAGGAAGCAGGCAGTATGGTGTAGTCATTAGAGCACAGAGCTGTGAAACTGAATATCCACCCTTGTATCCTACTGCTGCCAGTTAGCCACTTTGTGACCCTTGAGATGGGGAGGAGATACAGTACAGGAAAACAGGCAGATAGGTGTAGTCATTAGAGTGCAGAGCTGTAAACCTGGAAACCTAGGACTTAATCTAAGTACCACCAGCTACACACTGTGTGACACTCGAGAGTGGGAGGGCATTGACTGCAATGAAGCAGGCAGCTTGGCGTAGTCATTAAAGCTCAGAGCTATGAACCTGGATTCTCATGTATGAATCTCACTACTACCTGTTATTCACTTTGTGATAATTGAAAGGTGGATACAGTACAAAGAAGCAGGCAGAATGGTGTTGTCAATAGAGCGCAGAGCAGTGAACTTGAATACCCAGCCTTGAATGTTACTACTCACTATAGCCAGTTACCTCACTTTATGGCCCTTGAAATGGGAAGGGGATACAATACAATGAAGCAGGCAGATGGGTGCAGTCATTAGAGTGCAGAGCTGTGAATCTGGATATCCAGGACTGATTCCCACTTCCACCAGTTACTCACTGTGTAACAATAGAGAGGGGGAAGGGAATACAGTACAATGAAGAGAATAGCCCAGAGCTGTGAATCTGGATACCCAAGACTGAATCCAGCTAACCACCATTGTTTTCACACTGCAACCCTAGTTGTTGCTGGATGGACTGAAGCAATGAGGGTTTTAATGAAATACTCAAGGTCATGCTACATATGAAGTAACTGTGGTGGGATTTAAACCTGGCAGCCCTGATTCCCAAGTCTGTGCTCTAACTGAAAGACCACTGTGGTAAACAGTATTGCTGTGTGTATGCCCACTTAAGTGGATATATGGCTGTGACCTTATTTAGACTAATGGTTAGGGTAAGTTTGCAGAGCTGTAAACATAGAGAACCAGGTTTGATACCCACCTTGTGCTTAGGAAATTGGTTGGAAAAGCCCTGCATCCTGATTGGTTGATACCTGCACATTAGCACTGTCTAATGCACTGGCAAAAATAAAGTTCTATCAACCAGAATGTAGGACATCAAAGAAATCACTGAGCTACTCCTTAGAATTTTAAAGAACTAATGTTTCCTCCAAGAAAACCTTAAAAAACATAATAATTAGGTACAATTCTACTTGCATTATATTTCTCCTCCCCACAATTTATTACTAAAGAAAGGTGCATGAATATATGACTGCTGTCCCTTAGAGTTTGCTCTGAGTTAATCTGCCTCTATAGCTTACCCTCTACTTCAAGTCATAATCATCTGTTGTGACATCACAGTCTGTGGCCATGGGAGTAACTGATGTCACAAGCAGTGCTGCATGACTTCAGGTTAGGAGAAAGCAGCAGGAATAGATGAACTCTTCAGAAGCAAAGATCCTGTTTTCATGCAAATGACTTCACTACTAAATAATGGGGAGGAGGAGGAATACAGAACTAATAGGAAATACAAGCTGGACAGTGCCTAAATATTATGTGTTGTTACAGTTCTCTCCTGAATGTGTCACCAGCTCTTTAAAAGAAGTTACAGCTGCCATGTTTGTTCCCTCTTACTGACAGTTTCACAAAGGCAGCGTCCCTAACATACAGAGCTACTTGACTGCTTCCTTCCCAGTTTACTACAGCACAGTACAAAAAAAACAATCAGCCACACTGTACTAATTCACTCTTATCTTTTCATGTTGGCTCGCGCATGCACAGCTAACATATTGCAGTAGTAGCAGATTTGGAGGTGCAGTCACTGTTGGATGAATGCAGGGCATACATCAGTAGGTGCATCCCTCATTCCCCTATAAACTTTCATGCCAGTGCCACATCATGCATACATAATGTGGCAAGCACATCTAAGGAAAGGTCTGCTGCAATGCGAGCAAAGCTTGTCATATGCAGCGGTCCTCCTGACGTGCTTTCCCTGGTGAAAAAAAATTGAACATGGTGGCACACTGCCTGCCATAATGGCAACTTCAGGGTTGCCCAATCCCCCCTGTCGGCATGCCGTGCCCCAATGTATATGCCGATGAGGGAGCCCACTCCCTGTCAGCATAATGCACTCCCCCATTTATTATGTGCCGAGGGGGGTGCCCAATCTCCCTAGGCTCTTGCCCCCCTGCTTTCATTGTGTGCTGTAGGGGGTGCCCAATCCCCTGTCGGCTAAAACATCCCCCCCAAAGCACTAAGGTGGTATGCTGGGAGCCCACCCCAGCATGCCAAATCCTCTGAAAATTAAAAACCGTCCCTTTTTTTTAACCCTGTGAAAGAAGAAAATGGTTCCTTGTGGTCACCCTACTCCCTCCCAGAACCCGCACCCACCATCTGTGCACCCTGCCTCCCCTCACCCCATACTTACCTCCAGAGTCCAGCGCGATGATCATCGATGGACTGGGAACACGTCTGCACTCTTAAAAGCTAACCACGAACTGAGGACATGCCTGTAAGCTGTATAATGGTATAAATAGGGTTTTTTCAACTTTGGTGCATATCTCAGGCATTTTTTGGAATTTTTGCACCAGATTTTCAACATGGGGTTATTGGGACCCTTCCTCATGAATTCAGTCACTGTCATGGAATTATGCAGTCCCAAAAGGTGATTTCTCGGTCACTGCACGGAATCACCTTTCGGGACCGAATAACGAAATGACAGTGCCACTGTTCATGAGGGGACTCTCAAAAAGCCTGTGTTACAAATTTGGTGAAAAAAATCCCAAAAACGGCTGTTTTACAAGAGTGCATTTCACTGATTCCATGCACGCTTGTAACTTCGTGAATTTGTAATGTTTTCACTCCAGACTTTCAAAATTGCCATTTTTCCACACTTCCTGAATGGTACAGCTGTCATTTTACATATCCTGTCCGAAATGTGTTTTTGCACGCCCGAGGCAAAATAGCACAGTTGCTGTGTGAAATCAGTTTTTGGGACAGTTTGAGAAAATGACAGTGACACTGTTCATGGGCAGAGGTCCTAAAATGCCTGTGTTGAAAATTTGATGATGAACGTCCATAAAATGACTGTGTTGTAAGCATGCATTGCACAGTTTCCACACACCCTTGTAACTTTGCAAATTTGCAATGTTTTCATGCCAGATTTTCAACACTGCCATTTTTTCACACCTCCTTATCAATAGTACAGCTGTTATTTTTCACTGCCTGCCCAAAATGTGTTTCCACAGCTGTGGCACACAATGGCGTGGTCATTGTGGAAAATCAACTTTTGGGACAGATTAACAAAATCACAGTGCCACTGTTCATGAGAGGAGGTCCCAAAATACTTATTTTGAAACTGTGGGTAAAAAGTTCCCAAAAAATAATTGTGTTATGGACGTGTGTTGTGCAGTTTCTATGCATGCTCATGACTTCACCAATTTTTCATATTTTCACTCCAGATTTTCAGCACTGCCATTTTTTTATGCCTCCTCATGAACAATACAGTTGTCATTTTCCACATCCTGCCCAAAATATGTTTTCGTCCCAGTGTCACCAAATGGCATAGCTGCTGTGCAAAACCACCTTTCAGCTAACAAACTGATTATTCCACTCTTCATGAGGTGGGGTCACAAAAAGCCCATGTTGAAAATATGGAGTGAAAATACCAACACATGCCTACGGTGTTAGGGTTTCCAGCTGTAGCACCCCACCCTGTAGAGACTGACAGGCGTCAGGGGTGTGAATTGGAATCATCAGCTGTAATGTTTATGCCATTCCACCTCCACCCCCACCCTGCAGCCAGTGACAGGCATTGTGGTGGGCCTTGCAGTGTTCAGCCACAAAGTTCACCCTCGTCTCCTATACTGCACCCACCTCAGCGAATTTCCTTATGGAATGGGGTAAGTTTAATGCCCAAATACCCCAAAGCACACGACAACACTTGTCAGTGTCTACAAGGTAGGATGAAGTAAAATGGCATGAGTGTTTTAGCTGATGACCCCAAAGGCACACCCCAATGCCTGTCAGTCTATGCAAGGTGGGGATGGGGTTGGCGTCACTTCAATACTTCACTGCCATTCCTATTTTGTGTCTCTAACTCCTGCACTACCATTGCCAATGCCAGCAAGACAACATTCGGTATCGAAAAATGCTTGTTTTATTATTCTGCCTGCTACGTTATCTTCTCCACCCGCCAGGCAGGCAGCCATCCACTGGCTTGTTCCCTGATTTAGCAGCTCACTTCTTTGGTACAGTCACTGCCTTTTTTTTTATTTACACTTTGGTTTCTTCCCAGTTGCTGCTGCTGACATTATCATATCACTGTGTGGCCCTTTTTTTAATTGCCGCTCCAACTCCTAGATTTGTTACTCTAGTTGTGTACCCTTTCACTCTGCATTCTGCAGACATTTCCAGTGTCTTCTTCCCAGCACTACCCACTGCCAAAATACATGGCGGATACATGGAAATTAACTTATAAAAAGTTAACATGTATCTTCTTTATTGCCATCTCCAAACACCAGATTTTCACCACACAAAGGTGAGGATCCTGGACTTCAGGAGGGCCAACTTTACAAAGATTGTTGAATGCTTCAGTGATGCTCTGGCAGGGGGAAAGGACATAGATGTTGTGGAGGTACAGTGGGACAAACTGAAAGGGGCCATAATGAAGGCAGCAAACCTCTGCATCAGGCACATTAACAAAAGCAAGAGGAGAAAAAGACCACTATGGTTCTCAAAAGAGGTGGCTGGAAAGGGGAGCACAAAAAGTTAGCATTCAGGAGATATAAGGAGATACAGAGGGAGAAGAATAGGAAGGTGTATCAGGAGAAGCAGAGTGAGGCACGGAAAGTAGTCAGGAGTGCAAAGGCACAAACAGAAGAGAAAATAGTCCATGCAGTAAAGAAAGGGGACAAGACATTTTTCAGGTACATAAAGAAAAGGAGAAAAACTGGGGAGGGTTTGTAAGACTAAGGAGGGCAAAGGAGGACAAAAATCCATACGTCAAAAAAAAAATACAGAAAACTAATTCAGACAGAGGAACTGTTTTATTAAAAATTAAGACAAAGATTTAACTTTTTTGTTGCTTAATCCTGTTAAATAAAATTTTGGCATGCATGTAAAATTTAGAGGCCTTTTCAAAAGCACAGTAGGACACTCTGGGCTTGTGTGTTAGATTCTATAAATTCAAGCACAGGGGATGGAGACACTCAGCCTGCAGCCTCAGATCTTACTACACCCATGACTGTTTGTTAAAAGTATCTAACACACGGGGGGACCACGTGATGCAAGGTACCGGGTAAAAGCTCCTTTGTGCAGGTCCAGCCTCCCGACTTAATAACATTGTATTTCTGATCGACAAAACTGCCTAACACCCTCTAATGTTACCTAATTCTGCCTTCCTATCAACTTGTGCTTCTGTTTGGTGGATCAGAGCAACGATGGAGGTTTATATGAAGAAGGCGCCGCAGCAACATACCCCATCGGTCACCCCCGAGAAGAACCCGAAGAAATCATGGGCCTCGAGAGGGTCAGACAAGCCAGAACACTCAAGCCAGGCCACGGAACAAGAGCCACTTACTTTGTGCAGGTTTTTTGAAGAATTCAAGCCTTTCCGTGAGGAAGTTAAAGAAATTTCTTCTGAGCTCAAATCCCTGTCTAAAAAGCTCGATGAGGTCTCTGTTACAATCTCAGATAACACAGCCCGAATCTCTTCCCTTGAGAAGCGTGTTGCAAAGATCGACCCTGGGCTTGTGGCTATGTGGCAGAACCTGACACGTCTTGAAACAAAATTAGAAGACCTCGAGGGTTGTAGCCGCAGGAATAATGTTGTCATTCTTGGGCTTCCTGAGGGAGAAGAGGGCCAGAATGCCATAGCATTTGTTCAAAAGCTGGTTGAGAGGATCGTCGGCCCCTCTCCCTTTGGGGCCAAATACATCATCGAGAGGGCACACAGGTCCTTACGGCCAAAGCCTCCCCCAGGAGCTACACCTCATCCTATTATATGCTGTGTTTTGAATTATTTAGAATGGCAGCACTTTCTGGTAAAAGTTAAAGAGGTGCAGGAAGTCAGATGGGAGAATACCAAACTCAGGATAACACAAGATCTACCGGGTTCTGTTCGACTGAAACACACAGCATTCCACCCTATAGTCTCCAAGATCATCGCTGCAGGGCTTAAGTTTAGAATGGGGTACCCAGCCAGGCTACAGGTGCAAGTGGCTGGTGCCTGGTCAGCTTATGATGATCCTGATGCTGCGCTTTCTGGCCTAAAGCTGGCCCTGCCTGATCTTTTCCGTGATTCATGACATGCCCCGCATTTCCCGAATGGGAGAGACCTGGATTGAGGAGATGATGCTGCTCTTCGAGGTGTATGTTGGGGATGAGTGATAATAGTCACCCAAGTCTGTGAGAGCTCGATTTCGATGGCTGAAGGGACATAATCTTATTGTGTTCACTTAATTTTTCATAACTCTCACACGTCCTAATTATGTCTGGGACAGCTGTTTTCATTAGGAGACCGTTTCATTTGAATGACTGTTGATCAAGGAGAGGGTATTCTTTGTAATGTGTTTGATTGGCGCCTACTTGTAGGCATAGGAGGGGTATTGTTAATTTTCTAGACTTGCACCCCCTAGGTTCTTTATATAATATATATGAGTGACCGATTCAGGGTTGTTCTGGGTTTTTCCTTTTCAAGGCGCGCTGTGGTGCGCTATCGCTCCTGTACCGCCAGAGGGAGCTCCGGACATTTAATTAGCAGGCTAGCACTATTTGACTACCTGGGATGCTATTTTATTTGTAAGATCTCTCTATTTGTGGCCTAGGTTCAGTGAGTGCTTCTCTCATCGGGCAATCTAGTCCTGCTGCTGGCATGGCCCCATGGTGGACTTGTTTCATCCTGTATTGCCTGCCATTAGTAGTAATTAGGAAATTGAGCTTACTCGGCAGGAAGTATGCCATTTTTTGGCTATGCCAGTACATTTTCTGTGTTCAAACCTCAAAGCGCTGTGCCACTCCCTCTGGCTACTAGGAGTTGGTTAATTAGTGATTTTTGATGGAACGTTGTCTTTCTTTACATTTTTATTTAACAATTACTCATTCCTAATAAGGGAGACTTTCAGAATTTGTCTGGGTTTGTGGGGGTAATGCTGGGAGGCTGGGGGAGAGGAAGAGAAGCAGTATTTTGTTGAGCATTGTTCGTGACAGTTGGGGTGGTAGGGTGGGCAGGGTTAAGGTTAGATTTACTGGCTTACCGATGTTATGGGATGTTGGGGTGTTCTATGGGGGGTGGGACTGGGGTGGATTAAGTCAGGATGGGATGGTGTGGGGCTGGGAGGGTGATACAGCAGTAGTCAAAGGGTATTGGATTTTGGACTCTTGTTGTAGTAAAATCTGGATGTTAATTATGTGTTTACTTTTATCAACTTAGATGGCTAGCAATATCAATCTGGCTACTTGGAATGTGAAGGGGATAAGGCAAAAACCTAAGCAATATCAGGTGCTTAAACACATGAGCTTGTTGCATTCCCAGAAAACGTTTTTACAAGAGTCTCATTTGCTAGATTCTGAAGCTTTACAACTCAGGAGGCAACAGGTTGGACAGGTTTTTAGTGCCTCGGGGTCCACTAATAGCTGTGGGGTCATGTTAATTGTTAACAGAGGCATCCCCTTCATCTCTACACAGGTTTCAAAGACCCAGAGGGCAGGCACATCCTGGTTCAGGGTACTCTTTGGACCATGCCACTTTTACTCTGTAGTATCTATGGACCTAATACAGATGGCCCCGGCTTTTTTATGAAGCTGATCACCATTATTCTCCCTATGCTTCCTATTGTGATAGTTATGGGTGGAAACTTTAATTTGTTTTCAGACCCTAACATGGACAGGTCTGGTAATGGATCGAGGGGACTGTCTCCTGGGCAAAGGACCTTTAGGGACCTGTTGGATCAATGTGGACTGTGTGACGTATGGCGAGTTCTGCACCCCAACTCCAAGGAATATACCTTTAGTTCACCAGTGCACTGATCACAGTCTTGCATTGACTACCTATTCATTTCCCAGGTGCTCTTGCCAGAGGTGTTGTCCACCTCGATTCAGCCTGGTCTGGTATCTGATCATTCCCTGGTGGCACGTAACTTGGCTTTTCTTAATATTCCTAAGAAGGAGACCCGGTGGAAATTAAACGAGCAATTATTTAAAGATGATAGGTATTGCAACCTTGTGAAGGAGCAGATTGATTTCTTTTTTTCTACTAACCCAATGGAAAGCACTGCACCAGATATTTTATGGGGTGCTTTCATGGCCTATTTGAGGGGAATTCTCATTAGTCTAGCTACAAAGAGAAAGAGGGCTCAAGAAGCAGAACTATTATCCTTACTGTCTCAAGTACGGTTACTAGAAGCTAACTTATCCCCTAGCACTCCTAAGGAGGATTGGAAGAAACTTCTGGTAGCTAAAGATAGATATTTAGAATTGTTGAGGGAAAAGGCAGAGTTAGCCATTATCCGCACTAAAGCAAGTTTCACTGATCAGGGAGAAAAAGCGAGGCTCATGCTCGCTTTATGGTTAAAGCAGCAGGAGTCTGCAAGATTCATTCCTCCAGTCAGGGCTCAGATGGATGGGTCCCCTGAGGCTATCCCCTTCAGAGATAGTGCAGGAGTTCGCATTGTATTACGAACAACTATATAGGGACATGGACAGTCCTTCCTTGGAGATGTTGGAGGCGTACCTTAGAGACTATCATCTTCCTTCCTTGTCAGGTTCACAGAGGAGTTTTCTGTGCTCCCCATTATCCCTGGAGGAAATTTCGGAGGTCATAAAGGCCTTGCCCTTGGATAGAGTTCCGGGACAGGATGTTTTTTCCTCTTTATTTCATAAAGTCTTTCGAGAACAATTACTGCCGGTGCTTCACCGGCTGTACCTCCACATTCTCTCTGGGGTAGCTGTAGATGCCCACTTGTTTGAAACCCTGATAGTCCTTATCCCCAAACCTGATAAAGATCCTGAATTAGTACAGAGTTATAGGCCAATATTCCTTTTGAATCAGGATATCAAAATTCTCTCGAAGATACTGGCCGACAGGCTAACTCTGGTCCACCCGGATCGGATTGGAATGTCCCAGGTTGGATTCATGAGGGGACGTTCATCATCAGATCACCTGTGCACCCTTTTGCATGTCTTCTCAGAGTCCAGGGATGCCACCTTTCCTGCTGAACTGGTCTCCCTGGACGCTGAGAAGGCATTTGACCATGTGAACTGGAATTTTCTATTCCAGGTTCTTAAAGCATTCGAATTTCCCTCCATGTTCATAGACTGGATCCAGGCTCTATATCGGGCCCCTTCTGCTAAGATTTCAGGTAATGGTGCATTTTACAAACCCTTCCTTTTATATTCAGGCACTAGACATGGCTGTCCCCTTTTCCCTCTATTATTTAACCTATACTTGGAGCCCCTTATTCAAAATATTCTTAACAATACGGGGATACAAGGCATACCGATTGGGAGTAATGTGGTGAAGATCACGGTATATGCCGATGATCTTCTCCTTCATTTGGCTCATCCGGTAACATCCATCCCAGTTATGTTAGGGGAGATTGCCCAGTTTAGCTCCTTTTTGAATTATAAATTGAATGCTAACAAGTCATCCTTTTTTTCCTTTAACCATAAGGTCTTTAAGACAGATATTATCCCTTTTTGATTGTGCTGGTCACCCCGTGTTCTCAAATACCTAGGTATTAAATTAACACGCAGTCCTTCCCTATGGTTTAAAGAAAATTTAGAACCCCTTTCCCAGTTGATTTTGCAGGACCTAGATAGATGGTCTAAGCTTCTGATCTCATTATGGGGCTGTATCAACATAATTAAGATGAATGTATTTCCCCAACTTTTTTATCCCCTTTCGCACCTTAACTCATTTGTTCCGTTATCCTGGTTTCAGAAAATGCATAAATCTTTATCCATTTCATTTGGTCTAATAAACATTCTCGACTGGCATACTACAAGTTGGCCGCCCAAAAAATGATGGGGGACTGTGGATTCCTCACCTGGCAATCTACCACTGGGCTAGTCATCTTGCTAAATACCTGAAGTGCGTAAGTCTGGGCCCTGAGAATTTGAGACCGGTCTGGCTCAATATTGAATTAGACTTAATCCAGGCTATGAACATGGACCCCTTGACCATGCTTTATGTTAAGCTGTCTCTTCTACAAGATGCTAGTAAATGCCTCACCCTTATGACATCATTAAAAGTGCATGCGCAACTTTGTTCTTTTTTGGGATATACTTCATACTTGGACCTGTCCCAGTCCATCTGGAATTCCCCGGCCTTTACCATAAATAAAAAGAAGATTTCCTGTATGTGGTTGCCCCAATTAGGGAAGGGGATAGTATCCTTGTTTCTGGATGGTATGGGGGCATGGCTCCCTGTAATTGAAATTACCCGAAAATTTGATATCCCAGTTTCTCAGCAATTCAGGGTTTTCCAACTGAAACATCTGCTTACCACTGTCCTGGGTAACACCCCTCCCCACCCACTGGCTTTTGTATTGATACCTGAGCTTTCCTCCTTACTTGGATCCTCAAGTGTCATTTCTAAACTATATCAAGTTTTATACCACTGGTGGTATGGGGGTCCCTATGGCCCTACTAGGTTTTGGGGTTCTTTTTTTTCCCCAATACACCTTCAACTGGCTTGCTTTTTGGATGTTCTGTCTTAAATATGTGTCTCAAGACAGACTACATCTTATGCAATATCACATCTTACACAACATGTATTACACCCCAGTAAAATTGGTGAAATGTGGCCTTCTTGAATCAGAGATGTGCACTAGACGTTCACAGGAAGAAGAAACACTTTTTTATATATTCTGGTCATGCCCCAATATAGTTCCATTGTGGGACTCAATTAAAGCTAACCTGGACCCCATACTGGGTTTGCAGGACTGCTTCACACCTGATATTTGCCTCCTGGGAGACATGTCCTCCATTAAGGGTAAAGCTTGGAGATTTCACATATCTACTGTATGATTGCACTATCTGTCAAAAAAATCATACTCAGGCATTGGAAGGATGAGATTTGCCCAATATACCAGGAATGGATTCATGAAATCCTTGCGAACCTTCACACAGAGAAAGCTAAAGCAAGCCTCCATAATAGGTTACAAAGGTTCAAACGAATCTGGTATCCCCTTCACACCTTAATCATGATTGCTATGGTTAAATGAGTAGTTGGCAATCTCTTATCTCAGCATATGTAAGGTTATAGTCATAGGATATTTAACTACAACATTCAAGTGAGCTGCTGTACTGGGGGGAAGAGGAGTAGGGGTGGGGGCAGAGCAGGTAATGTACTACGAGCATGTTGTATATGTTACAATTACTGCCTCCTGTATTGTGAAAAATTTGTTAATAAAGTTTGAATTGAAAAAAAAAAAGAAGTATCTAACACACACCGGCCCAGTGGCACTGAGGGTTGGGTTACTGGACACCACACCTCGCGCCAAGCCAGCAAACACAGTTCAGTAATGTCAGATGGTCAGAGTCGGAGGATGAGCCCCTCTGAGGGAGGGCTGGAGCTACCAGTCAGCTCTGTGAATGCGGAGTCAAATGCAAATTCAAATATAAAGTGTCTAACACATAACTCATTGTGTCTTATTGCTTACACATTGTAACCCTTTTTACATGTTGTAACCTGCAGGAGATGAGAGGTGAAATAATCAAACGATACTGACAATTTAGCCAGCTGGATAGAGCACACAAGTGATCCAGACACCTAGGTTAAAACTGCACTATTGCCACATCTAGCCTTCAATATCTCAGCCTCCACTTACTCCCCTAACATTTTGACTCTGGTGACAAAATCAGTAGATGCAGGCAATTGGTTTGGTCTTGGGTTCAGAACACTTAGCTGTGACCCTGGAGTCAAGGTCTGAATATCCAGCTATGGAGCTGGAAATTGCAGGCAGTTCAGTCTGAGGGCTAGATTGCAGAGCTGTCTTCATCGAGATCCAGTTTACTCTTTAAAATATTTTATTTATTACCCTACAAGAGGGTTTTGGCTACACTGGAGACAGGGGCCCCACCTCGAGGATTGGAGGCCTATAAAGGGGGATAGTCTGAATCCATCCAGGAGGTGAATCACAGTACTCGGTGAACAGTCTAAATGCTGCATTGGCAAGCATTTAAACTATCCAAGAGGGTTGGTGGAAGGAACCAGGGAGACATAAACTGTCCACCCCTGCAAGCTGAAGTAGTCACTAGGGAAAACACTAAAGGAGGGAAATCTCCAAGGATGCTTAATGGCAGGAAAAGCAGTATGAAAGAAATGAAGAGAGATGTGAATGAAGGCAGAGGGAGTAAGGATACTAGGAAATAGGGTAAAAGGGGATCTGACTAGAAGGGTGGTAAAAGAATTTGGAAGGCCATTTGCACAAATACTCATAGTCTGAGAAATAAAATCCCAGCCCTTGTGGCCATTATGGTACAGACTGACCTGGACATTGTTGCCATTACCGAGTCATGGTGCAATGAGCATCATGACTGGGATATAGCATTACAAGGCTATACTCTTCAGGAAAGACAGGGAGAGTAAGAAAGGGGGAAGAGTGGTTCTTTACATAAGGGATAGCATAAAAGCAACAGTGGCAAAAGGTAATACAGGGAGGGGCAGAGACACTGTAACCCTAGAAACGGAATGGAATGGCTGTTCACATGAGCATGATCTACAGACAGGGGTCCTAGTATTCTGTGGCACTTTTTCCCTGATTTCTGAGGCAGGGATCTTTGGTTTCTGTGCAGCATTTTCTGATTTCTGCCACATGATGCATTCATTTCTGTGGAAGAATACAGTTTTGTCACTGGCTAAAATATTATGTGATGTCATTAATGACATCATATGCTGAGCATAGAGGGGGGGCTTCAGGATAAATGTGAAGGAGAAGGGAGCCAAGTACCATGGAAAAACTGTATATTTGAATGAAAATTCACCAAGAGCAATGAATTCTGCAGCAATATACATATTCTGTGGCATGATGCAATTCTGCAGAAAATTCTGCTGCTGCAGAAATGCAGATTTCCAGGGGCCTTGTCTACAGACCTCCAGCCCGGGTGGGGGGGGGGTGGTGGATGTACAAGGTACAAATTGGAACCATCCAAAAGATAACGACCAAGAGGGAGGTATTGCTGATGAAGGACTTTAATCTGCCAGATGTAGAATGGAGCATCCTGGCTGCAGCTTCAACTAGGAGTAGGGACATCCTGAACTCCCTACAGGGAGCATTCCTTACACAACTAGTAAGAGACCCACTCATGAGAGAACAATATTGAACCTGGTGCTCACCAACAGGGACAGCATTACAGACGTCATGGTGTGTGACCACCTGAGGATCAGTGATCACCACACAATGTGGTTCAATATAACTACTGAAACAGAAGCAAATCACACTAAGGTGATGGTCCAGGACTTCAGGAGGGCTGACTTTACAAAGATGGGGAAATGACTCAGGGATGCCCCAGTGGGGGGGGGGGGACCTTTACAGAAAAAGAAGGGTGAATTTTCAGTTGTTTTATTCCCAAAGTACCTTCATTTCTCAGTATTTGTACCATTCAACCATTCATTTTCCATTTTTATCTTTACCCTTCATTCTTTGCTCCCGATAGCCCTTCAAATACCCTTTAACACACAACTCATTGTGTGTCAGCGTGGCTCAGTTGGCAGCACATCCCCCACACTGGGACTGGACTTGCATCTAAAAATCGCTGGCATCCGAGTGCAGTATTAGGGGTGCTGTACTGCTGGGGTGTGCCGTCCTTCGAATGAGATGTTAAACCAAGGTCCCTTCTGCCCATTCTGGTGTTGTCCTGGTGGGTGTCCAGATGGAAGTAAAAGAACCCAGGGCACTATCCGCAAAGAGTAGGGGACATTCCTGGTGTCCTGGCCAACATTCCCCTTCCCATAAACTGGTTCATGCAATTATCCAGGCTGTGTGTGGGTGATGATGTGCGATATGGCTGCCACCACACATTCAGTCACTTCACCACCAGTCTAGCATTGCTTGTAAAGTGCTTTGGGATGTATGAAAAGTGCTATATAAATGCTGGTTCTTCTTATTCTTTAAATGATCCATCTTTTTTAGCAGTTTATTTTGAACCATACATTTTCCATTTTTTATTATTCTGAACCATTCATTTTCCATTTTTTATCTTTCATAGTCAAAATTGCACCCAGTATCCATTCAAATACCCTTGAAATTACCCATCTTTAGCAGTTAAATTATTTTAACCAATACATGTGTTTTCTTTTTTATGTTGTTTGTGCACATGTGTAAGAAACATGTTGCGGCAGCTTGCCACAATAGCAGATTGTGGAGGTGTCGCAGTATTGTGGCCAATGCCCCCCTTGCCTTTTAAGACTTGGCCCGCATTCCCCAATGGGGTGGCACATTGCTGCTGACACTAGTTCAGCCAGCGTGCCACCACCTTGAAACATTTTAGCTGCTGCAATCAGTGACTGCCTCATCCTTGCAGTGTCAGCCATTCCGCTGCAATGAGGGAGTGACCCGTCATTGCAGGGTGGTTCCTTGCATGCCCCCCACCCAGTTTGCCAATGTGGAGCCCAGTCCCTGTTGGCATAATGTCCCCACACCAAAATTTATGCTGTATGCCGAAGGGGTGCCCAGTCCCCTTCTGCATCATGCCCCCCTGCTTTCTTTGCCAATGGGCTCCCACTCACCGTTGACATAATGCCCCTCCAATGAATTGTGTGCCAAAGAGGATGCCCAATTCCCCTTGGCTCTTCCCCCCTTTTGCTGATGGGGTGCCCAATCCCCAGTCGGCTACAGCACCCCCAAAAAACAACACTCGGGAAGCATGCTGGGAGCCCACCCCAGTGTGCCAAATGTCCCTGGAAGAAAAACTGTCCCGCAATGTATTTCTTTTTGTTTAAACCCTGTAAAACATAAAATGGGCCTTTGTTGAGTCTGTGGTACCTGCCCCCAACCCGTACCCACCCTCTGCGTACCCTGCCTCCCCACACTCCCCTCACCCCATACTTACCTCCGGAGCCCAGTGCAATGATCTTTGGTGGACTGGGAACATACTAACATACTATTTGCCAGCAGATTAGGCCTTACGGTCTAACGAGTCTGCTCGAACCTAGATCCTTAGTTGGGTGCCGAGACCCTCACATCCCTTGTTCTCTAGAAACCCCTATCATCCATCCCCATCCCACCCGGGACAGGCCATCATCTGATACATCCACTTTCTGTGTCTGTCCCACCCTCTCTTGAAGCCCTCCACTGTGGATCTCTGAACCAGCTCACCAGGCAGTGCATTCCAAGGGTCCACCACCCTCTCGGTGAAAAACCTCCTCCTCTTTTCCCCCCTCACCCTTCCACCTTCCAACTTCAAACCATGCCCTCTGGTGATACCTCCTGCTTTAGTCTAAAGATCCCTCCATGTTTACCCTATTTATTCCTTGAGGTACTTGAAGACCTCAATCATGTCCCCCTGTCTCTCCTCTCCTCCAATGAAAACAGGCAGAGCTCCTCAAGTCTGTCCTCATAAGTCAAATCCCTAGCCCTCGTATCATCTTTGTTGCCCTCCTCTGTACCCTCTCCAGGAGCTGTATGTCCCTCTTCAAATGTGGTCTCCAGTACTGTACACAGTACTCAAGGTGTGTCTAACCAGTCCATTGTACAGCGGCAGAATCACTTCCCTGCTCCTAGAGGTGATCCCCTACGATGCATCCCAACATCCTGTTTGCCTTGCTAGCTGCCTCCTGCACTGCTCAGAGTTATTCATACATGTATCCACCATGACCCCTAGGTCTTTTTCCCCTATTGAGGCCTCCAGCGCCTACCTTCCCAGGGTGTACCTGTGTTTAGGGTTTCCCCGACCAAGATGCAACACCTTGCACTTGGTGATATTGAAATTTAATTTCCATGTGTGAGCCCACCTTTCCAGGGTGTCCAGGTCTCTTGCAGGCCACCTCCCCTCTTATCCTCAACTACTGCTCCAGTCTTGGAGTCATCCGCAAAGAGACTCATTTCACACCCTATACCCTCCCTGATGTCCGATATGTATGCATTAAACAGGATCGGACCCAGGACCGAGCCCTGTTGTACCCCACTACCAACCTCTCTAGGGTCTGAGAGCTCCCCACAGACCACTACTTTCTGAGTGCGTCCAGCTAGCCAGTTTTCAATCCATCTGACCATCAAAGGGCCTACTCCTAACCCCATCAGTTTCTCCACCAGACCATTGTGGGGGACAGAGTCAAACACCTTGCTGAAGTCCAAGAATAATACATCCACAGGCTTACCCCTGTCCAGTTCTGATGTTACCCATTCATAGAACTCCACAAGGTTGGTTTGATATGATCTACCTGGCACAAACCCAAGTTGCCGACTATCCAGACCTCCCACCTCCTCCAAGTACACCCCCAATCGTTCCTTTAGTATACTCTCCATTAATTTTCCCACCACCGAGGTCAAACTGATGGGTCTATAATTACCTGGTACTTCCCTCGACCCCCCTTTATGGATTGGTACCACATGTGCCTCTCGCCAATCCCTAGGTACCCTCCCTGTCTCAAGTGACCTGCTGAAAAGCTCCGCCAGGGGTGCAGCCAGTATGTCCGCCAATTCCCATAGTACTCTCGGGATGAATGCCATCCGGCCCAGAATTTGTTTCTTTAGGGCCTTGAGGCTTCACACCCTTTGGTGGAGATAGCATCATCCGTCCCACCCCCTTACTGGTCTTTTATCCTTATCCAGATGTGACCCCTGAGGTACCTTTCCTCCCTCTTGCTCCATTTCTGTTGCTCCCCTGATCCTCCTGCAGCTTATCTCCTTCATGCCTTGTTTTGTAGATATCCCATCCCCTCCCTAGTGAACACAGAGGCAAAGTACTCGTTAAATACCTCTGCCTGGTCCTCGCCTCTTCCACCACCCTCCTTCTGATCTCAATCTGCTGAGATGGCCCTTAGTTTTCTCCACTCCCCAATGTACCGGAAGAACCCCTTTTCCTCCATGTATCCCCTGTGCCAGCCGCTGTCTTTTACTGGACTTTGCTCCCCTCACTATCTGGTGACTTTTCTAGATGCAAGCTGGTACATTTCCTTATCCCTATCCCCTCTTGTTGTTTTATATTTTTTGTAGGCATTTTCTCTGACTGCTACCTGTACCTCACTGGACCACCAGCATGGTTTACGTGACCTTGCTCCCTTATGTTTCAACTTAGCACAGATCCTGACTGCCTCATGAAGTCCCGTTTATGACCTCCCATCTCCTTTCCACACTTGTCATTGAGGTAATCCCTTCAAGTGATCCTTGAGAATATTTCCCATGCCCATAAAGTCTGCCCCCTGAAGTCCACTGCCAGTGTCCTAGATCTCACCCCACTCCCCATGCTTATTTGAAACCAGACAGTATTGTGGTCACTCCCAGTCAGGGGTCCTGTACAAGCTATGTCCTTACCAGATCCCCATCTGCCAGAACCACATCCAGGACATGCCCCTCCCTGTGGGCTCCATCACATGCTGTGTTAAGAACACATCCTGGAAGCCATCCAGCAGCCTCTGCTCCTTGGCCACCAGAGGACATGGTTCCCAGTTTGTACCTGGCATATTAAGGTCCCCATCAACACCACTCCTTCCCCTTTTGGACCACACTGGGCAATGATGTTGTCCAGCAAACCATCCTCTAGAACATCACTCATCCCGGGGGCCTATATGCTACTCCAGCTTGACCTTATCTCCTGCTGGGGATCGTCAGGTGACCATAAGGCCTCCACGTTCCCTCTGCCTCTTCTACCATAGCAATTTCTATATCATCTCTAATGAACATAGCCACTCCACCCCCTCTGACCTCCTTTCTATCCTTCCTAAGCATAGTGTACCCCTGTACATTTAGGTCCCAGTCGTGGTTTTTGTTGGCCCACGTCTCCGTAACTACCACATCCACCCCCCCTCGAACAGCATTGCCTGGAACTCCGGCAACTTGTTTCCCAAGCTCCTGGCATTTAGTAACACCAACCCCCACCCCTTATCCCTGATCCTCTTTGTCGAGCCCCACCCAGATTCCTTATACTTCCATCCTCCCCCTGCTCCTCCTGAAACCTCCACCTCCAGTCTGTTTCCCCCCTCCCCCTCTTGGGCTTGACGGCTACTCCCCTCATCTGGAGGAGAGGGCTTCTGGTCGCCCTCCTCATCCCTTCCCCCTTACAAGTTTAAACCCCACCTTTCTTGTATGTAGTCAGCCATCCCTGTTTAGGACTTCCTTCCCTAATGGGGCAAGATGAAACCTGTCCTTGGCATAGTCCCTTATCCTCCCAAACTCCATTCCAGTTCCTAACACTCCCAACCCATTCTCTTCACCCACTTCCTGAGCCAGTCATTAACCTCTGTGAGCTTCTTTTTTTTCTCCACTGAGGCCTTTGGTACTGGCAATATCTCGAAAAGGAAATGTTGCATCCATTATCCCGACAGACTCTGCAAGTTCTTGGAACCTTGCTTGATTTCCAAATGCTATTTCCCTCTAGATCATTAGTTCCCAAATGCACAGGAAATCCGGTTTCCCTCCACAATCCCTAACCATTTCATACACCATGAACTTTGCTCTGTGCACTGTCAGCCCAGAGATACTCACTACCTTCACCTGGCTATGGCATCCACCCCCTGTCCCTCCCAATGGATACCCCTAATCATCGAGTCTCCCAGTAACAGAACCTTAACACCGCCATCATCCTTATGGTTACCTCCACTATGCCCTCTCAGCCCCCTTCCCCCCTTTATTCATGATCTCAATTTCATGGGAGTCTTCCTGCCTTATTAGAGACCCCCTTGTCACCCTCCCCTTTCTGCCTCCCTTGCTATTTTGCCCACTTAACTCAATCCCCTCTGAATAGGTGTCCCCTTTAACCATCTCTTATCTGAACCATTTATCCTGGCCCTGATGGTTTCCCTTCCCCACACCACCATCCTCCCCCCTTGTAATAGTACCCCTGCTTCCAGAGGTTCTCTGTGGGTCCCCTTTGGCTAGGGCCCCATCCTTGGTACTGACCTCCCAGCTGAAGGGGGGCTCCTCTCCCACCTCCTTGTCTCCCAGTTTCTCTCCAATCATGCTCTCCTCCCTCATGTCTGGAATATGTTGCATCTCCCCCATTTGCTTAACATATATGTTTCCCCTTCTCCCTCTGGGACTATGTCTATCCTTTCCATAGCTGGTCTGTGATGCCCTATGGGTATCCGACTCCCTCCCTCCGGCCTCTGTATAAGTTTCCTCATTTCCACCAACCCCTTCCTCCCCCTCTAGGTTGCTTAGTAGCTCAAATTTATTGTGACACTCTATATCAGCCTCCATCAAGTAACCCGAGTTTCCCCTGACTGCATCTCTAAACTGACCTCTTCTTCCTCTCTTGCACTGTTCACCTTAGGAGCTCCCTTCCCACAGTCTGCTGTTTTAGGCTTCCGCACAACAGCCCCTCCTGACTCTTCCCCCTCCAGTCTCTTTGTATTCAGAATGTTCACCCCGTACGCTTTCCCCTTAGCATCAACTTCCCTATCTAAGGGTCCTCTGTCCCTATATTCCCTCCTGCTTGCTGTAACATAACGTCCTGTAATTTCAGAGCGTTGCCCCAGCCTCCCCTCAGCCCCACCCTTCTGCTGCCCATATCCACACCCCTTATCCTTGGACACCCCCCAGCTCCCACAGCTTACTCCTTAACCAATATACCTCACTCCTGATACAAGATAGCTGTCTACAGAGTGGGCAGCCTCCCTCTCTCCAGGCCCAATTTAGAATTATTGCCATCCCACAGCCTGTGCAGCCTACAACCCTTCCAAAGATGCCTGCCATGGTGGAATATGGCCACCCTGATTTTCCCCCTCTGTTTATAATAGCACACCCCTTTTCTCAGTCCCTTTCCCTGGAGTACAGTTTCTCTCTATACTGACTGTAGTTATTTCAAACCCAATTTCAACCCCACCAATAACGTTCCCAAGTCTCACAAACACATACAGTCCAGTGTGTGTTTCGGTCCCTAACAGTGTATGTAAGCAGACATCAGGTACCATACGATATCACAGGCCCACCAGCTCCTGTTGCTTCGAATTTCAGTCCCAAACAGAAATACTCAGCCCTTCAATCCCAACCCCCAGTGGCTTTTCAGTATTTAAGAAGGCATACAAAACAGGGTGGGTGGCAGGGCTCTTACCAAACACCAGGCAAACAACACATTTAAATTTCCCTCTAAGTATCCCTGCCAAACAACTATCCACAAGCCACCAAAGTTACAATGTAACAGTTCTAATTCAAGGTAATAATTTTAACACATAAAACTAATTTCACTTACAAACTATTCAAATATTTCAGTTAAAACAGAATATAACTCCAGCCTTCTTTCCTACCTGGCTGCTGTAAGCTCCCAAGTGAACAATGAAAGCCAAGTTAATTCCTGTTTAGAGACAAAGTAACTGCAGCTAATGTCCCATCCCCAAACACCAGGCAAACAACACATTTAAATTTCCTCTAAGTATCCCTGCCAAACAACTATCCACAAGCCACCAAAGTTACAATGTAACAGTTCTAATGCAAGGTAATAATTTTTAACACATAAAACTAATTTCACTTACAAACTATTCAAATATTTCAGTTAAAACAGAATATAACTCCAGCCCTCTTTCCTACCTGGCTGCTGTTTAAGCTCCCAAGTGAAAAGTGCAACATGTTGCACTTTTCAAAGCTGACTGCGAACTGAAGAAATGTCGGTAAGCTGTACAGTGGCATAAATAGTTTTTTTTTTTTTTCAACTTTGATGCATATCTCAGGTAGTTTGGGGAATTTTGGCACCAAATTTTCAACATGGGGTTATTGGGACCCCTTCTCATGAATCCATCCACTGTCATGGTGTTATTCGGTCCCAAAAGATGATTACATGGTTACTGCACGGAATCACCTTTTAGGACCAAGTAATAAAATGACAGTGCCAATGTTCATGAGGTGGGCTCTCAAAAAGCCTATGTTGCAAATTTGGTGGAAACAATCCAAATAATGACTGTTTTATGAGCATGCATTGTGCAGTTGCTACACATGCTCGAAACTTCATGAATTTGCAATATTTTCATGCCAGATTTTCAACACTGACATTTTTCGCACCTCCTTATGAACAGTACAGCTGTCATATTTCACATCCTGGCTGAAATGTGTTTTCGCACTTCTGGCACAAAATAGCGCAGTCGCTGTGGGAAATCAGTGCTCGTAACAGATTAAGAAAATGACAGTGACACTGTTCATGAGCAGAGGTCCTAAAATGCCTATGTTGAAAATTTGGTGACAATAGTCCATCAAATGACTGCTAAAAGTGTGGGCTGCACAGTTTCCACGCACCCTTGTAAATATATTTTTATGCCAGATTTTCAACACTGGCATTTTTTCACACCTCCTTATGAACAGTACAGCTGTCATTTTTCACATCCTGGCCGAAATGTGTTTTCGCACTTATGGCGCGGAATAGCGTAGTCGCTGTGGGAAATCAGTGTTCGGGACAGATTAAGAAAATGACAGTGTCACTGTTCATGAGCAGAGGTCCTAAAATACCTATGTTGAAAATTTGGTGATGAAAGTCCATAAAATGACTTTATAAAATGGGATAAAAAAATGGGCATGTTTGATTGGTCATTAGTATTACCTGTGCATTACATCCATCTAATATACAGGTAAAAACAAGTACAGGGTAGTAGTAGGCAATAAGTCCCTGTTGATATAAATGCTCATTTGGAATGTTGACATTTCAAATAGCAGCCATTTTTTTTCCCTCGGCTGACTTCTGTCATCTCACTACCCATGAACACCGATCCTGCAGTCAACTTTGATGTCAAGTTTACCAAACAAATGGAAAACAGCTTTTCAACAGAACAAGTCTCTGAAAACCAGCCACCAATGGCAGAACTGAATGAAATTACAAACACAGTGAGTAAAAGATATGCCAATCTATCAGCCACAGAAATAGACAGCATAGAAAAGGCATAAATGAGAGCAACACTATTAAAACTACAGCCTGAGTTCTCAAAGTGTTCAACAATTGGATATGTGCCAGAAACATAACACTAGATTGGAAGACAACCCCTGTAGAAGAGCTAAATAATGTTTTTAGACATTTTTATGCGGAGGTCCATACTTCCACGGGTTCAGAATATGCCCTCAGTAGTTTTTCAGGACTCTGTGTAGCTTTAAACAGACACCTCAACTCACTGGCAGTTGGTAGAATTGTAAATCTTATCAGCGACTCTCAGTTTAAGTCAAGTAACACTGTATTTGTGTCAATAATGAAGCGGTATCATAAAAATCAAAACAACAGATCAAAACGCCATGATGCCAACACAAAAACAGACCTTGAGTTTATCAGGAATTCCTCAGTCCTCTCGTTGAACACCGCACCTGGCCTGGTCAGCAAAGTCTGGCTGGGCATCAAGCTCTATATGGCCAGGCACGGTAGGGAGGGACTATGACAAATGAAGGTGGACAACATAGTAATAAAAAAAGATGAGTCTGGACTCAAGTATGCCACGTTGTCGTACAATGAGCATGCAAAAAACCACTGCAGCCCCAATGAAATAAACAAATAAACATACCGTGGCTGTATGTATGAAATTCCTGGATCTCCTATGTGCCCTGTTTCCAGCCTGCGAAAATATATAGCAAAACTGCCTCCCAATGCTCCTTCATTCTATTGCCACCCAAAAAGACTGCTCCAACATTTCCTGGATACAACCACCTGGTACTCAAAAGAGCCGATGGGCGATAATTTTTTATCGACTATGATGGCCCGAATCTGTAGAGAAGCCACACCGCTGAACCGCTATACAAATCATAGTGTTCGAGCTATGGCAATTCAGTTGATGTCCGATGAGGGGCTCGAAAACAGGGAGATCATGTTCGTTACTGGGCATAGAAGCAAGGCTAGTCTCCGATCCTACTGGGCCCCATCAACGGACGACCAAAATCTCTGAGCAGGATACTTGCACCAAGAAGTGAGCAACCAAAAGAAATTCCCTGTCCTGTTGCCAGAAATGCAGAGCTCACAACGCAGTCTGCATTCACAGTGCAACCTGCCGTCCAAGCATCACTGAATACACTGGGCGCTTTCAACCTTATGAACTGCACATTTAATGGGACGATAAACTTCATCAACCATGAAGCAAGTAAGTAATTATTATTACATTAGTGGTAGGCTATTTTCTATGAATTTAAATTGGTTCTAAGTGGTACATTTCTTTCTGTCCTACTGCAGCTATCCATCCCAGTCCTCCAGCACCTGTTCAACCCACTGAGAAAACTCTCCAAGCAGCTCATCCTAATGAACCCTAATAAAACAGACATTTCCAGTCATCCATCTGCAAAAGACTATTAAAACAGTAATTAATTAATGATAAGTGTTTGTAACTACTGTAAACTAGATAGCTCAACTGTTAATAAAAAAAGATTTTCACTGGTGTCTTAAACTGTTAATAAAAAAATATTTTAACTGTTTTTAACTGATCTTAACAGCGTCTGTATTTTAACTGTTACTGATCCACCACAGCTAAATGAATCTAATTAAGAACAGTATACCTACTTAAACATCTTATAATAAGTTATGTTTTCCTCTCTCACATGCAGATATATATGAACTACTTTATGCAGTCGAAGGATATTAATTAAATAAAGCCATTTAAATGTATAAAAAATGTATGAGACTATTTTTTATAACTATGTAAGTGCAGTTCCCCATTTTATAAGCGCAATAAGGCACTCCGAGGGTGTTCATTAGACATTTCTAATGCACGGTCAGGGGCTGAAGGCACACAACCTCGTGCCTCACAATGCCCCTGACCGTGCATTAAAAATGTCTAATCCACACCCCCTCATGTCTTATTGCTTACAAGCGTGCATTGCACTGTTTCCATGCACCATTGTAACTTCACAAATTTTTTTGTATTTTCATGCCAGATTTTTAACACTGGCATTTTTTCACACCTCCTTATCAACAGTACTACTGTCATTTTTTACATCCTGTTCGAAATATGTTTTTGCACTTCTGATGCTGAATAGCATGGTTGCTGTGGGAAATCAGTGTTTGGGACAGAGAAAGATCGAATGAGTGAGAGAGGGGGAGTGAACAAGTTCAACTGAACTCTTTTGGGACTGCTGAGGATTTTTTTGTGGGCAGAAAAAGGCACCAACGAAGGCAGGAGCCCAGTACAAACGGGCAGCCTGCAGCACCGGGAGAAACTGAATGAGCGAGAGAGGGAGGGGGAGTGACTGAACTCAACGGAACTCTTTCAGAACTGCTGCGGATTTCATTGTGGGCAGAAAAAGGCATCAACGCAGGCAGGGGCCCAGTACAAAAGTGCAGCCTGCAGCTCCTGGAGAATCATTATGAGCAAGTGAGGGAGGGGAAGTGAGCAAGTTCAATGAAGCTCTGTCGGGACAGCTGTGAACTTCTTTGTGGGCAGAAAAAAGCACCAATGCAGGCAGGAGCCTAGTACAAAAGGGAAGCCTGCAGTGTCAAGAAAAACAGAATGAGCGAGTGAGAGAGGGGGAGTGAGCGAGCTCAACGGAGCTGTGTCAGGATTGCTGTAGATTTCTTTGTGGGCAGAAAAAGGTGCCAATGCAGGCAGGATCCCAGTACAAAAAGGCACCCTGCAGCTCCGGGAGAAACAGAACAAGCGAGTGAGAGAGGGGAGGGAGCGAGTTCAATGGAGCTCTGTCAAGACTGCTGCAAATTTCTTTGTGGGCAGACAAAGGAGCCAACCCAAGCAGGAGCCAGTACAAAAGGGCAACCTGCAGCATCGGGAGAAATAGAATGAGCGAGTGAGAGAGGGGGAGTGAGCGAGGCTCAATGGAGCTCTGCTGGGCTTTAGAGTTGCCCACCCTCCCGCCCAGTATCCTCTGTGGTCTTCTTAGGTGTAGTACTTTCACTTCCAAATACCTAGACAGCACGTATAAGCAAGCAACATTTGGCATTGACAAATGCTTGTTTTTTATTATGGCTGCTTTAGTTTACTGCTTTCTCTCAGTTGATATTAAGTAAAATCAATGACTGGGTGAAAAATAAATCCAGGGTGGGACTAAGAAGAGCTGACGTTCTGAAGCAAAGGTATGAGGCATTTTTCCATTATAAATGGGGGAAGCAAAAACTAAAGAGATGACTCAGAGGGAAGTGGAGTGCACACTACACTCTGTGGTCCCATTTCAGTGTTAACACATATCACTGCTGTTATTAACTATACTGTAACTACACTGCATTGACATTCTATTGCACTCCTTTACCGCTACATTATTTTTGTTATTTTTTGATGCACACTGTAGTAGCACTGCACACACTTAATTTTTCTTGTACACTTCTTTAAGACTGCATTACTTTTGGTATCTTTAGATGCACACTGTAGTAACACTGCACACACTTAGTGCAGATTTTTAGATAATTATCACACACTTTTTCCTGCATTATAGTTAATAGTTGTTGTTAACATAATGGAAACACCTTGTAAATGTTCAAATTGCATTTTGCTATTCTGGTTTCACTAACAGAGCTTTAATTTCCCTCATGCACATTTCTTCAGATTATTTCAATTTAGACTAATTTTGTGTTAATTTCTTATCCTTTCACCATCTCACTGTAAACATCACTGTCATCGTAGCTTCTTACATATAACTTGTTTATAGTAAATCTACTCCAGGTATGCAGTGTCACAAAAACTGGCATTTGGCGCACACAAACCACACAGGCACCATGGTGGCATGCTCTATTTTCCACCTTTTCCTAGCCCTGGCTGGAGGCTTTTGACTCCTAACACCAGCCTGAGGCATCTTAGCCCAGATAGCCATGTTGGCAGGCTCCTGAGTTCTCCAGTCCCTTGCAGAAATACAAGTGTGCAGCATGCATAGAAAATGTATGCCACACACAAAACTTTTCAGTGACTGCAGGTGATTCAAATACACAAGTGAACATAAACAAACCTGATAAAGCTTATCAGGTTTGCATGTAGCATGCATAGAAAAGTTCACAATAAACAATTACTTCTTGATAATAAAAGAGGCACTTAATTGTTTTTATCTGTTTTGCAACAGTCCCAGTAAAACTTTTCATACCTCGCAGCTCAATGTTGGTGTTCGTGGAGAATCCTTATCTTCTCCCCCCACCACAGCCCACTAACTTTCTACTGTACCCAAGCTCAGCCAGCTGTGTTCCTCACCTGCACATGTGCCCAGCCCACTGAGTCCCTCTCATGCACCCAAGCCAGCACAGTGGATCCTCCCCTGCACCCACACACAGCCCATTTGTCCCCCTTTTGCAGCCAAGCCCAGCCCTGTTGATCCTTCTAGTATTCATGACCAGTCCAATGGGCCCCCCTTCAGCCAAGTCTAGCCATTTGCTCTCCCTTATGTTGGTGTTGCAGAATAGCTGGAATAGACCCTTCACCCAGCAGTAAACCCAACCTTAAAAGAGCTGTACTGACTGTTGTACTTTTGTTACAAAAAACTAGAGTGCGGTCTGGTCGGTAACAGGATAGAGTAGCAGCAGCTAGCCACTCTGCCCAGCCAGTTGCTGCAGCACAGAGTCAGTCCCTCAAGTAAAAGACCAGACAGCAGCAACAACAACAACAACAAAGAGAGAAGCTGCCTGCAGAACCAGAGAGAGACAGAGTCCTGACTTCTTGTGCCTTTTTGTTGAGGTAAGTGGCTGCGTTTATTTGAAAATGTCTCTACTGTGGGATGTGGAGCGACTCATGGAAGAGAGTGCATGGGCCTCTATCTCCTAGCCCTGCACCTGTGGGAGAACACTCCATTAGGACCAATTTGGGAGACTGATAGCTGCTGAAAAGGTATGGGATGGCCCTATTTCTCCTGGCTCATGGTGGAATGGCCCTGCTTCTCCTGGATCAGGAGGGTGGTCCTGCTTCTCCTGACTCAAGGGGGATGGCCCTGCTTCTTCGGGTTCGGGGCAGGTATGGCACTACTTCTTCCAACTTAGAGGGTGCCCCCACTTCTCCTAGCTCAGGGGGGGAGTGACCCTACTTTTTCTGGTTTGGGTGTTTTAGTCTCACTTATACTATACTTATTTTCGTCTTGTCATATGCACCAAAGGTGTAAGTCATCTTAAAGTGACCGAGTTCTTGGTTTGTGCATTTCTGTAAATAAAAGCTTTCTTAAACAGGATTTTTGTCAAAAGATGATTTTTTCTACACTGATACCTGTGTTAGCCTTGGCACTGGGAACCTCTGTGGCTCTTTTTTTTTTTTTTTTAATTATCCACATGAACTTTTACTTCCACCTGGATGGAGACCAGAGATGGGCAGAAGGGATCTTGGTTTAACATCTCATCTAAAGGGTGGCACCTCAGCAACCACTGAATCTGCATCCCTCCAATCTTCCTCCCCCACACTACCATCTTTCATGAACCAGGACCACTATCAGCCCCAGGACCAGCCTCCCCAGCTGAGCAATGTCCTTGGAAATCCCCCTCTCCCATCTGGGGTATGTGCAAGTCACAGGGGTAGCTAGAAAAATCAGGAATTCAGAGTGTCTGTGTCCCTCATTCCAGTGGCAAAAAGTTGAGAAGTATGGTCCAGTACTATCATGGATCATTGTTGCAAATGGTAATTACCTAATCCAGTGAATAGAAACACTCTAGATGGGGGGTCGATATCAGTCCTTTCACAGAAGAAAGGGTTCTGAAAGAACTCTTAAAACTGATGGTGGACAAAGCAATGGAGCCTGATGGGATTCACCGCAGAATTCTACAAGAATTAAGGGGAGAACTAGTAGCATCATTGACTACTCTTTTTAACAAATCATGGGAGGATGATGTGATACCTGAGGACTGGAAGAGAGCAGATATGATTCCCCTTCTCAAAAGTGGGAGTGAGACAGAGGCAGAAAACTACAGACCTGTCAGTTTTACCTCAGTGGTAGGGAAAATGATGGAATCACTTCTGAAGGAAAGAATTGTTGAGTACCTAAAGGCCAGTGGGGCACAGGACCCAAGGCAGCATGGATTCATAGCAGGATGGTCAGGTCAGATGAATCTAATCGATTTCTTTGACTGGGTGGTCAAAGTAGTAGACCAGAGAGGGGCTATGGACATGGTCTACCTAGACTTTAGCAAGGCATTTGACACAGTCATGCACAAAAAATAAATAAATAAATTAGCCTGCCTGGGAGTGGGTCCCAGGGTGGTAGCCTGGGTAAAACATTGACTGGAGAACAGGACACAGAAGGTAATAGTAAACAGAGTCCATAGTGAAGAAATGGGGATCGCTAGTGGTGTACTGTAGGGTTCAGTACAGGGTCCAGTCCTTTTTAATATCTTTATAAGTGACATTGCAGAGGGACTGGAATGAAAAGTATGTTTCTTTGTAGATGACACAAAGATCTGCAACAGGGTTGATACACAAGGTGGTATGGAAAGGATGAGAAGGGACTTGGCAAGGCTGGAGGAATGGTGAAATGCATGGCAGCTTAGATTCAACACATAGAAGTGCAAAGTAATGCATCTGGGAAACAAAAAAACAAGGGAAGAGTACACAGTCAGGGGTGAGATACTGACAACAAAAAAATGGAAAGGGACCTGGGCGTAGTTATATCAGATGACCTAAAGGTGGGCAAGCAATGTGAGAAGGCAGTAAGGAGGGCTGGGGGATACTGGGATGCATAGGGAGAGGCATCACCAGTAAAAAACAGAAAGTTGTTATCCCTCTGTACAGACAGTTGGTGAGACCCCATCTGGAGTACTGCATGCAGTTCTGGAGAGCCCATCTCTGCAAAGAAATAGGCAGGGTAGAGGCTGTTCCATGGAGGGCAACCAAAATGGTGCGAGGTTTGCACCAGAAGGCATACAAAGAGAGACTAAAGGACCTTAATATGTATACCCTCGAGGAACGTAGGGAGAGGAGGGATGTGATAGGAACTTTCAAGTACCTCAAGGGAATCAACAAAGTCCAAGAGGGTAGCATCTTTCAGAAAATGAGATGTGCAAGAACAAGGGGACACAACTTGAAGATAGAGGGGGGACGGCTCAGAGGTAATATGAGGAAGGATTTTTTCATAAAGAGGGTTGTGGATTCATGAAGCAGCCTTCCTGAGGAGGTCGTGGAGTCAAAAACAGTGGGGGAATTCAAGAATGCATGAGACAGACATAAGGCAATTCTAGTGGGGGGTAGGAGGAAGTAGGTTGATGGTTAACTAGGATCTGTGGCTTATCCATTAGGTAGGGAAATGGGCAGACTCAGTGGGCCAAGTCCTTATATGCCATCAAATTCTATGTTTCAGTGTTACTTAAATACATACTACTCAGTTCATTGTGCGAAAGGTTGATTGTGCTGCATGTATTTCTGTATTCATAGTAATCAGTGCTGGTTAAAGGCCCACGTTAAACAGCATCCAGCTGAAGATGTGTGTTGGAGAGCTTTACTTGTTGCCTTTGGTAGAGTTACAGAGCAGGGGTATGAGGAACACGTGGACAGCAAAGACTGCTTTTTATGTTGGTGCACTTGCGCAGCCAACATCTTGCGGCAGTGGGAATTTGAAGGCACGGTCGCTGTTGGGCGAATGCAGGGCACACACCAGTAGGTGCATCCCTCATTCTCCAATCTGCCTGCATGCCAGTGCCACATCATGCATAGTAATTTGGTGAGCACATCTAAGGAAAGGTCTGCTGCAATGTGGGCAAAGCTCATCACACACAGCGGACCGTTCCTATATGCTCTCCAGCTGCTAACATGGCGGCTAAACTGTCAAATTCGAGGGTGCCCAATCCCCCAGTTGGCTTACCCCACAAAGTATGTGCCAACGGGGGAGCCCACTCCCCGTCAGCATCCATCCCTTTCCCTCTGCAATGTGCAGACAGGGGATCCCACTCCCCATCAGCATGATGTCCCCCCCTTCTTCTGTGCTGATGGGGGTGCCCAATCCCCTGTTGGCTACTGTACCTCCCAGAAAGAAACCACCTATAAAGAAGAAAACCGTCTGCTATGTGTTTTGTTTAGTACCTGCAAGCAGAAAATGATCCCTCGTAGTCTCCCTACCCACAGCCCGCACCAACCCACTGTGCATCCTGCCTCCCCACACCCCCCTCACCCCATACTTACCTCTGGAGCTCAGCGCGACGACCATCGGTGGACCAGAAACACATCTTCACTCTTTAAAGCTGACCGCGTACTGAGGAAATGCCGGTAAGCTATATAATGGGATAAATAGGGGTTTTCCAACTTTAATGCATACCTCGGGCATTGTTTGGCATTTTTGCACCAAATTTCAACATGGGGTTTTTGGGACCCCTCCTCATGAATTCTGTCACAGTTATAATGTTAATCGATCCCAAAAGGTGATTTTGCAGTCACTGTGCAGAATCACCTTTCAGGACTGATTAGCACAGGGACAGTGGCAGTGTTCATGAGTTGGGCTCTCAAAAAGGCTATGTTGCAAATTTGGTGGACAAAATCCCAAAAAAGGTTGTTTTACGAGTGTACATTACGCAGTTGCTACACACACTCGTAACCTCGCAAATTCGCAGTATTTTCATGCCAGATTTTCAACATTGTCATTTTTCTACACCTCCTCCTGAACAGTGCAGCTGTCATTTTTCGCATCCTGGCTGAAATGTATTTCAGCACTTCTGGCGCAGAATACCGCGGTCACTGTGGGAAATCAGTGTTCCAGGCAGATTACAAAAATGACAGTGACACTGTTCATGAGCAGATGTCCTAAAATGCCTATGTTGAAAATTTGGTGACGATACTCCATAAAATGACTGTGTTACTAGCATGCGTTGCGCAGTTTGCATGCACGCTTGTAACGTTGTGCATTTGTAATATTGTCACTCTGGACTTTCACCATTGGCACTTTTCCATACCTCTTGAAGAACAGTACAGCTGTCATTTTACATATCCTGCCCGAAATGTGCTTTTGTACGTCTGGCGCAGAATAGCGCAGTTGCTGAGTGAAACCACTTTTTCGGACAGTTTGAGGAAATGACAGTGACACTGCACATGAGCAGAGGTGCTAAAATGCCTATGTTGAAAATCTGGTGCTGCAACTCCATAAAATGACTGTGTTACATGTGTGCATTGCGCATTTCCAACACACCCTTGTAACTTCGCACATATGCAATACTTACATGCCACATTTTCACCACTGCCATTTTTTTACACTTCCTTATGAACAGTACAGTTGTCATTTTTTACATCCTGCCAAAAAATGTGTTTCCGCACTACACTACCAAAGCCAATGCCAGAGCTACAACATTCGACATTGACAAATGCTTGTTTAATATGGGATGGGGAGAGTGAAGATGTGCCACTGGATGCCAATGACTTAATTTACATGAAATGAGAGGAGAGAGGTGTTTTCCACTGGTTGTTAGGGACTGCTAGTCTACTGCCCACTAACCCTTGGCATAAACTCCCTTTACATCCTACCAAACTCCCTCTGTGGAAAGGGGGGGGTTCAAGATGTAGGATGGAGGCACACAGCCAGTATGTTCTTCACTGAGTCCAGCTTCTGGGGCTGGCTGACATATGTGAAGAGGGTTCCAGCTATGGGGGTAGACTGGTCAGTTAGCCCCAACACTTGACATCCTCTCTCTTTACAGATCCCTAAATCCTCTCTCATGCCCTTTTCACTCCTTTCACAGCCCCCAGGTACTCCTCCAGACCATCTTCTAACCAGTAACACCTTTTAGTCTCAGCAACCTTAACATTCCTGTCCATCTTTGGTCAGTTGAGACCCCCTCATACACTTGACTCTTTGCCTCCCTACATGGCCCCCAGTGACACCTCCCAGACCCATTAAACACCCACCCACCCCATACAGGCTGTCAAGATACTTTTCCTCCACAGGCCTACACAGCCCCAGACACTAGCCCCCTTCCCTTCCCTTTATTGCTTGACATTAACTAAGTCTTCTTACACATCCCCAGATACTAGCCTGACCTCCTTCCATGGCCCCCAACACTGCCTGCCCTCCCTCCACATCCTCCCACAGCTCCCTCCACAGTAATCGTTCCCTCCACAACCCAACTGTGAATCCCTTTACCACCTTCTTCTTCCAGGTCCCATCACCCCATAGTTCTCCCAACACCTTCACTGCCTCCACAGTCTCCCACCCCCTGTACCACCAGCCCATGCTATGCCACCAGTGATACTGACTGAGAGAGGTTTGATCGGGGAGTCCAGCCAGAGATCTGGAAGGGGAATGCTTTAGTGTGGAGTGTAGTTAGCCAGGGAAAGGATTCCAGTTACAGAGAGAGTAGTCAGCTGGTGGGATGGCGAACTTGGGGCAGGTCTAGTTGCAGGGAGTTTTGGGGGGTGGAGGGTGGTTGAGAGGTAGGGTGTTGATTTAGCTACAATGAGGGTGGTTAGGATGTTACTCCAGGTGATGATAGTTGGCTAAGATGGGGAGGGCAGTGTTGTGGGGGGTAGAGCATGCAGAGTGAAAAAGAACTCACTAAATCCCACTGGTTGTTGCCATGACAACTGTAATGGCAACAGTGTTGACATCATTAATGTACTATGCTCTTGACTCAAATCTCCCCTCTGTGATGGAATGTATAGTCAGTCTGTGTTGCCATGGTAACAGTGTTTTTTTTTTACAGCTCAAGATTGGCATCTAAGCCATTAACCCCACACATTCACACTAAACTGGCATGCATTTTTTTTAAATTTTCCTAGTCAGCCAAACTTGCTGGCTAGCCAATATCAACATCAGCATGATGTCAGAACATGACATACTGTTTTGCAACTGCACAGATGTTCTTGAAGTGTTCTACAGCTCTGCAGAAGCACATATGTCTTTGAAAATCTGTTAGCTGAAGTGGAACATAAATGGACTGTGGATGGACTGATGACCAGATGGTGGAAAGATTATCTGAACATAAAATCAGATACAATTAATAAAAACAAATGTAAACAGCCAGTTTGAAGAGTTTTTTTTATTCACATGGCTAAAAAACAATATGGTACTCACAGGGCTTCCAAATGTGTTAATCACACCCTAGGGGCATGGCACTTGGCTATGCCTTATGTCACATTACATCGCAAGGATGTGATTTACATATGGTTAATGCAACCCCTGGTCATTCTTTATTGCTTAAATATTTCCGGCCTGCCACAGTAGCTTCTTGTTCAGCTGTGACCATATTTGATCTCCCAAAACTCTATTTAATTATGAAAATTTGTGCAGAAAAAGCAGGACTTCACTGATAAAGAGATACTTCATTTCTGACAACCCTAGGTAAGTAATGGGTAAGTAAAGCCAGTCCTCTAAGATACACCTTTGTGTAATTGTCCTAATGACCCTAATTTTTTGTATAAATAATTTGGAACATCTTGCAAAACTGACAGATTATACTTGCATGTTGCTTTAAAAATCTACTTGTCAAAGACTTAATTTCCCATGACTCTTTTGCTTTTTGGCATGATGTGATACTGCCAGAGGGAGGCACATCCTAGTTCCCTCCTAGTTTGAAAACAGTCTTGACAGTGTGAGACCAGTGAGAAAAGATATGCAGAGACTTTTCGGGTATTTGTTTTCTACAGTTTTGAAAAATGTTTAACTCAGAAAGGTTTTTTTTTTAATCTAGAATAGTGCTAGAGGGTCTCTTAGCTTAAATACAGTGCAGTTTTGCAAAGTTTCTAACTGCTGTGGTGGGTCATTTCGCAATTGATATTCTTGACTTGCTGCATATGTTTAATTACATGCCACATATGTTTAATTAGTGTTTTCTTTGTTTTTACTGCATTTTTAAAGTTTTGCATACAGAAACTGGACTTTTAGACTAATAAATGGGTGCATTTGCAGCTATTAGAATATATACCAACATGTGTTTGTGTGTGGTAGAACAGGCTTTCTTCTCCACGCTTAGAATTCAAATGTAGTATTTGTAATGCGATTGTGTTTATATACTGTAGTATGTTGCAAGCCAGGGAATATTACTAGGCAATTTACTTCTTAACCCTGTGCCATTTAAGCTGAAGAAATGTTTTTTTTTTTTTTTTTATTGAAACAAGGGGTCAAAGTCAGGAACAGTTGGCTTATCAAAATAATAATAACTGAAGAAATTGTGGCTGTGTGTGCACAGTATTTTGTGAAAGAAAACTAGACTATGCCACTAATACCTGACATAAATTTTATGTTTATATATACTGTGAATTTTATAGTGTTCTTAGAGTGACTACAGTTTGTAACCTATGTATCACAGCTGATGAAATAGTATGGGGGTTGGGAATACCATGGCTCTGCCAGTCCACTACATTTTTTCCAAAGTGAATTTTTGTGGGACGCGGGGTTGTACTGCATTCGTAGGGCACACTGTACAGTACAGGTGCCAGGAGAACTCAGTCTATGGCCGGCTGTGGAGGTGATCAGATGGTTGTGCCAGTCACTGGCTCTCAGTGTTGGATTGAGGGGGCCAGTGGGGTGATAGAGCATTACCTGCCAGAGTGGGGGTCCACTAGACCACCACAGACAGGATTTGTCTGCTACAAGCAGGTAGGGGTTAGGGAGGAGGAACCACTGAACCATCAGGGAATTCTTTTATTTTGCAAAAAAGGATGGGGACCAGGGCTGGTGAGAGACCACTGAGCCACCAGGGAGTGTATTGTTTTTAAATAAGGATGGGAATCTGAGCATGGGGGGACCATGGTCCAGCACACTTAGCTGCTGTGGTAGCATGCAGAGGAATCAACAATGGACATGCAAATGACCTTGTAGTGCAGTGGGTTCATCTGCATCTTTGTTTGAATATCCACCCATATGAGTTCAGGACTAACCAGTGTGTACTGTACATGACCCCTATGCTTGGTCTTCAGCCTGTACCCTTGTAGTACAGCACAAAGCATGGCGTACACTGGCTGGGTGCCATGCTACCATGGCTGATATTCAAATGACTAGTGCAATCAGTTCAGATCATACTATTCATTTGAATATGGTGCCAAAGCTGGTTGTTCCGATTTTTTTCATGAGGCACCCCCATGCACACGTGCAGTGGGCTGGCTCTGAATATGGGGCCTATAATGCCTTACCTATTAGATAAGTACAGTTTGATTGGGGTATATTGGGTTATGTGGGTATTTAATTACATAATAACACTATTTTAAGGTTGGAAGAAACTCTAGGTTTTGAATGATTTAATGAAACAAGTGTTGCATTACCTACAAAATTTAGTAGATCAACAGCATGGGAAAGTAAAAAAAAAAAACTAGTAACAACAAAGTTAAAATACAATAGGTGAAAATCTAGTGTTTTTAACTCTTTCTTATGGTACAGTAATTGCTCTTTAACTCTGTCACTCTATTCCATTAAAACTCTGCTTTCTTTACTCCTGTGTTGTATTACCATCTGTATCTCTCTGCTGCTCTCTATCTCTACTCAAGCTACTAAACGTTCACCATTTTTACCTTTATTTTAACAGATGTGGCCAGATGTTGACTGTCTGCCTTTCAGATAAGTATCCTACCTTGTTTAATTCAAACCCCTAATCTCTTTTCTAGAACCTCTAACACTTTTGTCTCCACATCCTTCTCTGTGCTTTTCTCTTAGATACTGCCAGAATACCCCAAACGCAAGCCAATCAAACCCTGGATGCTGTGACTTGAACAGAGCAGGTAAGTCATATTTAATTTAGGGGTCAAAATAGGGTTTGCAGCCACTAGCCAGCAGGGCTAGTGACTGGGAAAATTGATTTTGTTGTTTGGTAACCAGGTAAAAATTCCCACAGAATTCTCCACTGGCCCTGCTGGTATACTTACTGAAGTGTTATCTTCTCCAGTACAAGTCCACAGGGCTAACTAAAGGAAACTGTTACTAGCTAGATACAAAATCTGTTATGTTTAGCTAGTGGGACAGTGCCAATTTTGATGCCAGTGAAGGAAGTGGAGCTACTGTCTTGTGCCAAGAAAGGAAGTGGAGCTATTGTTGGGGGCTGAGGGGGGCTAGTGGCAGGAGAAGTGGAATGTTAGTGTCTGGGGCTTTGGAAGATAGGTCAGCTAGGGTCGGGGGTTGTGGAAGGAGGGAGGGGGCTAGTTTCAGAGCCTGTGGAGGGAAACTGTAGAGAAGGGTGTATGTGTGCCTCAGGTGTCTGAGGAGGTGGTGTCCAGAGGGGGCCTTGCACGGCAGGTGGGTAACAAGTGTATATATGTATTTATTTCAGTTTGGGATTAATACCCTTGAGTCAAGGACTTATTTTCAAAGGTTCCAAGTTATGTGGTGAACAAACATTACAGTTAATACAAAGCATACAGAAAAACAGGGAAATGATTACACAGACAAACCAAATATATTGAAATTATTTATTTATTTATTAAATTTTGGTGACCGGGTAAGCTCACTGGGCCCCAGAGGTCCCTTTTTCAGGGGTGACCCGGGATGACATAACATAGGATAAATCACAGTGCGGTAAATGAAGAAAATACAGTGTGATACAAGTTATACAGTGGTGTACAGTCAGCTTGTTACATGTGCTGAGATCAGCATACAGCAGTGCATGTGTATTGACACTAAAATAAAGAGGAGGGTGTGAACCACAATTGCAGAGACAGATTGCGCACAGCAGGTAGTAATGGACTGTGATAATTAGTTGTCCATGTGGTGGACCCATATCTCTAGCAGCTACATTTGTAGGTAGCCATCATGTGAGTCTTAAGCCTTGTGCAGAAACCTTTGATGGAGGGTGCTTCCTGCACTCCGGGAGGGAGGGAGTTCCATAGGGTGGGTGCTGTGTGAGCAAAAGACTTGCCCCCTACCTTGGTTCTTACACTAGGGACAGCTAGGAGAGTGCGAACAGTTGTGCGCAGGAGCCAGGGGTTATTCTTTAATGCAGTAAGTCCTGAGAGGCTGGGAGGGGGGGTTTGGGCTAATTAATTTGAAGGTTTGGCAAAGCAATGGGTACTGGAGATGGGCATCCCAGGAGGACCAGTTTAGTTGGGATAGCGTGTCACAGTGATGGTTTCTGGGGTTTGACTGGGCAGCGAACTGAGCCACCTTATTGTACAGAACTTGGAGTCCATTCATCTCAAGTCTAGCTACTCCATGGACCACTGGGGCCGCTTAGATAATTGTCAGGAGGAGGATGCTGGTGGCTATGGAGACCCTTGCTTCAGGTATCAGCTGGTCTTTCAGTCAGTAGACGGTGCTTTGTTTCGCATGTAAGTTTTTAGTAACTTGATCCATGTGGTCCTTGAGGGTGAAGCCCTTGTCCAGGGTGAGGCCAAGGTATTTTAGTGATGCCACAATCCTTTAGCCTGCTCCTCACAGAGGTCAGGTGTAGGTGTTGGTTTCTATCATGTCCAAGGGATCTTGGGCCAAACAGCACGGCCTTGGTCTGGTCTGTGTTAAGGACCATTATGTTGTTAACAAGCCACTGCTCGAGGGAACTCAGGTCTCCTTGTAGCAAGGGGCTGAGGTCTCCCACCTTAGTGGAGGATCAATAGATAACAGTATCATCCACATACTGGACAACAGAGCTCCCACCACAGTGCTCACTGAGTTCATTGGTGAAAAGGGAGAAGAGGAGGGGGTCAAGAATTGACCCTTGTGGCACTCCCTCTTTTAATGGGAGTGGCTCTGATATGGAGTCTTTCCATTTTACCCTCGGTGTACGTCCAATTAAGTAACTTTTGAACCATGTTAGGGAATGGCTGTCAAGGCCTACATTGCCCAGTTTAGTCAATTGCAGATTGTGATTGACCAGGTCGAAGGCCTTGGATAGGTCGATAAAGACCACACCGGTAGGGTTCCCCTTATCCAGTTCTCTGAGTACGTCGGTTGAGAATTTGGTGAGGGCACTGTCCGTCCCATGCCTGGTTCTGAAGCCGTGCTGGGAGGGTGCCAGAAGTTGATGGAACTCTAGGTATTCTCAGAGTTGCCCGTAGATCAACCTCTCTTGTATCTTTGCCAGGGTGCAAAGCAGGGAGACAGGCCTGTAATTGCTAGTAGACACCCGATGGCCTCCCTTGTGGACTGGGACCACGTGGGCCTGTTTCCATTGTTCAGGGACTGCACCCTCTTTTAGGGATCGGTTAAAGAACCAGGTCAGGGGTCTGACTAGGGACTGGGCCCCTTCCTTCAATAGCATGGGGTGAATCCCATCAGGTTCCCCAGAGCCAGAGATTGTAAGAGTCATTAGTAATGAGAGAACTTCTTTTGGTTTTACCAGTCTGAGGTGGAAGGTTGGGTGGTCAAGGTTATGAAGCGACCACCCACTAGGGTCAGGGTAGAGTGGAGGTAGTCCAGCCTTGTAAGAGTCAAGGTTCATGAAGTGGTGGTTGAGTGCATGGCGATGTGGGGGTCGTCATTCATTAGTTGACCGTTTACCTTTTAGGGACCGGGTTCAGACTTGCTGTTCTCCTTTAATAACCCCTTTATGTGTGCCCAGAAAAGTCTAGGGTTTCCTAGATTCTTTTTCTGAAGTTGCATGACGTACTCCCTTTTGGCCATTTTGATGGCCAGCTTACACCTGTTTCTGAGAGTTTTGTAGCTCACCAGGTCATTAGGTAGGGTGGAGAGCTTGTATTTTTTCCAGGTCTTGTCCTAGTTTATCATTAGGGCTTTCAAGGAGGGGGGTGATCCACTTATAGCAGCTTCACTTGGTACGGAGTTTCTTCATGGGGGAAAATAGGTCGGCTACTGTGTGGAGTGTTCACTGAAAGAAGGCAACAGCCTCATCCAGACAAGGAAGGAATTTGGTTGGGCTCCAGTCTATGCTGCTTAGGTAGTTGGATAGTTGTTCGGGTAATAAATGGATGTAGTCCCTTGCAGCCAGGATTCGCGGATGGAACCTGGGAGCCCTGTTTTTCCAGATGCAGAATATCTGGGAGTGGTCACTCAGGGCATCCGCTAAGGTGCCTGTATACTTTAGGAGTTATTTGCATTTGTTTATGGTATGGTGTGTATGGCTTATGTTGCCTGATTTAGTGAAAAAAATATTTTTTTTTTGCTACTTCAACCAGCATAGAAAAAAAAATTACATATTATTATTTGCATACCACCACTGGAAAAGCATTTTTGTGCTCATCAACTTTCATGCTGATACTTTGTGTGTATCATGTACACTTTTGGAGTCATACGCATTTGTTTATGATATGGTGTGTGTGGTTGAGAGTAATCCCTCAAATCTCACCAAAGCACCTTGACTAAAATGGGGAAAAATTGCATTTTATATTAAAAAGATATCTTTTTTTTTAACAAACATAATAGTAAAACACCATCTCATGTCTGTATGCTTAATTTGGTGTTGATATTTTACATATTTTCCAACAAAAAATGTCTTATGTTGCCCTTTTTTAGTGAAAACAATATTTAATTTGCTCTTTCGACCAGCATAGAAAAAAAAAATTACTTATTATTACAAGCATGCCACCATTGGAAAGGCAATTTTGTACTGAATAACTCTGCCGCTCATACTTTGTGTCTAGCATGTACAGTTATTGAGCTATTAGCATTTGTTTGTGACATGCTGACTATGACTTGATTTTGCTTAGAAAGGCCCAGGATTCACTGTTAAAAGTATACAGGAGATTTAGGAGACAAGTGGTGTAATCTCAGAGTGAGTCTGTGGAGGCAATGAGTTAATCATCTGAGGAACATAGCCCGGATAAAGCACCTTGTTCTGCCCGAGGACCTTCCTATGATGGTTCACGCCTTTGTGTCCTCACATCTTGATTACTGCAATATTCTATACCTAAGGTTACTGAGGATGGATCCTCATCGCCTCCAGCTGGTCCAGAACTCTGCAGCCAGGTTGTTGACAGGATTGTCAAGAACTAGCCATGTCACTCCTGTGCTGCGTGAACTGCACTGGCTGCTGGTGAGGTGGAGGATCACCTTCAAGGTCACGTTGCTGACCTATAAGACCCTACATGGACAGGGACCAGGTTAATTGCAAGATCTCCTTTAGCCTTACTGCCACCTCCATCCACTCTGCTGATGAGGGATTGCTAGACGTTTCCAGGGTCCGTCTTCGGACATCAGGTGCTAGGGCTTTTTCTTTTGTAGTCCCGACCCTGTGGAACTCTCTGCCTCATCAGATTAGAGAGTGCCTGTTCACCAAGATTTTTAAATCCTAATTAAAAACATATTTATTCGGTCTGGCATTTGAGGATAATGTCTAGTTTTATTATTGCTGCCTTTTGTCTTATGTTTTATTTGATTGAATGTCTGTTTCATACTGTATATACGTTTTGGTTTTTCAAAAAGTGCTTTAGAAATAAAGTTGATTTGATTTGATTTGATTTACCACTTCTTGATCGTGTGGTGTTAGACTCACTTCCCTCCCTATGCCTCTCACTAGGGAAGCCCTTAAAAAGAATAAACAAGGTGAACAGCGAAGAACTATTTAGCCTGAGCAATAATTGAGAGGGGGAGGGGTCTTAATTGGGAGGGACGGAGGGAAAACACTGGAGGACATGGTAAAAACACAGTCTTGAGTGGCTCCAAAAATGAGAACCTGGGTGGGGGGGGTGGTGATGGGCAAAAGGAAAGACGAGGGGGTTGTACTGGTGTTAGGGGACTCCATACTCAAAGGGATCACATGGGGCAGCAAGGGTGAGAGAGGCACAGTCATATATGGGTAGCATCCATACCAGGATTAAAGGCAGACATGGAAGGATAGGCAATCCTAAGGTACATAAAGAGGGGTAGGAGGAAACCACACATTGTGGTACATGTGGTGTCAAATGACCTAGCGGTGGAAACAGTGGAGGTAACAAGGGAGAGGACTGAGTATGTGGGAAGGTTGTGCAAGGAGACTGGGGAGTCTGTGGCCTTCTCTGAAGTGCTCCCATTACCCTGATCAAGCACAGTGAGAAAGGAGAGGATTAGAGAGTTGAACACATGGTTGGTAGAATGGTGTTGAACTAAAAGGTATGGGGTTGGGGGAGGCTGGGGCAGTACCTGGGATAATAACAACCTGTTTGCAAGGGATAGGCTGCACCTGAGTGGGGAGGGGAAGGAGGTATTAAAGCAAGGACTGGGGAGGTATATTGTGACAAGAGTGGATTTAAACTAGATGGCGAGGGGTGGCAAGTGGACAGCAGGCAGGCGGGTATCCGATAGAGTGGAGTCACAGCCTACCCCACCCCCAGGCTAGCAGGGAAAGACTTTGGTTGGCCAAAAAAAGAAGGAGTAGAAGGGAGGAGATGGAGGCTAGTGAAGGGAAGGGGTCATTATGCAGGGTGATCTCACTGAATGCAAGAAGCCTAGGAAACAAATCCACTGAGCTACAGGCACTCTTAGCAGTGTGGAGGGTGGATATTCCAGCTGTCACAGAAACGTGGGCAACTGAGCACCAGGACTGGGATCTGGCAATCCCAGAATACAAATTATGCAGGAAGCATCGTAAGAAGGGGAGGGGGCGGGGTGGCAGCCTATGTGAGGGACGGGATCAAATGCACAAGGGACGAGGGAGAAGAAAGGAAAACAGAGGCAATCTGGCTGCAGCTCCTAGTCTCAAGGGGTAGGAAAGTGAGGTTTGGGGTGGTATACAGGCCGCCGTCCCATTCTGAAGAGCTTGACAGGAAGTTAGCAGGACAAATCAAAAAGGTATGTAGAAAAGGGAAGGTGGTCATTGTGGGGGAGTTCAACTTGCCGGGGGTTGACTGGAGCATTCCAGTCACCTCCAGTGCTACAAGAGCAAGTGCTCCTGGATGCAATCCATTAGGGTCTCCTGACACAGTTGGTTACTGTACTTACTAGGCTAAAGAACACTTTAGATCTGGTATTGTCGAATGAGGAGGCAGTGAGGGAAATAAAGGTCGAGTTCCCACTAGCTGACAGCGATCACTAAACAGTGTGGTTTAATATCACGATGTACAGGGAGCCTGAAACATCAGTTACTAGGGTGGTAAACTTCGTGGGGGGGGTGGACTTTGGGAGGATGCAGGAAGTACTGAAAGAGAAACTGGAGGGCATAAGGCAGGAGATGGACGTGGAGCAGAAATGGGATATTATTAAATGGGGGGTTACAGAGGACACAGCAGCCTGCAGAGCAGAGCAAGAAAACCATGCTGGTTGAACAGCAAGGTTGTGGAGGTGGTGAGTGCAAAATGAGTGGCACAGCAGAGGTTTAGGAGGACAGGAAAGGAAGTGGGTAGGGAGGAATATGCAAGATGGTCCAGGAAGGTGACTAGAGAAGTGAGAGAAGCCAAGGCCCAGTGGGAGCTGAGATTAGCACAGGGAATTAATGGGGGAGAGACAGACTTTTTCAGATACATTATGGAGAAAAGGAAGTGCAAGGAGAAAATAGTGAGGATAAAAATGGGTGGGGAGTGGACAGAAAATAGAGAGGAGCAGGCAGAAGCACTGAATGAATACTTTTGCTCAGTGTTCACAGAAGAAAGGGGAGCGCTACCAACATGGGCAGGGAGGGTGGGGACAAGGGAGAGGAGGTGACAGATGGAAAAATTAAGGCAAGTAGAGTCCTAGAGGGACTGAGGGCACTGAAGGTAGACAAGGCACCAGGGCAGGATGGTATCTACCCCAGGGTGCTGAGGGAGATGGTGGAGGTGTTGGCTGAGCCACTGGCGGATCTGTGCAGCACCTCACTGGAGTCGGGATGTGTGCCACTGGACTGGAGGATGGCACATGTAGTACCATTACACAAGAGCGGGCCAAGGGATGAACCAGGTAATTATCATCTGGTAAGTCTCATTTCCATAGTGTGCAAACTTATGGAAATGATACTAAAGGAAAGACTGGTGTTTTACCTGGAGGACAATGGCCTCCAGGATGTGAGGCAGCATGGGTTTGTTTCAGGGAAGTCTTGTCAAACCAACCTGATTCAATATTATGACTGGGTGACAGGTGAGCTGGATAAGGGTCATGCGGTGTATGTTCTTTACTTGGTCTTCAGCAAGGCCTTCAATTCAGTGCCTCATGGGCAGCTTGGGGAGAAGCTAACTGGTGTAGTGTAGGGGTAGGGGCAAAATGATGAACTGGATTACAAGCTGGCTGAGTGTCAGGCAGCAACGGGTGGTGGTGAGAGTGGAGCTCTCAACTCCAAGGCCGATGATGAGTGGGGTGCCACAGGGCTCTGTGTTGGGGCCAGTATTGTTTGGGCTCTTCATATTAGACATTGCACAGGGGGTGGTGAGCAGGGATAGTCTGTTCACTGATGACACCAAAATCAGAGCAGTGGTGGATGGAAAGGAGTGATGGAAGCAGCTGCAGGGGGACCTACGAAAGGTAGAAGAGTGGTCAGAGAGGTAGCAGCTGGGGTTCAATGCAAAGAAGTGTAAGGTTATGCACTTTGGGGTGAAGAACCCAAGGAGATAATACTGGCTGGGGTGGTTAAGCTGGGGATCACTGAGGAGGAGAAGGACCTAGGGCTAATGATAACAAGAACCATGAACACCACTGCTGAGTGCAGGAAAGCGGCTGCAAAAGTGAACAAAATGCAGAGGTGCATAGCCAGGGTTTTTTTTTCCAGGCGAAGAGAGGTGATCTTGCTCCTCTACAGGTCACTGGTAAAGCTGCACTTAGAGTATTGTGTGCAGTTTTGGAGGCCATACCTAAAGCGTGATATTATGCTACTGGAGGGAGTACAGAGGAGGGCAACAAAGAATGGAGTGGAGAGACTATGACAGCAGGCTGGGAGACATGAATATGTACACCCTGGGGGATAGAAGGGACAGGGGGGACATGATAGAGACATTCAAGTATCTGAGTGGAAGATGAGGTCTTTAAGTTAAGGAGGGGGAGGGTCACTGGGGGCATGGGCTAAGGATAGAAGAGGGAAGATTTTGGAAGGAAATGAGGAGACACTATTTCACAGAGATGGTGGTAGAAAAATGGAATGCCCTACCAGAATGGGTGGTATCATGTAAATCTGTGAACAGCTTCAAAAGTGCATGGGACAGGGAACAGGGGAGAGTGAGGGTTGGGGTGGGGGAGGCAGGGGTGGCAGTAGGATGACAAGGGGGGTGGGACAGTTGCAAACTAGGGGTGTTGGCTGCACACTCGAGCAGACTTAGATAGATTTGGTGGTCTGTTTCTGCTGGCACATTCGTATGTTCGTACGTCAGGCCAAAATTCTCTCTCCACTGCCTGTTGTATGTCTTCTAGGATTCTATCTAACCCTATACTAGACAAATGCACCCCATCTTTGGCATATAAACCTGGTTCTTGAGTCTTAATCCCATCATGCCTTATTGCAGTGCCCCCAATACCCAATAAACAACAATAATAATAATATTTATTTATAAAGTGCAATTCAAACTTATCAAAGCACGTACAATAAAACAATAAAAGCAGAGATAAAACAGTAAAATACAATGAATCAAGCAGTAATGCAATTTACAGTAAATAATTATCTTATATACAATCCCCAAAGGTGCAATAAAACAGGTATGTCCTTAAAGCTGTCTTAAAGCTCTCCACGGTCTGGCACTCTCGAATCCGATGAGGCAGAGAGTTCCACAGGGCAGGAGCAGCATACATACATACATGCTCGAGCACCTGAGGCTTTCAATCTAACCCTGAGAACCTCCAGCAATGCCTCATCAACTGAGCGGAGAGTTGGAGAGGGCAGTAAGTAACTAGAAGCTCTTGCAGGTAGCCCGAACCCAGTGCACGTAGGGCCTTATAGCTCATTAATCCGACCTTGAAGGTGATCCACCACAGTACAGGCAGCCAATGCAGTTCGCACAGCACAGGAGTGATGTGACTGACCCGGGAAACCCCTGTGAGTAACCAGGCTGCCGCGTTCTGCACCAGCTGCAGGCAGTGGATATCAACCCCTGGGAGCCCTGGGTAGAGGGAGTTGCAGTAGTCAAGGCGTGAGGTCACGAAGGCATAGATCAACGTTGGAAGGTGTTAAGATGGAACAAGATGCTTAATCCAGCAATGTTCCTCAGATGGTAGAAAGAGGAATTAACTATTGCCGACACCTTTGAACACAGTGTCAGCCCCTTGTAAAAAATCACCCCCAGATTCTGCACCTAAATGGAGGGCATGAGCTGGCTACCTCCATGCCAAAGCCCAGAGGCAGACCCTGCACTTGCCCTCTCTATCCTATGACCCGGATCCGCCACCAACACCTCAGTCTTATCAGGGTTCAACCTCAACCAGCTGGCCCGCATCGAGTCCTGGATTTCTACGAGGCAGCTATTAAAGACAGAGACTACACTATCCTGGTCAGGCACAAAAGACAGGTAGAGCTGGGAGTCATCTGCATAACAGTGAAACTTCAGCCCATACCATCTCACAATGTCTCCCAATGGCAGCAAACACAACACAAACAACAAAGGGGACAGCACAGAGCCCTGATGAACCCCACATGGCAGATACAATGAAACCAAGAAATAAATCGCAGACATCACTGTCTGAGTTCTGCCAGTGAGGAAAAATCTAAACCATCTGAGGACCATACCTGACAGACTTCAGATGTCCCTCAGGCACTCCAGCATCCTCCCTTGGTCCACAGTGTCGAAGACTGATGAAAGATCAAGAAGGACCAAGACTTGAATGACACTTATGATCTCTTACAATCAGGAGATCATTGATCACCTGAACCAGAGCGGTGTCAGTACTATGTCTCTTCTGAAAACTGGACTGGAGGGGATCATAAATGTCATGGATGGTCAAGTGGTTCTCCTGATGTAGGGCAACTACTTTCTCAATCACCTTACCAACAAAGGGAAGGTTAGAGATTGGCCTGTAGTTAGCTGGGCAGTTTGGGTCAAGAGAAGATTATTTAAGGAGAGGTGTTACCACTGCCTCCTTCAGGGAGTTCAGGAACTCACCTAACTCTAAAGAGCACCAAACTATCTCTGCCAGGACAGGACCGATGATAATCACACACTCCAAAATGAGTCGTGTAGGGCCAGGGTCCAAACGACAGCAAGTAGGCATCATACTCTGGACAATCCGCATGATATCAGAGATCGCTGGCTGGTCAAAGTGTACCCAAGAAAACCATGGCATACTAACCATACACCGACCACTGGCAACCCTACAGAGTGGGCTGAATGGATCTCCGCTCTAATGTTGTCCACCTTATTAGCAAAGAATTGAGTGAACTCATCACACTTATTCTATGAAAATGCTCTTTGAGCTTGTAGATGGGTTGGATTGCACAACCTGTCCATAGTTCAAAAGAGCTGAGGTGGTCGATTCTGAACTACAGCAATCTCCCTGGACCGGAACTCTGCCTTCTTATGGGAGATTGCTGATTGATAGACTTGATAATGTTCCATCAATCTAAGGCAGTTGGCATCCAGGGCAGATTTCCACTAGCATTGTTCTAGTCTTCAACCCGCTCACCTCAACTCTCTCAAGGTCCTGTCAAACCAAGGGAATCGAGGGAGAAGAGTGAGGGGTGTGAACATGGACAGGAGTGATAATCCAGAGCACCCACCACAACCTTATTATAAGCTTGGACTAGATTTTCTGGACCCTCGCTAGCATCCGGTAACCCCGATAGGTCGAATACCACCAAAAGACTGACTGGAGTAACATCCCTCAAAGGGCTATATCTGACCATCTTTACAGGGGCAGGGAGCAGCCCAGAAATGGAGCCTTACAATGTGATAGTCAGTCCATCAAAACAGTTCCATCACCAGGTCAGAAGCTTCCATCCCCAGAAGGAAGAGCAGGTCAAGTGAGTGACCCAGATTATGGGTTGCAGAGGCAACTACCTGTGTGAAGCCCAAAATATTCAAGTTGGAGGAAGTCCTGACCAAATTGCAAGAGTTCATCATTGACCTAGGCATTGAAGTCGCCCAGCACCATCAGCCTGGGCGACTCCAACACCATGTCAGCAATGAAGTCCTCAACCTTCTGCAGAAACAATTTTTCACTCCTGGGTGGACGGTAGAAAAGAATGATCCTGCACCCCACACCTGCAGCTGCAGTACACTCAAATGATCTGGGAACCTCAACTGGAACTTCTGCAAGGCCCAATTCCATTTTGAAACAAATGGCTACGCCCCTGCCCCTGTGGTCCAATCTCAATTGTTGTATCACTGAGAATCTGGCAGGAATAGCCACCTCCATAATTGGGCCAGCATTCTCATCCAGCCAGGTCTCGGTGATGCATGCCAGGTCAGCTGTACCAACAAGATCAGCAATAACAGCAGTCTTGTTCTTTATAGACCAGGCATTGCATAACACCACTTGAGATGGAAGAGACTCCGGAGCCGGCTGGACTACCAGCCATGAAATACAGGTGCCCTTGGGTATGGGGACCAGATATGAAGGACCATGATCTGGAACCCATTTTGCCCCAGGGTGTCTCCTGGACCTAACTACCACAATCCGACCTCCCTGCTCCCCCCTCCCCCAAGGTTCAGGGCACCCAGCCCTCCTTCTCCTCTTACTAACTATCCCAAGGGCCCTACAACACCCATGAACTAAAGCAGGCAGCGGAGGGCAATTAAAGGGCAGGAGGCTCCGAAGATCAGAGGAGGAGTAGTGCCTGAGCGGGAGAGCCAAATTCCAGCACATCTTAATAAAGGCCAGAAGCTACAAACAATAAATTCACAATTAATAAAATAAAATAAAAAACTACCCTAACCCCCCCCCCAAACTGTTAAAAAAACTAATAGAATGGCAGTCTATATATTGCAAAAAACTAATGGAAACAGATCGAGGACAGATAACCTATCACTATATACTGCTGCAGTATAAAGTGAAACCAACACCCGGAGAGCTCTCACTAATCTGGGTAAACAGCAAAATATCTTCAAGCCTACCACCACCTCTCATGTAGTGGGTAGAGAAGTCAACAATAGCTTGACAATTTGAAAAAAAGTAAAATGCGGAGTACTCTCACCAACCCTCCAAAATCTGCTGCATTAAAAGGAGCTGGGCACTGTAATCCTTTAGCAGAAATTGTAGTTGAAATGGCCCAGCAAAAGAAGGTACCCTTACCGAATTCATCACAATGGTAATACAGTGGAATAGCAATGGCAATACTGTGGTCAGCTGAAAAATCCACAGTGGTACTACCCAGTGGTACTCTGGTATCACAGTGGTAGGAAATATGTCAAATTTTTCTCGATGCACTGGTAGTGCACTGACACAATGGCATCCTTATGGTATTTGTTACCATTTTCTCTGTCCCTCACACACACACTGGTAATATAATGGTAACACGAAATTTTTCGATTTTTGCCAGCTCCCCCAAACACTGGCACAATGGTAGAATCATGGTACTGTGTTATTTTGACATTTCAGTATTTGGCACCTCTCACGGCAACCGTGAACTCGTATGATAGCACAGTAGTAACAGTATTAATCTCCTTTAATTTCCAGGGTCTGAGGGCTTGCTTCTGCAGCCCTCACCAGCCCAGCCAAGGACAGCTCGCTGCCAGAATTTCCCCCTCAGGTAAAGACACGGAGGAGCCCTGAGAACACTGTGTGCACCGAAACTTTTGAACTTGGCACCTTTTGTGGTGCAGTAGATCAATTAAATTTCATTGCTATTCAGAGGGAGCTGCTTGCATTTACCTGGTATAAGCTGTGCACCTTCAAGCTGAAATTTTCACCCACCCACCCTCCTCCCTCCTCCATCTATTAAATAGTCCTTTACTCCACCCTATGCCCTATCTGACTGGCCTCTGGTGATAAAAGGGTGTGGCACATAACTGTGGGCAGTCTTAGAACCTCCAGTCCACTGTGTTTGCTACCTAAGTCCTGCTTCTGGAAAATATCAGATTCTATTACACGATGATGCAGCCCCTGCTCTACCTGCTAGTCCTACTGACTCATCTCTTTTGCGATATTGCCCTGGAATACTTTACACCCTAACTGCTGCTCTTCCAGGCTTTTCTGCAGACATGAAAGACTTCACCTTCTCCAATCTGGTGCCACTCCCTAAGAGACTCAATAGCCATATCGAACACTTTTGCCCAAAACTGGTTTTCCACTTAACTAGGTCTTACAGCACATCTAAACACATCTCCAAAGCTAGAACCAACCTTACCTTTTTGATTGCTGCTACCTGAATTATTATCCTCTCCTTATCTTTGGCAGGTGATGTGGAAACTAGCCCTCGCCTAGTGGCCACAGGGCTCCCTAACTACTTGGTAGGTTCTTCCCCTAGACCCTGTTCCAGAGGACTAAAAATTGCCCACATTAATATAAGAAGCTTGGTGGCTAATCATGCAGAACTTGTAGCTTGTACCACCACTCAATGGCCTGATCTCCTTGCAATTTCTGAATCCTGGCTTAAGCCTTCTCTCCCTGACTATCTGTGTTCCTTCCCTGGATACAGGGTATTCTGGGTTGATCGGCCCACATCAAAAAGCGGTGGTGGTCTGGCACTATTTTACAAGTCTCATCTAAGCCTAACCTTACTACCATGCCCCTCCCTTGTGTCCTGTGAAGTACTTCATGCACTGCTTCTGCTGAGTGACTCAAAGAAACTGCACATTGTTTGCACCTACAGGCCTCCAGTTTCCTGCAAACATGGGCTCAAGGAGTTCCTGGATTTTCTTCCCAGGCCACCAAAAACAATAAAGTAATTTGTCTAGGTGACTTCAATCAGAACTAGCTTGGCCCAAACCTCCCTGTCCTTAACTCTATTATAAGCAAGGACAACCTAACCCAACTTGTATTGGTGCCTATGCGACATTCCAGCAATGGTAATAGTCACACCCTCCTCAACTGGGTACTTACCAACAGGCCGGACAGAATCTCTTCCGTGACCATGCTACCAGACTCCATTAGTGACCATTCACCTGTCACTTGTGTCTGGGATGCCAGCCCCCTCTCTCACCCACCCAAAATCATCTCCATGTCTGACTTCTCTGCCCTCGACACCTCAGCTTTTCTAAGGGATCTTCAGTATGTCGACTGGTCCCCCATATTCGTGACAAATAACATTGACTTTACCAACTTTCTGCGCTCCTTGCAGTCCAAGCACATTCCTTCTATCAGGCGCAGGGTACGGGGCCTGCCTACCAAATGGTTAACTAGCCCTCTTCTGTGTATGCTTAAAGCACAGGACAAACTCTGGACCAGATGAAAAACTTCTTCCCTGCTCTCTGACTTTATCGTATATCACTCCCTTCATAACTCTTGTAAGAAAGCACCACTGACTGCCAAAAGCAACTACAAGAGAGGTCTTCTTCATGCCACCTCTAGTAACCCAAAAAGGTACTGGGCCCAAATAAACCACATAATGGGTTGCTTCAAGTTCCAAACCCCCCATGACTTTCTAATAAATAATGACTCCTGTAATAACCCTAATACCATAGCTACTGCTTTCAGCTCACTCTTTACTGCCCTCCCTAGTATTAATGCTTACAGTTCCCCCCAGCCACACCTTCACCCCTGACCTCCCCCCATCCCATCCTTCCCTTATTCTCCACCCAGACTCCAGGCTGGATGTCCTACGAGCTCTTAACATGATGTCTCCCCACGGCAGCACAGACCCTGATGGACTGGAACCCAGAATTCTCAAATTAGGTGCGTCTCTTCTTGCCACTCCCATCATGCGATTGTTCAACCTTTCCATTAGCTCGGGTACTATGCCCCTCACCTGGAAAAATGCCAGAGTCATCCTAGTCTTCAAAAAGGGTGATCCAAAAAACCTAACAGACCTCCGTCCTATTACACTCCTGCTGACCCTCAGTAAACTCCTGGAGAAGCATATCCATTGCCAGGTTTCTAACTTCATTGCCAACTTTAACCTGCAATCTCCTGCTCAGCATGGTTTTAGGCCAAACCACAGCACCACAACAGCCCTAGTGCAATTCACCAGTGACATCAAATCTGCTATGGACCAAGGCCAGTTTACTGGGGCTGTTTTTATTGACATGTCAAAGGCATTTGACCGGGTTAACCATAACCTGCTCCTGCATCAACTAGGCTCTATTGGCACCTCCCAATCCACACTTGCCTGGTTTGCCAGCTATCTGAGGAGCCACTCCCAGTCTGTCTCCTGTCATAATGTTCTCTCTGCCCCTGCCCTGTTTCATTTGGGCATCCCATAAGGTTCCATAGTTGGGCCCCTGCTCTTTTCTTTGTTCATCAATAACATACCTTCGGTGCCCCCCCACAGTCTCTCCTTACTTTATGCTGATGACTTGGTTCTCTATGTCTCCTTCAGCTCTATTCATGAAATTAACTCCTACCTCTCCTCTGATCTTCATCATATCTGTGCTTGGCTTACATCCCACCACCTGGTGCTAATTGCTGCCAAGACCTAGGCTATGTTCTTTGGTCACAAAGGAAATCTGTCACTTCAACTCTGTCTCTCCAGGTTTCTTGACTTGATGGCTCCCTTGTGGAAGTAACTCAGTCCTTCAAAAACCTTGGGGTCATGCTGGATCCATCTCTTAACTTCTCTCTGCATGTCAAAGCTGTCTGCAAATCAGTCAATGCTAAAACTAGACTGGCTTACTAAGTGCATCAGTTTCTGACCCCTGCCTCCAGGATCTCTGTTGCCCAAGGCCTTCTCCTCCTTGGACTCTGCTACACTCTGCCTGTCTTTGCTATGGCACAGGCAAGCATCTTGCAAATGTGGGACATTGCATTCTGGTTGTCCCTTGGGGGTAGCTGGATTGACTACTAGGATTTTGGGACAGAAACTATTTTAAATAATTTACTGGTGCGTAGGAGTTTGTGATAGTTAAACTCTTTTTAACAAAGTTACTGGGGTTAAGGAGTGGTCATAGAAAAACCTGCAGTGTGAATTGAAACACAGACAGCCTTAGGGGGCAGGACATTGTTTTCAGACCAAATAGGTTATATTGGAACAGGAAGGGCTACATCATAACCATTGGCAACAAATTGCCCTGGGTGGAGATATCCAGACTAGATCAGATTACTATAAGTTACTGAAGGCTGCAATTTTCAAAGACACAAAGCACATTTTCTGGAGCTGGAAGGACACTACTTTCTTCAACTGTGAGCTGTGTGAGAAATTCTATATTGCACTTGATATGTGCACTTTTGCTTAATTCTGTGGGAGGTGAAACTAACTACCCTTGGTAATTGCTTCTTATTCACATATTTATTTACTGTTTAACCAAGAAGGGGCTTGCAAACTCAGTTTATCTTGTTAGTAACTTCAGAAAGATTTAAATACTGCATTTGGGTAGGTCCTTGGAGGTAGCTAGATTGTCTACTAGGATTTGCTGACAGTTAAAATATTTTTAAATGAATTACAGGTGTCTGAGGAGTTGAAAAAGAAACTTGCAAACTCTGCTTATCTTGGAAGTAACCTCATAAGTGTTTGAATACTGCATTCTGGTTGTCCCTTGGGGGTAGCTGGATTGACTACTAGGATTTTGGGACAGAAACTATTTTTAAATAATTTAGTGGTGCGTAGGAGTTTGTGATAGTTAAACTCTTTTTAACAAAGTTACTGGGGTTAAGGAGTGGTCACAGAAAAACCTGCAGTGTGAAACAGGAAAAGACAGTCTTTCAAGCAACAAAGGGTGGTGGATCTAGGTTTACGTTTGTTTGTTACAATTCTTAAGATTTTCAGTGCAGGAAGAGTTTAAAGCACAGCGGACTTATTTTGGGGCTGACAGCTCTCAGAGCACAAACCACCAGGCCTGTTTTGGGGCTGGGGAGGTTTACCTGTGTCTGACATGGATGTGTGGATTTTTCTCAGTCTGATTAGCAGGGGATTTCTCTATCAAATTGTTGTGTAGGGCATCTTGCTGACGGGAAGGCGCTCATTGCAGCAGTGGGTCAGAGCTTTTAGCTGATTGTTTTGCGAGGGCACAGTTTAGGCACAACCCCTTCCCACCCTCATCCCACCCACCCCTGGAAATAGTTCCTTTATACCTGGGGTTCTGACATCATTCCTCAAGAGTGCAAGGTGCATGTCACTGTCATATCCTCTCTAGCACACTGCACTGACAATATAAGCATACACATTGTATAATATAAATATATATCTATTTCTATATTACAAACCAATCACACACACACACACACACACACACACAAAACAAAAAAACAAAAAAAAAATGTGGGGAGTAGTGCAATGTAATGGCTGTGGGGCAGCAGTCTTCCGGGAGTCTTTCTGGAGGCTGAGATGCTGCCCTATTTGCAGACAGCTCTCTGCCCTGAGGGAGGAAGTTGCCCATCTTCAGGCCACACTGGACAGTAGGAAGGGAACCTCCCCCATCCAGGGAGCACCAGAGCCACCACCACTAACTCAGAGGTTGCAAAGAAAGCACAGCAGTTGGACCACAGTGGGCTCAGGGAGGGTGAGAACAGTGGAACAGAGGCACACCCAGTCAGTTGTTCCACACCACAATCCATACACCATTCTGGGGGAGCATAGCTCCCCTATGGATACACCCACAGAGGAGACTAAGGAGGCTGAGGACAACTGTCACAAGGGAGGCCCACAGGAAGGAGGCAGAGGACACCACAAGGAAAGGAAGCAGCTCCTGGTGGGGGACTCAATTATTAGGGGGATAGAACTGGGAGGAGCTGGGAAAACTGAAGTAAGGTGCCTGCCTGGTGCCATGGCTTGGAGGGACAGGAAGCGCATCCTCAGGATCACGAGAACAGCTGCAAGGGATTCTGAGCTGGATGTAATTGTTCACCTAGGGACAAATGACTTGGCTCATCATGAGGTTAGAGCAGTGCAGGAGGACATTGCAGAGTTGGGGAGGGGCCTAAGACAAGTAGCACACACACAGTATCCTTCTCAGAGGTGCTGCCTGTCAAAGGCATGGTGGAGGCGAGGGTGATTGGCACCATGCAGTTTAATGAATGGTTGAAAAAATGGTGCAGAGCACAGGGGTTTGGCTTCATTGGGGACTGGGGTTCCACTTGGAGGACACCAGCCTATACTGGCAGGATGGTCTGCATCTGTCCAGGAAGGAACAAGTCTTTTGAGCAATCGGTTTAAATGCTTCATTGGCAAGCTTTTAAACTAGTCAAAGGGAAGCACTGACAAGCAGCAGAAAAATCCCAGCCTCTCCCTACAAAACAAGGTACTAAATGAGAAAAAGACCGAGGTAGAATGGTCAGTGGGGGATGCTGCAACAGAAGGTAAAGCCATCAAAAAATGGAGAGCAATGAGTACCAATGCCTGTAGTCTAGGTAACAAGCTTCCTGAGTTAGTGGCCTTGATGGAGGAGGAACATCTGGATATCATGGCAGTCATAGAAACATGGTACACACAAAACCATGACTGGGACATAAACATACCAGGATACACTATCTACAGGAGGGACAGGGAGGGCAAAAGAGGAGGAGGAGTAGTTCTTTACATAAGGGAAGGAATAAAAGCAACAGAACAAAAGGGTAAACAGGGAGGAGAAGAAGCAATGTGGGTAAATTTGGAGACAGGCAATGGCACCACAATCCGCACAGGGGTTATATACCTTCTTCTCAGGGGAGGAAATGGACAAGGAAATGATAGATAGTATACTTAGAATGGCAGAAGAGGGAGATATTGCTGATGGGTGATCTGAATATGCCAGATGTTAACTGGAGTGCAGTTGCAGCTGCCACTTGAAGAGTGCAGTTATTCTAGATGCCCTACGGGGGCATGCCTAGACAACTAGTACTGGAGCCCACTCGAGAGGGAGCAATATTAGACTTGATACTCTCAAATGGAGATGGAGAGGATCACAGATGTAGAAGTGGGTAGCCATCTGGGAACTAGCGACCATCGAACAGTATGGTTCACAATAAACACAGCAATAGAGTCAAGCCATACAAAGACAAAAGTACTGGACTTTAGGAGGGCTGACTTTGCCAAAATGGGTGAGTGTCTAAGGAATGCACTAGCAAATGGGCAGGAAGGAGGGGTGGAAGAACAATGGGGAATAATAAAAACTGCCATCACAGAGGTAACGAGCCTTTGTGTGAAGCAAATAAACAAAACAAGACGATGTAAGAAACCACTATGGTTCTCAAAGGAAGTGGCAGTGAAGGTTCAAGAGAAAAAGAAAGCATTCAGGAAGTACAAGGAATCGCAGAAGAAGCAGGACAGAGAACTGTATCAGTTAAAGCAAAAGGAGGCTGGGAAGGCAGTCAGAACAGCAGAGGCCCAAACTGAGGGAAAGATAGCCAACTCAGTTAAGAAGGGGGATAAAACCTTTTATAGGTACATCAGGGAGCAAAGGAAGACCAAGGGAGGGATAGTGAGGCTTAATAAAGGGGAGGGAGGGTGGGCAGAGGGAGACTGTGAAAAGGCAGAGATACTAAACAAATATTTTTGCTCAGTATTTACAAATGAAGAGGGGGAGGTAAATAAAACAAACAGTAGTAACACTCTGGATACAGAAGTTGATACCAGCCCATTTACAGAAGAAAGGGTTCTGAAAGAACTCTTAAAACTGAAGGTGGACAAAGCAATGGGGCCTGATGGGATTCATCCCAGAATTCTAAAAGAACTAAGGGTAGAACTAGTGACACCACTGACTACCCTTTTTAACAAATCATGGGAGGAAGGGGTGGTACCCAAGGATTGGAGGAGGGCAGATGTGATTCTCCTTCACAAAAGTGGGAGCAAGGCAGAAGCAGGAAACTATAGACCTGTTAGTTTAACCTCAGTGATAGGGAAAATGATGGAATCACTTCTAAAGGAAAGAATTAGGTATCTAGAGGCCAGAGGGGCACAGAACCCTAGGCAGCATGGATTCACAGCAGGAAGGTCATGCCAGATGAATCTGATAGATTTCTTTGACTGGGTGACCAAAGTAGTAGATCAGGGAGGGGCTGTGGACATGGCCTACCTAGACTTTAGCAAGGCATTTGACACAGTCCACACAAAGATTAATATACAAGTTACCCAGCCTGGGAGTGGGTCCCAAGATGACAGCCTGGGTAAAGAGTGGCTGGAGAATAGGACACAGATAGTAATAGTAAATGGAGTCCACTCAGAAGAAAGGAGGGTTACTAGTGGGTTACTGCAGGGGCTCAGTATTAGGACCGGTCCTCTTCAATGTCTTTATAGCGACATTGCAGAAGGACTGGAAGGAAAAGATATGTCTCTTTGCAGATGACACTAAGATCTGCAACAGAGTTGATGCACAGGGTGGGGTGGAAAGGATGAGAAGGACTTGGCAGGTTAGAGGAATGGTCAAATGTATGGCAGCTTAGATTCAATGCTAAGAAGTGCAAGGTAATGCACCTGGGAAACAAAAACCCAGGGGAAGAGTACACAATGGGGGGTGAGATACTAACAATGACAAAAATGGAAAGGGACCTGGGGGTAGTCATATCAGATGACCTAAAGATGGGCAAGCAATGTGAGAGGGCAGCAAGGAGGGCTGGGGGGATACTGGGATGCATAGGGAGAGGCATCACCAGTAGAAAACAGGAAGTTATTATCCCTCTGTACAGACAGCTGGTGAGACCCCATCTGGAGTACTGTGTGCAGTTCTGGAGACCCAATCTCAGCAAAGACATAGACAGAATGGAAGCTGTCCAGAGGAGGGCAACTAAAATGGTGCAGGGTCTGCACCGGAAGACATATGAAGAGAGATTTAAGGAGCTTAATATGTATAGCCTCAAGGAAAGGAGGGAGAGGGGGGACATGATAGAAACTTTCAAGTACCTCAAGGGAATCAACAAAGTCCAAGAGGGTAGCATCTTTCAGAAAGAGGTGTGTAAGAACAAGAGGCACAATTTGAAGACAGAGAGGGGCTCAGAGGTAATTTAAGAGTATTTTTTCACAGAGAGGGTTGTGGATGCATGGAACGGCCTTCCGGAGGAGGTTGTGGAGTCAAAATCAGTGGCGGAATTCAAGCATGCATGGGATAGTCATAAGGCAATTCTGGGGGGTGGGGGTAGGAAGAAGTAGGCTGCTGGTTAACTAGGATCTGCAGCTTATCCAGTAGGTAGGGAAATGGGCAGACTGGGTGGGACAAGCGGTCCTTATCTGCCATCAAATTCTATGTTTCAATGTTTCTATGTTTCTACGTTGCCTACAACAATGTCTGTAGATTTGCGCTATCTGCTCCTCGTCATAAGCGCCACTGTACTCTCTACACTGACCTCCACTGGTTGTCTCCTTCCTCACGTCTGGCTTATTCATTAGGTTGTCTGACAGACAACATTATTCGTTCTTCGGTCCCCTCCAAACTTGCTGCTATGCTCACCCCCATGGACGCCCTCGTTCCCTTCATTCCATGTCTTTAGCTCTGCTATCTGTTCCAAAATGCTGCATCAGGATGGGTTAACTTGCCTTCTCCTTCTATGCCCCAATATTTTGGAACTCTCTCCCACTTGATCTTAGGCACTCCAAATCCCACCCCACTTTCAAGAAAGACCTCTCTAATTACCTCGCCTCCCTTGACATTTGCAAATGTCCCTAGCCTCATGAGTCATGCAAATCTGCCATTGTCCTGCACTTAAATTTCCCTGTGGCCTCTTGATTCCTCCCATTCCACTCTTCCTCTGCTGCACCTACACACTTTGTTCCCTGTCTCTGCCTTTGAATTTTCTCCTTGCTGACTTACCAACAGCACTGTCATGATTTGTACATTATTAACAGTAAATTGTGCCTTTTTGTCTGTTTTGTTCCTAGTATACTTTGTAATATGTACCTCCTCTATGTACTATCTAACTTGCACCTCTGTATAACTGTTTTGAATCTCCTATTGTACAACACTGTAAATGTATTTGTTTTTTACCTGTTCCTTGATTTGTACTCTCCTGGGTCATGCCTGAATATAGGCAGTTCTGTCTAGTGCACTTACCCGGTTACCAAAGCAAATAAATAAATAAATTATACTCTGTATTCTAATGCATTGTTAGATAAATTACATTATCAACCTCATGGAAGACAGCTCTCAATTCCATATTTTTATTTGTTCAATTGTCTTTATCTTACTGGTAATGGATTGCTATTGTTCACATAAACCAGAACATCCAAAGGGCATTTGCAATTGCTAAATGGGTTAGTGACTCTCAAACAACACTTTGCACCCCAAAAACAGGGTAGGATCGGAAAATGATATCTTGGATAGCATGATTAGTGAGTCTCTGACCAGTTGATGAAATGCTCTAAAAGATTTCACCTCATTAAACTAGGTATTATCAGCCCCACCTCCTACCCCTGCCCCTTTTGAGCTCCCACTATCGGTAATATTGCACTTCTCCTGGTGTTCAGTGGTTCTCCGGCCCATTCTATACATCGGAAACTGCCAATACCTTCCTGCCCACCAAGTCCCACTGCTCCCACTGTTCATGGCTCCCATCCTATGTTTACACACTCTCCCCACAGTAGCAATTGGCAGAGACACTCAGCTCACTTCTGTGACCAAGTGAGGACAGAATGCCAGTCTGCAATCACATGCCTACTATATAAACAGCTGTGTACAGTTAGCACATGACTGTGAACTTTAATCCATTTTGTGGCTGATCAAGGAGCTGAAAGGAGGGTCTTTGCAGAATGTGGTGGGGTCGCAAATATATAGTAAGCCTGAGGACCAGGGGATAGTTTTGTAAATTAACCAAATAACGCTCACTTTAAGTAGTGAGTGTGTATACCCTAAAGGTTCTTGGTTGGTGCTTTCCAGTAATCCAAATACATCTACAAACACCTTAAACTTAGTGCTACATTAGTTGTTATTTATTAGTATCAAAAAGGCAAACCAAAAGAATTTAACTTTAATAGTAAAGATGCATCCTAGACATAATTGAAAATCCTAATTTGCTGAAACAGATACACTTTAACATTACGTTTAAGCCTTGGATAGCCCACTACTATCCAGATGTTCCCAGCACAATTCAAATCTAATCTGCCAATGGGGCTGTCCCATTGGGGTGTTTTTAACATGCAATCTAAACAGCTAGTAATATTTTTATTACAGGGCTACATGTTTTCAGAGAAAATTAAGTAATATTACCCCTTTTTTGTCTGGATCTTTCCTGCATACACAGATGGCCTGGTCCTGCACTATTTTTTCTGAGAGAGAGAGAGAGACATTGGACAAATAATTTAGGTCCCATATTTATACAGCAAGATGTTTACTACAAAGATGCCTGATCGGAACTTTCCAAACCTATTACCACCCTTTTTGGTAAAGGAACAAATCTTTAAATTAGTCATAAGATAAGGGACTGGACTTTTTAAATCTATTACAGCATTTTTTGGTAAAAGGGTAAATCTTCAAATTAATGATGAGATAAGGGTCCTTTTCAAAGGTATTACAGCCTTTTTTGGTAAAAGAATAAATCTTCAAATTAGTCATGAGATAAGGGTCCATACATACATTGATTATAAGACACATCTGTTGTTTTATAGAAGTTAGGAGTTTTGTTTTAACATCATTTTTGGCAGAAAAACAAGGGGAATTCAATTCCACTGAAATGGGGAAACGGACCATACATCAGACAGGCTAGCTAAGGCATTTTTAATCATGACCTTTAGGTTACAGAGAAAAACATGTCTTTTGGTACAAACTATTCTCAGCTAAGTCCAGCAAATTAATTTTGCTTAGGACCCTTGTTTTAAGCACAGCTTATACCTTCTCACTCACCTTTATGTATTTCTAGGTCTATTGTCACAAGTACCATTTGGTACAGTTTAACAACTCATTTCAAACCATTTTGCCCTTCTTATACTAGCTTACATTGCTTTAACATTTACTTATTTACCAGCCATTTAAGTCTTGCAATTCCACTTTCCCTTGCCCTAGATTCTCAACCCTTTTGCATATAGTGGCCTAACACCTTTGTACATTAAAACATGCATGTAATGAATCAGCAACCTGCCATATTTTGACAGTCCCCACCTCGAAGATGAAGGGAGACCCCAATGGGCGATCCTGAACCTTCGTAGAAAACATAAAAGGTAATTTAAACTGAAGTAATTACTTTTAGTAGATTAAAAAAAACAACGTTTGTCATATCTATTCTATTGAGAAAACCTTAAAGCTTGGATATGTAAGCCATTCACAAATCTCGCAGCTGTTTATTGTGCCTCTTAATAGTACTTCTGAGACAATATGACATAATTTTTAGTATCAAAATAAGAATTGCCTGGATTACCACAAAAGCCTTACAAGCTGAATCTAATCTAATATCAGTAAGCATAAGATTGAAATCTCCCTTATGGATCATTTCCTTCATAACTTGTTCTGTATTATACATCTTGTTGCCAACCTCAACCAGATGGGCATCCTTTCTGGCTAGGAGGGCCTTAAGGTTTAAAGTAAGCATTTCAATTGGCACATTAAAACAAGATAAATACTCTTCTGTATCGTGATGGTCAGGGTTACTCATAATGGCTTCTTCTTTAAAGACAGGAATAGGTTTTAGGATAGTTTGACCAGTAACAGTATGCTGGGTGGGGGTAAAGCAAAAGTTTGATATATTAATTTGACATGACAGTGGTCCATAAGAAAATGTTTTCTGATTAGGGGCCACACAATATTGTCCTTGCCCATTATATGTCACCTTAGCCACAGATCTACACCATTTACTTAGCTTAACTGGGCAGGTAATAGTAGCATTTGGGCTATAATAATCACCTGCTCGTTCATTTTCATAACTGCACAATGGGGTAGTGACATCAAAAACATGCTAGATGTGGTTTGTAAATTGGGGAGGTACACTAAAAGTGAGAGGGTATCTAACCATTCTTTATAAACATCTTCCTCTAGATAACCTACTGAGTGGACAGCTGCTATTTTATCAAATATTGCAGTGTGAGGATCAAACAAGGGAAGTGACACAGTAAAAGAGACATACATGACATCTTTCACTGTGCAGGACCCCTGTGCAAAGCAATTCCCTCTATTAGGATATGGGGTCATATAGTCCAAATTACGAATAGTGCTGGGGAGAGGGAGCTACAGTCTTGCACACATTGCCAGTTTACTCTTTTTGCTCTGGACACACATTGGGGGCAATACCATTGGGCCAAACACCAGTCTTTAATCAAATCTGGAAGATATCCACTCTCTAGGTCCTCCAATAATTTGGTTGTTGTAGTGAGAACATATCCCCTATATGCGGTGCAGATAATTTCTCTTCCGATCTTTTTCTCCTGTCCCTCCTGGTTGTTTACCTCAACTAGCTTTTTAATTTTTTCTTTGTTTCCTCCAATAATCTAGCTATGTATGCAAAGACAGTAAGTCTCTGTTCTTGGGCCAAACCTTCAATTCCATGCAGCTCAGCTTTATCTATTGCCTGGGCTTGATTTGTCTCAAAGTACCTCATATGATTTCTGACTCTATCTGCATCTACCCTATTCCAAATGGACATACCTGGCCCAAGCAGACCTGTTGCTGTTCCCACCATTCCTCCCAAGGTTCCTAGACCCAAAGCATTTAAGTGTCTAGACTGGAGTTCTCCTTGAGTTTCCTGTCCAGCTACTCTATCCTGAGCCCACTGATGATGGGCTGCTATTACATCTATTACCAAGGAAGCATAAAAAGAAAGATACATTGGTTTTAGTACAGTTTCCAAACTCGGCCATATTCCAGTATGAGATGTTTAATACAACAGGGATATGCATAAACTCTACATTGTTTATAAGGGTTCCTGGTATTGAGGTGGCAGTTAATCCACTAGGGGGCCCTGGAATTAGGGTAGGGCACTGCAGGAATGTGCTATTTGGGAGTTGTAAGCTGTGATTGGGAATGAATTTTCAGTGGGGTGGGGTGGGGGTGGGGTAGGTACTGGTGTGCTGGTTATGTGAACTCGGAGTTTGGAAGACTGTGCAGGGACTCCTACTGGATTCTTTGGCATCAGCTCCCACCTGTACTACATACTCATCTCTCCCCTGCCACCCAGGTAATGACACTTGATATTTACACCACCATGAGCCATAATGATGTTTGTGAACATTTTTTACCCTTACTAGCCTTAAGTATTTCTGCAGTTTGTATTCAACTGATATTCTTCCTTGATAATATGGCCCCACAGGGTCATAACTGCACCAATTTGCCCCATACACTGAATTAACAGCTCTACCATGATAAGCACACTTGGGTGGACAACAGTATAAGGTACATGCTTCTAAATTGCCTCTAGTGACTTAAATTGGTACAGTAAATTGTCCCCCAGTTGAAACTGATCTGTATCTCTCTGGCTTGAACCACACCTTATATAGATAGTCATCATATTGGATGTTTCCAACTTTGTGCATTCTTTCAATATTGTTTGCATTTTCCACTCCTACTTCATGGCCTTGAAACCAAATTGTTCGCTGTCCCTGGAGTGGGGCCAGGCATTTGAGCAGGATGATTATTTGGATGATAATCCTGATGGAGGAAGGCAAGTAACTTTTAACTGTTCCCATCTTGTAGTTAGGGCGTTGCCTGGTATCTAATCTATTGTGCAAAAATGTGATCAGGGTTAGTACCTGTTCCCATTTACTGCACATTTTTTCAGCTGGTTAACATGATACCATTTTAACACAGACTGCTTCTTCCTGTCTGCGAGCTGAATTAAATATATGGCACGGCTTGCCTTGTCTACCACAGGGAAGGGTCCCTTCCGGGTGTGTACAAAGTGGTGTTCCTTTTTGGCATAATCTTTTACCACAACTAAATTCCCAATTTGGTATTCAAATGGATGTACCTTTTTGGCAAAGTATTTTTCATTTGCTTTTTTCTTTTGCCAATATTCACAGCAACAAACATATTTACCTCTACAATGTAATCTTGCATTTGTTTTACCCAATTTTCAGTTACAGCTCCTTGTGGGGGGGTCACCATTGGTAGCAACACATGCCTTGAGGTTTTCATTAACCTCCTAGTCATAGCCTGATATGGGCTAACACCAGTAGTCCTGTTTAGTGTAGACCAAATTGTCATTAAACACAAGGATAACATTGTGGTTCACTGTGTCGGCTTATCAGCACAACATTTGGTTAACATTGTTTTCAAAGTTCGATTTCCTCTTTCTACCACTCCTGATGATTGTGGGTGGAATGTCACGTGTAATTCCTGCTTAATGTCTAACATCATTTGCAGCTGTTTAAACATTTTTCCTGTAAATTCTGGTCCTTTATCTGAAGAGATCACTCATGGCAGTCCCCACCTAGAAAATAACTCATATAACAATACATGAGCTGCAGTATAAGCCTCTTCATTTTTAGTAGGAAATGCCTCTCTCCATTTTGAGAAAATATCAATGATAACTAAGCAATTAGTGTACTTACCTGGAGTCCTTGGCAATCTGATAATAAAATCAACTTGTATATGATCCCAGGGACCATTGGGTGCTTTTGTTGACCGCAATAGTGCTCTATTTGAGGTGTGGGAAGGGTTAGTTTGAAAACACGGGAGGCACCAGTGGCATTTCTCTTGTAGATCTTGGTGCAGTGTTGGTCACCACATAACTGCTTTTACCTTTTCTAATGTTGTATCTAGCAAGTAATGCCCTGCTGTTGGGTGGGCATGATAGAGGTGAAATATTTCATCTGCTAGTTCTGGGAGAACACAAGCAATAGGATAAGACTGCTCATTTTCTTGGTACATTAAGACTGAACTGGGGGGTGTCATCCCTGCCCAATAGGATTTTGCTTGCCCAAGAAGTGGGAGCGGGCAAGGGACATTGCTGCAAATGCCAATTAATCACTACTTGCTAAGGATCATATGTAAACTGTAAGGATTTGAGATCTGAGGGGGTTGCAGGGTTAATTGCTTTAATGGGTGCAGGTGCAAATGAAGAGGCAAGGGACCAAGGGGCACCATTTTGTGCTGCAGCTTGAACCACATTGTGGGCTGCTTGATTTCCCTCAGCATGTGGAGTGCCAGTAGAATGTCCCTTAACTTTAAATATAGCCACTGGGCTGGGAAATGTTTTTAACAGATGCACTATATACTGTAACAAAAACAACATGAGAAAGGGCTTACCATTTGATGCTAAAAACTTATTTGCAATATGTAATGGAAGCATAGCAACAGTGTTTACCACACATGCACTATCGGTGTACACATTAACTGGACAATCTTTAATATTTTCCAAAGCACAAGCAAGAGCTGCTAGCTCAGCATACTGAGAAGAGTGCGGAGTACAGGTGAGGATGGGTTTGTTGTGATGTGACCACTGCAAACCCAGTATTTGGCTTAATTTTTACATGATATGATGATCCATCTGTATACCAATTCTTTGCAAGGGGTATTGGGGCTGTATGCGCAAAAGGCTTGGGGAGACTAAAGGTCAGTGGGCACTCATGAGGCTCTCTAACATAAAGGAAACTGGCAGGCAACAAGGTCGTCTTAATTGGAGTAATATCCAAGTTTCTTTGCAGCAACATTAAAGTCCATTGTGAAAGTCTCTGTGAGGAAACAGCAGTCTCTCCTGGTTTTAGCAAGTAGTTTAGTGGAGTATGTGGTATATGAATAATAGTCTTTTGCAGTCCAGTAATATAGTTAAAATTCTTAACTGCCTAAAAAGTTGCTAGTAGATGCTTTTCATGGCTGAAAACTTCTTTTCCACTTCAGTTAATACTCTTGAGGTGTATGCAAGTGGTCAGAGCTTGCTTTGTTGTTCTTGACACAGGACAGCAGCTATAGCAGTTGGTGACACAGATACTTCTAGGTGGAAGGACAGGGCCGGATCTGACTGCACAAGGAGGGTTGCTGTTGCTACGGCTTCTTTTAGTTGTTTTACAGCCGTAGTCTTCTGTCCAGTGTGGTCTGATGTCATAATCTACTGCGGCTTTAAGTAGATAGTAAAGTGGCCCTGCCAGTTCTGCATAAAAAGGGATAGAGTCTCTGTGACAGCTGGTTAAGCTGAGAAGGGATCGTAATGCAGTCTTAGTAACAGGCCATTCTAGTCTTTGAATAGTCTTTACCTTCTCAGCATCTGGCTGCTTTGCACTGAGCATGATGGTAATGCCGAGGAATGTCACCTCCTCCTTTACCAATTGACACTTCTTTGGATTTACTTTGAGTCCCGCCCTCTGCAACCACTGCAACAGTTCACTTAATAACTTGAGATGTTCCTCTTCTGTTACGGTGGCCAGCAGCAGATCATCAACAAATTGTAAAACAGCCTCAGGCTTGGAAAAATGAGTTAAAATGGCAGCCATTCTCTTGTGAAACACTATGGGGCTATTACAGAAACCCGGGGGCAATCTGGTCGAGGTGAGCTGTCTGTTGCCCCAAGTGAAAGCAAACTTGTACTGGGAGGCTTTGTGTATAGGCACACTCTAGAAGCCATTGGCAATGTCCAGAGTACTAAAAACCTTGGCAGAGGGAGGGATTTGGGACAGCAGTGAAGGAGTCTCTTGTACTGCTGGAGTAATGGAATTTAGCTTTTGGTAGTCAATAGTGAGCCGATAACTGCCACTTGGTTTAACCACAAGCCAAACGGGAGAGTTAGTAGTGGGCTCACACTTTCTCAGTATCCCTTGTTGCAGTAATGACTGTATAATAGCATCTACATAAGCCTTACATTCATTTGGGATCTTATATTATTTCTGGGCTGCATGAAGCTCGCATGTGCGAAACCGGTCGAGCCTTTTAGGAGTTGGGGTCAAGAACTATATGGCACTTGTGTTCATTTTTAATATTTTGTGAGTTATATGCAATAAAAACGAAAGAACTGTGATTGTGAGCGTTGGATGGTACTTTCTTATTCTGTATTCCTGTGCAATTTAAGTTGGATTGAGCACATCTGCGTGTGGAGCCTGCTTTTCTTGTTTTAGATCCTGCATGAGCCTTACCAGTTATAATCTCTTCCTGTTCTAACAATCCACAATCAGGCTTGTGCTTTGCAAAAACCTCTGCATGCCGATTAATTAACTGTTTTACCAGGGGGGAGTCATGTATGGGGAGGGGCAAATTCTCTGGGTTCTTAAGAGCAGAAATAGCATGTACATCTGCGACAACAACAATTTCATTACTTTCCTTGCAGTTTGCATGCAACCAAAGGCAATTGTTTGTATAATCTATTACTGCTCCTGTGGACCTTAAAAAGTCAGATCCCAAAATACCAATTTAATCAGACAAATTCATTAAATGTGCATTTAAATCAAAGGTACATCCATCTAGAGTTATCTTAACCAGCTTAGCTTTAATTGCTGTAGTATCAGAACCCTGAAAAGCAGATAGCAGAATAATTTCATGAGTTGCAAGCAGGTGCGTTTCTGGGTGTGAGGTATGTACTATTGACATGGAAGCTCCTGTATCAATAAGCATTACCTGCTGCAGGCCTCCAGTTACAGCAGCTTGAATGATGGGTCTATTTCAGTAATCTCTTCGAAACCTCACTACCAGCTGAAGGGAGGCCAGCCATCCCAATGGGGAGTTGGTGATCTCACTCACTGCCTGGACTGCAGAAAACCTTTGCATCATTTTCTGGAGCTTTTCAAGCACTTCAGCATTGGTGGGTGCTGCATCCCCCATTGACTGAGGCTCTGGTTGGTGTGGCTGGGCAAATGCTGGTGCTATAGCACCTGGAGGGGCATGATACATTTGAGGGGGGTATTGTGACAAAGATGGCTGGGACATAGATTGCAGGTAAGGACACCTGGGTTTTATGTGTCCAGGCTGCCGACAGTTGTAACAAATAACAGGCTGTTGATAGTTGGGGTTGGTTTTGGGGGGACCTTCCTCTACTGCCAGTGGCCCCTTGTTAGCTGGTACAGTAGCTTTGAGCATTGATTCTGCCAGCTTTATCATGGGGATTAGTTGTGGATAAGTAGTTGTCTCATCCACTGTGACCCCTAAGAGTGCTCGCAATTCTGGCAACATTCCACTTAGGCGCCATCTTTTGTATATAAGGTCTTCATATTGAGGCTTAAACTCCCCCATTGGGGTCGCCTGCCGCATGGGCTGGGAACACCATGACATAAGCACAATATAGTCTTTCTGCTCAAGCTAAACCTGGTTCTCCCTTTTTCTGGGTTGCCAGTGCCAATGCCTGGTGAAAGTCTACAGCCCCTCCTGCCACCAGACATAATATTTCATACAACAGACTTGGACCTGACCTTTCTAATACTGAATCTGGTAATGCTTGTCTGAGTGATGGGTGCAGGGTGCAGGCAATACAGTAGCACATCCTTTATCTCTACTTGCTGTAAATCAGAATGTGTCCTTATGAAGGTCTGACTTTTAACATTTACTTCTGACAAGTCATCCCCTGCATTTATTTGTCCTAACTCTTTACCTAAAGCTGCCACATCCTTGGGTTTTAGCTGCCGCTCTTCAGTAACAGTGGTGACCACTGGTGGTGGTTTGGGCTGTTGGTCAGTGCCAGCTGGAGTGGGGTCTTGGTGGGATTGCACAGTGGTAAGCATGGGTGCCATAGGTGGTTGTCTTCTAGGTGGTGGCACAGGTGCCATAGGTGCTATGGGGGAGGGGGTGTATACTCAGGGGGGTGGCAGATGCTTTGTGTCAAAGCCCCTCTTCCAAGAGTTAACACAATCATCAGGGTATTTTTGACAATGCTCTTGCCATCTGCATCATCTATTTCCCCCAATCTACATCATCATCATCATCCCCATCATCCCTTAAGGGGGCACCATTGTAAGAGGCAACTACCGCTTGTTGTTTTCCCAACTGGGTTTTTAATTCCTTCTGGCCCAAAATAACGCATGTGATTGCAAATAAACAATTTTCCTGGACTACTCCCATTCATAACCTTTCACACCTCTGTTCACCTCCCCTTGCCTTCTTCCTCCACCCACTTCTCTCCACCTCCCTCCCTGACAAAGCTCTTAAGCTGCTGCCCACCTAACCCTGCTCTTCCCCTCACCTCTAACTTTCTGCATTCTGTGACAAAGCCCTCTCTGGCTGCCTCCACATTTTCTGGTGAACAACATCTGTTTGTCTCCTTTCCATTGTTATTTTTTTTCTTAACTGAGGCTTATTTGCCTGCTACCTGTATTGCCTGTAACCTATTGTGTACTCTGAATGTTCAGTAACCTATTGTGCACTCCGAAAGCTTAGTAACCTATTCTGTACTCCGAATGTCCTGTAACCTATTGTGTACTCCTACTGTTCTGTAACAAGTTTATGTACATTTGTCTCTCATCCATTTGACATGGAACCTTTGTAAAAGAACCCTCCCAGCTCAAAAATATTAATCTGCAATCTGAAATAAATAAATAAATAAATAAGAGAATACACTGTTGGCATTTCGGTGGTCTACATCAGGCTTGGAGGAGGTATTGGCTTGCGAGAGGCATCTAATGGCCCCTTGTGCCTCCTCCAAACATTTTGTTAATCAGTTTCTTTCTTTCTCTAAATACTGATTATCCAGTATTGCCTGAGCAGCTGTTGCTTCTTTAGCCGATGCGGACTGGGCTACCAGGGAAAGATGCTGGTTATCCCATTAAAACCCTAAATTGTTCTCACAGCTTCTCCTTTGAGGCTTTAAGAGCCTACATTTGCCCTTTAAACTGATCTGTTATCCAGCAAGCACCAAACATAAGGGCATTTACACCCTCTCTGTTTGGAAGACTCTTTTCCTTGATACATTTCACTACATGCACTTGGGCTTGTTGCCATGGGTCTTCAGACCCTTTCATACACTTAATTAGCTCCTGAACACATTTACACTTATCAAGCTTTTTCTTAAGCTTTTCCATGGACCTTTACCTGTAGGTTCAAGTTTACTTGAACACTCAGAGTCTGTTAAACCCCCTTTTCCCAGCCCCGCATTTAGGTTATGACCCTTACCTATGTGGACTCCATTTAGATCACTGCTAGTTTAGACTTTACCAGATTCACTGGACTTAACACCAAATCAACTCCTGGCTGTCTTAGCCAATTTGTAAATGAACCAAATAATGCTCACTTTAAGTAGTAAGTGTATATAACCCAAAGGTTCTTGGTTGGTGCTTTCTAGTAACCAAAATAAAGCTACAAAACCTTAACCTTAGTGTTAAATCAGTTATTATTTCTTAGTATCAAAAAGGCAAACCAAAAGAATTTAACTTTAATAGTAAAGTTGCATCCTAGACATAATTAACAATCCTAATTTGCTAAAACAGATACAAGTTAACATTACCTTTAAGCCTCGGATAGTCCACTACTATCTGGGTGTTCCTAGCACAATTCAAATCTAAGCAGCCAATGTGGCAGTCCCATTGGCGCGTTTTTATCACACAATCTAAACAGCTAGTAATATTTTTATTATACGGCTGCAGGTTTTCAGAGAAAATTAAGTAATATTACACCTTTTTTCCTCTGGATCTTTCCTGCATCCACAGATGGTCTGGTCTTGGGCTCTTTTTCCTCAGAGAGAGACATTGGACATATAATTTAAGTCCCATATTTATACCCAAGTTGTTCACAACAAAAATGCATGACTGGAACTTTTCAAAACTATTACCGCCTTTTTTGGTAAACGAACAAATCTTTAAATTAGTCATGAGATAAGGGACTGGCCTTTTTAAATCTATTATAGACTTTTTTGGTAAAAGGGCAAATCTTCAAATTAGTCAGAAGATAAGGGTCATTTTCAAAGCTATTATAGCCTTTTTTGGAAAAGCAATAAATCTTCAAATTAGTCATGAGATAAGGGTCCATAAATACATTGATTATAAGACACATTTGTTGTTTTAGAGAAGTAAGAAATTTTGTTCTAACATCATCTTTGGTGGAAAAACAAGGGGAATTCTATTCTAATGAAATGGGGAAATGGACCATACAACAGACAGGCTAGCAAAGGCATTTCTAACTGTGACCTTTAGGTTACACAGAAAAACATGTCTTTTGGTACAAACTATTCTCGGCTAAGTCCAGCAAATTAATTTTGCTTAGGACCCTTGTTTTAAACACAGCTTATACCTTCTCACTCACTTTTATGTATCTCTAGTTCTTTTGTCACACGTACCATTTGGTACAGTTTAACAACTCATTTCAAACCATTTTGCCCTTCTTATACTAGCTTACGTTGCTTTAACATTTACTTATTTACCAGCCATTTAAGGCTTGCAACTCCACTTTCCCTTGCCCTAGCTTCTCAACCCTTTTGCTTAAAGTGGCCTAACACCTTTGTACATTAAAACATGTGCATGTAAAAAATCAGCTACCCACCATATTTTGACAGTGTTAGCTGTAAAAACGAACTGGGTCATGGTAGGGGGGCTTTGGATATACAGGGGGCAAGGGATCTCACTCAACACACCACTGCTCACTATATCAGGCCCTGGGCTGGCTCCTCACATGAGCCTGACAGACCTTTCTCCTGGTCAGCACAGTCAATAAGGCCATCCAAAACTGAGCTACCTCTCCATATTCCCACTCCCTCCAGCCAAAAGTGTTTGTTCGAGAGCTTCACCTTACTCCTGGCTCCATGCTTGGGTGCCCCCTAGTCTCTACATGTATGGGTAAATGTACATTCTCATCTGCAGCCCCTTCTCTCTCTGGAACAACCTGCCTGCTCTGCTTAGCACCATTGACTATCCAGGACTCTTCCACTCTCTTCTTAGAACTCACCTTCTCTCCTCCAGCCCTTGCTCCTGCCCTCCCAAATTATTATCATGCTTCTACTCCCTTCTTGGTCCATACCTAGAAACATAGAAGCATAGAATTTGATGGCAGATAAGGGCCGCTTGGCCCACCCAGTCTGCCCATTTCCCTACCTAATGGATAAGCTGCAGATCCTAGTTAACCAGCAGCCTACTTCTTCTTACTACCCCCAACCCCTAGAATTGCCTTATGGCTGCCCCATGTATGCTTGAATTCAACCACTGTTTTTGACTCCACAACCTCCTCTGGAAGACCGTTCCATGCATCCACAACCCTCTCTGTGAAAAAATACTTCCTTACATTACCTCTGAGTCACCACCCCATCTTCAAATTGTGCTCCCTTGTTCTTGCATACCTCTTTTTTTTGAAAGATGCTACCCTCTTGGACTTTGTTTATACCCTTGAGGTATTTGAAAGTTTCTATCATATCCCCCCTCTCCCTCCTTTCCTCGAGGCTATACATACTAAACTCCTTTAGTCTCTCTTCATATGTCTTCTAGTGCAGACCCTGCACCATTTTAGTTGCCCTCCTCTGGACAGCTTCCATTTTGTCTATGTCCTTGCGGAGATTAGGTCTCTAGAACTGCACACAGTACTCCAGATGGGGTTTCAACAGCTGTCTGTACAGAGGGGTAACAACTTCCTGTTTTCTACTGGTGATGCCTCTCCCTATGCATCCGAGTATCCCCCCAGCCTTTCTTACTGCCCTCTCACATTGCGTGCCCACCTTTAAGTCATCTGATATGACTACCCCCATGTCCCTTTCCATTTTTGTTGTTGTTAGTATCTCACCCCCATTGTGTACTCTTCCCCTTGGTTTTTGTTTCCGAGGTGCATTACCTTGCACTTCTTAGCATTAAATCTAAGCTGCCATACATTTGACCATTCCTCTAACCTTTCCAAGTCCCTTCTCATCCTTTCCACCCCACCTTGTGCATCAACTCTGTTGCAGATCTTTGTGTCATCTGCAAAGAGACATACTTTTCCTTCCAGTCCCTCTGCATTATCACTTATAAAGACATTGAAGAGGACCGGTCCTAATACTGAACCCTGCAGCACCCCACTAGTAACCCCCCTTTCTTCAGAGTGGACTCCATTTACTCTTACCCTCTGTATCCTCTTCTCCAGCCAATTCTTTACCCAGGCTATCATCTTGGGACCCACTCCCAGGCTGGCTAACTTGTATATTAATCTTTTGTGTGGGACTGAGTCAAGTGCCTTGCTAAAGTCTAGGTAGGCCATGTCCACAGCCCCTCCCTGATCTACTACTTTGGTCACCCAGTCAAAGAAATCTATTAGATTCATCTGGCATGACCTTCCTGCTGTGAATCCATGCTGCCTTGGGTCCTGTGCCCCATCTGGCCTCTAGGTACTCGACAATTCTTTCCTTCAGAAGTGATTCCATCATTTTCCCTATCACTGAGGTTAAACTAACAGGTCTGTAGTTTCCTGCTTCTGCCCTGCTCCCACTTTTGTGAAGGGGAATCACATCTGCCCTCCTCCAGTCCTCAGGTACCACCCCCATCCTCTCATGATTTGTTAAAGAGGGTAGTCAGTGGTGTCACTAGTTCTACCCTTAGTTCTTTTAGAATTCTGGGATGAATCCCATCAGGCCCCATTGCTTTGTCCACCTTCAGTTTTAAGAGTTCTTTCAGAACCCTTTCTTCTGTAAATGGGCTGGTATCACCTTCTGTATCCAGAATGTTTCTATTGTTTGTTTTAGGTACCCCCCCCTTTCATTTGTAAATACTGAGCAATAATATTTGTTTAGTATCTCTGCCTTTTCACCAACACCCTCTGCCCACTCCTTCCCCTTTATTAAGCCTCGCTATCCCTCCCTTAGCCTTCCTTCGCTCCCTGATGTAGCTAAAAAAGGTTTTATCCCCCATCTTAACTGAGTTGGCTATCTTTTCCTCAGTTTGGGCCTTTGCTGTTCTGACTGCCTTCCCAGCTTTGTTTTGCTTAAACTGACACAATTCTCTGTCCTGCTCCTTCTGTGATTCATTGTACTTTCTGAATGCTTTCTTTTTCTCTTGAACCTTCACTGCCACCTCCTTTGAGAACCATAGTGGTTTCTTACATCATTTTGTTTTGTTTATTTGCTTCACACAAAGGCTTGTTACCTCTGTGATGGCAGTTTTTATTATTTCCCATTGTTCTTCTATCCCTCCTTCCTGCCTATTTGCTTGTGCATTCCTTAGGTACTCACCCATTTTGGCATAGACAGCCCTCCTGAAGTCCAGTACTTTTGCCTTTGTATGGCTTGACTCTATTGCTGTGTTTATTGTGAACCATACTGTTCGATGGTCGCTAGTTCCCAGATGGCTACCCACTTCTACATCTGTGATCCCGTCCATCTCCATTTCAGATGACCAGGTCTAAGATTGCTCCCTCTCGAGTGGGTTCTAATACTAGTTGTCTAAGGCATGCCCCTTGTAGGGCATCTAGAATAACCCCACTCTTAGAAGTGGCTGCTACAACTGCACTCCAGTTAACATCTGGCATATTCAGATCACCCATCAGCAATATCTCCCCTTTATCTGCCATTCTAAGTATACTTTCTATCATTTCCTTGTCCATTTCCTCCCCCTGAGAGAGGGGGGGTCTGTATACAACCCCTGTGCTGATTGTGGTGCCATTGCCTGCCTCCAAATTGACCCACAGTGCTTCTTCTACTCCCTGTTTACCCTTTTGTTCTGTTGCTTTGATTCTTTCTCTTATGTAGAGAGCTACTCCTCCTCCTCTTTTACCCTCGCTGTCCCTCCTGTAGATAGTGTATCCTGGTTTGTTTACATCCCAGTCATGGTTCTGTGTGTACCATGTTTCTATGACTGCCACAATATCCAGATGTTCCTCCTCCATCAAGGCCACTAATTCAGGAAGCCTGTTACCCAGACTACGGGCATTGGTATTCATTGCTCTCCATTTTTTGATGGCTTTACCTTCTGTAGCAGCATCCCCCACTGGCCTTTCTACCTTGGTCTTTTTCTTATTTAGTACCCTGTTTTGTAGGGGGAGGCTGGGATTTTCCTGCTGCTTATCAGTGTCTCCCCCCTTGACTAGTTTAAAAGCTTGCCAATGAAGCATTTAAACCGATTGACCAAAAGGCTTGTTCCCTTCCTGGACAGATGCAGACCATCCTGCCAGTATAGGCTGGTGTCCCTCCAAGTAGAACCCTATTCCCCAATGAAGCCAAACCCCTGTGCTCCACACCATTTTTTCAACCATTCGTTAAACTGCATGGTGCAAAGTACCCTCGCCTCACCCATGCCACTGACAGGCAACACCTCTGATAAGGATACTGTGTGTGCTACTTGTCTTAGCCCCCTCCCCAACTCTACAAAGTCCTTCTGCACTACTCTGATCTTATGATGAGTCAAGTCATTTGTCCCTAGGTGGACAATGATGTCCAGCTCAGACTCCCGTGCAACTGTTCTCATGATCCTAAGGATGCGCTTCCTGTCCCTTCAAGCCATGGCACCAGGCAGGCACCTTACTTCAGTTTTCCCTGCTACCCCCAGTTCTATCCCCCTAATAATGGAGTCCCTCACCAGGAGCTGCTTCCTTTCCCTGTGTTACCCTCTGCTTCCTTCCTGAGGGCCTCCCTTGTGACAGTTGTCTGCACCCTCCTTAGTCTCCTCTGTGGGTGCATCTACAGGGGAACTATGCTCCCCCAGAATGGTGTATGGATTGTTGAGTGGAACAACTGACTGGGTGTGCCTCTGTTCCACCACCCTTACCCTCCCTGAGCCCACTGTGGTCCAACTGCTGTGCTTTCTTCGCAACCTCTGAGGTAGTGGTGGTGGCTCTGGTGCTCCCTGGATGGGGGAGGTTCTCTAACTACTGTCCAGTGTGGCCTGAAGATGAGCAACTTCCTCCCTCAGGGCAGATAGTTGTCTGCAAACAGGGCAGCATCTCAGCCTCCAGAAAGACTCCTGGAAGACTGCTGCCCCACAGCCATTACATTGCACTACTCCCCACATAATTATCTACCCTGTTTAGTTTTTTTGTGTGTGTGTGTGTGTGTGTGTGTGTGGGTGTGTGTGTGATTGGTTTGTTATATAGAAATATATGTATTTATATAATGTGTATGCTTATATTGTCAGTGCAGTGTGCTAGAGAGGATATGACAGTGATATGCACCTTGCCCTCTTGAGGAAATGATGTCAGAACCCCAGGTATAAAGGAACTATTTCCAGGGGTGGGTGGGGTGAGGGTGGGAAGAGTTTGGGCCTAAACTGTGCCCTCATGAAACAGTCATCTAAAAGGTCTGACCTACTGCTGCAATGAGTGCCTTCCTGTCAGCAAGATGCCCTACATTACAATTTGACAGAGAAAATACCCTTCTAATCAAATCACTGATCTGAACTAATCACTGCCATGATTCACTTTTTCCTTTACTTATCTTCTATCATGCCTAATTTGTATTACAACTTGACTACAACTATACCTGCTATTGTCATAAATTGTATTTATCCATTGTGCTACAACGTTATATATGTTTTCATGTAAATACCCTGAATAGTATCCTGTATACTTTTATTACTGTCTAGTGTATGCCTTCTCCCATCCTCCTTTGTACTTTTTTGCATTCTTGTGCCATCTTCAATGGTCCATGTCATGCCTGAAAATGATTCTTGGACCAGTGCACCTACCCGGTAAACAAATGACTAAATAAACAAATAAATAAATGGGAACCACTGGACATCAGGGATAGTAACAATCTACTGCATACCTGCAGGGTGATTGTAGGCTGGGGTAGGACTTGACAGCAGGTAAATTAAGAACCTGGACCTATGGAATATTAGGGGTGGGGGACCCACTGGACACTGACTGTTTCCCAGGATGGTGCTTTGGTGCTGTAACTCCTGGGATACATTATGCCTGGCTCTGTAATGTCCAGCGACATGTTGCCTGTGCTGTAATATGCATCAGCAACATGGGTCTCACACTGGCATAGGTGAACCCTTTCTCCACACATCCCTGAGTGTCCTCCCTATAACAGGTTTTGGTGCCATCTTCAAAAAGACATACCTTCTTATCCAGTTCTTCTGCAATTTCACTTATGAAGACATTGAAGAATCCCACTCCTAGTACTGAGCCCCACCCTGCACCATGCCTTTAACCAACTGTTGAAAGCTGGTGTGGAGTGTACAGTCTTCTCCCCAGATGCATATAGATAACCTTTTGACAAAAGCCACCATGCATTTTGTCTGCTCAAGGACCCTACCTGATCCCTGAAATTTTCCTGCACTACCCCTACCCTGTCCCTTGCTTGGCCATTTGTTCCCAGGTGGACAATGACATCTAGCTCCCTCTCATCTCCTGCTGCCTAATGATCCGCTGTATCTGCTCTCATCCCTCCAAGCCAAAGCACCTCTCAGGTATCTTACCTCCCTCTCCATTACCCCACCCTGCTTGCAAATCTGTCCCCCTAATTAAGTCTCCACCAGCAGATGCTTCCTACTCAGCTGGGGACCTCCTCCTCCCTCTTTATAATTGTGGAATGGTCCATGGACAGTGCTTTCCTTGGGGAAGGTTTGTTCAGGGGCTGAATGTGTGATTCAGCTGCAGGGAGAGTGGTTGGCTGGGCCGGGGCGCTTTCAGATGTAGGGAGAGTGGGTAGTGTGGGTGGGTGGCTACTCTATGGGTGGGAAGTATGATCTTGGGGGGGAGTCAGCTGCTGGGAGGGCTATTGGGAGAGAGGCTTGTCCTATGACTGTTTATCATGGGAGTTAGACTGCAAGGTTGGTTAAGCTGCAAGGAGGGTTGCTGGCTAGGGAAGAAGAGGGTGGTCTGAGGAGAGTTCTAGCTGCATGGAGATTTGTTGGAGGGGAAGGCTGGTCCTTGGATGATAAGGGTGGTTTGGGGTGTTCTGGCTGCAGAGAAAGTAGTTAGCTGGGGTAAGAGGCAGGTTTGGGGGCTGTGAAATGATTCAAGGAGCATGCTCAGATTTGGGGAGGATTGTATAGGGACTGAAAGAATGGTGCAGCTACTAACAGAGTGGTCAATTAGCAGGGGGATATATTATGCAATGTTGAAACTCAGTATCGCGACACATGGGATACTGAGCACACCATTCTGACCCACAGGAGACTGATGGGGCTACCATCCTAACAGAGCACAGTTGAGAAAAGCCACCTGACACACAGGAGGTGCAGAATCCTAAAAATCCACAGCCCCATGCAGGGGTAGAGTCCACAAACAGCCACCAGTATGCCGGCACATGCATCATGGCACTGCTGCACTAATGCAGACCTGCCACAGGAGTAGGCAACAAAGCAGGTGAACCGGAACTACAACAAACAAACCGACACAGGGCAGAAAATGCAAGCCTCATAGGAAAGAGCACAGTGAGGGCTACAATAGGTCACTTAGCACAGAAGTTACAGGTAAGGAAACCACAGCTGAGGAGAACATGGAGAATGGAGACAAGCAGCAGAAAATGACACATGGGCACAGTGGACAGACATGCAATCATGACGCATGCATGGGAGCTACAGATGCTGGTACGTTGATGCCAGGTGGGCGCAATGGCCAGACCAGGTAGGCGAACACCAACCTGTTGGCAGAGCACACAACACACAGGGACCCCTGTACACTGGACTTCAGAGAAATATACCATGGAGCACAGTGCCACCGCAGCACAGTAGCTGATGGGGGCCCAGAACACTGTGGACACAGAACTGCATGGTGCTGCAGGGGAACACTGCTGGCAAATATGACCATGGCTCACAGCACAGCCATGAAGCACTGGGACTGTGGGCAGACAGTGACACTACAGTGCCTGTACAAACCGCCGACAGACAAGTAGCAGCTGCCATAGGTGTGGCCCATGGAGTGTGATGTGCAAATGAGGTGCAATCACAACCATATGCTAGAACTGGAATAAAAGCCAGCCAGTGTTGCACAGTACTCTAGCACAATGGAGGAAAGCGTGGAAGCCAAGGATGGGCCAGGATGTTTGACTGCAACCATTACAACAGGGATAATCTGCAAGGTGGTACCATCCAGGAGGGGAAAGTCCAAGCTGAATGTGGATGGTTACCTCCTGGTCCATGAATTGACATGCAATGAGACAATGTACTTGTGCTGCCAGCAAGATAAGTCCAAGTCCTGCCTTGACCAGGCCATCACATTGCTCCAGGATGGCCAGCATCACCTAAAGAAAAAGAATGGGCACAATCATGCTCTGGAGGTGACAGATGCTCCACTGGCACAGGTACTGGCTGGATTCAAGGAGAAGTCACACAGCACCATGGCCACCCCCACACAGCTGCTGCAGAGCGAGTCAGCAGTGATGTCCACTAAGGTGCAAGAACAGTTGCCAAACAAGAGGGCCCTGTTGCACTTCATGAACAGGACCCGCCACAAGGACCTCCAAACAGACCCAGTGACACTGGTCAACCTCACCATCCCTGAGCAGCTACAGATGGTGAATGACTGGCCATGGTACAGCAGGATCCCTGGCAGGACCACCCACCAGATCCTGCTACTCACCACAGAGGACAACATCAGGGAAATGGCACAGGCACCCTTCTGGATGATGAAGGATATGTTCAAGACTATGCCACACCTGTACACTCAGTTGTACACCATCCATGCACCCATACGGACAGGTCTTAACAGCCACATCATGCTATTGGTGTATACACTGATGACAACAAAGAGCCTGGAATGTTACTGCACCTTGTTTTGTGAACTGAACAAATATGCTGCACATAGTCCTGCACCCTTGAACCACCTACGATCATCACTGACTTAGAATGGGCTGTGATCAATGCCTGTAAGATTGAATTTCCTCAATCCGTAAACATGGGTTGCCTGTTCCACTTCTGGCAGATTGTGTGGCAGAAGGTGCAGAGCCTTGGCCTAGCAACACAATAAAGAAGTGACCCAAACTTCAGCCTGAAGAACTGTGAACTCATGGCTCTCACTCATCTCCCAACACAGGACATTCCAGCAGCATTGAACTTCTGGAAGCCAACCATGTTGTGCAATGCCACCGCACTTGTCGATTGGTTCAAGAAGACATATGTGTTGGGCAAGATATGGCTGCACAGTAGGGAGGCCAAGGTGCCCACGAGATACACCCCCATGTTCCCACCTCAGCTGTGGCCAATTGCGGATCTCAATAAGTGGGCCCAAAACAACATCAAGGACTGGCACCACCATCTCCGTGCCCTGCTTGGGAAGGTGCATGTAGGGGTCATGATGATGCTAGCAGAGCTCCACAGGGAACAGCAATGGACTGATGCCACCAGGGAGGGCATTCATCATGGACTGCCATGGACACCACCCAAGAAGAGCTATGCAGCCTATGAGGAGCGAATAAGGATGGTACTGGCAATCAGGGACAATGGTAAGCCACTGGAGTTCCTCCATGCCATGGCTCACAACACCACCCTATAAGGTTTTCATGGTTACATGGCACCTGACGGTTGCACATTCACAGTATACACTACCGGTCAAAAGTTTTAGAACACCCCCATTTTTCCAGTTTTTATTGAAATTTACGCAGGTTAATGTCTCAATGTACTCTGAAATTAAAGCATAGAACAAATAAACAATTGGAGATAAAAAAGAAATCATAGAATCATTTTGTTTAACAAAATTTAATCTAAATCTTTGACTCATCAAAGTAGCCACCTTTTGCAGATATACTGTAACACTCGAACAAACTCGTGGCTTCTTCCTACAATGGACATCAAATATTGTTAGGAAGTTCTTCCAAACACTGTTGCAGAAGTTCCTACAAATGTGTTGCACTTTTAGGTTGCATGCTTTCACCCTTCTGTCCAGTTCATCCCAAACCAGCTCGATGGGGTTTAAGTCTGGAGACTGTGCTGGCCATTCCATGATTTGAAGCCTACCGTCTTGTTCTTTTCCTAGAAGGTAGTTCTGACATAGCCTGGAGGTATGTTTTGGGTCATTATCTTGCTGTAGGATGAACCCCTGACCAACTAGGAATAGACCAGAGGGTATTGCATGGCGCTGCAAAATGCTGTGGTAGCCCTTTTGGTTCAGGGTGCCAGTCACTCTGTGCTGTTGTCCTGTGAGCCGCCTATCACGCAAGCTGTTGACTCTCAGAAACTTGTATTCTGATTCTGTTGTGGCTTTGGGTCTGCCAGACCTCTTCCTGTCAGAGTTTCCCCAGTTTCCAAGTGCCTTTTGATGGTGTGAGGCTGTACTCACTGACACCTTGGCTTTCTTTGCAATTTCTCTACAGCAGTTTTTGCTAACCTAAACTTTTTTTTTTAACCTCTAGCAGTTTACCGCTTACCTTTGTACCATTTCAGGTTATTTACTGGACTTGAATTGCTTAAATTTCAATAAAAACTGGAAAAATGGGAGTGTTCTAAAACTTTTGACCAGTAGTGTACATCATGCACGGACACCAGATTGCCACTGTAGCCCCCCCGCACTGTTGAATAAAGTTGCACTCCCCATATTTAACATGCACCCCAACCTGGTGGCCTTGTCTCATCACAATACTACTGGGTATGGCCAAGCAACCCACTGCATACTGCCATATCTGCACTGTGTGTCACACATTGCACAGGCCTGACTCTGTGTGAGCCCCCCCAAATCCTTCCATCTGTTCATGTGTGCTACACATTGCACAGGCCTGAAGCTGTACAAGCCCCCCCAATCTTTCCAGCTCTGCAGTTTTATGGAAACAGCATGCCCATAATGGGCTCCTGTGGAATACCCCCCCACCAACACACCTGGCTGTCTCTGGTGTACAGCCTTCATGCCCACAGTGGGCTCCTGTGGCACAACCTCCCCAAACACCTCCAAACTTTCTTCTGTGTGGTTACTGCAAGCCCATAGTGGGCTAGTGTGACATGGCAGCATGCACACATCGCACGGTTAGTGCAATGGCATGGCATGCTGCTCCGTGTCCTGGCACCCACACGTGGTGTCACAGTGGACCTTTCCCTGGCACAGTTATCCATGCTCCCACTATGCTGCTCTGCTGTGCACCTGCAGCATCATACATGCACTGACCGACAGGCATGGAACTCCAATTCTTTCACACATGCCTGGCTGGTTGGCTGTCGGCTGACATCACCGTGCACACAGGGATGCATGGACAGTTCACCATGCTGCCAGGGACAGCCAGTCAACACACTGGGTGCATGTGTGGCTGGTTGTTTCATCCCTGTCCCATGGATGGCAAGTCAGTCATCCTTACCAGAGGTCCGTGATCAGATCAGTGTCTCCTCAGAGGATGCACCACGAGGAGGGGTATTTCTGCATCACCTGTGCTGTTCAGCAGTGACTCAGGTCTGGAGATGGGTGGCATAGCTCAGGATTGGGTGCTTCGAGTGTTTGTGGAAAATCCACAACAGCTGCACAGCATCCCAACCTCCTCTTGCCTGACTGTATGGTGGGCATTGTCTGGGGTTGGGCCACTGTGTGTCGGGCTGATGGGGCTGTTGGGTTGTTGTGCGCAGGATGCAGCATGTTGGGCTAGTAAGTGTTGGGATTGCAAAAGTGTGCCTAGCAGGGCAGGGTGCTCTATGTGCAAGGAAAGTGGTTGGTGGTGGGATGGGCAACTGGTCTGTTGGCAACATGGGTAATCTGGGTGGGTTCAGCTTCAGGAAGAGTTGTTGTCTAGAGAGTGCTGGTACAGCTCCAAGGAGGGTGATTTGTTTAATGAGTCTGGGCGGTCGGTCCAACATCAGCAGGAAGGGCTGTTGGTCCAGCTACAGAGAAAGTGGTCCACTGAGGTGGGGAGACAGGTCTGGGGGGGGGAGTTCCATCTGCAGGAGGATCTTGTCTGAGGGTAGGAAGGGTGGTCTGGAGGAGCGAGCTGCTGGGAGGGTGATAGTCAACGGGGAGAGGCTGGCTTTGGGATCTGTAGGGTGATCTAGCTGCAGACAGGATGCATAGCTTAGGAGAGGTCAATTGGGATGCTGATATGGTTGTCCAGCTGGGTAGTCATCTGGGCAGGGGGTGTTCCAGGTGTGAGTGGTCATGGGGGGTGCAGGTCAAAGGGGCTGTACTGTGGGAACCCTCATTGAAGTCATTAATTTGCCTTCAAAGACTAATTTTAGTCATTTTTAATCATCTTCCGTCATCATTCAAAAAATGCAACCTCAAAGAATACTAAATTCTAAGCATTTCAGCAGACTACTTGTTCGAGAGTAAGTTATTACTAAATGAGGATTAGAAATAGATCTGCAATGCTCTTCAAAGAACACATTTTTAATACTATGTTTTAGAGAAGGTAAGCAATCATAAAATGTGGGTTTTTACCTAGAAATAATATAATACAAAAAAGGTTGGCAGTGTCCCTTTGAAAGTTTACTGAACTACGTTTTGCACAAGTCTACTCAATCATTGAACAACATTTTCCAGAACCCCTCACTTCCTTTTCCTCTCCAGACTGTTACTCTCCATTTTGATTATCATCAGCCTGGTTTTGCAATTAAGAAAAAGGTTTTTACTTAGTTTTATTAGAAAATTGCATCATTTTAACTCCCTGACATATTTAATACAGCAATGGAATTATTACTCTAGTCTTACTGTCTTATAATTCAAGTGCTGTGCAGTTTTCCCATGGTGAATATTTTGTTATGAAGAAAGTTCTATGCTCTAATCTCTCATGTGGCCAAAACCTTTTAAAAAAAAATTAACCAGCTATCTCCTTAGAGTGCCTAGTGTGCTTTGCACCTCTAGGTTACCCATTATTTTTGGTATTTTACTGATTTAATTACGTTGTAGTTTCATTTTTTTTGGGGGGGGGGAGCTAGTACCTAGTTGCAGGAAGAGTGTATGAATAAGCAAATTGCCCATATGGAAAAAATATATATTTTTAATATATTGGGAAAATGTTAGTAGTATGAGTCTTATATTTATAATATGTATTTTTATATTCCATGTATGTTTCATATATTTGAAAAATATGTTTCTATTTGCTGTATGTTTGTTATATATTTTTGCTGCGTCATCCTATAGCATATTTTTAATGTATGTTTAATAAACTGTTGGTAAGCATTGAGTGTAATAGCCATTTATGGTTTCTAAGACTGGTTTCTGTACTGTTATACACAACTTGATATTAATAAATGGATGTTAAACAAAGACTGGTGTTCCTGTATAATAAACAGTCCTATCTGTTTTGTCAACATTAAATTCCAGTGAGAGTTGTTGTATTTCCATGATTTGTACACACTATTTGGAGTTGTGGTAATGATTTTCTCTGCCAAATAGGCATTTTAAACTGTCAACTGCATAGTCGCCAGCATTTTTTATGCTTCCACAGTGGTTGCTTCCTAATGTGGATGTACTATCTCAAGTCACTCTTCTGACTATGAGGCTGTAACCAAACTTTTCCTTTCTTCTTGCACCAACTTGCTAATGTGATTGAATTTGTGGTTGACAAAGTAAGTAATCCGACTTAAAGAAAGTAACACATGTATGCTATTTAATACATTTTTTCTGTTTCTTTCTGTTTGCCCCTTGATACTGCTAAGATACCATTCCTATCATGTGAATTTATTGTGACCTATCTCAGTCGCCTAGGCACATTCTAGACCTTCCTGGTGATTAGCATTGAGAGGCCTGGTTGTACATCCAATGTACTCTCAGTCAATGATCCTTGGGGAGATGTGTCTTTGTATTTGTTCGTTGTAGGCATGCGTAGAGTGGCCGATGTCCTCTTGCACTGACTTATGTCTTTTCCCTTTCCTTTGGTCTCAGCACTTGTATGAGATTGATAACCCCTTGCTTTAGAGTTATACATGTTCATCATACATTGTTTGTGTGCTCCCTTATGTTCTGTGTTTCTGTTATCACTGTCACTGGGTTACTGTGATATGAGTACTAAGGATTGGGCACCTACAAAAACAGTGACCCAATCCCCAGCCCATGTCTCCACAGCCCTGTGTACTTAGGTGGTCGGATGGGGTGTGTTGGAGAATATAGTGACGGGATGGCACTATACATATGCACGTGTGGGGTGAGTGAGCATGCACAGTGAGGGGTTGGGAGGGAAAGTAAGGGGTGGTGCTGTGGTGGGTTACCGAGCCAACCATGTGACATGGTGGGTGCGTATTGGCGGCATTGGTTGGCAGGGTACTGGGTTCATGTCCGGGTGCTGATGCATTTTTTTTTTTTTTGCACCGGTCCCTAACATTTTTTTTTATGTATTCACCCCCCTGACATGCACCCCCCTGGAGTTGAGAATACTCAAGGGGGGGCGTGTCTGGGGGGGTGGGTACGTGGGGCACACACCCTCGCATAAAACATTAAAAAATGAAGTCCCCGGCACCCATTTGCTGTGTGCCAGGTGTCAGACTGCTGAAATAAATTTTCGGCACTCTTGACTTCTCAATAATGGCGATCACCTTTATGCTTTCACCATTATCACATGGAACCCCATCACCTATGGTTACCCATGTTTCCTTTTAAGAGTAGAGTTCATTGATACAAAGAAGCCAGCAGAAGAAGGCCATTTTGTCTATTAAGGCTGCTCATATTGCAGGGTACACAGCTTGAGCTAATGCCCCTGCCCTACCTTACCACTCCTCCCATCCTTCCTAGCCATGATTCTTACCTTCCCCCATGCATATCCCAGCCTTTTCTTAAAGCTGCCCACTGTCTTCAATGAGATGACCTCTTCCAGTGTGAAGAAGTGTTTCCTGACCTCCCTCCTAAACCTTCTACCCTCCAGCTTAAGACTAAGCCTCCTCATGTTATGGTTGCCACTCAGCTTAAGAGACTCTCCTTATCCCTCTCTGTGGTGGTTAAGGTCCTTTGAGACAGTCATCACACCTCCAGCTGGTCTTTCAGTAACTCGTGCTCATTCCCAAACCCATGTTATGCGTATCATGATTGGTAGTGGTGCCACTGTGCCAGGGACTGGTGTGTTATTTTTTCTTTGTTAATTATGTTTTTATTGTGGCATTGAACATAGCTTCACCCAATAAGTTTTGATCAACAATTTTAGAATATATAATGTATTTGAATTTCCTATATGTCAATATATGTATTGGTTATAGCAATATTCAATTTCCTGATTTATGCATCACCACCTTACTGTTCTTTCTAAAGACCAGACAAAGTAGATTTCATATATTTATCTAATTGTTTTATTATGTGTTTTATTATGTTTGCCAAGTTTCCTGCTGCAGTATCCAAGGAAATTAAATTCTCATTGAAATTCATAAACCATTGAAAACATATTATTTATCATCATTTACAGAGAATGAAATGTTCTTCATTTACCAGTTGTGTTTTAAAAACATCTTTAGTACAAGCATCAATTAGAAATGCAATACATGGAAGGCACTTTTCTGATATACAACAACATTAATTTTCCTGTAACCCTTTCTCTTTAAGCAAGCAATAAGCCAAGACAGGGTACGCAATTATCGGGGATTAATAAACACCCTGGGTACATTATGAGGCATGAGGTTACAGGCCAAGAGTCCTCACAGCATCTAGGGTGTTCGTTAATACCCAATAACCGCACAGAGTGGAGTGGATTATTACACTTATAAAGCAGCATCACTAAAAACAGAAAAATCTTTAAAAGACAGGTTTTATTTTATGTAGAAATCAAACAAATCTGACTGTATCCTCTTACCTGAAGAGGTAGCCCCAAACAATTTATGCATATCTCAATGATGTTATGAACACACAAATGCCAGAAATCTAGTATTTGCATGATTTCTGACATTTGTTGTTCATAACATGATTGTGAGGGACCTGTTTACCACAGTATTGATCTCATTCCATGTCTGCTGTCACCGACTGTGAAAGTGATGTGGATTGGGGCACTGTTTGCCATGCTCCATTCACCTCAGTACTGTGCTACTGTTACTGTTTGAACACACAGATCACTAGTTTGCTAATAAGGAAAGCATGGCATACCTTTCTACAGTTGAAGTATGCAGCCACTTTCATGGACAGTCTGCCAACAATAATGAACTATGTACAAAGTAGTACAAAAGTAGACCACATGCTGCAAACCACAGAGAGAGCACACTTTTGATGGCACTGTGTTGCTCTCTCACTACTGGATACAACAGAAGCCATTCTGTTTCTCTTGCCACAATTGAGAAATGCTGGCCACAACAAAAACTGCACAGTGCCTCTCGTATGTGTGACACTACAGGCAGTGTGCTCTTTGTTCTCTCTTTCAGGACGGCAGACATTCTCGTGATGAGGGGATGGCTACTGCATGAGAATTAAGGTAACATGTATAGTGTGGATGTAGCACCATGGACACAGAGGCCCAGATATTCAAAAGGGTTGCGCCATGCGCAACAGGGTTGCGCCATGCACAAGTCCAAAATGCGCCATTCTGCGATATTCAGCAGGAGGCAGTTACACCACTGGCACCAGGTTGCGCAAAAGAGCAATGCAAATGAATGCATGCTCAACAGGAGGGGGAGGATCCATGCATAACCGGCGCAACCCGATATTCAGTCGGGTTGCGCAGAGTTGTGCATGCGCAACAACCGCTTGCCGCACAAGCTTGAGCCAAAAAGGCTTAAGTCGAGGGCCACCCACAGGTGAGCTGCTGCATTGCAGGGCGCAACACAGCAGCTGCCACCCTGGCTGGCCCCCAACTCGCTCCTGTGCCCCCACCAGCCCGATCGCGGGCAGTACATACATGTCCCCCACATCCCACAGCCCGATCGCAGGCAGAACCTGTATAAACCCCCAGTGCCCGATCACGGGCAGAATGTAACCCCCCCAACCCGAATAACTCCCTGGTGGTCCAGTGGACCGTAAAGCCCGATCACAGGCAGAATGTCACAGCACAACCCCCAAACATCTCCCTGGTGTCTAGTGTCCCACCCACCACCCACGGCCCTCCACCCGCTCCCCCGCAGCCGGCGATAGCATCCACCCGCCTGCCGCTGCGCGCCGCCGACTGATCATCTCAGTAGGTACGCATTGGTGCAGAGCTAGCCATGGATGCAGAACATAACAGATATGACAGTCCAGATTTGTGGAATGATCATTCACAAATCTGACTGTCATGTACGTATGCCTGCATTCATTGGCGTAGCTCTGCACCAATGGGCGGCAGCCTACTGACAGTCAGTCGGGCGGGTGGGTGGATGCTGTCGCCCGCCGCTGCGTGGGGAGCGGTGGAGGGGCTTGGTGGGTGGGGGGACACTAGACACCAGTGAGATGTTTGGGGGTTGTGCTGTGACATTCTGCCCGCGATCGGCTTTACAGTCCACTGGACCACCAGGGAGTTATTCGGGTTGGGGAGGGTTACATCCCGCCCGCGATCGGGCACTGGGGTTTATACAGGTTCTGCCCACGATCGGGCTGTGGGTGATGTTGGGGTGGCAACATGTATGTGTTCTGCCCGCGATCGGGCTGTGGGAGGTGTGGGGGTCATGTAATCGTGATGCCCGCGATCGGAAGGTGAGTGTGGCGTCGGTCTCCGATGGCTGCTGCCTGGCAGGGTGGCCAGGAGCAAGTCCTCGGGATCGGCGCACCTACATGCAAATGGCATGCAAATGGGGCCATAAGAGATGCAAATGGACCCCCGCTTGCATAAATTATGGCCCCATTTGCATGTCACCTTTTTGAATATCGGAAATTTGCTCATGGCGCAATGGTACTTGCGCCACCGCAGATGAATGCTCAACTCTGGCAACGCGGTGGCGCAAGTTCCACTGCGCCATCTTGTAGCACTAATGGCTCGGGCGATATTCAAAGGGTTGCTCAACAGCGCCAACTCCTTTGAATATCACCCCGGCCACACCCCTGCTCAACTATTTTGAGCAGCGCAGGGGCTTGCGCCTCAGACTGGTGCAGTTTGAATATCTGGGCCAGAATGTACATCAGTGGAAGAGGTTTTCATCATGGGCTCAATATGCACATTAGTTATAAGTCATACAGAGCTTCCTGTAGAATTACAGAATACTGCGAGAGTAAAACTGATGTCACCACTGACACGGTCTGCCTCACTGTCTCCGCTTGATGCACTGTGCACAAAGTAATATTGTGTGGTGGAGTTGGGAGTGTCCATGTAAGTTTTCTTTTCCAACACTTGGTTTACCACATGATGACCTTGTGCACAAATGCCTCCTGTCTCTTCCTTGCTCACATTGACAGCAAGTGGCAGTGATGCTGCGTGGCTGAATATTGCAAGTGTTTTAGCTTTTGTTAGCTTTTGTTGCAAGATGCAGTTGTTTTAAATACTCACAATTTCAGGTAATTGTTTGTTATACTGAGTGTGATATCTGTGCTAAAATTTTGAATCTGTGCTAGTGGCAAATATCCCCTAGTGTGTGTGAAAGCGCAACATTCCCTGATGTTGACAATGTGTCACGACTTAACATTCCTTTGCAAAAGTTCCAGCACTACAATGCAGCTGTATTACTTATCTGTCTGATAGACTGCTCACCCTCAGTTTGTGTGTAATAGGGATTAATCAATTCACATGTGATGTGATATACAGTACAATGAAAGTTCTGCGTTTATTTTGACAAGTTGTAAGTGTTATTAAATCGCAGCAATGTAAGTTATCTCATTAAATGTAATTGATTTTCTCACACAGAAGTCTTTCAGATTCACTCCCTGCCTATTCCTAGTGTGTAAGTGTCATGATAAAGCATAACAATAGATGCTATATATTGTCACCTAGATGCGGTTCCATGTATTGTCATTTATAAAATGACAAGCCAAGTACAGTCTAATAGCGGCACTGCTATTTGTTGAGCGATCGCTCATGACTGTTGATTAATACCTGGCATACCTTCACTTGGCATGCCATGCCATGTCTGATCTTGATTCAGTGTCTTGAAAGGGTGACTACCAGTAAGGGGAAATCAGTTTTTTTTTGGCATTGCAAAGTGCTTCAGTTGTCTGAGTGGGCAAAGCAGCTGAAATTTACCAAATTCACTTGCCAAGTGGTACACTACTCCCATTCCCTTCTGGGATCTCTGGATGAGGTCATTCTTCACCTTTCCACAGTCCTGCAGACCATGGTCAAGCAGTTCCATGACCAGGGGAGAGCAGTCTCGAAGCATCAGCTCCAGATAGCTGTGGACATCGGCGACTCCTGTGCCCACTTGGTAGTAGCACCAGTAGCCATGCCTCTGAAATTATAGCAGTAACTCCCCTGTCAAACTCACACCCAATGGTAGAGTTTGGTGTCCACAGCCACTCAGTCTGCTCAGCTCCTCCGCAAGGAGGTTGTATGCAGAATCGCTGAACCTCAAACAGACCCAGGGTTTGTCTCCAAGTACTTCCTGGTGCCCAAATGGATAGGGTGCTGGTGCCCTATTCTCAATCTGCATGACCTGAATGGATTCCTCAGGTCCAGCACCTTTCAGATGGTAGCACTGGCTTAGATTGCACCATCCCTGGAGCAAGGCATGTGGTTTTGCTCCTTGGATCTTTAAGGATGCATTCTTCCACAACCTGATTCTTCCATCCCACCAAAGGTTCTTCCACTTCCGAGACAAGTGAACCCTCTACGAGTTCCAGGCCATGCCCTTTGGCCTCTGATCTTCCCCCCAGGTTATATACCAAATGCATAGCAGTGGTGGTAGTATTTCTGAGGCATCAAGGGGTCCTGGTTTATCCCTACCTGGACAACTGGCTCATAGCATGTCCCTCCAGACACATGGTGGAGCGTTCCCAGGATCTGGACCTCCAGACTTGTAACAATCTTGGCTTCTTGATCAATGATGCCAATTCTGAACTCGTGCCCTTGCAGATGATGCACTTCATTGGGGTGGATCTCAACTCATGCCAAACCAGAGCTCATCTCCCAGTGAACAGTGCATAGGTCCTTTTCTCCTTTGCCTAATCATTTCAGGTTTAGCTATTGCACCTTGCCCATGATTTGCTGCACCTCCTGGGCTACATGGCAGCCTGCACCAACATGGTCCATTGGGCCCACTGACATATGCATTCCCTCCAGTTCTGGGCCCACTGGCATATGCGTTCCCTCCAGTGGGAACTGGCCAGCCAGTGGACTCAGCTTTCAGGACACATCAACCAGCTGGTCAGGATGACTCAGAGGATATCGGATGGCCTCCAATAGTGACTATTCCTAGCTCATCTGCAGGAAGGCATCACATTTGTCCTGCCCAAGCCGGAGGTCATCCTGATGACCGACTCCTCTCTGATGTGTGGGGATGCCCATATGGGGAGCACAGCCTATGGGCTCTTGTCCCCTTCAGAGTCCTGATGCCACCTCAACCTGCTGGAGCTCTGAGCAGTTTGGCTAGCCCTGACCACATTTGCTCCATTCTTGCGTGGTCAAGTGGTCTAAGTCCAGACGGACAACACCATGACCATGTAGCATCTCAACAGGCAGTGTGTGACACAGTCCTTGCCCCTGTGCAAGGAAGCTGTCCACATTTTGACCCTTGTGCTCAGCCTGGAGGTGGATCTCCATGTCATTCGCATGGTAGTTGCCTCAAAAGAACTAGCTGATGCTTTCAGCCACATGGGCGAGACATCTCACGAGTAGTTCCTCCATCAGGAGGTGGTACAACACCTATTCTCCCACTGGGACACCCCTCAGGTAGACCTGTTTGCCTCCATGGAGAACACAAAGCTGAGGCTGTTTCATGCCCACCCCCCTCAGCAGGGGTCCCTGCAGGGGGATGCCTTCTCAAGGCTGTGGACCCCAGGCCTCTACTATGCCTTTCCTCTACTTTCCTTTATCCACAAGGTACTCCTCAAGGTCATGATGGACAAGGTACAGGTGATCATGGTAGCCCCAGACTGGTATCCAGATCTACTCTGCCTCAGCAACAGGCTGCTGAGGTGTCTTTCAGCACACCTGTACCTGGTCTCCATCAATCAGGGGAAGGTACTCCACCTGGACCATCAATCCCTTCACCATACACACAGCCTGGTTCCTGGGTGGTTAGAGTTTCCAGGCTTTGGGTCTCACCAACAAAGTCCTCACAGTAGTTGAAGCATCCCATAAGGAACTGACAATGAAATGCTATGCCTTCAAATGGAAGATATTCACCACTTAGTGCTGGGCAAAAGGCTGGACACTTTGTCCTATCTGGTGGCTAGCATTTTTGACTATCTATGGTCCCACTCCCAGCCGGGGCTTCAGTTGATGACACTCAAGGTGCACCTGGCAGTCATCTCTGCTTACCGGTTGAGGGCCTGTCAGCAGTCAGTGGCACAGGAGAATATGGTCTGTCATTTCTTCAAAGGCTTAGATCACATATTCCCTCCAGTGCGTGAACCTCCACCTCCATGGGAGCTACTACTGGTTTTGGCAAACCTCATGGGCAGTCCATTCAAATCAATGCTCATGTCCAATATCTCCCACCTGTAGTGGAAGACCACCTTTCTGTTGTCTGTCATCTCAGCCATAAGGATTTGGGAGCTCCAGGTGCATTAGGTGGAGCATCTTTATCTGGTCTTCTACAGGGACAAGGTTGGCCTGTGCCTCCACCCAAAGTTCCTTACGAAGGTGGTGTCAGAGTTTCACCTTAACCAGGTGATGATTGCCACTGTACTACCTCAATTACACCTCGGAGGCCAAGTACTGGCTCCATACTCTGAATCTGAGATGAACACTCTCTTATTACAGGGATCATATGGCTGAAGTTTGGGAAGAGGTTCACCAGCTGTTTCTCACCTATGCTGAAGCCACTCCTGGCATACCTGCAGCCAAGCTGCAGATTGGCAGGTGGATTATTTCCTGCATTGATCTCTGTTACAGGTTGGTGGGTATGGAGCCTCCCATAGGGCTAAGGACTCATTCCACCCACCATACTGCTGCATCAGTGGCTGCTTCAAGGGATGTCCCTATCCAGGATATCTGCAGGGCTGCAACCTTGAAGTCAGCAAACACCTTCATTACCCATTACCACATAGACATACAGTCACACCAGGATACTGTTTTTGTCATCTCAAGTTTTACAATCTGTTCTCCCTAAGAAGTAGGGTGTGTGTGCCTTGCCTCCCTCCTCCCTTAGAACTGCTAGGAGTCTGCCAGAAAGTGTTGATAGAAAAAAAATTCACATCTCTATAAACACAGGTTTCTAACCTGTAACAGTAGTTCTAGGAGTGGTATATGTTGTTCATCCACACTGACCCACCCAACCTACATGACTTTGATGCACACCTCTGCTTTCACTGGGCAAGATCTGACATCATTTGGTGGAGCTGATGATTATACCACCAGGAAGGGTAGAAAGAGCCAGCTTGAAGGCATTCTGGCAACCTTAAAGGGGAATGTGATCTGCCAGAAAGTGTGGATGAACAACATATACCACTTCTAGAAAGTACCATTTTGTAAGAACTTGCCATAACAGTAGATCATTGAGGAACTGTCTCTTGCAGTAGGTTATTACACTTGACGGGGTTCCGCCAGGTGGTGCTATCACATGACAGCTTCTTCTAGCAGTCTTCCATAGTGGCCAACCAAGTACCCTTTCTTACCCATCTGCTTCAGCAAGCAAGATGAGGACCGAGGAAAACCGAGGTACAAAGAAGGTCCCACTCCATGTACAAAGGGCAGGGGACTTGAACAAAAGAGGTAGGGGTGGAGGGTGGGACTGTACCTACTGCAAGACACAGTTCCTTGAAGATCTACTGTTATGGTAAGTTCTTACATAATGATACTATCTTCTACAGACTGGTCTCTAGCAGTAGGTTGTTACACTTGGGAGAGTACCAAGCAGTAATTCCTAAAAGGAAGGATAGCCAATGAAGGAAGTCGGGCATGATGGAGTGACAAAAGGTCAATTCACAGCAGAAAGGCCTGGAAGGGCAAGGAGTGGAGAAGAAAAGGTGGCCAATCCCTGGGACAGGGACCAGCCAGGCAGAAGAAGAAGAGAGGCCATGTGTAGAGGCCAGGCAGCAGCTGTAGAGGAGTGCCGTAAAAAATCATAAAGACAGCAGATATAATCCCGCATGGGCACTGCATCAGAGACAGTTGCAGACATGTCAACTCAAACCACACCCAGCAGGGCAGAAAAACCAAGGGTGAGTGGGGACAGCATTTGCCAAACAGTGACGTAAATAGGCAGCCATGCACCATGATTCAACCTGACGAGGCAGGGGTCGAAAGGCCATGGCATGCATTAAAATCCAGGAAAGATCCAAAGTGTGGACCGCACTGAAGATGGTGGAGGGAACCAGGACTTGACACACTGGGATCCCACAGCAAGGAACAACTGAATAGCCCCTGAAGGGAGAGTAACAGATGTTCAGAGCAGATCTGCAAGGAGGAGTGAAGCATACAGTTTTGTGAAGCAAGCCTCCAAAGAAAAGTGTTGAAAGACTCCTGGGCACCTCCAAATCTTGCAAAAGGAGGTGGGAGAAAGCCCAGAGGCATGGGTAAGGTACAGGGGTGGGCACAGCCCCTTGAGAGGGATTTGTACGGGGCTGAGGGGCAGACTTGGCAGCCCCCTTAGTTGCCCTACTGCAGTCCCAAGCAGCACTCCAAAGGGGGCCTGAAACATGACAGCCTGCCTACAGAAGTGGAAGATGGGGCCCTGGGGGAACGGTACAGGTCATGCACTGACCTCAGTAGCATGCGCTGAAGCCTGGAGGGAATCCAGAATGGCCTGGGACCAGGGAAAAACAACTGGTTACCACAGAAAGGGGCATTGGCAACTGACAATTGGATGTCAGGAGCCAAACCAGACAGCTGAGGCCAGGCATGGTGCTGCAAGGCAATGATAGATAGAGGTAGAGAGGTGGGCAGAGGCATCGTAGCCCACCTGAAGCAGGCGACAGGAGATAAAGGACATAGCGGATATGGGCTAAGCCATCTGGGCTGACTTATGGGAGGGTGGCAAGGAGGACAGCAGGTCCAAGGCAGACGCATTCGACGTGCTGAGGTACTGGACCATATGGCACACACAGTTTAGACTGTGAATCAGCAAGGTACTAGAGGCACAGACCATATTGCCATGGAAATCTAGGCACCAGGAGTCTGCATCTGGTGGCACAGAACTAGTGTGGCGTGGTAGAGTGGTCCAGTCATGAACCAATGTGATGACCACCAAGTCAGCTGCAGGAGTGGTGGACAAATAGGGATGGTCTGACAGGGCCTGGTAAAGCCTGTCCAGCCCTCATGTGGTGGGTGGAGTGGAATTGTGATGATGCCATGGGAAATCAAAGTCCCCATAATCCAGGAAGCCCCTGTCAGAAGCATCCCAATAAAGGGATCCCCAAGTCCAAATACCCATTGAGGAAACCCTCAAAAATGGGAGGTGAGGGGGACCAGGCAGAGACCACCAGATTTGGGTGAAGCTGCATAGGCAAAGAGGGGGAACACCATGGCATAGGATCCAGACAGGGGTCTGGAGCCGTTCCATCACCCATGGACTAGAGGACCTCCATTATGATGAGTTAGTCAGTGCCTGGCACCTGGAAAGGGGGTGGTCCACAGATGGAGGGCACCCAAGGGCAGCACTCGGGGAAAGCGAGGCACCTTGGGTAACCGCAGACCCGGAAGGCCATGAGGAGGCATCCCGGCCCCTGCAGGTGGCACCAGAAAAGGGACCAGGAACTCAGGATGAGACCCAGCATCCACAACTGAGGACACATAAAGGTGAGTGCCCAAGAGGTGCAGAAATGGTGTCGGGGGAAACCCCCAACAATGCAGGCATAGTGTGCCAGTGCAAGGATGGTCAGGTGGGAACCCAGAAGAGAAGCCCCAAACTGGGGACATCCCTGGGTGCAGAGCCCCTGCCATTGATGGGGAAGCATCCCCTTCGATGAGGAATGTGAAAGGGACTGTTATGTTGATGAGGAACTCATCCCCATCCAAGAGGAACAAGAAATATGCCTTTCCATAGATGGGGGAAGCATCTCCATCGACGAGGACTAAAAAACATGATACTCCATCAATGGGGAAGCTGTCTCATAGACCAGGAGTGTTCCATCAATGGGGAAAGAGCTTCCATTGATGTGGGAGAAAAAGCAACATGCTCCATCGATGGGGGAATTAATGTTCCGTCGACTGGGGAACAGTGCCCATCAACAGGAAATGACCTGTAGAGTGTTCCATCAACAGGGTATGGCCTGTCAACAAGGATTTGACCAACAAAGGATCCTTTGATGGGGCAGCTGCCACACTGAGGAGGAATGCTTCATCTACGGTGGAGGAGCCACAATCAATGGGCCATGTTAGAGGGAGTGTGAGGAGTGACAGTCCTGCTCCCTCGAAGGCCGGAAACATGAGCCCTTGTTTGGAGAACCCTTAACATGGGTCCCTGAGGTCCATTCCAGCAGGGCTGCCATATCAGCCATACTGACTAACAGGGAAAGAATCACAGATCTCCGGGTAGAATGTCATCTTGGGGCCAGTGACCATCACATGGTATGGTTCAATTTGGTCACTAGAACTAAATCATCCCAATTCCAAGGCCAAAATGTTTGACTTCAGAGGAGCTGACTTTGATAAGATGGCCAACAGAGTTAAGCTAGCCCTGACAAAAAAAAATACAGGTGAGGGGGTACAGGCAAAGTGGGCAAGCAATAAGGATGCAATACTAACTGTGTTAGAGAGAGAAAAGGAAGTACAAAAGAAGAAGGAAACTACTTTGGTTCTCAAAAACAGTAGCAGAAAGGGTCAGAGCCAAAAGGCTGGCCTTCAGGAAATATAAGGGAATGCAGTATGATGAAGATATGGAGGCATACCAAACTTTCCTAAGGGAAGCAAGGAAGGCAGTAAGGCAGGCAAAGGCCCAAACTGAGGAAACACAAGCACAAACAGTAAAAGAAGGGGTCAAGACCGCCTATAGATACATTAGTGAAAGAAGAAAGTCCAGAGGGGGAATTGCTAAGATCAACGGGGATAAGGGGGCATGTGAGGAGAAGGGCAATGTAAAAGCATTTATCCTAACTATATGTTTCTGCTCAGTATTTACTGAAGAGAAGGTAGGGCATGGCCCACAGCTCAGCACCATGGACACAGGGAGGAAGGAGGTGCGCACTAGTCCCTTCACAAAAGAAGGGTCCTACAAGAGCTCAGTAAGCTCAGGGTGGACAGAGCAATGGAACCTGATGGCATACAAAACAGGGAACTAGCAGAGCCATTAGCAGAACTGTTTAGTGAGTCTCTGAGCACAGGAGAGGTCCTAGAAGACTGGAGAAGGGCTCATGTGATCCCACTCCACAAGATTGGTAGCACAGAGGAAGCAGGGAACTACAGACCAGTCAGTCTTGCCTCAGTAGTGGGCAAGATTATGGAAGCACTCCTTAAACAAAGGATAGTGCAACACCTGGAATCCATAGAAGCACAGGATCCAAGACAGCATGGGTTTACACTAGGAGGGTCCTGTCAAACTAATCTCATAGATCTCTTTGACTGGGTAACCAGAGTGGTGGACCAAGGGGGGGCAGTTGATTTCACCTACATTGACTTCAGCAAAGCTTTCAATACTGTTCCACACAGAAGATTAATTAATAAGCTGGGTAGGCTTGGGGTGGGTCAGACGTTGGTCAATTGGGTGGCAAACTGGTTGACAGGGAGAAAACAGAGTGGTAGTAAATGGTATATAGCCAGAAGAGATTCAAGTCACAAGTGGGGTACCTCAGGGATCAGTCCTGGGGACAGTCCTCTTCAATATTTTCATCAGTGACATTGCAGATGGACTAGAGGGTAAGGTTTGTCTGTTTGCAGATAAAACCAAGATCTGTAACAGAGTAGATGATCCAGATGGGATGGGCAGAATTAGAAGAGATCTGAATAAACTAGCAAAGTGGTCGGAAGAGTGGCAACTGGGTTTTAATGCAAAGAAGTGCAAGATCATGCACATAGGGAAGAAAAACCCTGAAGCCACGTATAGACTGGGAGAGGAATTGCTGGCAGTCACAAGGGAAGAAAGAGACTTGGGCATCATCATCACCGATGACCTAAAATCATCCAAGCAGACCACTAAAGCAGTAGGTACTGCTAGGGGGATGTTGGAGTGTATTAGTAAGGGTATCACAAGTCGGAAGAGGGAGGTAATAATCCCTCTTTACAAGACACTGGTTTGGCCCCATCTGGAGTACTGCATGCAGTACAGGAGGTCACACCATCACAAGGACATTAACCAAATTGAGGCAGTCCAGAGAAAGGCAACCAACATGGTGCAGGGACATCATCAGAAAACATATGAGGACAGATTAAAGGAGCTCAATATGTATACCCTTGAGCAAAGGAGGGAGAGAGGTGATATGATGGAAAAATTCAAACACCTTAAGGGCATTAACAACGTCAAAGAGCGTAACATGTTTCAATATAAGAGAAATAGCAGGACAACATAGAAACATAGAAACATAGACATTGACGGCAGATAAGGACCGCAAGGCCCATCCAGTCTGCCCATTTCTTTTTCTACCTTATAAATGTGCCATCGGCCTTTGCTCTGTCAGTGACCTATCTATTCATAGTCATTTGTATTTCTCCCTTATGCCTATCCCATGCCTGTTTGAAGCCCTGCACTGTATTCATAGCCACCACTTCTTGTGGTAAGCTATTCCATGCATCTACCACCCTTTCTGTGAAAAAGAATTTCCTCACATTCCCCCTTAATCGGCCTCCCTCTAATCTCATGCTGTGTCCTCTTGTCCTGCTATTTTTCTTATATTTAAACATGTTAGACTCTTTCACCTTGTTTATGCCCTTAAGGTGTTTAAATGTCTCGATCATATCACCTCTCTCCCTCCTTTGCTCAAGGGTATACATATTGAGCTCTGTTAATCTGTCCTCATATGTCTTCTGATGCAGTCCCTGCACCATTTTGGTTGCCCTTCTCTGGACTGCCTCAATTTGGTTAATGTCCTTGTGAAGGTGTGGCCTCCAACTGCACTCAGTACTCAGATGGGGCCTAACCAATGTCTTGTACAGAGGAATTATTACCTCCCTCTTACGACTTGTGATACCCCTACTAATACACCTAACACCCCTAGCCTTACCTACTGCTTTAGAGGTCTGCTTGGATGATTTTAGGTCATCAGTGATGATGCCCAAGTCTCTTTCTTCCTTTGTGACTGCTAGCAACTCCCTCCCAGCCTATAAGTGGCTTCAGGGTTTCTCTTCCCTATGTGCATGATTTTGCACTTCTTTGCATTAAATCCCAGTTGCCACTCTTCTGACCATTTTGCTAGTTTATCCAGATCTCTTCTCATTCTGCCCACCCCATCTGGATCATCTACTCTGTTGCAGATCTTGGTGTCATCTGCAAACAGACAAGCCTACCCCTAGTCCATCTGCGAGGTCACTAATGAAGATGTTGAATAGGACTGGCCCCAGGACTGATCCTGAGGTACCCCACTTGTGACTTGCATCTCTTCTGACTGTATACCATTTACCACCACTCTCTGTTTTCTGCCAGTCAACCAGTTTGCCACCCAGTTGACCAACTTCTGACCCACCCCGAGCCTACCTAGCTTATTTATTAATCTTCTATGTGGAACAGTGTCAAAAGCTTTGCTGAAGTCAAGGTAGGCGACATCAACTGCTCCCCCTTGGTCCACCACTCTGGTTACCCAGTCAAAGAAATCTATGAGATTAGTTTGACAGGACCTTCCTTTGTAAACCCATGCTGTCTTGGATCCTGTGCCTATGGTTCCAGGTGTTGCACTATCCTTTCCTTAAAGTGCCTCCATAATCTTGCCCACTACTGAGGCAAGACTGACTGGTCTGTAGTTCCCCGCCTCTCCTGCTACCACTCTTGTGGAGGCGGGATCACATAAGCCCTTCTCCAGTCTTCTGGGACCTCTCCTGTGCTCAGAGACTCACTAAACAATTCTGCTAATGGCTCTGCTAGTTCCTCCTTTAGCTCCTTAAGTACCCTGGGATGTATGCCATCAGGTCCCATTGCCTTATCCACCCTGAGCTTAGCAAGCTCTTGTAGGACCCTTTCTTTTGTGAAGGGAGTAGTGCTCACCTCCCTCCCCCCTGTGTCCATGATGCTGAGCTGTGGGCCCTGCCCTACCTTCTTTTCAGTAAATACTGAGCAAAAGTATCTATTTAGGATAGATGCCTTTACAGGGTCCTCCTCCTCACATGCTCCCTTTTCTCCATTAAGCTTAGCAATACCCCCTCTGGACTTTCTCCTTTCACTAATGTATCTATAGAAAGTCTTGTCACCTTCTTTTACTGTTCGTGCTAGTGTTTCCTCAGTTTGGGACTTTGCCTGCCTTACTGCCTTACCTGCTTCCCTTAGGGCAGTTTGGTATGCCTCCCTATCTTCATCCCGCTGTGTTCCCTTATATTTCCTGAAGGCCAGACAAGAGGGCACAGCATGAAATTAGAGGGAGGCCAATTAAGGCATAATGTGAGGAAGTTCTCTTTCACAGAAAGGGTAGTGGATGCATAGAACAGCCTACCTCAGGAAGTGGTGGATATGAATACAGTGCAGGGCTTCAAACAAGCATGGGATAGGCATAAGGGAGCAATACAGGTGATTATGAATAGATAGGCTACTGACAGAGCAAAGGCCGATGGCACATTCATAAGGTAGAAAAAGAAATGGGCAGACTGGATGGGTCTTGTGGTCCTTATCTGCCATCAACTTCTATGTTTCTATGTTTCTGTGATGAAGCCTGGATACAGCAAGAGTGCCAGGCCAAGGAGCAGCAGTGGTGGTGATAGTGGTTCACAGGCCTGCTGAAAAACAAAGAGAGCTGTAGGTGCTGTGAGTGGTTCACAGGCCCAGGTCAGGAGGATAATAATTGGGTTAAAGTTCACGTCGAAGACTGGAACAAAGGAGATAGAGCTAGCTGCTGTATGATCTGAAGCCGGCGGGAAAATGAACAGAGAGTACTTGGGCTGCCCACACTTATACTCAGCCTGAGGAAGTGATGTCGTGTGGGCAGCCCGTATGGAAGACTGCTAAAAGAAACTTCCACGTGACAGCGCCACCTGGTGGAACCTCCAAAGTGTAATAACCTACTGCAAGAGACCAGTCCATAGAAAATCTACTGTTACAGGTAAGTAGCCTGTGTGTTTGGTCCACCTATCTGGTGATGTGCTTCAGAAACACATCTATAACAGACCATTTTTTCTTGAACAGTGTGCTGTAGCGTTGCATGTTCTAAATCCCCTTTTTGCATCAGTTGCCTTGCCTGCATGTCCCTCCCACAGCCAGCACCTGACAGGTCCCAAAGCAATCTCCTTTACCCCGTGTCATGGCAGTAAGTGTGCCAGAGCACAAGAAGAGCGTTGTTTGCTATTAACTTTTTAAAATAAATATTTTGTCATTTCTTGCACCGTTGTCTCTTTATAGAAATGTGCATATGAGCTCATTCATTCAAGCTTTCAGTCATTCTCAGTTGGGCTGCAGGCCATGGAGGTGAGTGTGCCTGTGGCCCAATCAAGGTACTGGGGGGTACTGGGTGGATTCTGCTAGCTAATGATGGGTGGGTGTCCACTAGACATAGAGGAGGGTGGGTTGATTTTTTTTTTTTTAAATAAAACAAATAAGAGTGCCAAGCTAACTTTAGCGTGGGGTACTTAAGTTATGGCCTGTGATTGGTGGTGGGGACCACTGTATGCCAAGAAAAAAAAATGTCCCTGTCAGCAGCCAGTGGGGAGGTGGACCACTAGACACTAGTTAGAACTTTGGCCAGTGGCTACAAAATTTAACCATTGGAGGTGAAATTTTGCCACTCTATTGCAAAACAGGTACTGTTACGACTACTTACTGTACTGCACTCTACATTATTTGGCATAATGCACAGCCAGCCACATCTCTGTCTTGGGATAGTGATTTCCACACACTTTTTCATAATTGAAATGCTTTCAATAGCAACTAGTTGTTATTTTGCCATCATGCTTTGAATGTGTCTCAGTTTTATGTTTGTTACATGATTGTAACAAAAGTTGCATCTAACTACAATCAGATACCATCCTATTGAATAGCCTTTTTCACCATTCCCAAGATTGACAACCAGAAATGTTTCTATTCTGAAGAAGCTTTCATCCGCTAGTGATACAGTGAAACTGTTCCACTTTTGTACCTTGCTGTACAGTTCTGAGTGTACTAGTGCACCATGAACAACAATTCTGTCATACTGTTCTACCACTATTCCTGGTTTAATGTGTTCTGTCACACTGTGCACAGCATGGTCGTATTTTCTTTTAACTTTCTGTATTCTTGGTGTGCCAAGCAAAGTAACAGAGCCTATTTTATCACATGTGTATGGTTTTCTGGCAGTAAATGAGTTGAAAATAATTTCTGCTGGTGTTCCACATAGTTTATGTGGAAAATCTTGAAGAGACTTCTCAAGCATGAATTTCTGGCAGATCCGCATTGGCACTCCCTGTGAGTCTTTGATCATGGTACGTATGTGTCCATTGTAGGACTCGTACAGAAAAGCTGAATGAGCCCACAATGGTCCCCAGTCCCTCACACTTTTGGGTAAGTGTAATGTCAGATGAATGTTGTAGCTTAGGTTCTGTACACCATAAAATGTTTCTGTCAGTACAATAAAATGAATAAAAACATAATCACATTGATCAATTTGTTCCTTGCTAATGAACTCATTAGTTAAGACTGAAATGCCTTCTACAAAGAGACACCAGTGCAAGAAACATTTCTGTGGCAAAATTCCTTTCATAACAGGGACACTATAAAAAATAAGTCAAGCATACCACTCATGAACTTTCCAGAATTTGTACTTGGTCACTGAACGTGGTGTGCGCTATACAGTGCATGGTGGTTTTATGCTTAGTGGTCTGGAATCTATCATCTCTATCTGAGAGCCAAGATAAAATGGATCATTGTGATGCTTGCTTTCAATCCATATATGCATCATTTGCCTTGCAACACCCAGAAGGGCACAGTGCATGTAATCAGGAACAAATCTTTCAATTACGTCAAAGTCGGGAATACACATTGGTGTACTTGGTCCTTTGACACCATCATATGGCTTTTTATTTTGAAAGGCTACTTTTCCCTGACTCAGAGTATCTTTGTGGTTTCTTAATACTGTTTTGTCATTGTAAGGAAATACCCTTACTGTTCTCTGTCCTTTTGGAACAATTATGCCTTGATCCATACAGAAAACACATCCATATTGACCATTGAACTGCATCAGATTCTGCACAAGAGGTATAGCAACAGAATTGCAAATTGCTACTGCACAAAACATTTTTGAATGTATTGTTTTTTTGTGTCTGCACTCACCCATGTAATACCATCTGAAATTAAGGTGCAGCACTCCTCCACAAAGGGTTCCAAGCAAACATTCATGTCTGGCTTTCTGCTCCCAAACCAAACTGAGGCCATCATAATGTGCTTTAACCTTATCTTTGGGGGAAATTCATTGAGAACGCACAGTACTGGCCAAACAATTTATTTTAAAGACTTAAATACTGGAATGCCATCACGGTTAAAATTAAGTGAGAATGAATGACCATGCCCCCTTAGAAGAGCTTTATATAAAGCACCATCTGGAATGTCAGTGTAGCTGCCAGTGTTTTACCTCATACTGTGTGTTTCCAATTGCTTTTGTACATCTGGGTCATTCAAAAGAGTCTCTATCTGATGTTTCAGAGACATATAAAAGAAAAAAACAACCTTTTGTAATGCTATCAGATGCATTCCAGTTTTCGCTACAAAATGTGCTTGAGCCTGAGTTCATGTCTTTACTTAACAGTGTCTCACATTTTTGAGAAATGTAGTACAAATCTATAACTCCCTTCACATGTGTAAAGACATTTTCAGAATGGTACTTGGAAAGTGGGATGTTGCAATCACAGCTAATGAAGTTCATGATTTGTAGAATGTCTTCTAGTGCTTCATTAGTAAGTTGATGCTTCACTTCTAATGCAAGTAGGAGAAGGTAGTTCTGCTCAAGTGGTGATAATTTCTTCTAGGTTTCCTCATTTTCTTCCTGAAAAGTTGTGTAACCCCAGGACCCCTGCCTTTTTGCAAAATGACAGGTGGCATGCTGTTGAAGCTGACAGCAGTACCTGGTGGGGACTGGGTTTGGGGAGGATTAGGTTACTCGGCACGGGGGGCCTAGGTTTGGCTACTCTGCACAGGGGCAGCCAAGTAAATCCGAACACAGGAAGCAATAACTGTAATATCCAAAACCAGGATTTGGATTCTACAGTGTGAATTTTGTTCACATCCAAACTGAACAAACAAAGCATAGCTGGACCCCCACAGGGCTACATTCCTGGTAATGCAGATTAGAGACAACAGAACACTTCTTCACATTTCCAGCCCTCAGGCTCTGAACCCACCAGGCACACAGCCCAGACTTGCACGCAGCTTTGGGTACACAGCCTGACTTGTACACTACTTGGGTTTTCCCCACTGGCCCGGCTCCCCCGCTGGCCACTTGATCCGTGGTCCATTTTGGGAAATGAACCAGTTTTCCAGTTGGTGGCTCCCCAAACCATCTTAGAGTCTTCGACTCCTAGAGGGAATTTTCCATCCAATCCCACATCTGGGTACTTCCCTCATCACTGGCCAAGTGCATGAGGCAAAGTAGAAATCCATAGAGCAAATCCATAGAGGTGGACCTGGTTACTAAAGATGGGGGGTCTCCCACCTCCAGCTCCCACAATCCATACCGAGCCATTTCTCTGGAAACTAAACAACTCTTTTCTGAAAGCTTGACAATGTAGATTACTGGGTAGATGTATGTCACATCTCCTCTACATGTCTTGACTTCCACTATGTGCTGGATTTGAACATACTTTTACTTTTGGCTAAGCCTATTACTCTTGGCCTCCCACTACTTCAGTAGTCCAATCCCCACTATCACACAAGTCCCAGGATGAAAACATGGGCCCTTTAGAAACAGCAGAAACTCACCCTCTGGTTGCAGGTGCCCCACAGGTGAATCACAAACTCTTCTTGTTTCCCAAAAATTCTTGGACCAAATAAGGCAGCTTCTACACTAGAAGAAGCCAGGGCATTGCCCCTGGAATATGCAGGCTGAACTTTTCCTGCCCATCACCGGAGGGATGGGGCACTGAGACCCAAATCAGAAGTCTCCACCACTTTAAAACTAGCTTATGTGTCTCTCTTTAGGCGGAAACACACACCTTTTTCCTAAATGTAGCCCTATGTCAGGGCTGAGGCTCCAAGAGCCTAACACAGAGCTGCTGTACTCTTTTGGCAGCATGCTCCAAACTCCAACTGACTTACAGATTACTGTTCAAACCTCCCAATATTCTACTCCAACTCCCTGCTGCAGATTCCATTGTGGCTTATGCAGCTGCGATATTTCTATGGTGATGCCATCCCTCAGTCTCAGCTGAGACTGAGAACAGAGTGAGACAGTGTGAAACCCATTTAACTGGAGTTTCACAAGCTGCCTTCCCTGCCTACCACTAGGTCTTACTGGGATTCTAGTAACCCCGGGTAACAAGGGGGTTACACTCACCCTTGACCAGGAAAATGACTGCCCGCAGTCATTGTTTACCCACCTTTTGGCCATCCCACCCTATGTGCTACCTGCGGAGGGGGGTGATCAGGCCCCCTCCTACCATGTGTGAGCACAGGCAGGCAACACTAAGGGCCTAGAAGCCTTTAGCTGACATATCAGCCTCTACTCTACTCATTTACTATGTCCGCCTAGTGGCTCTGGTAGAACTGTCCAGAGCATTGCCCTAATAGATCAGCACTGCAGTCCCTATGGCCATTCAGGACCACAGCCTGCCTATCCCCCTAGCCCTCTAGGGAAAATCTCTCTGCCTCTAACTTAACACCCCAAAATAAAAACAACCCGGGGACCTCCCCAACCTTGGGCAACCTGTAACCACACACCAAGAAAATAATACCACATTATTACATCACTTTACTGCCTCTTCCCTACTCCCACAACCACACCTGTGGAAGGAAAGGGTTAATACAGTAACAACAACAATAACAACACCACAGTACTTTAAATTACTACACACTAAAGTACTAGTGAGGAACTCTGATGAGCCCCTCCTCCTCTTTTTGTCTTCCCTACTATCTTCTCCAGGAACACCTGCAAGAAAAAGAAAGACAACACACACTCCTAATCTGCATACACAGTCTACCTAAACCCCTACCATCAAAACACTGAAGAATCCCAAAAAGATTTTTTTAGAAAAAGGTAGAAAACTGTATATACACTAGAAAACAGTAGAGAACAATGACATTATTTACAATACACATTTGGGGGGATGGAGTGCCCTGAAAGTCCCAACTAGTGACCACAGTGCCCGAAGGCTAGTCCATTAAAAAGTCTCTCCTGGGCCGGAGTCTGGTGAAGCACAGTTCTAAAAGGCGAAAGTTCCGAAGGGGAGAGTTTTTGAGGACAGTTCACACATTCTGGAGTCTGCTAGTGTAGGGTTTGTACTACAATGTCATAAAGATAGAAAAGTTTGGACTTACCAGCCCCTTGTAGTACGAAAAATCTTAACCGACCTGCACCTCTGCCGAAGACTCTCCCTGGCAGCATTTCTTCCGATACAGCTGGGAGGACATCTTCCGGGAACCACAGGAGGGCACATATGGGAAATGCTGGGATAATTTCATCTCTGGAGATGGAACCTTAGAACAGGAACAAAATGGAAAACAGCTGGTTTGGCGTCATCCGATTACCAGGCGATGGCTAAGGATACAGCTGGGCTGGTGCCCTCTCTGGATCTGAAGTCATCTGGTGGGCCAGTCAATGGATTATAGAAAGGCCAGTACCCTATAGAACTGATGAATGTGGGGCACCTGAGTCCTGGATGTCCATACTGGTGGATCAATAAAGGCACTTCACGGGCTGGTGTGGCAGTATTGACTACCACTGCTTGGCATTCGATTTAGGAGGCATGGGCACATTTCCTGGGAGGTTCTTGCACTGAGGCCAATAGTACCAGGGGTAAGGCACTTGAATTATTACCCCGTCTGGGTGCACATAATTCACACAGTGGGAGATTTCACATCCCTCTCCATCCACTATTCGCACTCTGTCCATAAACAGTGTCCTGCCTCTCTTCCACTGGGTATATTTCTCATGAAACAGCCTGTTTTTTACATGCTTGTTTGCCCCAGGATGCACACCTTTCATTGCTTCAGCCCAGATCCAGGATTTCCTGCTGTTCTCAATCTCGTCCCAGACTTTCCAAGGAAAGGTAGGAAAGGTCATTCCATAGATCTCATTTGCCTTTCTACGAACCAGTCTCTCCTCTTTACTAGCTTTGGTCAACCTGAGACAGCTAGCCAGGCTTGGGGGTGGCCAGTCCTGGTTCTGCCAGCTACGCATTCTTAACAAAATTAAAAACAGATCCCTGACTTCTTCTTCTTCTTGCATAGCCAGGACAGTGGCATCACCACTCTCTTCCATGCGTTCCTCCGAGGCAAGAGCTTGAGGCTTTGTACCCGCTCCTTTTTCACAAGGCCACATAAGTTCCCCCTCATCTTCCTCTTCACTAAGAATCTGAGCCCAGGAGTGAGCAGTCATCTTCAATCCTGAGACTATCCACTCATCACTAAGCGGGGAGGTCGACACCTCCCACTCAAAGGCCTCCCGCATCTCATCTTCTCCTATGAGACTTGGACTAGGCTCCCCCTTCCAGGGGTCTACTGATGCTTTATCCAAACTTTCATTCTGGGATCCAGCATCCGAAACTTCAACTTCTGGTTCTGTCTCTAACTCTGCACCCTCTAGCTTTGTGCCACACCCCCACAAGGGGCCTTCTTCCACAGGCTCCGCCTGGTGCTGTGTGCTGCCAACTGCAGATTCCTGAACCTTTGTCCACGTGGGAGCCAAACAAATTTGAGGCGCTTTATACAAGCCATATTTTTCTAGGCATCCAGCACAGTGAGGTATCATGAAGACGTCCCTTCCAGCTCTCAAGCATATTTGACACACATGCACTGGAAAACCAGGAATTGTGACATGAGGAGGCAGTTGTCCTCCATAGCACCACTTTTCAATATCCCTCAGTCTATTCACTGTTGCTGTTACTGCAGCCCGGGCATGATCCGGGAAACGAGGTGGTCCTGAGGCCATAACTGCAGAAAAACAAACAAAAGCTCACTGTAACTGAAAGTCCCAGTTTACTGAACACTCTCTTTACTTTTTAAAATGGCTCCTCTGCTGCTGTGTTTACTTTACTACCCCACGCTGTAATGGTGGCGGCAGCACTCCTGTGCATCAACATCCAGAAAGTGGGTCAAGCCACTGCGCATCCAATTTACACACACTACTGATAACTTTTGCTCAAACTGCACAAACTTGCACTGTTCTTGTTCTAAACACATTTACTTGACTTTCCACAGACTTTTTACATGCTGGAAACATTTCTTTGACTCACAGTCCCTTAAAGCTTCAGGTTTTTAAGCACAGGATTGCCTGTAAAACTAGTGCTGCACATCTGGTTACAACTCACAGTCTGTGTCTGGCTTTAAACTTTAAACCGATGCTGAACTTATTACTATGCACACAGTCAATGGCTTAACAGACTTGCACTTGCTGGTAGGACTTGCCACAGTCATTACTTGCAAAGCGACTGCACTGCTACACACACATTTAAATGGCTTTTAGCAGAAAATCACTGTTTGAGCAATTTCAGTGTTGGTACTTACAGTTATCAGTAGCTGTCAGCTGTGATGGGGAAAAATGGCCTGTAGCCAGTCTTGGAGGCCTCAGAACAGAAACAGGCGGGCAGTCCTGCCGATTGTCTCCTCGGCCATCACACTTGCAATTCAGACGATCGATTAGCGCGTTGAGCCCCATTTTAAACAAGCAAGTCTAGTTTTAGAAGGTTTACAGCATTTTTAACAGTCCGCGACGCTCCTCCACAAGCCAGTACACGCACTCCACTCACACTCCCTCTCGAATGCTGGGGCAGTCACTGTAGAGCTGGCTGAGGGGCAGGACTGATTGCAGCCTCACCAATCACACGATGCCATGCAAATGAGCCTTTTCTTCCTCGCGAGTGCTCTTCTCCTCACGGCGATCGTCGAGCAGGCAAATTTAAACTGCAGAATGCAATTTTTTTTTCTTAACTAACTCCACAGCGGAAGCCCATTTCAGCCATTTAACATAGCCATTCACACCTGCAAGTCTCTCAGTTCATTCAAGAAGCATTTCCAATGTCCAGGACAAAATTTTCTTGTTGCTAACCCTAGTCTTCTACACTTTTCTTTACCACAGTTCATTTTAAAAGCATTTCCAACATCCAGGGCACAGTTTTCTTGTTGCTACCCCTAGTCTTCCACACTTTTCTTTACCACAGTTCATTTTAAAAGCAGGCAAAAATGCTGTAAACAATTGATGCAGGACAAGGGCACACTGTTTGGCTTTACTGCTCCTTGGTAAACAGTTGTCATTTTAAACAGCAGCATAAGATCCACAACACACAGCAAAACACTAGTTAACTTGCTTCAGCTTTTGGGCTACTCACTGCCAGATAGCCAAAATGCTAGCCTCTTGCCTGAGCACCTTTCCTCCCAGAATTAAATCCAAAGCGGTCCCTCCATTTTTGTAACCCCTGGACTCCTGCCTTTTTTCAAAATGACAGGTGGCATGCTGTTGAAGCTGACAGCAGTACCTGGTGGGGACTGGGTTCAGGGAGGATTAGGTTACTCAGCACAGGGGGGCCTAGGTTTGGCTACTCTGCACAGGGGCACCCAAGTAAATCTGAACACAGGAAGCAATAACTGTAATGTCCAAAACCAGGATTGGGATTCTACAGTATGGCTTTTATACACATCCAAACTGAACAAATAAAGCATAGATGGACCCCCACGGGGCTACATTCCTGGTAATGCAGATTAGAGACAACAGAACACTTCTTCACATTTCCAGCCCTCAGGCTCTGAACCCACCAGGCACACAGCCCAGACTTGCACGCAGCTTTGGGTACACAGCCCGACTTGTACACTACTTGGGTTTTTCCCCAGTGGCCCGGCTCCCCAGCTGGCCATTTGATCCATGGTCCATTTTGGGAAATGAACCAGTTTTCCAATTGGTGGCTCCCCAAACCATCTTAGAGCTTTCGACTCCTAGAGGGAATTTTCCTTCCAATCCCACATCTGGGTACTTCCCTCATCACTGGCCAAGTGCATGAGGCAAAGTAGAAATCCACAGAGCAAATCCATAGAGGTGGACCTGGTTACTAAAGATGAGGGGGCCTCCCATCTCCAGCTCCCACAATCCATACCCAGCCATTTCTCTGGAAACTAAACAACTCTTTACTGAAAGCTTGGCAATGTAGATTACTGGGTAGATGTATGTCACATCTCCTCTACATGTCTTGACTTCCACTATGTGCTGGACTTGAACATACTTTTACTTTTGGCTAAGCCTATTACTCTAGGCCTCTCACTACTTCAGTAGTCCAATCCCCTCTATCACACAAGTCCCAGGGTGAAAACATGGGCCCTTTAAAAACAGCAGAAACTCACCCTCCAGTTGCAGGTGCCCCACAGGTGAATCACGAACTCTTCTTGTGTCCCAAAAACTCTTGGACCAAATAAGGCAGCTTCTACACTAGCAGAAGCCAGGGGGTTGCCCTTGGAATATGCAAGCTGAACTTTTCCTGCCCCATCACCGGAGGGATGGGGCACTGAGACTCGAATCGGTGGTCTCCACCACTTTAAAACTAGCTTATGTGTCTCTCTTTAGGTGGAAACACACACCTTTTTCCTAAATGTAGCCCTATGTCAGGGCTGAGGCTCCAAGAGCCTAACACAGAGCTGCTGTGCTCCTTTCGCAGCAAGCTCCAAACTCCAACTGACTTACAGACTACTGTTCAAACCTCCCAACATTCTATTCCAACTCCCTGCTGCAGATTCCATTGTGGCTCATGCAGCTGTGATAGTTCTATGGTGATGTCATCCCTCAGTCTCAGCTGAGACTGAGAACAGAGTGAGACAGTGTGAATCCCATTTAACTGGAGTTTCACAAGCTGCCTTCCCTGCCTACCACTAGGTCTTACTGGGATTCTAGTAACCCCGGGTAACAAGGGGGTTACAGCTGCAAAACAGTTCTGTCAGTATCTCATCATTTTATTATATGACTGTACATCCATTGCCAGCTCATCTGTTCAATGTGAATAACTACATAACTATCCATGCTACTAGTGCCTTTTTTACAATAATGCATACCAGACATGTACTGAGCATTATCTTCAAATAGAAGCATATTATTAACACATCTTTGCAATAAACTACTTTTTTTTATTACATTTTCCCTTGTGTCTGTACTTGTAATCTATTTGCATCTGTCTGTTTACTATATTCTGCTGTTCAGGTTACATCAGTGAAGAACAAAAAAGTAATTTGTCCTTAACTGGGCAATCAACTGACAGGTAAGTTGCATAATGTCTGGAATACCTTACATAAAAAAAAATTAAAAAAAAACTAGCATGTTTTTGTAGAGGGATGAGGTGCTGCATGTGTTATTTTAATTTATGCTGCCATATAAGGTTAGGGAATGCCTCTTATTTGTTTAAAAGTCATCCGGGGGTAGGAGGTAGCAATACTTATCAACTGAATGGTACATTTAATGTCATCTGGTGTACCCTGTCCACCACTGTATCTGAAGTGCCCCTGAAAGGAGGTCTGTGGCAAATGCTACTGAATGGGTGGATGGGGAAGATCTGGGAGGATGTCCCGCTAATGAGTTTTTGTGTGACTACTCACATTCATGTGTGTATGTGCGGTAATATGCCATGACCCAACAAGCATTTGTCCATGCCAGATGTTGTCTTGTTGGCATTGGCAGTGCAGGAGTAAGATGCATACTAGTAATGGCAGTGAAGTGTGCAACCCCACCCCACCCTGCAGAGATTGACAGGCATTGTGGGTGCCTTTGTGTCATTATCCATAATGCTCATGCCATTTCACCTCACCCTACCCTGCAGACACCAACAAGTGTTGTGGTGTGCCTTGGGGTCTTCAGGCCTTACACTGACCTCATTCCATAAGGAAATACACTGAGATGGATGCAGTATAGGAGAATGGGGTGAACTTCAAGGCTGAAGGATCCAAGACACATGCTAACACCTGTCACTGGATACAGGATGGGGGTAGAGGTTGACATGGCAAGAGCATTTAAGCCGACAATCCAAACTAACACCCCTGACACCTGTGACTCTCTTCAGGGTGGAGCATTATGGTTCAAAACCTTAACACTCTATGCATTTGTTTATATATTCACTACAAATTTTCAACATGGGCTTTCTGTGATCCCAACTCATGAACACTTGTACTATCAGTTCATTAGCTGAAAGGTGATTTTGCACAGCAAATGCACCATTTGTCACCACAGGTTCACAAACACACAGTATTTCAGGCAGGATGTGAAATATGACAGCTGTACTGTTCATGAGGAGGTGTAACAAATGGCAATGTTGAAAATCTTGAGTGAAAATATGAAAACTTTGTGAAGTCAGGAGCATGCAGAGAAACTGCACAACTCACACCCGTGACACAATTATGTTTTTTTTTTAACAACATTTTCAACAATGGCATTTTGGGACCCCTGCTCATGAACAGTGTCACTGATTATGTTAATCTGTCCAGAAATTTAATTTCCCGATGTGACCGTTCCACTGTGCGTCACATGTGTGAAAACATATCTCAGGTAATCTGTGAAACAAGACAGCTTTACTGTTCATAAGGATGTATGAAAAAATGCCAAGGCTGAAAATCTGAAGGAAAAATATTACAAATTGTCTAAGTTTGGAAAGAGCATGTAAACTTTACAATGCACGATCTTAATGCAGTAGATTTTTGTAATTTTTGTCACCAAATCTGTGACATAGGCTTTTTGGGTCCAAACCACATGAACAGTGGTACTGTCATTTTGTTAATCTGTCATGAAAGGTGATTCCATTCAGTGACCGCACAATCATCTTTCATTGCATAATAACAACATACCAGAGCATGTGTTCATTAGGTGGGGTCCCAAGAACAACATATTTAAAATTTTGAGCCATAATTCTAAAACATTGCTGAGATATCCACTGAAGTTGCCCCCCGCCCCATTGATGTCATTATATAGCTTACCATTATTTCTTCATTTAGCCATTTAGCAGTTTGGCTTTCAAGAGTCCAGATGCATAAAGCTCCAAAGAGGATCACAGTGCTGGACCTCCAGAGGTAAGTACGTCATGGGGGGGTGCAGGGAGGTGGAATGCACAGAAGGTGGGTACAGATTGCTGGAGGGGGTGCAGGGGACTATTGGGACCATTTTAGTTTTTACAGTTGAAAACAAAAAGTGAACAATGAGGGACAGTTTTCTTTATTTACAGGAGAACTAAAAAAATAATGTTGGGCACACTGGGGTTGGCTACCATTCTGTCCCAAGACCTTCTTGGTGGAATATTGGGAATACTGTGGTGGACTCCCAGAGTGCACCTTGATTTTTTTGGAGGGTGGAGAATGAGGTGCACACTGTGGTGGGCTCCCTGTGTGCCACATGACTTTCATGGGGGATGTATGGCATACTGGTGTGGGCTGAAAGCACGCCCCCTGAGTTTTGGGGGGCTGATGTCAATGGAGATTGGGAACTGTCAGCAAAGAAAGTGTATGTGTGGGGGGGGGCAAGATACTGATGGTGATTATGCCTTGTCTGCAAAGAAATAAAAAAATACCACCAACAGCTTAATCTGGTTCAAGGTCAGTTGGCATTCATCTGTATCCCCCTCCCCCGGGTCGTGCCTGAAAATAGGCAGGATTTGTCTAGTGCACTTACCCGGTCAACAAAAGCTAAATAAAATAAATAAATAAATAAAATAAAGTGTGTGTGTGGTGGAATATGCCAACATGGGTAATTGGCCACCACCTATGTCGGTATGGTGACTGTCTGTGGGAGACATCAGGAACAGCCATATTTATTGAAAAATTACACCAGAAAAGGCTTGTTGTGGAGGTGTGTCATCTCCTACTGCCTGACGACCTCGTCTCTGATTGCAGTGGAGAATTCTTTCAACGTGGTGGTACTGTCCATAAGTTCCACTTCACTGTTAACATGCTGGCTAATTGGGTGCTGATGGATGGACCTACTAAAGTGTGCCCTGCATTCACCAAGACTGACACACTTCTCAGTGTGGTACTACCACCACATGTAGCTTGCACCTGCATACAAAACATAAAAAGTTGCAAAAACAGAAACGAAATCTCTACATTAAAAACACATACTAATAAAACCCAATATTGTGCTTACCTTATTAGGAACAAGTGGTAGTTGTTTGTCTCTTCTATCCTCATTTCCATTTACATCATAACTGATGTTGCCTGACATATAAAACTCAATATCATCTATTTCAGCATCTTCATAATGTCCATTATCTGTTCCTGAACATTCGGTTGATCCATGTCCAGCATGCCTCTTGGTATTTATGCACTCTGTTCTGCATGACCCATCTCTGATCATATACAAAATAATAGATGGGTGATCATCCACAACAAGGCTATGTTTCCCTTGAGGGGGTTGATGACATCATAGAGACCTCAAGAGCAAATCTCAAGAGGCCTCCCTGATGTCATCAACTCCCAAGAGGGAAACAGCTTTAGTTGTGGATGGTCACCCATCCACTATTTTGTATAGTATATGGTTAGGGCTTATTTTGATTGTTTTACCTCATGAAGCTCACTCCAGCTTCTCCCCACTCCTGTTGCTACTTGCTCCAGATTTGCCCCACTCCCATTATCTCCTGCTTCTCCCTGCTCCCGTTGCCACTTTTTCTGCTTCTCCTATTCACTCAGGCATTGGCAAAGATCATTTTTTTTTAAATTTAAAAAAGTTTGCTTTTGTGACATGGAGCGATGAAAGCTCCTAGTGTCAAAAAAAGCAGTGTCCACTACTCGGAGCTCACTAAACTTCAGCCACCATGTTGGCGTAGTTTTTTTCGTCGAGCTTGGTGGAATGAGCCAACAGAAGGCAGATCAAAGCTTAAAAGTTGTTGTACAATCGATGTGATGTCAGAACGATAATACAACAACTTTTATGACCTTTGAACTGCCCAACAAGATTTTGAAAGCCACTAGTGTCCATCAACAATAAGCCCTAACCATATACCAAATCACTGTTCTGTTCAGTAAGCTGTGTTGACATTGTATGTTGTTCTCTGTTGTTCATGTCATTGCCATTTGCTACATTTATAATACATTTTTCTTGTTTATTCATGATGAGTCTTAACAATTGCTCCACTCTTCTGTCATTTAAACATTCTTGTTGTCTGGCATGTTCTGTGTAATGTTCACTGTCATTTATGACCTAATTATTAGTGGAGTTTATGTCCTTACAATGTTCGGTGCCTCCTTTTCCATATTCAGCTATGTTTAATTTGTCTGCTGCATTGATCGTTTTCTTTGCTACCTCATCCTCTGTTTCTTTAGTTACCACTTCCTGATTTTTGTTATCTTCTGTATAATGTCACTGCCTTTGTGTACCCCCTCAGTATTGTAATACAGTTCATCACAATCTTCTCTGCCTTGTTTTTCATGTTCTGCTATGCATGTCAAGCTCTGAAAGAGCTGTCTTGGATAGTTTTGTTGAACACCTATTTCTGGTTCATCAATTTTCGTATCGTGGTGTGTGTCAAGTTGTGCATTATGTTCATGGTCATCATGTACCACCTCAGTATATGAGTACTGGTCATTACAATGTTCTGCAGCCCTGGTTCCATCTGCGACTGCCGTTCCATCTTTTCTCATGCATTTCAATCGCTGTTCTGCATAGCATGTTTCCTTTTGCTCAAGCTCCTCTGCTGCTCCTTTTGATAAATCTTCATGGTCTGTGTCTGTGTGTAGAGTTTAGGTTCATCATGAGCAACCTTAGTTTTACAGAACAGCACCTCACAATGTTCTGAACTTCCTTTTTCATGCTGTGCAATGCAGTTTAAGTATTGCATTGCCAGTTTTCTTGTGTGTCTGCTGTTCATCATCACTTCTGAGTCTCAGTTTGCTTATTACTATAATTTGCATGGAAAGACATTTCTCAGGAATGACTTTCCTTCCTGTAGTAATGTGACATACTCTTTGTATCCTTGTCCTTAATGTTTCTTCTATAGTCTAATCCATAGTCATAATTACAAATACTGCAGTTTTCCTTCTCTTCATTGTTGTTTCCATATTCACAACCAATGTGGTCAAACAGAACACCTTCTAATGTCCTCTGTACTAATGCCTACTTCAATGTTTGCATTCTGTGTAACTTGTAGTGGACATCTTTTTACAGAATTACATGATGTACGTATTTTCCCTGTAAATAAATGATAATCTATGTTACTACTATTCCCTAACACCTCGTTTTCAAAACCTATGAAGGTAATGCTCTATCACAGATGTACTCATTTAAAATGTTAAAATTAAATGACTATAGATAGCCTCGTTGCTGCTTACAGTGATGCTACCGACTCTCGCTTTTTGAATGATCATACCCGCTTGGTAATGAAATACCACTTTTAGGACTGTAGGCCATAACTTTCCTCTCAGTGTGATGGTATTCATGCATTACAACTGCTGTAGTGTCATCTTGGGTACCTCTATAGAGGTACTCGGCTACTAATGTTATATGTTATCAACAAATGCCTTGTTAAAGCACACTATTACTCATATTGGTCTCTTTTTCCTCTGTCATAAAAGCATCTCCCATTATTGCAATGTACTTAATCTGTGGTTTGCAATATTTCACAATATTTAATTAATTGGTTATTGTATACCGTGAACATCCCATGGCACTTTCTGAATTGTTGGTCAAGCTTTGCTTAAGGACATTACAGATTTCAGTGTACTTTTCGTAAAAAGTACATGCACTTTTACCTTGTCATGTTCCAAGACTTTCTGACATTTCTCAAAAACAAAATTCAGTTTTTAACAGTTGCCAAACCCATGATATAAGTTCAATAACCCACTCCAGACCTTGGGTATACCAGCCATTGATGCACTTCCTAGTTGGTTTGAGGTTACTCAGGCTAATGACTTCATGCCTCACTATGCAACTGTGTTGTGTATTAATGCCTGGTATCCTCACAGTCTGTCAAGGGTAATAGCTTACACATTAATTTATTCATCATATAAAATAGTGGATCTCTGACATGAGGTGCTGATGTATCCTGCAGTTCTGTCTTCACATTCCACATACAATCCCTAGAAACAAACCTTCACCAAATGTACAGACACTAGTAAAATAGAAACATAGACTTTGATGGCAGATAAAGACTGGTTGGCCCACCTAGTCTGCCCATTTCCCTACCTACGGGATAAGTTACAGATCCTAGTTAACCAACAGTCTATTTCTTCCTATCCCCCACAAGAATTGTCCTATGTCTGTCCCATGCATTCTTGAATTCTCCCACAGTTTTAGACTCCACAACCTTCTCAGGAAGGCTGTTCCATGCGTCCACCACCCTCTGTGAAAAAAATACTTCCTCACATTGCCACTGAGCTGCCCCCCCCATCTTCAAATTGTGTTCCCTAGTACAAACTTTTACCACATGTCCATTTATTTGGGTATTCTGATATCCATTTAATAAGGTATTCTGTTACTTTAAAGCTTTCTGTTAATGATTTCCCATTAATACTAACTTTTCCGACTGACAAATCTTTCCTCATTGAAACTGCATGTAGTTGTATTGATATGACTGTCCAGCTGTATACAGTTCAACAGTGATTCAATAGATTCAGGTACTGGCCCATTGGGTAGTAACATGCTCCACCAGGCCAGCATGGTGTATGTTTCTTATGTCAAGTTTACAAAGTCCTATAACACCATTCTTCATAATAGACTAATAATGCAGAAATGCAGACCACGGTGCACAGCTCAGGGTTTTTGCTTCCTTGAGAACTGGTGGTCCACCTGGAGGGATATAGGCCTATACTGGTGCAATGGTCTGCATCTGTCTTGCAGTGAATCCAGGATCCTAGGTGATATGTTTAAATGCTTCATTGGCAAGCATTTGCAATAGCCAAGGGGGAGGCAATGAATAGGAGCACGGAAATCCAAACATACCTGCACAAAACAGGGTACTTAGTGCAGCAAACACCAAGTTAGAGAACTCAATAGGGAGAAGGACAGGGGTACTTGGAGAAAAAGGAAAAGGCAGTAAGGACAGGGTTGGGGCTAAAAGTGTTAATGCAATCCAAAACTTGCATGCAATAACTACAAATGCCCATGGTGTGGTTAACAATCTGCTTGAACTAGGGCCCTTGATGTAAAGAAATGCCTTGATATAATAACATTCATGAAAACATGGTAGACCAGGAACTATGACTGGTGTTATAAATTACAGCTGAGTGTATGAACAGTATGAATTTGGCATGGCAAATCACATGGTGAAACATCATAATAAACTTATTTTTACTAACACTGTTGGATGCTGGCATGGCCATACCAGGTGAGGCCATGCTAGCATCCAAGGGCAGGAGTGACAACTTTCACTACGTGTAAGACTGAGTGTGGCAGATGTAAAGGAACACATGAAACAGATGTGAGTTCCACAGATTAATGTTGGCACTGCTACCATTAATATTTATGCATTGATACAGCATACCTTTTTTTTTGTTCCCCAACTACCACGTACTGCTTTGTATAACATTTCTCATACACAACATGCATTAAAGCAATGACTATGACTTTACCTTTCTGTCTTCAAGTCTTCAGATCTTACATGCCATCTTGCAGTCCTGCAGACTAAAAAAGGTTATCAATACATGCAAAGAAAATGTACGTCATTACGATGCCAAATCATCAATGTTCTATGAAACAAGCATTTTAAGTGTCATCACTGAATCTATTTAACATGCTTGTTATGTGGTATTACCAGATGTCATCATCCGTACAGTTCTGTAGAACACATTTAAAAACTTTTCTGTTTTGAGCAGGCATATCAGACCAGCAGAATACATTTCTTTCTTTTACAGTCATTTTTGTGTGTTTTTTTTTCTCTACTTTCACACTTCTGCATGTCCCCTACATGACACGGACATGTGGAGGATTGAGCACAAATGCCTTGCTAGACAACTAATCCTAACAGTTGCCTGTTAATGTCTCTGCTAATCCCAGCACCTCAGTTTGGTGATGCAGGAACTACGTGCGGTCAACAATCACAGTACAAAGAGGAGAGCAACTGCTCAATCCTGCTCAGTCCCCCCCCCCCCAACATGCTGGCACCCTGTCGGACAGATGTGGTTACGAACACTGATCAACGGTAAAGTGCAAGTTAAGTTTTCAAGCACCTTTTTCCAACTGGACATCTATTGGAATGTATATCTGAGTCTCAGACATCATGGGAATTACTTTGTTTTACACTGTAATGTTTTTTTCTTCAATGTTCCATACTGCTGTACCTGTGTATTTAGTTGTAATGGTGCACACAACTTTCTGCATATTAAATTTATTATAAATAAAGCTTCTGGCTTCATAAAGGTACCATTTCCTCCAATTTCCTGTACTTAGTGTTGGTATCACCACTTCCCTTTCCCACTGGATGCACATGGAAATTAGCTATTACTACCTAGAGTGCTGTTCCAGGTGATATTTATCAAGTAATTAAATAAAATAGGCTAAATACATGCAATCTAGTATCACTACTGCTAGTTATAGTACTACTTACACAATGTGTCTCACACTTGTTTGGGTTCTTTTTGGAATGCCGTGGCTTCCAGAGTTCAAGTACTGTTTGCACAAGCTGGTATTTGAACCATGTTCAAAGTGTACCAGCAACTACCTGTTAAATGTAAAACAATTAATTTGTTACTCAATTGTTATGTCAACATGAACATATTATGCTCAAACATGACACTTTTTTCTTTACTCCCCTTGAATCATTGTTTGTCACAACATGTTTAATGCTGTGTTGCCAGCTATGTATTATTGTCTTGAAAACGTTATCACTACAATGAATATAATCACTGCCTTACTATTCATGCTTGCTAAAGTCAAATGGCTACCAATGCCATGATTGGGATCACTGCTGCTAAAAATGGCTGTTAACGGGACTATCTGACTTTCAATTGCCACACAGTGCAACCAATAAACTCCTACACAGTATTGCAGGAGCTTAAGAATCACACTGGGACACCACAAGGTATGACCTTTGTGGACGGGCAGGTGCAAGAGAAGAATATCTGACAGGCTAGTTGAAGACAACACCAAAAAGAAGATTTTTTTTAAATGTACACTGATTGTCCATGTCAATGATGAGGGTAGCAGCCGCTGCACCAAGGACTTCAACACATGGCTAGAGATTTGGTGCTGAGAAAAATGTTTTTATTTCATTGTGAATGGTCAACCCACTTGGAGGAATGAGACCTTGTACAAGGGGAATAAGTTTTGTTGATATTTTCAATCCAAATTGTCAACCCGGGTGTTTTGTCACCCAACCTCATGAACAGTGGCACAATGAGTTTGTTAAAGGTGATTTTGCACAGTGACTGCATTTTGGCACCACAAGTGAGAAGGCACATTTAGGGCAGAATGTGAAAAATGACAGCTGCACTGTTCATAAGGATGTGTAAAAAAAAAGGGCATTGTTGAAAATATAAAAAATTGGTAAACTCACAAGCGTGCATAGAAACTGTGCAACTCACGCCCATAACGGAAGTATTTTTTGGACTTGTTTTAACCAAATTTTCAACATAGACATTTTGAGAACTCCAGTCATACAGTGTCACTGTGATTTTATTACTCTGTCCTGAACATTGATTTCCCACAGTGACCGTGCCGTTGTGCGCCACATCTGCAAAAACACATTTTGGGAAGGATTTGAAAAATGAGAGCTGTACTATTCATAAGGAGGTGTCAAAATGGCAATGCTGAAAATCTGGAGTGAAAATATTAAAAAATTGTCCAACTTATGAGTGTGCATTGAAACTGTGCAATGCACACTTTGTAACAGTCATTTTTGGGAATTTTTCAACTTAATTTATAAGATAAGGTTTTTGGGACCCCATCTCAGGAACAGTGTCATTGTCATTTCATTACTCAGTCCCAAAAGGTGATTGCACACAATGACAGTGAAATTACTTTTTGGGAATAAGTAACGAGATGACACTACATGGGTTCATGAGGTGGGATCCCAAGCATCTGATGTTGATAATTTGTAGGAAAAATTCCACAAAATGGCCAAGATATCCACTTGAGTTGAAAATCCCCAATTTTTGCAATTATACAGTTTACCATAATTTCTTCAGTTCGTGGTCATGTTTGAAGAGTTCAGATGTGTTCCAGCTCCCCCGAATATCACAGTGGCATCCCTCTGGAGGTAAGATGGGGTGAGGGGGGGACTGTGGGGAGGGGAGATGTGCAGAGGATGGGTGTGGTTGGGAATTGTGCACCAGAGATGAGTGGCCATTTTCTTTGTTGCAGATTAAAACAAAACAAACACTGTGGACCATTTTCTTTTTTTCAGGTATCATAAAAATGTTGGGCACACTGGGGTGGGCTCCCAGTGTGCCCCATGAATTTGTATGGGTGATCTTGGCCACACTAGGGTATGCTCCCAGTGTGGCACACAATGTGGGTTAGGTAGGAGGCATGAGGATGCCAATGGTGGTTGGCTTTTGTAAAATAAAGGAACACTGGGGTTCACTCCCAAAGTGTCACACAGTCTTTGTGTGGGTATTTAGCAAACTGACCAGGGGATTAAGGACTCTCAAAATTAACTTTATAGGGATTATGTAGGAGATGCCGGCAGATGCTGCTGCCATGTTTATTGCAATGCTTCTCCATCAAATGCACATCAGGAGGCATGTTATTTTGCCACTGCATTATGAGCTTGTCTCTGATTGCAGCAGCACTTTTCTTTCTTAGGGTGGTGAGTGGAATACAGAAAATTGTTGGTAGATTAAATTGAAAAGGGTTTACTTTGCAGATTACTGAAGGGGAGAGTGATATATGTGCAAGTAAGTAAATAAGTCAAATAAGATTAGAATTTTATATAATTATGTGATTAGGTGGGAGGTGTGATTGAGTGCTTGGGGGTGTGAATGGATTAATACTGTGTGTGTGGGTGTGTTCTAAGAAATGTGCTAGGGAGCTATCAGCATGGTCAGACAGTATTCCCCCTCAAGACTAAAGGATCTCCATCCATTTGACTGCCCCCCACTCCTGTTCAAAGCATATGGTAGATGATGGGTGTCTAACATTTTAAAGATATGAGGGGGTGCAGGATCCTGGAACTCTTGGGGGAGGATGGGAAAGGAGTGTCTGGAGTGAGACAGTGAGATCAAGGAGGAGCATGGGGGCAAAATTGGTACAGGAGTGAGGTCCTCCTCGCCTTGAGCCCATACCCAAGGTTTCTTGCTTAGGCAAGAAGGGGGGCATCCCCAGATTCCAGTCCCTCTCGGGTGGTGTTATACAATGCCTGTTCAATTAGGAATAAGACCACAGTGGCTGCAGATCTGGTGTCCTCTGTTGACTTGACTTACATTATCGAGACATGGTTGGTTGGTTGGTTGAGAATGCAGGCCCTATTTCGGAGTCCACTGTTCCTGCTGGGTTCTTGATGATACACCACTTGAGGGAGGACTGTAGGGGCAAGGGGGTTGCTATCTGTTTTAGACAGAAACTGGAGATCAGGGAGGTGCCAGTTGGAGCTATCAATTTCTTTGAGTGCATAGTGGGTGCAGATGCAGACTACAGGACCTTTTTCATTTTCCATTCACCAGGTGATGGGAGGGAGTTCCTGAAGGAGGCTGTGGACTTCATCACCAAGATGGTATTGAAGGCCCCCAGGTGGTTAATTCTGGGGGACTTCGATGCCTGGGTCAATGATGAACTCTCGTCATTTGGACAAAACCTCCTCCAACAGATGGAATAAATGGGCCTGACATAGGTTATTACTGATGCAACCTACAAGGTGGTGCACTCACTGGACTTGGTGTTCCACCTGTGGATGTAAATCTCTAATATAGAGGTGGAGCCATGGGTGGTCTGACCATCATGCCCCAAGATTTATTTTCATAGCTCCCTGAAATAGGCCTGCCCCTAAGAAGTTGGTACAGTACCATCCTTTGAGAGGAGTTACCTCAGAAGACCTAATGACAGTACTGGACCTCTAGGGAATTCCAAGGGATAGCAATGATTTGGGGCCCATTGAGTTGGCCTATAATAAGGTCATTACAGAGATGATCTGATTGCTTCTGTTCCCGTTTGCCCTCTCACTCTTCACCTGGGAGCCCCATGTTTTGATGGGGAAATTCAGGAATTGAAATGACAAGGATGAAGGTTGGAGAGACACTGGTGGAAAACTCTCCTGTAGGGGGACAGACTTAGATTGCTGTATCATTATAAGATCTACCAATTAGCAATTCCTTATAAGAAGGTAGATGCTTCCATCAAGAGTGTGAAAAGAGGGTAAGGGTGGAGCCTAGAGAGTCTCTGCCTAGTGCCAAAGGTAATGGCATTCAGGAATAGTTGATGTGAGGTAAACTAGAGCTGAACATTGTGGAAGTCATGCTGTAAAGTGGTTGCTATATCAATGGTGGTTTTCCATAAGTGAACAAGACGGTGTCATTGGAATACATGTGTATAGAAGAGGAGGGGGATCAGACTGAGGGAAGTTCATTTAGGAAGATGTTGAAAAGGATGGGGCTGAGCACAGAGCCCTGCAGGACAAGGTCATTTGGAGAGGAGCCTTTGGAGGGATTGAGAGAGAGGAGGGCTGTTACTATCTCCTCATGGGAGTTAGGACAGAATAGGATAGACTGAGAAAGAGGGTTGGGCACGGGGGGTTGGGGGGGTGAGTGATAGAAGAGGGAGAATGAGTGGAGGAGAGCCTTGAGAGGAGGGATTTTAGAAAGGTTGAGGCACAGGAGGTGTTGTAGAATTTGAACTCCTGAGACACTATGCAAGATTCATCGTGATGTATTGTTCATATTAAGCATGGGGGTGGGGAATGTGAGGGGGGAATAGTGAGTGGACCTCTTTCAAAAATTTGGAGGGGAAGTTTATGTTTTTGAAGAAAGAGGATTTAAAATATTCAGACCTGACTGCTTTAGTACAAGTGTTTCTTAGCCTGCTATAGCTAATAAGGGCTAAAGGGAGCGGAGAGCCCACTGTGTTTCCTCCATGCTTTATCGTGCTACCTGACAGAGATCATTAAATATGGGGTGATCCGGGGTTGATGGCTACCTCAGACTCTAGTGCATTTGAACGGGGCATGGAAGTCTGAGGTAGCTATAAATCTGTCTTTGAAGTAACTGTGGGCTTGGTCGATGGAAGCGGCGGATGCAATTGAGGACCAATCAGAATTGGATATATTACTGAGGAGAGGGTTGTAGTCAAGGGAAGTGAAAGAGCAGAGTTTCAGGATTTTATGTGGTGGTTTGTGTCTGTGGACCTTCCTGACCAAGAATATAGGGTGGTCATCACTGAGTGCATCCTGGAGGATGACAGACTTGATGACTTGGTGAGGGTTGGAGCCCAGTCTAACAGCGAGTGGTTTTTGGTTTTGTGATTTAGTCGGGTAGGCTCCTGATGACTTGGGAGAGATTTGGAGCAGAACTATCACTTTGTGTCTTAGAAGTGGATGATGAGAGCCAGTTTAGATTTACATCACCTAATAAATAAAGCTCACCTTTGTGTGAGACAGAAGCTATAGAGGTGATGAGATCATTAGATTCACAGTGCTTGATACCTGTATGACAGTAGATAGCAGCAATAAAGATAGGGCGGAGAAAGGCAAGGCAATATTTACTACCAGGGCTTCATAAATGGAGGGAAAGGCAGAAGACAGAACGGTACTGTATTGAAGACAGGACTGGATATAAATGTCCACTCCACCTCCCCCTATCTGTCCTATCCTGCCTGACTAAGGAATAACCTGGAATCTCAATGGAGGGATCTGAAATTTTAGTATTCAGCCAAGTTTCAGTTAAGATTAGAATGTCTGGAATGAGGGAGATTATCGGCTGTAACAGATCAATTTACAGGACAAAGCTGCAGATATTGAAGTTAAGGATCTTTTGGTCTTTTGGGAGGGCAGAGGTTGTGCTGAAAGGTTGTACTTTAATGGGAGGAAAGCAGCTGAGGCTGGAGGGTGGAAGGGGACCAGGATTGGGATGTACATTTCGTGAGGCAAGTAATAGAAGTGCGAGTATAAGGGAGTGTAGTTTAGGATATTTGTGTTGGGCAGGAAATTCATGATGTGTTTGGGGGGGGGGAGGATGGCTGGGTGAGTGGATAATCAGGAGATGAAAGAAAGCGAGGTTGCTGGAATCTGTGAATAACATGACAAGGGGTATGCAGGGGAAGTGAGTCCAGAGTATTTGATTGGAAGAGGGGGGCAAGAATGAAGGATGGGGCTAGAAGATTATGGGGTGAGGTAGAGCAGGCAGGGTTTTTAAATTGAGAAGGTTGTGGAGTTGTGTTAGAGATGATGGAAAGGAAAATTAGAAGGAGAGGAAGCGGGGAAAGTGGGTGGGCATGCTGGAGGTAGATGGAGAGGCACTTTCCATTCAGGGTAGATTGGATAGCGGGGGTGCAGCACTGGACAGTGAAGCTGGAAGGAGTGCCACAAAAACATGGCCACTGACAGAGGAAACTGACAGCCACTAGCAAGTTGTGTAAACCTGATGAACTGGTAGCTAGATATAGGCCTTAACAGAAGTAGAAGTGGGAGGGGGCAAAGCCTGATGTCTAGGGATAGATTGACCACACAATAAGTGAAAAGAGACAGGGATTGGATTGGGTGAGTGCACTTATAACTTGGCCCTCTAGTGGCTAGAAGATATAATCTGCTGATGGAAAAGTCAACAAAAAAAAGAGTAATTGCCCTTAGAAACTTTGGAGACAGCCACGCAGCCTTGAGTTCCTGGAATGCTGTCCAGGCCTTACTTTAAAGCAAGGGGTTGGGGAGTGTGGCAGCAGGATCTTCTCACCGTGGAGGCATGTAGACCCTCGGAGGCATTGTTAGCCCAAGGGCTAAGAGGAAGCATGAGGGAGAATGGACAAGTTGATGTTAGATATAGCTCAGAAAATAATGTGGGGCTTCCTGCTTTGCAAATTTACTAAAGAGCTGTGTCACATAAAATGGAAGTTGAAAATTGTGGGGCATGACTCAGTGAGCAAAAGACGTTGAACTTGGGTGTGAACAGGAGAAATAAAGTGAAAGTGACTTTTTACAGAAAACCCAATGTGGTAGCAGAGGCTCATAACTTTTCAAGTTGTATCACAGAATTAGGAATACAGTCTAGCCCTCTAAAATTCCCAGTTTAACACATACAAGTACAGGTAAAATTATACTTTAAACTTGAGAAATTCAGCACCAAGTATTAAAACAGTCCAGAAATCAGAGACTATACTGGAATAGGGGGAAAAAAGGTTAAATTGGTCTATGGTAGTGACAAAGTCCAGTCATGATGAATCTGAAAATGCCGGGCAGGATGAGGAACCCATCAATGAGCTTGTAGACCACAGGTGACAAATAAGAGCTGCCCCAAGAGAACGGCATTTGTCCGTAGAAAATTTACAGACACAGCCATGCAGCCTTGAATTCCCAGAATGCTTTCCAGGCGATACTTACAAGCAAGGGCTTGGGCAGGCAGCATAGTCTAGAGGCTTGAGCAATGAGCTGTGAGCGAGCTTGGAACATCCACCAGACCAGGATCTGGGTTTGATTCTCACAACCTCTACTTGCATACTGTGACACTCTGAGCAAGTCAGCTAACTGCACAGCATAGAGCTCCAAGGTCACCCCTGAAAACAGGCACTTGTGCCTAGTGGTCCTTATCCAGTTACCAAAGAATAAAATAAAAAATAATTAAAAAACTAGGGCTCGGGGAGTGTGGCAGCAGGTTTTACCATGCCGGCACGACATCGAACATGAAGACATTCCCGACAGCGACAGATGCAGTGCAGACTGTCAGGACCTGCAGTGTCGGGATGCTCTGTAGCTTATCGGGGCCAGCCCCTGAACCCCTCATGGGAGCTTTTCCCCACACCCCTGGTCTTTAGGATTCCAACTCCGAGTCGGAGTTGGACCGGGGGGGGGGGGGCATACACCCTGTGAGGCAGTGTCAGGCACTGCACAGACCATCACAGCGATGTGTGGGTTTTGCCTGATTCTTGTCACTATGATGATCTTCGCAGTGGAGGAGTTGCTGCGGTGATGGTATACCATGGCAGCAGGCTCTTCTCACCATGGAGGCATGCATCCATTCCTATTCCCACAGAGTGTACCTTACCCCCTACAGTACATCTCTTCCTATGCCCACACTGTGTGCCAGTCTCCCTACAGAACATCCCCTTCCTATGCCCACACTGTGGGTCAGTCCACCTGCAAGCCATTCTTTCATATACACACATTGTGTGCCAGTTCCCTGTATTACATCCCATTCCTATACTCACATTCGGTGACAGTCCAGCTGCAGTGCATTCCTTCCTATGCCCACATTGTGTGGCAGTCCACTTACAGAATATCTCCTTCCTATGCCCACACTGTGTGCCAGTCTCCCTGTAGTGCTGATAGGAAGCAGGAAATTCCAAGTCTTCCCCTACAAAACATGCAAGTTAGTAAGGTGAACACCAGGATACAAAGTTTGACAGAGGACAGGACAGGGTTAAATGGATAAAGACCAAGGCGATAAGGGCAGGGATAGGGCAAAAAAGGGTAATGCCAACATTAAATGGAGGGCAATGAGTACCAATGCACATAGAGTGGGTAACAAACTTCCTGACCTAGTGGTCCTAATGGAAGAGGGACACCTGGATATTGTAGCAGTCACAGAAACATGGTACACGGAGAACCATGACTGGGATGTCAATATACCAGGGTAAAAGAAGAGGAGGTGTAGCTCTGTACATAAGGGAAGGGGATCAAAGCCACAGAACAAAAGTATAAATGGGGAGGACAGGAGCCACTGTGGGTCACCTCGGAGACAGGGAGTGGCACCACAATCTGCACAGGGGTTGTATACAGACCCCCGTCTCAGGGGAAGGGAATGGACAAGGAAATGGTGGAAAGCACTCTCAGAAAGACTGAAACAGGGGAAATATTGTTGATGGAGGACCTGAATATGACAGATGTTAACTGGAACACATTTACTGCATCCACATCCATAAGCAGGGTCATTCTCTATGCCCTAAAGGGGCATAGAAAATGACAGACAGAGTTGGAACCCATTCTGGAGGAAGCAATCTTGGACCTGGTACTCTCAAATGGAGAGAGAATCACACATTTACAAGTGGGTAGCCATCTGGGAACAAGCGACCACCAGTATGGTTCACGATAAACAGAACCGTGGTGACAAACCACATAAAAACGAGGATATTGAACTTTGGAAGGGCTGACTTTTGCAAAATGGGTGAATACCTAAGGAATTAACTTGCAAATGGCCAGAAAGGACGGGTGGAAGAACAACGGACAAAACTCAAAACTGGGATCGTAGAGGCAACAAGTCTTTGTGTGAAACATATAAAGAAAACAAAGTGGAGTAAAAAAACACTATGGTTCTTCAAAGAGGAGGCGTGGAAGGTTAGGGAGAAAATGACAGCATTCAGGAAGTATAAGGAATCACAGAAGGAGCAGGACAGGGAACTGTATCAGTTAAAGCAGAAGGAAGTGAGAAGGCTGTCAGAATAACAAAGACACTCACACAAACTAAGGAAAAGCTAGCCAACTCAGTTAAGAAGGGGGATACAACCTTTTATACTGTAGGTACATTAGGGAGCAAAGAAAGGTCATGGAAGGTATAGTGAAGCTTAACAGAGGCGATGGGAAGTGGACAGAGGGAGACAGTGAAAAGGCATAGATATCGAACAAATAATTTTGCTCAGTATTCACAAAAGGAGAAGAAGTGGAGTTACCTAAACCAAACAACTGAAGCACTCTGGCAAGGGGGGTTGACACCAGTACATTCACAGAAGAAAGGCTCTGGAAAGAACCCCTAAAACTCAAGATGGACAAAGCAATGGGGCCTGATGGGATTCACACCAGAATTCTAAAAGAACTAAGGGGAGGCCTAGTAACACCACTGACTACCCTTTTTAACAAATCATGGGAGGATGGGGTGGTTCCTGAGGACTGGAGGAGGGTGGATGCAATTCCCCTTCACAAAAGTGGGAGGAAGGCTTAGGTAGGAAACTACAGACCTGTTACTTTGACCTCAGTGTTATGGAAAATGATGGAATCACTTCTGAAAGAAAGAATTGTTGAGTACCTAGAGGCCAGTGGGGCACAGGACCCAAGGAAGCATGGATTCACAACAGGAAGGTTTTGTCAAACGAACCTACTAGATTTCTTTGACTGGGAGACCACAGTAGTAGACCAGGGAGGGGTTGTGGATATGGCCTACCTAGACTTTAGCAAGGCATTTGACACAGTCCCAACCAAAAGATTACTAAACAAGTTGGCCAGTTGGTGAGTGGGTCCCAGGGTGGTAGCCTGGATAACAAATTGGCTGCACAACAGGATGCAGAGGATAGTGGCAAATGGAACTCACTCCAAACAAAGCTGGATTACTAGTGGGGTACTGCTGGGTTCAGTACTGGGACCAGTCCTCTTTAATGTCTTTATAGGAGACATTGCAGAGGGTCTGGAAGGAAAATTATGTCTCTTTGCAGGTGACACAAAGATCTGCAACAGAGCTGATACACAAGAGGTGGTTCAAAGGATGAGCATGGACTTTGCAAGATTGGAGTTATGGTCAAAAGCATGGCAGCTTAGGATCAATGCAAATAAGTGCAAAGTAATGCACCAGGTGCAGAGTACACAATGGGGGGGGGATACCAACAACAAAAGTGGAACGGGACCTGTGGTTAGAAATATCAGATGATCTTAAGGTAGGCAAGTAATGTGAAAAGGCAATATGGAGAGCTGGGGGGGGGGATACTGGGATGTATAGGGAGCGGCATCACTAGTAGAAAACAGGAAGAGGTTATCCCTCTGTACGGACAGTTCATCAGATCCCATCTGGAATAATGCATGCAGTTTAGGAGCACCCATCTCCGCAAGGACATAGACAGGATTGAGGCGGTTCAGAGAAGGGCAACTACAATGGTGCAGGGTCTGCGTTAGAAGCCATATGAAGAAAGACTAACTTAATATGTATTCCCTTGAGGAAAGGAGGGAGAAGGGGGACATGATATAAACTTTCAAGTACCTCAAGGGAAACAACAGAGTCCATGAAGGTAGCATCTTTCAGAAAAAGAGATGTGCAAGAACAAGGGGGCACAATTTAAAGATGTGGGAGGACGGCTTAGGGGCAACATGAGGAAATATTTTTGCACAGAGTGGTGGACACATGGAACCACCTTCCTGATGATGTTGTGGGTTCAAAAACAGTATGGGAATTCAAGAATGCATGGGACAGTCATAAGACATTTGTAGTGGAGGGCAGGAGGAAGTAGGCTGTTGGTAAACTGGAGTGTGCATCTTATCAAATAGGTAAGGAAATGGGCAGACTGGGTGGGCCAAGCAGTCCTTATCTGCCATCAAAGTATATGTTTCCATGTTTCCTCCAATGCACACATTGTATGCCAGTCCCCCTACAGTACATCCCCTTCCTATTCCCATACTGTGTGCCAGTCATCCTAAAGTACTGTCACTTCCTAGGCCCATAGCATGTGCCAGTCCCTAAGTAGTCCATCCCCTTTCTATGCCCACATTGCTTGGTAATCCCCATGTAATACATCCTCTCCCACATTGCATGCTAGTCCCAGAGTAATACACCCCATTCCTATTCCCACATTATGTGGTCCATGTGGTTCCCTTCCTCTGCCCACAATGTGTATCAGTCCACCTGTGTTACATCCACTGCTGATGCTGCACAGTGCCATCTCTGCAGTGTATCCACTCCTATGCCCACACTGTGTGCCAGTCCTCTGGTAGTACTGCCGCTTCCTAATCCCACAGCATGTGGTAGTCCAACTGTAGTACATCCACTTCTTGTGCCCACATTGCATGGCAGTCCCACTGTAATACATCCCCTTCCACACTGCATGCTAGTCCCCCAGTAATACACCCCCTTCCTATCCCCACATTGTGTAGTCAATGTGGTTCCCTTCCTCTGCCCACACTGTGTACCAGTCCACCTGTGTTACTTCCACTGCTGATGCTGCACAGTGCCATCCCTGCAGTGCATCCATTCCTATGCCCACACTGTGTGCCAGTTCTCCGTAACTACTGCTGCTTCCTAAGCCCATAGCATGTACCAGTCCCTAAGCAGTACATCCCCTCCTGTGCCCACATTGCATGGTAGTCCCCCTGTAACACATCCCCTCACACATTGCATGCTATTTCCCCAGTAATACACACCCTTCCTATTCCCACATTGTGTAGTCCATGTGGTCCCCTTCCTCTGCCCACACTGTGTGCCAGTCCACCTGTGTTACATCCACTGCTGATGCTGCACAGTGCCATCTCCGCAGTGCATCCATTCCTATGCCCACACTGTGTGCCAGTTCTCAGGTAGTACTGCCACTTCCTAATCCCATAGTGTGGCAGTCCTGTAATACATCCCCTTCCACATTGAAAGCTAGAACCCCTGTAGTACACCCCCTTCCTTTTCCCATTGTGTGGTCCATGTGATCCGATTCCTCTACCCACATTGTGTGTCAGTGCCCCTGTGGTATCCCCTGTTGATGCTGCACAGTGCCATCTCTGCAGTGCATCCATTCCTTAGCCCACATTGTGTGCCACCCCTGTACCATATTCCCAAAATGTGCCATCCCCCTGTGGTATATCCATTCATGCCCACATTGTGTGTACCAGTAATACATCCCCTATGTTCTCAATGTGTGCCAGTACCCCAGCAGTATATCCCCTTAATGCAAACCCCCCAATGCTCTTATGTATTTTGTGCCCCATCATTCATGAAAAGAAATGTTTCAGAAGCATCTAATAAGCATTTCAAAACAACCACACATTTGGAATCTGCAAACTTATTTAAGTAAAACTAACATTTAGCAACTAACCCACATACAGTAATCAATTACAGGGTTAGTTAGCCTTCCACAGTACCATCTATCTTGCTATCTTGATTGTGGTGACCGTATATGCCACTGTGCAAAGAAAAATTCAAATCATTTTTGTTTGCTTGCACGCATGTGCAAGAAACATAGTGCCACCATACAAATTTTCGTAGGTGTGCCACCTTGCTTCCAATGCCCTGCTCCTTCTTGCAGACGCAGCCTCACCGCACCAATAAATGTCCAAGCTGTCTATGGCAGCAGTTCAGAGGCAGTGGCATACAGCTCAGAGCAAAACACCACTACAATCAGCTGTGGCAACCTGTAGGCAATTTGCATATTGCTGTTGCCAGTCAAGTTACATGCTGCCATCGGGCAGTATGCAAAGTGCCTACACATCAGCACTGCATCTGAACAGCTGTCATAGACAGCTCCATTTTTTTCTAGCTCCCCCCAACAAATACCCAAGTAACACACTGGGAGCCCACATCAGCGTGGTCGTGCACTCCCCTCACACTGTATGGCCGACAGGGGTACCCAAACCCCCATCAGCTCCACTCCCCCCCAAACAGACTTCCAGGTGCCACGCTGGGGGCCCATCCCAGTGTAGCAAATGTCCTTATGGCTGATGGAGGTGCCCAATCTCCAGTCTGCTCCACTGGCCCCCCAAACAAACTTCCAGCTGCCATGCTGAGAGCCCACCCCAGCGTGGCAAAAGCCCCGTGTTGTCCTCCTAAAAAAAGAAAAAAACACCATCTGCAAGAAAAAAGTCCCTCATTGGCCATCTTGCCCTTTCCCCCAACCCACACCCACCCTCTGTGTACCCCACCTCCACACACACCCCTGCCTCACCCCATACTTACCTCCAGAGGCTGGTGCGATGATCTTCGGTGGACCAGGAGCACGGCTGCACTCTTCAAAGCCAACCGCAAATTGAAGAAATGCTGGTAAACTGTATAATGGCAAAATGTTTTTTTTATAACTTTGGTGCCTATCTCAGCCATTTTTATGTTGATTTCGCGCATGCGCAAGAAACATGCTGCCAAAGCTTCCTCCACAAGCAGGTTGTGGAGGCGCGGCACTATTGTGCCCAATGCCCACATAGCCTGCAAAGGCTTGTCCCCTGTCCTCCAATGCTGTGGCACACTGCTGCTGAGAGTAGTTCAGTCAGCGTGCCACAACCTTCTAAAAAAAAATCAGCTGCTGCAATCAGGGACCGCCTCATCATTGCAGCGTCAGCCATCTGCTACAATGAGGGAGTGACCCGTCATTGCAGGGCAGGATGTAGGATCCCTGATAATGTTTGTGAACATGGCGGAGGCTTGCCGCTATGTTCTACAAACAATATTCCACCATGTTTATTTTCCGACGGGGGCGACTCCTGCCAGCATAATGTAACCCCCGGTTTTATTGTCTGCCGGCAGGGTGCCCAATCCCTGGTGGCAGAAAGGAATTCCCCCCTTTTGTTTGGTGACGGGGGTGCCCAATCCCCATCAGCAGAAAGGAATTCCCCACCCATTTGTTTGCTGATGGGGTGCCCTATCCCCCATCAGCTACAGCTGCCCCCCCCAAGCAAGACTCTGGTGGCATGCAGGAGCCCACCCCAGCGTGCCACATGCCCCTGTAAAGTTAAAAATGATCCCGCAACCTTTTTACCTGAAAAAAAGGAAAGGGTCCCTCGTAGTCTCCCTGCCCCTCCCACAACCTGCACCCACCCACTGCGTACCCTGCCTCCTCACACCCCACTCACCCCATACTTACCTCCAGAGCTCAGCGCGACGATCTTCAGTGGACCAGGAACACGTCTGCACTCTTCAAAGCCAACCATGAACTGAGGAAATGCTGGTAAGCTGTATAATGTAATAAATAGGGTTTTTTCAACTTTAGTGCATCTCTTGGGCATTTTGGGGAATTTTTTCACCAAATTTTCAGCATGGGGTTTTTTGGGACCCCTCATAAATTCTTGAACTGTCATGGCGTTAATCAGCCCCGGAAGGTGGTATCACAGACACTGCATGGAATCACCCTTTGGGGCCGATTAATGAAACAACAGTGCCAGTGTTCATGAGGTGGTCTCTCAAAAAGCCTATGTTCAAATTTGGTGGAAAAAATCAAAAAAATGACTGTTTTACGAGTGTGAGTTGCGCAGTTGCTACGCTTACTCGTATCTTCATGAATTTGCAATATTTTCACGCCAGATTTTCAACATTGCCATTTTGTCACACCTTCTTGTGAACAGTATAGCTGTCATTGTTCACATCCTGGCCGAAATGTGTTTTAGCACTTCCGGTGTAGAATAGCGCGGTCACTGTGGGAAATCAGTGTTCAGGACAGATTAAGAAAATGACAGTGACATTATTCATGGGTAGAGGTCCTAAAATGCCTATGTTGAAAATTTGTTAACGATACTCCATAAAATGACTGTTACGAGTGTGCGTTACGCAGCTAGCACACATGCTCATAACTTCACAAATTTCTAATATTTTCACTCCAGATTTTCAACATTGCCATTTTCCCAGACCAACTTAGAAACAGTACAGCTGTTATTTTTCCCCATCCTGGCCGAAATCTGTTTTTGCACTTCCGGCGCAGAATAGAGCAGTCGCTGTGGGAAATCGCTGTTTGGGACAGAATAAGAAGATGACAATGATACTGTTCATGAGCAAAGGTCCTAAAATGCCTATGTTGAAAATTTGGAGATGATAGCCCATCAATTGACTGTGTTACAAGTATGCGTTGCGCTCTTTCCACCCACCCTTGTACTGTAACTTCGCAGATTTGTAATATTGTCACACCAGATTTTCAGCAGTGGCATTTTTTCACACCTCGTTATAACCAGTATATCTGTCATTTTTCACATCCTGACTGAAATGTGTTTTCGCAGTTCCGGCGCGGAATAACATGGTCACTGTGGGAAGTCAGTGTTCGGGACAGATTAAGAAAATGACAGTGGCACTGTTCATGAGAAGAGGTCCTGAAATCCCAGTGTTGAAAATTTGATGACAAAACTCCATAACATGACTGTGTTACAAGCCTGCATTGAATTGTTTCCATGCACCCTTGTAACTTCGCAAATTAGTAATATTGTCAAACCACATTTTCAACAGAGGCATTTTTTCAAACCTCCTTATGAACACTACAGCTAGCATTTTTCACATCCTGGCTAAAATATGTTTTTGCACTCCTGCCAGAGAATAGCATGGTCACTCTGGAAAATCAGTGTTTGGGACAGATTAAGACTGACCGAGTGAGAGGGGGGAGTGACCGAGCTCAACTGAGCTCTATCAGGACTGCTGAGGATTTGTTTGTGGGCAGACAAAGGACCTAACACAAGAGCCCAGTACAAAAAGGCAGCCTGCAGCACTGGGAGAAACAGAACAAGAGAGCGAGTGAGGGAGGGGGAGTGAGTGAACTCACCAAAGCGCCGTCAGGACTGCTTTGGATTTCTTTGTGGGCAGAAAAAGGCAGCAATGCAGGCAGGGGCCCAGTACAAAAGGCCAGCCTGCAGCAGTGGAAGAAACAATATGAGTGAGTGAGACAGGGGTCTTAGTGAGCTCAACGGAGCTCTATCAGGACTGCTATGGATTTCTTTGTGGGCAGAAAAAGGCGCCAATGCAGGCAGGAGCCCCGTACAAAAGGGAAGCTTGCAGTGCCAGGACAAACAGAATGAGTGCATGAGAGAGGGAGACTGAGCGACCTCAACAGAGCTCTGTTGGGACAGCTGCATATTTCTTTGTGGACAGACAAAGGTGCCAATGCAGCCAGGAGACCCATACAAAAGTACAGTTTGCAGCGCCAAGAGAAACAGAATGAGTGAGTGACAGAGCGGTAGTGAGCGAGCTCAATGGAGCTATCTCGGGACTGCTTCAGATTTCTTTATGGTCAGAAAAAGGCACCAATGCAGACAGGAGCCCAGTACAAAAGGGCAGCCTGCAGCGGCAGGAGACAGAATGAGCGAGTGATGGAGGGGAAGTCAGTGAGCTCAACAGATCTCTGTTGGGACTGTTGTAGATTTGTTTGTGGGCAGAAAAAGGCAGCAATGCACGCAGGGGCCCAGTTCAAAAGGGCAGCCTGCAGTGGCAGGAAAACCAGAATGAGTGAGTGAGTGAGTGATTGAGTGAGTGAGTGAGTGAGTGAGTGAGCTCAATGGAGCTGTATTGTAACTGCTCCAAATTTCATTGTAGACACAAGAAGGCAGCAACGCAGGCAGGAGCCCAGTAGAAAAGGGCAGTCTGTAGTGCCAGCAGAAACGGAATGAGTGAGTGAGAGAATGGGAGTGAGTGAGCTCAATGGAGCTTTGTCGGGACTGCTGCAGATTTCTTTGTGGGCAGAAAAAGGCGCCAACAGAGGCAGGAGCCCAGTACCAAAGAGCAGCTTGCAGCACCAGGAGACCAGAATGAGTGAGTGAGACAGAGGGAGTGAATAACCTCAACAGAGCTCTGTTGGGACAGCTGTGGATTTCTTTGTGGGCAGAAAAAGACACCAACACAGGCAGGAGCCCAGTACTAAAGGAAAGCCTGCAGCATCAGGAGAAACAGAATGAGAGAGCGAGATGGGGGAGTGAGCCACCTCAATGGAGCTCTGAGGGACAGCTGCGGATTTCTTCCTCAGCAGAACAAGGTGCCAATGCAGGCAGCAGCCCAGTACAAAACAGCAGCCTGCAGCACCGGGACAAACTGACTGAGCCAGTGACAGAGGACCACTGATCGAGCGCAACAGACCAACGCAATCAACATTCAGCATTGATAAATGCTCGTTGGGAACTGTTTCACCAAATTTTCAACATGGGGTTCTTGGGACCCATCCTCATGAACTCAGTCACTGACATTTTGTTATTTGGTCCCGAAAGGTAATTTCGCAGTCACTGCGTGGAACCACCTTTTGGGACTGATTAATGAAAAGAAAGTGTCACACTTCCCGAGGTAGGACCCCAAAAACCCTATGTGGCAAGCTTAGAGAAAAACTCCCAAAAATTACTATTTTACGAGCTTGCATTGTGCAGTTCCTACGCATGCACGTAACTTTGAAAATGTGTTACATTTTCACTCCAGATTTTCAACATTGCCATTTTACCACACCTCCTTATAAACAGTACAGCTAACATTTTTCACATCTTGCTCAAAATTTGTTTTCACACATGTAGTGCACATTGGTGTGGTCGGTTTGCGAAATCAATGTTCGTGACACATTAAGAAAATTACAGTGACACTGTTCATGAGCAGAGGTGTTAAAACTGCTATGTTGAAAATTTGGTGACAAAGTCCACAAAGTGACTGAGTTATGAGCATGCATTGCGCATTTTCCATGCACCCTCATAAGTTCATGAATTAGTAATATTTTCAGTCCAGATTTTCAACATTTACATTTTTCCACACCTCCTTATGAACAGTATAGCTGTCATTTTACACACCCTGGCTGAAATCTGTTTTTGCACTCCCAGTGCAAAATAGCGCAGACGCTGTGGGAAATTAGTGTTCGGGACAGATTTAAGAAAATCACAGTAACACTGTTCATGAGCAGAGGTCCCAAAATGCCCATGTTGAAAATCTGCTGTAAAAAATCCCCAAACTGATTACATCACAGGTGTATATTGCACAGTTTCTATGCACGCTCGTGACTCCACCAGTTCTTTTATATTTTCACTCCAGATTTTCAACAATGCCATTTTTTTACACCTCCTCATGAACAGTACAACTGTCACTTTTCAGATCCTGTGGCACCAAATGGAGTAGTCACTGTGCAAAATCACCTTTTGCCTAATAAACTAATAGTGTCACTGTTCATGCGGTGGGGTCACAAAAAGCCCACATGGAAAACTTGGAGTAAAAATAATAAGAATGTCCAGGGCATTAGGGTTTTTGACCATAACGCCATAACCTGTAGTGACTAACAGGGGTCAGGGATGTGACTTGGGATTGTTGACAGTAAGGGGGGGTGTGGGGAGGCAGGGTGCATGTGGGTGGGGGTCAAACTCATCACAGTCAGTTTAGGACCATTTTTTTCTTTCTAGGTCTTTTCCTTTTAGGAAGATGATGCGGGATGTTTGCCACACTGGGGTGGGCTCCCAGTGTGGCAGCTGGATATTTTTTGTTGGGGGGGGACCAGTGGAGCCGATGGGGGATTGGGCACACCCACTGGCCATAGAGACTTTTGCCATGCTGGGGTGGGCTCCCAGCGTGGCACCTGGAAGTGTGTTGGTGGGCAGCAGACAGACGTTTGCCATGCTGGGGTGGGCTCCCAGTGTAGCACTTCGAAGGCTGTTTGGGGAGCCAGTGGAGCTGACGGGGGATTGCACATGGGCACCCCCATCGGCCTTACAGATTGTTGCCATGTTTGAGTGGGCTCCCAGCGTGGCACCTAAAACTGTTGGGGAGAGCACAGCGCAGTCAACAGGGGACTGGGCACCCCCATCAGCCATACTGTGGGGGGGGGGGCACATGAGCTCGCTGGGATGGGCTCCCGGTGTGTTACTTGTTTGTGAGTGGAAGAAGAGCTGTCTATGACAGCTCTTGCACTGCAGTGCCAACGTGTAGGCACTTTGCATACTGCAGATGTCAGTATGCAAATTGCCTACACGCTGCAGTGCCTTTCTTTCAACTGCATGCTGCTGCATTTGCAAATGCTGTCATAGACAGCTCTTGCGTTCATTGGCATGTCTATCCTGGTAAAAAAAAGTGCCTAGAATTATTTTTTTAATATAGTTGAGTTTATATGTGGTAGGGTATGATGTACATAGAATCTAAAAAATTTATAACATGCTGTATTGTGAGTCAATGAACTGATAAATGGGGATTTTGGTTTCTTTTACAAATTCATTTTTCCTGACCATGGATATACTAAAGCAAATATTTGTCAACAAAATGTTTTTAAATAAAGAGTTTAACTCACAGCAGCAGAAGAAGCATGTTGGCATTAAAAGCTTAGTGGCGTGGATGTCGAGGCACCAGTATTTAAGCATGACTTTGGTAGAAGATTAATTGTGACTGGCGGGAGAGGGCGGGAGTGAGTCTTGATATTTGCAGCATAATGGTTTTCTGAAACTTCAATCTTCAAGGGGTTTGACTCTGCAGCCATCTGTACAGTATATCACTAAGCCATATGCAGTGTGGTATGGGTAAAACCCAGATCACCAGACCAGGACCAGTGCTGTAAAATCTGCACTGGGCACAGCTAGTGCAAATATTGCTGATCCAGTGGATCAAATAAATACGTTCAAATAAATAAATAAATACTCTGCTTCACCTCGTGCTTCAACCCACCCAAGGAGTGATGTTATTACATGACAGCACACACGCTGTCGTGACTTATTGCTTAAATATGCCCTTTCTCAATGTACTATACTTTGATTCAGTTAGTGTATGCAACAGCCTCCATGTGAACACTCTGGGCTTTTCTGACTTCTGATGTCTATTTGCTTTAGCTATTGTATATTGTTTGAACTGCGCTGGTCTTCTAGATGTGGTGCCCGTGTGCCTAAACTATGTAATCTGTTTATCTACTGCTACCCATGTATCTCCAGTGAATGACTGTTATAACTGTCTGCTCTCCGAGCCATTGTTTTCGGACTTGTTAACTGTACTGTCTTTGTATTAGTTTCAACGAGGTGCCTTTGTAAATGAGTCTCTGACTCAAAGGTTTGTAAATGTGATATGTTTTAAATAAATAAATAAATGTTTATGTTTAAGCCTATGAAACAGCCTTATCTAGTTAATGCATTTAAAGTCGTAGTGGCTCTGCCAGAGCTTGTTCACATCTGTGCTTGCACAAAAACACACACACACACACACACACACACACACACACACACACACACAGCCTGCATTTCTGCTTTCCTGGCCCCACTGGATACAGAGCAAGACTACTGCTGATGACAGTGTGCAGAGCTGTGGGGGTGGGATGATTAAGCTGCAAGGATGGAGTTTACTCTGAGGGGGGGTTGCTGGTCCCCTACATTCTTTGTCTCCATATGAGGCATGCATGACCATCTATTGCAAAAAGGTGACAAGTGAACACACAGATAGGGGGAAGGTGTACTATAGGAGGGCAGTGGTTAAATTAGAAATGTATTTCTAGGAGGTGGAATGGTTGGCATGGAGTGGGAAGTTTGTCTGTAGGTGGAATATGTGGTCTGGAGTGGGGGGCATCAAGCTGCAGAGAGGATCTAGGGGCTTTGGTGTTATCCAGGTAGGGTGTTGAGCTTTGTAAAGTCTCATTGTAAAGAGGAAATGTGGTCTAGTTGCAGGGATGGTAGATTTGTGTTCTCCACCTGCATGGAGATTGTCAACACTGTGACTGGTCCATAGGTGATAAAGGTGGTTTGTGGTGGGTGTTCCAGCTGCAAGGTGAGGTTGGACAGCTAGTGTGTGGACAGGAAGGGTGGTATAACATGACAGTCCAGTTGTACGGAGGGTTGTTGGTTATGAGTAATGAAGGTTGGGTGGGAGGCTGTGGTAGGCCTGGAAGGGTAGTTAATTTAGGACAGAGTGGTCTGCTGGAGGAGGGGAGAAGGGGTGTTCCAGTTGCAGGTTTTGTGGTGTGCTCCAGCTGCAGGGAGATTGTCAGCAGGGTGGCTTGTCCACAGGTGTTAAGGGCGGTCTATTGGGATTCATCACCTGGGGGGATGGAGGCTGGTCTGGGGCTAGAAGGTGCTATAGCGCATGTACATTTGTACCTGTAGCACCCTCAATCATAGTTCATAGTTCATCCATGGTCATAGTTCGTCCATCAGGGTCAATATTTTCTCTTTTTCATTTACAATGTCTGCATTTTTTTCCCTGTTTTCTCTTGTTCCATGGTGCTACAGCACATAGGCATTGTGTGTGTGTGTGTGTGTAGATGCACACCCCATGAAGCCTACTAAGCACCTTCCGTGCCTCCCTGTGGCTACTGGTGGAGCTCCCTTAGGTCATCCATCCTCCATCAGGTGTTGGTCAGTGGCCGAAGAGACCCCCATCCTTCCTAGGAGGAGACAGCTGCCTTGTGGTGTCTCAATCTCGATCTTGATCCTTGCCCTCCTACTGACAACCAGGGCTCATTCCCAAACATGGGTCACTGTTGTCGCATGCAGTGTGGCTTCCAGCACCTCAACCTTCAGCACATCCAAGACTGCAATATTTTGTCATTATAGCCATCAACTGATAAAGCCTTTCATACAGCTAGCTGGTAGGCCCACTGAGTCCAGTAACGGTCAGTTTTTCTGGGGCGACCCCGAAATGTGTGAAAACAACCACAGTACAACAGCACCTCCCACCCCCATTGAACTGCACATCTGTGCTTCTCTATCCTGGTGGAAAACGATTATGAAAGCTGGATCATACTAAAAATGTGGGGTGCTGGTTGCTCAATGGAAGATGGGTTGGGAGGGTAGGGGGTTGGAGCGGTGACGGACCCTTTTCTGTTTTGCAGGCAAAACCAAAAAAGACATTGCTGGATGGTTTCTTTAGTTTTACATGGGGACAAGGATGGTGCCACTGGACACCAGGAAAACACTGAATAAATATAGGAAAGGGGACTGGAGGAAGGGGGATGCCACTAGACAGAGAATATTTATAGAATTACGAGGATGGCAATTGGAGAGTGGGGGCTGCCACTAGACGCCAGGGAAATAGTAAATAATTACAGGGATGGCGAATGGTGGTTGGGGGTTGCCACTAATCACCAGGGAATGATTAAATAAGTACCAGGACTGTGATCAGAGGGTGGAGGTGCCACCAGATACCAGGGAAAAAATAACTACAGGGACAGTGATCAGAGGGTGGGGGTCAGAGGAGTAATTTTAGTGTCAAGGTTGGGGGAACAATGTTACTCTCAACCAGCCTTGGACTGAGAGTGCTGTGCTACCCACCAAAAAGTAAATCTATGGAAAAATACCATTATTTCTATCAACATATGTTTGAAAGCTAATACACACAGGAAAAACATTGAAGACACTGCCTGAGACCATATGCTGAGTGGCACAGCTCACCTCTCACCTCCTTGACCAGCTGCCAAATGGGAAGACATGAAGCATGCGTCCAATGTACAGTACAGGTTGCATGTCCATCTCCTGTATTGTACAGGGAGAGTGGACTGTGTACTATACAAGGTGCATGGTCCCTGTACAGTATGCAGGTCACACTCTCTGTACAGTACATGATCCATCTGCACTCCCTGCACAATACAGGAGATGCATGCATGCCATGTAATGTACATTGGACATGTGCTCCATGTGTTCCCATTCGGTGGCCAACCGTGGAGATGAGAGGTTGTCTGTGCTGTTTGCTGTATGATCTCCCGCCACACTAGCCCATTAGGTAAGGGTGGGTTGGTCGCCAATTCAACCCATGTTTTAAACCCCCTAGTGCTGTCACTGGCTGCTTGCTCCTCTTTATTGTGTTTAAAGCAGCAGTTACTGCTGCATTAAACATATTCTGGAATTAGAAACAGCTACATATAGAAACTTTCAAGTACCTTAAGGGAATAAACAAAGTCCAAGAGGGGAGCATCTTTCAGAAAAAGAGATGGGCAAGAACAAAGTGGCACAATATGAAGATAGAGGTGGGATGGCTCAGGGGCAACGTGAGGAATTATTTTTTCATGGAGAGGGTGGTGAACACATGGAACTGCCTTCCTGAGGGTGTCGTGGGGTCAAAAACAGTGAGGGAATTCAAGAATGCATGGGACAGACATAAGGCAGTTATAGTGGCTGTTGGAGGAAGTAGGCTGTTGGTTAACTAGAATCTGCAACCTATCCAATAGGTAGGGAAATGGGCAGAATAGGTGGGCCAAGCAGTCGTTATCTGAGTGTCAAAGTCTATATTTCTATGCTTCACCTACACTGGGCAGTTTTATTTTGTTTTCAAAACAAAAAAACAAATACCCGCACCTTTCAAGCCCTCCAACAGTGTCCACACAACTTCATCTATAGTCTACTCACTTGCAGAGTTTGATTTAATTTCAATTACTTTAACTCTGGTAACATAGCACAGAAGAAAACACTGGAGTTGCATGTTAGGCTAACCATATAACTGCCCGGTCCACTCACCCACACCTAACCAGTCAGCACAGCACAGCACAGCACAGCACAGCAGCCCCTACCAAAGCAAACATAATCAGGTTCAGTCGGCTGTACCAAGCTGCTTTGACAACAAAATTGTCGAAGGGCTTAACTGTGACAACAGTATGCAGACAGTGATCACATCGCCGTGGTAACTTTCTGAGGACCACAACAGCGTGACATAAGATTCAGTGTTTGCGGGGGGCTCTGCCACTGCCCCCCCCCCGGAATTATAGATTCTTAACTCCAGAGGGTGCAGATGTCAGAGGAGAGTGGTGAACACCGGCAGCTGGTGTCTCAGACATTCACTGCAACAATCCATTCAACAATGTGGTTGTCGAACGGGTTCTGTCATAGTGAGGGGTTCGTTATAACTGCATCGCTGTTATAGTGATACACTGGCTTATTCAGAGTTAGGCGGCACACAAGAGAGATACTAGACAGCACAGCATTGGCTGACTACAGACAGTAGACAGGACCAACAAAGCACAACAGAGAAGACCACCAATAAACATAATAATTAAAATTAAATGCCACCTACCCTTGCCTTCTTGCACACTAGAGCTATGTTAGCTCAAGCTGACAAGCTAATCGTGCTGTTTTTCTGTGTTGGTGGTCACTGGCAGAGGCGTAGAGCCACTGTCCCACTCCCGTCCAGACACACTGCACTACAGGAAGAGGAAATGCCTTGCAGACTGCAGCAGGCTTCTTTTCCCAGGCACTCCCTGACCCTGACTGGCACCAAATTAAGTGGCCAATAGTGTATGGTCCCTGCCAGCTCAGAACTGCCCTGACTGTGCAGACTGAAATTTCCATCCACCACCTCCTCTGTTTATTGCAGCAGATTTGTACATAGTGTCCCCCCCCCCCCGGTGGCATCAGTATTGCTGTTGCTGCCCCCCAATCACTACTCACCCCACCCATGACCCACCGCTGCAGCACCACCAGTAACCAGACTCTGTCCTACCAGCTAATTGCTACTTGCAGCCTCTGTCTTATAATCAGTCCGCTGTCCTCGCCTCTCTGTTCCAAACTTCTTCAGCCTCTGTGTCCAGGCAAACAGTTCCACAAGCTCACTCAGTGCAACCCAACACTCTGATCAACCAACTGAAATTCAGTCACTCACAGCAGACGGGCCACATCCTGATGAACCACTGTCTCATAATCAGTCCGCTGTCCTCTCCTTTCTGTTCCAAACATCTCCAGCCTCTGTGTCCAGCCAGACAGTTCCACAGGCTCACTCAGTGTAACCCAACACTCCGACCAACCAACTGAAATTCAGTCACTCACAGAAGGCGGGCCCCAACCTGCTGCACCACTGCCTCATAATCAGTCTGCTGTCCTCGTCTCTCTGTTCCAGACTTCTCCATTCTCCATGTACAGGTAGACAGTTCCACAAGCTCACTCAGTGCAACCCAACAGTCAGACTGACCAGCTGAAATTTAGTCATTCACAGCAGGTGGGCCGCACCCTGTTGCACCACGGCCTCATAATCAGTCCACTGTCCTCGCCTCTCTGTTTCAAACTTCTACAGTCTCCATGTCTAGGCAGACAGTTCCACAGGCTCACTCAGTGCAAACTAACACTCCAACTGACCAACCAAGATACAGTCACTTACAGCAGGCAGGGCCCGCCCTTCTGCACAGCTGCCTGACTGACTCTTGAGTCCCACATGAAGCAGGCATCTTGAGGCATTGGGTAAGAAAAGTGGTGTAGGCAGCTCCTGAATGAGTCAGGCAGATGTGGCAACATTCAGAAAGGCAGATGGGAGGGAAGGGATGCACCAAACATGACAGCACCATGGTCTTGACCCCAGCTCATCCTGAATCCTCACTCGCTGTTGGAGGCGGTACATGTTTATACTACTTCCAGATGTGGTGACTGCGGTCTGTCACTTCCTTCCACAACTCAGTCCTGCTCCTCTCAGTTCCGCTCAGGCCAGTTTGTGAAACAATGTTCTCTGCTCGCTGCTTTATCTGTCATCCTCACCCGCCTCTCCGTCTGTCAATCTCTCGTGACTCTCACCAGTGAAACCCGACCCCCCACCACCACCACAGCAGGCTCTGTAGTCCCTCCTAGCCCACAGCAGGCAGCAGCAGCAAGGTAAGGGGCTGAATGTTGGGGGTGACAAATGTGATCACCCAAATTGTTAGGGTGGACTTGTGCCCCATGTCCCCCCCTATAATTACTCCCCTGGTGGGGGTGGCACCAGACACAAAGGGAAAAAATAATCACAGGGAAGGTGATCATAAGGTGGGGGGTGGTGGCACCACTAGACGCCAGAAAAATTAAACAATTTACATGAACGGTGACTCATATGGACATTTCAGCATTCTATAGGTGTTTGTATGATTCTTTACTGTGTGGGTCATTTTTGGGTCTTCTGTCACCACTGCGGCCACTTCACTGTGTATGTGTGAACATGTAAGTTGTGCTGCAGTAGTGGTATATATAGTGCAATACAACACTTTTACATCACTACTGCAACACAACACAGTGATTCTTGTAATCGATTCTTGTATGTATACACTATTTTCAAGTCTATTTTTTTTGTTTTTGTCAACTGTTTTTCACTCCTTGTTTTTTGGTTTTTATGTCTCCTAACCTCATGCCAGACCCCCTGGTCCTTATTATGTTCAGGGCCACCCCAATCCATGCCACCTAGTGTTCCCCTCTTTCCCCGAGGGTCCACTCTAACATCTCCCTTTATGGTAGCATGGTCTCATGCACTCGTGCCATCCTTCTCCTGTCTGTTCCCTCCCATTTTGCATTCCTCACCTGAACCCACTATCATTCTACCATTTCCCCGAGAATGCCCTCCTGTCAACCGACCCCAACACAGAACCACCTTCCTTTACAACACCTTCCCTACCCAACAACCATCTTAGCCCCTCAACCTCCTCCTTGAGATGTGCCAACCTTTGGAACACCATAAAAATCATACTGAGCAGTATTGCTCATTTCCAGATGCGTTCGAGGGTGGGGCATAGTACATGGTAACAGACAAACAATTTTCAGGGTACAAAATACATGGAGGATGTCGTGATCTGCTCTTTCTGAGCTCTAAACATGTGGCCTTCCTGCTGTATCCATAAAATCTATCCTGGAGCTGCTGCTGGTAGCAATAGTGAGTGCGCTAAAAGTGAAAATGCCAGGCAGCACTTAGTACTAGAACCCGTATGGAGCTTAGGCTTTGGCCTGATCTGTGCAGGTAGGATATGGGAGCAGTATAAGTGCACCTATCTGCATCTTCTGGAACCACCACTCCAACTGCAAATATAATTGCCCTGAAGGATTTGGGAGTGGGAGACTCAGCGGCTGGGAGATTGCCATATAGCGAGCTGCACTTGCTGCTCTTAAATAGTGAACAGTCAGAAGTTGAAGGTAATGAAGACCATCAGCCAACTGAGCCACATCATGGCTTCTACTGAAATAGCCCCATGGCAGATTTGATGCAGATTGGGGGGGGGGAGTAATTAAAAACCGCATGGTGGCTAATTTTACAGGTGTAACCCCCCTGCAAATGGGGGTTCCCAAAAAAGTCTTCCAGGAGCTTGCTTGAATGCTCCAAGCCTGAATGGTGTTTGGCGGCGTTTAAGCTGTTTATCTGCGAGTGCTTTTAGAGCCTTTGGTACTGTCTCTTTAAGAGCTGTCTGCTTGCAGACATAATTAGTTTGTATGGGGGACTGTGTGTGTTTTCCTGCCTGAGTCCCGCTCGAGCTGCTGCCAAATCACTCCTTTTCTGCCATCGCTAAGTGGGCAGGGGGAGCATTCTTCAAAGATGTAATTGTTTGCTTGTAACTTGTTAGAGTAATAATGAAAATGCAGTTTGATTTAACCTGCTTTCTTGTAGCAAAGACAGTGCAGAGCAAGCTCCCTCATGTTGGTTCTGAACTGCTGAAGTGGACCAGTCATGTTGGGGATCCTTTAAAATGGAGCCTGCTCCGGGCGAATCAGAACTTGGACTCTTCTCTGGAGCCTGCTGTAAGGGGATTGTAAAGGCAGTGACTCTGGGAAATGTAGTTTTGATGTTGGCACCTTTTTTCCACCAACAGAGGGAATTTACTGTGAGTGACAGCCAAACCAGCCAACTGAACTGGGAGGAACTCAATGGAAATGTCCGGCTCTGTCTACTGGAAAGATCAGATCAGTTTGGGCTGTGAAGAGAAAGGGAGCTGTGTGCTTCTTCGGTGTGTAGTTTTAGCACGGGGATCTCGTGTTAGACCCTAAGTTTCGGTCTGCAGTTTGTGCAAGCGACTGTTCGAACGGAAACCGATCTGTGAAGAGAATCAAGGAGATCTGAAGAGTAGAAACCAGGCTCACCCTGTAGAAGACTGGAGAAATTGCTGAATCGCGCTCGGTCTGTCAGGAACTGAATCTGCTATGTGTTCTCCCAGGTATTGTGCAGTAATTGTGATCGGGATAGAGAAGCAGCCTTCCTGGTACAGTACTTTCCTTTTACAAATAAATGTGTGTAGTGCTTGTGGGGAATTGTGTTTCAAATCCCCTGTACAGTGAATAGAGTGCATGAAGCTGGAAGTAAACCCCAGCTTAATCCAGGCTACATCCATTTTCTCTAAACTGCAGTGGGGTCCAGTCACAAGGACCTTGTCCACATGGTCTGCTCCTCCTGGCAATCCAGGACAATCTGCCTTCCATCCATTTCCCAGCATTGAGTTTGTGAGTACAAAGCAGGGTAGCTCCCTGCCATCTGCTTATCGAATTGCAAGTGTGTTATCTAATTGTTGTTTTTTTTCATTTCTTCACGAACTGAGCCAACCAGCTCTGGATTACAATTTCGGTATTGTGCCAGTGTTTTTTCCATCACAGGGCCCCAACCAGCTGCAACGATCCTGGCTAGCCGCCCCATCCTGGGTACCCAGTGAAAGTGACAATTTGGGACTCTGAATATGCGCACAGTACTGTGATTATTAATGTGTTTAACCTAGTTAACCTGATTCACCCTCCCTTGTTAAAGCTCCTTAAATAATTCAGATCTGTTGGTTTCAGCAAAGTTACACTGGCTGAGGTATTTGTTTTATGTTAAAGTATTGTACTGTGGTTTTTGCACTGTATCATCTTGTTTTGCAGGGGATCCCCAGGGTCCAGTCGATGGAGCCAGTCCTGGGGGTAAGTGTACATTGTGAAGATATTCCTAATGCATTGTGTGGGCCACTAGTGGGAAGAAAGGGGGGTTACAGTGTCCCAGAGTGCTGTGACCAAGTTAGTTTAACTACTGCAAACCCTGACCTCTGGGTGGAGGCACCCACCACTGGACCTAGGCCCCTCAACTTGTTAGTAGTTAAGCAGGCAGGGGTAGTAGCCCTTGGGATAGCACCACCTAGGGGTTACACAGTGCTAGACTGACCCTTGTTTACTTAAATAATGCCTGCAGCACAGTGCTGTTGCTCGTAGCCCCAAGGAGCTCAGTATGAGTGGCAGGGTTGAAGCTGGGTAGGAGAGGTGGACTGTGACTGGACTGTATATGGAGTCTGAGTATGACATAGTGTGGAATGAGATGAGTATTCCGGAGAATGATGAGGGTGCCTTAGTACGAAGAGGGGGCTGAGTATGAAAGTGGGGTAGGAGAGTGCTACACAGGGGCAGGTTGGGCCAGTATAAACAAGCATTTGTCAATGCCGAATGTTGCTTGCTTGTATGTGCTGTTTAGGTATTTGGAAGTGACAGTTTCATGCCTTCCTCCCAAGACATCCACTGTGTCTTTCCGCTCAGTATTCACAGAAGAGTGGGAGGGGCAAGGGCCACAGCAGTACAGCAGTTGCCAAGGAGGTGAAGAGGTTGACAAAAGAGTCCTGCAGGAGCTCACTAAATTGAAGGTAAACAAAGCGATGGAACCAGATGGCATACGCCCAAGGATATTAACAGAACTGCGAAGGGAGATAGCAGTACCTCTGGCAGCCATGTTCACTGAGTCATTCAACATGAGTGAATTGGAGGAGGGCACATGTGGTCCCTCTACACAAGTCCGGCAGCAGGGAAGAGGCAGGGAACAATAGGTCATTCAGCCTCTCCTCAGTCGTGGGGAACATCATGGAGACATTGCTTAAAGAAAGGACAGTAGGGCATCTAGATGCCATCGGAACCCAGGACCATAGACAACATGGATTCACAGTGGGGACAGCATGTCAGATAAATCTGGTTGATTTATTTGACTGGGTGACAAGGGAAGTGAATCAGGGTGGGGCAGCGGACAACGCTAACCTTGATTTTAGCAAAGCCTTTGACACCATCCCATATAGGAGGCTGGTAAACTAGCTGGGTAGACTGGACATGGGGGAAAGGGTGGTAAACTGGGTTAGAAACTGGCTAGACAGGAGGCAGAGAGTGGTGGTAAATGGTATGCAGTCTAGGAGAGGGGCGACCAGTGGGTGCTGCAGGATCGGTCCTGGGGCCAGTTCTGTTCAATGTCTTCATTAGTAATATTGCTATACATCTGAAGGAATTTTTCACCAAATTTTCAACATAGCCATTTTAAGACCTCTGCTCATGAACAGTGTCACTGTGATTTTCTTAATTTGTCCCGTACATTGATTTCGCACACCGACTGCGCCATTGTGCGCTACATGGTCGGAAACACATTTTGGGTGAGATGTGAAAAATGACAGCTATACTACTCATAAGAGGGTGTGGTAAAATGGCAATGTTGAAAATCTGGAGTGAAAATATTGAAAATTTACGAACTTACGAGCGTGAGTAGGAACTGTACAACACACGCTCGCAAAACAGTCATTTTTTGGAATTTTTTCACCAAATTTTCAACATAGTCATTTTAAGACCTTTGCTCATGAACACTGTCACTGTGATTTTCTTAATTTATCCCGGACATTGATTTAGCACACCGACTGCGCCATTGTGCGCTACATGGGTGGAAACACATTTTGGGTGAGATGTGAAAAATGACAGCTATACTATTTATCAGAAGGTGTGGCAAAATGGCAATGTTGGAAATCTGGAGTGAAAATATTGAAAATTCGTGAACTTATGAGCGTGCATAGGAACTGTACAACGCACGCTTGTAAAACAGTCATTTTTTGGAATTTTTTCACCAAATTTTCAACATAGCCATTTTAAGACCTCTGCTCATGAATAAAGTTACTGTGATTTTCTTAATTTGTCCTGTACATTGATTTCACACACCGACTGCGCCATTCTGCGCTACATGGGCGGAAGCACATTTTGGGTGAGATGGGAAAAATGACAGCTGCACTACTCATAAGAAGGTGTGATAAAATAGCAATGTTGAAAATCTGGAGTGAAAATATTGAAATTTCATGAACTTATGATCCTGCGTAGGAAATGCTCAACGCACGCTCGTAAAACAGTCATTTTTTTTTAATTTTGGCACCAAATTTTCAACATGGGGTTTTTGGGACCCCTTCTCATGAATGATGTCACTGTCATGGCGGTATTTGGGCCTGAAGGGTGATTTCGCAGTCACTGCGCAGTCACTGCGCGCAATCACCGCCGGGCCTGAATAACGCCATGACAGTGACATCATTCATGAGAAGGGTCCTAAAACCCCATGTTGAAAATGTGGTGCAAAATTCCCAAAATGCCTGAGATATGCAACAAAGTTGAAACCCCTATGTAGCCCATTATACAGCTTACGGCATTTCCTCAGTTCGCGGTCGGCTTTGAAGAGTGCAGACATGTTCCCGTCCACCAAGATCGTCGCACCGAGTCCAGAGGTAAGTATGGGGTGAGGGGTGTGGGGAGGCTGAGTGCGTGAGTGGGTGGGTGCGGTTGTGGGAGGGGGAGGCAGATGCAGCGGGACCGTTTTTGTTTTACAGGTTTTTTAAAAAAGATGTCGGACCTTTGCCACGCTGGGGTGGGCCCCAGCATGGCACAAGGATGGGGGATGTTCAGCTGATGGGGGATTGGGCACCCCGTCGGCCAGAGACTGCTGCCATGCTGGGGTGGGCTCCCAGCGTGGCACCTACTACTGAAGTGTAGCTCAGGCGGCGAGGTTGGGCACCCCATCGGGTTATACAGTGCATGCGGGGCACGTGACACCTGCGTGGGGAGCCACGCCTATCGCTGCTCACTGGAAGCGTAGCTCCCCTTTCAATCGAGGCCACTGCATTTTGGAGGTGTCATAGACAGCTCCAAAATGCATTGGCTTACAGGGTCCGTGCCTGCCAGCTCACTGACTGAATTGGAGGAGGAGTTGACACACCTCCAAAATCTCTGATGATGGCACTATGTTTCTTGCACATGCGTGCAAGCAACATAAAAATGCAGGTTGAGCAGCTGTATATGGTCAACAGATATCAGTTCAAAGAATAAGCAGTATGTTTGTAAAAAAAAAAAAAAAGTTTTCACCAGTAGTGTGCTGCACAATACCAGTTTCTTCTGTTGCTCGGTTTAGTACATTCAGCACTGTTGTCAACATACCTCTCCATTCTTGCAGTTGGCAGCCATCTTGTTTTTTCTTCAGCAGTGTACAATAAGTCTAAAAAGCCCAGTCTGTGTTGCTAGGTGACTTTAGGACAAGGCCATTCTTGTGTAAGTCAAGACAGTTTTTTGATCCTGTAAGAGTCTTAACTGCCAGACTTAGACAAGACCACTTTTAAGTCCTAAGACTATCTATTTAGGCTAATTATAAACCATGTTTTGTGCAACCGGCCACAGAAGGAGTCAGGGATATAGTGGGAGGGTGTTGGTGACAGCAAAAGTGAAGTAAATGTTAAATTACCAGCTGTTGCATGCCAGAAAGATTGTGTTGGCCCTTGACCCCAACATTAAGCCTGTTCATGCACACTCCTAATGCACCTTATTTCCAGATCCTTTTAAAACAAGGCTTGGAATGTTTGGGGTCAAGAATCAGTTCAATCTTTTTGCCCGGACATTAACCACCCCCAACACCACCTCCTTGCTCCATTCCCCCTCACCTCGCAGTACATCTAATGCCATTGCTCCATCCACAGTCCACTCTAACACCCAACCTCTTACCACAGTCACCCACCACCTCCACTCTCACTCCCTCCTTGGCTCGCAGATGCCTTCCTCCTTTGTACCTGGACTCATTAACCTGTAGTGCTCTCAGCCCCTTGCATGCACTTGTAACCTCCCCCCACTGGCCCCCCTTGTTCAACTAGCAGGGCTGCTTCTCTTTCTACATGGCGCCAATGAGAGGGTTGGGGGTTCTCGCTATGAACAGTTCTGTGAACCCATACTTCTATGTCATAGCCTGCCATCCTCAGACAGGCAAACCAAGTGTGACAACTACCTGGCTCACTCCTGGGGGATCATTTAGCATAGCCGTTAACCTGGGTCCCTGGGAGAAAATGTTTGCTCAGGACTATGCTAGGTTTGGACTTCTGGTCAGGGGAACCCAAGTAAATCCAGACTCTGGAAGCAATAACTGTACTGTCCAAACCAGGATGGGATTCTAGAGTGTGGCTTTAATTCGCATACACAGAGAATACAACAAAGTGAAAATGGACCCCCAAGGGGCTACTCCCACTGATAATACAGATTACTGAGGTACAGTGCACACACACAGTGAACCCTCAGGTTCTGAATGGATTGGTCCACATGGCCCGAACTGGTACATTCCCTTGACTCGGCACCCTCTGCAAGTACCGGGAGACTTTTCCATATTGCACGAGAAATGACAGGTGGCTCCCTCGCCCACAAAGTGAGCACACTCATGCTCACTGAAAATCCAAAATCCCACTTCTGGGTATTTTCTTCAGCACTGGCCAAGTGCACTGAGAGAAACAAAGATGCCCAAACTGAACCCATAGAGGTAAACATGGTTACTCCAGATGAGGGGTATCCCACCTTTTGCTTCCAAATTTATACTCGGCCATTCATCTGGTTAATAACACCTTTCTCAGAAGAAATCTTATAGCTGCTATCTTGAAATGTCTTTCACATTTAACATTCTACTTCTGACACTTCGTAGGTGTCATGAAATTAAAAGTTCTGCACATGGCTATGTCTTTACTGTAGACCCCCACTTTTGCAGATGCTTTTAAATCAGACACAAACTATAAGTACTGTACTTGGTAAGTCTCTCTTTCTACATTGTAAGCAGACATATTTACACAGAAACAGTATTAAAAGTTCTGTACTTGGCTAGTCTCCCTTCGGACCCCATAGTAGGCAGACACATTTAAAAGAAACTGTTTTGGTGACAAAGTCCCTTCGTCAGAGAAAAACTCACCACTGGAATGCAGGTGCCCCAGGGCTTCTTCCTCACAAAGGTCATGGGTACTCACAGAACAAACAAATCTCAGGCAGCTTTACCACTGCCAAGCTGGACCAGGGGATTACCCCTGAATCATGGAATTCCCCCCATCCATCTGAGGATTGGGCATTGGAAAACTGTCTAGGAATAGTCTCTACCACTTCACTCTACTGGTCTTCTGTGTTTTCCATCTAGGGTGAGAACAACTACCACTTCTCCAGAGGTAGCTCTGTGTCAGAGCTAAGTCTAAGGAGTTGCCTTCTGCAGCACTCCTCACTCTCTTGAACTCTCCTACAGACTCCTCACTCTAACCCAACATTCTACTGCTAACCCCTGCAGCTAGCATTCCATTGTGGCTTATGCTGCTGCCAAAATTCTAAGGTGACATCATCACTCCAGCTCAGCTGAGGCTGAAAACAGATTGTGACAGTGTGAAATCAGTTTAACTGGCATCTCACAAGCTGCATCTCCCTGCTTGCCACTGTTTCTAAGTGGTATTCTAGTAACCCCTGGGAACAAGGTAGTTACATCCACCCTCAGCCAGGAAATGACTGTCCTCAGTCATCCTACCCCGCACCAGGCCACCTTACCCTATGTGCTGACTGCGGGGAGGTAGTGCTACCTTGTGCCCTACCATGTGCCAGGCACAGACAGACAACACTAAGGGCACAGAGGCCATTGGCTGATGCATCAGCCCCTACACTACAGTCTTACTATGGCAACCAGTGGCCCTGGAAGAACTGTCCAGAGCATAGCCCTAATAGGCCAGCACTGTGGCCCCTACGGCCAGTCAGGACCACAGCTGTCTATCCCCCTAGTCCTCTAGAGAAAACCTATCTGACCAAAGCAACAGGGGAACCTCCCCCCATCCCTGGACACCTGCAAACCAAACCATGAAGCTAATACTATCCCCAAGCATTACACTCCCACACCCCTCCACAACTACACCTGTGAAAGGAAAAAGGTTAACACATGTTAACAACTACACAGTACTTTAAACACAACACTTTAAAGCACATGAGGAACTCTGATGAGTCCCTCCAATCCTCTTTGTGTCTTCTCTTCTGTCTTCATCAGGATCCACCTGAAAGAGAAAAGACAAAAACACACCCCAAAACAGTAAACACAGTACTCAACCATAACCCTTACCATCAAACACTGGAGAATCCCAAAAATATTTTTTAGAAGAAGTAGAAAACAGTAGAAAAACAGTAGAAAACATCAACATTATATACAGTACACTGTTTGGGGATGGAATGCCCTAAATGTCCCACTAGTGACAACAGTGCCCGAAGGCAAAGTCCATGAAAGTCTCTCCTGGGCCAGAGCCCGGTGAAGTACAGTTCTTGATGTACTGTAGCCCCAAAGGGGAGAGTCTTTTTGGACAGTTCAACAGTCTTTAGTCTGCCAAGTGTAGGATGTGTATTGCAATGTCAATAAAGTAAGAAAAGTCTGGACTTACCAGTCCTTGGAAGAATGAAAAAATGGAACAACACCTGGCTCTCCAGCTGAAGATTCTCCCTGGCAGCATTTTTTGGATACAGCTGGGTGGAAATCTTCCAGAAATGACAGGATGGGCATCTGGAAACTGCTGGGTTGATGTCATCTCTGGCTGACGTCATCTAGGAGATGGAACCTTGGAACAAGAAAAGAACAGCTAGACTGATATCATCTGAAATCCCAGGCAATGAATCAGAAAACAGCTGGGTGGAGGTAATCTAGACTGATGTCATCTGAAAGGCCAGGTGATGGAACTGGGAGGCAGACTACAAGGCTGACAAATCTGGACTCACCTTTGGATCCTGGAACACCAGATTGGTGGAACAACATAGATGCAGCAACCGCTGGATGGCAGCACTGGCTACCACTGCTCTGCTTTCCATTTGGTAGGCATGGGCACATTCACAGGAAAATGGTTATATTAAGGGTAGTACCACAATGGGTCAGGTGCAAGAATTTTTACCCTGTCTATGCGCTCATAATTCACATTGTAGAAAGTCTTGTTGCCCTTTCTGTCCACAATACATACAGTGTCTATGAACAGTGTCCTGCCCACTCTCCAGTACTTGAATCTGTCTCTGACAGCTTTGTCTCTGACATATCGAGTTGCACCTGTATGCAGGCCTTTAGTTGTCTCTTCCACTAGCCAGACTCTCCTGTTTTTCTCAATTTCCTTCCAGACTGTCCAAGGAAAGGTAGGAAAGGACATTCCATAGATCTCATCTGCCTTCCTATGAACCAGTCTTTCCTTCTTATTACTCTTGGTCAGTTCAAGACCACCGGCCTGGCTTGCGGGCAGCCAGTCCTGGTTCTGCCAGTGTCGCATACTCAGTGCAATGTATAATGGGTCCCTGACCCCCCTTCAGAGGGCAGAGCTGTGGAGTCACCAACTTCTTCCTCTGGTTCCTCCAAGGCAAGAGCCTGAGGCTGTGGATTAGCACCTTCATCGTAAGGATACATAGCTCCCCCTCCTCCTCTTCCTCACTTAGGACCTGGGCCCAGGAGTGAGCAGTCATCCTCACTCCCAAGACTGTCCATTCTTCACTGGGCATAGAGGTAGACATCTCCCAATCTAGGGTCTCTCAAACCTTATCCTCTCCAAAGAGGCTAGGACTTGGATCCTCTCTCCTCGGAGCCACTGATTCTCCCTCCGCACTGTCCATCTGTGACACAGGTGTGGAGACTTCATGAGGACTCTGCTCTGCCAGTGCATCTACACCCTCTTCCTTTGTGCCACACTCTGCTGGGCCTCCCCCAACAGGTTCCACCTGGTGCTGTGTGCTGCTACTTGCAGGATCTTGAAGCTTTGTCAATGTGGGAGCCAACAAATCTTGGGTGCACTAGTTAGGCCTTGCTTTCCTAAGCACCCTGAACAGTGAGGAATCATGAAAACGTCCCTTCCAGCCTTGAGGCACATTATGCATACTCTCACAGGGTATCTGGGAATCGCAACATGAGGAGGAAAATGTCCACTGTAGAAACATTTCTCTATTTCTTTCAGCTTGGTAACCTCTTTCACTATCATAGCACGGGCATGATCTGGGTAGTGGGATGATCCCAAATCCATGACTGCAGAAAAACATACAGAAGTTCACTGTTATCACTGAGTTCACTTTGCTTTGAACAGTCTCACGAAATGGCTCCCTGCTGCTGTGTTTAAATTACTACCCCACCCTGTAATGGTGGCAGCAGCACTCCTGGCGCATCAACATTCTGCATCTGACTCAAGCCACTGCGAATCCGATTTACTGCATAGTGATAAATTTTACTCATACTGCACAGACTGCACTGCTTTTCTTCCTCAGCACATCTATATGATTTTCTAGGACTATACATTAGCTTTCAATAACTTTTACTTGCTTAAAGTCACTAAAGTCACAGTATTTCATGAGCAGGATTGCCTGTTTGTTGCAGCCTCTCATACAACTCACAGCCTCTCTGTTTGCTCAGAAAATTACACTGTTGCTGAATCCATAATACATGCTCACAGCCTAATGCTCAGAATTCTTGCTCGGGTTTGATATACTTTAAGCAGTCCTTCTTTGCAAAAACAATCACACTGTATACACACTGATCCAGCTGGCTTTAGAAAAATCACACACAGTTTGAGCTCAGTTTCGTTGAATGGTACTCACTGAATCAGTAGCTGGCTTTTCAATGGAAATTTCAGCCTACAACCAATGCTGGATGCCTCTGGGTTGAAACAGGCTGGCAGTCTTGCCGGCTGTCTGTGCGAACACCACACTTTCTCTGCAGTCGATCGGAATATGGGTTGAGCCCTATTTAACACAGAAAAGTCTGATGTTTTAACTTTTATAACATTTGCAGTCACTGCAAGGCTCCTCCTGGCTAGCCAGCTCACACACCAACCGCTCTCTTCCTATCAAACACTAGGCAGCACTCTGAAGATTTCTTGGGGGTGGGACTGATTGCAGTCTCACCAATCACGCGATCCCATGCAAATGAGCCTCTCTTTCTTCTCATGCTCTACTCTTCCAAGGCGATCGTCAAGCAGGCAAAATTTAAACTGCAAAATAACTTTTTTTCTCCATTCAACTGCAACTCCATGGCAGGAGCACCATTTTTCATGGTAATTTCTCTAGTAACTCCCCCAGTTCACACAGCAAGCTTTTTAAACTTTCAGGGCATAAATGTCTCTTTGTTTCCCAGTTCTCAATACTTTTTCTGCCACAAGTTTGAAAATTAAAGCTGGCAAATGTTCTTTTTGATGCAGGACAAGGAGCACACACAGTCTGGCTTTACAGCTCCTTGGTAAATGTTGGCACAATCACAGCAGCACATGAACAGCAGGCACGCATGGATAGAACTACTCTGGTCAGTCCCTTATGGGCAAAGCTTCCGATTTTTTGGGCTACCAACTGCCAAACAGACAAAAAGCTAGCCACAACCTGAGCAAACATCTCTTGTTCTTTCCCAAATTCCAAAATAAATCCTCAGTGGTTCCTCCATTTTGTAACCTCCCCTCACAGGCCCCCCTTGTTCAACGAGCAGGGCTGCTCCTCTCTCTACATGGCACCAATGAGAGGGGTGGGGGTTGTCACTATGAACAGTTCTGTGAACCCTGGGATAAAACGTTTGCTCAGGACTATGCTAGGTTTGCACTTCTGATCAGGGGCACCCAAGTAAATCCAGACTCTGGAAGCAATAACTGTACTGTCCAAACCAGGATGGGATTCTAGAGTGTGGCTTTAATTCACATACACAGATAATACAAGAAAGCAAAGATGGACCCCCCCCCAGGGCTACTCCCACTGGTAATGCAGATTACTGAGGTACAGAGCACACACACAGTGAATCCTCAGGTTCTGAATGGATTGGCACACACGGCCTGAACTGATACACTTCCCTCAACTTGGCACCCGCGGCCAGTACTAGAAAACTTTTCCATATTACATGAGGAATTACAGGTGGCTCCCTCGCCCACAAACTGAGCACACTCGGGCTTACTGAAAGTCCAAATTCCCACATCTGGGTATTTTCTTCAGGCACTGGCCAAGTGCACTGAGAGAAAATAAAGGTGTCCAAACTGAACCTGGAGAGGTAAACATGGTTACTCCAGATGGGGGTTCTCCCACATTTTGCTTCCAAATTTATACTCGGTCATTCATCTGGTTAATAACACCTTTCTCAGAAAAACTCCTGTAGTTGCTATCTTGAAATGTCTTTCACATTTAACATTCTACTTCTCATACCTTGGAGGCATCATGAAATTAAAAGTTCTGTACATGGCTATGTCTTTACTCTAGACCCCCACTTTTGCAGATGCTTTTAAATCAGACACAAACTTAAAGTGCTGTACTTGGCAAGTCTCTCTCCAGACCCCATAGTAAGCAGACACTTTTACTCAGAAACGTCTTAAAAGTTCTGTACTTGGCTAGTCTTCCTTTGGACCCCATTTTAGGCAGACACTTTTAACAGAAACTGTCTTGGTGACAGAGTCCCTTTGTCAGAGAAAAACTCACCACCAGAATGCAGGTGCCCCAGGGCTTCTTCCTCACAAAAGTCTTGGGTACTCACAGAACAAATGAATCTCAGGCAGCTTCACCACCTCCAAGCTGGACCAGGGGATTGCCCCTGAATCCTGGAATTCCCCCCTCCCCATCCATCCGGGGATGGGGAACTGAAAAACCTTCTAGGAATGGTCTCTACTACTTCACTCTATTGGTCTTCTGTGTTCTCCATCTAGGGTGAGAACAACTACCACTTCTCCAGAGGTAGCTCTGTATCAGAGCTAAGTCTGAGGGGCTGCCTTCTGCAGCACTCCTCACTCTCTCTCAAACTCTCCTACAGACTCCTCATCCTAACCCAACATTCTACTGCTAACCCCTGCAGCTAGCATTCCATTGTGGCTTATGCTGCTACCAAAGTTCTAAGGTGACATCATCACTCCAGCTCAGCTGAGACTGAAAACAGAGTGTGACAGTGTGAAATCCATTTACCTGACATCTCACAAGCTGCCTCTCCCTGCCTGCCACTGATTCTAAGTGGGATTCCAGTAACCCCTGGGAACAAGGTGGTTACATACTGCCATCACTGTGCAGTGCACCATTCAGTGCAAAGTGCACTTCCACCACAGTGCTGTGCCAAGTGCACTGGCACCACTGTGAAATACCAATCACAGTGCATCCACTGTGTGTTGCCATGTGCACTGCATGACTATGTGCTGTGTCATGTGCACTGTTAATGCATATGAACATATGAAAATACTATCAGGAACAGACCGCACGGTCTATCGAGTCTGCTCAATTGTGTAGTTAGTCCCTCGACTTCCATCTGCCCAACCCACTTCTCCCCTCTTCACTAAAATCCCACCTCTCACTCTATACCATTCCCTCTTAAAACCATCTACCATGCTACAGGGTACAACCTCCGGCGGCAGAGCATTACACTTATCTTCCACCCTCTTAATGAAATAATGTCTCCCGACTTCCATCCTGAATCTTCTCCCATCCTATCTCATGTGGTGCCCACACGTGACCCTGCACCTTATAATACAGTAAATCCCTTATTTACTATCCTAGTTAATCCCAGGGGTCAAAATTAAGTTTTACAGCCACTAAGCAGCAGGGCTAGTGACTTGGAAACTCAGCTGGCCCCACAGACATTTCCACTGGCCCAGTTGGTGTGCACACTGAAGTGTTAACTTCTTCAGTACAAGCCTGCAGGTCTAGTTAAATGAAAATCTTACTAGCCTGATACAAAATCTACCAGCATTTTGCTAGTGGGCCATTGCCAGTTTCGACCCCTGTAATAACCTTCAAATATTTAAAGGTTTCAATCATGTCTCCCCTGTCCCTCGTCTCCTCCAGGGAATACATGTACACCTCTCCCAGCCTCTCCTCATAAGAGTATCCCTCTAATTCCTGTATCATCTTTGCCACCCTCCACTGTACGCCTTCCAACATTCTGATGTCCTTCTTCAGGAATGGGTGCCAGTACAGCACACAGTATTCCAGGTGCTGCCTGACCAGCGACCTGCAGAGGAGCCGGACCTCCCCATTACCTTGGTATCTGCTACAAGAGTCCACCTCAGTGGAAACTCTGCTCTTTCCTCCTATGGTTCTCTCCTTCCCCCCCAGACCTATCCCCTCTCCACATTACTGTTCCCTCCCCCTCATCCTTCACCTCCACCTTGGTCACCCCCTCCCCCCTCATCTAAATCCCTCCAATCTTCTCCGCTCTAGCATAGCTCCTCTTATGTTTACCCCTGCTCCCATTGTCCATTCTTTTTTAATGCAGAAATAGGATGTGGTGTTCTTTTGTGGGTGTGGTTAGAGGTGCAGTGATAGTACTACTGGGCCATGAAGTGACCGATAAGGCGGCCTGAGAGGACAACACCAGAGAACTCCAGCAGCTGATGGAGAAGTGCCTTTCTATGGGTTTTTTGTTTTCTTTTACTAAATGTTAGGGAGAGATGAATTTTTGTTTTATTTTAGGATGAGGGGAACAGGGGAACATTATCTTTGCATACTGCTTGCACTGTAGGTGGCTGGCATTGGGCTGACGTCTTGCTTATTTTTGCATCCAGCAGGGCATGGGTGCAGGATGGAGTTAGATCATGGATAGCATGGAAAGGTGCTGGCACTAAGGTCCCCAACTCTGCAAGCAAGACATTAGTAACCTGGAAGGGGAAAGACTCCAGTAAGTCAGAAGTTGGGTACACTGGTGGAAATAAAGTAGCAAAGGAAGTGATAAGGGCAGCATTCACAATCGAGAGCAGAAGGATATAACAGCAAGAAGTAGAAACTGGAGCAGGGAAGGGAGGGGTTCTCTTGGAGTACAGAAGCTGTTGTGTTTGTGATGGGTGTTGCAGGTGGCAGCAAGGAACAAGGGGAGGCACAAAGGGTAGAATAGTGGTTTGCAATGGGTGTGTGGAAGCTATATGGATGGGCATACTATGAAGACTAGGAGAGTGTATGATCTGCCAGAGGCTAATGAGGCTGGAGAAAAAACTGCAGTGGCTTGGGAGTGAGCCGGATAGGATGAGGGTGGGGGGGGTGAATGTGGGAATTATGGTCACATCTGGCTTCTGGAGAAGAATGTCAGGGTGGTGGAGTGGACAGACAAGGGTTGTAGGAGGAAAACTGACATGGGGTCCAGTAGTGCAAACGTGGCAGGAGTCAGGGGAAAGGAGACAATGCATGGCAGGGAAGGGGTGGGGGGAAACAGGGTTGAAGTGCTAACAATGATGGTAGCAGAGGAACAGTTGGCGAAGCAGAAGAAGAGAGCGCAAAGGGAGAGGGGAAGAAGGGAGAACACAGGTCAGCCATATGGGGGGAGTTGCAGGGAGGCACAGTTAGGGAAGTACAAGGAGAGGGAGCCAGGGCATAGGGGAAGGGAGGACACGTTTCAGGCATATGGAGGAGATTGTTGTGGAGCGGTTGGTAGTGACACCTTGGGAAGAAGCTGGGGACAAAAGGTGTTAAAGGGAGGGGTATAGACCTGGGGGATTGACTGTGAGGGGGTTGGGAGGTGTGGTGCAGTTGCAAGGTAAGAGGCTAGCAGCACAATTGAGCTTACTTGATGGACCATCTCGGCATACTTCTGGTGGCATTCAGTATGTTTGCATTACATTTTTGCAGTGGTGGATACAGCTGAAGGTACAGCAGACATGGAGTAGTGCCTGTTAACCTCAGTATAAGACCATGTATCAGAAAATGTAGGGAACTGGTCATCCACCATCACACACACCAACACAGCAATCTGCTATGGTGAGAAATACATGTTTCACTGTAAGTAACCCACACCATGCATGTCACATTACTGTATACTGCAGCAGAGAATCACTTGAAGTGTGTATGGGTTAATGCCTGCAATGTTCTTTCAGCCACTGCATGCATGCAACCCAAGTCTGTTGCCATATAATTCATACCATGATGCACACCACAAAACTCAGTGCCACAAACGGAAAAATCCAGAAAAAACCCTTGTTGATAAGTCAGTCATCACAGATCACACATGTCTTATACACCATGGTTGATGACTGGGTCATGATATCTAGGGAAGGGATTCCATGAGAATTAGTAACTGTATTTAACAGGTGTGAATGTTTTCATACTGCAATGACAGCCATGTATTGGAATTGTAATGACTGAAATGTGTTTACCATGCAGTGCATACTACCTTACTAGCCATTGCTGTGACTTCAAGGATGTACCCGCTGGTGAAATGGATAAGTGGAAACAATGTTGGAAAGTTGAGCTCAATACCTTCCGTATGTGCTAGAAACTTCAAACCAGCAGAGTTTGATGAAAGCGGAGACAAAGATCCCAGAAGTTATATGGCAGAGTGGCATTCAGGGAAAAGACCATGTGGAGGATGACCAGTGTATGATTGTATTGTCTTAAAAATGTCAGGCATATGACTGACATGTATCATGCTTAATAGAACCAATACTGTATTATCTTGTTAGTATTTCCTCACCTTAGGAAACTAGAGACAGACACTCATTACTGGACCTTGACAGGCATCATTATTTGTGGGAGTAACTGTGCAAACCAGTAATTGCACCATTCATAAAGGCAAGCACAACATTTGTCCTACGTATGTTCAAGTTCAAGTTTATTATTACAGGAATTACTCTATTGAGCAAGCTCATTCACAAGGAGGTCCTGGAGATTTCAAACAATACAATGATGTACACGATCTTATACAAAACAGATGAGGATAGTACGAGTAAACAGCAATGGTAATCATAAGGTACAACTTGGATGGTTGCAAATAAATGATACAGTACTTACAAAAAACTAACTGCACTAACGTGCATGTAAATGATGCACACAGAGTGAGACAAGTCTGCACTGGTACAGAAGGAAAAGGAAAAAAAGAAAAAAGTGAAAACATGGGCTTTAGATTACATTGCAGAGGAGGTTGGTAGGTTCAGAGGGACTGGAATATTGTGCACTGAGATGGGGTACAGGGAGAGGGTCTAAGGGAAGGTTGTGGCTGGGGTAGTGTTAGGAGGGGATAGGGAGGCAGGGAGGTGGGGAGGTGGGTAAGGGAAGGGTGATATGTTCAGCAGGACAGGAATATTGTGCACATAGAAGGGGGTCTATGTCATAACGGCGAATGCTTAAAGGCGATCATCGTTATCACTCAGTCAGAGTGCTGAACACATTTTTGACACTATGACAACCCTGGCGAACCAGCACAATGGCGCCAGTGATATTTGCTACTTTCTGTAAGGAGGTTGTGCACTTCTCGCACCTCGCTTAAGGATCCTCAACTCCAGGGGTGCGTGTCAAGGTGAAAGTAGTAAAATACAAAATTCGGCCAGGCGCAATAAAATTGCACAGCACCCGCCCCAAACCCAGTACCTCAGCCACTCCAGCCATAGCCCAATCCTTGATGCCATGCTACAGCTTGACCAATGACCACAGTGCCACCCCCTACAGCCTATCCAATCCCCCAGCTTACGCTCGCCGTGCTCACTTCCACCCCCAGTGCGCGTACGTATAGTGACATCCTGTTGTGGATTATGAGAGGAAGGTGTCGCCATAATGGACGGTGTCCTTCCTCATGCACCCACTTCACTGGTTACACAGAGAAAGGGTACAGGAAGGGGGGTCTAGCGAGGGAGGTGAATGGGGCAGAGGATGATGGGGTAGAGAGGCAGGGAGGTGGAGAAAGGGAAGAAGTTCAAGGAGGCAGAATGGTTAAAGGGGGTTGATGTTGGAATAAGGGGTGGTGGGGCAGATGGGTGACAGGATAGTCAGGGCGGTTGGTGGAGAGACAGATAGAGTGACAAGCAGAAGGGACAGTGAGGATTCATATATTAACTTGGCGTGAAGTGCAGAAGCAGACCACTTCAAATGCTTTCTTGGCTAGGGACTTAAAGCAATTTAATGTGATTCAATGTCATTGCTATTACAAGGTATGTTATTTTCATTATTCCATTAACAAAGCATACACAGTCAAGTAGGTGCTATTGTTATTGACTGAAAATTCATTGAAGAAAAAACTGAGCACTCATCACCTTTTAAAGACTCTCGCTATCTGATATGCAGTGTTTACTCCTTTATTAATGGTTTTGAAAATAAGATTACTCTGCAGTTCCTTGCAGCAGCACCTACTTCTTACGGTCATATTTCTCTGTCAAAGAAATAAACAAAATCATGGAGTTTGTTTTAGGTACTGTGGTTTAGGTACTAGTCACCAGCTGGTCTATCCAGTCTGCTTGAGCCTCAGTCCCCTGGGTGGGTACTGAAGTTATCCCCCCCTTGTTGTATCCCTGTGTCTCCAGACCTCCATCCAAGCCTCCCTCAGGGCAAGCCAACCTCTGCTTCATCCCTTTCCTGTACCCATCCCATCCTCTCTTGAACCTCACCACCATAGAAGCCTGAACCAGCTCACCAGGCAGCACATTCCATGGTTCAACCACTCTCTCAGTAAAATACCTTCTCCTCCTTTCCCCCCTCATCATTCCTTCTTGGAGCTTCCAACTATGTCTTCTGGTGATTCCACCCTCCTTTAATCTAAAGATCCCCTTCTGATTTACCCCATTTATTCCCTTAAGGTACCACAAGACCTCAATCATGTCCCCCCAATTCCATCTCTCGTCCAACAGGAACAGGCCTAGCTCCTAGTCTTGCCTCATACGTCATCTCTCCTAGACCCTGGATCATTTTGGTTGCTCTCCTTTGAACCCTTTCCAGGAGCTGGATGTCCATCGTCAAGTGCAGCCTCCAGTACTGCACACAGTACTCAAGGTGTGGTCTGACCAGGTCATTGTACAGCAGCAAAATAACTTCCCTGCTCCTCGAGGTAATCCCCGTGCAATGCAGACCAACATCCTATTTGCCTTTACTGCCCCCCCTGCACTGCTTGGAATCGTCCGTGTTGACATCCACCAGGACCACCAGGTCTTTTTACCCTACTGTAGCATTCAACTCATCCCCTCCCAGGGTGTACTCATGTTTGGGGTTTTCCCTGCCCAAGGTGTAATACCTTGCACTTGGAGGAGTTAAAATTTAATTTCAAGGTATGGGACCACCTATCCAGGGTCTCCAGGTCCCTTTGCAAGGCCAACCTCCCCTCCACTCCCTCCACCACTGCACCCAGCTTGGAGTCATCTGCAAAGAGACTCATTTCACACCCGATACCCTCCTTGATATCCAGATGCAGGCCTTAAACAGGATCGGCCCCAAGACCTAGCCCTGTGGTACCCCACTAATGACCTCCCTAGGAGACGAGACTTCTCCTCCAACCCCTACTCTCTTGGTGCACCCAGCTAGCCAGTTTCTGATCAATCTGACCATTGATGGGCCTACCTCCATTTCCCTCAGCTTCTCCAGTAGTCCAATGTGAGGGACCAAGTCAAACGCCTTGGTGAAGTCCAAAAACAGTACCTCCACAGGTCTTCCCTTGTCTCGTTCCGATGTTACCCATTGATAGAGCTCCACAAGTTTAGTTTGACATGATCTACCTGGCACAAACCCATGTTAATAACTATCCAGAAATCCAATCCACTCCAAGAACCCCCACAAACATTCCTTAAGTATACTCTCCAGCATCTTAACCACCATTGATGTCAAACTGATGGGTCTATAGTTACCCGGCACCTCCTGTGATCCTTCTTTATGGATGGGCACCACATCTGCCACCCTTCAATCCTTAGGTACTCACCCTGTCTCAAGTGACAAATTGAAGAGTTCCACCAACAGTACAGCCAGTACATCCGTCATCTCCCATAGCACTCTGGGATGTATGCCATCCAAGCCTGGAAAGTTATCCTTTTTAAGAGCTTTATGGGCTTTCCACACCCTTTTGATGCAGATAGCATTGTTGACCCCCCCCCTTTTAGCAGATCCATCCTGATATAATACCCCTGATGTAACTCTCCCACCTGCCTTTTCTAATTCTGGTGCTCCAGAAATCATACCCCCTGCCTCTTCTCAATCCAATAGTTCACGCTTTGTAACTTTCCCATCCTCCTCCCTAGTGAACATGGAGGCAAAATACTCATTTAATACCTCCACCTGTTCCCTAACCTCCTCCACCCACCCCCCTTTTGTTCTCAATCTGCCGATCTGGCCCTTGTTTTTTCTCCACTCCCCAGTATACCTAAAGAACCCCTTTTTCCCACCCCGTATCCCCTGTGCAAGCCGCCGCTCTTTTCTGGACTTTGCCCCCCTCACCAACTGAGTGACGTGTCTGGATGCAAGACAGTGCTTGTCCTTATCCCTCTCCCCTCTCATTTTTTTGTATTCTCTGTAGGCAGCCCTCTTCTGCCTTATTGCTTTCTGAACCTCCTTGGACCACAGCACGGTTTACGTGACCTCTCTCCTTGCGCTTTACTTTTGCACAGGTCATGATGGCTCCTGAAGTCTCTGCTTTATGACCTCCCATCTCTTTCTACATCTGTCCTTTGTGTAATCCCCTTCAAATGCTCATTGAGAATCACTGAGATTTTCTCCCATGCCCCTAAAGTCCACCCCCTAATGTCAGCAGCCATTGTCCTGGATCTATCCCCCTCCCCCAAAAAAATTTAGCCGAAACCAGACTGTATACACTCATATAATCTAATTTCATGGCTTGCTCCCCTCTTCCTCACTTACCAACCTTTTCCTTAATGACACCCCCTGCTCTCAATGGTTATTTCTTCCTTTTATATTACCTGTTTTGGTTTTTGTGTACCTTGTTCTGTTCATGTGATATGTCACCTGATAATTTATTGTCCAAGGTCCTCTCTATTCACTGCATAGGTAGGCACCTATGAACTTATGAATGGTCTACTCTGCATGTCTCTGATAGATTGTATCCACTTTAACTCATTGTATGTAAAGCACTTATAATTTGTTATCCTGTTAAGTTTCTGCATGTCTATACTCTCCCGGGTCGTGCCTGAAAATAGTCATTTTATGGCTAGTGCACTTACCCGGTTAACAAAAGCTAAATAAAAAAAAATAAAATAAATCATAATCGCTCCATGCCAGGGGATCCTCCACCACCAGATCCCATACCAGATCCCCGTCCACAAGAACCACGCCCAGGACATGACCCTCCCTCATAGACTCCATCACCTGCTGAGTGAGGAACATATCCTTGAAGCCATCCAGCAGCCTCTGCTCCCTGGCCACCATGGAAGTCATGGTTCCCCAGTCAGTAGCTGGCATATGTAGATTCCCCATCAATACAGTTCATCCCTTTTTGGTCCACACTGGGCCTTAATGCTATCCAGCAGACAATCCTTCAGAATCTCACCTATTCCTGGGGCCTGTAAACCACTCCCATCTTGATTTTTTCTCCTGCAGGTGTTCGCATGGTAATCCATAAGGCCTCCACATTACCCTCTGCTTCTTCTACCTGACTAATCTCTATGTTGTCTCTAATGGACATAGCCAGTCCTCCCCCCTACCCTCCTTTCAATACTTCCTGAGCACTGTGTATCCACTCACATTTAGATCCCAACTGTGACTAGGATTAGCCCAAGTTTTTGTGACTGCCACCACATCTACCCCTTCTTCAAATAGCATGACCTGGAACTCCTGCATCTTGTTACCCAGGCTCCTGGCATTTAGTAAAACCTCCCTGAACCCTTGTCCCTACCCCTCTTTACGATGCCCCCTGGAGCTCCTTTAAATCTGCCCTGCTTTATCACCTATGGAACTTTCCCCAGCCAGCTTTCGTCCGACTCCTCCCCCCCATGGCTGAAGGCCAGGTACTTCCTCGAGAAGTAAGGTCATCCGGTCAGCAACCCCCCTCGTTAATCTACCCCATAGCTTAAATGTAGTCCACCATCTCCTGTTTTAGGACTACCTTCCCCATCGGATTTAGGTGAATCCTACCCTGGCATACAATCCCTTATCTTTCCAAACTCCACCCCAGTCCCCCAGCACCCCCAACCCCCTTTCTTCCCCCACTTTCTGACCCAGTCATTTACCTCCGTGATCTTTGTTTTGTTCTCTACAGATGCCTTTGGTACTGACAATATTTCTGAGAAGGAAACTGTGCATCCATTATTCTGGCAAACTGGCCAGCAGTGGTGCAGCTGTGTCATGTGGTGCACAAGTTATGTAATGGCCTATAATTGTGCTTCTTCTGGTTTGTATGGGTCATCCACAGATTATATCCTGGATGTCAGCCAACATCCTCTGATGTCTGCCTATTTGCCTCAATGGCATGTAATTAGGAACCTGAAAGAAAACACACAAAGTTGTTTTGGCCCTGTCACTGGCCTATTACAGTAAGCTGAAGTTCAGAAAACACTTCAGCAGTGCAGCGAGAGAATCAGTTGTTGTGACTAGAGTTTTTATTTGATTAAAAAATAAGTTTTACAGATATAAGAATCTCATCAGGGAATCTCTTGCATTTATCCCCAATTAGGCTACTATGTGTAAATGAGCTGGATAGAGTGTTACATTTGGACACGACACTCTCTGTGAAGAACTGCCTCCTCATCTCTCTCCTAAATCTTCTGCCCTCCAATCTTACATTCTGTTTGCCTTACCTGCTGCATTCCTGCATGGAACATAGTTGTTCATGCACATTATTACCAATATCTGTAGGTCCTTCTCTTCCTCAGTGACCCCCAGACTCCCCCTACCAACAAATAGTCTCTTGTTGGGTTCTTTGCTCCAAAGTGCATAACCTTACACTTTATAGCATTTAATCACAAATGCCACTTCTCTGACCATATCTCCAGTTTGACGAGGTCACCTTGTAGTTGTTGCCATCCATCCTCTTTATCCACCAATGGCCACATTTTTGTATTGTCTGCAAACACAGTAACCCTGCTCCCAACTCCATGTGCAGTATCTGAGATAAAGAGCCAAATAGCACTGTGCCCAGCACCGAGCCCTGTGACACACTGTTCATTACCAGTCTAGGTGCTGAGAGCACCCACCAGACTACCACCCACTGCAACCTCCCATGCAGTCAGTTCCTTATCAACTTTGCCAGTTGTGTCCCCTACACACATAGCATTCAGCTTTGCCACAGCCTCCTAAGAGGAACCGAATTGAAGACCTTGCTGAAGTCCAAGTACCGGACTTCTACAGCATGACCCATATCCAACTTTCTAGTTAGTCATAATATTCTATTAGATTGGTCCGACAAGACCTACCTGAGACAACCATGTGCTGCCGCCCATCACAGAGCTCATAACCCTTGAGGAATGACATAAGTCTCTCCTTCAGTGCAGTTTCCATAAATGTACCCACTATTGAAGTGATACTGACAGGCTGATAATTTCACGGCTCATCCCTAGAGCAACTCTTCTGTATGGGCACCACATGGGTCAACCTCCAGTCCTGAGGCACCCATTATGTGTCCAGGTAATCAATCTGAACCTGTCCACCAGTGGCTCAGCAAACACCTGCTCCATCTCCGCCAACTCCCTCTGCACCCGGGTGTGAATTCCATCAGGAACTGATGCCTTGTCCACCCTTAATGCCCTCAGATGCTCCAGTACTGTACTCCCCTTGATCATTTCATCTGTCAGCTCCTCTCTCCTCACCGTTACACTCACAGTCCATGGTGGTAGTGGACCATCCTTTTCATTTGTGAAAACAGAGCAAAATAATTAATTTACTACTTCTGCTGGTACCTCGCCATTTTCCACACACTCCCCTTCCCACTGTATCTTCAGTATGTGCTTTCTGCAATTCCTCTTTTCCCTGTCATATCTAAGAAAGTCTTGATGCCCTGTGCTAAATTTAGGTCCCTGGAAGCCTTGGCGACTCTCACTCACTTGGTCTACTCCTCCTTGGACAAAGTTACATTAGCCTCCCTGTCATCTTCCTTCACCATTCTCTGGAAATGCTGGTGAGCAGCTATGTTCACCCTTCCATCTCTTATCTCATCACCTTCGCCCTGCTAACCACAACCCCTTCTCCTCCTATGTCCCCCCCTTGTGTCTCCGTCACCCATCCCATGCCCCACACCTATCTCTATCATTGTACTCAGCCACAAAATATACCATGCCCTCCTTTGTCAATCCATTGCTGCTCAGAGCATGACTGTACATACTGACCACTCTTTCTTTAACTTCAGCCAGTCCTAAGTGCACATTACTTAAAAACATTTTTTAAAGCAAATCAAAGTAGGAAAAGCTTGAGCAACTTAACTTTTCACAACCTGAATGTTAGCTTTAGGAATTATTTCATATCGGCAGTTTGCAGCTCCCCAAGCTCCTCCATCACAGCCTTCAAGCAAAACAATCAGTGGCTTTACAGTATTTCAGAAAGGCTGGTAAGGGAGTGGGTAGTAGTGCTTTTACTGCCACCTGCAATAGTACTCCAGAAAATAAGTTACAGACCTTAAAAAGAGCTTTAAGCTACTCCCAAACCAACAGCAAACTCACAAAAAGAGAAGCGATAGTTAACTAAAGATTTAAGATTTTCTTGAACAGATGCATCACATTGCAGTTGCCTGTTATCAAGGTGAACATAACTTTTTTTCTTTTCACAGCAATGAATAAAACACCAGTGAGTCCTTCAGGCAACAGAATGCGAATAAAAAATGAAAGTACATACAAGAGTCTTCCAGTGAATCTGAACATGAAACAACACAGGTAGAGTACAAGAAATGGTCAGTCAGGGAAATTAAAGCATTACTCATTTTCACTTCACATGATGACTCACAAGAATAGTCATTTGAGAACATCCTCAGCAAGTCATGGTTTCACAGTGATTAACAATAGGTGTGAGCAGTGTATAAAAGTAGTTTACTGACCTGGTAAAGGTGATTGTGGGGCAATATACTGTATAACAGGAAATATTCACTGCCTTTTTATTTTCACTATATGCACTGGTTCCATATTAGAGTGAAAATAAAAAGAAAGTGAATATTAAGTTGATCACTATATGTAGCAGCACTAGTGTACCACTAGTGAAAATAAGAGGAAGTGAAAATGTGAGGGTGTGCTTGGAGTGCTATATATAAAGGGTGTGAATATAAACTACTATACAGTATCTCTGAGGCACTACACATTCATGACATCATGGGTTATGTACACCTGATAGGGTGCTTGATGCACATGTGACTGTGAATAAAGTCTGCTCACCTTCTCTGGGGATTTGCCCTCACAGGATGATTTTGATGTACTCCCGAGCTTTATCTGTAAAAAGAATCTAGTAATGCTATTTTTTCGTTAGAAATTATATAATGTCCACCCTTTGTGAACCATATAGTTGTGCATTTATTGCATATTATTACAACTACTTAGGAACAGTCACATACATAAAATGATACATAACACTTGAGTAGAAATACTGTATATTGTATATTTCAGATGATTATTTAGTGAACATGTCTATTGGGTGGGATGTGGAGTACCTCAGAGATATATTCCCCCACAATCACCTTTACCAGGTTAGTAAACTACCATTGTGGGTGATAATCTCTGAGGCACTCCACATTCATGACATCATGGGTCATTAATGAGCAGTATCAGTTGACCTGGGTGGGTTAGACGTGTCATCCTGCAATGGATTTATCTGTGATGAATAGTACTGCATGTGCAAAATGTATTTTTGTGTCTTGAGAGACACGTCCAAGTAAGACCCATAAACAAACAGGCATGGGATTGCCATTTTGCTGAACATTCTCCAGGTATGGCCCTGTTGTGGCAATTATGCATCATTTTAATGTTATGCCTGCTGGGAAATGCTCTGGAGGTAGGAAACGTATCTGTGTGGTGTCAATCAGAAGTATGTGTCATCAGGATATAGTGGTAGGTGATACAGATGCTCATAATGCTTGTACGTTCACAGGCGCATTCTGTGTTACAGTTTTGGCAACAGGTAGATCTCTGGAAGACAAAAAATGTCCAGGGTGCTAGTAGTGCTGCCGGACTTATTTTTGCATTGTATAAATGTGACTTAAGTAAGCAGGTACCACTAGGAGGGGTACCATGTTACTTTGTTGTCTCTCTCAAGCAGTAAATTTAAATAGAGAGTTGATTTGCCATGATACAGAAGCAAGTTCCTGGAACCGCTAGCATTTTACCATTGAATCTCTTTATTGTGCAAACCCTGATTTGCGAATGTACAATAACTGTTTCTGATGCTGAGCAATGCAAAGCAAACTGTTTCCATGATCAAATACATTCTATTATTATTAGAATAATGCTATAAATACTGCCTTGCATATAAACTATATACATATGTAATGAAGTAGCAGAAGTTGTCAGTAGCATCTCATGAATAAATGCTGTTTGGAAGTGCCCTTAACATAATTTTATTGTGTTTTTCTGAGGTTTGTAAACAATCTGGAGCTTGAAGGTGTGCTGTAATCTCTGTAGATGCAAATTTAGAACTGATCATGTGAGGGCAGACACCCAGAGCAGGGGGACAGACTTTAGTCACAGTCACATGTGCATCCAACAATCTATCAGGTGTACACAACCCATGATGTCATGAATGTGCAGTGCTTCAGAGAATATCCACCACAAACAGCTGTTTCTACAGTAGTCACAACTGCATGTAACTGGTGTCCAAGATTGTCAATTGAAGTCAAGAAAGCTGTAACCAACAGACTGTGGGTATACCAGGCATTAATGCATGCCCCAGTTGCATTCTGAGTCATGATGGTGCTAATCTGAGTGATCTCAAATCAACTAGGTAGTGTTTTAGTGCTGGGTATACCCACAGTCAGGAGTGGGTTATTGCACTTATAAAATGACATTCTCTGCTATCCGAAAAAAAAACCTGTAAAAAAACATTAAATCATATTTTATTTTTCCCTAATGTTAGTCTGCAATACAAAGTAATCCTTTTTAAAACACTTTTTAAAAAACTTCAGTGCACAGTACACTTACACAGTAACGTATGTCCATTTCCATTTTTATGTCCTTGTTTTCCCAGTTGATAATTTCTCTTATTAGTATTATTATTTAATGCTTGGCAGCATGTTTTTTTTTTTGCAGCATGTATTGTTTCTTTTGTTTTGTTTTTCCTGGACACATAACTGGCAGTTTTTCATTTTAGTCCAATCCAGGAAGTGGTTGCCGTAGACAGTCGAATTAGTGGAGTGGCATTGCAGTCCTCTTTCAATGCCAACACTCAAGGATACCATTGTAGGTGCTAACATCCTGCTGCAGTCAGGTGGATTACCTTTTCTCTGCATGTGTGGCGTTGCAGTTACATGTTATAAAATGGCATTGCAAGCCCCCCACCACCACTCAAACATGTCATTGTTGGTGCTATCATCATGCTAAAACAATGATAAAAAGCGTAAATGCATTGATTTCCCCTTACTTGTCATTCACCCTTGCATGACACCCAATCAATATCAGGCATGGCATGCCAAGTGAAGGTATGGCAGGAATTAATCAACAGTCACGTGCGGTCTGTCAACCAATGGCAGTACCGCTATTACACTATACACTGTTTGCCATTTTATAATTATACTCAACCATCATTTGAAGTAAAACGGGTGACTGTGGTGAAGTGGGGTGGAATGGAATGAGAGCAATGTTACAATATACAAATGAAGTGACCCCATGTGTTTTGATAGTAGTACTGATTTGTATACAGAGAAGGGAGACGCATCATACATTGATAGTGGTTTAAGTGTGCTTTATACAGAAATGAAATCCATTTCATTTATGTTTATTTGCATTTGTAGGTGTGCAGCTCACTTGATGTTGTGGTAGGTATTTGGTCACTCACAGCAACATTAATACAGTTTGAATGATATAAGCAGCATTTATTATTTGGAATTTTGTCCTTGTGTAAACTCCCTGCAGCGGTGTCTAATGAACAATGCACTTGAAAATCTGTCCGGCTACTTTTTGGGTTATGCAACCTCGCTGTGTGACCTCATCAACTATGTCATTTTCCCAGACAGGTTTAAGGTGCGGTAACATAATTGAGTGTGTACACATTAAAAAGATCTGCCTGATGTGCTAACTTGCCTGTCTGCTACCCAGGGTCACATATTGATGGGACTTTCAGTTGCTCTAGTAATCTTCAACACTGTTATGCTCTCTCCTCTTGTCTGTCAGCCTGTTTCAGTCTTCAGACCACTCCGCTTAGATAGGAGGTGCAACAAGCATCACCACAGTGGAGTTGGAGAGACAGCAGCAGGTGATTACTCCTTGCACAGCAATACAAATCAAAGTCCCTGGCATCATGTCCACCCACTCTGCACCTAACTTATGCCCATTTTTGACTACTACAACATAGTCTATGATGCTGCCCCATAGTCCCACCTATTCAGACTGGACTCTCTCATTAACTCCTTCTGTCATTTTATTCTTGATGCCCCTTCCCGTACCCATCTCTGTGACCTCTACCGCGCTCTCAACCTTCTTCCCCTGTACTCCCAGTGCACGCTTCATGGTGCTAAATTCATCTCTAAATTCTGGCTTGGTTCTCTCCCCTCATATAACTCCCCTCTCTTGGCACCCCTACCCTCTCCCTCTATTCCCTGAGATTCCATGCTGACACTCACACCCTATCACTCCCCTGCAGAACCACTACCTCTGGCCAAAAAGCCTTCTCCTACCACCTGCCTAAAATGTGGAATGCTCTCCCTCTACAAAACTGTCACTCCTCCTCCTCCCTCAATTCTCTTACCACTGCATTGCACAACTAACTCACACCCTCTTGCACCTGCTCTTGACCCCCCTTCCTTTTTTGTCTCCTTCTCTGTCTTTCTCTCCATCTCCCACTTCCCCTCTCACCCCCCCACTACCACTTATACCTATAGACCAGCTCTTAAATACGGGTGACTGGTTCCTATGTGCTCACCCTGCTGCATATTGCACTAGTGTACTGTCTGTATTGTATGCATTGTCAACCTTGTGTCCTATGTACTGATTCTACTTTGTATGCTGCTCCTAAGTTCTTCTTGCACTGATACTCTACAACAGCCTTCATTGTCTCAAGTGCCTTGTTCCTGTTTTTATAACTGTATGTATAATTACACCATCTTTATGTAGTTACCTGAACTTGTACTCTGTATAGCTGTATATCTGTACTCCATATATCCCTTTCCCCTTCCCCCAGGATGTACTGTGAGAAGAGCATTAAGTTGCTCAGTGTATCTTTCCTGGTGAAACAATTCAATAAATAAATAAAATACTTATTTATTAAAAATGTTCACACGGAACGTCAGACTGAGCAACAAGTTTCTCGTCTCATTGTGAAACATGGTGGGAGGGAAAAGTGCATACATACAGCCATGTAATAAGGTAAATTAAACAATATAACATAGGAGAGTCCATGAAAGTGTCCACTGCATTTACCGCTCACTGCCCCACCTCTTCAGGGCTGTACTAACCTCAGTATGTTTCCGGTGCACTCCACACACAAGAAAACATAACTAAGAAACACAGATTGTGTGTGATTTTGCTTACTTATTCCACCTTATTATATTCAGTTGGCGTGAATAGACACAACTGTAACTGGTATAGCAATACAGCTTGAAATGGCAGTCTCCAGAACAGTGATAATGAACTTGTAAGATATGTGAGGTGAAAATCTGTGTGTAACACCTGCACACAGCTTCAGTGACAACTAGATGTACAGCCTTATCATGAATAAGAAACTATGTCCACCTTTTGATTATTCTGCTATTGTGCTGTTGAACACGCGCGATACCTGAACGTATCAGAAAAATGTAATGTACTTTACACAGGAGTCCGGAAACACATAACACGATTTAGTGATATATGAATAAAGTAGAAGAAGCACCTCATGGATATTGACAATCTGGTTAAGGCATGCATACCAAACACATACTTGATAAAGTACGTAGAGAAGGTTATTTTGTCTCAGAAAACTTACATACCGTAAATGCTGGACTAAGAGCCCGGGCGCTTATTTATTTTGTGATGCTTAGGCACCAGTAGCTTATTCAAGCAAGGCGCTTATTCAAACACAGGCACTTATTAAACTGGCAGACCATTTCCTGGGAAAATAAAATCAAGCAGTCAATATTTGCATCTGCACTTATAATCACTTTTATTTTATGACATTTTTTTATGTGGAAACAAAATTTCATTCATCACAGTCATCACTGTAATGGACCACTAGTTCATGTGATTTTATTTATGGCAAGGTCCGTATAAGTAAAATTCTTTGGTCTGATAATTGTTAGTCTTGATCAGATTGAAAAATGCACTACTGCTGACTTTCATTAAGTACAGGCTTCTCAGTAAAGCACACTAGCTCAGAATCTGCTCTGAGCCGAGATCAGTGTTTTTGATGTTCGGTGTAGGATGTCTCTCATATTATTTTGCCACTTGAGTCTCTAAACACACAATGACTAGTTCAACTGAAATAACCAGACCACGTACCTTATACCCTGTCCAGCTGAACCAGTTAGTTCGTCTTTTTCCAGTTCTGTCCATTCCGGCTGTCTGCATTGCTTTGCACTGTGATAAGTACTGGTCTGTAGCCGCTTAACCATATCCAGCACTCAATCACACCATGACAGTGCAAAATTAGGCACTTAATTAAACCAGGCGCTTAATTGAACACAGGCGCTTATATATTTAGTGGCGGCAATTTACCAGGCACTTATTTAGGCAGATGCTTATTCGAGATTCGGCAGTTATTCAAGCATTTATGGTATACATTAAACTTTGTCTAACAGAATAAGAATGAGTCCAGCAATGCAAAATGGGAAAGGTGTCAAAATATTCTCCAGAAATTAATGAATTCTCAATTGGACAGAAGGGATAGTTACAGTGTAGAGGATGACATCAGCAAGACAAAGAATGATCAACTGAATATTGATGAAGAGAACAAAAGGTTGATCACTGAAAACAGAAAGCTTATGCTGGAGAATACCAATTTGAAGTCAGAGAATGATGTCCTCACAATGGAGAATCAAGAGTTAAAATGGGAGATCACTTCAATGACAAGTAGTGTAGGTCCACTGTGAGTAAAATCGCTGTCCTTATAAACTGTTTCCTTCTTGACCAAATGTACATGTTGAGTGAAATTAATAGAAACAATACACATTAAGTTGCTTAAAATCAAAAAACTGTATATGTCAGCACATAAATGTTACTGTGACCCACATGACTTGCACAAATTCAGGTCTCTAGGAGAATTTATGTCTTGTTTCAAGACAGGTTTGTGGATTGTAAGCCCACAACACTGCAACATAGGAACTTGTAAAAGGGTGAAATGTGTCTGTGTAAAGACCCGCACAGACCAGCGATGATAAACTGTGCAACAGAGCCTAACACAGTGTATATCACATTGGCACTGAGGGTTGAGGTTCTGAATGCCACACCTCATGCAAGGTGCTGGGGGTTTGAAGGGAAGGAGAGGCTGGAGCATCCAAAGGACTGCTCTCCTCTCCCGGGGTGGAGACAGGAGGATTCCCTGTTATGCAACAGCTCCAGTAGGAGACCTGGAGCACTCCAGACATATGCAGACATTGACATGGGTGGGGGGGGACATGGCAGACATCTGCAGGCCAAGGTGGGATCACACAATTCATGCACTGACATCACCACATGTCACAGGCTCTGGGGGAAACTACATCTGAGAAATGCACTGGATGTTGTGTAAAGCAATGGCAAGGATCCAGGGGCAGAGCACACATGTACAGTCCTGGACACATCCACAGCTTGACTCTCCAAGGGTCCATGCTCCCTCTGGTATGAAGAAGAAGATGAGAGAGGGGAGATCCAGAACTAGATTCCTCAGTCGTGCTGGAGTTCAGGTGTATGGTGGAGGCAATGTCATGTGGGCTCCACCTAATAGAGTTCCCCCAGACAGCTTGGTGCAGAAACAGTCTACAGATAAAAAAAAACACCTGTGCATTTCCTTTTTGTTGGGCACATCATCTCACAGTGTATTCATCCATATTGCAGTGATGGAAGAGTGTTGAATCTGGAGTTGTCTCCCTGTTGGCTATTATTGTAAACGATATATATATGGTCACTGTTGGTCAAGGAGGGCCATCACTGTACAGTTGGATATATTAACACCAGTTGGATATATTAACACCAGTACCATGCATGTTTCTTAAAGGAGATACTACCAGCAACAAAGAAGCCACAAGCACTGAACAGATTGTGGCTTCACTGCTCTGGTCCAACCTGCAGTCAAAACAGTAAATAGTTTGCTTATTTACCTGATGAGTCATACAATTCACATAGTCACCCACTGGCCTGTCATCTCTAAATATGGCATCCAGGAACCACAGTGATGTCACTGGAAATATCACAAGATCATGATGTATCATTAACCCAACCTTAACACAGTGCCTATATCTGGAAAATAACCAGATCTGTATTTTCAATGCCAGTAGCTATTTTCACAGAATTTGACTTAATCACATGGTTATGGAAGGAATACCCATGGGATTTAGTAGAATTCAGTGAAAGTAGCCACAGGCATTGAAAACACAGACCGGGTTACTTTTCCTTAAATAGGCAGTGTATTAAGGCGGGGTTAATGATATATCATGATCTCACAATGTTTCCATTGAGATTGCAGTTGTCAAGGGACACCATAATAAAAGATGCAGTGTGCAGAAATGCACTATGAAAATTGTATAAGCGAGCAGGTACATAAAACAACAATGTCTTGTGGTGAGCACAGGTGTGACCATAGCGATGAATTCCAGTCTGTGCAGTGGTCATGGTTTCTCCATTACAGGTTGTTACCTATAAAAGAGTGACTCATACCCACTGGAAAACTTTAGAAACAATAATAATTAAGTAAAATTCAGCTTGCATTTGATAGGTATAGTATACTGTGGATACTACTGTGTCTGTGAATTATTTATTACTGAGTAAGTTTGCATGATTTCATGATTTTTAGACATTACATTTCACACATTATGTGCCTTTATAGGTTTATCTTATCACTACTTAAAGTCATAATCATGTGTTGTGGCATCACATTCTACTGGCACAGTAGTAAATATGATGTCACAAGAAGGGCATTATCACCTCATATAAGAATAAAGCAACAGGAAGCTATAACAGTATTCAGGATCAAAGATTATGCATAATGCAACAAACCTCATGAATAAATAATAGGGATGAAGAATACAAAATTACTGTGAAGTACAAACTAAAATTAGTATAAATGTAATGTTTTTGTAATGTCCCCAGAGATGGTCAGCCTCTGTGTAAGACAAAGAAAGCAAAGAAAAAGGTGCAGCAAAAAATGCAATTAAATGTCAAATAACTCACATTATCATAAAATGTAGGAACTGACATGCAGAATAAGAGTGAAAATGTAGTTCACAGTGTGTTGTTCATCAACACTGAAATATTGAACAAATACAACATGGTGTACAACTTTCAGAAGTATGAAAACTAATTTATAATACTATCCACAGCCATACAGTACCATTGATCCTTAGGAAGCTTGACAAGCTGAAACAAGTGAGGCAAGTCTCTTCACTGTTTAACTCAGAATCTGAAGAATCAGTTTGCAGAACTTAAGAACTTAAGTCACTTAACTTCCCTGTGCTCCCAGGATGCACCTGTAAAAAAGTGTTCACCTTAGTGTGCTACTCCTGGTTAAACAACTAAAAAAAAAAAAAAAAGAACTCCCAGTCATCCAATGCATTCAGCAATATGTACTTCTGAGACATCGAAGCAGAACCATTACTTTGAACCTTCACTTGGTCCACAACCACCAATGTGCTTACCTACACAGTCACAACCTAAGGTAGTTATGAATTTCTCAGTAACAGAGAGAAATAATAGTAACAGTTTATAGTGATGGACAGAGGTCTGTAGTACAGTTGTGTATTGTTGTTTTTTGGAATAATAATTAAACTCATAGGTTATGTAAGGGAGAGGCACAATGGGTTATCACTTAATTGCTGGTGAAACCTGTTGGTAAGGACTAGTTAAAATATATCAACATGATAATAGCGTTTAAAGAGGAATACCTTTATGCAACTCCTGAATGACTCAACCATAGTCAGCTCAAGCAGAAGTCGTGGAAGTGAGTTCCAGAGGAAGGGGCTATCATATACAAATAAATGATCACACAAGGTTTTCAGAACAGTTGTCTTAATCACCAGGAGGATGGTGGTACATGAACTAAGGGACCTGACCAGTGTGGCAGGAGTAAAAAGGTCTGACAGCCATGGCAATATCAGTATATAGCCTTATAGGTGAGCAAGCACACCTTGAAGAGAACCTACTGCAACACCAGTAGATACATGGCACGGCCAAGATTATATGATAACCTTGGGTAGTCCTGTCATCAGGCTGTTGCTGCATTCTACACTAACTGAATCCAGCAGAAGTTCCATACACTGACCACAAGTTACAGAGCAGTGCAGTGGTTGAGCCTTGATATCACAAAAGTGTGCACCAGTGGTGGGATATACTCAGGCAAAATTAAGGGTTTAAAACTGGCAATGTTCCTGAGATGGTAAAAAATGCTTTCAATGACTGCTGACACCAGAGTCAAATATCAGCTTGTCATGGAAGACTACACTTAGATTTCTCAACACAGTGTATGACATAAACAATATGGACCCCAAAAACATACCTGTTGTTGTGACAGAGGCACGGCCTCTTCTCCAATGTACATTTGGTAACCCATGTTATATAATAGGGGTTTGCTGATAAGCTATCTGATAAAACCCCAGATTACCACTAGAGAGCAACAAATCAATAAATGATGTGTACACAGTGGAAAACGGAAAAGTTATCAGTACTCTATCTACACAACACCTGATATCTCCACTGGGTACACGTCAAGATGTAAAAGAAAAAAAACCTGGCACACTACATTTTAATGGCGCTCTGCTCCCCGCCCACAAACATAAACAGCATACCACATAAATATACAGCTGAAATACAAATTAATAAGCAGCAAACCCCTATTATATAAAATGGATACATGATAGTTATGTATGTGATAGCTGAATATCAGCACTCTTGGCAAGTGAGCACAGGGTTCAATCATTCATTGCTACATCACTCATGATAAACCCAAGTTCACTTGCCACTCAAGCTGATATATCAGCTACCAGATATGTAACCATCACGTATCCCCTTATTACCAAGTTCTGAACCATGACCATAATAACCTTCTTCATACACAGTCATGTATGTGGAATGATGATGGAGGTCTTGCTCAATTCAAGATGTGTAATTAACACATTCCTCCCACCATTCACTAAAGCTGTCAACCACTTAACAAAACTTTCTATACTCTATAAAGATTCACTTGTTCCCCTCCCGATGATGTAGTGAATATGAAACCGGTCAGGGTGTCATTGATTCTGTGGAGCTACATGGCAGTTTGCTCTTTTTTATAGCTGTATTTATTTATACTCTTATTTAATAAAATAGTATTTATTCATCTATTCAGCAAAGTAGTGCAAGTTCTTTAAATTACTGAAAGATTCATTTGTGCAGACAGCAGAGTTGTGAAGCTGTGTTGACTCCAATTATAGGCAGCATTGTCTTGCAAGTGTCATATTATTCTTTCAGTAAGCAGGGCCATGCTGTAAAGTAACACTTAAATTAACTACCTGTACAATAGTTGAAGGCACATAAGACATGAATAATCAACTAAAAAGTTAATAAGATGTTTTTCAGATGTTTATTTCCAAGTGAATGGGTACACATTATAATACAGGTTATTATAGTAGCTTAGACGTCACTTACTAATCTTTATTTCTTAATTAGGTTGAAATCCATCCAGGAACCAATGTATATATCAGTGAACTGGCTTGGGTATTGGCGAAAAAGTGCAACTCGTGCTCAGGGTTTGTTTGGTCAATTCTGGTAGCCTTATTTGATGTGGAAACCCTCATCAGGAGTAATCTTCATAGCAAAAAGTGCCAAGAAGAAGAAAAGAAGATAAAACTGGATGAAACCATAATAAATGCATTATTTGGTAAGTGTAATTAGTAGTAACAATTTTTGTTTTTTTAAATTGACCATAAAAATTCCAGTATTGTGCAGTATTGTAATATACTAATGGATCTACACAGAGCAGAAGTACCTGTTACTAGGTATGTATAGTTATCCAACAACATTATTAGCTGGGAGAATACATCAACATGCCAATATGAACTGTTTCTTATTTCATGACAGAAAATGACACATGGTGCCCCACAGAGCCACTGGTGAAGTGATAGTGCCAGCGCTTGTGAAGCCAGAAAACTGTGGTAGTGAGCATGGGCTGCTGGAGGGACAGCCAGGAGGAGAAGATTAGTGCACTACCCTGCTCTTTTTTTCCAAGGAAGGTTGGCTGCATTCCATGCTGCTATACCGCCACCTGTCTTACAACATCTGGAGGTGCAACTGGAGAGCAGTAGTAGTCGTCTGGAGGGGTGGATGTCAGGCGAGTGTAGGGAGTGAAAGTATGTCTCAGTGTACCTTGGTCTCCTTGGTCCCTGCATGCATAATGACATCTGCTGTGGATGGGGACCAGAAAAACAAACAGTTCCATTGACTTCTAGAGATGGAACTCAACACCAGTGACTGCAGGGATAGGGGGAGAAGCCATGCAATGTGTCAGCTGCACGTGAGGGAAGGGGGATGGTTAATTAGAGAGCTAGAATTAGTTAGGAGAGGGAACATGCAAGCGTGGATGTCTCCCTTCCTCCAGTGCAGCATTAGTGGTTGCATTGGGTGCCCTGAGGAAAGGAGGCATGGTGATGGAGGGGACACAAACAGAAAGCATAAAAAGAGGAAATGACACATGGGGCACTGACATTGTTTCTATGCTATACCTCAATTAAAAATGTTATTATTGTTAAAATGCCATGGTAGTTCACAGAATGCATTTGTTGTAACATTATTGTTATGCAGAATGTGATGGAGGGTCTAACACTGAGCCCAAGGGGAATGACAGTAACAAGAATAATTGACCATAAAGGAACATGTTCTCAGTACAGAACATGGAAAATTGACCAAGGACTGGTTGTTTCAGCCACTGCTTGTGGGAAAAGGAGCCACACATATCAAATGTCATTGTAAACAGTATCAATAGTGTTTGCATAGTACTTGCAGTCCTCTGGGTGCATTGAACTCCAGAAAATCATATTGGCTGGTAATCAGTCATGGAAGGTGATTCCACACAATGACTGCAAAATCACATTTCAAGACAGAGTAACAAAAAGAGAGTGCGAGTGTTCATGATTTGGTGTCCCCAGAAGCCCATGTTGAAAATTTGGATCAAAACTTCATAACAATGGCAGAGATATCAACATAAGGTCAAATGGCCATTGAATGCCATTATGCAATGATTACCTTGAGTCTTCCTTTTGCAATTTGGATCTGTAGAGTGCAGTTGTAACACACTACACATAAGATCACAAACACTGACCTCTGGAGATAAGTATGGGATAAGGGGGAAGAGTACAGGGAGGTGAGTGCTCAGTGGGAGGGTGGGGATGGGGAGGAGATGACGGGATGATGAGGGACAGTTTTCTTTTGTACAGGTTAAAAATACGGTGGGACTGTTCTTTTCAGGTTTCCTTTTCATGGGAATCTTGGAGTGGGATCCAAGCATCCCATGGTGAAGGGTAAGTGGCACAATGGCTAATGTGGAAGCCAATGGTGTGGGAGGCAGAGGAATGGACAGGCAAGGGAGAGATAGTGCAGAAATTGATGCCAACTTGTAAAGACAAACCACAGCTAATGTTGAATGGGGGGGGCAGAAGATGAACAGATGGGTGGGAGAGACACGGTTGAAGAAGGAAAGAGCTGCAAATAACCATAACTCATCCAGGTGCATTATTGAAAACTAATGCACATGGCCAAAGTTACATCTGCAGAAATAAATACAGCGATATCATTGTATTGGTTAATTTCTTTAAATTACTGAACTTGTCCCATCAGAAAAGCAGAGAATGTAAAACTACACTCACAGCTATCTCCAAACAAAAAAGGTTTTTGAAAGCATATGTATCTCAAATTGTAACCACTGATTAAGTCACCTTTGTGCCAATTATACAAAAATCATTGATTCCAAAATCCTCACTTTCATCACCAGGAAACAGCCAGAGAGAAATGGGTTCCTTAATATACAGAACTATTACAGACAATTACAGTAAACTGAAATATAGTGTATGGTGGAACGTCGTTCTCCACCGAAATTGATTGTTTTCGAAACCTTGTAGTCACACAGTAGTGACGATCACAGAGCAGCAGAACTATTAGTCTCACTGCACTGCGCACGTCACAAACCATGTCCTCGAGCACAATTTGACAGTTAGGGTTCATTTATTTGACAGTACAGATAGCGTTAGCAGCAATGTCGGCGGCGGTACTTCCAAAGCCACTTTCTGTGAATTGCTGTGCTGTTCCGGGTGCTGCTGTATGTGAGTTTTCAAAAGTTTAAATGTTAATTGTTAATCTAAACATTTCAAGTGTGAAAATGCAAAGAATGTAAATTTAAGTTGTTCCAGTAACCAAGTAAACATTTTTGTAAGCAGCAATACAAAGTAGTGATTGTTTTTATTGTCAGAAAACACCATTCCACCATACACTATAGAAAGTAGGTAGCGGTTGACAACAGCTTTTTCCACCTGCTATCTGAGTGACACCCAAGCCTCTGCCGCGCCTCGAGGCAAGCCGCTGTCATAGTGCCAACTCAGTGGAAGAATAGCCCTGTTGTCAACCGCTCCCCATGCACTGTCCTATATGAAGTGATGTCTGTAGTACGCATTGTATAATGCATTTTAAATAGAGAATAATGGATAGACAAGTCTATATTATGGATTTTGTTTGTATACCCAAGGTGTTTGATGACCCATAAACCACAATAGCGAAGCTCAAGACGTTTATCTGGTCATCAAACAATGATGGTGTGCAAAATAAATCCAAAATCCACATTTACCTATTCTTTATTTTTTACAATTGCTGGTGCCTGGATTTGTTTAATTTTGAGTTGCCTGCACTTTTCCCTGCAGACTGTAGCATGATCAAGCATTTAGAGGAAAGTGAAAGTAATTTGAAATGCCATAATAACCAGATTTTGGGTTATTACAGCTTTTGTGAGTGTAATAACCCAAAATCCAGTTATTATAGGATTTGAAGAGACAAGTAATTCGGTTGGTATCTCGTGTCACCAGTAATTATAATACAATAATAATTCAATGTGACTATGCAACTGGTTTTCTGCTTGTGTAACATACTGTTTGGCTGTTAGCCTCACTATCCGTTGGGTATACAAACTGGTAGGGGTAAGAAGGAAATGAACAGTAGAGGAGGGTTACATCACTTCAGATGCCACGGGATTGATTCATTTGGCTTAAGATACATTATGAAGAAGACAACAGGAGAGAGAGAGGCATGCCGCTGGAGGAGTAGTGGATGGAGGGGCAAGAAAATGCTTGTGTGGGAAGTAGAGCAGCCCTTAAATGGGCTGCACATGGGGGTGTGGACAGCTACACCCCAACCTTGAATTACAGGCTATTGCCTTACAGTACTGATACTCTTATTTTTATCTTTTCAGCTGCAGCACTGAAGAAATTTCCAGAATCAACAAAAGCACATATCGGACAGATAATCAATGGGAAGATATCAGAAATAAGATACAGTTTAAAGAAAAATGTTGATCTTGAATGACAGTCATACTACTACTGTATGTAATCCATCTTGCAGTTTGGAGTATCCTGTTTTTCTAATACATGATAGGGGAAGGAAAGTTTGAAGGGTAATTAAAAAAAAAGTTACAACTCTAGACCTTAATATTTAAGATAATCCAGCCAATACCCTTAACTTTTTGGAAAATATATATGGTTCTCAGTAACACTGGTAATGCCACAACATATATGATAATTTCCCACCCACCCAAGTGAAATATCCATCATGTACACAAGTTAACATCAGGGGCTACAGTGACAAAATAAATTATACTATTGTAAACACCATTTCAAAAGGGGAGCAGTCAGCGATGCCAATAAAGAGTATGGTCCAGCATGTCTGCACATTAGCATTCACCAAAGATTATCTGTGCATGGGGACATTTTGTGGATTTACCACGTGTGCCAGAAATATGACTCACAGGTAATGGATGACATTACACACAACACTTGTCTGTCAGAGGTTTTGCCATCTCTATTACTTATTAAAACAACTTGACAGTAGCCTTACACATGTTTCTGGCACACCAACTCCCTATGCCAATTGTTGATTGTAAGCCCCATATATAGAACATGTTTGCACTGATAACTGTGAAGGTACCTCCTCTACCATGATTTCAATCCCATGAATGATAGACATAGTAACAGGTTGACTAATGTTCCCTCCACCCCCACCAACAATCACTTGCCCAATGTAAGAAAACATTCATTGCTTGTACTGTGGTCCCATACCTCAACAATCAGCAGCCCAATAAGGACAAAATCACTTCACACCTTGGTAGTGGTGTTCTCACCTATGCTCTCACCGATAAACACTACTTACATAAAAACATATGTATCCCTGGTGGATACAGATTTTCATGGATTAACAGTAATTAAATTTCAAGAAAAAAAGGTGGTACCCTTGAGGGTAGCAATCACATGAAAAAAAAACATTTAAAGTGTTTTTTTTGGGGGTGGATTTGTGTGCTTTCTCCCCGCGGAACCCTCAGATGATGTCATCTGACATCCCCCTACTGTGCAGACCTTGGGTATGGGACCCCCTTCTCTTCAGTGCCCAAGATTTATCCCTCATGGCAGGGGTGTGGAGACCCTCAACCCTCCAGAAGGAAGGCGTCTTCATGAGTGGCGCATGGGGGGCGCAATTGACATCCTGCGACTGAGTGCTCCTGCTTTTTGTTCCACCTTGATGGTGTAGCATGCAATGATGCCAGTGGAGAAAGCATGCATGCTCCATTCCTCACCCAGCCTCTCAGCATCTGCAATCTGCTGCCCAGGATCCATCAGAGTGCAAACACATGCAGACTACTGGAAAAACCCATCCACGGAGAAGAAGAGCCGCCCTAGGGATGCACGATCCTTATCCTCCTCTGTCAACCCCCAATGGCCTGTGCTCAATCACAAACATGGGTCAATGGCATGGCATGAGATATAGTGCCCAGCACCTCAACACTCAGCACCAGCGGGATGGCTAACATCTTTAAAACATTTTAATATAATGAGTTGAACATCCTCCTACCTATCCCCATGAGAACATGTCCATGAATGATAAACATACACTGCTGGTATACTGAACAACAACAACCTATGTAGTTATAACCCACAAACACACCCACCCACCCCATCTTAATCAATCTGGTGACAACAATAGCACTTATTTCACCACCACAGCCAGATGCAAACTGAGCTCAACATGCACTCACTGAGACATCATCCAATAGCAGGAATGGTGATTAAGATTGATGCGATGCTGTTCATTGTAATTTACATAATATGTAGTCTTCAAATAACAGGTAAGTTTCAGTCCGTGTAAACATACACAGTCAAGAACACAGGGTGCATGTGCAATTGCTACATGTGATCAAGATAGAGCAACTGGAATTGATGAGAAGGAGGATGGGTGCAGGAATGATACAGCAACAGGGTAATTTATCATGTGCAGCTAAATGACTGCTACAGGAATGATACACCAGGTATACAATCAAGTTGCTTGGGAGTAAAGGAAGCACAAGACACCAGGATGTATGTTTGGTTTGGGCATGTGACCTAGGTTTGGGGAACCAGTAGTCCTGCCAAATATAATGGGGGGCACTCCATGTACCACTAACATGGAAAAGGATTAAATGTACCCTGATCAGGCCAGAAATAAGCAAGGTAGAGGCCACTGGATCACTAAGGCACATGTTTCTTTACATGGAGCACTCCTTACGTCCCCTGACAAGTACAACACAGTTCACTGCTTGTAGCATCAAAGATGTACCATATGGTATGCAGCGGATGAGTGAAGTAAGCATGAAGGATGGGGATAGGTGGGTAGAACTTAAAAACATTATGGCATTTCTTGATTTTTAAATAGAAACTGTCAGAAATGTGGATGTGACCCATAAGCCATTTCTCAATGTATGATTAATAATAAATAAGGCTCATTTCTTTATTTTGTGAGATTCAAAACAAACTGCATAACCAGATTAACTTCAGTGGTATCTGGCAGTTGGACAATGTTTTATCCATTCAAAAATATGTTGTATAATAGTTTGTAATAACTGGCTTGTTTTTTTTCCCATAGAAGGAGCAGGGTATAATTCACCGTTATAACCCGTGGGTTATAACGGTGAACACGCGCCACCTGCTCCTTCACTTCCCTAGCGCTGCACCTCAGCGCATACTGTCACCTGTAAAAGCTGCAGTGAAACAGAGAGACATTTCCATCATGAGTAGAAAGCGGGTGCTTGTAAAATGGCATTCTAATCATCAGTAAAAGCAGTTTAACTTACACTCTCCCACTTGAGAAAACAAACTTACTACTTTCATTATCGAAATCAGACGACTGTAAGTAAATCACACTGTTACCAACTAAACCCATGTACCAACACACCCTGCAAACCCAAAATACCTTTCAAAAAATATAGATTTTCAAAAGAATCTACACTACCTCTTCATAGAGTTTCAACACACTCCCTGATACGAAGCTAACAAACTCTTTGTCATCTCCATAGGAATGGGATCCCTGACCTTGACCTCATTACCATATTTCCATGGAAACATCGAGGAAAAATTAGCAAACCAAAAACTGGACTGAAAAATACTTTCTGTACAAAAAAATAGCTAAGTCTTCTAAATGAATTAAAAAAAAGGTTTAACAGTTGAACCAAGCTTTTCTAGTGCTCTTGTTTATACTGCCATGTTCCCGTTTCATTCAGACAAGTGTCGCACAACTCTTTTTTTATCTTTGTGGCAAAAAAACACAAGCCAGCAATTACACATAACAATACATGGGGGTGAGTGAAAAATGAGAAATTATGTCCACCCTTAGTGCGGGATGCTTTGATAAATCCCTCGGGCTTCGCCCTCGGGGTTTGTGTAGCATCCCACTCCTCGGTTGGGCATAATTTCTCATTATGCACTCACCCCCATGCATTATTGTATATTTAATAACTGTAATTGCCCTCACATGACTGAGGAACACAGTTATATATCATTAACTGTTACGTGTGATTTTAAACTGTTTAGAAAAGCATAATTAGATATGTATCTGAAATTTGGACAATGTTTAATCCATCAAAGCTTTTGTGTTAGTATACAGTTTTTAATAACTGTAATTGCACTGACATAACTGAGGAACACACTTATAAATTAACTGTTACGTGTGATTACGTACTGTTTAGAGATGCATAATTGGAGATGCGTATCTGAAAGTTGAGACAGTATTTAATCCATTATAGCTTTTGTGGTTACTATTATAGTTTTTAATAACTGTAATTGCCCTCATATAACTGAGGAACACTGTCATAAATAAGCTGTTATGTGTGATTACATACTGTTTAGAGATGCGTAATGGGACATACTCAGTTACACTCATATTTCACATACTTTTTTTGACATTATTAGTAAAAACTCTACAGCAGTTAAGTAACATTACAAAACAGCATATCAGCACAACAATATACAAAATATTACAAAACAGAAAAGATGCCATTTCAGGCTAGTGGCTCTCTGAAACACTAAGCCATGATTATTCAAAACATATGCAGTACACAGTCTGTGATGTCACCCATGAACATGCACTGTAACTACAGCCTTATGAGACTATCACCAAAGTTATAGCAAAGAATTATAAAACAGGTCACTGAGCATGAGAAAATACAGCAGTTGCATAATATTCACATTTAAAAGTTGAGCACATCAGACTTTTGACACCACTCCACACATTACATCATAGAATTGGCTTGCAGAATGGAACAGCATGTGACAAAGCCTGAAACACAGTGGTATTGCTTTGTAATAATTGACAAAGTCCTAAACAAAAAACTAATACCTAACACACTGTTATACACTTGACGGGTCATAGTTCAGGATAACTGCAATATGGTGAATCTTACTCCTAGAGTCAGCTCTTGCAGTAGGTAACATATGGAGGACTGTAGCCAGCTGGCAACAGGACCACACTGAAAACTTCAAACTAGCAGTATGTAGCGGGGGCCACACCACCAACATCAGTATGACCCTGATGTCCCAAATGGCAATAAAATGCAGGCTGTACCAACCTATAAAAGACCTTCCAGCTCTGTGAACACCCACTGCATATCTTCAAAACGGTAACTTTTTTTTCCGGATTAGTTCTGTTTTTCCCTACAGTTCTCTGCGTGGCTTCAACCCTGCCACAGGAAATCAGATCAACTTTTTGTCTCCTTTGCCCATAGGTCTTTAGGTTGACCTGTGGGTAAACAAACCTTTTCTCAATGGCTGGTGCATTGTATCTCTTTCTCTTACCAGAAATAGGAGAAACCACGACTGGGTCCTGTAGGGGCTCACTCCACTAGAGGGGTCGCAGCCTCTTTCACAGCTTTTTTTTCATCATGTAATTGTTTTTGCACCCGCTGGACAGCCTCCATCTGACTGCCCCTTCCCCCAACCCTGTTACCCAGAATTACCGGAGCTTACCTTACGTCTGGCCCGGGAGAGTAGCCTAAGGGGAGTCGATTGTCATCCTGCCGCCAGCAATTTTCTTTCTGCATTTACTCCCAGGGGCCCCTGGAGTAGATATGCATGCATGTGGAGGCATGCACTACGCCCATGACCCCGGTAATGGCCAAGTGCCTGGCTCCTAGCCTGTGCTGTCCTCAGCCTCTACCAGGTGGCAGCCATCTGCTGGAGGAATCCCTTACACCTCACTGGAGAGGAGAGCTTGCCTGTCAGCAGCTCCTTCCAGCTCCGCCCTACCCCTCATTGCTGATCTCCAATGGCCTGGGCTCATTCCTGAACCCAGGTCGCTGGCATGCCATGAGGTAAGGTGTCCAGTGCCTCAGCCCTCAGCACCACCGGGCGAGCTTGCCTCTTTCACAGCTTTGAGAAATGTTTCTGTCTCTGACATATGTGCAGCAGTGACATGGCATACTGTATACACTTTTATCAAATATCACAGCCTTTACCCTGCCTCAAGTCATAGTGCCGGTTTTGGTCTGGCTGTGCCTCAAGATCGTATGTCTTAAGGAATTTCTCCCTTCACTTTCTTACATTCTCCTTCCACCCAAGCGGTCATCTTAAATATCAATGGCAATCATTTTACACATTGTTTAAAAAAGCCTAAACATGTCTGAATTCAAGTCCCTGAGTTATGAGTAGTGTTTGTTGAAAATTTCATGATACTTGGTTTTTGGGTTTACTTTAAATCACCATTTAATAACCTGTTCTGAACTAAATTTTGGAGGTGGGTGGGTGAGTGAGCACAGAATCAGCAAGATACATTTTTGCCTGTAGATACACCAATAAAACTGTGAAGTTTCATCACTGTGGACTCTGCGTAGTGTTATCTTTGCTAAGTGAGAATCCGCCGCCATGTTTTTCAAACTGTTTCAGCTGGAAACGCGCCAATCGGAAGGCACACTTAAAAGATGTGAGAAGATAGACTTGTGCTTGCGCTGTTCATCCTTCATGATAATACTATCGTTCAGGTCCTGAACGATAGTATTAAGGCTCCTGAACGATAGTATTATCACTCGGGAACAGTGGTATTATCGCTCCAGGAGCCATACTATTACCATGATGTTTTTATATGCTTTAAGATGGTATTAATTTGACAATCCATATATTAATATGAAATAAATGATGCCTCTCAGTAAGTAAGTAGAATTAAAAATACATGTATCATATAATTACAACATACAATCCTTATATGAAGCTTATAGGAAACTGATAAGATTAAAATATGTATACTATATTTCCAATATGCCTCATATATTTTCCATGCACCAAAAATGGATCAAAATTGTACTATGAAACGTATATAGTGTATGAAAAATATATTGACTTTATATTAATTAACATATACTGACCATGCATGCACCATTCAGAATATAAATGTAATAAATACATGGAAAAAATAAAATGATGATATTTACAGCATATGATACATATTAGAATAAAATGAAATTAATTTTATATGAAAAATATATATTTTTTCGTATGGGTGAGAATGCATTTTCTGTGGGTATATCCAGTCAGTATTTTACTTAATTTCTGTGCTGTAATGCAGTTAAACTCTGTTTTTTTTTATCATCACAGAACTCTGATTCGAATGTAGTGTTTGCTTTTCAAACCAAATGAATTGTTTTTAACTTTGTTAGCATAGTATTATTCCAGTTATTCTTAGGTTACTCCTCCTACATCAGTTTTCTAAATCATCAACGTTTTCTGATAGTAGCTAATTTGGTTTTTCTGTTCATAATTCTTTCAAATTAGAGACAACTGGTTCTGTAGTTTAGTTAGTTTTCAACTGCATAAGTTTTGTCATTTGCATGTTGGACATTTATTTCTAAATTAGCCATTGAAATGTTTATGTTTTTAATTTCGTTTAGGTCCTCTGTGGAGAACATTTCCCTCAGTTCAGCAGGGAGGAGAGGCATAACATTCATAGCAGTTGATTTCAGCACTGTTTAAAACCATGGTAGCTTCAAACATTTTATTTTTACCTTTCCTGATGTCAAAGCCTCAAAATATAGGACTCAATTTGTAGCCTAGGGTCTGTTCTGTTAGGATGTGAAGTTATTTTTTAAAAAGTATGTTGTTCGGTTTGTGGATGGTGAAGGATTGTTTGCAGCATTTATTACAGTTCATTCAGCACTGTTCAAAATTGTGATTGTTCTAATGTTTTATTTTTACATTTTCTGATGTTAAAACCTCACAATATACTACTCAATGTATGACCTAGGGTCTGCTCTGATAGGATGTGAAGTTATTTTTTCAAAAATTTGTTGTTTGGATCATGGATGGCAAAGGACTGTTTGCTACAGCATTCATGTCAGTGGCTCTATAACAGTCGGTTGACAATTTCATTGTCGGCCAATGTTACAATGACTCCTTTATGTTGACCACATTTTCAATCTGCATAAAGGGAGTCACATTGGACTGTGTTTTCTTCAGGGGGCTTTGCCCTCGAACCCTCCCCCCCCATGCGGGAGGCTGTGGGCCAAGCGGTCCTTATCTGATGTCAAATTCTATGTTTCTATGTTTCTAAGGTCTGGGTGGAGCATGGAGGGTATAGAGCTGAGTGATGAGTCATGACTGTGTTACTGAGTGAGCTGAGCCAACACAGTCACACACCCACAGAGTACTAGAATGGTCAAGTAACTCAATTTGCCATCTCAAGCACAGCCAGTGAGTTAGTGTGGTGGTGGTGTAGGCAAGCTGAAGATGGACTTGATCAGATAGAACAGTGGCCGCACTGGGAAGCAAGCGGAGGTCATCACAGTAGGTGGGGGGAGTGCTGCAGGAAAAGGTGATTTTATTTTCCTTTTTTTGTTAATGCCCTGTCTCCTCCCTCTCTTCCTGCTTGCCATAATTATTGGGCAGTCTAATGCTTACTTGAGGATGGTTAAGTAGTTGATGTGAACTGGGATGCATGCTGTGCTTGCAGAACATCCCTGGGTGTGTGTGTGTGTGTGTGTGTGTACGCGTGAGTTTGTGTGTCCATTCTTCAACATTATTCTGGTATTTAATTTGTTAGAGGCTGCATGTTCACTGTGTATGCACTACACTGCCTGGCTGTAGTCAGTATGTAGGATACTGGCTACTACAATTCTTACCATAAATATTAGGAGTGCAAACATTTCCACTGATTGTCGAGCTCCTTTCCACCACTGTCTAATGGCCAAGAATGTATGTGCTGCTGTTGCCAAACTTGCCAGAGTAGTTCCTTACCTCCTCCCTGTAATGCTGTCATACTGAATAATGAGCACACAACGTCTATATGTAGTTTGTCAGACAAACTTCAATGGAAAAAGATTACTAAGACTAAGGTTAATGCATTAAATAGGGCAAGACATGACTTCTGTGGCTGCCTTTCCTAGTTGAGCCCCAGTGTGTGGCTGCTCCTTCCAGCACTGCCTGCTTGGTGAGGGGGTCTGAGTGTAAAGGCAGGGAGCAAGTTTTAAACAAAAATCTCTGCTTTGGATTGTGCAGGATGCTGAGTGTTCTGGCTGCAGAGTCCATTAACCTGGGAAGCTGGTGGGTGGTGGGAAGTTGCTGCAGATGTATTTTCTTTGTACAACCATGCTGCAGGGGTGCAGACATGGTTCAGTGTGCAGGCTGCAGCATGCCCATTTCATACTAATATGTCCCCTAAGGGGTCCTCAGGCACCTACTGGGCTCACCCACTAAGCCCCCAGTGGTCCCACCTTAACTTAATTTTTATGTGGTCACACTTTAGGGCACTCTATGTAACATAAACTCTGCACAAACAATGTTCTTTTTTTTTGGTTACCTCCATCAACAGTGTACCCCCAGTGCTGTGTACCAAGAGGCTACTACCCCTGCCTTGCTGGCCTGACCAAGGTTGAGGGGCCAGGGTTCATATTCTGGATATTACAGGAGGTTCTTTTCCAAGATAGAGATAAAAATGTGCGGTGCTTCCACCCAGAGTAAAATTACAAGTGGGTTTGGTATTTAGCAGTACAACCCCCTGGAATGCTGTACCTACTCACTATCCCACTTAGTCACCCCACATATGGATTACCATAAACCACAAATCATATTTTCAATAAATTGGAATTATTGCCTTGCAATAACAATATGCTCACAAGTCAAACTTTTCCAAAATGGTTAAACCACCATTTATTTACATGGAGAGGATTAGGAAAGGGTAATTGGAGGCAGAGGTTAAGCAACAATCACATTTGGCAATTGGCATTTAGCATGTGACATCAGCAAACAATCGTCTGCAGTTTCTAATTCAACAACATTCTTGAGGCAAGCCACTCACCAACCCTTGGATGGACTAAAGTTAAGCTCTCTGACTTGCTAGCTGCTGCAGATGTATAGCATACAGAACCCAACTGGTACCAGTCCCCAGTTGAGATAAAAAGCCCCCAAATATGTCCCTGTACCCAGTATGAACTCATTGCAGGCCTGTTTTGCAGCTGGTTGGCAGGCATTGGTGCACTTAATTCCTTAAATCAAATGTTAACTTTTCTGTACATCTGTTAGTTACTTGGCAGAACTTGAAGACAACCATTTACAATTCCCCAGGTGTAGGACAATCCCATTTACTCACGGTTCTGCAGACAGTCTTGGGTGGTAATTGAACTGTAAATCTATGGCAACTGGATCAGCAGAACTCTAGATCTGGAGAAGCTTGAGATGAGCAGCATGCACCTTGCAGCTTTGGAAGGCTGGCACCTCTCTCAGCTCCTTTGAAAATTGAAACTCGGGATAAGCTGAAGTCACAGTCTGGACACAGACCAGCACAGGGACCTGGGCCTGGCATGCCTCAGACCCCCACATCCAGACTTGACCCCTCGGGGGAGGGGGGAGGCACAATGGCTGGTGGTGAGGAAATCCACAGTCACAGACACAGGCCTAAAGATCCACTCAGAAAAACAAAGCCAATCTTCCGCAATCTTCAGCTGCACTCTAGCCTCCAACACAAAGATCGAGAAACACAGTATGAGTTCTTCCTTATTCCAAGAGCTAGTATCCCAACAAAACTCCCCACAGGTCTGCACCCTGGCCTGCAGGGTAGAGTCAACAACAAAAGCCCAGAAAGATAACAAGCGGGACAAGACCAAGCACCTCTGACTGCACTTCTAAGAAACCTGCTTCTCCCTTCCAGACACGCTACTGGCAGCTACAGGTTCCCGGAAAAATCAACCTTCAGACCAACCCCCAGGTGACTTAGGGAAGCCCTGCACTCCCCTGCTGACTCTTCTGTGACCAGATATTGGTGTTCCTGCCCCAGATCTGGACACAACCAAGGAACAATGGCCCCCAAGCGGGCAACTGTAGGTCTTCCTCCAAGGTCTCTCACAATTGATTCTGCAAAATTTGGGAAAACATCCTCACTGAAGAAATCAATTGCAGGCAAAGTCCATGAATGCTACTGTATGGGACAAAACTCAAAGACTCCTCACCCCAGCTTTTCCAGTGGTAAAAGCAGTTCCTTCAAATGGTGGCAGCAGCAATTAGCCAAAACACGGCTTAACGTCCAGCACCTAGCTCCTACGTTGGAAATTAGTTTCAGGATCCAGCAACAGAACAGTGAACTGGCACCTCAACTCTCAGTCCTCCATTCCCCTAGATAATACAAATAGGGAGAGGTGAAAAACAAAATACCCCATCCACACATCTCAGCTAGCTACCTCACTCGCAGTCCCTAAACTAACTACCACTACACACTATCAAGAAAGTAAAATCAAACACGAAAGTAAAACAAAACATGAAAAATAAATCAAAATAATTAAAGTAAAAGTACATAAAACAAAAAAGAGCAAAACCCTTTTTGCACTAACTACACCTTACTGATAGCTGACCCAATGTGGCCACCATCTTGGTCCATAGTGTGCTATAGTGTGACCTCATGGCCACATTGTGCAGTCGTCAAACCATTTCCAGAGCCCTGGGGTTGTGCAAAAGATGACACTGCAATCTTTGGATAACATCAGACCATACAATATGCCCTTCAAATAGCTTAAGTCCTCTTTTCCCTGCAGTAGCAGGTCAATCGAAGATAAGTTCCCCATGTCGTTGCCACCCAAATCACCAACCAGGATCTAGGGCGGCCCCTCCATGAGGCGTTTGCCAACACAATCTGGAGTAGCCCTTGCCAGCTCATGCCCCTGCAGCCCAGCCAATACACTTTGAAGGCCCTTGGATCTAGGAAAAAAATGTTTGCCACCCCAGCTCTGCCCTGCATGTCTGGCAGCTCAATGCACAAAGGAGTGCCCATGTACCCTAATCCTTGTCCTCTGGAACCTGGGATCTGCCAAAACAAAAGAAAATGTTAAAGCATGTGTGGCCTTACATACCTCTCAAATGCCTGTGAGCACCATCTACCTAATGCATGAATCTGTTTGTCTGTGAGCCCTTCTGCCCGAGCATGTGATGCAGCTCCAGTCTGAAAAGAATGTGTGCTGAACCCTTTTGAATTCATCCCCAACCTTTCAAAGCTCTTACACAACACCTGTGTGAACTGAAATGCTGCGACTAGGGACCCATCTTCATGATGGAAGAATTCTATGCTCCCCACCCGTCCTTTGGGTGAGGTACTCCTGGATCCTTGCCCAGACCTCCCACTGAACCCATGGCAGGGACCTTAAGCAGCACTACCACGCTTGTGCAGTGCTGTCTGTCTTGCTCTTGCACAGCCATATGAACACGCCCACTTTTGTCAGTGCTAGGTCCTCATCCATCAACAACACCAGCAGTCCTGCCACTTTCCTAGGTTGTACTATTTTAGATTCCCAGAATGCTCTGCAAAAGGCCACCAAAAAGCTGTGCTGAACAGTTGGGCCTCTGACTTGGAGGAGCAAATGCCCTCTAACATGCCCCACACCTGGTTCAAAAGTTCCAGGCTAATTGACTGTCTGCTATCCTGTCTCTTCAGGACCTCCCAGTCCCACCTTTCTAGCAGCTTGTGCAAGGGAAAGGCTCCCATATGATCCACATACCCAATGACATTAGAAAACCAGGCAATACCCACTAGGTGCTGCCTGACTAAAGCCTGTGAATTCCCTCCCCGCCTCTTATGAAGGACATAGATGAACAAATGGTCCACAGGGATGGGCCATGTATTGCTCCAACCTTGTTCATGGCATATACTTAAAAAACTATCCACCCCAATTTGATAAGCTGCCTGTGTGCTAGGTGCCAATGATCTGTTGATTACATAAAAACATTGAAAATTTGAATCTGTCGGCAGATAAGAACCATATGGCCCACCCAGTCTGCCCATTTCCTTACTCACTGCTGCAGCTTCAGATCCCACTTGATATGAGGTTCTCCTGCTCTGCGCATCTCCAGGGTACCCTTATATCTATCCCATGCACTCTTGAACCCCTGTATTGTTTTCACTCCCAACACTTCTACTGGAAGGCTGTTCCATGGCTTCACCACCCTTTCAGTGAAGACGTACTTGCTAACATACCTCTGAGTCTTCCACCCTTCAGCCTCATATCGTGTCCCCTTGTTCTTGTGTAGAGTTTTCTCTGAAACGTGCTTTCCACCTGTACCCTATTTATTGCCCTAAGCCACTTGAAAGTCTCCATCATATCTCCCCTCTCTGTTCTTTCCTCCAGTGAATAGATATTAAGGTCCTTAAGTCTTTCCTTGTAGGGCTTCTGGTGCAGTCCATGTACCATCTTTGTTGCCCTTCTCTGGACTGCCTCTGTTTTGTCAATGTCCTTCCAGAGATTTGGTCTCCAGAACTGGATACAGTACTCCAGCTGAGTCCTCACCAGTGATCTGTACAGTAGCATCACCACGTATTTCCTCCTGTTTGTTATGCCCCTCCCTATGCACTCCAACATTCTGTGCTCTCCTCATAGCCTTTTCACACTGTTTTGTCACCTTCAGGTCATCAGATATGATAACACCCAGGTCTCTCTACTGACTTTTGGTGGCCAGAATTTCCCCACCCATCTTGTACTCCTCCTTTGGATTCCTGTGGCCCAGGTGCAAGATCTTGCACTTTTTAACACTGAATTTGAAACTCAACTGCCAGATACCATATCACTCGTCTAATAGGTTTAGGTCCTTTATCATTTTTTCCAACCCCCCTGGTGTGTTCACTCTATTGCGGATCTTGGTGTCATCTGTGAAGAGGCACACCTTTCCCTTCAGACACATTGCAATGTTGCTAATGAAGACATTGAATAGAACTGATTCCAGCACCGACCTCTGTGGCATCCCGCTGGTCACCTACCTCTCCTCAGATTTCATACCATTTACCACCACCCTCTTGAGTCCTGTCCCTTATCCAGTGCCCAACTCACTTTACCACCATAGGAACCACTTCCAGGCTCCACAATTTATTTAGCAATCTCCTTTCTGGGACGGTGTTGAAGTCCTTGCTGAAATTCAGGTAGGCCACATCCACTGCCTCTCTTTGATCTACTTACCTGGTTACCCAGTCAAAGAAATCTATAAGATTTGTCTGACAGGACCTTCCCACTGAGAATCCATGCTGCCTTAGATCCTGTGCCTGCTATCCTGCAGAAACTTCACAATCCTCTCATTAAGTAAGGACTCCATTAGATTCCCCACTACTGAGGTCAGGCTTACAGGTCTATAATTGCCTGCCTCCTCTCTGCTTCTACTCTTGTGGAAAGGGACCACATATGCCCTTCTCCAGTCCTCAGGTACCTTTCGTGTCTCTAGTGATGCATTGCAATGTGCAGTCAGTGGTTCTGGCAGCACTTCCACGAGTTCATTTAGTACTGTGAGGTGGATCTCATCTGGCCCCATTAACTTATCTGCTTTTATTTTCTGTAGTTCTTCTAGGACTCTTTTCACCGTGAATGGGCTGGTGACTACCTCCTTCCCCTGAATACAGTACCCCTCTTAATGAGTCTTGGTCCCTCACCCTTCTCTTCCCTGGTGAATACTGATCAAAAGTACTTGTTCAGTATCTCAGCCTTTTCTAGGTCATCCTTCACCTTTTCTCCTCCTTCCTTCTTCAGCCTAATGATCCCATTTCTAGTCTTTTTCCTTTTGTTAATGTATCTGAAGAAGGTCTTGTTGCCTTTCTTAATAGCCTGGGCTATACCTTCCTCTGTCTGTGCTTGAGTCCTTCTAATTATTTTCCCAGATTCCCTCTGCTTCTCCAGATATTTTTCTCTGTCCTCATACTTTTGTGTTTCCTTATATCTCCTGAAGGCTCTTTTTCTTTCCCTTACTTTCTTGGCCACTACCTTTGTGAACCATAATGGCATTTCCTTTCTTTTACTATTGTTATGTGTTTTGACAGAGTGACCTGTTACTTCTGTTATGACTCTCTTGAGTCTCGATCACTGTTTTTCCACATCTTCCCATGTACCTTCCACTGCTAGGCCTCTTTCGAGATTTCTACCCATCTCCTTAAAGTTAGCCTTCCTGAAATCCAGGACCTTTATCCTTGTACGGCTTGCCTCCTCCACTGTGGTTAACTTAAACCATATTGTTCTGTGGTCACTGGTACCAAGAGACTGCCCACCTCCACATCTGTGATCCTGTCTCCATTGGTCAGGACCAAATTTAGTATAGCCTCCTCGTGGGTTGGTTCTGCTTCAAGCTGTCTTACGTTTCCACCTCCAGGGTAGTCATGAAGTCCCTCACCCTTGTTGTACTCACAGTTTGAGTGCTCCAATGTACCTCAAGCAGATTAAAGTCACCTATTAGTAGCAGTTCCCCTTTGGTTGCCCTTTTGTAGATGGTTTCCATGAAAGCGTCATCTGATTCCTCCCCCTGAGCTGGAGCCTTTAAATCACTTCAGTGTGAATAACTGTTATTTTTACCACCTCCAGGGTGACCCACAGTGCCTCTACTCCATCTTGTAACTTTTGAGCTTCTGTTGCTCTAATCATCTCCTTCACATACATAGCTACCACCCCTCCTGTTCTCCCTTCCCTATCCTTCCTAAAAAGTGTATATCCTGGTATGGCTATATCCCAGTCATGGTTCCCTGTGTACCATATTTCTGTAATAGCTATTATGTCCAGGTTTGTGTCTTCCATTAATGCCATTAGGTCTGCAATTTTGTTCTCCAGAGCCCGGGCATTTGTGCACATTACTTTCCAGCATTTGCCCCCCCCTTTCCCTTTTTTCTGCCCTGTGAAGTTTTGGAGTACCATCTTCTGTCTTCCCCATAATTGTATCTATTTATTGGGTTTGATAGTGCCCTTGTACTAATTGGATTCTCCCTTATTTCAGATATGTTATGTAAGGGGGGGCTACCTTTATCCCCCTGACTGCTTTTGCCTTCCCCCTTGGCCAGTTTAAATGCACAGGCTTCAGTGTTACCAACTCCCACATGTATTCTGGGACTTTTCTGTGGGATCTCTCTGCTGCTGGTGCCAGCTGTTGAAACCTCTGCCACTGAGAACAAGAAATAGCATCAGCAATTCCATTGTCCACACCTGATGTGTGCAGTGCCCTGAATTTAATATTTAGCATCAAACATTTTAATACGAAGACCCTCATGAGATTGCCCATAGGTGATTTTCCCCCTAGCTGTCAGTTAATAGTATGCACCACCTCAATATTGTCTGACCTAAAAACAAAGGCTCTATCCTTGAACTTCTCTCCCCATATTACTAGGGCCACAACTATAGGAAAGAACTCCAGCAAGGTCACCTGTCTCAGTAAACCAATTGCTATCCAAGATACCAACCATTGGCTCATGCACTATTGGTCCTGAACCCCAGGCCACCCGCAAGCCCAAATCCTCCCTCATTGATTTGGTTACCAGAATCCTATGATATGACTTGGAGCAACCTGACCCCACTTGGGTGAGACACCGCATAAATATCCTTCCCATGGGCATGATTCTACACATGAAGTTTAGGTGTCCAGCCAGCTGCTCCAGCTCACACAGTGTGGTCTGCCATACCAATGCTACATTCACCAGCAGCACCCTTAACAATTCTAACGTCTGCTAGTGAGGCCTGCACTTCCTGGCCACCATGCCAATTTGAATGCTCAGGAAGGACAGAGCAGTGGTGGGGCCTTTGGTTTTATCATGAGCCAGTGACATGCCAAGGACCACACACACTTCCAGGAATGTTTCCATGAGCTGAGCAGAATTCCCAGAGTCAGCCTTCCCAACAAACAGAAAGTAATCCAGGTAATGCACCACCTCAGCTCTCTCCGCTTGCTGCGTGATGGCCCAGTGCAATGCCATATTAAATTGCTCAAACACCAAGCACACCACTGCATAGCCCATGGGCATGCAGTTGTCCCTATAATAAAGTCCTTCAAACTTCATCCCCAGCAGGTCCCTATCATCGATATGCACTGGCAGCAATCTAAATGCTGACTCAATGTCAGCCTTTCCCAACAGCACCCCCTGCCTGCCCGAATCACCTCGATTGCATCATCCAAGTGAGCATACGATACAGCTATATGTGCCGGAACTATGTAGTGATTCATGGACTCACGCTCAGGGTAGGATAGATTGTAGATCATCCTGAATTTCCCGAGAGCCTTCTTTGGGACCAGCCCAATGGCGAGACCCACAATACTGGGCTCAGTGGCTCCTCAAATGGGCCACTCACTCTTCCAGCCACTGTTTCCTTCCTAAGCTTCTCCCTCACCACCTCCAGCCACTCCTGGGCAGACTTAAGGTTCTCCACCTTGTAAGAGCAGTGTGGACCTCATATGGGATCCGGAAACCTGCATCAAGCCCTTCTATAAAGTACAGTACAGCGCAGCCGCCTTATCTGGGTAGCGTGTCAACCTCACCTCAAGTCATTCCACCTTTATGGGTGTTGAAAGCTTTGTGCCATCCTTCCTAAAGGGATGAAAGGACTAAGACCACAAGCCCTACTGGCATTGTGTGAAGGAGTGAGGCCTGCTGCATGCCAAGCACTCATTCTTAAACTTGCAATGCTCTGCCTTGCACTTGCCTTGGTTATACAAGTAGCAGTGGCCACCACCTCATTTGTTAGTATTCTCCAGTGCCTATTTCTTTGGGGACAATGGCTTTCCAATGTGGAAACCACTGTCTGTATGTTGGACCCCACTCCCCCCATGTCAATGGCCCTCCACAGAAGGAGCAAGTTCAGCATGTCCTATGATCTACCTACATCATACTGCATCTTTCTCCTAAACTCTGCATCATACTCTAACTACCACCTGCATGGCCATAACACAGCTCAGGTAGACCCATAGGCCTCCTGCCTTTGCCTTGTTTTCTTACGTTAGCAGGCCTGCATAAATTGCAAAGCCTGGCAACTAGTTCTCCCAGGTTCGCTTAATCATAACCTCCCATTTTTTCTCCACCCCATCATCCTTATCTTTTTTGCCTTTGATCTCCTCAGGATCCCTGGGTCTATTCTGTAGTGTAAATACATCAACAAATTCCTGTTTTATAATTTGCAGCCTCACTTTTTCAGATAAGTGAGACCCCACTGGTTCCCCCAAGCTTACAAAAACCCTGGGTTGCCAGCTACCCTGCTGGCAGCTGATCATTGGAAACTGGTTCTGCTACTCTCCCCATACTGGGTCTGTCTGGTCCACCCAGTCACGAGCTGCACTGGGCCTGTCCAGCCTGAGCCTAGTCCTGGGCTGCAATGAAGGCCAATACCATGTCCAACTTTTGTTTAAGCCAGGCGTGGCCGATTGAAGGTCCTCCTACTGACTTGGTACAAACTGAGTCTACCCTCCTTGCTGTGGCCAAGGCCACAGCTTGGCCAGGAGGAGCACTGTGAAGTTCAGGCCCGGATGCCTTCCTTGGACATACTGGAGGCTGAGGACATCCAGCTGTCCTGGGTTCTGGAGTCTCAGCCACTATGGAGGGCTGGTTACTTGCAGGCCTTTCATCACTTTCTGACCCTTTGATTCCTGCCCTGTCATGCCTGCACCCGCTGAGGACTCTACAATGTCTGCCTAAACAGTCCCCTCAATTCATCCACTGACATGTTTCCAAGTCAGGCTTACCTGCTGGCTGTCATGCCCTGACCTTCTTTGGCACCTGCTCCTTGTCAGGCTCTGCCATTGGGATTGGATCCGCCGGTTCTGGCCATGTCACCTCCATTGGGGCCGGTGTCTCCGATAGCTGCTGTTGGTACTCATCCTTCCCTTTCTGGCTCAGGAATAATGCATCTCACCATGCCTTGCCCTTGCTCCATACCAGCTCTGCCAACTGATTCTCCAGGTTGCTAGAGCTTGTTTGCTCATCACCTTCCATCCTGACTCTAAGCTGCAAAACAGATGACTAAAACACACACACACCCCTTGACACCACCCTGGCTGAAGTGCCAACTTCTGTTGCACCTCCACCAGAGGTGCTGAAGAGGCTTCTTGAATGGTTGCTGGCACCGAGGGCTGGTCCTGGTATATGCTGCAGTTCCCATGGGATGCTTTTTCATTCAAAGAGAAAGAAGCAAAGAGGGGAAAGCTCCTCTGGCACCAGCCTTACATATGGTGCTGCCCCTCCCCCTCCAGCTTCTGCATGTCTCTCAACTTGGAACTCCCTGCCTACCTGTAGTACCCCCACCCCTATTGGGCAGTACCTTTCTGCCACTTAACCCCTGCCCTCAGTCAGGGGGATGTGACCACAGATAACTGCCGCCCCCCCCGCTAATCATTGTGGACTCTTTTAATACACAACATGCAAGCCATAAAAGGAGTTTAAATTCTCCAGTAAACAGAAAATGCCATGTATTTGTTTTGTTTTTTTCCAGGTAAGTGTACTAGGAAACAGGTGCACATTTTCAAACATGACCTAAGAGAGTTCCAGAGCAAATCTACAAGTCAGATACAGAGTGAAATGACAATACAAAACAGGCCATTAACACAAAAGTTGCTTCAGCCAACTACTGTAAGTAGAGCCGATCACACAATCTAAAATGTTTGGCATTGCAGTGTGAGAGAGGTGGAAGACAATACAGATAACAAGGAACAGTGAAAACAAGGAACAAAGGCAGAGCACTAGCAACAAAGCAAGTTCTGCAATGCAAACCATCTACAAAATACTGTAAGTTCACTATGCAGTAATAGGTACATTGGTAAAGAAAGATGATAACAGGAGGCATCAGTCATTTATAAAGCAGTATGCCTTTATAGGTGTGTGTGTGTGTGTGTGTGTGTTTGAGGGGTTGATACCACTCATGTCAAAAAAAACAGTCTTTCACACTGTCTATCTCACTCAGTCAGGAGGTAAGGTAGACAAACTTTTTATGCTGATAAATAAAACTCTGCTATTCACCATAGTGAAGTGTGGAAGGGGCAGGGCAACAGCCATCTCCCTTAAGATACTCTGATGGCTGGTATTTCTTTTTATAGAATGCTTCCTTACACAGAAACGTAGATTTTGACGGCAGATAAGGACCGCTTGGCCCACCCAGTCTGCCCATTTCCTTACCTAATGGATAAGCTGCAGATCCTAGTTAACCAGCAGCCTACTTTTTCCTACCCCAACCCCCTAGAATTGCCTTATGACTGTCCCATGCATGCTTGAATTCCACCACTGTTTTTGACTCCACAACCTCCTCCGGAAGGCTGTTCCATGCATCCACAACCCTCTCTGTGAAAAAATACTTCCTTAAATTACCTCTGAGCCGCCCCCTTCTATCTTCAAATGGTGCCCCCTTGTTCTTGCTCACCTCTTTTTTTGAAAGATGCTACCCTCTTGGACTTTGTTGATTCCCTTGAGGTACTTGAAAGTTTCTATCATGTCCCCCCTCTCCCTCCTTTCCTCGAGGCTATACATATTCATCTCCTTAAGTCTCTTTTCATATGTCTTCCGGTGCAGACCCTGCACCATTTTAGTTGCCCTCCTCTGGACAGCCTCCATCCTGTCTATGTCTTTGCGGAGATTGGGTCTCCAGAACTGCACGCAGTACTCCAGATGGGGTCTCACCAACTGTCTGTAAAGAGGGATAATAATTTCCTATTTTCTACTATTAATGCCTCTCCCTATGCATCCCAGTATCCCTCAGCCCTCCTTGCAGCCCTCTCACATTGCTTGCCCACCTTTAGGTCATCTGATATGACTACCCCCAGGTCCCTTTCCATTTTTGTTGTTGTTAGTATCTCACCCCCCATTATGTACTCTTCCCCTGGGTTTTTGTTTCCCAGGTGCATTACCTTGCACTTCTTAGCATTGAATCTAAGCTGTCATACATGTGACCATTCCTCTAACCTTGCCAAGTCCCTTCTCATCCTTTCCACCCCACCTTGTGCATCAACTCTGCTGCAGATCTTTGTGTCATCTGCAAAGAGACATACTTTTCCTTCCAGTTCCTCTGCAATGTCGCTTATAAAGACATTGAAGAGGACACGGTCAATACTGAACCTCAGGTACCCAACAGTAACCCCTTTCTTCAGAGTGGACTCCATTTACTATTACTCTCTGTGTCCTATTCTCCAGCCAATTCTTTACCCAGGCTGTCATCTTGGGACCCACTCCCAGGCTGGCTAACTTGTATATTAATCTTTTGTGTGGGACTGTGTCAAATGCCTTGCTAAAAGTCTAGGTAGGCCATGTCCACAGCCCTCCCTGATCTACTACTTTGGTCACCCAGTCAAAGAAATCTATCAGATTTGTCTGGTATGACCTTCCTGCTGTGAATCCATGCTGCCTTGGGTCCTGAGCCCTCTGGCCTCTAGATACTCAACAATTCTTTCCTTCAGAGTGATTCCATCATTTTCCCTACCACTGAGGTTAAACTAACAGGTCTGTAGTTTTCTGCTTCTGCCTTGCACCCACTTTGTGAAGAGAATCACATCTGCCTTCTCCAGTCCTCGGGTACCACCCCATCCTCCCATGATTTGTTAAAGAGGGTAGTCAGTGGTGTCACTAGTTCTACCCTTAGTTCTTTTAGAATTCTGGGATGAATCCCATCAGGCCCCATTGCTTTGTCCACCTTCAGTTTTAAGAGTTCTTTCAGAACCCTTTCTTCTGTAAATGGGTTGGTATCAACTTCTGTATCCAGAATGTTTCTACTGTTTGTTTTAGGTATCTCCCCCACTTCCTTTGTAAATACTGAGCAAAAATATTTTCTTAACAAATGAGGTTCAATACTTTGTCCAAGGTTTCCTATAAAAGTAAGCCTCCGACTTTTTTTGATAAACCAACTCATTTGGTTGCAGTCTCCCCTCTGGGCTAAGAAAACTCAATTTTTCTGGGTTCAGGTTCTACACCTGGCACTTGTGCTTATACAGTATCTACACAGGCTATGTCTGGGGTTCAGTAGGTAGTAGAATCAGGCTCCAACCACCTTCCCAACACACAAGGGCTTACCCTGCCACCAGGGCTTAGTGCTTACCTTTCTGTGTCATGCTCAGCCTCTCTGTCCTGTATTTTCTTTGGCTCTTTATCCAGGCAAACCATTTTTCCTTGTTGCATTTGACTAGGAATCTTCACTCTTTGGCTCATGTTTTGCTATTACTCTTTTGCACCCAGTGCTGCTTTCCAGTTTGCTGTAGTACCTGCTTACAGGGATGTAGCCAGCTAATCTTGTTTAGTGCACAGTAGCCAAAATGTTGCCCCCCCCCCATTTGCACCCCTCCCCCCATGGTCATTTCAATTCAGATTTAAATCATAATTGAGTCAACATAAAAAAAATGTTTTCTGTCACCTTGCTGTCATCACTGACAAAAACTGTGACAAGAGCACTTCATACTGGCACTGTATCTATGAGGTTGCTGAGTATTATACTATCTTCACTCATTTCTGACTTTTAGTGCGTACTGATAAGTTTCCATTGGCTGTCCTATATTCAGATCCTTGATGAATTCCCCGCCAGCCCTCCTACCACTTATGTTTAGGGCTTAGAGGTGCTGTCAGTGCCCTCTGTCATTCTGGGTATATCTCTCAACTGCTACGGATTTCAGATAGTGCTATGTATTTTACACTCAAATTTACCCTTGATCCACAAGGATTTACTGATGTTCCTCATAAGTGGCCTTAAGCACTATGCCAATGCACAATGTAAACTGTGCACATTGGCATAGCCAAGTTGGAATGCCATGGAGAGGTGGTTTTGTGGCATTCACAACTGTGGTGTGCAGCTGGTACATGCCCAATCCCCCAGCTGTGCCAATAGCAACTCACCAGGGGCTGGTGGGGGGCTTGCCAGGGACATTCCAGCACTGTGTGCCATGCATCATGGCGAGTAGTGCTGTGCACTGGGGCACATAGGGGGCCGACTGGTATGCCTGGGACAATGCTGCCATAAGTGCCTGTACATGCCCAGCCCCCACGCACACCAAACAGCGGAACAGCCCCACGACCAGCAGGCAGTCCCCCCACACACAGCTTGGGCCGGCCCCAACCCTGTACCCCAACAAGATACCCCTGCACCCACAACAGTATGGTCCCCACCCCCCGATGCTGCACCCCCCATCCCAGGGCTGTGCCGTCATGCTCATGCAGTCCATCAGGACACTGTACTGGCATGGCACCCACTGAGACACTGCCCACCTGGTGGCACCCATCCAGGTACTATACCCCCCGTGGGGTCACCTGACCCAGGTAGCACTCAGCAGCCCCCCAATCCCACATAGGCAGGGGTGCCCATATCCCACTACTGACCCTCTACCACCTCCCTGTCACTTGACTCCCCCCAATGGCACCACCTCCCCCATATCTGCAGCATTGGTGCTGTGGTTGGAGATGGCCAGCGGCACAGTCCTCTGCACACCTCCATGACTGCCAGCCATCTGACATACACAGAAGCATGCTGCTGATGTGCACCTGCATGTGTCAGACGACCAGCGGCTGTGGAGGTGTGCAGAGGGCTGTGCTGCTGGCTGTCTCTGACTGCGGCACCAATGCTGCAGGTATGGGGGGGTCAGTACTGTGGGGGGTGACAATGCTATCACTGGTGTTGCTGGGATCGGGGGTCTGGGTGTGTGTGTTGCCACATTGGGGTGGGCACAACTGTGTGGCAGGACAAGGTCTGGGTCCACCTGCTGGGATTTCTTCAGTGAGCTGGGAAGGCATTGTGCATCACTGGCTGGGCCAGGGGGTATGTTGGATGTCAGGTTCATGCTGTGTGGTCTGGGTGCTTGCGATAGGCATTAACACACCCAGACCCATGCCACACTATGTAAGGAATCCTCTACTGGACTAGTATGTGCATCCGATTGGATGCCCACCTGGGGCTGCATCTCCACTCACGGCCGCCCTGCAGAGTCATGCATGCCATCGGGGTCAAGGCCGCAGACAGATGGCCATCGGTTGTGCATACTGGCATGTGCACACCTGTCCAAAGGTGCAGAGCTACACAGGCGGTATACGCACCTTCAGCTAGTATTTCCCACCCATTAGTGTATAGGGGCCAGTCTTAGAGCTATTTCTGGACAAACAAACTATTAAAATAATTTAAGTAACTTGATAGACTACTGTAGCAATTGCAGATGTTTTTGGGTTACAGCTGTGACAGCCACTAGTGCTTACTTTGCAGAAGGCCATGTTTTGAGTTTCATGACAGCTGCCACATGAAAATGTGATGCATCACTAACTTTTTTCTGCAAGTGCTTTGCAATTACAGCTGGATGCTGGGCTAACTTTCCAGTGTTCTAGCAGTCCCTCACAGTTGCAGTGATGTGCTCAATATGACTGATTGCACCTTCTGAAAATCCCTCCTGCTGCCACCTGCCATCTTATATTAAAAAACCTAAAACAGTACAAGTGCCAGGGAACACACATGTACTTGACAGCTGGCACCAGCAATCTTACATTCTGTAGGGCTTAGAGGTAATAGTGACACAATAACCAAAATATCCTTGTTTTTCCTTTGAGGTAGTCTAAAATAATGTTGCTAAAATTAGTTTGCCAGTCCCATAGTTGTAGCAATAGATAAATAGTTTAACCAAATGTTTTCTATTCGTTCTTTACTGAGGCCGAGACCATTATCTGCCATGGTGCATAACACAGAAGGATTAGCTGATGTACTTTATTTATTTTAAAGATTTGATCACTGAGAATGCACAATGAAGCCAAACTAATTTTCAGGTGGAACACTTCTAGCACCCACCCCATATTCCTCACTCCCTTGGGTGCACCCATAGTCCCCTCCAAACATGAAATAAGTGGTACTGAGGCTGAGGAGTGATTGCAACTAGGGCTTATAGCATCTTGGTCATTTGCCAAATAACTCACTAAAGTGAGATAGCAGAGGGCTCACAGCATCTTAGTTGTCCATCATATAACCTTCAGAGGAGAGATGGTAACTGGAGCTCACATCATTATCTCAGCCATCCGCCCAACAATATGAAAATACCATATCAACATATCAGAGGATATATTAAAATAGATGTTGTGAAAGAACTCATAGAAATCACACAAACAGCTGTATCAGTATACATGCAAGAATAATTGTACAGAACAGGTGACATGGCTGGGGAGGAGGGTTGGACGGCTGTTACAATGCATGAGGAAAGGGTTTACTTTTAACTTCTTCACTTGCCAGTGCTTTGCATAATCCACTTTGCTCGACAAAAGGCTGGTAAGGGAAATTTGGATCTTCATTAAGGTCATAGTATGTATAGTCTTAGAGGCCTGTTTTTATGGCCACATTTTGTACTGCACCAAACAGATAATTCAGGCTGCTGTGGTGCAGATGCAGCCATGTGGACACTTACCTGTCTACAGTAAGTCAGTCCATGCTCCTCTTCCAGAGCAACTACAGAGCTGGGCTGCATTCAGGAGTGAGTGGCTTAAGCAGTTGTGTGAACAGGCTGTACCACTCACTCTGACACACCCAGCTGGTGCCACTAACCATCCAGCAGTTCCAACTGCACTTATGGCCACTGTGCAGCATGGCTTGCATTGGTGTTGAGAGATGCTGTCCAAACCAAATTGGATTGGCACAAGAGGTCTCACAGTACTTGAGAAGACTATTACTAAAGTTGGGGGGACAGCTGTGTAAACAGGTCTTAAGAGCAAACTTTAGGTCACTGACCAAAGCAGTAACACATACTGACGCCTTTAATATTTGTGTGCTGAATTCTTTATTATAAGGTGCATCATTTTAAGAAAGGCAGCACCAGCTGGCCTGGTGGCACTGAGGGTTGAAGCGATGTACACCACACCTAGCACCACACTGGTGACTCGGGTTCGGGAACGGACCTGGGCTGCCTGGGACTGGCAGGGGAGAGGAAGGATTGAGCATCCCATAACTGCTCTCCTTCCTCTGGGGAGGGTGGGAATGATGCATTGCACTTCAGTGGTGACTGGCAGAGGCCAGTCTCACTACAGTGGCATGCAAGCGGGGGGGGGGAGCTTGGCGGGTGTCAACATGGATGCACTTGGATGCCACTGCCCATCCGGCTCCCAAAGGCTCGAAAAAGCAGAAAATAGTGGGGTAACCTCGGTGGCTAATGGCCGTACCCTGCGCCCCCGGACATGAGAGGAACCTTCGTCGGGGTTTGGTCAGCCCTGTACGATAATGCATGCTGCACGCCAGACCAGGTCCGGGGGTGCAAGTGAGGTGGCTGAGGTCATGGGACCCTCTCTGCTGCGGAGGAAAGTGTTAGAAGATAAAAAAAAAAAAAAAGAATGGCAGCACCTTTTTAATCAAAAATTCTGCTCACAAGTACAGAAAGCCTACTGCTTTGGTGAATGCCCCAAGCCTTGCTCTTCCTGATATTGTACTTTCACTTGGCTGTCCACTCTTTTCCAAGTGCAGCCCTCCTGCCCCTCTCCGGAGTTGTAACTCACTGACTTCACCCTTCCCCAAAGGTGAACTTTGGTAAAATTGTTTGACTTTGTCATAAAGACAAGTTCAAGTAGTTTAAACACACTGACAGTTTGTGAAGTTTAAACTCTGCAAAGTGTTTTGAATTCACCACATTTATTACGCAAAGCATAGTTTGCAGATATTGTCCAGTCCTACTTATTATCTTTTTATGTTTGCTTGCACACATGTGCAAGGAACATTATGTGGCAGCTTAGGAGAGAAGTGGGTTGTGAAGGTGTGGCAGTGTGGTGGCCAATGCCAGCACTGCATTTGTGGGCTTGGTGGTGCGTACCCAATGCAGGCCCAGTGTCCTGATGACACTGGTTCTGCAGACGTGCCACCAACTTGAAACAATTTTGCCCCTGCAATGAGGGGCCACCTTGTCATTGCAGTGTCAGCAATTCCACTGCAATGAGGAAGTGACCCATCACTGCAGGGTGGTACCTTGCCTGGTGTAACAGTACCAGGAACATGGTGGCTCTATGCGGCCACCTCAGAGCCAAGGGGGGACTTTAGAGTTGCCCACCCACCTGCACTGGGTTCTGTGTGGTCCTATATTACAGCAGGGTGTCTGGGGTGGAGACAAATCAATGACTGGATACTTTTACGATTGCTGTAATAATACAGATTTAGTTCTTCTGTTTATTTCTCTGAGTTGAGTAATACTTGGAGTACAATATGATTTCTAACTGGGCTAAGTGAAACTATGAGGGCTGAGAACAAAAAGTATGGTAGCTGAGGAGTGGGAAATGGACAAGGAGGCTCTAGGATTGCTACAGTAATATAGTATCTAATGGATGAGATTTGAGACTGAAGTAACCTGGTCAGCAAGGGGGGCAATAGGGGGACTAGTGTGAGAGGAAACAGGAATTTGAGTTACTAGGGCCCTAATAGTTGTAGTAGGGTAAAGAAACCGGGAGTAAGAGCCCGTAACATAAGATGGGGGCCAAAATGGGGCAGGTGCTGCATGTCAATAGGGCGGGCATCTTTGGAAGGGTGGTGGGGTGTACAGGGTGTGGGTCCACCATGATCCTGAACTGGGCTTGGAGGATGGGGGGGTGTGTGCTCTGTAGACAACTGGCTAGTTTGAGGGAGGAACCATTAGGTTAGGAAGGAGTCTAAGTGGCAGGGCAGATGAGTATGGTAGGCATCCTGGCTGGGGCGGCGGGATAAGGGATGGCAAGGGGGAATGGGGGAAGAACAACTAGAGACTGAAACTGAACCCAGTATCAGAAACACTAGCAAAAAAGAGAGGAGAAGGGAGGGGTGCCCGAGGTGAGGGAGGGGCCACCTGATGGAGGAGGAAGAGGCCACAAGGAGTACCAGGGGAGAGAGCAGATGGCTACTGGTAGGGAGGGACCAGTGGTGGGACCAGGGGGGCATGGAGGGGAACAAGTAGGAGGAGGGAACCAATAGGGAGAAGAGATGTAGGAGGTGTATCGACTAGGAATAGATTCGAGTCTCTGGTATAGGAGGGGGGAGTAGGGACATACTGTAGCAGGGAGGACAACCGGGGCATGAGAGGGATGGCAAAAGGTAGGGGAAGAAATAGTGAGGACGAAAGGTTAGAAGGGGCTAGTAAGGGGGAGTGACTGGAGGAGAGAAGGCTATGGGGAAGGATGGGAGGGGCATCACTATTGGGGTCGAAGGGAATGGGGTCTCTAAATTAACAACAATGGAGATAGGAGAGGGGTTGGTAATTAGCAGGGGAGGAGGGGAGGTCAACATGGGAAGCCCAGTAGGAAGTAGTCAGGCTGAGAAGAGGTTCAAGGGGGATGGGAGGAATAAGGCAGAGAAAAGGCGTGAGGCAGAAGTAGGGGGTGCAGATACAGAAGTCACAGAGGGTGCATCTGGTGGTGGTAAGGGGCAGGAAAGAACAAATACTGGGGTGGTGGAAGGGGCATTAGAAGGGAAGGGGCAAGGGATGGGGTACTTTCCTGGGGATTCTATACTGAAAGGGGTGAGATGGGGCAGAAGGGGGGAAGGCACAGCCGTATTTGGGTTGAAGCTATCTCTGGGTTGACTGCAGGAGGGGCAGACACTGCTCAAATGTGCAGCGAACGGGAGGAAGAAACCTCATTTACTGTTGCATGTGGGTACAAATGACAGGCAGGGGGAGACTGTGGAAGCAGTGGGGGGGGTTCTAAGAGTTGGGCTGGCATGTGGGAGCATGGGAGAGTCAGTGGCATTCTCGGAGGTACTCCCGGTAACATGTGCAAGCATGGGGAGGAAGGGGAGGATCAAGGACTTCAATGAGTGGCTGAGGGATTGGTGCCACACCAAAAATTATGGGTTAGTGACTAACTGGGGTAGGGTCTGGGGGAATAGTGACTTGTATACGGTGGACAGTCTACACTTGAGTAGGGACGGGATGGGAGTATTAAAGGTGGTATTAGAGGGATATATCTCTACTAAGGTGGATTTAAACTAGTGGGGGGGGGGGCCAAAAGACTGAGGTTGGTAGAAATGTCTGGACAGGGGAGTCTAATGAGCTCACCCACCTAGATATTAGTAAAGACAGAAGCATAGTAACCCTGGGAGAGGGTGGGCAGAGTGGTCCTAGTGTAATACAGAAGGCACCACCACCACATGATAAGAATAATGAGTAAAAAGGGTGCGGACTGCTGGGAGGAGGGGTACAGGCCAAGGAAAAGAGAGAGGAAAAAGGAGGGGTATGGGTGGAAGGTGGTCTCTCTCAACGCAAGAAGTCGGGGGAACAAAATTGCAGATCTTCAGGTGCTCCTTTCAGAGGAGAAGTTGGACATTGCTGCAGTGACAGAGACTTGGGCCACAGAGTACCATGATTGGGACTTGGCAATCCCTAGGATACAGGATATACAGCAGGGACGGGTGGGTTGGAAGGGAAGGGTTGCCCTCTATGTGAGGGAGGGGATCAACTGCATAACGGATGAGGGAGAAGAGGAGAGAACAAAGGCACATTGAGTGCAACTCCTGGACTCAAGGGGCAGAAAGCTGAGGGTGGGAGTGGTGTATAGACTACCAGCCTAATCCGGGGAACTGGATGGGGAGTTGGCAGAGCAGATAAGGACAGTCTGTAGAAGGGGGAGTGTGGTAATAGTGGTGGATTTTAACCTATTAGAGTTTGACTGGAGCACCCTGGCCACTAGCAGTACCAGGGAGCAGGTGCTCATTGATGCATTCCAGGATGGCCTTCTGATGCAGTTGGTAAGTGGGCCTACAAGGCTTGGTAGCACTCTGGACCTAGTACTGGCAAATGGGGAAGCGGTGAGGGAGGTAAGGGTGGAGGACCCACTAGTGGGTAGTGACCACCAAACAGTGTGGCTCATTCTCGCACTGGGCAGGGAGACAGGAGGTACAGGCACTAAGGTGGTGGACTTTAGTAGGGTGGACTTTGGGAGGATGGGAGCAATACTGTGAGGGAGACTCCAGGATATAAGGCCGGGGATGGATGCAGAACAAAAGTGGGGACTCATAAAGACTGGGCTAACAGAGTCCACAGTAGCCTGCACCAGGGCCCGGAGTAAGAAGAGCAGACCCAAGAAACCATTCTGGCTGAACAAGGAAGTGCTTCAAAGGGTGAGGGACTAGAGTGCTGCATACTGGAAGTACAGGAGAACAGGGAAGGGAGAGGATAAGGAGACTTACAGGAGTTGGTCAAGGGATTTGGTCAGGAGGGAGAAAAAAGCTAAGGCCTCCAGGTGATTATGGTTAGCACAGGGCATAAAGGGAGGGGGAAAAGGACTTTTTGAGGTATCTCAGGGAAAAGAGGAAGTGCAAGGAACATATTGTGAGGATAAAGTGGGGCGCGGATTGGGTGGAAAACGGGGAGAAGCAAGCAGAAATTCTAAATGAGTACTTCTGCTTCATTTTCACTAAGGAGAGAGATGGTCCACTACCAGCATGGGCTGGGGGTGGGAAATGAGGGAGGAGGTGACAGACAAAGTGATCACAGGAACTAGGGTTCTAGAGGGGCTGAGGGCAGTAAGGGTGGACAGGGCACCAGGTCCCGATGACATCCACACCAGGGTGCTGAGGGAGATGGTGGAGCTGTTTGCTGAGCCACTGGCAGATTTGTTCAACACCTCCCTGGAAACAGGGTGTGTGCCCCAGGACTGGAGGGTGGCCCATGTGGTGCCCATATAGAAAAATGGACCTAGGGAGGAGCCAGGAAATTACTGGACGGTCAGTCTCATGTCCATAGTGGGTAAGCTTATGGAAGCGATACTGAAGCAGAGGCTGGTGGCATTCCTAGAGAGTAATGGTCTCCAAGATGGGCGGCAACATGTTCGTCTGAGGGAGGTCTTGTCAAGCCAGGCTAATAGAGTATTATGACTGAATAACAAGGGAGTTGGACAGAGGCCATGCGGTACATGTCCTGTACTTGGACTTCAGTAAGGCCTTTGAGACAGTGCCTCATGGGAGACTGGGGGAAGGTGCCGGCAGTGGGGGTGGGAAAAAAGCTGACTAAATGGATAGAGACCTGGTTACAGGGAAGGGTGCAGAGGGTGCTGGTGGTGGGGGAGCTCTTGGCAACTAGAGCAGTGAAAAGTGGGGTGCTGCAGGGTCAGTGCTGGGCCTGGTGCTATTTGGGCTGTTTATCTCTGATACAGCACATGGAGTGGGGAGTAGGGTTAGTCTGTTTGCAGATGATACCAAATTGGGGGCTGTGGTGGATAAAGATTACAGATGGGAAAAACTGCAGTGGGACCTAACCAAACTAGAGACATGGTCGGTGGAGTGGCAGCTAGAATTCAATGCAAACAAGTGTAAGGTGATGCACTTTGGGCCTAAGAACCAGAAGAGGGACTGTTGGTTGGGGGGGGGGTGAGATTGGGGATCAGAAAGGAGGAGAAGGACCTAGGGGTGTTGGTAACTGGGAGCATGACTACTCAGTCCAGTGTAGGAGAGCAACAGTGAAGACAAACAGAATGCTCGGGTGCATCGCAAGGGTTCTCATCCAGACACAGGGATGTGATCCTATCTCTCTACAGATCATTGGTTGACTGCACCTGGAGTACTGTGTGCAATACTGGAGGCCATACCTGAGGAGAGATATAAAGTTACTGGAAGGGGTGCAAAGGAGGGCAACACAAATGTTAAAGGGGATGGAAGGAAAGGAATATGAAGTTAGGCTGAATGAGCTGAACATATACACACTGGAGGAGAGGAAGGAAAAGGGGATATGATTCAAGCATTTACATACCTGAGGGGGGTAAATAAACCTAGCACCGAGGGGGTGTTTAAACTTATGAGTGGAAGTGAGACGAGGAAGCATGGACTAAGGCTGGAAGGGGGACATTTCAAGAGGGAAATGAGGAGGCACTACAGTACTTCACTAAGAGGGTGGTGTCTGGTTGGAATGCGCTGCCGGTGGTGGGTGGTAACATGTAGGACAGTCAATAGCTTTAAGAAGGGGTGGGATAAAGCAAGAGTAGGGGGGCAGGGGCAGGGACAAGTGGGGGAGGAACTGAGGGGAGAAGGCTGGGGCAGCTGCAATCCAGGGTGCTAGCTGCACACTAGGGCAGATATAGATAGACTGATTGGTCTGTTCTGCTGGTAGATTCATATGTAAAATCAGAGTGACTCTGTTCATGAGCAGAGGTCCAAAATTGCCTCTGTTGAAAATTTGGTGACAAACATCCATAAAATAACTGTGTTACAAGCATGCATTGTGGAGTTTCTATGCACCCTCATAACTTTGCAAATCTGTAGTACTTTCACTCCAGATTTCCAACACTGGCATTTTTTCAGACCTCTTTATGAACAGTACAGCTGTCATTTTTTACATCCTACCTGAAATATGCTGTTACACACCTGGCACAGAATATTGTGGTTGCTGTGGGAAATCAATGTTCGGGTCAGATTAAGAAAATCATACTGACAGTGTTCATGAGCAGAGGTCACAAATTGCCTATGTTGAAAATTTGGTGAAATATTCCACTAAATGTGTGTGTTACGCACAAGCATTGCGCAGTTAGCACATACCCTCGGAAGTTCTAGCATATTTAATATTTTCACTACAGATTTTCAACATTGCCATGTCTTCACACCTCCCAATGAATGGTGCAGCTGCCATTCTTCACATCCTGCCCGATCTGTGTTTTAGTACATCTGGCACACAATGGCACGGTCGTTGTGGGAACTCAAAGTTCAGGACACACTGACAAACTCACAAGGACATTGTTCATGAGAAGAGCTGCCAAATGCTTTCATGAGGTGGGGTCACAAAAAGGTCATGCTGAAAATTTTTAGTGTAAATACCAACAAACACCCGAGGCATTAGGGTTTCTAAGGATAAGGTCCCACCCTGTACAGACTGACAAGTGTCAGGGGTGTGCTTTGGATTGCCTACTCTAATGCTCATGCCGTTCCACACCACCCCCCCACCCTGCAGCCAGTGACAGGCATTGAGGTGTGCCTTGGACTCTTTGGCCCCAGAGTTCACCACATTCTCCTATATTGCACCCATTTCAGAGTATGTCCTTATGGAGTGGAGTGACTGTAAAGCTGAACACTCCAAGGCACACCTTGACACTTGTTGGTGTTTGCAGGATAGGGTGAGGTGAAATGGCATGAATGTTATGGGTGACAACCCAAATACATACCCAATGCCTATCCATCTCTGCAGATTGGAGGTGGGGTTGGCATGAAGTTCAATACTTCATTGCCATTCCTACTCTGCATCTGTCTAATACCTGCATTTCCAATGCAAATAGCAGCAAGCAAACATTCGGCATTGACAAATGCTTGTTATTTTCCTGAGTTACTACTACCACTGTCTGTCTCAACACCCCTTCCCAGCAAGAGGAACTTAATTTACAGAGTGAGCCAGAAGGATGAAAAACCTTCCAATTCCATGCTGCCCTCCCCCAAAACAGGACAGGAGCTTACTTAGCTCAGAATTATGTCTGAAGGATCTTGTAGATCACCAGTTCAAAGATGATAGTTATCACTCCCTCCCATAGGAGCAACAGAAAGAGATTAAATTACAACTGGAACTCTGACACACTGTGCTGCTACTACTACACCCATCCACAAACAGAAAGATAATTAAATGCTACTACTCCCTGTCCATCTGCAAACAGGAGCTGATCTTTTCACCATAACTGCTGATCCCTTATTACAGCTTGCTTTTCCCCCCACCCACTTTACCTAACAGTCTTGCACCAATAACTCACTGGGGTGCAATAAAATCACTCAGGCACGTTACCAGATGCAGCTGAAGAATGGAGTTCAGAGACATGCAACTCAAGGCTGGCTGGCTAGTATGCTGCTGCTGATTGCATTTCTTGGGGCCCGCTGATGAGCTAAATATATTGCTCCATGATGGGCTTTCACTTTCCACCATTATCGTTTACAGTGTCTACTGTCCCTTAGAGAAGCCCCCCTCCCCCAATTACACAGGCCGCATTCTGCTGCTTTGCTCTTTATGAGCTAGTAACTTTGAAAAGCCTGCTGTTCGTCCCCAACTAGTAAAACTACCTGTAACTGTTTGCCTTTTACTGATACTGCCTAGTCATGCTCCTGCTCCCCCTTTTCCAGAAATAGCACATTACAGATCAGACAGTTTGTAGGTCGTAGTATGTTTGAGTTACTAAAGTCAAATGGACGCAGCAGAGAAATAGGAAGCCCTGACAAATGTTGCCCTCGGGTGAAAATTAAATGTATGCAGTAGTGTACACTGCGCACACCTACCAATGTCCATGCCTGCTAAGTCACCTTGCTTTTGATTTTGGGTGCTTTTGTGCATACCTGTATCTGTTTTGTGTATTGGTTAGCCTGCATTTAACCTGTCTAATTATCTTGAAGATCATGTCTTCCCCATATTTCCACATAACTCTGAATTACCACCACACTGTAGCTCTAGCTTAATGAGCAGCAGCCTTATGCCTATGCTTGTATTTACCTTTTTTTAATGTGACCTAAACTTTCCTAGAACCCAAATCCATCCATTCCCATGTATTTTTCAGAGGTAATATGTATAGATATACAGTAAAACTTTGATTATCCAAACCCAGATTATCCAGAGCTCTTTACTATCCAAAGTCTGACATTGTCCCCTGACTCTGGTTTGTCTAAAGTAATTGACCCCTGATTATCCAAACTCTTGATTACCAGAACAAATCTGATATCTCCCAGAGTGGTCAGATAATTGAGGTTGCACAGTACAACTGAGGATAGAAAACACCTCTCAACTCTCTACAAAAAGACTTTAACTACTGCTCACGGTTCCTGTTCCACTTATGCATGGTACTACAACTCCTGCATTTAATCCCTTACATTTCTCAAGACACTCTTTTTGAATTGAACAGCATTTTCTGCATTAACAAAAAAAGATTCCTCATCACATCATAAAGATCCTGGGCCAGAGGTTGTTGTGCAGCTATAAACTGTACATAAAAAATACTTACAATGAAATCTGGGAAGCACAGAATCTACTCTCCTTCATTTAAACACCTAGAGGGAAGGTGACCTGAGGTCTTAAATTACCCAAGGTTTCTTTCAAATTACTCCCCTCTTTGTTCAAGATCTTCTCTTTGTGAGTAGGAAGAGGTGGAATTTGTATAATTTTTTTAAAATTATATTTTATTAAATTTTCAAACAGATAATACAATCAGTGTTAGTTACAGTATAATTTTTCATATTAATTTCTCATTACATAAAGCAATTACATGACTTGTTAGCTTATAATTAGGGAATATTCTTAGAATTAGTCCATAACGTTTGTCACCTGTTGGTTTCCTTAGTTACATTTGACATTAATTGTTGTGGTATCATTTTCTTGCATAATTACTACGAAGGCATACAGATATACTTATCTAATAGTATATAAAGACATAGGTTATTAAACTCCCCTGCTTCTCTACAACATTACCGTACCCTCCGAAATAATTGCACTAAAGCCATAAGACAGGCAAAAAACAACTATTTCAGAGACGCTCTCACCACTAATCTAAGTCACCCCTCCAAATTCTGGAAAACCGTTAAAACCCTGTTCTCTCCCCCTGCCCAACCACCCTCCCCTCCCATACCCTAAACATACAGGGCAACATTATATCAGCCCCCAGTGAAGTTGCCTCAGCTTTCAACTCCTTCTTCTCCACTAGTGCCAAAACTCTTCTAGACTGCCAACAGCTCCACACACCCACATACAACCATCTCGCAATACCCCCGCCGACCCCATGCGTGCCCTCTTTCTCCTTTCGACTGGTTTCCTCAGCTGAAGTTTTAGCTGCCCTATGCTCCCTAGACCCAAGCAAAGGCAAGTGCCCTCTAGGACTGGATGCCAAACTCCTCTTCCTATCAGCCCCCGCAATAGCCACCCCCCAGCCGACCTCCTAAACTGCTCTTTTTCCACAGCAAAAATTCCAGCAGCCTGGAAGGAAGCAGTAATCATCCCTCTACCAAAAGGAGGTGATCCATCTGAGCATGGCAATTACCGCCCTACCTCTCTCCTACCGGTTCTGGCCAAGTTTCGAGAACAGCTAGTCCTCTCCCAACTCACACAGTTCCTCGACTCCACCTCTTTCTTCACACCATTTCAGTCAGGCTTTCGTAAAACTCTCTCCACCATCATAGCACTGTTAAGGCTCACAAACGATATTTCCTCAGAAATGGACAAGGGCCACGTCACCTCTGCTATTTTCATTGACTTGGCCAAAGCTTTTGATACTGTGTCCCACTCAAAACTTCTCACAAAATTGCAACACACAGGCCTCTCTCATCCCACCACCAGCTGGTTCCAAGCCTATCTGACAGGCAGGAAGCAGGCTGTAAAAATTGGCCCTCATGTCTCCACCTCAATCCCAGTTAACATGGGGGTCCCCCAGGGTTCTGTTCTGGGCCCCCTGCTTTTCTTCATATTTTTAAACGACCTACCTCAAGTCTGCTCCAACTCAGCCATACAAATGTACATGGATGATACCGTACTGTACACCTCCGGCCCCTCTACCGGTGACAGAACGCTTCTCTTCAATGTGATTTTGATGCCTTTCAAACTTGGCTTACGTCCAACCAGTTTGTCCTAAATGCTAAGAAAACCATCTCCATAACTTTCGGCACCCATCCTAAACTATCCCGGCTAGCAGCCCCCCCCGTCTTCCACACTCTGGAAGGATCCATCCTAGAATCCTGCACCTCCTTCAGGTACCTGGGCGTCTGGCTCGATCAACACCTTGATTTCCATACCCACATTGACTCACTATAGAAAAAAATACAGCCTAAATTAGACGCAGTTTACCTCAACAAAGGCAACCTTCCTACCTCAGTCAGGAGGGAGTTAGTCCTCAAAATGATCCTCCCCATTTTTGACTATGGCGACATGGTCTACAGTGCAACCCCCCCATCTACCTTGGCCAGCCTGGACCCCCTCTTTCATTGTTTCTGCCAGTACGTCCTTGACTGCACACCTTCCATCCATCACTGCGACCTGTACAGTGCCCTTGCCTTCCCATCGCTGGAGTCTCGGCGTAAACTGCATTGCACAAGTCTAATTTCCAAATACTGGTCAAATGCCCTCCCCCATCTCAGCTGTGCACTAGCAACCCAACCCCCAGCTACCCCTCAGAGTTCGGATTCAAAACAACTCCAAGTCCCTTTCATGCGCACCTCAAAGGGCCAAATGGCCTTCAAACATCGGCTGCCCAAAATATGGAATGAGCTACCCGCAGATATCAAGCTCTCCTCCTTCCATTGGCTTCTCAAACCTCATCTGCTTACCCACTTCTCAGATGTATGTAATTAATACCCACAGACTAGTCCTACCACCAGGGGCATCCAATTGGCTCTAAAATAATAACCTAAGCAACTAGCCCAGTTTCCCACTGTGCCAATTTATCTTACTGCTCTACTGCTATCACCAAGTAGTGCATGCCTAACAATGTCACAACAAACTATGTACTCTGTCCTGTGCACCAAACCTCATAATTGTATTGGCAATCAAGCTGCACTTGCTGTACCTACAGATCTCACCCTGTATAAATCCACTCTCATCTGTTGCAATACCACTGGCAATTTTCTTTCCCTGTTTTTGTATCCACTTTCAGCTGTTTTATATACCATTTCAATTGTGATGTCTACTGAATCTGCTGTCTATCTCACCGATGTACTGTGCATTATGTACCTGTTCTTGACCTATGTAACCCCAGGTCGCATCTGGAAATGAACGGTCCCTGCTCAGTATGCTTATCTGGTAAATCTCTTAAATAAATAAATAAATAAAGAAGACAGAAAGAAGAAGGGAAAGAGAAACCTTGTACCTACAGTATCTTAACATGTTGTAGCATTTGCCTGGGTTCCTTACATTTCTGTTTAGTTTCTTATCTTGCTTTGCATATTACTTTCATGTTTCATTTCCTCCCTCCCCCCACTCAAGCTGAGGGATGAGAAGGCCCCAAAAAAATGAACCTGAGGTATATATTATTTGTCTGATCATTTTTCTCTTGGTAGTGAACATTGGGAGGGGGCTTATGGGTGGTTACTCATTTAAGCTGTGTTGGAGCTCACTTGAGGCGTACAGGCGGTGGTGGTCTGGATGAAGGGAGTACTTGTGCTGCTGGAGCGATATGTGTGACTCAGTATTCATTGGGGATGGCAATGAGTGTGTCTGTTTGGCAATATTTTTGTATGTATGCTTTGTTCATGTTCCTGAGGCTGTGTGCTATCTTTACCAGTTGCAGAGTTTCTAGGACATCTTGTAGCATTCTTTGTATGTGGGTTTCCTGCTGTCAATTCACAGTTTTAATATTTGCTTCTTAGCAATATTTGCTGTTAGGCAAAAGCCATGTCTTCTGCTTCTTGCAACCTCTTTATCCATTACCTTTCCTAGTATGAATATTTCTGAGGTGAACCGTTCTCGCATTCCCAGTAGTGGGTTGAGTTTGTTTTTTATTTCTTTCCAGAACTTTCTTATTACTGTACAATATCATAGTATATGCGGAAGTGTTCCTGGTGCTTTGTTACACTTGTGACAAGTTGCAGATGGTGTTTTCTTCATTTAGAATAGTCTTTGTGGAGTGTAGTAGAGGTTATTCAAGATTTTAAATTGCCTGACTTTTAAATTATGAATTGAGGTTATCTTTCTTGCGAATTCCCAGATCTTCTTCCAAGTCCACTGTGTTGTGTCTGTGTTTAGAATCTTTCCCCACCACTTTCGGTTTCCTTGGCTCTTCCACATAGCTTAGTGACCAGACGTACATAACACCATGATACAGTGCATTCAGTTGCCATGTTGTTGATAATTTCTTTGGTCCATGGGTCTGTGGGTTCTACCAACGGTCTCCTCTCCCAGTAACTCTTTATGGTGTACTGGACTTGTAACAAGAAATAAGCATTGATAGATCTAAAGTTGAACGAGTTCTGTAGTTTTCTGTACGTGGTAACTTTGGCATTCGATATCAGATATTTCACAGACTTGATGTCTTGTTCTTCCCAAGTGAAGTTTTCCAATATTTGGTGATTTATCTTTAGGTTATTGTTTTCTCATAATGGTTGGACAAGTGTATATTTGAGAGTGGTGCCGGTTGCATTCAGGATTTTGCACAATGTACTATGAGTGTATTTTATAGGCCATTTTTTCAGTGCCGGGGGTAGTGTACCATAGATCAGAGCCTTCAATTTAGGTTACAGGAGCTACATAAGCCTCTTTCTATTTCTACCCATATAAGTGTATATAATCCTGTTTCCTGGCTGCTCTCCTGTCTTGTTCACTTATTTGCAATGTGCATATGTGTGGCATAGTTATATATTTGTATGTCTGGAACCTTAAGCCCGTCAATGTTGACCAGCCTGGGTAGCCTCTGCAGCTTACACCTTGCTCTTTTGCCTGTCCATATGAAGTTATTTATGGGCTTTTGTATTTTCTTGATACACCCATTTGGGTTCATCACATGCAGCATACTCAATAGGAACAGTACTCATGGAAGTAGCTTCATTTTGACTGAGTGTCTTCATTGGCCTGTGCCTAGTGGTAGCTTGTTCTACCTCTCAGTGTCATTTTTGAAGATTTGAGAAAGGGCCTGGGTATTTAGGGTGGCTGTTTCTTTTGCTGCAGGCAGAGTATGAATCCCAGGTATTTGATGTGCTTTGGGCACAATTTAAGGCTTAGATCTTCCATGTCTCTTCTTGTGCAAAGGTGGTTTATTGGCAGTGGCAAATCCAGGATTTTACAATAGGGGATGCTGTGGTGGTGTACGTACTTGATATGTAACTTTCTAACATTTTGTAATCCTTTGTATTATGTTTTACATTAAATTTTTGACTGAAAATATAAATGTAATCTATTGTTTTTGATTGTAGATTTTCTTACAATTAATATATTAGACTTCTCCAGCAAAGTGAAATGCAGCAGTAGCAAGCAAGTAAGTTACAGTGGGGGGTGCACCTGCACCCTTTAAAACCCCCTAAATCCACCACTGTTTATTGGTAGTACCTCTGATTTTGCTTTGTTGAACTTGTAGCCTGGCAGATGTCCAAACACCTCTAGAATCTGTAATAGCCAAGTTATAGATTCCCTTGGCCTTGTAATTGAGAGGATTACATCATCTGAATACACTGATCTTTTTTGTTGACCGTGAGGCCTGTTTCTGTTGGCATTCCGTATGTTCATATGTTCGTATGAAGAATGATACCTGATATTTTTGTGTCCCCATGTATTTTCTGTAGTAGAAGGTTTGATAGCTTGATTGAAGAATGCAACTGAGAGGGGGAGACATTGGAATGTACCCAGGCATACCGGAAAGGTTGCCAATTTTAGTCCATTTGTTAACACCAATGCCTTATGTTTCTGTTAGAGAAACTGTATCATCTTAATGAATGCTGGTTGAAGGCCGTATTTCCTCAGGATGTTGAACAGGTAAGGCCATTCCACTCGGACAAATGCTCTTTCTGCATGCAGTGATACCAGGGTGGCAGGAGTGTTGAGATCCTGTCCAGTTTCTGCGAGATAGGTTATTTTCCTTGTGTTGTCTGAAATGTGCTGACCTTCATGAATCTGGTTTGTATGGGGCTGATTAGGCTAGGCATTAAGTGCTGCTTTCTGGTGGCCAGCTTTTTTGCATCAATCTTTGCATCCAAATTCAGTTGCAAGACTAGTCAATGTTTTTTGCATTTCTCTTTGTTTTTATTGGGTTTTAGTTTGAGGGTTACCAGCCCATTTAGCATGGGTTCTGGTAGCTTTTTTTTTTCCATTGTTTCTTCAAGAACTTCCTTTAGTACCGGCCTAGTTCTTCTGAGTAGGTTTTGTAGAATTTGGGGTAAAGCCGTCTTCTTCTTGAAAGTTGTTGAAAGCAATCGCCAAATCCTTGAAAAACTAAATTCCCATTTCGTCACAGCTGGTCTAGCCTTCAATGCCTCAGCTTACACATCTCGAACCAGCAATTATGATAGCCCCACTACTGCTCAGAAAACTACAGCCCACCCATTCCAGCTGCTCCCCCTCAGCTTCAAAGAAGTAGAGGATTCACTCATTGAGTTAGATACCACAAAAAGTGCCGGATATGATGGCCTTGAACCATTTTTTCTAAAGCTTGGCTACCGCTATCTTACTGCCCCCATCCTCCATATATTCAACCTTTCTATTTCATCCACCATAGTTCCGTCATGTTGGAAATCTGCTCATATCATACCTCTATTTAAATCAGGGAACCTATGTGACTTAAATAACTACAGACCGATCTCAATCTAACCAATCCTTTCTAAAGTCTTCGAAAAGTTGATTTATAAACAGTTGAAGACCCATATCGAAACCTTTTATCTCCTCAGCACCGCACAATCAGGTTTTCATGCTAATCATAGCACCATTACTGCATTGGCCAAAGTCACTGACTGGATTTCAGCTAAGGACGCTAAGAAAATCACGGATGCAGTATTCTTAGACCTAAGCAAAGCATTTGACACCGTTGACCATAATCTAATTGTAAACAGCCTTACCAACATAGGCGCCACCCCGGTTACTTCCCAATGGTTCTCTAATTATCTAACAGGAAGGATGCAGAAAATCAAAGCAGGTGGGCTGTTCTCTGCCCCTTTACCTACCACCAGGGGAGTCCCGCAAGGCTCCATCTTAGGTCCTATACTCTTCTCCCTATACATCAGCAACCTTGATTCACAAATAACCAGGTCTACCTTGCATTTTTATGTTGGCGCATTTGCGCAGCCAACATCTTGGGACAGTGCATCTTTGGAGGTGCAGTCGCTGTTGGGTGAATGCAGGGCACGCACCAGTAAGTGCGTCCTGCATTCTCCAATCAGCCAGCAGCAGGGGCCAACACCCTGCCTAGCTAATGAGTCAATGAGATCAAAGAAAAGGTCTGCTACAATGAGAGCGAAGCTCTCATGCAGCGTGACCACAGCACGCCTCTCCCTAAGTGCAGGCAACATGGCGGGAGTGACTGCCACTGTTGCTTCCAAACTCCCCTTCCTTTATTGTGTGCCAATGGGGGTGCCTAATCCCCATCACCATTATGTAACACCCCCCTTTTTTTGATTGCCGAAGGGGTGCCCAATCCCCCTTGGCATCATGGGCCCCCCACCATAAGTTTCTCTTTGCCAGCGGGGGGTGCCTACTCCCTGTTGGCATAATATCACCTCCTTTCTGTTTCTATAGCCAAGGAGGTGCCCAATCCCCCTCGGCTCCTGCAGCCTCCCCCTTTCCTTGTTTGTCGGTGGGGGTGCCCAATCACCCATCGGCTAATGCACCCACCCACCCACACAGGTGGCACACTGGGAGCCCACCCCAGCGTGCCAAAGCACCTGTTAAACAGGAAAATGGTCCCCCAATGTTTTTTGGTTTTTTTTCACCCTGTAAAGAAGGAAACTGTCCCTCGGAGCTCTCCCAGGACCCCTCCCACAACCCACACCCACCCACTGCGCACCCTGCCTCCCCACACCCTCACCCCATACTTACCTCAGAGTCTGGCGCAATGATCTTGCGTGGACTGGGAACACATCTTCACTCTTCAAAGCTGATCGCGAACTGAGGAAATGCCGGTAAACTGTATAATGGAACAAATAGGGTTTTTTCAACTTTGCTGCATATCTCGGGCATTTTTTGGAATTTTGGCACCAAATGTTCAACATGGGGTTTTTGGGACCCCTCTTCATGAATTCTATCACTGTCATGGTGTTAATCAGCCTCAAAAGGTGATTTTGCAGTCACTGCACGGAATCACCTTTTGGGACCGATTAACGGAACAACAGAGCCAGTGTTCATGAAGTGGCCTCTCAAAAAACCTATGTTGCAAATTTGGTGGAAAAAATCCCAAAATTACTGTTTTATGAGTGTGCATTGCGTAGTTGCTACGCAGGCTTGTAACTTCGCGAATTCGCAATATTTTCATGCCAGATTTTTAACATTGTCATTTTTGTATACGTCCTTGTGAACAATACAGCTCTCATTTTCCACATCCTGTCCGAAATGTGTTTCCCCACTTCCGGCGCACAATAGCGCAGTTGCTGTGGGAAATCAGTGTTTGGGCCAGATTATGAAAATGACAGTGACACAGTTCATGGGCAGAGGTCCTAAAATGCCTATGTTGAAAATTTGGTGACGATACTCCATAAAATTACTCTGTTAGGAGTGTGCCTTGGCAGATTGCATGCACGCTCGTAATGTTGTGCATTTGTAATATTTTCACTCTGGATTTTCACCATTGTCATTTTACCACACCTCTTGATGAACAGTGCAGCTGTCATTTCACATATCCTGCCCAAAATGTGTTTTCGCACTTCCGGCGCAGAATAGCATGGTCGCTGTGCGAAATCACTTTTTGGGACAGTTTGAGGAAATAACAGTGACACTACATGAGCAGAGGTGCTAAAATGCCTATGTTGAAAATTTGGTGCCGAACACTCATAAAATGACTGTGTTCCAAGCGTGCATTGTACATTTCCCATGCACCCTTGTAACTTCACAAATTTGCTATATTTACATGCCACACGCACAACACTGGCATTTTTTTACAACTCCTTATGAACTGTACAGCTCTCATTTTTCACATCCTGTCCAAAATGTTTTCCCACACTGCACTACCAATGCCAGTGTGACAACATTCGGCATTGACAAATGCTTGTTTTGCAGATGACACAGTCTTGTACACATCAGGCCCTTCAATACTGGAAGTCAGGGATATACTCCAAGCCGACTTTACACAGTTAGAAACTAATCTTATCAATAACAAACTTCTCCTTAATGCCAAAAAAAGCCAAGGCAATGATTTTCTCCCCTAATACCTCTCCCAACCCACCCCAAGATTTCATTGTTACCTCCATAGGCGAACCGCTGGAAGTTATCTCCAAAACGAAATATCCCGGCTTCTGTTTAGACAACAAGCTCTCCTTCAATGAGCACATTGACGACCTGTCCAGAAGGCTAAAATCTAGACTAGGCTTCCTTTTCTGAAATAGGTCCTTCTTTCCCCTAGAAACCATACTCAGGCTTGTTCAGACCACCTTCCTTCCCTTACTTGATTATGGGGACATCATCTACACCTCCTCAGCAGTTACTAACCTAAACAAACTAGACATCCTCTACCACCGTGCCCTGCATTTCATTACAAACTACCCATACTGAACCCATCATTGCAAGCTGTACGCAGCTGTTGGCTGGACGTCACTTACTGCTTTTAATCCACTTTCCCCTTCCTTCTCCACCCCACCTATGCTTCCTCTTACTACCATGTCACTTTTGAACTTTTGAATTTGCTCTAAATATTAACACATTCTGATAGCTGACTGATGTATTTTGCAGGACCTAGTCCGCCCTTAAAGTATTTTCATGTCTTTACCTATATGTATTGTGTATTTCACGTGTAAATGTGTCCTTAATGCATTACTATGTTATTACCTATATGTAATGATTATTTTGCTTGTAAATATGCCCAGGACCTCCTTGTGAAGAAGCTTGCTCAATGGAGTTTTCTTGTAATAAATTTGAACTTGAACTTGAACTCTTCTGGCACTTTTCCTATGGGAAGTTCTCTTATTGTCGCTTTCAGTTGTGCTAGGGAGATCTCTGTTTGCAACAGATTCCTGGGATCTGTACCATTGAAGGCCTCCTCTAAGGTGCGAAATCTTGGTGTGACCTTTGGCAGCGGTTTGACACTTGAATCTTAGGAATCATCTGTTGTCCAGACCAGTTTTTACTATCTCAGGAATATCACCAGGGTCAAGCCCCTAGTTCTGTCCTTAGTACATGCCTTTGTGATGTCCAGACTTGATTACTGTAATGCGCTTCTCCTCGGGGTCTTGGGGGGGGTAACCTCTGCCGGCTGCAGCTGGTGCAGAATGCAGCTGCCAGGCGGTTGACGGGGCAGTCAAAATTCTGCCACATAATCCCGGTGCTGTGTGCACTGCACTGGCTGCCGGTGCGGTGGAGGATACTCTTCAAGGTGGGCTTGCTCATCTATAAGACCCTATATGGGTTGTGCGCTGGCTATCTATTGGACCTCCTTACACCTGCTATCTCGGTCTGCTCCCTCCAGTTCTCCTCTAGGGGCTTTCTGGTGAGTCCCAGGATGAGGTTGAAAACTGCCTGCGACAGGGTGTTTAGTGTCTCTGCCCCCGTCTTATGGAATTTGCTCACTCCATCTGTTCAGGAGGCCCCCTCAGTTGAGGTTTTCAAGACCCACCTCAAGGCCCTTTTGTTTAATCAAGCCTTCCCGGACCAGACATACTTGTTATTTCAGGAGTCTCATCTTTTGTTCTCACTTCTGACTATTTATTTTAGAGAGCTTTGTGTTCCAAATAACATATTTATTGTATGCTGTTTTAAAATGTTTTTCTTTTTATTATTATTATTATTAATAATTTAATTTGATAATACATCTTATTGATAGAATGATTTTACTGTACGGTGCCCAGAGCCTCTGGGATTGGGCACCTGGAAAAATAAAATTTGCCTTGCCTTGCCTTGCCTTGATTCCCTTGCTGTTCTGATACTGTAGGGAGGGTTATATTTTCCAGGAATTTGTCCAGGTCTTTCATATTCCCCTGGCTCTCTGCCTTGTATTGTATAGTTGTTTGTAGCATTGTGCAAATGTTGTATTTATACTGTATGGGTCAGAGGTTCTGCTATCAAGTGTCCAGTCGTTCAGTTGTTGTTGTTTTAGATTTTGCTCATTCCTGCTTGAGCCATAGAGCTAAACTCTTGGTGGCTTTGGGGCAGTTAGAAATGTAGTTGATCTTGGCTCTTCTGTAGGCCATTTCTGTGGTTTGTCTAAAGTTGTCATATTTAAGTTTGTCTCTGCCCATTTGTTCCATGCTTCCTCTGATTCACTATGTGTGAGATTGTCTTCTGCTAGTTTGATGAGTTCTAATAGTCTGGCTCTCTCAGCTGTTTCCTGTTCTTTCTTGGCCATATGTAAGGCTATGCATCTTCCTCTGATGTAGCATTTAAGTGCTTCCCATGTTGTGGCCCAGCTTGTACCCTTGGTTCTGTTGTTGAGGAGGATCTCGTCTATGGTGTTCTTGATGTCTATTCTGTATTCCTCTTGTATTAGATGGTTATTGAGTTTCCGTGGTGGCAATTTAGGTCCTTCCATGTCTATCATTATGGTTATGCTGATGGGAGTGTGATCAGAGATGGTGGTCGGTAGAATGGTTGTTTCTACGATGCTTGTCAGTCCATCACATGGTATGAACCAATAGTCAATGCAAGATGCCGTTTTATGTATGCTGCATCTAAATATGTAGTCTTTTTTTGCTACAATGCATCATTTTCCAGGTAGTTAGGTAATGGTTCTCTTCTAGGATTCCTGACATGACTCATACATATCTTGTCAATGACCTCCTTGGGTTGGTTCTGTCTAGGATTGGGTCCAAGATTAGGTTCATATCTCCCCCAATTATTGTGGTGAATTCTGTGGTGTGAGCAAGTTGTCTCAATATTTCCGTGAAGAAGTCTAGGTCATCATTGTTCAGGCCATAGATGTTTATGAAAACCAGTTCCTTGGGGCCTATCTTGCTGGCCACCACTAGTATGTGACCTTCAGCTCTTTACCATATGCACTCCTCTTCAAATGTTGTGTTTTTATGTATGAGGATCTGTGTACCACCTTTTTTCTGGCTGTCTACTGCTCCAAGGGCCTTGCCCACCCAAGATTTTCTCATCCTGAGGTTATCTTCCTGTCTCATGTGTGTTTCTTGAAAAAAATTCACTTGGGCTTTGTTTCCCTTGAGGTGTTGCAGCACCTCTAGCCTTTTTCACTGTGTTTACATCCCCTTGACATTCCTAGTGATGCACTTTAGCTTAGTGTCACCCATATTCAGTATTTATTCTGTAGGCCACCTTTATCCCTAGTTTTGTGTTTCCCCTCTTGTCAGGCCTGTATGCTCGTGAGGATCAAGGTGTTGTGCTGGTGTAGCCCTTGTTCCAAGAGCTCCTCTCACAATAGTGTTTTTGCATACTAGTGATTTCCTGGATGTGCATCAGTCACTGGCCTTAATGTAGCTGTCCTCCTAGTATATGCTATGTTAGCTGAGCAGTCCTGTTCTAAGCCTTAGCTGTCTAGGTGACAGTCAGGATCTGAAAAGCTGTCCCAATCTACATGTGATATCAGCCATTCCCCTGTCCAGTTAACTGTTTACCTGTCTAGTTTCCAGGTGCATCGTGTCCCCCCTTTGTCGCATTTGATGTTGCTTGTGAGATTGGGGTATGGGTATGGGTATGGGTGTGGCTGTGTATTTACTATGGGATTGTCTGATCACTAATGGGCTCAATGTATGTCCACTATCCCCCCTCCCCCATTCAGGGTTTTTACCCCTTGAGTCCATGACATTTGTGTGTGACTGTGTCATCCACAGCTCTCAGGGATGTTGAGTACAGGAGTAACGCTAACATGTTTGCTGGCATCAACCTCGAGTGGGGTTTCCCCTTTAGTGTATTTTCCATCTGTTGTTTTGCAGCGGCCTTTTGGCCACTGTGGAGAGCTGCTGCAGCATCTTGGGCTGTCTTGCATTGTAAAATTGTTATGCTGCACTAACTAGCTGTGGTGCTAGGGCGGGCCCAAGGAGTGCATTTCTTTATGTTTTCTTTGCCCTAGCTGCTTGTCATACTTCTGACAGGTGTAGTGGTGTTGCTCTTTCTTTCAATGTGGTTTTGTATTATTGGAGGTAGTGCTATCCAGTGGGATCCCTTGCCCTTCATTCTGTGTCAGCTTTAAATATTGTTACTGCTAAGTACACATCCAAGGGTGGGGGCAGGGCTATCCACTTGTCATCCTTCTTTACATGCCTCTTGCAATGTAATTTCCCTGGTTTTGGGTGGTATCTGGTATCCCCTCCTCCCACCAGCTTGTTTAGATATGTGTGCTTTATCTCCCTGTCTCCTTGTCCTGGTCAGTGTGGGGGGGGGCTCAACCTGGGGGGTTGGGGCAGCTGGGTGTTGTAATTTGCTGCAGATTTAAGAGTTGTCTTGCACTACCATATGTGCTTTCACAGGCAAGAAGTTGCCACAGTTCTAGCTTGCTTGGGGGTATCTGTTTGCATTCTTGGTGTACCTCCCAGTGCCCTGCAGCTTCTCTGAGTGGTCTGATTAAAGAGTCAGCTTGGGGAACATCTGAAGGCTTATGTTCCTCTCCTCATGTATCCTGCATGCCTTCTGCCCACAGTATTCCAGTGTTCTATGTGGTAATATACTGCAGCATCACAAGCAAGCAGTGACTGTGAGGTATGGGGGCCTGACACACTCTGGAAGAAACCCTTGAATAGTTGTTTCATATTCTACACTATATATCATATTATCAAATTCTTGGGTGAAACATTAAAGATACAGCTTCAAGACATGGATACATGAGTGCTGTACCTACACAACATAGGTGACAGGGGCTTATAATTCGAGCCAAAATTAGTATTTTGCATAGGTACAGATTTTACACTATACATTAGACTAACAGCAGAGGAAGGCAATAAGGCAGTAGCGGAGAGTTACCAACATAAAACATAGTTGGTAATGATCCAGTGTTTCATAGTCTTTGTTGTGAGACCCAGCTGTGCTACCACTTCGAGACAGCTAGCTGTAATTTAAAACCTTGGTATTTACATTGCATAGAGTAAGACAATTAAAAATGATTCCCTGAGAGATGGTCTTGTGTGTTGCATTACTTCTGTGAAAATGTAGTTTTGTGCAAATATTGCACATGTCCATTAGTTTGCAGTGCATTCTTCTCCCTTTACAATGTCCTTGCACCCTTCTCCACCCCCATACTGCTGTTCTGCTGAGAAGGGAGAGAGAGAGAGAGAGAAGTAGAACAAGACTGGTAACAAAGAAGTCAGTGTTGTTTTTTCACTTTCATTGCACATAACATTTAGTCCCTGTTTTCCTTCTCCTGCCATTCCCCCCTCTCACCCAATTCACATTGTGGCCATTTCAGGAAATAAGAAAGAAAAAAGCATGGATTGTTCAGGAGTTGCATTTTATCTGGAACACAGCTGCGGTGCTCACTGTGTGAGAGCAGCTGTCCTACATGGTAGGGAATCCAAGCATGCAGTCTATCACAGAGCCAACTTCTGTTTGTTAGTGGGTCTGCTAAGAATGTTATTTGACTGTGTGGAAATAGTGGTTGGCCAAGATATTAGTAACACAGTGAGGTCATAGTGGAGAAGTGGTGCCAGGGTCCAGCTCTCCGTGCAGGGTGACCAGGCAAGCAGCTTTGTGGATTGGTTCCTTGATGGCATGCAGGAGTGGTAGATTATGCTCTCTGCCAAGAGTGGCTCTGAAATACACATTAGGGTGGGTTCAGTTTGGCAGGACCGACAAGGTGGAGTTTAGAGGATTAAAGTGGGATCCATGCGTGGGTCCATCTTAGCCCTTTAGCAGGGCAACAGATGCTGTAATGATGCAGGTACTACCAGCAAGTGTTGTAATGAAAATGTACCTTTATTTTCAACTTTTTGCCTGGTATCTTATTAGTCTGTTTCATCTCTGTCTGACAGATCTCAGTGTCAGTCATTGGTCAGCAATTTAACATAGCTAGCATGTCTGGTGTTTGCTTATACAGTTGTAACCCCTAGGTGGCGCTATCCCAAGGGATACTACACCAACCTGCGTGACTATCTGCAGGTTGAGCGGCCTGAGTTTCTGAGAAGGGTGCCTCCAGCCGGAGGACAGGGTTGATGGCAGCATGACTGCTCTGTGTACAGCCCTCCAGGACACTGATAGCCCCCTCTTTCCCCTCTAGTGGCCAAAGCACAACTTAAATAACACAATCCCAATACACATGGTAATGCACTGTTCACCTGTTTTATAACACACTTACCACCAGGGCTGGATTAGCTGGAATGGCCCTGGAGACCCCCTGTAAAATAAGACCTGTAACAGTAAACAGCAATATCACAGTACTTTCTATACAAAGGTACACCACAACCAGTTTGGTTGCAAAAATATTTAGATCTGATTTATTAGGGGGATGTGAACAAGGGAGAGGCAGTAATCTAGTGATTGATTTTAGATCTAAATGGTACAGGTTATAAAGCATGCACTCAAAGGTCCCTGTAACAGAGTCACATACACTCTGGGTACCCATTTGGAACTACAGGCTAGCCTGAAGTCTTGCCTGGAGTAGGCCAGTGTTGCAGCCATCATTGGGGCCCTTTGGAAGAAAGAGAACACAACATGCACTTTAACCCTTAATTTGTAATCCAGAGCCAGATGGCTCTGTCCAAAATGATTAGCAACAACAATTAAATCAGTTGACACACTTTGACTTGAGCTTTGTTGCAGGGGAGCTACCCTGGTGTTTACTCACGCTACCCAGTTCAGGATGCAGGATGGATGAAATGGAGACCTCAGGATGAAGACCTGGATTGTAAGGAGAAGCTGGGCCCACACGATGCACCGTAGTGTCATTTCTGCTCATTGGTGTTGAGCAGGGAGCTGAATCCCAAGGCAGGTCTCTCGCTGGATGTAACTCTGTGGGCATCAGTGGCAATCTGGGCCGAATTGGTGAGGCCCAGACCAGGTGAACAGTTCGGATACAGTCTGGTAAAGTACTGGATGCAGCATCAAGCAAGCGTGACACACATTAAACAAGGCGGAGAACCAGATCGTGACCCACCCTCCACATTCAGCACACTTATAGTAAAAGCCAGTAAATACCACAGTTCGGATGACAGTCCAGTTGCTATTCACAGTGTCTCTGTGCAAACCATACACTCTGCGGCAGTCTTAAGTCCTGACAGGCTGATCAGTACTAGGCAAATCTTCAGTCCACTTCAGGCGAAATTCACTTTGTCACAATTCAGATTCTGATCACAAAAACTGAAATTTTGGATAAAGTCCGATTTCAGCTTAAGGTCTTTCCACTTGGGAAGATGGTAGCAGGCAGGCCAGACACAGCTATCCCGATGATTTCCCCTGCACACTATGCAGGAACAGCTGCTCGAATCTCTCAAGCTGTTCACTCTCTCCACTCCAGTCTCACGCTGACTCTCTCATGCAGGCAGCTCGGGACTTTCCCAGTGATCCAAAAGGTTTGATTCATTGATACATCTCTCTGTCATGGCAATGGCTCCCCCTCTGGGTCCATTTAAGCAACAAACAGTAAAAACTACAAATCCTACAGAAATTCACTCCCACAAGACCCCTGGGGACAGGTTCCATTTTAGAGTCCCCTAAGGTACTGATTGGCCCAAACTGGCAGTCCAGAACCAAGATGGTGGTGCAATACAGAAATGTCCATTGCTGCAAATGAAGGCAGGTTAGACAAACTACAATATTATTATTATTAATGCAGATAATCAGCAAACAATCACAGTCATCAATAGGGCTCCCTCTGCGCAATTAGCAATGACAGAATGGAGCAAAATTACTGCAGTCCAGGTGGGTCTCAAGCCTGAAACTATTCGGCTCCCACCCAGACTAATTATAACTATGAGATAGGCAACTCTTAAAGAGACAGGCATGGAGGCTAGCTAGGCACTCACATGCAAATGCATTCAAACTGCTAGGACACAGGACACCAGCCTGGCAGTGGGCATTTAAGCAAGCCCAGGAAGACTTTTGGGAACCCTGATTTGTAGGGAGTTACACTGTTGCTTGGCATAGGGATTGGAACTGGAATGTGAGATGCTGTGCACTTAGATCACCATGACATCCCTCTGATGAGACGTGTGTGGGGGGCATTGTGTGCATATATGTAGCAAGTGTGAGTGCTAGGACCCTTGTAGAATAATGTTAGTAAATTGCTAGCTTTTGCCTCCTATTGTGTTGTTCTCTGCCCTGTGTAAATCTCTCATGTTCTTGTTCTTCCCCGAGGGGCACCATGTATTTTTGCAGACCGCAACATTTATACCTGAGTCACTGCTACCCCTCGGCTGTGTTTCATTGTGGGTACTCATGTTGGATTTCTGGGGGTGGGCTGCAGCATGGCTCCCATGGTGTGTTTTTTTTGTTGCTGCTTGTCAGCATGTTGCTTGTCCTGGGCGTTGGTGGTGATGGAGAAGATGGCATTCCCACACCCAGTTCTTTTGTAGATGGGGCCATGGGGAGGAGAGCATCACTAGAGCTACAACCTGTCTGTTCCTATAAGATGGTCAGTAAATGGGACAAGTTGTAAAAGTGATCAAAGAGGTAGACTGCTCAGTAAGCTTACAATTTCCAGTTCTTGTTATGTACATTTCACTGTCCCTGCTGGGTCCTTGTTTTAAGCTGTCATGTCTTCAGTTTTAGATTTGCTCCTGGGATCCTGATGTCTAGCTGTTTGGTTGTTGATAAGTGAACATATCTGGGAATATTTTTGCCAGTTCAGTTCCCACTGCTTCTGGGGTGCCGAAGGTTTGTAAACTGTTTTTTAGCCAGATTTGCATTCTCACTGGGTGCATCAAATAGAACCACATATTCACCTGATGCAGGGATTGTAGTCATTATACATGTTGATTTCAGATCTCATGTTTGAGAGTTTTGGCATTACTATAGCTTGTTGTTGAACATGCACCTTTTCCTCAAAGTTTGTGAAATGAAGGATGAAGATGCTTATTTTTTGTTTAGAGCATGGTTTAGGAGCTGAGCTATTGTGGGTGGGCTCACTCTATAGTGTACTCTGTTGCATCCTTAGGTGATCTGAATAAAGATTTTTTGGGGGGTCTGAACCCCTTTCTTGTCATTGGACCCATCTCCCTGCTGCACCCATGCCCAGGCTTACACCTCTGGGTAGGGCCACTGAGGGGGTGTCCCACTCCCAACAGACATATTGGGCAAGCCCCGGTTTACCCCCCAGGTCTGAGCCATGAGATCGGGCCCCCCGTGGTGGGCATCGTAGGCAGTGGACGGCAGAGCGGAATGGGCCGTCATGCTGGGGGAGGCCGTCATTTTTTCTGCTTTTGCTGCCACGGGGTTGGGGATGTGCAATAACATCCCGTGTCCGTCCCACCCCCCTAGTGTACTGGTGCCAGTCACAGTGGTACCCTCAGCATCTGCAAGGGGCCCATCAAGTGCCATACACTCTTCCCCTTCCTCCCCTATGGAGAAGGAGAGCAGTCCACAGGATGCTCGATCCCTTTCCCCCTGACCAGCCCTCCATCTCCTGGGTCTGTTCCCAAACCTGCGTCATCAGCGTAGCAAGTGGAAATTTAACTACTGCACCTGTGGACCAGCTGAATAAAGATTTTAAAAGATGGGTGAATTCTACTGGTTGTTTGCCTTTTTTCCCTTTGGGAAGCCCAAACATCAGGAGGTTATTTCTCCCGGAATAGTTTTCTAGGTATTCTATTTTTTCTACTTGTTTTATTTACTTTCAAGAGTTCATGAGACATTCCTCCTTCTCTTTCTCTACTGTTTTCTCAAGGCTAGCAATTCTGGCTTCTGAGTCTTTGAATTTGATTTCCTGTGCCACCACTTTTACTTTTAGTTTTTTTTTATTTCAGAGACTGCATCGGTTATAGTTTTGCTCAAGGTGGACATCTCTTGTAAAAGACTGGAGAGTTGTTCTGCAATCATATCAAATCCCTCATTACTACTGATGGTCTCTTTGTCTGCTTTGCACCTTTTTGGTTCTGGTTTAATTGTCTCGGGATTACTGATGAGTTTGTTTCCCCAAGTTTTGCCTTTCTGTTATTGCTATCTTGAAATTACAAGTCTGCAGTGCTTTTTTTGTAAGTTTTTCAGGTTGCAGGAGTGATGCTCAAGCAGCTAGTGACAACTCACTCAGGATGCATCACTGGAAGTCGAATTTGTATCATTTTAATTTCTTCTTTCTTTTTAATTTCCTGTGCCTAGGGTCACATCCCTCTGACACTCTTTACAAATGGTAAACATCAGATCAGCAAGGAAAGCCACCACTAAAGTAACCATAATGTCACACAAACACAATACATGCATGCCCACTATGTGATTCCAGTCCCCCATTGAACTACAAAGGCTATCCCTGAGGTTCAATGAGGAAGCTTAATCAGGCTTTGCCCACCTTCACTACAAACCCAGGACTCTCCCAGCCCCAGGAATCTAGTGCACACACCTCTATCCACCCCCCTTTCTCCAGCACTGTTGTGCTCCATAGGCCTTCTCATTTCTTATGTTTTGGGCTGCATCCACCCTGCAAACTTTATACATGGTAGATACTGCATAATAAAGGAAAGCTACCACAAAAGCAACCACATCACTGTTCAACCAGGAGGAAGGAGCTACTGGTATAATTAAAACTTCTCTACTAGGACCTTCAATTTAGGGTAAAAAAAGAGTTAGTGTGTTTGTCAGAGGTAGTTGAAGTAAACTGTTATCTGTTATCTGTGTACTTATCAAGGTGGTTGTCACAGGTGTCAGAAAGGAATTGTTATCTGTGAAATTAACTAAGTGTAGAAAGACTTGCAAAGTAGGGGGAGTGGCTTATCCAGAAGGAGCCAGGTTAAAACCAGATTTAAGCACTGCCCCAGATAGCTTGTGCCAGAGAACAGACAGAATGCCAGGAGGAAGGAGCTACTGGCATAACTAAAAATTCTGTACTGGGACTATAGTGCCCTCTTTCACCCCACCCTAAACCAGTTCTACTTTTATAGGCACAGGATTTAACTGACAACAGGAACTTCCTGTTTGGCAGCAGGAAGTGAGTGATCACAGAGCCACCAAAGACTCACCATCCTAGAAGGGCAAGAGTAGCTCTCTGCCCCCCCAGCTGCTGGAGGTCTGACTCTGACCAAGTAAGGAGACTACTGAGAAATATAGGAACTTCTTGTCTCAGAACAGGAAGATCAGGAGCTAAAAGGGCACAGAGGCAGTAAGTAAGTAGCGGAAGAAAAAAAAAAGAAAATAAACAAACAGAGGAAAGAGGAAGTATTCCAAACAGCATTTAAGGGGCCAGAAAAAATAAATAATTGGAGTGGTGCAGTGCAGTGGCTGTGGAGCAGCAGTCTTATGGGAGACATTCTGGAGGATACAGTGTTGTCCCATCTGCAGGCACCTGTCTGGGTAGAGGGAGGAGGAGGATTTGTGGGACCTCCTCTCCCACCCAGGGACCACCAGGGTCACTGCCGTTGCCTCAGAGGTTGCCAAGAAAGAAGAGTGATTGGACCACAGTGGGCTCAGAGAGGATGAGGGTGGTAGAACAGAGGTGCATCCCTCCAGTTGTACCTCTCCATAATTTCTATGCCATTATGGAAAAGTGTGGTTCCTCTATGGAGGCACCCACAGTGGAGGCCAAGGAGGATGCTGGGAACCTCCACAAAGAAGACCCACAGAAGGGTGGCATGGGACCACACGGGAAGGAAACAACTCCTGGTGGGGGAGTCCATTGTTAGGAAGGTAGAACTGGGGAAGGAAGGGGAGAGGGAGGTAAGGTGCCTGCCTGGCACCATGGCTTGGAGGGACAGGGAGCGAATCCTCAGGATCACAGGAGCAGCTGCACAGGAGAGGGAGCTGGATGTCATTGTCCACCTAGGAACAAATGACCTGGCTAAGAAAGGGATCAGAGCAGTGCAAGAAGCATTTGTGGAGATGGGGAGGGGCCTTAGACAAATAGCACACATGGTAACCTTCTCGGAGGTGCTGGCTGTCTATGGAATGGATGAGGCTAGGGTCTTCACACCATGGGATTCAATCAGTGGTTGAAAAATTGGTGCAGAGCTCAGGGATTTGGCTTCATTGGGGACTGGGAGTCCACCTGGAGGGATGCAGGCCTATACGGGCGTGATGGTCTGCATCTGTCCAGGAGGGGAACCAGGATCCTAGGTGATAGGTTTAAATACTTCATTGGCAAGCATTTAAACTAGCCAAGGGGGGAGGCACTGGAAAGGAGCAGGGAAATCCTAGCCCCCCCCAAAAAAATCAGGGTACTAAGTGAGGTAGACACCAAAATAGAGATGTCAATAGGGAGCAGTGCAGGGGTAAATGGAGAAAGTGACAAACACAATAAGGACAGGGGTGGGGCAAAAAGGGGTAAGGCAATCAAGAAATGGAGGGTAATGAGTACCAACACCTGTAGTCCAGGCAACAAGCTCCCTGAACTGGTGGCCTTGATGGAAGAGGGATGCCTGGATATCATAGTAGTCACAGAAACATGGTACACAGAGAACCATGACTGGGATGTTAGCATACCAGGGTACACAGCCTACAGGAGAGACAGGGAGGGCAGAAGAGGGGGGACTAGCTCTCTATGTAAGGGAAGGGATAAAAGCAACTGAACAAAAGAGTAAACAGGGAGGAAAGGAGGCACTGTGGGTCACCTTAGAGACTGGAAATGGCACCACAATCCACACAGGGGGTTGTATACAGACCCCATGTCAGGGGGAGGGAAAAGACAAGAATATGATAGAAGGCATACTTAGGATGGCAGAGAAAGGGGAGATACTATTGATGGGGGACCTTAATGTGCCAGATGTTAACTGGAGCACCTTTGCTGCAGCCACATCCAAAAGCAGGGTCATGCTTGATGCCCTTCAGGTGGCATGCCTCAGACAGCCAGTTTTGGAACCTACTCATGAGGGAGCAATTTTAGACCTCATACTCTCAAATGGGGACAGTGAGAGGATCTCAGATCTAGAAGTGGGTAGCCATTTGGGAACAAGTGACCACCATACAGTGTGGTTCATGATAAACTCAGCTACAGAGTCAAACCATACAAAAGTGAGGGTTCTGGACTTCAGAAGGGCTGACTTTGGCAAGATGGGAGAGTGCCTTAGAAAAGCACTAGCAAGCAGGCTAGAAGGAAGGGTGGAACAACAATGGGGAAATATCAAAACTGCCATCACAGAGGCAACAAGCCTTTGTGTGAAGCAAATAAAGAAATCAAAACAAAGGAAAAAGCCACTATGGTTCTCAAAAGAAGTGGCAGTGAAGGTTAGGGAGAAAAAGATAGCATTTAGGAAGTATAAGGAAACACAGAAGGAGCAGGACAGAGAACTGTACCAGTTAAGGCAGAAGGAAGCAGGAGGGTAGTCAGAATAGCAAAGGCACAAACTGAGGAAAAGATAGCCAACTTGGTTAAGAAGGGATAAAACCTTTTATAGGCATATCAGGGTGCGTAGAAAGACAAAGGGAGGAATAGTGAGGCTGAATAGAATGGATGGTGGGTGGGCAGAGAGAGACAGTGAAAAAGCAGGGATACTGAATGAATACTCTGTTCAGTATTCACAAAAGAGGAAGTGGGGGAGGTGCCTAATCCAATTAACAGAAGCACACTGGAGAGGGGGGTCAATTCCAGTCCTTTCACAGAAGAAAGGATTCTGAGAGAACTCCTAAAACTGAAGGTGGACAAAGCAATGTGGCAGATGGAATTCACCCCAGAATTCTAAAAGAATTAAGCAGAGAACTAGTGACACAACTGACTACCCTTTTTAACAAATCATGGGAGGATGGTGTGGTACCTGAGGACTGGAAGAAGGCTGATGTGATTCCCCTTCACAAAAGTGGGAGCAAGACAGAGGAAGGAAACTACAGACTTGTCAGTTTGACCTCTGTGGTAGGGAAAGTGATGGAAACACTTCTGAAGGAAAGAATTGTTGATTACCTAGAGGCCAGTGGGGCACAGGACCCAAGGCAGCATGGGTTCACAGTGGGAAGGTCATGTCAGACGAATCTATTTGATTTCTTTGACTGGGTGACCAAAGTAGTAGACCAGGGAGGGGCTGTGGAAATGGCCTACCTAGACTTTAGCAAGGCATTTGACACAGTCCCACACAAAAGATTAGTGGTCAAATTAACCAGCCTTGGAGTGGGTCCCGGGGTGGTAGCCTGGGTAAAACATTGGCTGAACCACAGGGCACAGAAGGTAATTGTAAATGGAGTCCACTCTGAAGAAAGAGGGGATACTAGTGGGGTACCGCAGGGTTCAGTAGTGGGTCCAGTCCTTTTTAATGTCTTTCTAAGAGACATTGTAGAGGGACTGGAAGGAAAAGTATGCCTCTTTGCAGTTGACTCAAAGATCTGCAACAGGGTCGATACACAAGGAGGCATGGAAAGGATGAGAAGGGACTTGGCAAGGCTGAAGGAATGATTAGAAGTATGGCAACTTGGATTCAATGCAAAGAAGTGCAAAGTAATGCACCTTGGAAACAAAAACCCAGGGGAAGATTATATAATGGGGGGGGGGATAGTAACAACAACAAAAATGGAAAGGGACCTGGGTGTAATCAGATCAAATGACTTTAAGGTTGGCAAGCAATGTGAGAAGGCGGTAGGGAGGACTGGGGGGGATACTGGGATGTATAGGGAGAGGCATCACCAGCAGAAAACAGGAAGTTGTTATCCCCCTGTACAGACAGTTGGTGAGACCACATCTGGAGTACTGCATCCAGTTCTGGAGACCCCATCTCCGCAAGGACATAGACAGGATGGAAGCAGTTCAGAGGACGGCAACTAAAATGGTGCAGGGTCTGTAAGAGAAGCCATACGAGGAGAGGCTAACCTAGCTTAATATGTATACCGTTGAGGAAAGGAGGGAGAGGGGAGACATGATAGAAATGTTTAAGTACCTCAGTGGAATCAACAAAGTCCAAGAGAGTAGCATCTTTCAGAAAAAGAGATGTTCAAGAAAAAGGGGGACACAATTTGAAGATAGAGGGGGGACGGCTCAGGGGCAATGTGAGGAAGTATTTTTTTCACAGAGAGGGTGGTGGATGCATGGAACAACCTTCCTGAAGAGGTTGTGAGGTCGAAAACTGTGGGAGAATTCAAGAATGCATGGGACAGACATAAGACAATTTTTGGTGGAGAGGTAGGAAGAAATAGGCTGTTGGTTAAATAGGATCTGCAGCTTATCCTCTAGGTAGGGAAATGGGCAGACTAGGTGGGCCAAGTGGTCCTTATCTGACATCAAAGTCTATGTTTCTATGTTTCAAGCACAATACACACATATCCCTTGTATGATTCCTTTCCCTCTTTGATCCTACACTGATTTTACAGTGCTGCAGTATGAGAGTACTGCACTGTTAGAGAGACGGTCCTTTGGATGAGGTATTAAATTGAGATTCCTTCTGCTCATGTATGGTGGTTGTTTATGGCACTCTGAAAGAGCAGGGACGTCATCCCTTATGTGAATGCCAACATTCCCTCTTTTAGTGACACTGGGTCTGTCTAGTTTTTGCAGATATTATCTGTTAGGTTTATGAATTGTGTGAATTATATGAGGACTGAGAGAGCATAGAACAAAATCTGAGACTTTAGATGGCATTGTGTATTTAATAGTGTAGTAATGAAGGCAGTGTGATCTTGTGGTTAGAACACTGGCTTGGAAATGAGGAGCTAACTGGTTCAAAGCCCACTAGACCCAAATACTTGATGTGTGAACTTGGGCAAGTCACTTAACCTCCCATTGTCCCACTTCACCCAGCTTCAGAAATGGGTAGAAGGACCTCCCTGGAAATGCGATGTATAATCTCATCTGAGTTATCATGGGCAAATAAACTGTAAATAAATAAAAATTAAATAAAATATCAGCAGAACCCTAATTCAGCAATATAGCTGTGTGCTTGGAACTGCTATGCTAAATGGCTACGACATTCGTGCTGCATAGAATACCTGCACTACCTGTATCCAACTCTTGACTTTGCAGTGGATTTGTGGATGTACACTGGTGTATGCAAAACACATAATATATGAACACTATATTAAAAACTCACCAAATTGCAGACCACATCTTTATATGAATAGTATACAAATGGATCTTGTCCACCGAGCACTTATGATGGCAGTTTTAAGACATGTGACCTTGCCAGTTAGGTTTGAGGACATATAATATGGATTAAAGATTCCTAGTCCAACAGGAAAAGTAAATGTTGCAACCTTTTCGTGAAGTCAATATGTAGTGTTGTGAAATATTTACTAGTGATGAGTGTACTGGGTGCTTATCATGTCCCACTTTGCCAGATCAATATCCAAGCTTACTGTAGGTTTACTGCTGGTATGTGTTTCCCCAGATAGTAGTTACTAAGAAGTATGGTTGTGCAGGAGGCTGATCTATGTGGATAGCCATTAAGATATACAGTACCACTGTACTTCTTCCTATTCCATTTGATCATCAAAGTGGAGTTGAAGAGAAAAAATAATTTCCTCCAAAACATGAGCATAATAATTTCTTGCAAGACAATTTAAATGCACATGCTCATCAAGAACTTGTTTTCTTTGGGTGCATTGATTCACTGAAATCTGACAAGTTAATGTTGAACTTAATATTAAACAATTGAATTCTATAGCTAGTTATTCAGTCATTCAGTTAGTAAGTCAGTTGGCTAATAAGTTTTATTAGACGTTTTATCCACCAGAGTGACCCTATTGGATGTGACATTGTGCTTTTTTAAAAGGGTCCCAGACGTCAAATGACTGAGACACTATACAGTGTAATAAATGCTATAGTTTTACTATGAACATTAGTATGACAAGGAGGATACCATTTTTGAATATCTTGAAAATCATAAGTGAGAGTGAAATCCCTACAGGTTGCCTCAAGTAAGCAATTCTTATTCTTTAATCTTTCTTCTAGGGCTTCGTTAAATGACACCCTTTATTTTCTTACAGATACCCATCTGAAAGAAATTAGAATAATCATTTCAAAATTATATGAATACTGCCTCTAACTGAAAGTCTGATGGCACACTGATAACAGTAAAATGCATTTTTTTTGCATATGTGTGTGTGTGTGTGTCTTTCTTATTTTCCATGAAAGGGCTATTATGGCTTTGCCCCAGCATATACTGTAGTTTACAGTAATGCTCATTTCTAAAAAAGGATATTATTCTTTACAAAATAGATCTCTTTCATTTCAGTCTAAGGGATACGTGACAAGAAATAAAGATGGCTTACTGTTTATATGAGTTTCCAGTTGTGACCAGAATATCTTAATTAGGGAGCATGCTTGCATATATATTATTAATTGCAAAAAGTAAAATTAATGCAGACATTAGGGTTGAAGTATGCAAAATGCACAAAGTAGAGAAGTGAAAAAACATTAGGGTTTTGCCAGATCAATATCCAAGCTTACTGTAGGTTTGCTGCTGGTATGTGTTTCCCCAGATAGTAGTTACTAAGAAGTATGGTTGTGCAGGAGGCTTTGGGACCTGCACAACATGAAATGAATACAATATTGGAGACAGTCCTGACCTGGTGAATGGGCCCATCAGGCATTGACACGCATGTCAATACTTTGGGGGTGCTTCTGTCCCACCACAAAATGTTGTGTCTGTGCCAAAACACTGCTCAGTCCCTTCCCAGACTGGGTCTGGTGCTACACACTGTAGCACCTCCCCAAGCAGGCTTGTCTCATTTAACTGATTCCTGTAGTTCCACCTGAATTCAGGTCACTTGCACAGGAAGGCAATGTGGTCCCCACTGTGGCACGGACATCCGTGCAAACAATGTTACTTTATAATTATTTATTTTTTTGTGTGTGTGATATTATGACCCCAATATTTCAAAAAAATTTGTTTTTTTATGATCCCTCCTTCTGAACATGACAGGTGTCATTTAATATCATATGTAATATCAAACGTAAATTCATGCCAGCAGTGTGAAATCACATGTTGGCCAGGATTTGAAATACAGCAGCTGTCATGTTCAAGAGGTAGTGTGACACAATGGCTATGCTGAAGAATGTGACAAAGTCTTGAAAATCTGGCATTTAAATATTGAAAATTACCAAAATTATGAGCGTGCGTAAAAAACTTACAACATACCTCAATAACTTTATTGGTGTATTTAATATTTTGACCCCAAACTTTCAACATAGTCTTCTTATGACCACACCTCATGAACCCAGTAAGTAAAAATTTTCAAATTCCTGCTGAAACATCATTTTCATGCCACAGGTGTGAAAACACGTGTTTGACAGGATGTGAAAAATGACAGCTGTTACGGGATGTAATGCTCACGAGGTGATGTGCAAAAATGGCTATGTTTAACATTTAGTGTCAAAATACTGAAAATTACCTGAGTTGTGAGTGTGCATAGAAAAATTATAGTATTCACTCATAACTTGGCCATTATTATGTATCTTTCCACCAGATTTTTAACATGGCCTTTTTTTGGGACTTCATCTCATGAACAGTGATGGTGAAATGATGTTAATCTAGTCCAAAAGGTGATTTTATGCAGCAACCTGCAAAATCACCTTCAGGGCCCAATTAACATAATTTCACCACCAGTGTTCATGATTTGGGTTCCCAAAAAGGCCATGTTGAAAATTTGGTGAAAAAAAGCCATAAAAATTATCCAAGTTGTAAAGATCAGTTCAAAACACCATTAAATTTAATGATACAGCACTTATCTGTTTTCATCAGTTCCTGGTTTGGCATTGAAGAGTGAAGATGTGTCTCCAGTCCAGTGAGGATTATGGCATTGGACCTCAGCTCTGTAAGTATAAGATAAGGGGGGTGTGGAGTGCTGGGTGCTGAGTGGGAGGGCTGGGATGGGGGGTTGGGGATGACGGCAATGACGAGGGACCATTTTCTTTATCTCAGCATTAAAACAAAGATAAAGCAGGATGGTTTTCTTTGTTTCAGAGGCTGTACTGCTATTTCAGTTCGGACATTGAGGATTGGGTATCCTATTATCAGCATGTTATTAGAGGGCACTAGAGTTGGGCACCCTGGTGTCTGACAATGCTGTGTGGGGAGCATGAATACACCAACACCAGGAATTGGAGCCCCACATTTGGCAGCACCACATAACAGGTTTGTAGAGGGGGACCGTACAGAGGAAGGAACAAACTGACATCAGGGGTGGGTACCCCAGTGTCAGATTATAATCAAAAAATAAAATAGATAATTAAACTGGCACTGGAGATTGGGCCCCCCGGTGTCCAGTTGAAATCAATAGAGCTGCCTATGTGGCCAGTGGTGGAAGGAGCCACCACAGCATGCTCAGCAAGGGTGTGGATACACACTGATGTGTAGCCCAATCCCAGCTGAATGAAAATTTGTGAGCAGGGAGGCAGCCCTGCAAGATGAGAAATGACAGAGTCTTGCAGGATGACAACATGACTTCATGTTGTTGCAACAATTCAGTTATCCTTAGAATGTTGATTGTTTACACTGTATATGCGCACACACAGAATGTTTTTTTTCTATATATTTTGTGGGGTTTTTATGAGTTTTCTCCCTGCCCATTCCCATGCATCCTCTATGCGATGCTTGCATGTGGAGGCATGCACTTGCACACCTTGTGTGATGCGCCACCCTTCCAGTTGCACCACTGACCACCTGCGCCGGCCACTTGACCTCTATCCTGTGGTGGTGGAAATATGGGCAGGTGACCCCCCCCATCCTGGGAGATGAGAGTCACCACTCAATACTGATCCCACCCTCACCTTCTGGGCTGGCACCCCGGTGACCCGAGGTTGTTCCAGAACCCAGGTCACTGGTGTAGCATGAGGTAAGGTGTCCGGTGCCTCTACACTCGGTGCCACCAAGCCAGACATCTTTTTTCTTAAAAATTTATAAAGTTCTTAAGTTTGGTACTTAAGCAGACAAAAGCACACTCATTGGGCTAAACTCTATGAAATCCACAAGTTTCTGCTTTCAAATCATCCAAGCTTTTTTATTTATTTAGCTTTTGTTGACCAGGTAAGTACACTAGACAAGTTATATGCCTATTTTTAGGTATGACCCGGGAGAGTACAATGAGATACAGATACAGTGAGATGCTGGTTCATACAGATGGCAAAATGACACAAGTTAGGTAGTATACAGAGTCAGAATAGAACCATGTGAACATAACCAGTAGACAGTAAGCACAGTTAAGATATGTACAGGAATATATATGTGTATATATATAGTTATAGTTGAACAAAAGAGGCTGAAATTAGGTGATTTTATATGGTTTTGCACCTATGTAACATTACCCCCAGTCAACCGAGACCCATGGAATGTACATGATAAAGAAATCTTGACACCAAGCCTGTGTTTTTGCAAACTTCATGTAAATCAGATTAACAGGGGCAAAGTTATTGAGGTGCAAAAATTCAGCTTTAACATTAAAGTGTTTACACAATTCTAATATATAATCACTCCTGCCCCTGTATAATAATGGTGCAGTAGCACCAGTATAGTTAGGGTTGACTGTCAGGTTCTATGTTAAACCCCTTACATTGCACTTAATAGCTTAGCAGTGTTTTGATGAAATTAACTGAAATTTTGCATACATTGTCTAGTAGGCAAGATATAAGCATGTGGAAAGTTTCATGGTGGCAGCTTGTGCGGTTTCTAAGATCAGCATATGGCAATTTCTGGTAGACTTCTAATTTGTTTTCCTATACTTAACATGGGTATTTGTTTTTGCTCTCACATACAGCCTGTAAGGAATGGAATTTGTTTCCCCAAAAATTTCAGGGTAGAAGAGTGCTGTGCCAAGGTAATGCCTTTGCAAGGTTTTGTGAAAAAATAAACGGTTCCAGAGTTATAAGGATTTAATGTTTTGTTTTTTCTGTTGCTCTGAGCATGCTCATAGGTTCTTTATTGGATACACTGTGATACAAAATGAAAAATTTAATGTCACAAGACTGTTCTTTGTCACTCACCACTTGCATCTCACAGCACAAAAATGTTTTTCTTTTTAAATTTAATAAGTTTTATTAAAGTTTATAACAACACATAACACTCAAACAACATAAACAACATTGCCACATCCCCGCCGTGGAGTATACAGTTTCCATACAATGTGCCCATAAAATACAATATGAAAGAAGTATAAAAATTACCACTGAAAGCCTGAAAAAGGAAAAAAGAAAATAACATATTAACCTGGTCTCTTCCGGTGCCACTCCAGGGGAAATCTAAAGGTATTAGAGGGTGTGCAACTTATTCCATCTCTTGTTATATAAGGCAATCCTATTATGAATACTGGCAATCAGTTTTTCAACCCAAAGGTTAAATAGGAGTTCTGGCAGCCACTCATGGTAGGAAATTGACATCTGGTCCCTCCAATGATGAAGAAGAACTTGTTTAACTGAGAGAGACAACAAAGCCACATAGTGTATTCTTTCTCTCACATCTATTCCACTATAGGTCCCTACAATGCAAATTTCAGGTGTGAAAAGCCTGTCTAATCCTAAAAGAGGGTCAGCTCTGATTTTAATCTGCTCCATAAATGCGTAACTTTTGGGCATTCCCATAAAATATGAAGTAAAGATCCTTCAGCTTGCCCACATCTGGTACAGAGAGGGGAACTTAATTTCCCCATCTTAACCAATGCTAAGTGTGTAAAATAGAAATTGTGTAAAATATAAAACTGGGTAAGGCGAAATCTATCAATAGAGGCATATCTATAAAGGTCCACCCAAATTTTATCCAAGCTGAAAGTATGGTGCAGAAAAGTTGAGGATTAATAAACCGACTGACATACACAAAAAAAAAATTCATCTTATGAGGGTCATCTTGCCTTTTTCTCCTCAAACTAAAACAAGCAGTTGTCAATGCTAAATGTTATCTCACTGGCATTGGCATTGGTAATGCCAGAGTTAGAGATGCATAATAGGAATGGCAGTGAAGTATTGAAGTGACGCCAACCCAACCCCCACCCTGTAGAGACTGACAGGCTTTGGGGTGTGCCTTTGGGTCGTCAGCTGTAACGCTCATGCCATTGCACCTCACCCTACCCTGTAGACACTTACAAGTGTTGTGGTATGCTTTGGGGTCTTTGGGCATTATACTTTCCCATTCCATAAGGAAATACACTGAGGTGGGTGCAGTATAGGAGAATGGGTGAACTTTGTGGCCGAACAGTGCAAGGCACACCACGATGCCTGTCACTGGCTGCAGGGTGGGGATGAGGGAGGAATGGCATGAGCATTACATCTGATGAGTCACTCCCCTGACTCCTGTCAGTCTCTACATGGTGGGGTGCTACAGTTAGAAACCCTAACACAGTAGGAGTGTGTTGGTATTTTCACTCCAAATTTTCAACATGAGCTTTTTTGTGAGCCCACCTCATGAAAAGCAGCACAATCAGTTTGTTAGTTGAAAGGTGGTTTTTCACAGTGGCTATTCCATTTGGTGACACAGGGATGAAAACACATTTTGGGCAGGATGTGGAAACTGACAACTGTATTGTTCATGAGGAGGCGTAAAAAAATGGCAAAGTTGAAAATCTGGAGTGAAAATATGAAAAATTGGTGAAGTCAGGAGCATGCATACAAACTGCACAACACACGTCTGTAACCCAATTATTTTTGGGAGTTTGCTAGCCACATTTTTAACATGGGCATTTTGGGACCTCCCCTCATGAACAGAGGTGCTGTGATTTTGTTAATCTGTCCCAAAAGTTGATTTCCCACAGCGACTATGCAATTGTGCGCCACAGGTGCAGGAACACATTTTGGGTAGAATGTGAAAAATGACAGCTGTACTGTTAATAAGGAGGTGTGAAAAAATGCCAGTGTTGAAAATCTGGCATGGAAATATTGCAAATTTGAGAAAGTTACAAGGGTGCATGGAAACTGTGCAACACACGCTTGTAACACAGTCATTTTATGGACTTTTGGCACCAAATTTTCAACATAGGCATTTTAGGACCTCTGCTCATGAACAGTGTCACCGTCATTTCCTCAAATTTTCCTGAAAACTGATTTCAAACAGCAACGGTGCTATTCTGCGCTGGACATGCGAAAACACATTTAGGCCAGGATATGTAAAATGACAGCTGCACTGTTCATCAGGAGGTGTGGAAAAATGCCAATTTTGAAAATCTGGAGTGAAAATATTACAAATTCATGAAGTTACAAACGTGTTTTGTGCTGTTTCCACAGCAATTTTTGGGATTTTTTTCACCAAATTTACAACATAGGCTTTTTGAGAGCCCTCCTCATAAACAGTGGCACTGTCATTTCATTACTCAGTCTTGAAAGGTGTTTTCATGCAGTGACTGTGAAATCATCTTTCAGGACTGAATAATGCCATGACAATGACTGAATTCATAAGGAGGGGTCCCAATAACCACGTTAAACATTTGGTACAAAAATTCCATAAAATGCCCGAGATATGCACCTAAGTTGAAAAAAACCCTATTTATGCCATACAGCTTACCAGCATTTCTTCAATTCGCGGTCGGATTTGAAGAGTGCAGAGGTGTTCCTGGTCCACCGAAGATCGTTGCACCAGACTCTGTAGGTAAATGTGGAGTGGGGGGGTGTGGGGAGGCAGGGTGCACAGAGGGTGGGCATGGGTTGTGGGAGGGGGCAGGGAGACTGCGAGGGACCGTTTCCTTTTTTCACATGTTAAAAAAAAAAAAAAACATTGCGGGATGGTTTTTATTTTTCAGGGGATTTGGCACTCTGGGGTGGACTCCCAGCATGCCATCTAAGTGTTTTGGGGGGGATACTGTAGCAGACAAGGAATTGGGCACACTCATTGGCACACGACGAAAGCAGGGGGGGCAATAGCCAAGGGAGATTGGGCACCCCCCTCAGCACATAACAAATGGGATGGTGCATTATGCTGATGGGGAGTGGGCTCCCCTGTCGGCATATACATTGGGGCAGGGCATGCCGACAGGGGGATTGGGCACCCCTAAAGTTGGCATTATGGGAGTGTGCCACCATGTTATGCTCACATTGCAGTAGACCTTTCCTTAGATGTGCTCGCCACATTATGTATGCATGGTGTGGCACCAGCATGCAGGCTTATTTGGGAATGAGGGATGCACCTACTGATGCATGCCCTGCATTCGCCGAACAGTGACCACACCTCCAAATCTGCTACTACCACAATATGCTGGCTGCACATGCACGATCCAACATAAAAATGGAAAATACAAAAAAAGATGTCATTTTGAAAAACAAACACCTGAACCTAACAAAACCTAACAAAATGGGACCTGTTTAGCTAGACTTTGGTGTTTGATTTTTTTGTTTGTTTTAAATGGCCACAAATACCTTTTCTGGGTGCCTCAAAATCCAAGGTGCCCAGCTTTGTGAGAGGAGCTGTTCACCCATCTTCCCTGTATGAGACCAGTAGGACTTTCTTGACTTGTGAAGTTGCAGCTGCTGTGCTGCTGCTGGCTTCAATCTGAACAGTGATCCAGCGATTGCAGTCTCTCTCTCTCTCTTTTTCTCTCTCCACCCCCCTTCTCTCTCTCAGAAGATATGTTTAGCTCAAGCTCCAAGTTCGTGATCTAAATTAATTGATTTAAATTGCTGAAACTAATGCTTTTTATTGTAAAGTTCTTTGATGGCACAGTACTTCTAATCCTCCAACGACCATAGTAAGTGAATTTGAGAAGATAGGGAAACCAACAGACACTGGAAAGGTGGACCCAACTACTAAGTAAGTAAGTAAAATTTATTTGATTAGCCCCCCTGGAGACTGTGGGTGCTGTACAGGTGGGTAGGAATTTGAGCAATATACAACAATATAAAACATAAAATCAGACAGTAATAATGAAACAATAGCAGGACTGCTGGGCCAGCAAAATCACCAGTGGGACAGCAGCCCTCGGAGAGCGGTGCAGTCATCCCACTTATAACTAGTCACTGCAAAAAGTAATTACAATACTTGCACAGACCATACAATGGCTTGACAAGAAGATAAATCACCAAAATGAGAACATTTGTTGTTCTCAGGCAATTAGCTCAGATGATGGCTAGCTCTGTGGAAAAGACTGGTAAAATGTCAGGGAAAGCACTGGTCATGACAGCCACAGTAATCAAGGAGCAGGGAGTGTTATGTAGCTATCTGGCACAGTTGGAGAATATAGTAAGATCAACAAATGTCAGATTATTAGGAATACCCAAGGGTTTAGAGGAAGAAGACATGTCCATATTTATGGAGAGATGGTTGCCAGAGGCAATCGATCTTGGATTTGCAATACAAGTTCTAAAGTCAGACAAGGTCAAGTCTGGCTGGTCCACAAATCTTGAAGAAAGGTCTTTTCAATGCTATTTACAATCTCCACTTCATAGATTTGTGGCCAGATCCTATGAACAGCCCAGACTTCTCACTTGTTACAGTATTTTGGAGGAACGCAGTGTCAGTGGCTCAGTAGGTAGCACACTCACCTCTGAGGCCAGGAGATTAGAGGGCTGTGGGTTCAGTTCCCACATCTGGCACTTGGGTTAATATCCCAGTACTGACACTGTAGTGCATCGTGAGAGGGGTGCTGCACTTCTAAGGTGCCGCCTTTCGGATGAGACATTAAATTGAGTTCCCATCTCCCTGGATTAGTGGTAGTTCAGGTGGATGTTAAAGATCCTATGGCACTTATCGAAAAGAGTAAGGGAATTTCCCCGGTGTCCTGGCCAAATGTCCCTCATTCGCTGAAAATATCACCAACAGCTTAATCTGGTTCAATTTCAGTTGTTTACCATCTGTATCTCCCTTCCCCCCGGTCGCCCCTGAAAAAGGGACTTCTAGGCCCAGTGGGCTTACCGGGTAACAAAATTCAACAAACAAACAAACAACAAGAAAACAACGTACTGTTCTTTGCTGTTTACTCATACGGCATGAGATAAAAAACATAAAGCATTCCCGGAAGTAACTACTAAACTGAGAGCTGAAGGTGTTTATAGAATATAATTCCTGGTCCACTTACAACTTACATGCCAAGAATAAATGCACAGTTTTACCGACTCAAAAGTAGTAGGGGTTTTCCAGCTAAATTCCTGACTTTGAATTAGAATATAGTGGCAAGAACCAAGCACCCTGAGGGAGGAGATAACAGTAAACGTGGATTTTTTTTTACTATTTAAAGGGAACAATTTTATGATTTCTAAATCTCATATAGTGTGTGACTCTGTTCTGCGGCACATTTGTCTGGGAACTCAATGAACTGTGCTAACTCTCCCACCAAAAATTCTCTATTATTTGAAAAAAAATGCTTACAAAGCAAGTATATGTTTGATGTGGCAGGAACATGGGGTGGGATCAATATGCCAAATGAACTGGTGTTATTTCTGTGGAGACCAGTTAATAATGCATGGTAATCATTTGTTGACTTTGTTCGAAAATTGTTTCATTCTTTGGGCAGGAAGTGAGTCTTCTTTGGTGGTGGCGAATCTTAAACAGGGCAACCCCTTCTTGTAAATAGCAAGATGGTGGTGCAGTCCTGCCTCTGGAGTTCTTGAAAGTTGTGTTGGCTAGAGATGGTCTGATTCCAAATCTTATTGCATTTTATATCTCTGCATGTTGGTGCATTGGAGAACGACTCACACTGCTCAAAGGTATACCAAACAAGTCTGTTATTCAGCTTTGCTATTTTGTTACCAGTTGTTTAAGGGTTGAACATTAGCATGAACTATAATATTTCCATACATATTTAATACAGTTTCAGCAATTGATTGCAAGATTCACTTCTAAAAATCTCAACCAGATCATAATCTTAATGGATGCTCAGGTGGATGCTTCATATAAATATGCAAGCCTTCACTCCTTTAAAAAGGAATCTTCATATAAATAGCCATACAGCTTGAAGTCAATCTATTATGTTTAGTAACTCCCTCTAATATTCCTATGGAGCACTGGTTGCATTCCAGCTACAAACAGTTATTTTTTGTGCTAAAAAAGTGTTACCCCTGTGTCGTACAACTAGAAATGTGACACGCTGTTACCTTTATTTATTTTCAGTGTAATGTATCAACTTAAGAAGATAGCTCACCACAATGAAAAAAATGTTGTTGTCAGGTAACGAGTAAAAGCTGATGGCTAACTCTGTGGAAGAGACTGGCAAAGAGGTGAAGAAAACACTGGTTGTAATGGCCACAGTAATCAAGAAGGAAGAGGAGTTTGGTTGGCAGAAAAACAGGGCGGGGGTACTTTTCATTTTTATTATACCCCTCCACCCAAACTGCACTTCATTTTCCTGACTATCTTCATTGTCACCAGAGTTTGATCAATGCCCAGAGCATTCAATCTTTCTTTTCTTGCTTTTTTAATTAGAACAGCCCTTCAATGATGCTTTACTCCTCCAAATGGCTCCACATTCATCAGGAGTTAGGTCAGGAGAAGTACAGGGCAAGGAAACTTCTCTGGACAGTAACATCTACCAATGGGCTGCCAGTTCTCAGAGTCAGTGCAGTCAGACTCATCTAAGTTTCTGTCATCCCAAAGCATCTTGAAGTGCAACATCCATATTACTACAGGCTGCTGAGTGCATGTAGAGGACAGAGAGGAGAGGTAATATGTATTCTTGACAGTGCAAGAGTTGCTTATTTTGTCCATTCCCTACAAATGCAGTGATCCAGATTTTGTGCCACTATTTGGGGTGAACAGCTTTGAAAGGAACTCCACTGCAATAAATGACTAATCCCACCCCCCCAAAATAAAAAATAAAAACTTGTGATCCACATATGTTGCACTTGATATATTAAATGCCAAATATGTGGAGCCCTGAGCTGGGAGGATGCCCTGGAGGGGGCTGTCTAGTTTTGGCTCTCTGTTTTGAATGATAGGACCTAGTACCAAAAAAGCTGTCATTGTTTGTAAACATTTTTTCTCAGCTGGACAGTGCTCGATAGGGATAAAACATACAGATCAAAGCGGAGAGAGAGAGAGAGAGAGATAACTTAGATCTTGATTTGTATGCATGTTTGAGAACTTCTTGTGCTACAACTCTTGGACTGACAATGCTCAGTCCGGGAGTCAGCTGGCAGACATACCAGCAGTGTGGAATGGGAGTCGACTGAGTGCAATAATTTTAGCAGTGATGTCAGCTGTAAAACTGGCATTGCTCCAGAAAATATTGCACTCAGCTCTTAGTCCTAGAGCACTTGGATAGTTTTTTTTTTTTTTCTTTAGGTTTCTTTCTTTATTTTTTTTGACAAACTTGAACTTGATTGTTGTAAATTAAGTTGAGTGGCAGGGAAGGAAGAGGGATAAACAACTCTTTGTGGTTATACCAGAAGACGTATGGACCCTAAATTAAGTTCAGTGTAGGAGACTTAGCTGGTGGTGGTTCTAAAATTAGCCAGTCTGCCTGGATGCAGTGGTATTGTGCTTTATTTGCTACATAGTTGGTGGTTCAGTTCTGGAGCCTCGGTGGTGATTATGGCATTGTGTGTGTGTCAAGAGCATAGCATGTTGGAATTGTGAGTCAGGAGCAATCTGAAGTTATTATCGGGTTCAGAGGAGAAGGTATAGGTCTCTGGTGGTTAGTGAGTAAAGATACAGACCAGAGCTAGCAGTGGTCTTTTCATGGCTATCACACACATACTTTCCCTTCACACCTGAAACTGGACCAGTTTGTAATGTGAAGGAAAAGGGTGTGTGGAATAACCATGGAAATTCATTGGTCTGTAGTATTAGATACTGAAAAAAATGGGAGGATTGTGCAAGCATTCACTGTACCAAGCTTCATCACCTCAGCACCAGTCAGATCCATTTTAAATTCAGTTCAGTCCAGCATAATGCTGTAAAAAATATAAATGTTTTTTTCAATTCATGTTAATGGTGCTGCTCTACTGCCCAAACTCCTGGACATCTTTCAGACAGAGTTACTTTTGCGAGCTGATTCTATATTGCATGTTTTAAACCTTTAATACATTTATTTTAAAACTGACATATTTCAAGGCTGGAGCACTAAGTTCAGCAAATCTGTCCGTTGCAAAAATAAATGTGTTGTAGGTTCAAACCTCCCAAAAATACACTCTTTTCATTTTGCCATGGTGCAGCTGTACACTGCAATTTGTGAAACTAAATGGTTGCACTTTATTTACTGAAGAACTTAATGGGCAGGATTTTCAAAGCATGGTACAGGACTTGCACCATGCCCTGCACCATGACACTTCTGGCAGTGTACCAACTCTGTCACTGTAAGCCTGATTCAGCAATCTTATGAACAGTTGTGACAGTTTTCATGATTCACAGCAGGTTCCTCCAAATATCTGGTGCAAGCTGCACAAAAAAGACCCTCAGTATTGCTGCAACTAAACTAGACTTGAAAAAGTTAGTCTAACGTTCAACAATTGCCGCATGGGATATAAACTCCTGTTAGATCGCTGCAAGCCCCGTGCAATGTATAGTTGGTGCACCTGGGACCTATGTAGATCTAAGTCTTGTGAAAATCATGCCCAGTGTGTTTTGGGAATTCATATTGCTTCCAGAAATGAATTTGATTCCTACCAGCTCTCCTTTGTCCCCCAGCCTAGGTGTTCACTGTTGCGGTTTGTTTCCCTGCAGCCAGATTAAGCAGCATCCATACACTCATCTTCTCTTTATAAGCCCTGTAGCAGGACAGCTCAGGCTATCACTGATGGCTCACCAGAACCAAAGTTCAACTTGCAACTTTGTAGAATTTATTTATTTATTTTATTTGAATTCTGGTAACCGGGTAAGACCACTGAAACAATAACAGTCCTTTTTCAGGGTCAACCTGGGTAAGACAAACAATACAAGTACAAGGCAATTACTTCAAATTCAGGAAGAGTCACATTACAGGAGAAGTATACTGTATACATAAAGTTAGTTAACCAAGAAAAGGATAACAAAAAAAAAATCATTTACAAGATATACATTGCATAACTTTACACATATAAAGGTACTCTCAGCAGACAATACTAGCAGGTATAAATGTACAAATCAATGTACAAAGGAGTGATAATGAGACGATAGTGCATGAACAATACCTAACCATGTTCAAGTGTGGGCACCATCAGCAACCACAACCAGCAGATGAGTAAAATAAGTAGGGAGGGGGAGTCAGATAACAGAGATAGGAGCAGAGGCAGGGTGGAGGAAAAATTGAAGAGATCAGGGTGGCAGAGGAAAAAAAAGAGGAGGGGTAATGGCTAACCAAGGCGCAAGGAGGAGATTCAACATCAGACTTAGCAGTGAGCAGTAAACAGCCAGCAGTCTCAGGGGTGAAAAGTCAACTACAGAAGGAAGTGCATTTTGCAGAGGTGGCAAGAAATGCCAGTAGATTGCACTGGAACGTAGGAAGTGAGGTGCAGGATGGGGGGAGAGGCAATGAGTTCCAGTCAGTCACTGTTGCAAAGGAGAAGGCTTTACATGTGACAGCTTGCCTCAGATTATGTTTTAGGAGAAGAGAGAGGGAGGGAGGGAGGCTAATCTGAGTACTCAGGGGCTAGTCTCTGGCAGATAAAGTAACTGATGCATGAGGGGTGTATTTGTGGACAGGTTTGTGCATGAAACTCAAGGCAGAGAGACTCAACTTTGATTCATAAGGCAACCAACCTAACAATGAGAGGACATCACAATGGTAGAAGCATGAGTTGATCCCTAAGGCAAATCTTCCTACGCTTTGGCATACCTGAGTGAGAAGAGACAAATATGTTGGTGGAGAGCAGTAAGGAAGCCCCATAAATGATGGGGGGAAGACGTGAAGAGGAAATGATCTTGAGGCAAGAGGTAGAGGTGAGAAAAGGGTGAATGTGATAGAGAAGACCCAGCTTCTGATTAAGAGTCTTGATTAGGGTGGATACATGAGTAGTGAGGGAGAGAGAGGAATCCAGGGTAATACCCAGATATTTGAAGGTACTGATTGCCTCAAGTACATCACTGTTGAGGGAGGTAATACAGAGAGGGGAGAGGGAGCGGGAGGCAGATGAGGGAAGATCATACTTTTTGTCTTTTTTGTATTTAGGTCAAGCTGATTGCACATAAACCAACCCTCGAGGTCTGCAAGGTCACAAGCAAAGTTCCCTGTTAATCCAAGCAACATCAGGAGAAGAGCGGTAGATGATAGCATCATCAGAGCAGCCCCTTCACAGTTGTTGGGTAATTCACTGATGAAAAGTGAAAACAATAAATGACCCAATATGAAGCCTTGTGGGACTCCATGATATATTGGTCTAAATTACAAGGAAAAGCCAGCCAACTTAACCCTTTGAGAGCAGGATGAGAGATAGCTATGGACCCAGTGGTGGGCACAGGAGTCGAGACCAATGTCCTGAAGCTGCTGCAGCAGAAGACTGTGGTTCACCAGGTTAAACACTTTTGTAAGATTGAAAAAGATGGCACCAGTGTCTGAGCCTTGGTCCACGGCTTGGCATATGTCTGAGGTAACCTTGAGCAGGGCCGTGAGGTTGCTATGGTTCTTTCTGAAACCATTATGGAAAGGTGAAAGCAGATTATGGAGATCCAGATAATCCCGAAGATGATTGTAAATAATGTACTCCTGTATTTTGGCCAAGGGGCAGAGGATGGAGATTGGTCTAAAATTCTCACCAACAGAGCTGGATCCACCTTTGTGCACCAGTACAACAACTACCATCAATTTTTCAGGAACAGGGCCAGTCAAGAAGGAATGGTTAAATAAGTCTCAAACAGGGCGAGCAAGGGCAGGAGCTCCCATTTTGAGGAATTTAGGTTCCAGGGAGTCATGACCTGGGGAACTCTTGGCCTTCAAGTTGGCAAGAAGTCTCTGGATCTCAATTCAAGTGGCCAGTTTCAAGTGAAAAGGGGGTCTGGTCCCGACTTCATCTGCAGGGGAAGGGACTGAGGGTGCCACAGGAGAATTATGGAATTGAGAGGTATACTTGTGTAGATCTGTACAAAAGTCATTAAAGCCAGTGGCAATAGACAGGGGTCAGTGAGGGTAACACCCTGGGCAGACATGGAGCTCAGGAGTTCGGCAGTCTTCCCTTCCACCAAAGCATTGATCTGCCTCCAGAACGTCTTAGGTTTACAGCTGTGTTCTGCTTGCAGTGATTTGAAATAGGGATGTTTGGCTTTATGAAGAGAGTTTTTGCATTTGTTATGGAGTTGCCTATAGATCATGTATAGAATGTTCCCATTCTTGTTCTTTGAAGGGGAAGGGGTTGCAAATCCTCACTCTGAGGAGTTGAATACCCAATCCATTACCCTTTCTGGTGCCAGTTCAGTAAAAATCCACCCCACGCTCCAACATGAGTCGTACTTAATCTGTGACTTTGATTTGAACCCTCTAAAATATACAAAAATATCTTTTAAACAACACTACCACTTATATCATTAGACTTCTTCCCCACACTATACAAACTCCCAAAACATCAGCATGTGTGTGTGGTGCTTTACTGAATTAGCAAAGAATGAAGAAGCTCTATGAAGCAATGAGTTGAACTCCAGGTTAGGTAAGCTACCAGTGAAGCAAAAGGAATTTTTTTGAAATCACAATAGGTGCTTTTTAAGTTGACTCACTCTTGCTGTTATGTAAAATAATACATTGGTAGTGTTGAAAGTCAAGAGCTCCCAAAAGCCCTAATACTATTGATGTGATGTCAACATGTCATTATAGATTGAGGATGTACGCCTGGCATATCAGAGCACTCCTTTCCCATGCGTGTGACATACTTTTATCCTGTGAAATGCCCCATGTGCACCTGCCCTAGAAATGGGCATGTTCGAGGCAGGTTCTTTTTAGAATTTTATTGTATTATTGATCAAACTTGATCAATAATACCCTAATACAGGCAACAAGACCACTGTTAGGGTTGTAAAAGTGATATCACTTACATCTTTAGGATACCAGAACTGCTCACCTCTTGTTTATGGTTCTCAAAACCTAACTAACTGATACATTGCAAGACAAAAATGAAGATATGGGACTCATGAAAGAAATGAGTAAAGGGTTAAACCTTTTTTAAAGTACCATAATGATTTGACTTAAGTCCATGGTTCGAATAGAGCCTATCTTGTAGTGTTGGCAAGGATAGTGATTTGGGGAACCCTGTTCTCATTTGTGTAACTGCAAATATGTTAGCAAGCATGACAAACACCCATCATGTAGCAGAGTAATTTATTTCTGACATTACCAGACACTGAGCAAAGCACATTGAGGTGGAAGTGGAGAGGAGAGGAAAGGAGACAGGAGGGGAGGGGAGGGGATGTGGAGGGGAGAGACTGTAAATAGCTAGAGACTGAGCATATTTGATTGAATAGCACATTTAAAATGAGTCCTCAAATGCAAGGAAACATATGAGCATTAAGAGCTCTTTTAATGCTGATTTGGTAAGGAATTCCATATGAGTGGTCTGGGCACAGAAAAGGTCCTTTCACTGATGATCTCCAAAGGACACAGAAAACCACCAGCAGAGTCTACCCTGTGGAGGGGAGCAGCCAAACCAGAGTACATGGGAGCAGGATTTTTTTTTTCTGTTAATGTAGTCAGGATCCAGCTGCTACAAAAGCCATGCATGATGTATATGTGCTTCATTACCATGGACCCTGAAGCAAAGGAAGATAGTCATTCTTATGTGGAATAGTGCCATCACTTCTGAGAGCCATATTCTGTGACTGGCATGCTACAGACCACATACGTATGGCATGCACGGTGCTAAGGTGCCATTTGCATGTTATTGCGTGGTCATTAGCAGCTTAGTGCAATGCATCCATGCAGAAATGCTGGAGGCATCATACAGATCCTTGGCCACCCCTCTACACGGGAGCCCTACCTACCTATGCCATTACTTGCGGTCTCACAGAACACCTCCAGCACCCAATTCCTGTCAACATTGTGAAACTGCACTAAAGCCCTTCCCTGGACATTTAGTGGACCCTACGTCAACCAATCCTTGCTATTATTGTGGAACTCTACTATATCCCTTCCCTTGCAGTCTGGTGGACACTCCTCCTTCACCTGATCTGGTGTTGTGAAAATGTACTGATACCCATCCCTGGCACTCTACTGTTTCCCTTCTAACAGTCACAGTCAAAGCTTCCTTCCCCAGCTCACCCACTCACCAACCACCAGCTCCAACCTGTCAGTCCCAAACTTACCCATCCGTCCATGGGTGATCTGCCATCAGAGTCTCAAACACTGACTGAATATGACCCCCTGCTCATCACCTTGACCATCTGCCATCTAATTGATAGGTAGTGAGGGTTCACATACTGTAGAAAAAGTTCTTTCTACAGAATGCATGAATTGACTCCCTATCAGTCGAATGGCAGCCTTCTAAGGTGGTGAGAGGAGGGTCTGTGCCAGTTATCATCTGAGAACTAGAAGATGGCTGACCTATGAACAGGTGGGTGAATAGTGATCCAACAGGAGGTGTGGAAGGTGGGGGTTCAATGGATGAGCTGGGGGGGCATTGACAGCAATCCATTAGGGGATAACACCCAACTGCCAGGGATGAGCTTCAGTACAGTTCCACAATACCGGATTGGCTGAAGGAGTAGATCCATTAGACTGCCAAGGAAAGGCTTTTGTACCATTCCAAAATACCAACAGGGATCAGATGAAGAAAGGGGTTTACCAGGCTGCAAGGGAAGTGTTTTAACACAGTTCCACAATACTGTCAGGGTTCAATTAAGGGAGTGGGGTCCACTAGCATGCCAGGCAAGGATTTTAGTACAGTTTCAGAGTGCTGTAAGGGATTGGGTAAGAGAGGGTTATCCATTAGACTGGTAGGATTCAGATCTTTCTTATTGCACAGTACTGGCAGCAATTGAGGTGGGCAAACCACTAGACTGCATGGGTTTGGATCTGCAATACAGCTCTTTACAAATAGGGATGTGGCAGGTAGAAACAGGGATTGCCAGAATCTGTGTTGTTGGGGGGGTCAGGGTCACACATCACTCTGCACATTGATAAAACAGGATTTCATTAGCATTAATCAGAGCTGTCTTGGCAGCCTGTTACTGCTTACAAAAACCTTGAACATGCATTGCATCCTGCATTCAACAGGGAACCCTCATTTGCAAGGTGACAGTGTAGACAGTGTGCCAGTGCTATCTAATGTGTGCAGTGCCAACTACTCTTTGGATATGGTACCCACCCTGCCCAGATGCAGTGAGTCAGGTTAGCCTGGTTGTGTGCTTGTTAACACTGTGCTACCCGTCATAATATGTCAGTCATTATGTGTCTTATTCTACCTCTCCCTCACAAACATTAAAGTATCACCCTTATCATTTAAGTATTTAATAAGTTACCTTTCTCCTGCAGCATAAACACTAACTAAAAACCTTCAGTCAGCAGGTAGACTTTGAAATCCATTTTGCAGCATCTAGATGTTTAAAAAAAACATCACACAGCTGGTATATTTTCATATCCTTCATGTAGGATTTCATGTTTTGAGAAAACCATTTTGCAGTGTATAGATTTCAAATGCCATAATGCAGCACAGATTTGAAAACCATTGTGCTGCATGTAAAATTTTGAAAACCATACTGCGGCATGGATATTTTGAAAGCAACTGTGTAGACATTCAAACCATTTGTGCAGCAGGTACATTTTCAACACATTTGTGAGGGATTCCTGTGCAAACATTCCATGTATTAATTAATGTAAATACAGGCCATCCCAGTGGCAAGACAGTAGAGCTGCCACCTGCCATGTTGGTGACCCAACATCAGAAGATTTCTCAGATTCCTGGGAGTCAGCTGGGGGAGAGATTCAAGTGTCCAACGTACTGCTCTCCTCTCCCAGGGAAAGAGGGCTTATTGGTTCTGCTGCAAGACTACTACTAGGTGGCAGCCTAGTGGTAGTGTGGGTCTGCAGTTGCATGAAGTAAGGGAACTGCAGGACTCTAAGGCGTGTGCATGCCTCCACCCATACATGCCAACATGCACATCCCATCTACTAGAAAGGGAAAAAATAGCAGCACAAAATTTATTGTGGGTCAACTATGTGACATTCTGCCTGCCCCACCACATATGTGCCATAGCCAGGACCCCCATCAGCAGCAACTGGATGAGATTCTCTTGGGGTGAAAAGATGGCCCTTCCTCTTCTGGCCCCACCACAAGAAGCAATCTGTGAGGGAATATGTGCAGTTCACATAACTATCCAGCTGCTTCATAAGTAGTCCACAGGACCACTTGCAAAGCAAGCTACAGGTCTGCAGCAATGAGCATCACCATGCAGCTGTTTCTTAAATGACACTCGAAGCAAGCTGCTGGTCTGCCACAGTGTGCATCACTCCAAATCTGCTTCATGAGTGGCCAGCAAGAACATTTGTGAAGCAAGCTACAGGACTACCACAATGGTTGTCACTGAGTGCACTTATACAGCTGTTTTGTGAAAGGCTCACAGGGCACTCATGAAGCAAGCGACTGGTCTCCCTGCAAGAACTGCTGCATCATTTATTTTGTGGGACAAGACTTTGTTGATTAGATAATGCTGACTAGAGATTTTGCAATGTTTTAATTTGCCTGCAAAGTTAAGGTGAATTTGCCAACTTTGCATTCACAAGCCGATTTACAAATTTTTGCTATTTTGTCAGAAATTTGCCTTTTACAACTTTGCCTGGCAACTTCACCTGTAAATTTGTCCTGGTGGTACATTTGGGTGTTTTTTTCAAAATGAGGCTACTGGTAAACAAGTGTCTTAAGGTCACATGGAAGAGCTTCAGCAGGTAACATGGTACATCTCTCTATACAGTGAATCTGCTTCACTTTTGGTTTTGCAGTGATAGTCAGTGAGGGAGATAGGAACCTGACATGCAGAGCAAGTTTGACACTGTGAAATACTACTTTACTTTGGGCAGGTCAGCACTGTTTAAATAATTAAGCAATAAGGCACAACAGGGTGTGTGTTATTGTGTAATAACATCACACTTCGGGTGGTTGAAGCATGAGGTAGCAGGCCAAGAGCATTCAACACCCGAGAAGTGATGCTATTATACAATAAAACACATCTCTGGAGTACCTTATTGTTATTATACAATGGTTTGTTTGTTAATTTAAAATAAACAAAGAAAAAAATAAATATTTATGTATATTTTCTTTGGATATTTGTGGGTGTAGGTGTACCTTTTAAAAAAAAGTCCAGAATATTGCTTCCACCACAAGTTGAAGCTGCTACCAGAATGATGCTGCCTGCTGAGTCCCACAAGATTTGTCTTAGTTTTCTGGTCTATCATTAAAATCAGCCTCCCCTCTGCCATTCCCAGCAGCTGGTTTCCACATAGTAGTGGTTGGTGCCACAGAAATGAATGGTTGGTGCTTGAAGGGGACTATTTTTCAGATTTTCTTGTTTTATTTTAAATCAGCATTTTTTTTTCCTGTGGCTGGCAAGCTGCTCAGCAGTTGTACCATGAGACTGTAAAGTGCACCTACTGACATGAGGTCACGATCTCGGCACCAAGTGGGAGAAAGAAGAGCCTTTTCTTATGTTTTCCAGTTTACACTTGACTTTTATTTTAAATGTTATTTTGGTTTTTTTTTTAACTTTAATGTGGATGTTTGGGCAAAAGGGCAGATGAGTGCAAGTGTCCCTCAAGTTGGTAATGGGAAGGATGTAGCAGCACAGAGCAGCCCTTGCAGGTATACGTTGTGCTTAAAACTCGCAGGCAGTGGTCTCTTAGGAAGAAATTTTGCTTTTGTCTGTAGTTCAGCTTATACAAATAAAATGACATTTGTGCTAGGAGGCAACATTCGGGGGAGGCTTGTGGATTTACAGGTGAGCCATGTTGTCGGCTTCAGGGTCCAGCAGGGAGGGATACAGCTTAACATACTGCGTTCATCTTTGTGCCTGCCCTAAATACAGTGATGTTATGTAAGCAATAAGACATGACAGAGTGCGCATTAGACACTTTTACACACGGCTAGGAGGCATAGTGAGGCACAAGGCCACTGGACGAGTGCATCCAGCCTCCTAGCCATGTGTTAAAATGTCTAACGCACATCCTGGAGTGTCTTATTGTGTTTATGAAATGGTTATCTAAAATACAGATGTATGTCATAACTAAAATGAACAGTATTTCATAGTGAAAAGCTTAAATATTTGTGTTTCTTTTTAACAAGATAGTTCCTCCACCTCTTGTTTCTTTGAGTTGAGGACTTTTGACCTGCTAATGCATCCTTACTTGTATTTTTTTTTCCCTGTCATGTAGTTGTCATGGCACCCCCCCCCCAAACAGCAGCACTCCTACTTCATTTACCTTAGAAAGTTTGCAACAAGAAATTATGCTATCTTTACTTTTTTCAAATGTCTGTACCTTATGGCACCAGGTGTCGCTAGGGAGAACATGCTGTTTTTGTAAGCCGTTATGCCGATGCTGGAGTGAGCGAGCAGGCAGCAGGTTGTGACACAGCTGCTCAGCAGTTCAGAGGTACAGTGAGTGCAACAAGAAATTATGCTGTCTTTCCTTTTTTTTTTATTTCTGTACCTTATGGCACCAAGAAGTGCTAGGGAGAACACGCTGTTTTCTTTTGCCGTTACTCCAATGCGGAAGCGAGTGAGTGAGCGGGCAACAGGTTGGGAGACAGCTGCTCAGCAGTTCAGAGGTACAGTGACTGGGCAGGCTGATGGAAACTTGTATTTTTTTTTAATCATGCAGTTAGCATAAACATTTATGAAATTGGCATCTCAATATTTACAGGTATGTTGACAGACCGAAATTACAGCCTAGTATTTCACTCGCAGTTGGTGAAAACAAGATGGCTGATTTTCAATTTGCCAACATTCTAACTGGCATCTTTACTAGGATCGCTGATTCTTTTTTCCTGTGTGTAAGAAGGAGTATCACACAGGTATGGACCAATCAGGAAGCCTACATTCTGATGCCCATTTCATAATGTCTAATAACATCACCGTGCCTAGGGGTCAGCAGCAAATCAGGTTGTTAGAATTTTTCTTGCCATTGTATAATTAAGCTTATAAAGCAGTTTTCAGTAGCAAACATATACTTCTTCAATATTTTGACATTGCTTTTAAAATATTACTTTTGAAATGGACATATCACCACCATTTACATAGCAGCAAAGTGAAACTTGTGTGAGTGGTACATTTTTTTTGCGGTTTAAAGTAAAAGAAAGCTACAAATGACTTACTCAAGCTCCAACAAACTGTGAAATATGTCACTTTAGCCAATGATTGTCTACACATGATTGAAGATTCTAATGTGTTGACAGCTGGTATGTAAGGAATTTGAGTGCTATGACCTACTGGCTCACACAAGTTTCACTTTGCTGCTGTGTAAATGGTAGTGGTATGCCCATTTGAAAAATCAATATCAAAATATTGAAGATGTATTTGTTTGCTACTGCAAACTTACTTACAAGCTTAATTACTTAAACAGTGCTAATCTGCCCAAAGTACACTAGCATTTCAGTGTCTGACTTTACAATAGCCCTGGGTATGGGCATATTTCAGAGTTTGAGCAGCTGCTAATTTCTGTGCTCTTGACATTATGCTAAGCAAGTTGTCTGATGCATATAAATCAATGATTTATATTATTTTATCAGGTTTTTTTATTCTTTTTTCCATTCAGATTTAATTCTTCATTTTCTTTGGGCTAATATAGTTTGCCTATATTTCTTTAGTTATAAACTTTAGTTAGAGCTCTATTTTCCCATTTTTACTTTTGTTTCTAACTTTTCTTTTCTCTCTTTGCCTCTCTCTCTTTTGTTTATATTGAGATAGAACTTAGGGTGGGTCTTGTTTAGACTCATGGTGGAGCCACACATCTGCACCAGGCAGAGCCAGGCTTGGAGACAAGATATAGAGACAATGGGAAGGGTGATCCAGCTGCCCCCCAAAGGACAGCAGCAGCCCTCAGTTCAACAGCAGCCACCAATTCCTCCAGCTCTGCAGCAGCAAGCCCCAGTGCAGATGCAACTTGAACCGCCTGTGTCCCCATGGTACCACAACCACCACTGGATGATCCTATAAAGAGCCATGTGCCAGTTCCTCATCTTCTGGCTCCTCATTCTCCCATGCAAGGAAGCAGCCACGGTCTTCAATCATTTCGGAATTTTTTACCGTGGACCCAGCAATGAAAGTTTTGTCAAATGCAATCTGTACAACACATTCATCTGTCATGCGAAGAAAGGCCGCCATCTAGGCATCAGTGGGCATCATATCCACATGGAAATCTGCCACCAGAGCCAGTGGAATGCTAGAAAGTTGTAGGTGGTGAGTGGAGGTGGTGCTGGCAGTGGTCTGTCTGTGCCACTGAGGGTGCAGTGCACAGTTCAATCATGTCCATGATGGCCTTGTGGGCTTGTGAACAACAGTCATAGCAAGGGGCAGAGGCATGGGACAGCACCAGTACTGGCACTGTCATGTCAGAAACCATGAAGGTACCCAGTGAATATGTCAAGAAGATTATAGACTAGTATAATCCATGGGGTAAAAATAGCATCTGACAAAATAACTACAGGATAGAAAAGAACAAGTATATTACTGCTATCCCTGTAGCTGTTATCACTCGGGACAAAGTCAATAAAATGTCCGGCGCATGCTACCTTGTTGAGCAGCTGCTGTGGCACAGAGGTTAGGGCCATGATCAGTGAAAGGCAGCAAAATGTCTGGATGACCAGTGTTCGAATCCCGGTCATGTGACTTTAGAGGGTTTCCCCCTGACCTTTATTTTAAATTTTTCCACCCCCCACCCTGCACTTTTGGCCCCCACTCCAGTTGTCATGGTCAGTTCCCTCTTCCCCATTGACTATCTCCCCTCTGACTTGTGCCCCCCAACACAAATAGGGAGTCTTTCAATTGACTGAAACCCAGTTTCCTGAGTTTCAGAATTCCGACAGTTTGTCCAAAACACGGTTGCCTGATGTGTGAGGTTTGCCTGTGGCAGAGTTGGTTATAAAAAGTAAGGGGGGTGTGTGGTGCAAAGCCCCCTGAAACATAAAAAAATCCACCATGGTCAAACTTCGCCTACCTCACAACAGTGTTTTGGGCTGCTGGCGTCAGGACACTGAAACCTGGGCAACTGGGTTTCAATATTTCATAGTATATCCCACAAATACTACCCCGTGAGGTTCCTTCCATCCCCAAGTTGCCTCCCCCCCGAGGTGATTATTTATAGTTCAAGGTGTGTGGGGGATGAATCCCCTCTGAAAGGAGGGTGTGGGGGTATAGCCACTGTAGCTACTCGTTGTTCGCCATGGTAACGCTCTGTGTTTTCCTGAGCACTATCTTTTTTTTTTTTTTTTTGTGCGCAGCTTTTGACTGTGGTATTGTGAATTTCGGCATTATGACCCAGTGCCACCATGAGAGAAGAGTTAGAACAACTGCTAGCAGAGTTTGGGGACCTCTGCTGCAGAGTTTCCTCAACTGAAGAAACTCTAAAGAAGCTGCTTGAAAACCAGCAAGTGATTCTTGAGGAGATGAATGAGTTCTGCTGAGCTGGTGTGGGTGCTTTTCAATCTGAATCATAAAAATATTTCTTAAATCATGCTTTTTTTAATCCTTTTGTTCTCCAGTCCTCCTCACTGAGCCTCCTCCTTTTACACCCTGTCCTTTGCTCTGTCAGATAATCTCTTCTGCCTCCTCTTAGTCTTTTTATACCCCCTTTGTTTGCAAAGAATATATATATATATATATATATATATATATATATATATCTATATATATGGTTTCAGTTAACTCCATTTTGGGAATATTTCCAAAAATAAGGCAAAAACTTCCAAAATAAAGAGGAAGGAAGTCATTGACTTCCAGATGTAAAACAAAAGTTAGCTGACTTCCAAAATTGCAGGCAAGGAAGTCATAAATTATGGATTTTTCTGAAAGAAATTGTATTTTACCACAAATTTATTATGTTAACATCCATAAATGTGTCCATCCTAAAATACTGACTTCTAAAAGTGGGATCATGCAAGTATTTTGACTTCCCAAAAATTGGAATGACATCCAGATTTGATCTCCTGGAAGTTTTAGACTTCCATTGAAAATAAATTAACTGAACCCCTGTGTGTGTGTGTATATATATATATATATATATATATATATATATATATATATATATATAGATAGATAGATATATACATATACATATATATATATATATATATATATATATATATTTGAGGCAAAAACTCCATTTAATGCATCAGTTAGGGTTGTTTCACAGCGACAAAAGTGAGGAATTAGGTGTTAGGGTTGAAACCCCTTGGACCCCAGCCCACCCCAACTGGCATTGGGGTGTGCATTAGGGTCATGCCTAACTCTCACCCCATCACATGTAAAGCAGCAGAAGTATAGGAGAATGGGGTGACAGTTAGGGACCGATGACCCCTGCACACCCCAATGCCGTTGGGGGTGGGCTGGGGTCCAAGGAGGGTTTTCAACCCTAACACTGAATTTCCTCACTTTGTCGCTGTGGAACAACCCTAACTGATGCATTAAACAGAGTTTTTGCCTTTAATTCCTTCTTTTGAGAATGATAATGAGAAATAGTGAGCGTAATGCAGCGGAGAGAGGGGCCCCGTGCTCCAGCCACATGATGTCTTGTGACATAGTAACAGGAACAGCAATGCAAACAGAAGTGCTAACAGTGGCGCACATGGTAACGCAAGCACGAATGAGAACAGAAAGGGTTAAAGCACACGGTGGCATAGACGGGAACGGTCTGCCACGTGATGTCTTGTCACATAGTGACATGGTGCCCGCAAATGGAAATGTCAATGGGCATGGTGATGCAAAGCGAAACAGAAAAACAAACAGTACTGTAGACAGAAATAGCAAAAAATAACAGAAACGCAAGCGGAAATGTAAACACAAAGGATAACGCACATGGTGGCGTAGACGTGAACGGTAAGTGAAATGGGTACGGAACTGCAAGCGGAAAGGGCAACGGTAACAGTAATGTAAGTGCACAGGCTGGTTTCCCCAAAAGCTACATAGAGAAAGACAGTGAGTATCAAGAATGTATGCATAATAATGGGTCTAGGAGCAGAAAATGAGGAGTTGGAATACTAAATAGCGTATATCTCAGGAACCGTATGACGTAGAAAAAAATTTAAAAGTCATATGATTTATGACTTTCCTGGCTAGTTTTGTACCATTTTTCTGATGAAAAGTCCGTATCTCGCACCGTTTCCGAGATACGGGCCCTGAAAGGCGCGGCAAACGCCGTAATGTTATCCTAAGGGAAAAAAAGAGAAGTTCAGAGTGCCATAACTTTGCCTCCCTGCAATATTTTTTCAACAAACCACTTAAAGACACATCTGTGGGCTGTTGGCTGTCTTACCTCCAAATTTCAGGAAAAAAGACCAAACCGTTATTTTGCAGCAGGGTGCCAAAGGATTCCTGTATTACGTCGGCTGCCGTAATGTTATCCTGTGGGAAAAATCATCAACTTTGGAGTGCCGTAACTTTGCCGCCTTGTAATATTTTTTCAACAAACCACTTAAAGACACATCTGTGGGCTGTTGGCTGTCTTCCCTCCAAATTTCAGGAAAAAAGACCAAACCGTTATTTTGCAGCAGGGTGCCAAAGGATTCCTGTAATACGTCGGCTGCCGTAATGTTATCCTGTGGGAAAAATCATCAACTTTGGAGTGCCGTAACTTTGCCGCCTTGTAATATTTTTTCAACACAACACTGAAAGATACATCTGTGAGATGTCAGCTGTGTTCCTTCCAAATTTCAGCTCAAAACTCCCAACCGTTCTTTTTCAGCGGGGTGCCAAAGAATTGCTGTCATTTCTCCACAGCCTAGAAAAGTACTGTCGCAATTTGCGAAAGCTTTTGCAAAAATTTGCAACACTTTCGTGAGCACGACAGTACTTTGTGAAAATGCTTTTTCCAGAAATTTGAAAAACATATTTCTGGGGTGTTTTACCCCAAAATAAAGACATGGCTAGCATCCTCAGGCTCTGACTAGGTGAATACAAAAAGAATTAGGTTGCTAGAGGGTCCTAAATTTAAATGGCAAGCATTTTTCTGATCACTAACTGAAAACAAGATGGCGGATTTGCGAAAGTAAGAGGGCCTTTTGCGAAAGTAAAAATGCATTTGCGACACTGTCAAACTTTTTGTTAACTTTTCCCATTGACTTATAATGGGAAATTGTTTTTTGAATAACTTTTGAACCGTTTAATATTTTTTCACGAAATCTTCAAAAGGCACATCAGGTACCCCAACATACGTTCCCTGAAGTTTCAGATGATTCCTAAACTGTAGCGACCTGTAAGGCGCAACCGTAGGAATTCCAGAAAAGCGAACGCCGCGGGGCAGCGATGCTTAATAACTCCGGGTCTTGATCGTGTATTCCAAATTTCAGGCAAATCCGTCAAACGGTTGCAAAGTTATTAAGGTGCAAAATTTTGGGTTTAACATGTAAATGGCTCCTCAACCCTAACTATGGTAGCACTACTGTGCTACCATAAATATATATATATAGTTTTAAAAATACAAAAAAGCTAAACTTTTCCTGTCTTTTCTTTTACTGTTTGACTACATTCTATCTCATCTTGATTTCTGTCTCAGTGATTTCATTTAAAAAACATTCTATTTTCTATCTCTGTTTCCTTTATTGTCACTGGTTGTGCACCATAGTGTTCTCTTCTTTCTCACTACTCTTCTTGTTGCAAAGCACTGATGTTTACTTATATAGTACATTTAAAAAACACCATATTCAAAATTGTCTGTTTCCTGAATAGTTTTTAGTATAACAGTTGATGCTGTGTGATGTCAGTCATCCAGTCACCTTGTCAGACTGATTCACTCCCTCCTTACAGCTACTTTTAATACTGTTTTCACTTGCTCAAATTTTCTCCTGAAAAAGAAATTATTAAACAGTGGTAACTACTGCTGCGCTTTTCAAGCCGCCCTCTTAGACAGTATTTGTGAAGTGCTTTAGTTGACCCAAGTGCACAAACATGTTACATACATTTTCTGCTTCTTGAAATTTTCCTGATAGTAATGCATTATTGCTGCTGCTACTGCTGCTGCTGTTGTTACATTGTACTGCACTGTGTATTAGTCCCGCCACCACATTTCTTGTAATGTACTTTATGGGAAATGGTGCCAATAACATAACACACAGTAATTCTGCACAATCAGCATTTTCCTCAACCACCAGAATAAATATGTCAGATGGCCGCATGCTGTTTCAAGGTGCTGCACTATGTGTCAGTCACCCCCCCCCCCAACAGTTCTTGTAACACACTTTAGGAGAAATTGTGAAAAAACACAGCATACATAAATTCTGCGCACCCAGATTTTTCCCAACTACCAGAATATATATGTCAGGCAGCTGCAAGCTACTACATAGTGCAACTATGTGTGTTAGTCTCACTGTCACAGTTCTTGTGATATACTTTAAGGGAAATTATGAGATTAGCACAACATACACAAATTCTGTACTGCCTTTCAGAATTGCTCCCAGTGCATCTTTAGGCCCAAGAGGCACTTTACGCCATTCTTTGTGGCATAAGCCCCCTGCTCCCTTCCAGGAACTTTGAGAATCAGGCTCAATGTCTTTATTGACGTTCAATTTCAACAGCCCAAAGTAATGCACTCTGCCCCACTTTTAAAGATAGCATGCATTATAGTGAATAATGGTGCACTATCAGTAAACCAACATGCCATCTGATGTCAGGGGAGCAAATTCTGCATTTGTAATTCTTTGGTATGTTGCTAGGTGTTTGTGATCCAATGATTAGTTTGGCATGGCTGCACAGCCACTACTGATGCAGAGTACACAATTAAGATGCAACGCTTAATAACCAATATACATTTCAATCTGATAGCCCTGTTTTTTCTACTTTGTGTAAGGCCACTCTTGCAACATTCCTACCACCCCCCACCCCCACCCCTGCATCTAGCTACAGGTACAACTCCAAGCCAAAGATCGACAGCTACAATAAAGGGCAAGTGATTAATAAGAATTTGTTTACTAACATTGTTAAATGAAAAGATGAAAACCCATGTTTTAGTGCACTATAAAATATTGCATTATAAAATGTACCAAAGTAACTACAAACACATCAACATATGACACATGAAAGAGTCACTTGACTGTCTATTAGAAGTAAATAACTGCTCTTTAACTAACTTTAGCCCATGTTATCCCAGCCCTGTGTTTCCCATTGCTATTTTTCTACCCCCATAAGTCATGGTGTGTGAAATCATTATCATTATAAAAAACTGTTTCTGTTCACACAGTAACCAAGAAGTTTTATTCCTTCAAAGTCTTTTATTTTCAAACAACCAAACAGCATTGTGTAAGCAAAATTAAAAACACACAAATACCCACATGTAACCACCCAGTCCCTGGAGTTACAAGAATCCTATCAATAGTATTGTTAGGAAGGTAACAGGCAGCTGGAAGGGAGCTCTATAGGGGCTCCTTACATAATGACATCATTGTTTACTCAGCTAGCCTGAGGAAAGAAAGATTAGGTCATTTAGAACTCTTACAGCTGCATAACCTTGCACTTCTTTGCATTGAACCCCAGATGCCACTTCTCTAACCACTCCTCTAGCTTGCTTAGGTCCCCCATGCAGCTGCTTCCATCTCTCTGCTCCAATTTTTGGTGTTATCAGTGAACAGACTTACCTTGCCCACCACCTTGTGTGCAATGTCTGATATGAAGAGTCCAAATAATACTCACCCTAGCACAGAGCCCTGTGGCACCCCACTCATCACCGGCCTTGGAGTTGAGAGCTCTCCCTCACCACCACCCGTAGCAGTCTCCAACTCAGCCAGTTTGTAATCCAGTTCATAATTTTTGCCCCTACCCATAAACCAGTTAGCTTCCTCCCAAGCCACCCATGAGGTACCAAATCGAAGTCCTTGCTGAAGTCCAAGTAAAGAACATCCATCACATGACCCTTATCCTGCTCACCTGTCACCCAGTCATAATATTGTATCGGGATGGATTGACAAGATTTTCCTGAAATGAACCCATTTGGCCTCACATCCTGGAGGCCGTTGTCCTCCAGGTATGACACCAGTATTTCCTTTAGTATCATTTTATGAGTTTGCACACTATAGAGGTGAGACTTACTGGATGATAATTACCCAGTTTATCCCTTGGTCCGCCCTTGTGTAATGGTACTACATGTGCCATCCTCCAGTCCAGTGGCACACATCCCGACTCCAGTGAGGTGCTGTACAGATCCACCAGTGGCTCTGCCAACACCTCCACTATCTCCCTTAGCACCCTTGGGGGATACCATGCAGCCCCGGTGCCTTGTCTACCTTCTGTGACCTCAGTCCCTCTAGGACTCTACTAGCCTCAATTCTTCCATCTGTCACCTCCTCTCCCCTGTCCCCACCCTCCCAGCCCATGGTGGTAGTGGTCCCCACTTTTCTTCCATGAACACTGAGCAAAAGTATTCATTCAAAGCTTCTGCCTGCTCCTCCCCCTTTTCTGTCAACTCCCAACCCCCTTTTTATCCTCACTATTGTCTCCTTGCACTTCCTTTTCTCCCTGATGTATCTGAATAATTCCCTCCACCCCAGTAATTCCCTGCACCAATCTCAGTTTCCTCTGGGCCTTGGCTCCTCTCACTTTTCTGGTCACCCCCTGGACTATGTTGCATACTCCTCCCTGTTCTCTTCCTTCCCCATCCTCCTATATCTCTGGTGCACCTCTCATTTGGCCCTCACTACCTCCACTACCTCACTGTTCAATGGGCATGGTTTTCTTGCTCTGCTCATCTTACTCTGTGTCTTGGTACAGGCTTCTGTCACCTCTGAAATCCACCATTTAACAATATCCAATTTCTGCTTTGTGTCCGTCTCCTGCCTTATGCCATCCAATTTCCCTTTCAGTACTTATTGCATCCTCCCAAAGTCCGTGAAGTTTACCACCCTAGTAACTAATTTCTCTGGCTTTCCACACATTGTGATATTAAACCACATCATTTGGTGATCCCTGTCAGCTAGTGGATCCTCCACCTTTATTTCCCTTACTGCTTCCCCATTCAACAATCTCATATCTAAAGTGTTCTTTAGCATAGTAGGTACACTAACCAACCTGTGTCAGGAGACCCTCCTGGATCGTGTCCAGGAGCACTTGCTCCCTAGCACTGGAGGTGACCAGAATGCTCCAGTCAACCCCCGGCAAGTTGAAATCCCCCACGATGACCACCTTCCCTTTTCTGCATACCTTTCTGATTTGTCCCACTAATCTCCTGTCAAGCTCCTCAGACCGGTACGGCGGCCTGTATACTACCTGAAACCTCAGTTTCCTACCCCTTGAGTCTACCAAGACTCACTCAATTCCTGATAAATCCCCATCCCAGAGTCACACTTTGTCCTGTACTAAAGTCATACTCAAATATTGGTGCCTCTACATCCACACCATTCAGCTTTTAATGCCAGCATGCCTCTTCTGCTGCCATGAGCTCCCCCATCTATGAAGTCCTATTCTGCTTGTGGCACTCCTCCCAAACCAGGTAATTTTCCAGAGAGCAGCTCTTTATATCACATCAACTAAATTATTGTTAAACTCCTTATTTTTAAAAATTTTGTTGACAAATTTTTGTTTTAGTATATCCAAGGTCAGGAAAAATGAATTTGTAAAAGAAACCAAAGCCCCCTTTTATCAGTTCATTTAATCACAATACAGCATGTTATAAACTGTCCAGATTCTATGTGTAACCTAAGTCAAACAAAAATTAGACACACACGCATGCCTAACTATTTACATGTGAAGCAAATGCAGTTACTATAATTCAGTTGTAAACACCAATAGTCACAAATCGCATGTTAAGAACATTCAGTAGAATATATACAGTAGCCCAGAACTGCCTGCCTGAGAAAATGAAGTTGGTGTATTATTTGGAAAAAGTCATCACTGGGACTGTTTGCTATGGAATGTCCTGCAAAGAAGCAGAATGACTGCTCTTATGATGGTGGTGTCAAATGGCTTAATGAGGTATTCCTAGGGGCTGAGGGCACAACAGAGCTTATTTGTTATGCAGAAAGCTCCAGGAAGTGTTTAACCCATTGTACTTCTGATAGCGTTCTATGATTTCTGTACTATCCATTGGTAATCTGACACAGAATGGCTGCCAGAAGATAATGAGTTAACTTTCTGTGGGCTCAATTAACTCCTCAAGCCAGAGGAAAAATAGTGCTCTACCACCTCCTATACATACACAGGCAGAGAAGTAATGAGGCTTCAGGTGAAGAATCTATTTTTAACACTCTGTCATGTTGTTTGGTAGCAAAAATGACATCAGCCCTTTTCTGAATGCAAAACATCTGCTGGGCTATGCCCACAGCCATAAAAAGAGCTACTTCAAGCCAGAAAACAATATGAATTAGGGATAACAACAAGGGTTAAGGATAATAAAAAAATCATTTTATAATTACATAAATGGAAACGGGGAGACAAGCATATGATCACTAGTTTGATAGATAAAAAGGGATCACTAAGAAGGGATCTGGAAAAGATGGCTAATATCAAAAATGAAGTTTTTTCATCCACATTTAATAAAAATGTGGTGTGGTCAAAGCAACATCGATATGACTTTATGGGCAGGATCTATTTAACATTACAAATGTAATGAGAAGATTCAAAGCATTAGATCCAAACAAAGCACAAGGGCCTGATGGTACACACCTCAGGGTAGTTAAAGAACTGGCTGATAATTTAGCTGGTCCTTTAATAGCTATATTTCAAAAATCAGTGGATGATGGTTAGGTTGTGGAGACATGGAGGAAGGCTAACGTAGTGCCACATTATAAGAAAGGCAATAAAAAGGATCCACAGAATTATAGGCCTGTGAATTTGACATCAGTGTTGAGTAAGATTTTGGTGGGAATTATAAAGGACTACATAATGGAGATCGAACTGAGATCAGGCCTGTCAGATACAATGCAGCATGGATTTACTAAGGGCTATTCTTTTCTAACAAATTTGTTTGATTTTTGGGGAAAGGTCAGTAATGCATTAGATGAAGGTCTTTCTGTGGACGTTATGTTTTTTGATTTATCTAAAGCATTTGATAAGGTATCGCATGGGAAAATAATAAATGAACTGATTGAAGGACGGATTCCAGGTAAAATATCAAAATGGATAGAAGCTTAGTTGACTGCAGACAACAAAAGATTTGCTTAAGAGGCATTATTTCTGACTGAACCCCAGTGACTAGTGGGGTACCACAGGGGTCTGTTTTGGGTCCATGTCTTCTTAATATCTATGTGAATAGCATGAGTAGTGGATTTAACCTATGGAAGGCTAAATTTGTGGATGGTATGAGAATTGGGACTGTGGCAAATAATAGCGGAGACACAAATAAGCTGCAAGCAGCCCTTGTGAGCTTAGGGAGCTGGATTAACTAAACATGAGTTGAACTGAACTTGAGTAAATGTGCAGTCATGACATTTGGAAAATGGAGCAGTATGACAAGGTACATGTTAAATAATACATATTTGAAAGCTGTTACTGAGGGAGGAGATCAGGGTGTAACATTAAGATCTTGAAATATGAGGATAGATTGGAGTATCTGTACATGTTTACTCTAGAATATCATAGATTAAGAGGTGATATATGTTTATTATATAAGGCAATGACAAACAATGACTTATGGGATTGCCTAGGGCTGGATATGAAACATCAAGTGTATAATATGAGATCACATTCACTACAATTATCGGCTGAAACATGTAGAACAAATAGAAGGGAGTTCTGGTTTAAACAAAGAGTAGTACCAATTTGGAACTCATTTCCAGAAACAATTATAGGCAGCAGAAATATGGCAGAATTTAAAGTTAAATTGGATACATATTGCAGGACTGAGCACATGATGGAGTACAAAAATTAGACATGATGCAGACTTTATGGTCCTAAGGTCTTCTATGTCTGCATGTTCCTATGATCCTATGAAAATGCTAGTTTGCATCAATTTTGTACTGACACCTTGACAAATTTTGCGATTTTCAGCTCCACGTACTTAATGCAAATTCTTGGGCCATTACTTTGAGAGTAAGTAACATACTATATACTTTCAAGAGTGGTCTTAATGAATAGGCTGGATGTAGAACTTTGAAATGCATACCCATACTGTACCTTACCTCAAAAGAGTAATGTTAAAAGTTATAGGGTTAAGTATCAACCACCACCCCTCAGTTTCTTGTGAAATTTCAAAATATTCATATATTTAATCTTGTCAGACAGGATTTATTGTGCTTTATAATATAATTTTATGTTGTCTAAAAGGGGAAGGATTCTCCTTTGAAATGCACATGTGGTAGTGAAGTTTTAAGATAATAGAAAAGGATAAATTGATAAAAGGGAAGACACCTTTAATAGACAAAAGTTTAGCAAGTTTATACTTTTTGAGTTCTTCACGCTATATCTTCTGTGTATACTGTATATATATATATATATATATATATATATATATATATATACTAATGCAACATTTCTTTTTATTTCAAACTCTTTGAGGATGTCTCTAAACTTGTTATGTAAACATGTTGTGTGGAATTTTCCAGATCAGTTCCACAATGTCATAATTCATTTGGGAGATTTCCACCCATTCCTGGAAAATGTTGGCATTATTTGACAGTTAGTTGGTGGCAGCGGCTTTGAGGACATGGTATTTCAGGCTGGTCTTTTTGCCTCTGGCAGCATAAGGGGAGTTTTACATGGGAAGCATTACAATCAGGCATGGACTGTACATGAGCATTTTGCAGATGCCTTAGTGCAATTGCTTCAGGTCAGATTTGTAGAATATTCAACAGAACTGAATGCCACCTTTGCAGTATTGCTTGACCTAATCAGATCATGACCTCAACCCATAGACTTCCATAAACTGCTTCAGGAAGATTAGATTGTCACTTTCCAGGCTAAGTATTAGGCCTTCAGGCTGTGGATTCATCATGGTGAGCTGGGGCAATCCCACAGCTCTGGATATATTTGATTGGCAGCATTTGCTCCAGACAGCAATAAAAGAAAATAACTCTGATCTTAGACTACTGTGTTGCAAACATTTACTGCCCCTGTTCTTCACCTTCAACAAGCAAAATGATGCTTGATATGGAGCTTACTACGTGCACACATACTTGAAACTCTTGAAATTTGTCATCCAGGGTCCAGGACATTAATTGAAAAGCAAGGGCATTCAGTTCAAAGGAGCCATGACAAAGCTTCTAAGGAATCAGTTGGCAAAGCTGGTGAGCAGACATACAATCAAAGGGCTAAAATTCCAGGTGGAATCAAACACTTTGCTGCAAATCAAAGGGCCTTTGATAAATGGGTGTTAAATCGGCCACATCTAGCAAAATTCAGAGATGCACTTTTGGAGATGACTGACCTTCACAGTTCAGCCAGTAATCCATAAAAAGCATTCAAGCCATTTCAAATCATCAACTCAGAACAACATGTTAAGCTGGCCTGCTGATGCTGAGGGTTGAGGTGCTGGATGCAGCACCTTGACCACACCGGTGACCTGGGTTCAGGAGTGAGCTCTGGTCATTGAGGGTCAGCAAGGGCAGGAGAGGATTGAGCATCCAGATGATGTTCTCCTTTCCTGGGGGTGAGTGGGTGCACTCATCACAGTATCAGTGGGCCCCCAGTGGAGACTGGGGGCAGTGCAACTTGCAGCTCACTCTGTCAGGGATGGGGGTGTCAGTGGATGCCTTACACATGGGTGCGTGAGTGCGCCTGTTGCTTGCAGGGCATCATTACACATCCATAGCCCCCAGAGGCAACTGAAACACAGAAAAACCCTGGTACCATGACAGGCGAAGGTGGGCCCAGTAGACTGCCTCCACATCCACTGCTAGGTCCATCCTGGATGGTCTCTGTCTCTCTCTCCTCCACTCCCCAGCTGCCCTTCTAGATTATAGATAGAGTGCCAGAGGAGTATGGCAGTCCCACCTCAGAGGGCTTAGAACCAGGGGGTGGGGTAGTTGAAGGAGTTAGAGGTGAGTTCCTGGGAAACAGATACCAGTCCCAGGAGGATCTCAGGCAGGGTGGGACAAGACAGCTCCAAGAGACCCCACCAGAGGTCTAAGGGGCCAGAGAGCTAGAGGATAAAAAAAGTTCAATGTTTGGGTGAATAGAGTATGGGGTTAATAGTGCTTATGTAACTGTAGTTTACTTTTGGCTTTTCTTTATTCCCACCCTTGGTAGGTAAGTTGGGTAGTGAGTAGGGAGTAGAAAGCCCAGCACCAAAGGTGAGTAGAGAGCTGAAGAAGGAAGAGGCAGTGGTGGATGGTGGGTGTTGCACAGCAAGGTAAGCAGAGAACTGCTATGGGAGGCTGGCCTTTGCAGGTGATGTGGGAGGAGCTATTCCCCCACATTGAACTCAGGCTATAGCCCTCACATTCAGTGTTGGGGTGAATAAGGTCAACAGCTTAATCTGGCTCAAGGTCAGTTGGCATTTATCTGTATCCCCCTCCCCCGGGTCTTGCCTGAAAATAGGCAGAATTTGTCTAGTGCACTTACCCAGTCAACAAAAACTAAATAAAATAAAATAAAATAGAGTATGGGGTTAGTAGTGCTTAGGTAACTGTAGTTTACTTTGGGATTTTCTCTGTTCTCGCCCTTGGTAGGTAAATTGGGCAGTGAGTAGAGAATAGAAAGGCCAAACGAATTACCAATGAATGTTCAAAAGAGTATGATTACCTCCTCCAACTCACGGAGAGTATGACCAGTAGCAGACAGGAGAGAGAAAAAAAACCCAGGTGGAGGAAACCTCTGAGGATCCATGGCTACTGACCCGCCCATCCTCCGGACAAACTAAAAGGAGAGGAACCCAGGTTCTAGCAACCATAAGCTAATTTTCCAGGAAAGTGAACTGCTTGGAGAGATGATGGTCCATCTTTGAATTTGTGGATGATGCATTCTGGAAGGACAATTCTGAGGATGAAGAGGTAGGTCTATTCTGAAGGAGCATTTGAATCCTGAGAGTTGAGTAGGTCCAGTCGAAAAAAGGTGAATGTAGTCTGAGTTTCCAAGGTGATGATGATGGATGATGTCCAATGGGATTACAGAGACTAATGAGTAGGAAGAGGATGATTTGATAAAGTTGCTACCAGACTTTGAATGGCAGGAAATATGATGGGTTATGAAGTCATAAGGTAGACAATCTGACTTTGTAGAAGTTTTACCATTCAAGTTAGAATTTGGAGGTGAGGAGTTAAGCGGTGAGTAATAAGTTGCAATGTAGGCATCATTGAAGCAGATGAAGGAGTCAGACAAAATCTTTATGTGCCTGGTAGGAGTAGTGACATGAAAGATGTTAGAACGATGAAGGAAGATTGGTATATGCAGTAGAGATGGTAGCTGAATGTATATGGAATAATTGGAAGTTCAGTACCAGGAATTCGAGAGCTGTTTTGGGTATTGATATCGTAATGATACTTGTATAGGCTCTTGCTGGTCTGCTGGTAGAAAAAGTAGATATGGGTTTGTCTGTGGTGTAATTGCCCATGACATGCACTGAGGTGACCATGACTGTTTTGCCTTATGGGTGATCCAATGTCTAAATTCTGTGGGAAGCCCGGAAACAGGTATATGAAAGAGTCTATTGACTGATGTTGCAACAGGGAGTCAAGAGCGATGTAGAATGCAAGGGGTGCATAGTACTTTAGTCGAATATAGATCTGTTAAGAGGCAAGGCTGGGACAGAGAAACATCCAGATCAGTTGCAGACATTCTGATTGAGAATCAATGGGATCCTGCTCTCGGTGAAAGTGTTTGCTGGAGACAGTATGGGAGGTGAATCATGAGGGATGATCTAGAAGGACCGCTGGATGGGCAGCTGACCTGATTGATGACAATATGATGAAAGAATGCAGATGATTGTATGAAGTATGGTGACATCCAAAAGCTAGTAAACAGTGGTTTGGCTAGAATGCCTTTAGTAAGGCAGCTAAGCACCAGAGATACAACAATGGGAGTTCTGGGAAGGCAGCTGTGAAGATCTTAGGACATCCAATGACTATTGAGGAAGGAGAAGAGTAATGTGATCAACAGAGTCAGTGCTTGTAGGAAAAGCTATGAAAGGTAAAATGGTTGATGTTTGTACTGCTAGGAGGTACAGAATCTTGTGGTTCCCATTATCAGTACTATCAATGATGATTACAGAGTGATTGCAGGACAGAAGAAATTAGGTCACTTTCCATCTAAAAGATATCCTGTGAGTCATGGTAGATAGGGAGGCCATAGTGCTTGAATTGACAAGATGCATAGGGGGCATCTAGTAGAGTCAGATGAGGGATGAATTATTTCTATAGTCCAGTCAAATGGGATTCTGGAACTGATCCTGGGGAGATGAGTGGGAAGTATATATAACTCTATAGTGCCGTAAGAGTCTATGAGGCATATTGTCCAAGGGATGTTTGCTAGAAGAAGCTTTCCTCACTTGAAATGAACAAGTGAGTAGTGGATGGGAGGTGTTAGGATGGCCAGGGTAGGAGTATGAGATAGATAGATGGGAGGCATAGTTGGCCAGGTAGAAATACTGGCCTAAAATAGGTGTTAACTGCCCAAAAGAGCCTCAGCAAACATGAAGGAGCTCTGAGCCACCAGAGCAGCATGGAGAAAGAAGCTGTCCAATGGTGAAGTGGAAAGTCTGGAGCAGATGTCTGTGGACCGGAGGAAAGAGTCTGAGAAGAAGACAGAAGAGGCCAAGCATATGGACATCAACAGGTGCAGAAAGGAAAAGAATCAGGGTCAGCACCACAGAAAACTGAATCAGAATGGAAGGAAACTGCTGCAGGCCACAAGGTGGATCCATGGAAGATAAAGATGCAAATCCAGGTACCAAGCACCACAACAGTGAGATACTAGAGTCCCATGTCAGAAGATGGTGGTGAAGAACAATGCAGAGAACAGAAGGTGCAGCAGTGATGAAGCATAAGGATCCCATATCTGAAGGAGAAAGAGAACCCGCATATTCACTGGGAAGGGGCATCCAGTAGCAAGGAAGTCCAGGAGTAATTGAACTGAATGGAGGCAGAGACCTAATGAGTTGGCGGAGTCCAAATCCAGAGCATGAGGAGAGCAAGGTGGGGATGACTACAATAAGTCCACAAAAGTGCAGGATGTAGACTAGTGAGGAAGGATGTGGCAGGCAAATAGAGTACATGGGTCCCATTCCTGAAGGGAAGTGGCAACCGGGCATCAGGTAGAGAATACATAAGGTTGAAACAGTCAATTGCAGGCACAGGCTCCCAGTTCAAGTATTCGAGGTGAGATGACCTACATTTAATGCTGTGAGGCAAAATTAGGATTGTGAAAGCAAATGGAGTACAGTGGTCCTGTTCCTTGAAGGGAAGCAGCAACTGGGTATTCAGGTAGAGAATTCATAAGGTGAAAACAGTGGAATGCAGATGCGGGCATCCATCCCTGGTAGTCAGTGGGAGATGACCATTGTTCAATGCAACCAGGTAAAGTAGGATGGGGAAGGCAAATGAGGTAAAGTGGTCCCATTCCCAAAGGGAAGCCACACTCGGGTATCAGGTATAGAATGCATAAGGCTGAAAAAAGTCAAATGTAGACTCAGGCTCCCACCCTGGTAGTCGAGGCAAGACGATCTGTACTCAAGGCTGCCAAGCAGGTAGGACGTTGAAGCCACATGGAATAAAGAGGTCCCATTCCTGAAGGGAAGCGGCAGCTGGTATCAGGTAGAGAATGCAACAGTATGACATGGTAAATTGCAGACATGGCTTCCATCCCTGGTAATTGGGGCAAGCTAATCTTCACTCGATGCTGCCAAGAAAAGTTAGGGATGGAGGATGACAAGTTGTAAGTAGTAGATAGTAATGAGTGTAACGGAATCCAATCCCTGGTAGATAAGGCAAGCCCATCTTCTATCAATACCTCAGAAGGTACAAGTTAGCAAGAAAGTATGGACAAACTGCTGGTATGGGCTGAGCATGGAAAAGGCAGCCGGCTGCATAATCTTAAATATGTAAACTGTGAGGCAGTATGAATGGGAAGGAAGCAAGTCCGAGTAGGAGAATGGAAGAAGGAGTCATCAGAAACACCAGTAAGGGGGAGTTCAGAGAAATTCAGAAAGGGGAATACTAGTAGTGATGGAAGGCAATGAATTACTGAAAGCTGAGTGGGCTGCAAGGGCAATGATCCATGCGATAGCAATGGAAGTCATGGAGGCAGGAGGCATGGTTGATCAGGAACCTGAGAGCGGTTTTGGAACATGCAGGCCAAAAGGAGGAGATGTCATAGTCAAATCAGAGAAGGAAAGCAAACAATGAGGTAGTAACAGAGAATGGATGATGCTAGAAGAGTGCGTACATAAGGAGAGCCAATGATGTGGGCTTAGGGGTGCTGCAAGGGGCATGGAAGAGGAAGTATGTATGAATGGTGCAAGTAACTGGCAAGCTGGAAGGTGAAGGGCACCAGGTTAGAACAAGGAAACATAATTCTTGAAGCTAAGTAGGGTATAGGTGCTGGAGCAAAATGGTAAGGGGTGCAAGTGCCTCACTAGAGTCTGAGATAGCATGAGTATAGAAGGTAGAAGGGGAATAAATGGAGATGGAATGGAGGTGTGAGGAGTGAAATGCCCAAAAAGCAGAACCAATGGTGCAAGGGACAAGGGCAGGAACAGGGAATTGGGGTCCTGGGAAGGGGAGTCTAGGAAGAGCCAGCAGGGGCAGGCAAGGAGCCAGGCAGAAAAGAAAGGAGGACAGGGCCGGAAAAGATAAGATGTCAATAGTCATTGCCAAATCTGTCAGAATGTCAGAGTACAGCACAAACCAAGATAAATCTGGGAGCGAATATGGAGGAGAAACCATGTGGACAGCCTTGCATGAGGAAAGCAATAGGAAGGTGGTATGAGTAGTCTAGAGGGGCAAAGCCACAGGAAAGTAATGGACAACAGTATTGTACAGCAGTATCATAGCTGACAGAGAAGTAAACAGCAAACTAGTCATTAGAGTGTCTAGAGAACCAGCAGACCAGAGAATGCCAAAAAACAGAAATGGTTAAAAATTGCAGAAGCAGTAAGCCAAAGTGCAGGGCAGCAGGGCAATAAAGCAGGGGAATGTAGGTAATCATTGAGGATGGAATGCCAGCCACACTGCTGCGGCATTATACAGGGATTAAAGAAAAGAGGGAGCAAGCAAGGTAGCAGGATGAAAACGCATGGGTATAGGAAATACAAAATCACACATGACCCCACAATGCAAAGCATCATGGGCTGCATATGCAAATCACCACAGAATATTATGCTGGTTGAACTTTAAGGTACAGGAAGGCGTACTCCAAGGAAGCCAGGTGTACAGGTTGATTGGAAGGGGGAAGCATTCTGGGCCCAGCTCACTGCAGCAAGCCACCCCTACAGTACCAAATAGCCACCCCTACAGAAAGATGTGCTACATGTGAAGAACAATAATGATAAATGCACAAATCAATACAGTGACTAAAGTAGAATATGTCCTGTACAAGGGGTAAGGGAGCATAGACACTCATAACCACTATAGGAAAAAAGGGGTCAACATACAGGCACCGAAATGGCAGGCTGACACAGTCAAGGTTTAAGCTAAACCACTGCAAGGGGGGGAGAAGGAGCCACAGTCAACCCATTTGGGCCAGCCGTGAAGGAGAGAGACCCCAAACCGGAATGAAAAAAAAAATGCTGAGAATGGTACTTATGTGGTCGTCCATCAGGAAAAGAAAGCAAGGACTCCAGTACATGCTGAACACTGAGGTGTCGGGACAGGAGACAGCTATAGGTGGCCCCAAGCAGTGCAGTCAGAAGTGAGCCAGAACAGGCAGAGGAGTGGACCAGAGCAGGGCAGGGTCATTAGCCATCCTAGATGACAGAAGGGAAAAACGGCTGCATTCTGGGTGAACAGGTGTCAATAGTTCCTAGTGGATGCAGTGGCCATGTAGCAGCTTGGAGAAGAGATGCAATGTCCAAGAGGCAGATGGTAATGATGTCGCATCCAGGGAGAAGGAAACATGGAACAGCAGGCAAGAGCATTGAGAGAGGAGGAAGCGAAATTAAGGCAAACTGGAGATAGTGGAGACCAGAAAAGGGGGAGCAAGAGAAAATGAGGGACAAAAAAAGAGGAACAGAAGAATGGGAGGGGGCAGGGGAAGACAACAAGAGTAGGAAGCAGAATGGGAAGGGAAGGAGGTTCAGCCCACAAGCCACACAGAAGCCCAGACCCTGCAGTGCTGCACAATGTGCTAAGTGGAAAACTGCCATTGGAGGCTGGCCTTTGTAGGTGATGTGGGAGAAGCTATTCCCCACATTGAACCTCAGGCTATAGCCCTCTCATTGAAAAAAAAATTGATGTATCAAATCCATATTGACTCTTCTCAATCAAGAGTTTATCAACCCATTCAGTGCTACTTTAGAAGCTGAAAGATTATACAATTCATCCTCGTGAGCACCTGTTGCACCTGATATTGAAGAGAACCTATCCAGTATCACTGAACGAGGTCCAGAAATGTATGAACAGTTTGTCAAAGAAAGACTGGAAAGTGGTAAAAAATAAATATTTTGATCCATTTTCAAAAGCCCCAGTGAAAACCTTTAATGATGCAAACAAAAAAGCACAAGTAACTACCAAAAAGAATTTACAGAACTTAAATTTGAAAGAGATATATTAGGAAACTGTTTGGCCCTTTCAAACATTCACAACTTACCTCTAGATATCAACAAGTTATTAACATATCACCTGGGCCCAGTCCCATTGAGTCTAGGCAGTGCTGATGGAATTATATGGACAACACCAAAGAGCAAGTTACCCGAGGTGCTATCAGAATACTTTCCAGTGTTAGAGACTTTGAAACATCCCCCCAGAAAAAAGTGCCTCAGCACACATAGCTGATCTAACGGCAACAGTGTGGGTTATAACAGGAGACCCTGAAACCTTTAATGATCTGGCAGTGAAATTCCTGAATGTCTTCCAAAGAAATTTGCAAGAGTGGATGTTGTTGCAGATACAGTACATACAGAGAGCAGTCAACAAGGCTAAGAGATTTCAAAGAGGATTTAGGGAGATGCATATTATCAAAGATCTCAACACCAAAGTGCCAAAGAATTTCAGTTACTTCCTTTCTAATGTATGTAATAAGGAGCACCTGATTTATTTAGTCGTGCAGGTCTGGGGAGAGAAAAGCACAGGTTTGCCAGATGGCCAAGTGATCTATTTTTTGAAGATATGTAAATGCTACATGATCACCAAAGAAGGGACTGTAGTTGAGGATGATCTCTGTTCTGACCAGGAAGAAACAGACACAAAAATTACCCTTCTTGTGCAACATGCCATTACAATATGTCCAGGCCCTGTCATCATCTGTTCACCATATGGGGATACTGATATACTAGTAGTTTTACTGTCGCTATTTTTAGAATGCGAGAAAGCACATACCTGAACATTGATCATGGTAACAGTAGGAAAATATTTGACATTAACAAGTGCGAAATGACAACTGCAACAAAGAAAGCCTTAGTTTCCATGCATTCACTTGCAATGACTATGTTTCTGCGTTCTTCAAAAAGGGTAAGAAGATTTGCTGGAATGTCCTTCAAAGGTACCCCAAATTCCTGGATACCTTTCAGAAACTTGGGAGTGATTGGCAAGTGGATAAGGGTCTTGTAGCTCTGTTGGAGGAGTATGTCCATAAACTGTATGGAAGGAATCAAGTTACAAGTGTAAATATAGTGAGGCAGCAGATCTGGGACAAATATAACAAAGACAACAGAATAAATTATCTGTGTCTGCTACCACCCTACCAAGAAACCCTGATATTACATATTCTATGAGCCAACTGCATCTGCTGAGTGTGGAGGCTTTCTTTTGTTGCAGTTATCAATGCCTGAAATTTAGCTTTGCATGGCTGGACTGATGATCTCAATTTAAAGTGGACAGACACACTATTTCCAGATGATGTTATGTCTCTGCTCTATAATGCAAATGATGAGGACTCAGATGAGGACCAAGATGTATATGATTACCAAAGTGATATTGGTGTATCTGATGATGAGGAAGATTTTTTCTAGATAGACAAGACTAAGTTCCACTACTTTACCAACAGTCATATTTTAAGTTGACATTTTTTTAAATAAAAATGTTTTGTGTAAATAAAGGTGTTTTTTTTTCCTTTTAGATAAATTTCTTTTTAAAAAATACTTTTAAAATTAACCATTGAGGTAACTTATGGGTATGCATCTTAAAGCTCTAACTCCCATCTATTTATTGAGATCACACTTGAATGCATATTTAAGTTAGTTTCGAAGTAATGGCCCAAGAATCTGCATTAAGTATGTGTAGCTGAAAATCACAAAATTTGACAAGATATAAACTTGCTAAAATTTCATCTATTAATGGTATCTTCACTTTTATCAGTTTATCCACTTATATTACCTTAAGACTTCAAAACCACATATGCATTTCAAAGCAGAATCCTTACTCTTTCAGACAACATAAAATTATATTATACAGCACAATAAATCCTGTCTGTCAAGATTAAATATAAGGATAGTTTTAAATGTCACAAGAAATTAAGAGTAGTGGTTGGTATTTCACTCTATAGCTTTTAACATTAATCGTTTGAGGCAACATATGGGAGTTCATTTTAAAGCTCTAACTCCTGCCTATCTCCCGCCTATTCATTGAGACCACACTTAAATGTATATTTCACGTAATCTTGAAGTAATGGCCCATGAATCTGCATTAAGTACGAGGAACTGAAAATCGCAAAATTTGTCACGGTGTCAGTACAAAATTGATGAAAGCTACCATTTTGCCCCAGTGTTCATGCAATAAACAGACAGATTATGAGTTTTGGGTATATCTGCTACATTAAACAACCATCTGCATTTATTTAGCTCTTAGGTGACACCCCACCTCATCTATACCTGGTCTATACAGGGTACTTTTTATTCAATATCCGTTTCTAAAATGTTTCATGCATACAGGCAGACTTTCACAAGGCCCTAATATATGTGCCAAACTCAATCTAAGGTGTTAGAAACCCATTCCTAAAGTCATTTAAAGATGGGGGAACAGTTTTTTCTTTAATTCTGATGTTGTTAGGGACATGTACTGGTGCTACAAAAAGCAGGGGGAATGTTTGAAAAATGAAACATCAGGGAGCATCCCTGTCAGTACACGTACACAATGAGGAGCTGGAGATTAAATCAGTAGTATATGCAGACAATGTGTGCCTGACACTAGCAGACATGGTGACAGATACTATAGTAGCTCAGCTATTGGAGGAATTTTCAGAAATTACAAGTTCAGCAATAAATGACTTCAAAAGCAAGTGTCTCCCAATTGGGACAACAGACTCCATTAAAACTGTATATGAATATTCCAATCCAAAATCAGTGGCACAAAATCTTGGGGATATTTTTTGGGCAAGATGATATGAGTTTTTACAATTGGCAGATATTATTAAAGGAAGTGAGGATTGAAATAGACAGGTGGATCTCTTGGCACATGTCAAAACTTAAACACATTTATATGGTTAAAACCTTCTTGGTAACAATATGTTTGCACATTTGAGTGGTATTTCCACCACCTAAGCAATTAGAGACTGCACTGTATAGTTGTTTTTTCAGTGTATTTGTGGCAGTCGGCTGAACCTAATTAAGAGAGGAATAACTTGTTTTCCTATTAAAAAAGATGGGCTAAATATGATTAATCCCTTAGTTTTCTTTGTTTGTATATTTATGTACTCAAACATTAAACCCATTTTACAGAAATTACAGAGAATATGGGTAACATATTTATCAGATTTTGTCCAGCCCTGGTTAAATTATTGGGAGTTGAATTCAGTTATCTCTAAACAGCAATCATTAATTGAACTACTTCCATATATGCAGAACTGTTTTGGCAAATTTAAGTTATGGCATATCACTAAACAAGCATTAATTTAACTAACAAGGAAAGAGTTACACGCTCACATTCTGTCCAACATTTATTATGAATCTCCTCTTAAGGGAAATAGAGATCCAAAAGAGGTGACCCAGATCAGGGAAATGCCAGCTAATACTAGACTGGCAGGAAAAATGTGGGATATACTTTGGTTCTGTACACACAACAAACTAAATGTTAAGAACAATCTAAAACATGAAAATACCAGTGAAAGATTTTGTCCTAGAAGTGAGATATGTATAGATCAACTTGAGACTATGGAACATTTATATTTTGAATGTCCCTATATTTTGGCATTTTGGTCAGTTTTGTATGGTAAATAGAAATAAATCACCCTTTTTATTAGTTACCAAAGAGATATTGTTCTTAGGGATTCTACCACTAAAATAGAACACATATGACCAGGGTACAATGCATGTAATTCTACTACTTCTAAAATACCATATTTGGCTTACAAGGTGTCAATTCACATTTCAAAAAAAACAAGAGATGTCAGCAGAACAATTGTTCTGGACCATGCACAAAGCACTTATAGGGATAAAGAGATATGATAATATACATTGTACAGTGTCAGCATATCAGAAAAGGTGGGAACTGATGAGTTGGGTAGAGTCAATGTAACTGAGAAAATGAGTGTATTAGATGAATTCAAATCTTTGATTTCTTTTTTGTCTTTTACTTAAAGTTACAATTACATTTAAAGCATGATGCAGGTACATAAAGCTGTTATTGTCTATCTGGGTAGGGGGTGATTTAAAGGATTCAATGTATTATATTTTAGTTTTGTATATTGTTTTCATGTGAGGTAACATGCTCATATTATCATTTATTTCAGTAGTCTTAAATAATTCCACTACTCTTCAGTAGTGGGGTTGGGGGGTAGTATGTATGAATACTCATTTGGTTTATTTTATGATTTACTTATTAGTTTATAATGACAAGAATTTACTGAATTATGTTTGATTTTTGAAGTTTAATAAAAATTTCCCCTGAAAACAGGGAGACTTTGGTGATATGCCTTTCTTTAATAAATATGTTTCAACTTCAAAAGAGCCACAGAATAGTAATGCCGATTGTGTTGTGGAGTTAAGTTTTAACACCTAGCTGAGCAGCATCCTAAGGTGTGCTTTCAGCTTTGTTAATCCTGTCTGTGGGGATGGGGTCTTGTCAAAAAATGCAGTTACTGTAGTTTTCTAATTTCTGATATGAAAGCTCAGGCATCAATTTAAACTCCTTTAAACTCCGAAATTCTATGCATTTATCATCTAAATTTCTAATTAAATGAGGCATGTGGGTCAGTGTACAGGCACTAAATGTACCATGCAAACACAGAGCAATCTGCTTCACACACACAAGGTCAAGTTTAACCTCTGAATACATTCCTAGGGGAGATGTAACTGACTGTGATGTAGAAGCTGTGTTCCACATTTGCACGCTATACAATCATGCACTACCACACCCAATGATATACCCTAGTACCTGTTGACTACTGATGCTAATGCTGAGTCCAGTTTCACTTGCTGTATTTTGAGAAGGGAGATGCTGGGACGAGTGCAAACATTTTTACAGTCACTGCAATAGAGATAAAGACATTGAACTGGTCCCCTATTGATATACTCTGCTGGATGCATGTGTTTAACTTTGAAAAAAAAGCAAGTCCTCTGAAATTTCACTCCCCCAATATGTATTCCACAGAACATTTAACCTGTGTCACCTTAGTGCATCAAAATGGCTATGCAAGAGTGTGGTGTGTCGGTGCTGAGTGTGGGGAGGCTTGGAGTATAACTCTAAATGTTGTAGATGATGTCACTTTCACCATGTCAGGACTCCCGGGGGGGGGCATTTGGCACTTGTGTGAGCTTGCAGATGTAAGTCAAGTACACACTTTTACCAAGTTAAAGGTGAATGCTTTACCTGTTTTTGTATATGTGCATTGTCACTGATGTTGTCTCCATCTTTATGTCTGAAAAGAAGTTCCATAGACACCAAGAATGAATTGTCCAAGAGAAGAGGGACCAGTCCAAAGTTGCAGTCTTGGTGGTGGCAGCTTGGAGGCACCAAGGCCACTCTTTATCCCAAACTTCCTGTCCTCAAAGGTGAGAAGCCAGGGTGCCCACTATAAAGATGATGCCATGGAGTTGTGGGCCCTACAGGAGTCATCAAATGTATATGTGTCATGGGAGGCACTGTGTGACAGCTGTATACAGCAGCAGGCTTGAATGTACAGCCACCTTGTGACTGTCATCTGTGTTCTTCTTGTTCCAGCACTATTAGGTGATGCTTAGAAGGATGGTGATGGTGATGGTAGAGAGGTGGTACACCCCCACCCCCATGGGATTTAGCAAAGATTTCCAGGAAGAAGAGAACTAGAACCCCTTTGTCTAGCTGTATTTTTTGTCTGTTGATCGGACACACTCATTTTGTTTTATTATAGGGGAGCAGCATCTCCCCTATAGTTAGGGTTGAATAGGCTGCTTACAAATATATCTAAAAATAAATATTAATATACTTTAATACATTTGTCTTATTTTTATTCCAGCAGGCGATGACATGCCACCTGCTGGGACTTTCATAAATGGAGAATGTTACATAGTGTTTCCAAGGGCCTCCTGTCCTAGACAGAGAATGTGATATAGTAGTTACAAAGTTCCCCTCTCTTAAACTGAGAATGAGACAGATTGTTTACAGTGACACCCTTTCTTAAACTTAGAATGTGATAGAATGTTCACAAGAGCACTCTCTCTTAAACTGAGAGTTTCATATAGTGTTTCCAGGGGCCCACTCTCCAACACTGAGAATGTGACAGTGTTCACAAGGGCACCCTCTCCTAAACTGAGAATGTGACAAAGTGTTTTCTGGGGCTTCTTCTCCTAAACTGAGAATGTGACATAATGTTTCCAAGAGACCCCTCTCCTAAACTGAGGAATGTGACAGAGTGTTTACATGAGCACCCTCTCCTCAACTGAGAATGTCACTTAATGTTTCCAAGGGACCTCTCTCCTACACTGAGAATGCAACAGTGTATTAACAAAAGCACCCTCTCCTAAACTGGGAGTGTCCCATAGTGTTTTCAAGGGTCCCTTCTCATAAACTGAGAATGTGACATAGTGTTTTCCATAGGGTCCCTCTCCTCATCTGGGAATGTAAAAGGCTAATAGGTACAATGTGTACCCCTCGTCGGTCAAAGCCATATTCCCTGGCTGGTTGAATCATTACTATTCAAATGGGAATGACATAGAGTGTTAGCAAAGGACAACACACAATCCCCAGGAATTCCAAAGTGTTACAAAGTGCACATTAGAATGCTTATTTCACTAGATCACCTATTACTTGCTGCATCTCTGAACTGCTTTCCCCAGACCATGTTCGATGGTGGCAAATTTACAGTATAAACACTGAATAGTGACATCTGAATATCACTGCAGAAAAGTTTGTGTCTGAAAAATTCTGATATAAGAACAAAGCAAAGAAAAAGAAAATGAAAAAACTGACATAGAAACACAGAAGTTGTTGGCAGATAAGGACCTCCTGGTCCACATAGTCTGCCCTATTTTTTCTTCCTTCTGAGTCACCTCAGAACCTACTTGGTCCTTGGTTCCCTCCCTCATATGCTTGACTTCTACTATCCTCTGGTGTCTATCCCATGCGTTCTTTAAACCTGTGACTGGTTTAGCCTCTACTAATTCCACTGATAGACAGTTCCAAACACCCAACACCCTTTCAGTGAAGAAGAAATTTGTCCTAAACCTTCCTCTCCAGTTTCTTAGAATGACCCCTTGACCTTGAGCTTCTCTTTTTCTGAAAAATGCTACCTTCCAGTACCTTGTTTGTACCTGTGAGATATTTGAATATTTCTATTGTATCTCCCCTTTCACTTCTTTCCTCTAGGGAATACATCCTTAATTCTCTGAGTCTTTCTTCATAGGGCTTCTGATGTAGGCCTTGCACCATTTTGGTTGCCCTCCTTTGCACCTCCCCCACCCTGGAGATGTCTTTACGGAGGTGGGGCATCCAGAATTTGACACAGTACTCAAGGCGGGATCTCACCTATGATCTATATGGGAGTATTATTACCTCCTTCTTTCTGCTGGTGATACCACTGCCTATGAACCAAAGCATATTGGTAGCTTTAGTCACTGCCTTGTCACACTGTTTATCCACCTTCAGGTCATCAGAAATGATTACCCCCAGGCCTCTTTCCCTAGTCTGTGACTGCTAGTTCCTCTCCTCCTAGTTGGTACTGAGCCACTGGGTTTCTGTGCCCCAAGTACATGATTTTGCACTTTTTCACATTGAAGCCCAACTGCCAAATGTAGGGCCATTCTTCCAGCTTATTGAGATCTTTCCTCATTCCCCCCCCCCACAGAATGTCCACTCTGTTGCAGATTTTTGTGTCATCTGCAAACAGGCACACGTTCCTTTCCAGTCCTTCCACAAAGTTGATAATAAAGACATTGAGGAGGACAGGCCTAGTACTGACCATTGTGGCACTCTCCTGGCACTTTGCCTTCCCCAGAGGGGACACCATTTACCACCACCCTCTGACTTCTATTCTCCAGCCAAGTCTCTACCCATCCTACTACTTTAAGACCTACTCCACAGCTACTCAGCTTGCTCACCAACCTTCTGTGAGGGACAGTGTCAAAGGCCTTACTGAAATCCACATAGGCCAAATCAGCTACTCTTCCCCGATCCACTACTTTGGTAACCCAATCAAAGAACTCAATCAGGTTTGTCTGGCAAGCCCTTCCCTTTGTGAAACCATTTTGACTCGGATCCTGTAGTCCCTTAGCCACAAGGTATTCCGTCAGCAGTGATTCCATAACTTTGCCCATTACTGAGGTCAGGCTGACTGATCTGTAATTGCCTGCCTCCACCTTGTTTCTACTTTTGTGAAGTGGAGCTGTGAGCCCTCGTCCAGTCTCCTGGTACCACCCCTGTTTCCACTGATAGATTAAACAGGATTGCCAAAGGTGCACCTAGCTTCTCCCTGAGCTTTCTCAATAACCTGGGGTGTACCCCATCTGGTCCCATTGCCTTATCCACTTTCAATCATGATTGTTCTTTTAGGACCCTTTCCACTGTAAAAGGGCTCATATCTATCTACCTACCCTTACTGCTTTAGACCTGCATCTCAGGTCTGCTGCCTGGCCCCTCCACTGTAAAAAACAAGCAGAAGTATTTGTTCAACATGTTTGCTTTTTGGTAATAATCATCTAAACAAACACCTCCTTCCTCTTTCAGCTTAACTATCCCTCCATTTGTCTTCCTCCTGTCACTTATGTATCTGAAAAATGTCTTATCTCCTTTTTTATGTTGGCTCACGGTTGAGTGCCAGTCAACAAATTGCAGTAGTAGCAGATCTGGAGGTATGATCACTGTCGACAAATGCAGGGCACGCATCAGTAGGTGTGTCCCTATTTTCCCAATAAGCCAGCATGCAGGTGCTGACACCAGCATTATGTAAAGTGGTCACCACATCTAACAAAAGTGCCACTGCAATGAGAGCCAAGCTCATCATGCAGAGGCACAATAACACACCTCCCGACGTGCCTTTGCTGGTGCAATTGTCCAATAAACATGGTGGCACTGAGTGCCACCGTGTACACTGCCAACTTCAGGAGTGCCCAATCCTCGTGTTGACATGCCCCAACCCACTTCATTTGCCGACTAGGGGAGCCCACTTCCCATCAGCATAATGCTCCCCTTTCCATTCCAATTGTGTGCCGAGGGAGTGCCCAATTTCAACATTGCCATTTTTCCACATGTCCTTATGAACAGTACAACTGTCATTTTACATAACCTGGCCAAAATGTGTTTTTGTGCTTCAAACACAGAATAGCATGGTCACTGTTGGAAATCAGTTTTAGGGGCAGATTAAGAAAATGACAGTAACACCATTCATAAGCAGAAGTTCTAAAATGCCTATGTTGAAAATTTGGTGATGAAAGTCCAGAAAATGACATTGTTACAGACATGCATTGTGTAGTTTCCACGCACCATTGTAACTTCAGAAATTTGCAATATTTTCATGCCAGATTTTGAACATTGGCATTTTTTCACACCTCCCTATGAACAGTACAGCTGTCATAATTCACATCCTGCCCAAAATGTGTTTTCGCTCCTGTGGCACACAATGGCACGGTAGCTGTGGGAAATCAACTTTTGGGACAGATTAACAAAATTACAATGCCACTGTTCATGAGGGGAGGTCCCAAAATGCCTATGTTGAAAATGCAGTTAAAAGAAATCCCAAAAATAATTGGGTTACATATGTGTGTTACGCAGTTTCTATGCATGCTCATGACTTCACCAATTTTTGATATTTTCACTCCAGATTTTCAAAGTTGCCATTTTTTATGCCTCCTCATGAACAATACAGTTGTCATTTTTCACATCCTGCCCAAAATGTGTTTTCATGCCTGGGTGCCAAATGGCATAGTCACTGTACAAAACCACCTTTCAGCTAGCAGACTGATAGTGCTACTTTTCATGAGGTGGGGTCACAAAAAGCCCATGTTGAAAATTTAGAGTGAAAATACCAAAAAATGCCTATGGCATTTAGGGTTTCCAAAAGTAACACCCCACCCTGTAGAGACTGACAGGTGTCAGGGGTGTGACTTGGGATCATTGGCTGTAATGCTCATACCATTCCACCCCCACCCCCACCCTGCAGCCAATGACAGTCATCAAGGTGTGCTTTGGAGTGTTTGGCCCTAAAGATCACCCCATTCTCCTATACTGCACTCATCTCAACATATTTCCTTATGAAATGGGGTAAGTATAAACCCCAAAGACCCTGAAGCACATCACATCACTTGTCAGTGTCTACAGGGTAGGGTGAGGTAAAATGGCATGAGCATTATAGCTGATGACCCGAAGACACACCCCAATGCCTGTTGGTCTCTGCAGAGTGGGGGTGGGGATGGCATTAGTTCAATACTTTACTGCCATTCCTATTATGCATCTCTAACTCCTGCAATACTAATGCCAATGCCAGCGAGACAACATTTGGCATTGACAAATGCTTGTTTAGAGATGTGGCAATATGTTCCTCTGTTTGTGATTTAGCTCTTCTAACTGCCCTCCCTGCCTCCTTTTGTAACTCCTGATAAGCCCCCCAAGTCCATGGCTGAAGCCATGGTGCAATATCTTTGAAAATGATGATGTCTACCACTGTAAAGCAGTATGACCATCAGACTTGGTTCTAGATTAGTTCAGTACCTTGCTTCTTGTAGGGTCCTATAGGACCTACTCAAAGCAGTACACACATTGGGTAGTCATTGAACATGTCCACTGGATGTTGATGAGAAAGAGCTATAGGTACCCAATTCCCTTAAATCTTGTGAAAAAATGTTAAAGCATGAAAAAATATGTGTTAAAAAAACTTATTTATTAAAATAAAAAAAAAACTAAGTCTGAAAAACAATTTTCAGACGGGCAGTGTGCTTTAGTTTTTTTTTTTGGGGGGTCTCATTTATTCTTATGCTTTTTAAATTTATTTTACCTAATTTGATGGCTGAGGTTCATACTGCTCCTTCTCATGAATACAAAACTGGTTGTTTTCCAAACTGTTCATAAGAACCGGCCTATCGGAGCAACAGTTGGATTTCCACATGCAACACTGGCTACCCAGGTTTGGGAATAGACTCAAGTTGTTGGAGGGCCGGCCTGGGGGACATCCAGTGGACTGGTCTTCTTCTCCAGGGGTAGGGATTGGTTCCCATCCAGTTCTTGACTAACCCCTGGCGGAGGCCAGGGGTACCACAAGCTACCGGCGTGCAGCAGTTCCAATGGGACAGGGTGGATGCTGGATATCTTTGCACATCCCTGCCTCCCATATACAGGAAAAACACTCCCACAAGTCTGCTGCCTCCGTGAAGCCTGCCTTCAGCTTCAATTACCCTCCTGACTTGCTCCCCCAGATAGTTACATTGATCGCAGCACCTAGCCAGTGCTGCGACCCCACCCTTTGAGGGGCAAGTCGGGGAGTTTCAGAGGGGAGCACAGTGGGTAAGATGGAAGTACGAAGGTGCTGTGACCAGGCAGATTTTGGTGGGAGACAAGCGGGGGATAAAAAGATAAAATTGAAAAAAACAAAAACAATTTGTTCATAAGTCCATTTCTGGACACTTTTTTTGCCCTTAATAAAATCTAAGTCCCAGTTTCGTGACATAGATATTTTTCTATATTTTTCATTTATTGCAGTAAGAGAAATGCATTGAGGGGAAAGCTAAGGATCACATTGCAGAACATTAAGAAATTGCAGTGCAGAACATTGAAAAGTCACAATAAGGGACCTCACAGACACTATGGGCACTGTGGATTGGGTTATGAGTGACAGGGGCTGTAGAGGTTTGGTAAGGGTATGGAGGGTTTATTATATGGGACGATCTGAAGTGGGTGGAGAATGTACCTTAGCCAGTGGGTAGGGCACATGTTTCCCAGTAGATAGTGGCTAAGAGATACTGGTGGTGGGTTTGGGAACCAGAAATAATTTTGTTTTCAAGTTCAGGCAAGCAGCAGGTGGCAACAAGTGGTCAGATAGAACACCTGCAACCAGTTCTTTTTGAGTTTGGTTGGATGGGAGAAGGATACTTGAGGTGGGATTGGAACCTGCTGCTGGTTCTCTTATAGTTTAGGTGGGTGGAGTCTGTACCAGTGATGGGGTTAAGCACCGGCCCCTAGTTCTTTTACAAATTAGGTGGGTAGTGGTACTAACAAGGATGGTCTGCTGACAGGTGAACATACTTTGGAGGGATATTGCTGGCAGTGGTGACAGGCTCCTAACTATCAGCAATTTAAGGAAAGCGGGGAACAATTTTTGTGGCTTAAAACTGCACAAAAAAACAGTGTTGGGTCACAGAATATGGACACACCCTAATAAAGCTGAAGTACCAAACATCACTTTTACAAAAATCCAGCTATGAACAGCATGTTGAAAAAAAACTGTGCATGCATGAAAACAGTATTTTATTTTCTTCCTAATATAAAAACTACACATTTTCAGTAAAGCCACTTATCAAAAATTTTCAAATTTCTAATCCCAGCATTTTGTGTGCCATCAGAGATAGAAAAGAAATGCTTTAATTCCCACATTTATGTGTATTTTCAACTTTCTAGAAGTTCTAAACTGCACAATCTACTATTACCAGATCTATATGATCCACAAATCCTTACACTGACTTTTATCATGCCAAATTTCAGGCTATTCCATCCAGGAATGACTGTGTTATTTGTTATTAAGGTGCAAGGATAAGGGTTTATCATTAAACTGCCTACTCAGCCCTAATGAGCACTGTTACCACACCCCTATAATACATGTTTTACTTAACTAGCAATTTCTGTCAATGAATTATGAATATAAAAAGATATGCGGCTTCAAATTACTACAGTATTTAACTCATAAAAACAGCTACATTGTGGTGCATCTTGAGTTCCTTTAAAGATGTTGCATGAAATTACTGTTGTATCAACATATTAGGTACACACATAACGTTTTTTGTTATTGTCATTATTCAGGTAATCCTTTCTCCCTTCTGACATGGAAATACAACCCCGATTCCAAATTTACTCAGGTTATAAAAGAAACAGGAGCCAGTTCTCATTTTCATACCTATACAAATAAATGTTCTTAAATCCAAAGTAACTGATAAACGTAACAGCTGATTATCTTAATAATTTACCTGCATTCTCTCCAACATTCTTTTGTTCTCCAAATTTATTGGTGACTCACAGATTATATAAAATGTTCCTTCATTTTTTCTTAGATTTCACTTTTGTGCATGTTACTGACATGGCAAATTGGATTTACTTCAACATAAACTTTTGCCTCCATTGACTTATCAGTCCCAACAATTATTTATACCAATAATATTACAGTAATCTGTTTTTGTTTTTATGTTTTGTTTTTTACTGGCTAATCAGTTTTAAATAAGATCAGTAATAAGAATGATCAAAGTCAAAACCAAATCTGATTCTTCTACCCATCTCCTAGTAATTGTGTCTTCTGACATACAGTATGTCTAGTTTCTAAAGGTTGGCCCCTAAATCCAGTCACTATGTTAATTATCAAAATAATTTCCATCTTTTCTCAGAGTTATATTTCACCACCAAACTGATTGCAAGGTATTTCTATTTTAACAAAAAACATCAAATAACTGCTTTGTTTCTTGAAATCTCACATACAGCAATATCCAACAAAAAGTAAGCCTTCCCTTATAGAAATATAAGTGTGCTGTGTACATGCACAATACATTCCACATGTTTAATTGTGCAATGTTTGCATGCTGTTTGCGTACACAAAGTGAGCATATGCGAACGAGGTCTAAAAAGCAAATCAGGTTTGCATGCTGCAAACTTGACATGTGTGCAGCAGGTAAGCTGATGTGAACATCTTCTAAAAATCATATCTGGTTCACGTTTTGCATGCTTGACATGACTAGAGATGCAGCAAAGTTTAACTTTGCTAGTGTAGTAGAGGCAAAGTGGCCACTCCACCTCAACATACAGCTACGCGAAGTGCCCATTGAAATGCTGTACTTCACCACTTCGTGTTATAATGACTTCATGTTATGATGACTGCACATTACTTCACTTTATTTTCTTTTAAAGGTGGAGTAAGTGAGCATTGTAACAGCCCACAGATCACATGCTTCAAGCAGGAAGTTAATCATGCAAAAGATTGAAAGACTTTCACTTTCACCTTATCTAGTGTGGGAGAAAGAGATGTGTTTGAGAGGAGACAGAGAGATAGCAAAAAAAATAAACCCCGCATCTGAAATGGAGCACCCTCCAGGCTAGTGGTCCTCTCCCTGAAGCAGGACGTACTGGTGCCAATGGAAGCACCACCTCCAGTGGCACTTACAAGCACCCCCACCAGTGCCACCATCTACTGTGGCCCCTGTGCCAGTGGCTCAGCAGGTAGTGAGGGAGGAGCCACAGCAGTCTCAGTTGCAGCAGCAGGTTTCCCCACCCCCAGCCCCAACTGAGCACCAGCAGCAGCTAGCAACAACATCTGGGCCCTCCCCATCTGTGCCTTGTCCTCTCTGCAGCTAATTACTGTGCGAGTTCTTCACTATACTGCCTGTGGACACCAGTGTAGTGAAATGCAATCTGTGTGGTGAGGTGGTGCACTGTGGCCCCAAGGGACGTCATCTAGGCACAGGTGGATAGCGCACCCACCTATGCAATCACCACCATGCAGATTGGCAGGCCAAGCTTACTGAACAGGGCAGGAATGCACCTGCTGGCCCTGCTGGGCAACAGGTGTCAGCACGGCCTCCACCTGCACATGGTGTCAAGCAGGGCTGGGCCATGGTGCAAGCAGCTGCTCCACAACCTGTAGGTGACAGTGGCAACCCTGCATGAATACCTGCCACACATGTCAATTTGGGCCTGATGTGCAGTGAGTTGGACCATGTCGACCACCGGACTGACAACATGGAGCAGCGGTTGGAGCACATGGAAGGCAGTAACTCCAAATAATGGGCATGCTTCAACTGCTGCTCTCACACCATAACACTGAACATTAGTTTTTGTTTGTTCTTGCACCCACCACCCTCTCCATGAAAAAAATAGTTCCTGATGTTGACCCTGATCTGTTCCCCTCAATCTTCAAATTTTTCCCCCTTGTTTGCGACATCTCTTTTTCTGAAATATGCTACCCTCTCATATGTTGTTACTTCCCTTTTGATATGTGATAGTTTCTATCATGCCCCCCCTTTCCTTGCAGTTATACATATTGAGCTTTAGGCTCTACAATATTTGAGAAACCGGTTAACTTGTTGTCATGGGTTGAACTTGGGGCAATACTCATGCCATCAGCAACTTCACTACCACCAGCAGGGACAACAGCATCTTCAACTATGATTGGAGCTACTGACTGTGCTGAGAAAAACATAATCAGAGAAATCCCTTTACTGGTATCAACTATGCACTTCTGCTGCATACTACCATGCCCATAGCCACTCTTGTCACTGGCAGCATTGCCTTGGCCAGAAAGATCTTTGCATGCTCATCTCTTTGCAGGCAATTTTTGGAATTACACAGAAGATTCACAGCTAATTGAGATTTCTGAAATTTGGGGTGGATGGGAAGACAAAAAACATTGACAGTGGCTTACAGATGCAGATTGGGCATTAAACAGATGCAAATGCACAGGCGCAGATTGCACACGATAAAGAGATGCAGCCACACAGGCACAAATAAACCTTAAACAGTGGTCACACAAATCCAAAATGGGAAAAATAAATTATACCTTTTGCGGGTTGGGGAGGGGTACTGAAGTAGCAATTCACTAGCTAGATAGAAGGAAGCAGAAAAATATACTGCAGGTGGATATCTGATTTAGGGTGTGGCAATTACTGTGTGACACAATAAAATGTGTCTGACTTGATGGCACACACACACACTCACACACTACAGGTAATGCACAGAAAATATAACAGTGCAGTACGCTATATAAACAGATCTTTTAAACAGAATGAAAATATGTATTGCACCACAACAAACAGAAAATAATTATCAAAAATTATTTCAAGTATTCCTGTGTGTACATAAACACAAAAATACAAACACACACTACTAGTACAAAACAGTGAGAAAGACCATCTTTCTCATGTGAATCTCACTCCACCACAGATACACCTCTCCCCCGAAGCACACTTCAACAGTGTCTGTCAGTACACAGGCTGAATGTTCTAAATCAACATTCAAAATGCACACAAACGCAATCAACACTCAATGATGTAAGCACAGGAGGGTTTCCTATAGTCGATGTACTAAATTTGGAACAAAATAATTAGATCAAAAGTCATTTTTAAAGCTTTTTTGATGATTTTATTGTCAGAACTCTGAGAGCAAACTATCTCCAGCTTTCCACTACACACACACTATGCAGAACTGAGGCAGTGCAAGACAATATAAAGCCCATGTGACCTGCCATCCCATGAATCAATGCAAAATTTACCTCAAATAGCAATAAACAGGTGAAGCAAAGCGAAGTCCATTACAATCAATGGCACGTCACGTTAAAATTAAGGGGAAGGCTGTAATAGAAGGTGAAGTAGTGTAAAGCCCATTGGAAATGATACACATCGCATTCAAATTTATAGACAGAGTAATTTGCTTTGTGTTGCTGAGAGCTACGTGGATTGGGCATAATATGCAAAGTACTCCATGTAGCGAAGTGGGAGCACTACGCCAACCTCCAGACATTAATGTAGCAGTTTAGCTGATGTGAACATCATTTAAAAATCACATCAAGTTCACGTGCTGCATGCTTGCCATGTATGCAGCAGCTAAGCTGGTACACATCTCTTCTAAAAAAAAATCAGTTTCTATTTCTTATTCTACTGCTAGCAATTAGAGCCATTAAAATACATTTTCCATTGCATTCTTATTAAATGAGGTAAACTCATTAATCTGATCCATTTGCAAGTTGTTTAATGGCTTTTGATTTTTGTCATTAAATCACCATTAATTTGTAAAGTATTGTTTGCTTATTACATTAAATGCCTAGTATTTAGTCAGTCAACATCCATTTTTCCAGATGTGAGAAGAGGGGGTCTTTGTGTTGTGAAGCCTGACCTTTTGTTTTGGGCCATGCAAATCCCCTTATGCATATTTAGTGCTACAACTGTGTTTCTCCATGACTGTTTTGGCTCACTAACTTTCCTTTTTTAATTCTGTATGGAGCATATACACTATGCCCATGCTCAGCACTCTTTGTGCTGAGTAGGGTCTTGCAAGCATGCACCATACCTAGCATTTTGTCACCGAAGTGAGGGACATGGACACTCTAAATGAGGGACACTAACGCTCACAATGATCAGGACACATCTTGAAACATGGAGAGATAATACCTCAGAACACAGTGGAAACCATTGTATTTACTTGTACTGATATTAACTTCTGAGTATGAACTTCTGCCATAAAGCAGGGGTGCCACTTATGTAGGCCAGAGGGGGCAGATGCCTCCCTCCATTTGTGCCTAGGTTGTTCTTATGGTGTAGAAATACTGACATTAAATTTAGATGTACTCTTTTGCATAATATGTGCCCCCCCAGCTTGTGTGCAGTCACGCTGCAGGTGCACTCCTGACTCAACTGTGTCTGTATTGTGTTGTTCACTCTCTCCACCTATTAGTGGCAGTAACATCACATGTGACATGAAGGAGCCCCAGCAAAGCAAGAGCACATGAGTCATGCAAGTGTGACACTGTCTTTCCCTTTGCAGAGTAGACAGTCTGCACAATACATCCTGGAGGAGTCAGTGACCACTGAAATCTCAATAGCAATACTTTGGTTGCATTTTTTTTGGTCTATTCTTAATGTGTCTATGTCTTCCCTGGTGGCTAAAGGGACAGATGGTGAACTAGAAGCTAACTCAGGACTATGCTACCTCCCGACATTACTAGGCATGCCTCGCAAACAAAAAAACAGCACAGATCCCCGTGGCAGCACGCTAGGCCTAGCAACAGTGGTGACAGTAGTCTGGGCTGCCTTCATAGGCCTTGATCACTGCAATTTGGCAGTACCCATGGCAGCAGCCAAGCAATAAGCAAGCTACACAGGTTGGGTGAGTTTGTTTGGTGAGGTAACTTGGTCACAGACCATGTTGGGGACCTGGGATGGTCAGTTCTAGCATCCAGCTTCTGGCAGAAGGACAGAGGAGGAGGAGGAGTGGACTGAAAACTGGGCTGGTGGCATACTGGGCCAGGCCACAGGTTCTAACCAGATGGCTGGGTAATTACAAATTAATGTTTTTACAGGGGGCTTCGGGGCAGAAGAAGGACTAAAATATTGTAGTGTTTTTCATGTTTCTGCACTTTTGGGTGGCTTCATGATCCATATGGGATGGGTATTGAATCAAATGGAGTTGGGGAGAGAAATTAGGAGAAAGGTTTTTTGGGAGGGTGGTCAGAACTTAAGTCAAGAAAAAACTTGATTAGTAACTGGGTGGGTTTAAGCCCAAATTTGATGCACTGCTCAGGTGTATAGACAGATGAATCCTATACATTTAAATTTTTCCTGATTGCATATCACTTTTCAGTTGCAACAAATAAGTTTTACTTTTCAGAGATGTTCCAGACATTCTAGAACTTGCCACCTTGGGTAGAACTAGCACCTGGCCTCCACTGGTTGTTGGCTCCCCCCTGCTGAAACCTGAAATGCTCCCCCCACCATAAAGTCTAAAGTTATAGGACATCCTCTTTGTGAGCAGCATGTTTTCCATGAGGGATGGATGAGAAGCAGAGCAGTTTTCAGATGTAAAATGAGGGCTGTTCTTTGCATTCAGGCACACTTGAACAGTATGGTATGCACAGCCTATTATAAACACACTATAATCAGGCTTGTGCCCCCCCACCCCAACATGAAGCTGATCTCCGAATCCCCACGCTCAAGTACATAATGACATAGGGCAAGGGAGACTGCAGGGACATGCACCATTGAAATGAATGTCTTTTTAATTGCTGTTTTATACATAATTGATGGAGAGTTGGGGATTAATGAAGGCCACTGCTCGACTAACAAGGGCCTTGTTATTAAAACAGTGGCTTTCATTATTCTACAGTTCACCATCATAATGTATAAAATAGTAATAAAGAATAACTCCATTTATTTCAAGGGTGTATGACCCTGTACTCTGACCCATGAACATTATCTGTTAATGACTCCTGCCTCTGGCTCCCTAGTACTCAAGTAAGAGATTCTCAACTTATATCTATACTTGGTGAGTTTTCGGTAGCAACATGGTCACAGATGCTACAATGTGTGTGCATGGGGGGTACTGTCCATGTGGGTGGGTGTTGAGTTATTGCTACTTTTGTGGTTGCCCTTTACAGTCTGTTTGCGTGGAAGCATTCAAAACTATGGAGATTAAATAGCAAGGGTACAGGCCAGACAGAAGTAATTAAGTAGTACTGTGTGTGTGTGTGTGTGTGTGTGTGTGTGTGTGTGTGTGTGTGTGTATTGGGGGTGGAAAGAACCACATGTGTTTCCATTGGTATGTGTGCTACAATTCAGCTGTGCAGCTGAGATGACAGGTGGAAAAGACAATTAAAAATGATAACAGTGGCTATAAGCATGCCGTATCTGTGCAGATGTATTCAGATTCGCATTGAAGTACAAGCGAGCCATATGTGTGCAAGCAGTATGGCTTAGTGGTTAAAGGCACTTAACTGCAAACCAGGAGACTTGGATCCTTGAAGACCTGGGTTTGAATCTCATCATCCCTCACTTGAATATGGTATGATCCTGAGTAAGTCACTTAACTTTTAAGTGACCACTTGCTTTTGCACACATGCCACATGCATGCAGTCAGTTCCAATTTAACATTTTTTTTTTACAGTTAAACTTTTTTATTAATTTTTCATAAGATATACAGACAAACCTCTTACAGTACAGTACAATGTGAGGATTTTTTTTTTAAAGAAATTGAGGCAGCATATAATAAGAACATTGCTACAATAATACAAGGAGCTTTTGGTTTAAAATACAGTAAACAATACAGGTCATGTAATTAGCATATACTTGACATTTGTAGTGAACTTAAAGCGGATAGTATGATTAGATACGGTTTATATTAAAATGTTACATAATTATATATGATGCTGCAAAAGGGAAAAAGTACATTAGTAAAAGAATTGTGGAGTAATAAGAACAATTGAGAATAGACTATAGGAAAGAAAAGATATATAAGAAAGTTAAGAGAGAGAAAACTATAAAAAGGAAAAAGCGAGACTACAATGATGTATCAGTAAAGGGAAAATCCATATATAATAGTCCATACATTGGTGTTGGAAGTTTTAGTTGATTCCAAAAAATTAAAAAGCCCTGCCAACAATTGTTGTATAACATGAGTCGGTCAGACAAGATATATGTCATACGGTCCAGAGAGGCATATTGCAATAGTTGATTAATGATACCAGGAAGGGTAGGGATTATGTTGGATCTCCAATGCATGAGGATTGTGTGTTTAACTTGAAGGCAGAGTATATTTAACCATCTGCTCTGTGAATATGAAATTTTATAAGAACGGTGATTAAAAATACCAAGAATGCAATGTTTAGGGTCTAGTGTAAAAGGTTGACCTACCACTTTCATTGCAAATCGGTGAGTACAGTGCCAAATCTTTTGTATGGGGGACAGTGCCATAAGATATACAATAAATCCCCATTAGAGGGGAACTGCAGCGCCAGCAATTATTATTGTTCAATAAACCCATTTTTGTAATACAACAGGAGTTCTGTACCACAAATGAAGGATCTTGGTTTGAATGAGGAACTGCGTTTATCATTAAAAGATTTGTGACAGGAGAGCCAACATCTGGACCATTGTGCATTGGTGATATTATATTGTAGCAAAGTACTCCATCTGTTTTAGCATTGACAGAGTAGTCAGGAAGGATATCACAAATATCTTTGTAAACAGTGCTATTTAAATTGGATGTTGTTTTATCCATTTAGAGATGTGCTTATGATACAGAGAATTGATAGAGAAGGGTGTGAGGTAAGAGTTGCATGCGATGCGAAGCTGTAGATATTTCAAAAATCCTGATGGGAAGATTCCATATGCCTCGTAGGTTGGTGTAAGATTTTAACTTTAATGACTTGGGTTCAAGTATATCCTGCAAAGAGAATACCCTTATTTTTCCAGGTACAACAAAAATGGAGTGATTATCAAAGAGATATATGGTGGTTACCCCAGATGGGGTGTAAGCTAAGGGTTTGGGGTTAGATTTAATATGCTTGTGAATGATTTTCCAATAGAATATAGAAGCAGCTATGGTAGGGTGAGACTTTAAAAAGAGGTAAGGGTGTTATAAAGGAAAGAAGTCGCCACATTACCAGGACATAAGGATGTTTCCATGTTGACCCATAAAGGAGACTGGATGTTGGGTTTGTTAAATCATTTAATTGTTTGAGATGTACGGAAAGCCCTTAAGTAGGCTTGGAACCAAGGAAGGCCAAAGCCACATTTTGACCAATGGGATCTAAGTTTATTATGACTAAATCTAGGTATTTTGCCTTCCCAAATGAAGCTGCCGATAATTTTGTCTATTTTGGTAAGAAAACTAGAGGAAGTATCAAAGGATATTGGAAAATAGGTATAATATTTTAGGAGTTATTGACATTTTAATGGCGGAAATTTTACCATTAAAAGAAAGTTTAAGTAACTTCCATCTATCAAGTGTTGTTTGGATACTGGTTAACAGAGGGGAAAGATTAGCATCCCATAATTTATTCAATGTCAGGGTGATCCGAATGCCAAGATAAGATATACCTTGGGGGGCCCAACGAAAGCCTAATGAGTTGTTCATGTGGGGCCTACAAAGGGTATTCAGTGGTAGCGTTTCAAATTTGTTAAGGTTTAGAGCTAGTCCGGAGTGGGAGTTGAAGTCATTCAGTAGTTTAACTAAAGGTTGCCCAGAACTTTCGAGGTTTTCAAGTAAAATAAGGAGATCATCTGCATATGAGAGTGAAGTATAGTGAGATTACCAATAGTAATGCCTTTAATTGTATCGGATTGATGTAGGGACTGAAAGAGGTTCCATGGCACAGTATAAACAATGAAGGCAATAAGGGCATCCTTGTCTGGTGCCTCTTAAGTAAAATGAGGGGGACAAAATAGAGTTTGTGAGAACTCGAGCTGAAAGGGAGGTATACAATAATTGAATCCAAGCACAAAAATTATTTGTAAAGCCAAAATGAGATAGCACCTGATATAGATATTCCCAATTGAGAGAGTCAAATGCTTTCTCAAAGTCAATGGCTATTGAAGCTGCAGGGGTTTTAAGAGTTTTTGCTTTGTGAATTAAATTGAGTAATGAGCGAAGATGATCGGAACTGTTTCTATTTTTGATAAATCCTGATTAAGAAGTATGGATGAGTTTAGTCATTAAAGATTCTAAGTGGAGAGTTAATAATTTGGCAAGATTTTTCCATCAGTATTAAGAAGTGAGATCGGTCTATAGTTTGAAGGAAGTAAAGGGTCTTTGTCTTTTTTTGGTAAGAGTGTTATGATGGCTTCGGTCATTGTGCATGGGAGTTTCTTTATTAAGTTTGCTTCTTGGAATACATTGACTAATACAGGACAAAGAGTGTCAGATAGGGTTTTCTAAAAATCAATAGGGAACCCATCACTGCCAGGTGCTTTACCGTTTTTAATGATGATAAAGCAGTTTGGATTTCCTGTAAAGTGATTGGTTTATCAAGCACAGCTTTGTCCTGAGGGATAGGTGGGTAGATTCAATTTTCCAGAAAATGTTGTATTAGGTTGGGATTTGTAGTATTAGGTTGCAGTATAGTTGATGGTAAAAGGATTGCATAATACGATTGATTGAAAGGTTGTCTGTGTGTGTCTGACCTGATGGATCTTTTAGACCTGCTATATGTCTCTGCATCTGTTGAGTTTTAGCTGGTAAGAGAGCAACTTTCAGCATTTATCCTTGTTCCCAATAACCGTGTTTAATCCTAAAAGGCAAGTTCAGCTTTCCTGGCTATCAACTCGTTAATTTTAATTCTTAATTGTAGAATTTCCAGATGAAGCTGTGAATTATGATTGGGTTTATTTAATTTATAGTATTGGGTTTCTTTTCTTTAAGGGATTTTTCTAAATTAGCTAATTGTTGTTCTCTTAATTTCTTTCTATCCTGCATAACTAATAATTTTACCTCTAATAGTGGCTTTAATGCTTCCCAGATAGTACCTGAGACATATCTGGAGTATCGTTAATAGAAAGAAAATCTTGAATCTGGATTTTAATCCAAGGTGAATTCAGGGTCTCTGAGTAAAAGGGGTCTAAACACCAAGATGGGGATTTAGAAGAAGGTGGACCCCAAGTAAATGCAAACTGATAGGGAATGATCAGATATAACAATAGGGAGAATCAATGTATCAATATTTTTTCAGTAATTTGGGAGAAAGAACCAATAATCAATCCTACTATATGATTTATAGAAGAGGAACAAAAGGTGCAATCTCGTTGTCTGGGATGATGTAGTCTCCAAATGTCAGAGACCTAAATCCTTCATAAGCATTGATGACATTAATACTACATGGGGTGGGCATCATGTGATGAGTTACTTCTGTCTAAATATAGCTTGTAGTGCTAAGTTAAAGTCACCACCAATAAGAATAGGTGAATTATTTTATTATTAATCATAATTTGTTGGGATAGATTATGGAAGAAAATAGGTGAATCAAGTTGGGTGCATATACATTCCACAAACATAAAGCGGATCTGCTGTGGTGTTTAATAGGGTTATAATCCACCTACAATCCGGGTCTCTAATGATTTTTATGGGGGGCCAATTAAGAGATTTATGTATTAAGATAGCAACCCCATGTTTTTTGGATGGAGAAGATGATGCATATACTTGACCGACCCAGTCCCTTTTAAGTCTGTCGACATCCTCTGATAAAAGTTTAGTTTCTTGTAAGAAAGCAATATGTGTTTTATGCTTTTTAAGATAGGTAAGTACTTGCTTACATTTACAAGGCAAGTTGAGTCCCTTAACATTCCATGAATATAAGATTAGATCACTCATGGTACTAGGATATAAGGTAATTAGTTACAAATAGGAATGAGGACTCAATACCATTAATTTGGAGGATGTCACAGATTCAAAGGTAAATATATATAATAAACAAATTATGCAGGGCCCTTAACTTGTATGGGTTCGAGATGATTGAGTATTTGCATTCATTTTGTCTCTCAGAGGGAGAGTATAGAGATAGGAATATCAAGTAATTAAACATTAGAACCAACAAACGTTAGTATAAACTCAGTAACAAGAATATTAATTTGAAAATTTTATGAAATGCAGAGCAATAAGAGTCGGTAAATATACCAGGACTCTCACTCTTCACTACTAGGCATGTAGAGTAATTAGTGAATCTCTAGATATGGTTTACCCTATAATCTTAAGATACTAAACTTTATATAACAGTACATTAAAGAAGTGTAATTGAGATTTGTGCTGAGGTAATTAAAGCATTACCCTGGAAAAAAACAAAACATCATTCTACCAAATAAAAAAAGGATAATTATGTAATAGTGTTAAATTCCAAACATAATGAATTAGCTTGGACCTAGCAATAAGTCCAATATTAAATAAAGTATACCAACATGATGGCAGATAATGCTGAAACAGTGTGAGCCAGATAAAGGATGCCCGATGTGTATTAATCCACATAAGCTAGGTTAGGAATGCAGTATATACTATAGGTTCATAGTGCATCAGTGTATTGTGGAATCATTTTATAAGTTCAATGATTTGGAAGAAAATGGGATGAAGAATAATGTGAAAAGGCGGAAAAACTCAATGTATAGAAATACAATTGGAGCATACTTTGGTGCAAAATCTGTGAGAAATAATGGAATGCACCTGATGCACTACATACCAGAAGTGATGCAAAATAAATATTAAATAAGTAATGATTTTAGAGTATTTGTTCAATCATCCTCCACATTCCAAATGATAGGATTTATGTGGAAAAATGCTGTAATAGTAGGGGTTAAGGCACACTGATATGAAATACAGAACTCTACATATGTATGTATCGCCTGACCACATGGTGGCGCTAAAACTTATGAAAATTAGAGTGTAAATAGCAATTATATATACTAATGTCTGGCACCACACAAGGATTAATTAAAAGAGATCTTACAAACATTGTAATATTTATTCTTTCTCTCATTTACTTTTTTTTTCCATTGAATAACATTGAGAGTAACTCCCACATGGATTAAATACCTCCAGTGTCAATTGGCTCACCTCCCACAGACAGATACAGGCTTCTCAGCAGTGATAGCGATTTACTGCATTTAAGTGCTCCAAACCTGTTGGGTGCGATAGAGACTGCGCTTTGCGGTAAATGTACCAAAGGAATTGAGTGAGGTGGTGTGAAGAGGAGGGATTCTGGTAAGAAACTGCTATATCACATCTAATTATGGGCCATAGTATTTATAACAATTTTTTTTTTTTTTTTTTTTTTTAGTGGAAAAAGCCTCAGGTAGCCTTGCTCTTTGATTTTCTTCTCCTTTTCTTTTTGGGTGGTTCAGATGATTTAAAGGGAGAGCTGGACACAAGATCAGCCCAGGAAGAATCGGGAGAGTCATTACCCATTGAGAGCTTCTTCTGGTCTTGAGTAAAGGGGTCGGATACAGTCTGTCTCAGATCCTCCGTAGATGAGTGCAGATCTTCTTGGAGCAGATCTTCTTGGAGTGGGGAGAATTTGTTAGACAAGGTAAGAGGAGTAGAAAAACTGATGTGATGTTCCACATGGGAAGCTGAAGAGGTGGAAATATTATTTAAACAGCAGGTATTATTATTTAGAGAAGAACCAGATGCTTTTTTTTCTTGTATGTGTGCGGAGCTTCTGGCAGGAGCTACAGTGGCAGATATGATGGCTGCAGATTTCTCAGGGACCTGAAGGACAGTTTCAGCAGGAAGGGCAATACATTGTAATTGCGAAGTGCTTATGCTGGAGCAGGAACGAGCTGCATTAGCATCACAAGGCAATGTAAGTGCGGGCTGTGTCCAATTCAGAAATTCAGAGAGAGAGATTCTGGGGTACTGAAATCTCTGGTAGAATCATTCAAAAAAAGACGCATTGTTGCAGGGTAACGCAGTGCAAACTTAATTCCACGCTGATGAAGGATTGTTTTAATGGGGTTGTAAGCTTTTTGTTTGTTAGATAATTCTTTAGAATAGTCTCTGAAAATTAGGATTCTGTTTTCTTGCCAAGTAAGTGCACCTAATTGCCTCGCTTTTTGAAGAATCAGTTCAGTATGTGCATGGTTTAGAAATCTGGCAATGATGGGCCTGGGTTTCTGGTCGGGTCCAGGCCTCGGATTTAAGGTGCGGTGAGATCTCTCGATGATTAGGTCTTGGCCGGCTAGTAATTTAAGCAAAGAAGGAAGTACATGAGTTAGAAGAGCACTGGTGTCTCCTAGTTCAACACCTTCAGGAAATCCGAGAAATCTAAGGTTGTTACGTCTGTTTCTATTTTCAACATCATCTATTTTGTCCTGAAGGTTCCTAATAACTCTGTCCTGCTCCCTGATGGTAGCCTGTAATGTGTTAATGGAATCTTCATTTTGAGATGCTTTAACATCAGTAGTGCTGATTTTTTGATCAAGTGCCTGCATATTATTGATATTTTGTTGAGATGCAATTTTTAATACATTGATTTCACTTATTAGTTGCTGAAACATTGCCTCCACTCCGTTAAGAGAACTGTTATGTGGAGATTGGTCTGCCATTATTGTAGGCCTTAATAGAGAAATTGAAAAGCTGTAGATAACTCATTCAGTAATTATGAGGCAATAAAAATACTGTACCAGAGCTGTTCTGCGATGTACATATAGTAAGATCTCAGATGTTGGTGAAGGTAGGAAGTCTGGAATCTGTAGGATGGATGATGATATTTGGTGAATCCAGGGAGATGAAGAATCAAGCAGCCATCTTCAGCACAGTGCCCTCTGGCTCCCAATTTAACATTTAAATCATACTTGCAGCACATATGTCACTTAGGTAGTTTTATGTGTGCAGCATGAAAACATTTCATATAATTGTTTCTGTAAGGTTGGTACACAATGCAACTATTATTTAAAATATCTCTATCAATCTCACAAAATGCCTGTAACAATATTTAAAATATTGATTCACTAAAGACTCTGTATGCCTACCTGACCACTTCTTCTGCATTGGTTATATAAAATATCTGGCAGTGGTCACGTGATGGCAGCCTAGCAAGAAGCAGCAAGCTTTCGTTTCTCTGCTCCTCTCCCAGACAAAACTATAGCTATTTACTCTACTACAGATCATAAATAGCTTGATACTTATCTTAGTAGTATTTAGCAACTACCCGGCAACTGCAGACGTCCTTACATGGAGGTTTATATGTGCAAAGCACCACCATGGAATACTCCTCCACCATCGCCCCAGAAAGACCAGGCCCCAAAACGGCCTGAACAGACTGTTACCAAATCTACTTTGGGATCCACGGCACTAACAGAGGAGAGATTTTTAGAAATCATAATGCCTTTACAGAGCTCAATCGCTGACATATCAACCGAGTTGCACAGCAACAAAACCTTAATTGACTCATTAACTATCGAGTTGGGGAATCGGAAACACGCATTACCTCCCTGGAGAAAAAATCTGACAAGGCCGAGCTGGATCATAATAATACCAACAGGTGACTCAAGAAACTTAAGGAAAAACTGGAGGCCCTGGAAGGGAGAAGTAGTCGGAACAGTGTCATCATTATCGGGATCTCAGAGAGAGAAGAAGGTGCTTCCTTATACAAAACGTCTGTGAGAAAATTGCCAGTCCCTTTCCGAATAGCACAACTTATGTGGTCGAGAGAGCTCACGGGGCACTTCATCCCCTACCTTCACCTGGCTCACCACCCAGACCGATCATCTGCAAGTTGCTCAACTACTTAGATAAGTAACATGTTCTTGCCCAAGTAAAGTCTCTACATGAAGTTCTGTGGGAAGGTAGGAAAATCAGGATAACCCAAGATTTACTGCAATCTGTCCATGTGAAGCGCCAGGAGCTGCATCCACTTGTCTCCAAGCTAATAGCAGCTGGGAAGCAGTTTAAAGTTAAGTATCCAGCACTCCTCCAAGTCAAAATAAATGAGCAGTGTCTATCATTTGAAGACCACGAGCAAGCCCAGGTTGAGCTGAAAAAGCTGCTACCAGATCTCTACAATTGAGTGTGCTTGACTCCTCGGTGTTAAATTGTCTGGTGCATAATAATTTTTTGTAGATATGGGTGTTACTGGAGCTGATCAGTGTTAATTAATGCAGTCCAGTTTGGGGTCTGAACAATGCCTATTTGATACTTAACCCTTCGGGATTCATCTCATAACACTACTATGAGGGGGTCAGCTTCATGGCAAGTTCATCCTGCTCACAAGCTCTTGTGAGACTTTCAAAACTGGATCTCACTCATTTTCTAATTCGTTAGAAACCGAATGTTTCACTTCGCATATTTCTTAATTGGTTTTTCCTCTCGGATGCAATATGGATGACTTGTGCTGGGACCCTGCCTTTTTGAACTTACTACATACTATTCTGAGATATATCTTGTTATTGCAAATAGCTTAATTTTTATGGCATATCCTTTAGTAGCAGACAGATAATAGAAATGTTATCTCAATTGTTTAGAATGCTTTTAGGTGTTAGGGTGTATGATTAAAGAGTGGTTTACATATTCAACTTAAAGGCAAGTTCATCCTGTTTACATGTGTTTCTGTTATTATTAAAGTCAGAGTTTAATCATTTTCATATCTACTGGATGCTCGAAACCTTTAATTACTAAGTTGATAACTGTGTTCCTCATTTTAGCCACTAGATGGAGAATTTGTATTGGGACCTAGCCTTTTGGATTACCTATATGCTTGTTCTGGACATATTTTGATTCTGCAAATGACTTACTTAAACATCATATTGACAGTGGACAGATGAATACTAAGTTACTGCAATTAGTTATGGCTTAATTTGGAACATGAGTGGGTAATGAAGACTGAAACAGACATTCTGGTTTCTGATAAGGTATTTTTGTGCTCTCCTTAAATGACACCAATTCTTACATAACATCTCAATAGCGGGATTGTGGTGGGAGGGCTAATTGCTTGGTTGCGAAGTGATATCACCTGCCAGATGCAGTATGTCAGTGCAGTTTAAAGAACTGGGGGTAGAAATTAGGGTTTTGGATTATTGTATTGAAATGTTTAAATGGGGATTGGGGTGGATTGGGGTGTGGGGGGGAATAGTTTATTCTGTAATAGTTCTGTAGGTGGAACCAAGTGTCAGAGTCATGAAGATATATGTACTCTTGATTCTTACTTGTTTGTTCAGTTTGGTCAAATTCCTTAGCAAATTTCTGGTATGTTCAATATTTTTAGTAGGAATATTAAGGGAGCCCATGACAGATGTAAAAGACAGGTTGTTTGGAAACACCTACTATCATTAAAAGCTGACATTGTGTATCTGCAAGAGACTCCCCTTAGGAGGGAAGACACTTCATTACTCTGTAAAAATTGGGTGGGTCAAGCCTTTGAGGGAAGGGATATCTACTAATCATGAGGGAGGTGGCTATCTTAATAAACAAAACTACTCCATTTAAACTAGAACAAGAAATCTGGGATATTAATGGGCATTATACAGTATACTACTCAAGGTGCTTTTAACCTCTCAACAAGTATTGTTAGGATCTGTATATGGCCCAGATCTGGATCCCCCTCAATTTTTTACACATCTTCTAAACTTAGTAGTTTCTAATCCACCCAGAGCAACTTTTGTAGGAGGGGATTGGAACATCACACCCCAATTGCAGTTAGACAGATCTGATAACAAAAGATCCAGTTTATCAACAGCACAGAGAGCGCTCCAAGGATCTTATGGAAGGAGCAGGTTTGATAGATGTGTGGAGGGTTCTAAATTCAGATTCACGTCAATATACTTTTTTCTCTGCTTCATACCGAACATGTTCAAGAATTGATTATATATTAATCAGCTCTCATATTCTTCCAGGTATCATTGATGCAAGCATTCATACTTGAGTAATATTGGATCATTCTCCGGTCTCCCTCACCTACTTACTAGGACCCAGGATAAGGAAAGACTCCCTCTTGTGCCTTAATAATCAACTTCTCCAAGCTCCCAATATTTGTGATCACCTTAAAAAAATTATCTCCCATTTTCTAAATACTAATATTGGCTCAGTCACCGAAATAGATATCATACGGGCAGCTTTAAAATGTACCTTGAGAGGTGAATGTATTCATCTAGCAACCACCAGACTTAAAAAGTTTAAAGTTCAAGCTTGGGATCTCTTAGACTCCATTAAGGCCACTGAGCATAATATTAGCCATAGTTCGGTGGACATGGATTGGGTTCAGTTACACAAACTATTGGCCCAATTCTCAGATCTTATGTCTCAAAAGGCTGAGCTCTCTCAAGAGAACTAAACTCAAATACCTGAAATCTGGAGAAAGAGCAGGTAAACTACTTGCTATCTGGATCAAACAAATGGAAACCACAAGATTCATATCCGCATTATGTCCAACACAGCATAGTCTTATAACCACTGATCCACGGGAAATCGCCTGTGGTTTTTGGCAGTATTTCCAAGCCCTTTATGAAGTTCCAAAGATAGAAGAACCAACACCATAGGGCAGTGGGAGATATTTGGATCTGGTCACTCTTCCCAAACTACTGTCAAATGATACCTCCCCTTTGGGTCATCATATTCAGGAATGGGAAGTTAAACAAGCAATCACTCAGCTCCCCCCTGACAAATCTCCAGGGCCAGATGGCCTTTCAGCTAATTTATACAACATTTTCTCCTTGGAACTCACATCCTTTTTGACAATGGTTTTTAATTCCTGGTATGAATATGTTTTTTTCTGAAAATAGCTTTCTTGAGGCACTTATTACCCTAATTCCCAAATCAGGTCGCGATCCTCTGCACCCTGAAAATTACTATCCCATATCACTCTTAAACGTAAATATTAAAATATTAGCCAAAGTCCTAGTCAATTGTTTGAGGCCTTTGATGGGTAAACTTATTAGTGATGAACAAGTTGGTTTTATGTCTGGCAGATCCTCTAATGATCATATGCGTAGATTACTTCACTTAATGGTCCACACCAAGAACTCAAATATTCCAGCTGCTCTCCTCACATTAGATGCTGAAAAAGCTTTTGACCGAGTTTCTTGGGATTTTCTCTTCACTACCCTGTCATGATTTGGCCTCCCACCAGGGTTCATAAAATGGGTTAAGTTACTATATGCCTCTCTGACAGCCTGAGTCTGGTGTAATGGGGTTCTCTCTAAGTTGTTCCCCCCTATTTTATGGCACCAGACAGGGCAGTCCCCTCTCCGCCCTTTTTTTCAATCTCTATCTGGAGCCCCTGATTTGAAGATTATTTTTTTCCCAGAACATTCAAGGCATTTCAGTTGGTAAGAAGTAACATCTTATTTCAGCTTACTCTGATGACTTGTTGCTGCATGTAGAAAATCCTGTGACTAGTATACAAGCTCTATTACAAGAAATTGAGTATTTCTCAAAGGTATCCTACTTTAAACTCAATCTCTCAAAAACTAAACTCTTTCCTTTAAATGGGAAGTGTTTGCCGAATGAAATTGGGGATCATTGCCTGACTTGGGAACCGAAGTCTCTGACATACTTGGGAATTAAAATTTCTAGAGAGATGTCTATAATGGTAAAGGAGAACCTTACTAACTTATTAACTATTATAAAGGCTGACCTGGGTGAGATGGGGGATGCTACCTATATCTCTTTGGGGTAGAATTCATACTATTAAAATAAATGTACTGCCTCGGATCCTATACCCCCTAAATATGCTAGGGTTTTACATGCCTAAATTGTGGTTTTCCAATTTGCAAAAATTATTAAATCAATATCTATGGAAAGGGAAGGGAATCAGAAGAGCTTACTCTAAACTCACAGTGCCAAAACTACATGGTGGTCTCTCCCTCCCTTCTTTCTTTAGATATTATGTGGCAGCTCACATCAGTAAATTATCATATTGGGTCCACCCATTAAACACAACAGATGCGGAATCATACTTGCCCCTTTGGATAGCTATTGAGGAAGCCCTAGTTTCTAAGTGTTCCTGTACTCTTCCAGCCCTAGTTTACTCTTCCCTAAAGCTAATCCCCAAAGAATTGAGAAATAATCCTATAGAGTGGTCTCTCGAGGCTTTACATCAGGTTCAGACCTCTCTGAATATGGACTGGCATAAATCCTTGAAGCAACCCCTGTTGAATAATCCCCATATGCAAATCCAAAATTCTCCTACCCCTCCACATTTTGGGCTCCCCTAGTGGGGCTTTGATTAGAGGATATAGCTCCCCATGGCAGAGTATTACCTTATTTGCAATTTTATCATAATATCCCCTCCTCAAGTGGGAATGCCTTCAAATACTGGCAAGTTAGACAAGCTGTGATTACTTTCATGCAAAATTCAGTGGGTATGGAACCTCCTAGAATAGAATTATCTTCTCTCTTACAGACAGCTGTGCAACCCTATTCAGTCTCTAAGGTATATCAGGAATTGCAAGTCCATGCCCCTTTGCTGCCCCAGGGAATTTGTTTTTTTTGGGTTCATAAACTGTCTCTTAAAAGGGATCCTGTCATCTGGCAACACATTTGGAGTAACATATTCAAGTTTATCAAGCAGTATAGACTCCGGTTATTGCAGTACAACATAATGCATAATCTTTACTTTACCCCTGTAAAGTTACACAGGATTGGGAAACTTCCCTCCTCGCAATGCCATCAGTGTATGGATGATTATGAGGATCTATATCATATGATATGGACCTGCCCAAAGGCTCAGGTATTCTGGAGAGCTATACAAAGCTCATTAGATCCCCCATTGGGATTAGATCCCCTATTTTTGCCTGAAGTTTGGTTACTTAATTATTTTCTTTCAGAGACAATTAGACAATGGAAAACTTATATGGCCTTAATATTTGCTGTGGCCAAACTGATAATCATGAGACACTGGATAGAAGACTCTATCTCCTCTGTGCTCGAGTGGCACAGAGAAATCCTGATTGCCTTGCAATTAGAGAGTCATATAGCCAAGATGAATGACAGGTTGCAATCTTACCTGACTAAGTGGGACACCCTTGATGCCTTGTTAGTAGCATGGAAACCTTAAGAAGTACATAACCTGGGTCATTGTAACTGTTTTTCCCTCCTCTGTATTTTCCATTTTTCTTTATCTGTAATCAACTAGATCTCCACACTTGGTTCTAATGGTGGGGTCTCTGGGTACGGGTTTGGAAATACTGTAAAAATGTGTCATAATGCTGGATACTTTGGATGATAAGGCCTTACAGTTATGTGTCAATCCTTGGCTTTGTAAGTGAGGCTTACTTGTCAATTATACTATTATTAATGGTGTTATGAATAAAGTACATTGAATTATAAAAAAAAAGGAAAGAAATGCCTGGCAGTACAGCATAGAGGTTAGAGTAATGGGCTGTGAATGAGCTTGGTGCATCCAGTAGACCTGGGCTTGATTCACACAGCCCCTGTTTGCATACTGTGTGACTCTGAGCAAGTCACTTAACCACCCCAGTGCTCTGAGGGCACCCGTGAAAACAGGCATTTGTTCCTAGTGGGCCTTACCCAGTTACCAAAGAATAGGAAAAAAAAATACCCAAGATGTACAGTATTTATATCACAGAGGCTCATATCCAAATGAATGAAAGAAGAAAAACATTCCTGTCAGCACTTTTGACATTGTCCCTCAATGGAATCATCACTCTGTATAAACTTCACTCTACATACTCATGGGGACTACACATGTGGTCTTAGATTTATTGCTTCTTTATGTCCTCCTGCTCTTAACATTTTTAGGGTGATTATAAAATATGATTTCTTTTGCAGAGATCTATTAAGCTGATCCCCTTCCCTTGGATTAGTATTGATCTACTCTATGTCCATGTGACTCAACACACATAATACTATGACATTATGTAGTCTATGGTACCCACTATTATTGTTGCATTGTTCTCTGATTTTTTTCTTTTAGAGACCATTAAGTCTCCCAAAATACATGTGACATGAATAGTTCAACATTAGCACCATATATGTAGTGTTAAAATTAATAAACTTAATGGCCACAAATGTTACTGTAAGAATATATAAAGGTATCTCCTGTAATCAAACCATACAATGTGTATAGTACTCACACCTTAGTGCAACATTCTAATAACATCAGTAATATGTTTCTATGGCCGGGATAATGTTTTCTCAAGTTGATGTTTACCATTGTTTCTCTGATATGTTCACCCCTTTCATACCAGGGTAGCTGTCTTGAAAATGTCCTTATGTCTGAGTCACTCTATAAAATATTTCAATGCCGATTCATTACACCTATAATTTGATTCTTCAGTGTAATAGCTATATTCTACAGACATAAATGTTGTTCCATGCTTCTTTTTCTTATACCAACTTGTTAGGACATCATATAATGCACTGGAAATGATACAGACTTCAGACTAGCTAAAGGCACCTTCAGGGTTCTAGTGTCTTAATCACAGTTATAGTCAGTGCCCAAATGTCATGATACTCATAATCATACTGAGTTCCCTTGCTTGTGTTTTTCTCCCTAACAATTGTTCCACCAAGATGATTAAATAAAGATGATGAAAAAACCTGGTCTAGTGATAACTGTTTCTTTGATCTGTATGTTGTCTGCAAAGTATCATTGCACAATTTGCCAAGACTGTGACAATCTTGTCATCTATTAGCTGAGCATGTGTGAGCATGCTTTTATTGTCAAGAAACCACTTCTCAGTTACTCCATCCACATCCTTGTATGCATTCAAAACATATAGAGCAGTGGCTTGCTTTGCTATTTCTTCTGTATCATCAAGGCCAGTGTCTTGGTCAGGGTCGAAGGGGTAAAGGGAGCAACAGATGGGTGAGTGCAGCATTACTACAGCACCTTATGGTGCTCTCAGTTAAGTTAGCTCAAACCTTACATGTGATGTGAATTGTTTTTTTAGGTTCAGGCCTTTAAGAATGTCAACCACTGTTATGGTAACAACAGCACTGACCAACTCAACAAGTAGCCACGTTCTGTAGTGCTTTTTAAATGTTTCAGTTATGCCCTTGTCCAGAGGTTCAATTCATGAAGTGATGGTTTTTGGTAGAAAAAGGGTTCTGATTCTGCCATCTCATGGTCTCAGTTCAGCTTCTGGCTGATGGGCAAGGCACAAATCCATTAGCAGCAAAGCTTTTTGAGGAAGCTTTCATGGGCACAAATGGGCACACACAAAGGGTGAAAGGTATTGGTGGACCACTTAGAAACAGTGATACATACCATCCGCACAGTTTTGCTGTTCTGTGCTTTAGAGGGAATGCATTTGACTGATGCGATGTAGACATAGAGGTCTTTTATAATTTCCTGTGCAGAGGGGTTTGATCTTATGGGTGCCAGTGCAAACAAAAATGCCACACTGTCTTTTTTGACTTTGAATCCTTTGGAATTGTTTACTTGTTTTTACAGCCAAAGTGACACACATCATGCAACTCCAGAATAAACCTGTCTTGTCACAGTTCTGCTACTGTTCTAAAGAATAACCACCACCTTCTAAGATTTTTTCTCCAGCAAGGATGAAACTTTGCTGCTGCATCCTGGATCTCTGCTCTCCTGTGAAGCAGATACATACAGTATATGTTGAATCCCATTTCTGCACTGAAATTGCCAGAACCAGTCTGTGAAGGATTTAAATGTATGATCATCCCCGTGCATGTCTTGTCTTTGCTGCTATTGTTTAAAACCTGTATTGGCATATTTTGAAGTTTGCCATTCAATTTTAGTTTCCCTGTAAAGAGTAGCTTCCACAATGTTTTTGTAAGATAAATAAAACTTATTTTTATTTGACTTCTTGGTGACAAATGCAAGAGGTCATTCATATGAGTTAATATAAAAGAGCCATACAGTTAAAAGAGTTGTAAGTAATGTACTTAGAATTCAGTTATCGATCAAAAGTGATGTATTTTGATTGCAAGTTCCAATCTAATATTATAAAAAGTGCATTGCAATTTGAGGCCGCAGGGAGCCAGTGTTATGTTGCTCTCAGTCTTGGAACTTTTCCTCCTAGTTTCCACTCTTGGACATTGGTGTGCTCTCCATTATCGAGTACTTGTTCACTTAAGCAATAAACCATGACAGGGTGTGGGTTATACTGGGACTTAACCATGCCTGGTGTGGTTTCCACACCAGAAGTGGGTAAATCCCAGCATTATCCACACCCTGGAGTAGTTTATTGTGATTATGCAATGGCCTGTAAAAGAATAACTTTTTAAAAGATGTTTAGTTTACTGGTTTTAAGTTTTTTAATTGATTGTTTTGTAATATTCTTCCTCTGTGTTAAATGATACCATGTTGCTAGGGAGATTGTGTCTTGTTGCTAGGTAGATTATGGCTGGTGCGGGTACCCCTTCCCCCCCCCAAGATATAGACAGCCACAGACAATGTTGCTGGTATGTTCCTTTTTCTTTTTTGTTCTTTTTATAGACTGACAGCCTGGTACACTTAGAGTTGCTGCTCAGTTTGTGTTATGTGCTGTGCACATGGTGCTAAAACTAAAGGGCTGCTGTAGAGAGTCTGTACTTCTGGGTTCCATTTTCATTAAGGACAACACAACACTGTGACTTAGGGGACTGACTTTTTTTTTAAATCTTATCAGAAGTAATATTTTTACAGGAGGCTATTGGGGCATTTACTGATGACTGGAGCTGTCAACTACCGTAGAGGTGGCATTGCCAGGCAGCCAATCTTTTTTATGGTGTGTTGCAGTTTTTGGGGGCAGTTCTGATGTCAACTAGCAGAGAATGTTGCAATCACGGACTGGATTCAATAAGTAGCAGTCTACTTCTTGAGTGACTGCCTGTTTTGCCTAAATGGAATATTTATTTTTTTGCAAATGGGAACATTGGGCCATTTACTGTGTTTGGTTGATCGGTTGCAGATCTGAGGGATTATGATGGGGATTGCGAAATGTTATAGTGGACCCTGGGAGTGGGCCACAGACAACAGTGGCAAACAGTTAAGAGGTGAGCAGGGAAGAAGCAATTATGGGAGAAAGAGTTGATAAAACTGTTCTAGACCCGATGTGGATTTTGTGTGTTTACATTTTTTTTATTTATTCTTAATGGACCACCAGTAGTTCTCACTTTATTGGGGAAAAGAAGATGGCAGCTTGGAGATTTTTGTTTTCGGGGGTTGGATTGATTTCTCTTTCAGATGCGGTTGACTGGCACCTTTTCCCATGGGTTATGCCAGGATTTACCAAGGGTAAAATGTGCTAATCAGTCAATATGATTAAAGAATTCTCAGACCTTATTGTATAATAAGATATGCTTCATGTTCTGACTCTACCAGCATCCACCAGACTGAGTCTGCTTCAGTTGCAGCAGCACTTCCCATGGTCACTTAGGTGGTAGTAGCACAGTGGGGGAAAAAGATCTAAAGTGTGGTGCACAAAAATAGAAACAAAATCCAAAGTAAATGCTCTAAATTGGTTTATTGTGCCAAGAAAATGAACACACTGCTCCCCTGTGCTTCAACCCAATTCCAGGTTCTTCCTAAGGGGGGCAGGCTGTAGTGTGATTTGTTTATCCACTTGCTGCACATGATGTAATATAAATTTGTGGCTGAGTTTAGTTGATTCCCAAATTTTTGACTATAAAATGGTAGCAGCTACGTAGAGTGCCAACAAAACAGTGTGCTGTCAGGGGGCGAGTCCCAAAGGGCCGCTACAGAAAGGGCGAATGCTCCCAAACACAGACACACAGTAAAAGAGTGAAACACACTGCAATATGGTAAGGGTACCTCTAAGTGAAACCTGCAGCAGGACTGTGAGCCCCAGCAGGCCCACAGACAGAGAAGGCGCCACCGACAGACAGCCAAAACAACAAAGCAAGCACAGGATGGCTCGCACGGTAGACAGCAGCTGGCAGTGGCAGCAGGAAGCAAAGGGTGGGAGACAACAAAGGCAGGAGTGCTACTGCTGGTTCACACTAGGACAGGGTAAACAGTAAGCAAAATGGACAGAGGGGCAGTGGTGAGAGCCTGCACTACCCTACAGCAACAGGACTGACCAAGCACACAGACAGGAGCATTGCAGTAAACCCCCCCATGGGCCCCAAAGCAGACACAGACACTTACCATAAAGGGCACCAGATGGCAGACAGGGCCACAGGGAACTGCACAGGTACAGGGAGCAACAAGGATGACAGTGGTGGACTGTGGGTAGCATGGCCCACAGACAACAAGGACATGGGGAAGGTAGTGCAGTCAAACACCACCAGATATGCACCCCAGGCAGGAAGGGGACATGGCATGGTGGACACTGGGCAGGGCACACAGTGTCTATAATGCTGCCAGCTGCACCAGCCCCATCAGATGTGACAGCATCATGAACATGCAGGTGCATTATGTGCAAAGCCACAAGGGCAAGCCCATGGCTGTCCATAATGGCTTTGTGTACCATAGAGATAAGGAGAGACCTGAGAAAGTTTATTGGATGTGTGCCAAGGTGAGGAGATACCACTGCATGGCCCGCCTGCACACAGTGGATGACATGGTGATGGCCACCATCAGGGAGCATAACCATGCCCCTGATGCAGTGGACATGGGCATGTGGCACATCCTGGGAACACTTTGGGATAGGACATGGCAGACTACGGGCAGCACCTCACAAGTCATCATGGTAAGCACATCGGGCATCTCTGTGGCCATGGCTGGTCACCTGCTGGGAGTGTGTCTGCTGTGTCAGACAGTGCAGCATGTGAAGCACATGACTCATATCTGGCCAAACACCCCACAATCTGTGGACAGCCTCACCATCCTGGTGGAGTACACCCTTGCCTCGGATGGCACACGCTTTCTCCTGTATGACGTGGGAGGGAGCATGACTGCATCATTGTCTATGCCACGGATTGTGGTCTGCAGCAGCTGGCCAGCAGTGCAGGCTGATTTATGGATGGCACCTTCAGGACATGCCCAACCTTGTTTGACCAGTTATACACCATACACGCCATACAGTCCGGAACAGTCTTGCATGCTGTCTTTGCCCTGACATGCACCTTGTGGGCACAGACATACATCCATCTGCTGGGCCAGCCCTTGTGGCGTCCGCCATTTCCCCCCTCACCGTTGCAGGCAGCACCATTTCAGGTATGCTCTTATCACATAAAAACTATAAAATATGTCACTCAGCTTTAAGACCAACGTATTTAAATGAAGTTACTAGCACCAGAGCCCAACCTTTTGGAAAAAATCCTCATGGATTTGAAGTCCCAGGGATTGTTGCATTTATTTTCTTTCCACAATAACCCTCTTTAGAGCATATGCATTGTCTGTTGTTTTAAATTTTGCACTCCACACTCTTGTTCTTCTTTTTCCTACTGTGCAACCTCCTCCTGGGTCTGTGGCCATTTGTCTGGTGCTGCAGCCTGGTTTTTGACTGGCTCAGTAGGTTTCTCAGTAGCACAGTGGAGCCTGCTGCCTTCCATCTTTACAGAAGGAGACTGTCTTTTAGAAAGCTGTCTCCTCACCCTGGCTGACCTAGAAGCCCAGAGCACAGATACCAGTGTGATGAGCAGCAATCCTACCGCTGCACTGATTAACTGGATATCAAGTTGTTTTTTATAGTTTTATGTCAGACTGGCTGTAATGGATGTACAAGTTGAAAATGAGCAGTTAAAAATATCAAACCTGACCCCCATGCCCAGGGGAATACAAAGACTGTAACCAATGTAAATGTCTTCTAATGAAAGACAGGGCTGTGTTAGTCAACCAGTGTCCTTGATTCATCACCAAATGACCATTACACTATATAAAAATGATTGGAAAGCTGCCCCACATAGACTATAATGGAGCACATCCCTGCACTTGGGGTGGGGCATGGGCATCTCTTCACACCGGGAAGTACAGCAGACTCAGTGCTTGCAGTTTTATGAGTGCTCATACTTCTTAACTAATAAGAAATGTTCGGTGCCATATGGATGAAAAGCTGTTTGCAGAGGATGTGTGAGCTGCATATCCTGAGCCTGGCAAATCTCTTTAATTAAAACAAAATCTTTTCCACTGAGACGTCATGCATTCAAAGTGTTTATGTTCCCCATGAAGTTAGGAGTGACCCATCCTTTCTCTCAGCATTGACCTCACTGGACTGAAAGTGGAGTTGTGATTAATGGCTTACCCACTTAGCATAGTTAATAAGTTGGGGTTCTGTTACCTGCAACCTGAAGAACCTGGAATGGGGGGCCCAGGTTGACAAGCAATTGTACCTGTAAAATAAGAACAGTGATGGGGTCACAAAGGATCCATAGTTCTTTAGGAAGCAACTAGGACAGGGAAGGAAAAACATGAAACAATACTTATCTTATCTGAGGGACAGATCATCAACATCCTGTCAGAGCTTTAGGCATAAAGGGAAAAATGGGTTAGTATGGAGAAACAGTAGTTGCCAAACTAGAAACATGACTAGAGGAATGGTACAAAAGGTAGGTGATAAGCAAAAGGTATTTTATAGACAAGGCAAAATTTTAGGTGGCAGTGAGAGATAAAAGTAATAATTGAGAAGTAGAAAGAAAGAAAAGAAACAAGAACGTAGAGATAGATGGGGAAAAGTGAAGGGAGCAGGTTTACCCATCTAACACTGTCAGCACCCTGTAGTTGAATTTAATATAGCCCTGTTTTCTCAGTGTGGGCCTACTTGCTACCTATGATTTGCCCCCTTATGCTTGGAATAAAACCTCTGGATTCCAGTTCAGTAGGGCAGTATGGTGCTGTTACTTTCTATCCCAAGATCAGAGGTATAGACTTTATGAGAATGGGGTGGGCATTAGGCTTGAGAAGCCCAAGGCACACCCCACACCTGCTCTTCTGCCTGGTTTGGGAGGGTGGGGTATTAGGGTTGGAAACCTTAATGTCTGATTTCCCAACTTTGTTACTTTGACCCTAACTGCAGCATTAAAAAAGTTTTATGCAACTTATTTTACTTTCTTTTTAAGATAGTATAATAGCATCCTTATTTTACTGTAGGAGCACAGGGTACTTTGTACCCTGCACTCCCATCCCTCCATAGATCCATATATGTATGTAGCTGTGGAAGCACAGGGCTCTTTGGGCCCTGTGCTTCCATTTATAGGACAACAGTGACCAAACTGTAAGCATAGCCATCTTATTACTCCTCCTCATGTAACCAGTACAGAAAATGGTTGAGCCCCCACCAAAACATAATTCTGCTGATCTGTAACACCATCCCATGCCACAGATGAGAAAACACATTTTGGCTCAGATTTGAAAAATGAAAGTTATGACATACATAAGGTCGGGAAATAGGAAGGCTATGTTGAAAATCTGGGTTCAGAATATTTAATATTTCCAAAGTTAAAACGGTGTAATGAAATGGCAACAAATGGAAATAACATTGGCATTTTTACATATTTTGACTCCAAATGTTCAACATACCTTTCTTATAACCACACCTCTTGAACAAGGGCAGAAATCAATTTCTAAACCCTGCCTGAAACGTGAATTCGTCAAGTGACTGCAAAATCATCTTTTGGGTGGAAGTTGCGTTACAACAGTCCTATTGTACATGAGGAGGTGTTCCCAAAAGGCCATGTTGAAAACTTGGGGTCCAAATCTCAAAAAATGGTTAAGTTATGAATTTGAGCTGAAACCACCTTTGAAATACATTGAACTGCATTTACCTTAGTTTCTCATATTGCAGTCGCCGGTTCCAGCAGCAAGATGTGTCTTTGATTGGAGAGTGGGTCTTGAATCTGGTACCTGTTCAGGTAAGTGAGGGTGTGTTGGGGTTTTCTTAGGGTGTGGGGTGGTGGATGCTTAGTGGAAGGTGGGGGTGGGGGCCTGATCAGTGAGGAACCATTTTTTTTTTTACAGGTTAAAAAAATATAGTGATTCACTGCTATTGCTCAACTCTGTGTGAAACTATGCACCTTTACCCACTGAAAGCTAATTGCTATGACATTGCTTTTTTCCAAGTGCCTTCAATGGCAACTAGGTGCATATTCATAGGTCTGATTTCTGACGTCCACCTGTGGCCTGGTAACCAAAAATTAGGTTGTCATTACTCAACCCTGTTTAGAACCTTGCACCCCCTACCCAATGCTGTGCAAACTGTGTGCCTTCTCACATCTTTGTCTCCCTTATTATGATGCCTGAAGTGAGTGTCACAGAATGTCATACTGTAACATTAAATATCTGCATATTTAGCTGTAAAATTATTACTGCACATCGAACCCCTGTGCCACAGTGAGCACTGCTAGTTTTCCATAAATGACAGTGACTTTCATTATGCATGCTGCATGACTGTGACCCACGCCTCCATGAAAATGGCAAAAACAAATTATTTATATCAATATTAGCAAGGGAATATTTATCTGTAGTTTGTCTGCATGTAATATAGGGCTGTCACACTATGATTTGTTTCTGGACTGGTTCACAGTTACTGCTGCTATTCAGAATATAGAAACTCAAGCCACAGCACTTTTTGAAGTTTGTACTTCTGTATTCCGAAATTAGCACCATCTGCTTGTGTCTCCCCAGTTAAGCAGAATATTAAAATTAGTTATGAAATGTATGCAGCTCATTAGGTATTCTATATATTCTGCTGTTGAGGGGTACTTAAAATCAGGACTGAATAGCAAGTGACATTGCTGTCTTGAAAAAACGTGACAGCTTTGCTGTATATGATCACATTCTCTCTCTCTCTTTTTCTCTCTCTAAGTAGTTTTCTGCTGTTATTAAAAAAATGATACAAAGCTCAAAGTGTAGTGTAGGCTTGAATTTAATTTGCTTGAAGTGAAATCTAATAAAATATATTATAATATCAATGCATATCAGTATTTAATTTTTTAAATTCTTTTCTTTCTCCTAGTTAAGGGGGACAGGCCGATAATGCAGCTTCAGCAGATAAGCTGTTACTAATGTGTTTTTGGATTATTTACTGTTGCCATTTGAGCAGCCCTTGCCTCCCCCCTGCCAGTTGTCTCTTTCTTACTCTTTGAATCTGCCTCACTGGTTGCCATCCTATCCTGATGCTAACTGTGTTTATACCTGCTAACTTAATTTTGTAATCTGTGCATTATTTGTTGCTGCTGGCTCTGTTGATGTATTACAGATCTGTTATTAGAAGATGTTGCTTCCTAAGCACTGTATATATGTATTTTAATAAATATTTTTTAATATTTTTTATGTACACCCTTGTTTGTTGTATATCATATGGTTACCTGTTTTATGGTTACCCCTATTATTTAAGATGTGGTTACCTATGCACTGTATATATATATATGCAGGGAGCGAGCATATGATAACTCATTTATCTGGTACAGTTGCCAGTGACCTCAAGTAACCTTTCGCATGATGAAGCCATGCATGAGGGTTACAAGAGGTCACTGTCAACTCTACCAGATAAATGAGTTATCACATACTGGCCCCCCCCCCATATTCCATTTATGCATCGGGCCTTCTTGGTTAAGATTGTTTTTGTTTGAAATGGAGATGGATTTTGCTTTGTTTTTATTATTTTACAAGGGTACTTTTCCTTTGGCTGTTTTAATGTTCTGTGGATTTCTGCAGTGGTGTTGGGAGATAACGTCATGATGCTACAGTGATGGTGCTATCCTGCAGCTGATTGATCTAGATGTTTGGGAGCACTTGCTGTGAAGATGGCAGTGTCTGTTTCTGAGAACAGTTCAAAACTGTACTGTGTCATGGGCTGTGGGATTATTTTGAGTTGCAGCACTTTTATGTATATAAAAAAGAGGAAACATTGTTACTTTGTGGCTAACTTTCGGGACTGCGAGTTTCAGAAGAGTGAGCTCTGGGAATTGGCAGCAGACAGGAGCAGGACCTGCAGCAGGGAGGTGAGCAGGAGAGCAAGTAGAACTGTAATCTTCAGTAAGTGAAAGTTTTATTAAGAAACAGCACAGAGCATAAAGACTGTCCTGCTATGGGAATGATTGGTTTTCTGTGTGAAGTGTGTGTGCTAGAGAAGTGCCTACTTGGGAAGGGGGGGGACAAGTGACAGTGGAAAGGAAAAGTGGGTGGAAGTAGTGCCAGCAGGCAGTGAGTGGGGGGCAGGACACCTATGATGTAGTCACTATTTGGACAAACGGGGTATGGTGTAATCACTATGGTAATAAATACATTTTTTATCACAGTGACTCAGATAAACAAATCTATGTGACAGTTTTTATTCTGACACCTGTTGTATAAATTTATTTATGCATATTTTTAATATGTACACATTGATTGTTGTATACAACACGTTTCCTGTACTATGATTACCCCTTCACTGCATGTTAGCCTGACTTGCAACTGATTCCAGTTTTTTTGCTTTTGTATGTTCAATGAAGTATTTATTTATTTATTTATTGAATTTTGGTAACCAGGGAGGCCCACCGAGACAAAACAGTCCCTTTTTCAGTAGCGACCCATTGACAGCAGTACATTGATAGTGCAATTGTTGACACAGGAAACCATACAGGTATGACAATTGCAATAGCAATACCAACTAATATAGTTACAGGAACATGTCGCAATACAACATAAATAAGCCATACAAACATTCACAGCTGGCATAAAACAATTTGTACAGAGAACATAAATACTACAGTATACTAAGGCAGACAATAACATAATCATCAATCCTTATTTACAGATGACACTGCACATAATTCAGATTGCACAGATAACATTGTATCTAACTGAGAAATCCTGTGCTGCTAAGCACACAGGCAGTGGAGAGATAGAAAGCCCAGCAGTCATTGATAGCAGTAGCAAGGCGGGGCAGTTAGATGAGCTTGCAGAGAGCATTGAAACTGAGGGAGCAAAGAGCAAGCCAGGACTGAGGAGGGTAACAAGTTCCATGAGGACACAGCAGAAAAGGCGGATGATCTCTGGGCCACAGAGAGACGCAGGTTTGGCACTACAAGAAGGGGTAGGGAGGCAGATCTGAGAGCATGCTGGGGGAGTCAACATTGGATAATATCAGCTAGGCAGGGAGGTGGGAACCAATGTACTAGCTTGTGAACAAAGTCCAGGGTGACATAGTGCAGTTTGACCTCATAGGGCAATCATCCCAGGGCAGATAGGACATCACAATGATGATGGTGAGCATGGGTTCCCACAGCAAACCTACCACGCTCTGTGGTAGACCTGCAAGAGATGAGATGTTATGTTTGCAGAGGTCGAGAGATGCGATGAGGCACCACACAAGAGGAGAGGCAGGAGGGTGGCATCCTCAATCTTGCAACAGGCAGTTGAAGTAAGGAAGGGGTGAATGCGGTAAAGAACCCCCGGTTTTTTGGTTAAGGATTTTGGTGAGAGCTGTTATATGTGCATCCAGTGTAAGTGAGGGATCCAAGGTGCCCCCTGGTATATAAGTGACTCAACAGATTCAAAAGCAGTTCCAGTACTTGAGAGCACAGCCAGATGGGGGAGGGTTGCATGCAGGTGATCTAGAGAACAACATGCACTTAGTTTTGTTAGTGTTAAGCACCAGTTGCTTTTGAATGAATCAATCCTCGAGGTTGTTAAAGTCAGATTCCAGCTTTGCATTGTGCCAGCCTATGTCAGAGGAGGAGTGGTAGTGGATAGCATTGTCTGCATATAGGTGGACTGAGGCTCCACCACAGTTATTAGGGAGGTTGTTGATGTATAAAGAAAAAAAGTAGAGGACTCAGTATGAAGCCATGGGGAACACTATGGGTTATGGACCTTGCAGCTGACTGGGATCCTACCCATTTCACATGCTGAGTGTTTCTCCCATAGTATGAGCTAATATCTAGCCTTGGCCATGCCTAAAAAAGGTCTTTGGACCACTGTACCAACCCAGTTAACACATGAATTAATAAATAATAAATAAATAAATGCATTTGGATTAAAGAACAGTACTAGTGGGATTTACAAAACATGCCATTATCATTTGGAAAATCTCAGTGGCATAGGCAGGAATTTGTTCTGAGGGGGTGTTTAGGTATGATATTTCAAAATGAGACAAATAGAAACATAGAAACATAGAAACATAGAATTTAACGGTAGATAAGGACTGCTTGGCACACCCAGTCTGCCCATTTCCCTACCTGATGGATAAGCTGCAGATCCTAGTTAACCAGCAGCCTACTTCTTCCTACCCCAACCCCCTAGAATTGCCTTATGACTGTCCCATGCATGCTTGAATTCCACCACTGTTTTTGACTCCACAACCTCCTCTGGAAGGCTGTTCCATACATCCACAACCCTCTCTGTGAAAAAATACTTCCTTAAATTACCTCTGAGCCGCCCCCCTTCTATCTTCAAATTGTGCCCCCTTGTTCTTGCACACCTCTTTTTTTGAAAGATGCTACCCTCTTGGACTTTGTTGATTCCCTTGAGGTACTTGAAAGTTTCTATCATGTCCCCCCTCTCCCTCCTTTCCTCGAGGTTATACATATTAAGCTCCATAAGTCTCCCTTCATATGTCTTCCGGTGCAGACCCTGCACCATTTTAGTTGCCTTCCTCTGGACAGCTTCCATCCTGTCTATGTCTTTGCGGAGATTGGGTCTCCAGAACTGCACACAGTACTCCAGATGTGGTCTCACCAGCTGTCTGTACAGAGGGATAATAACTTCTTGTTTTCTACTGGTGATGCCTCTCCCTATGCATCCCAGTATCCCCCAAGCCCTCCTTGCTGCCCTCTCACATTGCTTGCCCACCTTTAGGTCATCTGATATGACTACCCCAGGTCTCTTTCCATTTTGTTGTTGTTAGTATCTCACCCCCATTGTGTACTCTTCCCCTGGGTTTTGTTTCCCAGGTGCATTACCTGCACTTCTTAGCATTGAATCTAAGCTGCCATACATTTGACCATTCCTCTAACCTTGCCAAGTCCCTTCTCATCCTTTCCACCCCACCTTGTGCATCAACTCTGTTGCAGATCTTTGTGTCATCTGCAAAGAGACATACTTTTCCTTCCAGTCCCTCTGCAATGTCGCTTATAAAGACATTGAAGAGGACCGGTCCTAATACTGAACCCTGTGGTACCCCACTGCTAACCCCCCCTTTTTTCAGAGTGGACTCCATTTACTTTTACTGTCTGTGTTCTATTCTCCAGCCAATTCTTTACCCAGGCTGTCATCTTGGGACCCACTCCCAGGCTGGCTAACTTGTATATTAATCTTTTGTGTGGGACTGTGTCAAATGCCTTGCTAAAGTCTAGGTAGGCCATGTCCACAGCCCCTCCCTGATCAACTACTTTGGTCACCCAGTCAAAGAAATCTATCAGATTTGTCTGGCATGACCTTCCGCTGTGAATCCATGCTGCCTTGGGTCCTGTGCCCTCTGGCCTCTAGATACATAACAATTCTTTCCTTCAGAAGTGATTCCATCATTTTCCCTACCACTGAGGTTAAACTAACAGGTCTGTAGTTTCCTGCTTCTGCCTTGCTCCCACTTTTGTGAAGGGGAATCACATCTGCCCTCCTCCAGTCCTCAGGTACCACCCCATCCTCCCATGTTTTGTTAAAGAGGGTAGTCAGTGGTGTCACTAGTTCTATCCTTAGTTTTTTAGAATTCTGGGATGAATCCCATCAGGCCCCATTGCTTTGTCCACCTTCAGTTTTAAGAGCTCTTTCAGAACTCTTTCTTCTGTAAATGGGCTGGTATCAACTTCTGTATCCAGAGTGTTTCTACTGTTTGTTTTAGGTACCTCCCCTCTTCCTTTGTAAATACTGAGCAAAAATATTTGTTTAGTATCTCTGCCTTTTCACAGTCACCCTCTGCCCACCCTCCTCCCCTTTTATTAAGCCTCACTATCCCTCCTTGGTCTTCCTTTGCTCCCTGATGTACCTATAAAAGGTTTTATCCCCATTCTTAACTGAGTTGGCTATCTTTTCCTCGGTTTGGGCCTTTGCTGTTCTGACTGCCTTTCCAGCTTCCTTTTGCTTTCACTGATACAGTTCTCTGTCCTGTTCCTTCTGTGATTCCTTGTACTTCCTGAATGCTTTCTTTTTCTCTTGAACTTTCACTGCCACTTCCTTTGAAACAATGGGTCTGGGGGCCACAAGGCCCCCAAAAGGTTTTGGGGGGGTTACATGCTCTGTGGTGAATTTTGGGGCTTTTCTTGAAGAAAAAATACACTTTTGTGTCATGTTCCTCACCCCTAATTTCAGGAGAATATGTTTTTCCATGGAATCAGGGGTGTGGGAGACTCTGGCTGGCATTACAGTCTGCAGCAGCACCCCAATGGTTGTGGACAACTGGCTGTCGGACAGTGCCATCAACCACCCACCCCAAATGCAGTTGTTGTAATATACTGTGATCTGTGAAAGATTTCTACATAAAGGCTGGATCCTGGGTCCTGGGGCTGCTAGGCCCCCAGGATGTGTGTGGGGGGAGAGGTTACATGTTCTCTCGTGAGTTTGGGGGCTTTTCCTGAAGACAAAACACACTTGTGTTACATGTTCCTTAACCCTAATTTCAGGAGAATTTTTTTTCTTCATGGAATCAGAGGTGTTGGAGACTCTGGCACTGGCATTACATTCTACAGCACATTCAATGGCTGAGGACAACTGGCTGTTCAACTGTGCCATCAACCACCCACCCCATATGCAGTTTTTGTAATATTCTGTGATCTCTGAAAGATTTCTAGATAAAGGCTGAGGCCAAGAATCTGGGGGCCGCTATGCCCCCAGAAGCTCTAGGGGTGTTACATGCTCTGTGGTGTGTTTTGAAGCTTTTCTTGAAGAAAAAGCACACCTTTGTTACATGTCCCCCACCCTGAATTTCGGGGGATTTTCTACCCATGGAATCAGGGGTGTGGGAGAATCTGGCTAAATTACAGTCTACAGCACCTAATGGTTGTGGACAACTGACTCTCCAACAGCGCTATCATCAGTGACCCAACCCATCTGCAGTACAATATGCAACTGTTCCTGAAAAAACATGTTGATGAAAGTGTTAAATAAACATTGTAATTACAATTTTGTGTCTTCTTGTCTTCTCTTTCATCATGTTTTCTTTGGTGCCAGGCTGACCAGCCATGCATTTCAAAGTGGACATCCACTGAGTCAGGTCACAAGTGAAAGGTTTAGGGGTATCTGACTATCTGCAATGGTGTCATGCATCTGGGAGGATAGTCCAGATCAGCAGCATTCATATAGGTGTCGTAAACCTAATCTGTTTCAATTTCAATTCTTTGAAGAATGGTTGGACATTTCATTTCTTTGAGAAATATAACTCATTTGATGAACATTGTGTTAGGCAGTTCTTATTCAGCAAGAAAATAGGTTGCTCTCAAAATGCAATTTAAGCTGCAGTGCTCAGTCACCAGTTTGCTCAATAGCCTTTAATAGTGCCTTTGTCTTTCAACCAACCGATTTAATTCACAGTCCAATATTTTTTAAAGGCATTAGAAAGACTGCTACTTGAATGTCTTATCAGGCTTAAATTACTCTGTGTTCAGCTTTAGTTTCATGAGTTGGAGATCTGTAATCACATGGACTGCAGAAGGATGCATTAGACGATGACAGTACTAACTTCTTACTATGTATCCACTCAGTTCTTAGCAGCAGTAAGTTTGTTCCTGAGGTGACTGGTCTGGGACCAGCTTCTCCTGATGGCTGATCTTAGACAAGTTTCCCATGATGACTGGTCTGTGACCAATGACTCAACTGGTCTGGGAGCAGTTTCTCTGTTGGACTTATGTCTTCTCTTGCAGTTTACACTGTTTAGTGTAGAGTTATCATTCCAACACCACGCCGCCATCACTCAAGGGAAACTTGAGGTTGAAATACATTTACTGGAAATTCGAGATTCAAACCCAGATCTCCTGGATTGCTGCCAGAGGTTGAAATAAGCACCTGACTGACAATCTCAGATGCCCAGTTTTCTTCAATGACAGCTGGTGTAATTTCTCTGCCTGTTCTTGGGACAGCCAGTACCAAATGAAAAAGCATAAGCACTACATCCATGGAGATGCTGCTATCTGTGTAGGATTGTGCTATGGATGCTTCAACATCATGGTGTTAATTGTTGAAAGATGAGTATTTAACCAAATGTCTTAAGATGGGATCTTCTGTGCAGTCAGCAGTTTTGTCAAGCAGCAGACATGAAAACCAGTCCTCTGTAGGAATAGATTGCACATGTAGAAACATAGAAACATAGACTTTGATGGCAGATAAGGACTGCTTGGCCCACCTAGTCTGCCCATTTCCCTACTTTTTTCAGAAAATTGTTACCCTCTTGGACTTTGTTGATTACCTTGAGGTACTTGAAAGTTTCTATCATATCTCCCTTCCCGCCCTTTCCTCGAGCCTTGAGGGTATACATAGTAAGCTCTTTTAGTCTCTCTTCATATGGCTTCTGGTGCAGACCCTGTGCCATTTTAGTTGCCCTCCTCTGGACTGCCTTCATCCTGTCTATGTCCTTGCAGAGATGGAGTCTCCAGAACTGCACTCAGTACTTCAGGTGGGATTTTACCATTGGTCCCCATATGCCACAACTGGGAAAGAGCCTTTTAACAAGGTACTTTCCCATCCAGAAAAAGAATTGAGAATGGTGACCTGTTCTGGATTTAAGGTACCTAAACAGACATACGGTAACAAAAAAGGAAAAGCTCAGGATGGTTACCCTGTGCACAGTAATCCCAAACCTGTTGTCAGGAGACTGACTGGGAACACTGGATCTGAAGGATGCCTATTTCCATATCCTAGTCAGACCCTGCCACAGAAGAAAATTACTCATTGTAGTAATTTTATTTCTTCTTGTTCACAGGTAACAGAGTTTTGGGGATGCAAATTAAAAACCCTTTTCAGGGATGTCAGTTTACTATAAGGGGCCTGGTAAAGCTCATTAAAAGCCATTTCAACTGGGCTACAAAATCATATTTGATACATACTTTTCAGGGCAGACAGACAGTCAAGGCAGAAAGAGGGAGAGACTTGAAAAAGTATTTAACTAGTTGGTACAGTATTTAGAGATTAGGCGAGGAACCTCAATGGCTGAAACAACAAAATCTCATGTCCAGAGACAAAATGCTCCAGAGACAAGAGATAGGGAGACTGGTTAAAAGCCCATCTCAGAGTTACTAAGTACGGTAGACATTTACTGTATAGGTTATACACATGAGCAAATGATCCTTGTTGGCTTATCATGGTGTACCAGAAAGGAGATTTTGGCCCTTGCCTGGGGTCACACTTGTGAAGTAAATTTCAGGGCCATATACCAGCCAGTAGGTAATATTTAGAAGCTGGTTTTAGGGCATCATCAGTTATTGAGCCCTTTATTGGGGGCACTGCACCAGACAGGTGGTGCACTAGTTATTATTATTATTAGCTCATAACCAGATGCAGAAATGTAACATTTCTAAACCAAAATCAACAGGACAGCTACATATTTGTTGGGACAGTCAAAATGAGTAATGTATTGCACCTGTCCCTTAGACGGCTATCAACAAAAATGTATTTGTTGCCCTGATTGCAGCCTACTGCAGCACTAACTAGTACCACTATGCTATGGTGGTGTCAGTGGGCTGGTGTCTGGTTAGCAAGCTTGCAGTAGTGATCCCAAACCAGTTGGAAAACTGGTCCCAGAGTCCCAGACAGAGCACTACTGCAGTAAAACTATTCACAGAAGAGTACTCCTGGGAAACTGGTCCCAGACCAGTTATGGCAAAGTTTTCCAGACCAATCGTCATGAGAAAGTGCTCCCAGATATGTTGTCACAGGAAAAATCTTAGACCAACTTTTGAAGTGTGGGATTGCAACCAGTCTTGCTGGACAAACATTCTAAAGTAGTAAAGTTCAAGTGCTGGTTATGTGCGGTCACTAGTCTGTCAAGCACTTCCTTACTATCCCAGTGAATGCCTAAAAGTGCAAGACCTACAAGTCTGTTTTCACTAGTGGTATTGTGAACGTAATGCTTTAATCACCTGAGGGAGGAAAAAGATGGTTCTGAGCATGCTGTAGAAACAGGTAGTGTAACCAAAATTTGCTGAAGCTTGTGCACATTTGAATAAAATTGTGCATCACACTGGGCAAGTGTCATTATTGCAGATTTTGTTTTTTCTGCTGTATTTTTCCAGTTCTGGTCCCACATCTTCATTTCAGCCAATACCAGTGGTTCTGAATCAAGATCTGACTCATAAAACTTGACAAGATCTAATGTACCAGACTGAAAATGACTTGTGAAGCCATTGGCTAGGTATACTGGCAAGATGCCATTGAAACCTGAAAACTCTTTTGAATGAGAAGTAAAGTGACTGTCTAGTTCAGCCAAAAAATATCAAGGAAAGGAATGTGCATAGCTTTTCAGAAGTATCACTCTGCATTGTCTTCTGGGTCATTTGCCCTGTGCTGTTGCTTCCCACTGAGTGTTGGAATCAGTAACTCTTCACCCAAGACATGGGCTGTGCTTTGAGTGTCCTCAAAGACTTTATGAAAGGAAACATCACAGTCTGATCGCAGCTCATGAATGGCATCTTTGACACTGCATACATGGGCTAGGGCAGAAAATATATCATAGTTCTCTTGTTCAAGTACCTGGACAGAGGGATTGAGATGCTGAAGACTTGTACACAGCAGTATAGTGCAACAAGAAATCCACTGCAGTCAAAAGCAGACTGGAACTGAGTATCTCTAGAAGAACATTTGTTGTTTCCATTTTCTATGAAGTGTTCCAAGGCTGCTGCAACTGGAGAAATCAACTCGCTAAATGTTAATAAAATTGTCATGTCGTTCAACCCACCTAGTGTCACACAGAGGTAAAAGTTGGTCTTTTTTTGGCTGAGGAAGGAACATGCTTACTTGTTCCTTTAAGATAGTGATACACTGCGCAGAAGATAGAAAGAATGTGCAAATGTCACTGACAGTTCCTAAACAGTTCTGGATAACCACCACTGAGCAGCATTTGGTTAGAGCTAAATTTAGTGAGTGACTAGTGCGATGCAAGTAAAGAGCTTTTGGTTATTGCTGCTGAATCAATGCTTATATACTTTGTGCTCTACCAAACATATTACTTGCACCATCATAACCTTGACCTCGCATATCACTCAGGTTGAGGCCATGATCTCCAACACTGGCAAGAATTCTCAAAATATTATCTGACACATTTCTTCCTGTCAGATCATACACAGGCACACAACTTAAAAAGTCTTCTCTCACACTGTAAGTCGTGAAAGGTGCTGTTCCACTAACCTGATGATTAACATATTGAACACACACTGAAAGCTGCTCTATTCCAGAAATATATTTGCTTTCATCTGCAAAGACTGTAAAGTATTTGGCATTCCAGATGTTTTCTATGAGCTTTCTCTGGATTACAGCTCCACATGAAGTAACAATCTCAGTTTTAATGTGTGGGCTAATGTAAGTTACATTAAGAGAGGAAGTCTGGAGATGATTTAGCAGCACTTGATCCCCACTATAAGCTTTAAACCTTAGGAGTGTATGGAAATTTCCATAATTTTCTATGATTATTACTGGATCATAGGACTGTATTGGTTCACTCTCTCTATGGCCCCACAAAACAAGTCCTTGTCTCTCACAAAAGATCACTGTATCCACAATTGACATCAATTTATTCCAATTTTCTTGCAGTTTCTTGTGCAACAATGTCTACTAGGGATTCTGCTTTCACATTCAATAAATGTTCTGCCTGTTCATGGCAATGCTAATGATAAGCCATCTTTGCATGATAATTAAATACTTCCAGTGCTTTCTTCTGCTTTGTGAAAGGCTAATCAACAAGTGCCCCTAAAGTGTGATGTGATCCCTTTCCAACAGCAGTTTTAGCAAACAGAATAAAAACTTTGCAGAATGTTCCATCATCTTTCACAGAATAACACAGCCAAGTAAATCTGCTTAACCACGAAGACTGAAATGATATTTTTTGGTCATTTTTCAGGAAAGAATAATCATTTGAAGGCCACCACACATTTCTTAGTAAATCAAGTTTCAGCTGTCCAGATACAAGTGCATCAGTTCTCCCTACATACTGGCCCATGTCATGTGCATTACAAGTGCTACCTGTAGCGGCAGCAGCATCCCCGTGATCACTTCCTATACTATCAGGTATGATGGTTGAACATGATGGTTGTGGCTCTGAAGAACTGTCTCTCTGATTATTCACTTGTGAAACCTGAGCATCCAGTTCAGTGAGTGAATTGTCAATGTTTTCTGGCACATCTTCAGCATGAGGTTTCTTGACAAAATATTTAAGCAGTGTATTGCTTGATTTTTTCCCTTCTATTATCCCCATCTTGTACTGATATGTGATTTGATCATAACGTGATCAATGCAGGCAAAGTGATCAGATTTTAAAGCAGTGTTTAGCCAGGACTACAACTTCAGCAAGTTGTAACAGAAAGTGTGGATTAATGCTCATCAGTGCTATGATTCACTAACTAAAAGAAAACTTTATATGCAAGGCAAACTTTGAACACAGCACATGATGAAAATGTCAAACAAGAGCAACACAATGTTTTATGGCTCAAAGATCAGGTTTAGAATCATAGCTACAGTAAGTAGGTAGCCTGTGACATAGGTGAATGCAATTGGGTGCTTTCAAAAAGGGCGACTCAACCGTGGCACATGTCAACAGGGCTACGGACCAGGGAGGGCAACCAGATGGGGGGAGTTCGCGCATATAATGACAGGATGTCACTACATGTACATGCGTGGGAGGGGGGAATGAGCATGTTGAGTGAGGGATGGAAGGGGAGGGAGGATTTGTGAGACATGGTGCCACGGTGGACTGCTGAGCTGGCCCTGTAGCATGGTGGGTGGGTGGTGGGCTGGGGTTCTGAAGGTGCTGGGCTCGGGTTCAGGTGCCTGTAGATCTTGTTGTGCCTGGCTTCAATTTTTTTTTAAGGTATTGCACCCCCCCCCCGAGTTGATAATACTTTAGTGGGGGGGTCATGGGGGGTCATGGGGGCACAACCCCCCACATAACAAAGAGACTCCTAAGTCCCCTGTGCCTTTTTGCTGTGTGCCAGGGGTGTACATTGCCAAAATTGATTTTCGGTGATGTACACTCCCCTAACGGTGATCGCCTTTCCGCGGTCACTGTTATGACATGGATCCACTAGGTAAGTTTGAATTTAAAAGCCACATAAACACAGTTTTTCTGTCTGGTACCAATGCTAAAATCCTCTGGGTTTTTCTTAAGCCTACAGAAGCATTTAATGCTGTGGATGTGAGTGTGCCTCCAGCTCCATGCACTTAAATTGCAAGTGAAACACCAATAGGGATTATTCTTTAAACATGCCTCACAACTGTATGCTGGTGTATGTGCCCATAGGTAAGGCTGCAATACACCAGCCTGAGCACCAGCATCACCACAAATACATGCTGAGCTTGAATTTACATTGAACTCCTCTAGCACCCTAGAGAGGGTGGAGGGTTTGGACAGTATGTGTAACCCCAGTTGGCTGGCATAGCAGAGGCTGGCCGGGGCTAGAGTGGGAGGAACCTCACCTGAAATTGCAGTCATGACTAACCGATCACTGGAAAGGCCCAGTTATTTCCTGATGTTAACTAAGCCCATTTTGCCAGATGAAATACTGAGCATGCACCACAGCATAAACATGACTGAGTAAATGAAGTAATGTTGATTGTCCAAGGTACCCCTAGGAAAGAGGAGCGGACCATCCAAAACAGAAAAGATGAAATGTCCTAGAGATCTTTTAACAGAGGGATAAGCAGGTTTGAATTCTGCCTAGAGAAAACATAATGCCATTGTGTTCTGAGGAAAAAAGAGAGTTTTTGCCTGCCTCAGAAGTGTGTGACATGACAGACTTGGGGGATCACCCTGTTGTGTATGTTTACCATCTTGTGTGTGAATAAAGCCATACTTCACAATCCCATTTCCAATAGTGGACATTCGATCTATGTTTCCAGTGTGAATTGTCATGGGGCACCCTCATAAGTTAGACCTAGCATAAGCCTAACAGCTCTCTCCCAGAACGTGGAGAAAATATAAATGCTCGTTTGGTACCCTAAACCCCTGCCCTCTAGATGTTTACACAGGTAATTGCTACAATGCCAGCGGTGATGTCTATGTAATGCAAACTTGTGGGTTGATGCCTTGTCTGTGTACAACTAGGGGGGCCTCTGGTTTTCAACATGGCATGCTTGGACCGGGGACAAAACTTAATTGTAACATTTTTTATCATAAAGTGTTTTATACTGCACAGGCCAGATGGGCAGCTGTTCATCCCTGTCCCTGCTCCCCCCAATGACCAGTTACTGCTGGCACAGAGGTAGGGCCACCCCCACCAGACCACAGTCCAGAATTTCCCCAGGGACCATTGGAAGTGCAGCCAAGGGAGACTGAGAGGGGCCTCATTAAGCCTGCCCCCTTCCATTTTTCTCCCAAGTATCTCCCTGGCTGCAGTGGCATGAAGTGCATGCACGTGGAGGCATGGACACACTGCAGAACTGCAGCTTCCTCTGGTTCCCTTTGAAACCTTATTGGAGCCTGCAGTACCCACAGGACTTCACCCGGTGGCAGTCAAAGGACAAGACCACTTTGGCAACCATCCCTGGGAGAGTAGAGCAGTGACTGACCTTGGGATCCTCAATACTGTCTCCCACCTGCCCCTAACATCCTGTGGTCATTACTGAATCTGGGTCACCGGTGTGACAGCAGGTGAGATGTAAATGCCACAGTCTTCCGCACCACTAGGCCAGCCTCTGAATTCTAGCATTTAATAGATAAATGGAACATTGTCGATAGGAACAGCATTCATCTGACATTGTTTTTATACATTTACCTCTAAAAAACACAAGAAATGTACCATTAAGTTTCAGGAACCTCAATCCTACTCCACGACATACACATATAAAAATATACAGAAGGGGCACACGCTTGCACACTTAGTAACATGAGAGGAGGAGACTACTAAGAAACCAGGAAAAACACATGGGTGAGTTATGGAGGGTGACCTGGTGCTGGTGGCATGACATTCCATGATCACCATGTACCTGATACAATACCTTGTTACCAGGCTGCACGCTCACAACAAGGTATTAGTGGGTATAATGTAAATACAAGTTATAAATGAGTATCATTTGCATCAGGGATTTAATTTACACCAGTGTCACATTATGCCCCCCCCCTCATAACATGTGCAGCTTTTGTTTATAGGGCAGGCCATGGTTATTCTTACAAGCTTGTGCAAACCCTCAACAGTCGCAGAACAGTCAAGGTTAAAGAGAAAAAGAACACGCAACTTCATACACTACACTACACATCCACAGCACTGACTGACCAGCCAGCATGCCTCTCTAGGGCATGTGTTAAGTCAAGACCTGGGAACTGTACAATACATGGGAGTCACCTCCAAGATTATTGCCCACCTACCTCCTCACCAAGGGACAGTTGTAGTAGGAAGGCCATAAGTGCGGATTGTGTAGTATTTATTTATTTGAAGTTTTCACAACACAATGGCAGAAGTACTATATCATATCAGTCCCATGGAACTGCAGTGTACAAAAAGTGCTTAGTTTGTAGTGCAGTTCAATAGGACACACACACACACACATTAGTTTTAAAAGTGCACACAGTTATATGTTACCTACAGTACAAGAAAGTTCATGACAGTGGAGAACAATTACTAACACAGCAGGTAGAAGAGGAGGCTGACCACTTATAAGGGGGGGATTGCCCCTTTGTACACAGAGGCACTACTGCAAAATCAATAGGACATCGGTGATGCCAGATTACCAGTCCATATAAATCCTTAATTACTGGTGGGTGGATAAAAAAGGAGTTTCAGGTCAGGAAAATTGGTTGGGCCTGATGATCAGGCCCATTCTCCCAGCATGAAACCACTTTCTTATTCACCCACCATTAATTAAGGATTTATATAGATTGGCATCACCCACATCCTGGGCTCTTGGTCACCTCCCATCTTGATTTCTTATGTCTGCATCTACAGTTTGCTGCTTCAAAATGAGATGAGTAGGAATGGGGCCCCTAGTCTTACCTCTCATTTCAAAGCTGCAAACTAGATAAGGATATGGGGTTAAGAGTCACAGGATACAGTCCAGAATTACACTTTTCCATATCTCCTGTTTAGCTTTTTTTCCATATAAGACAAACCCAGGTCAGTTGGCCTGTCATGGTATTAATCATCCACATCATCTGCTACTTTTTTTTAATCCTTGTCTGAGCTCTCTCTGGCATAGCTATATATTTTCTATAGAATAGTGACTAGAACTGTCTACTAGATAGACATTATTCCCTGGTACCAGTGCTCACCTTCTCCCATGTAGATTCCCATTTTAGCATAAAAACACTCCTTTGTAGTCTAGTGGCTGTGGCCCAGTCTCTTCTGGTACCATCCTCTGCTGCCCAACTGCCACACTTGAGTATGCACCCAGTACTTACCTTCTTCTCATCTGTGGTGCTGGCTGCCATCTCATGTAAAGTCTACACAAGTCACATTACCCAATGCCCATATTGTACTTGTATGAGATGGTGGCCAGCAGTGAAGGTGAACAGAGGATGAGTAGTGGATGGCTGGCCACCATCTTGAGTCCAGGTGGGCAACTGAGGATGGCACCACCAAGAGAAGTGGGCCACTAGACTACAAGGTAGTTTTTTAATGCCAAAGCTGGGAATGGTGAGGGAGGAAGTACCACTGGTACCAGGGAATAATCTTTTATTTTAACTTGTACTGGGACCAGGACAGTGGGGGGGGGGATTGCACCCTAGGAGCATCAAGGTAGGGGTTACATGATGAGGCATTCATTTGCTGAGGCCTTATGGTGATAATACACTTTCTGTATGTGGGTATTGTTTGTGCTTGCTTGTGCTCTGGTTCTGATAATTTTTTTGGCTGCCTTTTCTGAGTACAGCACTCATCATACCCAAGGCTTTTCAGCTATCAGTGCTCAGCAGCATCTGCTCATACCTGGTCATCACATGTTCTTCTCATCCTTCCCCTGTTTTGAATATGACTAGAGTTTCTGCAGACTGATCCTTTTTGATGTTGTATCTCTGGTTGAGCTTTCATTGTGCAGTGTTTTTTTTTCTATTATTTGTTTATCCTCCTGGGAGCCTCGGAGGAACTCAACATTCCTTCACCCAACATCCCCTACAATACCGCACAGGTTTTCCCCCCAAGACAGGGCCGAGGCGAAGGGGAGTTGGCTTTCCCCCATCCCCGAGAGGAATCCAGATGTTTGAGGAGCTGAGACGGGCGCTGGCGAGCCATCATGGAGCCGGCAAGCTCCATTTTCCTCCATTTTCTCCACTCCCCCTCCCCACCAACATTGTACAACAGCTACATGCCTTCCAACTTACATCTCTTCCAGCCACATCCAGAAGGAGATCAATGAGTGGGATGGCAATACCTCCCTCCCTGAGGAGGAGAGCAGTCTTCTGGATGCTCAGTCCTCTCTCTACCCTGCCAACCCCAGAGGTCTGGGCTGACAGTCTTGTTCCTGAACTTGGGTGTCAGGTGTGGTGTCCAGTGCCAGCCCAGTACAATGGGTTTTTAAGGTGTCTGGACCCCATCTTAACAATACTTCCTCTTCTATTGCTTTCATTATTCATCTCCTCATCTCAAAGTGCTATGTTTGTGGTTACAGAAGTACTGTACAAGCCTTACTATTGTAGTAAGCACCAGCACTGAGCTGCTTGCTAAACTGACTCCCTCACCCAGAGTTAGCTTGGGGTGCCAGGGACATCATCTACATGTGTGGAAACCATTAGAAGGCAGCTATCTGCAGTACACCCACAAGTAGCAGTGTGGCCCACAAGAACCTATAAAACAAATCAAACACCAACTGCTCCACAAGCCATCAGTCTACAAGGCAAGCCACAACGCAGTGGACAAAAAGACCCATTCAACACCAGTAATGTTTTAAGTATTTTATACCTACATCAATGTACAAATTCATATTCCACACACTAAACTGCATTGGACATAAATGGCCCCCTCAGGAAATGAATGCAACACCATGTGTTTTTAACCCTGCTGGTATAGTATAGTTACTCCCTTTTACTTTGTTTACCATGACCTTTGATTGTATCTCACACACACATTATCCTATTTATGAGTTATGGGATCTGGGTTATATATGCCAGTGTGACAAAGAAGATTGCGACTGGCATTTCAATGATAGGCTCCATGTCGACTCCAAGTTGCAGTCAGCATGGAGCCACACAGTTCAACACTCTTACTTACATGGGGGGGGGGGCTTTGCCACCCACACCCCCTGAACTAAAGGATTCTAACTCAAGGTCAGAGATAGTTTGGGGAGGGGGTGCAGGTCAGGGGAAGAGATTGCCCCCCTTCCAGCAGCATTTCTACAGCGACATGGCACTGTAGTCGATATCGATGCATGTCGACATAGAAATGTCACTGATAGGGTGGCATACCATGAGCTCTTATAAATTGCTGTGCAATATACTGTATGTAACTAAATCCCCTTGTCTTTGCCTACAGTTGTACTTTTCTTCAATGTCCTGTTGTTTTCATACTTGCTTGTAAATGATGCTTGTAACCAATTCTGGGTTGCCACTGAAAAAGAGACCCATGGTCTCAGTGGGCCTACCTGGTTACCAAAATTCCATAAATATAAAAATAAATAAATAAGTTTTGTCTGTAGCCTGGAACATTTCAGTGGTTCAACATAACCATGTGATTTCTGGTGCATTGAGCATGTCAGCAGATACATTTGTTGAGGGAAGTTCAGAAATGTTATTGAGTAGCAGGCAGTGGGTCAAGTTTAGACTGCCTACCTGACAGGGAGGCAAGGTCTACATGATTACTTGGGATATTAGCAAGCTTATCTTTAACTGCATTATTGTTGTAGGTGCCCTCCAAAATACACCACAACACATCAAAAGCACAAAAACCTATGGGGACCTTGGCAACCCTCCTACCCCAATGATCCTGGGGTGCAAGTGGAAAATGAGCCCCCCCCACCCAGCTTAACACCTCCCTCCCATTCAGTACTTGGTACTAGGTTCTGGGGTTCCTGTTAGCAGCAATGGCAAGTTGGCAATGCTTCACAAACAATGAATAAAGGAGAAACATGGAATTTATTGTCAGAAAATGACTGCTTTAACCACCCAGCAGTGTCTGCCCACCCAGCCCACCAAGTGACTGCTGTAATATTGCTTACCTCTCTAGTCCTCCATCCTGAGTGATTTCTTCTCCTACCTTCTAACTGCAGAACTGTGCGTGCTCAGCTGAGCCTGGCAATGAATCATCGAACCGAACTCCTGAACCCTGGAGTGCCTCAGAACCTAACAACTCTGGGGTGGGGGGGACGACCATCTGAGCGAGGTCCAAAGGAATGGCAGACTGGTGCAGGTAAAGAAAAAAAGTATCTCTTCTCTGGGATGAGTAGTACCGCTGTGACCATTCTACCCTCTACTGTCTGTCCGACTGAGTCTTCTCCTCCAGCTCCAGACATCTACTCCTCCTGAGTCCCGACCTGCACCCACTCAGATGACCTCCTCTGTACTCACTCGGCTCCACAATCAGGCAGTAGGCACAAACTATTATTAAATTAAATAATCAATTCAAACTAAGTTCTAACTCTCTGAGTGTCTGACAACCGCACCGACCAAAATCCTCCTGCTACTCTTGATTCCTCTCTCTGTCTCTCTCTCTCTCTCTCTCTCTCTCTCTCTCTCTCTCTCTCAATGAGTGTCATTGCATGCACTGGTGTAGTAAGCTGCCAATTTTGCATGGTGCCCATTAATTGGTTGCTGCTGTTGAGAGAGGAGGAGCACACACAAGTGACTGACACCAACAACCCTTCGGCTTCTCGCTTGGAGCCGCCCTCTGCTTTGGCTACCCTGTGGCTGCTTCCAGCCTCCTCACGCCCTCCTTTCCACAGCAGCCAGTCATCTCACCCCCAGTAGTAGAAGCCAGGTGAGCCAGAAGCAAATGGCCTGCCCTTGACAGTGCCTCTCACAGATGCATGTATTTAAAAGGTCACCACACCACTCTGTGTGTGTGTGTGTGTGTGTCTGTGGAATAAGGATGTGATCATCATAAATAAAAATGTCAGAGGTCATTCCATGGGGTGTTTGAACACCCTAATCACAGCTCCTGCCTGCACCACTGCAAAATCTGCACTAGGAAAAAGGCAAATGTTTTTAATCAGCATTAGCTAAGTCATTTGTATGGCTGAAGAGTTAACATTAATTTAGAAGCACACATCAGAGAACAAGCACATGAGAAGCGGATGTATGCTTGTTTCTCGATCACAAAATTACAAATACATCAATGGCAGACTGGATAGAACAAAGTATGGACTGTAAATCTTTCTGGACTTACTGTAACATTCTGATGAGTTGGGGATACACATGCAGACAGTGCTAAACTCTGAACTGAGATCGAGTTCACAAAATGCTCATGCTCAGGCATCAAATTTTGCATAGACACAGTGACAGTGTCAGTGAACCAGCCCATAAACAAATCATGCTGTGCATCTCATATATTATTTGCAAACAGAACACAGAGAAACACTCTGTTTCTGAGAATTATGGCAAACAATTTAATTTTGCCATTTTTAATGGGTCGAAACCTGGGGTCACAGTTTCCAAGCAGCACTATAGAAAGTCACTTTCATTCAGTGAGAAACAACTCTAACCACTGCAGCACATGGGCTCGTTGTGCTGGGATACTTTTACAAAACAATTGTACTAAACATATACTTGTTGTTTGCGTTGATAGACAATTTAATAAAATTAAAGATGAGTCGGGGACCTTTGTTGTATTGAGGCTATGCAACATATTGCTAGGTCTTTTATTTCAAAATGACAACTACATTCAAGTCTGTCATGTAATGTGATACACTCATTCATTTTTATAACTCGTGGACTCTCACGTTATCATGACAGCACATAAAAAAAGCAAAATTGATTTAAATTCCACAATTTAGTTACAGAGTAGTAACTTCCTCTGGCAGCAGCACACTTGCATTCCACAGTCTGTCATCACATACACCATGCAAGGAAACATTCGGCATTGGCAAATGCTTGTTTCCATTAGGGCTGTGCAAGGTCGAATATTAATTTCAGAATACCATGAATATTAGGGGTTCCGAATATTTGGAATCCTTTCCCAAATAGAGGACTATTCGGGAGGTATTCGTATTCGGCACAGCTCCCTGCACAGCCCTTACAAAACAAACCCCAACTCTCCTACTCAGTTAGAAAAAAAACAGTACAGTCTGTATTCCCATCCCTCCACCCTCTAGCAATCCCAGCACCTGCAATTTATTCAGTTTTTGAATATTATTTAAAAATAATAGGGACTAGCACAACCAGCCCACCTCCACCTCCAGCCGTCGTCTTGGAAATTGACAGCTAGCCTGAAGTATAATCCCTCTCCACCTCCAACACAGTCATCAGCACCCTTCTGCCATTCCCTAACACCCAAGTCTCCTTATTAGGTGATCGCCACCAGTCCGGTAGAACCCTCCCTGCTCCGTTGTTCAGCGCGCCTTAATAAATGAAAACCCAGCTGCTGTGCTTGCTAAGTAAACCCAGCAGATCACATGATCTGCTGGGTTTACTGTATGAATGCAGCAGCTAACATTCATTCAGAATGTGCTCAGCAATGGAGGTGAGGTTCTACCGACTGGTGGCTGTCACCTATAAAGGAGACTTGGTGTGTTAGGGAATTGAGAAGGGTGCTGATGACTGTGCTGGAGGTGAGGAGGGATTATTCTTCAGGCTAGCTGTCAATTTGCAAAATGGAGCCAGCTGAGGAGCGGGCGGGTTGTGCCGGTACCCATTAGTTTTTGGTTTTTTTTTAAATAAGGTGAAGAAATAATGAAACATTACTGCTGCTGCTGGGTGGGAGAAAGGTATTGTCAGTGTGGGGAGGTGGGGAGGGATTATTCTTCAGGCTACCTAAATGAGGGCTGGTCGTGGAAGGGGTGGGTTGTGCCAGTCACCTGTGAACAAAATCATTAGCAAATTGGTGTGGGGGACAGGGTAAGAAAGAGGATGGGGGAGATGGGGGATACATGATTTACTGGGATTCTTTGTTGGGGGTAGTGTTTTGGTCTTTTTTTTTAGGGCTGTACCGAATACAAATATTCAGCCAAATAACGAATATTTGGCAGCCGAATACCGAATAGTCAACCAAATATTCAAATTAAGGTATTCACACAGCCCTAGTTTCCATGTGTCCCAAATCCTTTTTCATCATGAACAAGATCTTAGCAAGTGAAGAAAAGGTATGTAAATAGTTAAACAAATGTTCAGAGGCCATGGGAGCTATAAAAAAACATTAAGTGAAGCTCATCAGCTTCCGATGCGCAAGATAAATGCTTGGATGCTTGTGAAAGACATCCCTGGAAAATGCTATGACAGCTTGCTGTGTGGAAAAAAAAAAAAAAGAAAACAAGATTGCGGCTCCCAAAAATGAATTTTTTCTGGTGAAAATGGATTGGCCCCTCACAATATGGAATCCTTCTTGGTGAGGCCAACTCCTTTGTTGAACTTTATCCCTCTATCCTGGAGAGTGATATTCCCACTGAAATAATGGAAACTTAAAAACTTAATAGCTTTGCAACAGATTAATATTTTTCACCAAACAAATGCATTGCAGTTCTCTTACCCAAGTTGCTTCCAACATAAAAAAAAATACACAAAAATCCCACACCATCTGGGCACAAGGCAATGAGGAAAAAGCTGCAAAAAGTGGTGACTGTTAAGGTTATTGCACTATCTGGATCTCAAAATCCACACATCCAACTGGAACGAAATTTGCCATGTCAAGAGATTTACTCCATGGGACAACACATGCCAAGTGCTGTGCAAATCTATTGATCAGTTGCAAAGTTATTAAAGTGAAAAAAATTGAGATTTAACATTAAACATGCTACTCAATCCCAACTACAGGCACACAACCATGCCTCTATAATATATTTATGCAATGGGGATGGACATAAATGGATTGTGATATGATTTCATTTATACACACAGTTGTAAAGTCATCAGCCATGTATACACATAGTTGTTATGTCATCAGCATTTGTACACAAACTTCTGGACCAGCATAAAACCAAAGAAAGAGAAAACCGCAGCAAAAAAATAATTTCAGAAAATAACCCACCATATGTTCTGACTTGGACAGAGACAGAAAGCGTGTGTCCATTATATCATGACGGTTCAAGTGGTTTGTTTTGTATTACACAGCAGAAAAAGGAATACAGGTGAACAGAGCAGTACACTGTAAAAAGAAAGGAAAAGACACATGAGTAGTAAAAATGAAGGAGGCGTGTACCTAAACGGGAGAGGTGGAAATAGAATGAAACTAATTACTAAACCCTTGAGAACTGCACTAAAAATTAAGTGAACATATGGAGCCCTGGGATGATAGTAAAATGATGAATTACACTAAAGCAGCACACACTGCATGATCCTCACCTTTCACTCATTCATAGCCCGGCAGCTCCGGGTTGACTTCCCCCTCCCCCCAAAAAATGTGTCTGGCAAGTACAGCAGCACAGTTGCCAAAAGTAAAAGAGCAACAATAACAAAATAAAGAAACAATTGCACAGCTTCTGGGGGCCCTTCTCATACTGGGGCCCTGGGCAACTGCCCCTTCTGTCTAATGGTTACTCTGGCCCTGGTGCTATGGTGCCACTGGTGGGAGAAAAATGTGATAGGTCTTCTCTGCTTTCCCGGGGAGATTTCACAGAAACTTTCTCTGTGTATGGATTCACTTTTGAACTTACCTTTGAACTCTGCTGTGCTATGATGGCTAGGCTCTCCATCTCTGCTCCTACTGCTGCCATTACACTGTCCTCTTCTCACTCACTGAACATACCAAAAGCCAAATGTTTGTAGTTTCTTTTCAAGGGCATGATGGTGCCACCAGTGGGAGAAGAATGCAGCATTTCTCTGATTTCCCTTGGGGGATTTCACAGAAACGTTCTCTGTGAACAGACTCACCTTTAAACTTTGTTGAGGTACGATGGCTATGCTCTCCATCTCAGCTCCTTCTGCTGCCAGTACACTGTCCACCTCTCATCCAACACGCCAGACTCATGTGAAAATGCTATCCACAGCAGGGGTAGGCATGCGAGATTGTGGCTCACTGGCAGTAAAAACTCGAAAGTTTATTGTTTGGAGCAACAAAATAGTGTGGCGGGGAGTGGCAAAAGAAGGAAACAGATTTCAGTGAATGGAGCAGATGCAGACAGATTTCCAGGAAGCTGTTCTTGGATTCCATTCCACCATAACAATACCTCTGTGCTGCATTAGGAATTCCACACAGACCCTTTCTTTTGATAGCAATACATCAACATACTGTAGCTCTGACAGTATGCAGCCATAACTAGGCACAGAAGGGAGTAAAACAGACTCTCTTCCAGCAGGGCCAGTGTAACACACAGAACATAAACAGCAAGTCTGTTTGGTTTCTGCTCTGACCACTTTCATTTTTACTTGTCTGAGTATGGACTCGACTGTCTGCTGCCAGTGCCAATTACCACAGGAGATCACCGCAGTGGTGCACTTATGAGCAAACGATTGATGGAGCAACTGTTTTAAATGTTTAATTCCATTTATTACAAAAGCTATAAAAGTGAGAGCAGGACACAGCAGTACCCCAGCATTTTGCCTCCTTTCAAGAGGGTTTGTCAGGTGGGTGGGGAGAGTATGGATAGACTTCCTTAAATATGCCAAAAAAAAGCTTAATAAGCATGAAGACCCTGCTTATTAAGTGCACAGTGCCAGGAAAGAAAAAGGGTGGAGGGGGATAATTACTGTCTAAGTAAGCTAATATAAGGACCAGGAGAATGATCAATTTAGAAATATATTAAAATATATTTTACTGGTTGCATCCTATCATCTCCCTGCTTTACATCCAAAGGCCGACACTTAATTATAGAAATATACATACTGGCGCAGCCCACAAGCAATGTGCTAAAAATAATAAAATGTAATAGCAAAAGTTACACCAAATAAAGTGAGTAGTGAAAAATTGGGGAAGAAAGCTGAACAAGATAACAACCACTAGTACAATCCATCAATTGTTAACAATTACCACAGCCCTAAGCCAGACCCAGGCCAGCCACAGACAGACATTCAACTTACTGTACATTTGCTGTGGCCCTGGGGCTATGCTCACCTCTACATTGGAAATGCTGCCTAATACTGGCTGCTAGCCCACTACCTACCCACTACCTCCATGGCCGTGCCCCACCTGCCACATTGACACTCATGTTGTGCAGTTCTGGGTAGGGTGGAACTCTCAGATTCAGACTGTGCATTGCCTATACACTACTACTACCACCACCATCATCACAATTTTTATCACAGCACAACACCATTAGACATATGCCACAAAATATTTCTCAAGTCAGGCATAAATAAGGCATCAATCCCATGATGATCCACCATCATGATCAACTCCACTCCTAGTCACAGTTACATAAGGAGAGTAAGAAACAGAAACATCAACATTAATAAAAAATTATGACTGTGTGGTGGACTTGGACTTGATTGCTACTGCTGGCAAGAAGGGGTAAGATTAGTACTCAGGTGCCCTGAACATTGTGTAATTAAACTTCTGCTGCCTGCTCTTAGTCCTCCTTGCAAATAAATTTACTAACATTACAAAAAAAATGTTTTTTACAGACAGCCTACTCTTGATTTGGCCAGCCACAGCTCCTCTCTAACTCCTTCCCTTCCCCATCATACAAACTTTATCACATGCTGAAACAGTGTCAGCTGTCTACAGTGCAGGCCCAACAGAGAAGCCTTTGCCTCTCTCAACTCTCAGACTGGTGGCCTACCCAAGTGAGGATGCTAGAAAATGAGCTCAGACTCTTTACCAAACTGATTTCACTTTCCCTAATTTAAAGCTACTAGGCCTCTGGGTATACCATTACGATCTCGCTGGAATGTCAGCTTTGGGAAATTCACAATGGAGGAAGTTCTTGAGTCAGAATCGCATGGTGGATAAAATAGCGTGTTTCACTATAGCGCGTTCCCCACTTGACAGCACCGTGTCAGGAATAGCATTCCTGAATCGAGATTGATGTGTGTAAGTCCCCAAGTCTGTGCTATCCAAGTCATCCTGGCTCCATAGCATAGAGGATAGAGTCACAATGTATGAATGGGAATGTGACATGCAGCAGACCACGATTTGATCCTTATGTCCATCTACTTGTTTTCGTCGAATTACGAGCATTTACTTTTACTTTTTTTTTTATGTCAGTGACTTGACCCCCCCATCTTTCTTTCCCCAAACGTGTCCCCCTCAGAGTTGCATGCCCCTCTAGAGTTGAAATAGTCAATACACACACACACACACACACCTCTTGAGTTGTGTTCCTTCCAAAGTTGGAATAATAAATCAACCCCCCGGTTGCGCCCCCTCCGAGTTTCATCCCTACCCTCCAGAGTTCAATCCAAGACAGTCGTGGTATGCTAATGGTAAATCGTGTTTTGTCTGCCTTCCATAATTTTGCATAGTGTGATTTACCCAGTCACTGTTCTTTGTGCATTGTTGTCAACCACATTGTGTTGTTAGTAGTGATTTTATGGGTAATCTAGGCCTCTGAGGATGAAAAACTATTGTCTCAACTGTCAAGCATTATATTCCCAGAGGAACAGCCAGGCGTACTGCAATGAAAGAACCCAGTCCTCTCTCTCCATCGGGACTTAGCACCACACCTTCCCTTCAATCAAGGAAAGACCTTTGGCCAAGGGCCACTCCACTCATTCTAATCCTGTTGCAGAAACCTGCACTTCCCGCTATGGGTGTTGCCTGTTGGCAAGTCAGAGGCCCCTACCCCAACCCAATACCACACCTCACCCAAATCGAGGGCCATTCCGCTTGCTTTAACAGTGCTGCCTGCTGTGCCATCAGTCGGATACAGAAACACAGAAACATAGAATTTGGCATCAGATGAGAACTGCTTGGCCGACCCAGTCTGCCCATTTTCTTTACTTGTTTCATATACCGCAGATCCTAAATGATCTGTGGCTTACCCTCTCTTTCTATCACTAGAGTTCCTTTATGTCTGTACCATGCATTTTTTAATTCCCCTACCATGTTATGCCCCTACAACCTCTGCTGGGAAGCTGTTCCATGGATCCACCACCCTTTCCATGAAAAAATACGTTCTCATGTTACTTCTAAGTCTACCCCCTTCTGTCTTAATATTATGGCCCCTTGTTCTTGAACATCTCTTTTTTTTAAAGATTCTATCCTCTTGTACCTTATTTACACTCTAGAGGTATTTGAAAGTCTATATCATATCCCCCCCCCCTTCTCTCTCTCTTCTCCTCCAGGGAATATATACTGAGATCCTCCAGTCTCACCTCATATGACTTTTGGTGCAGCACCTGAGCCATTTTTGTTGCCCTTCTCAGAACTGCTTCTACTCTGTCTATGTCCTTCCAGAGATACAGCCTCCAGAACTGGACTCAGTACTCTAGACGCTGTCTCACCAATGTTCTATACAGTGGCATCACCACCTCCTTCCTTCTGCTGGAGATACCTCTCACTATGCACCCCAACATTCCACTGGGTCTACTCAAAGACTTCTCACATTGTTTGGTAACCTTTAGATAATTAGATAAGATTAACCCCAGGTCCCTTTCCTGTTTGGTGGCTGTCAGTACCTCGTCCCATCATGTACTCCTCCCCTGAATTTCTGTGCCCCAAGTACATGATCCTACACTTCTTTGCACTGAATCTTAGCTGCCGCACTCTTAACCACTCCTCAAGCTTGCTTAGTTCCCTTCTCATTTTTTCTACCCTTCTTGGGGTGTCAGCACTGTTGCAGATCTTTCTGTCATCTGCAAAGAGACACACCTTTCCTTCAAGCTCCTCTGCAATGTCATTTATGAAAACATTAAGGAGTACTAGTCCAAATACTGAACTCTGCAGGACCCAGCTGGTCAGCCCTCTCTTTGGAATGAACTCTGTTCACAACCACCGTCTGTGTCCTAGCCCCTGGCCAATTTTTGACCCAATTTACCACCCTGGGACCCACTTCTATGCTGCCCAGCTTGTTTACTACCCTCCTTTGTAGGACAAAGTTGAAGACCTTGCTGAAATCCAGGTAGTACACATACATCACCTCTCTCCGATTCACTTCCCTAGTCATCCAGTCAAAGAAATCTATTAGATTTGTTTGACAAGATCTTACCACTGTGAATCCATGCTGCCTCAAATCCTGTACTCCATTGGATTTGAGATATATCACTGACCATTCTTTCACTAGTGATTCCATTAGTTTGCCCACCACCAAGGTCAGGCTGACTGGCCTGTAATAGCCAGCCTCTTCCCTGCTCCCACTTTTGTGGAGAGGAACTACATTTGCCATCCTCCAGTCCTTTGGTACCACACCGTTTCCAGTGAACTACTGAAGAGGGCTGTCAATGGTGCTGCCAGGACCTCCATGAGTTCTCTTAATACTCTGGGATGTATCACATCCAGCCCATTTCCTTGTCCACTTTCAGATTAGTGAGTTCCTTTAAGGCTCTTTCATCCTTAAATGGACTGGTGTTCAACTCCCTCCCAGTGGTACTTCCATCACCTAACTTTGTTACCTCCCCTTCTCCTTCTTCTGTGAATACTGAACAAAAATACTTGCTCCGGATTTCTGCTTTTTCTTGGTCACCCTCTGCACCCTTCCCTCCTTCCCTTTTTAGTCTCATAATCCCACTCTTAGTCTTTTTTCCTTCACTAACGTTCTTGAAAAACTTCTTGTCCCCTTTTGTTATCACCTGTGCTATTTTTTCTTCTGTTTGTGCCCTTGTACTCCTGACTGCTTTCCCCCTCCTCCCTCTGTTTTTCCAGATACAGTTCCCTGTCTTCTTCCCTCTGTGTTTCCTTATACATCCTGAATGCTACCTTTTTCACCCTTACCTTCTCACCACTTCCTTTGAGAACCATAGTGTTTTTTTCTATTTTTTTGTTTTGTTTACACTCAGAGACACTGCCTCCATGGGTGGAGACTTCAGAAGGGCCAGCACCCACAGCACTCACACTCAGCACAGGCAAGGCAAGACAAATTTTTTTTCTGGCACCCAATCCCAGATGCTCTGGGTACTGCACAATCAAAGTACATCAAAAAAAAATTTAAATGCTATAAATAAAATATAAAACATTACAATTAAATACTTAGACTTCATTTATCCTCCTCCAGGCAGCCGTGTTGCTACTCTTGACTCTGCCACTCACATATCAGGTCACTATGACTGTTCTGGGATAATTGGGACATTGAGGGTGAATGAAGTTGTGGTGGGCTCTGTTTTTCTAGGGGGGTCACGTGGGTGTCACTGCATGTAAAGACACTGGGGGTTGAAGGGACTGTTCAGCTATAACTGTCTTGGAAGGAAAACAGTGCTAGGATTGTAAAGTCATGTTGTAGATACTGCTAATAGTGCATAGGCTCCTCTGAGGAAAGCAGTGTAAGGATTGCAAATTCACATTTAGATACTGCTAATAGTGGCATAGGCTACACAGGGAGAGGAGGCTCTGGCAACTGGGGGGTCTGCACTGTCTGATTGCTAAGACTGCATCTGGGAGGGGGAAGGTTTGGAGGGCAGCAAAGGGCAATTAAGGAAGTAAGTTCTTAGGAGTTCATCACTGCAGTAAGGAACCTATTAATCAGAAGTAATGAACACAACAGAGGAGGGGGCCCACTTCAACATCTAAGGAATCAGAGGAAGGTAAGGGGATACATCTAACCAGTTTGGGTATCTCTAGGGTTAGAACAGCATTGGAGAAGACAAATGGAGCTGGTTAGGGAAGGAAACACTAGAGGGTGGGAGCTCTAGTGTGGTGGTTGGGGACAGCGCAACAGGGGATGGCACAGGGGGTAGCAAGATGCTAGGGTGCAAACATGGGTAGAATTGTGGGATGCAATGGATGTTGGGTGGAGGTTTGGATGAACATATTGTGGAGGCTAGGAGGATGTCCAATCTGTAACAGTTTGAGGAGTCTGGAGGAGGAATTGCTGTGGATTGGTAGAGAGCTGGAGAGGATGGGGGGGGAAGGAATAGGAGGCAGAAAGGTCTCATCCATGGAAGAACATGATGACACCACATGGGAGGAACAGTGGTTCAATGAAGGTGCTGGGGAGGCAATGCAGGAGCTGAATGAACAAGGGGTCTAGCATTGGTGGGAAGGCTAAAGGTGGGGGGAGCAAGCCAACACACAGCCAGGCAGGGGGGAGGAAATAGATTTGCTGTGCTGGCAACACTTTTGGAGGAGGGGTGGGTGATAACCAGGAGGGGGCAGGAGAGGGAAATTCACAAGGGACAGGTGTCAGTCAGAGGAGGGAGACAGGGTGAAGGTGATAGAATCACTGCTGGTGGTGAGGACAACAGGGAGCAGGAAGGGGCCTGAGTGAAGGGTAGGGATATGGAGGATAGTGAGAAAGCAGTGAAGTGGGGTGGGGACAGGTCAGGGTCAAAGGGAGGGAGCCAAAGATGGGAAGAGTGAGTTGGAGCAGTGGCAGGCTCTAGTAACAGGAACCTTGGGAAAAGAGTGGTGGTGGGGATAAGGAAAGAAGAAGGGGGTGCCAGTGCAGGGTGACTTTATACTAAAAGAGATCAGATGGGACAGCAAGGTGGAAAGGTATAGTCACATATGGGTGGAGGCCTTGTCTGGGCTAACAGCAGACAGGGTGGGGCAGGTGATTCTTAAGTGCACAAGGAGGGACATGAAGAAACTGCATGTCATGGTGTATATAGGCACTAATGACCTGGTGCGGGAGATTGTGGAAGTAGTGAGGAAGAGGTTTGAGGAACTAGGAGGTCTATGTGTGGAATTGGGGGTATCGGTGTCCTTCCCAGGGGTGTTCCCAGTACCGTGTGTGAGTGCAGGGAGGAAAGAAAGGATTGGGGAGTTGGCTGAGCAGATCAGAAGGATCTGTGAGAAGGGGATCACAATGGTGGTTGTGGACTTCAACTTACCTGGCGTGGACTGGAGCACCCCAACCACCACAAATGCAAAGGAACAGGTATTATTAGAGGCACTTCAGGACAGCTTCCTGGTGCAAATAGTCTGAGAACTGACTAGGGTGGAAAGGACTCTGGTTATGGTACTAACAAACAGGGAGGCTGTAAGGGATCTGGGTGTGGAGGACCCCCTGGCTGGGAGTGATCATCACTCAGTGTGGTTCACATTCAATATGGGCAGTGAAACAGGAGATATGGGTACCAGGGTGATTGAATTTATGGAGGTGGTCTTTAAAAGGATGGGGGAAATTTTGCTTTTGCATCTGGCAGGTATTCAAACATATATGGATGCTAGCAAAAATACGATAGTATTAAGAAAGGGATAACAGAGGTTACTGAGACTTGTACCAGGACATGGAGCAAGAATGGTAGGGAAAACAAGCCCAGTTGGTTGACTCAAGAGGTCATGGAAGGGGTGATGGCCAAGAGAAAAGCTTTCCAGAGACTCAGGAAATCTGGAGGGCAAGGGGACAAGGATGAGTACACAAAGAAGTCAAGGGAGGTTACCAGGCTAGTCAGAGTGGTCAAAGCTTCCAGAGAGCTGGGGCTGGATCAGGGAATTAAGGATGGGGAAAAGTACTTCTTCAGATACATTGGTGAGAGAAGGAGAAACAAAGACCAGATTGTGAGGATTAGGAAGGAAGGGGGTGGGTGAAGAAGGGAAATGACCAGGCAGAGGCACTGAATGATTACTTCTGCTCTGTGTCCATGAAAGAAAAGGGGGGTCAGATACCTCATGGGAGGGGTGAAGTGGGCAGAGGGAAGGGGGTGACTGATATAGAGATTATAGAGGACATGGTACTGGAACTACTAAGGGCATTGAGGGTGGACAAGGCACCCAAACCAGACAGCATTCACCCTAGGGTACTAAGGGAGCTAGCAGAGATCCTGGTGGGATCACTGGCAGACCTGTTCAGTACATTACTGGAAACAAGATGCATGCCACAAAACTGGAGGATGGCCCATGTGGTGCCTATTCACAAAAGTGGCCCAAAGCATGAATCAGCCAACTACAGACCTGTGAGCCTCACTTCAGCTGTGGGGAAGCTCCTGGAGACAATCCTAAAAGAGAGACTGGTGATTTTTTTGGAGGACAATGGCCTCCAAGATGATCAACAACATGGGTTTGTCTTGGGCAGGTCTTGCCAGACAAACCTAATTGGGTACTTTGACTGGGTAACCAGGGAACTGGACAAGGGCCATGCAGTGGATGTCCTGTATTTAGATTTCAGCAAGGCCTTTGACTCTGTGCCACATGGGAGGCTGTGGGTAAAGCTGGAATAAATAGGGGTGGTAACAAAGATGGTCAATTGGATAACCAGCTGGCTGACGGGTAGGCAGAAAAGGGTGGTGGTGGGAGGGAATTCTCATCACTGAGGGACATAATGAGCAGGGTACCACAGAGATTGGTACTGGGACTGGTGCTGTTTGGGATATTTATAGCCGGTATCTCTCACGGGATCTGGAGTAGGATCAGTCTGTTCGCAGACGATACCAAGATGGGAGCTCTGGTAGATGACATAGAGGGGTGTAGGGGACTGCAGGAGGACCTGACCAAACTACAAGATTGGTCAGAAACATGGTAGTTCGGGTTCAACACAAAGAAGTGCAAGGTCCTGCACCTTGCAGCTAGGAACCAGGGGAGAAAATATCAGCTGGGAGGGTTACAGTTGGAAAGCACGATGGAGGAAAAGAATCTAGGGGTGCTTATAATTGGGAGTATGAACCACTCGGCTCAGTGCAGGAAGGTGGCTGCAAAGGCCAACAAGATGCTGGGGTGTATAGATAGGAGAATCTCCTCCAGGAACAGGGAGGTAATCCTCCCCCTGTACAGGTCACTGGTAAGGCCACACCTGGAAAACTACATGCAGTGCTGGCATCCATTCATGACATCAGATTGTTGGAGGGGGTGCAGCATAGGGCACAGAAGATGATCCAGGGACTGCTAGGAAAATTCTATGAGGATAGGCTAGGGGAACTGAACATATTTCTCCCTGGAGGAGAGGTGGGATGGGGGATATGATCAAAACCTTTAAATACTTAAAGGGAATAAACAAGACTAATACAGAAGGGATTTTTCAAATCAGAAGGGGGAGGGACATGAGAGGGCATCAGCTGAGATTGGAGGGAAGATTCAGGAGGGAAATCAGGAAGCACTTTTTCATGGAAAGGGTGGTGGACATGTGGAATACTCTGCCTGAAGAAGTGGTATCCTGTAGAAAGGTGGGCAGATTTAAGAGGGGGTGGGACAGAGTGTGGGGGTTGTTATGAAGAGGGAAGGGGAGGAGGGTGGATCAGCTGCAAGTTGAGGAGCTAGTTGCACATTGAGCAAACTTGATGGACCATGAGGCCTGTTTCTGCTCATATTTTCATATGTTTGTGTGCTCGTACTCACTACTCATTACATACTCATTATCATATCACTGTGTTTCACTCACCTGTTACCTTGCTGCTGCCAGTCACTCACATAGGCCCCAGACCACTCACTCTACTCTCAGTTCCACACCAACCAAAGTGCACAGCCACCTACCTCAAATGATAATAGTCTTTTCTGGTTGGACACTTGCAAGTTCAGCAATCTGTGGTCCTGGCCTGAAGTCCTTTTAGTGTTCCTCCTGAAACTGTCTTCTTCTTTCTGTTGTCTCTGTCTGGCACTGTACACAGAAGATGGAACCAACTGCTGTAGCAGCACTGAGCCTGACAACACCTTTTAACCACCAGGCTGCCACGTGACGGGGGGGGGCACCCAGGGAAAGCAGCATTAGGCAGAAGTGATTGCGCAAAAATATATGGTCTGAAAATTGGCCACCAATCCTTCTCATCCAGGGAAACAATTTTTATGCTCCCCCCATTAGGAGTAGAAGCCTGCCCTCCCCCAAAAAGTTTATAAAAAAGTGCCTATCCCACACTTCAAGAGGGACAATTCTGTATTAAAGATACTGAAACCTTAGGCATATGAATGCACATCTATTTTGACGCGTTGACAATGGGAGCATGCCTAAATATAACTTTATGCATTTGTAATCTTAGTGGAGTAAGGGAGGGGGAGAGAGAGAAAATAGTGTTGTGAGGGAAGGGGAGAAAAAGGAAATGCATTGTAGTGAATGGGAGGATGTGGACAGATTTTCAGGAAGCTGTGCTTCAACTCCACTCTGTCATAACAACACAGCTGTGCGGCATTAGTAACTCTGGTCAGAGACCCATTCTTGTGCTTGCAATATGTCGGCATCGCATCATGACGCAATGCAGCCATAAAAAGTGACAGGTTTCATCATAGTAGAAATTGTGCAGAGGCAAGAAATTAAACATTTTAATCAGGACTTTAGCATTACCTGAAACTCTAACCCAATAGGTTCCATGATGGTGGTAAGATAATTATCTCTAGCCACAAAGTAGGTATACGGCACTCGATTTACAAAGTGTTTTGGGACTACTTCTCACTCTGCAATTCCAGTTGCAGGCCAAATTTCAGCAGCTGTGTAGATTAGTATTCACAATCCCCCATAGTTGCAGAGATGTTACACTGGGTCCCACTGGCCTTAACAGTGTTCTGCAGCTGCAGGGATTTCCATGGCAAAACCACCTGCAAGCTGCCATAGATCATGGAGCTGGTCATAAACTGGCTCCACTTTTATGAATACTGCAGCTGTGGGAAAACCTGCAGATCCGCAAGTGGTAATCCACTTGTGTCAGGATTTTCCCACAGCTGTGGGAATTTCATGAGCTTTGTGAATATGGTCCATGGTTTCTTGAGGTAGGAAGCAAAATTTTGAAGCTGTAGTGATTTAATTAAATGCATGCATCCTTGAAACCTGTTAGAATTAAAATGGGGATCAAAAGGCTAGCAAGTTTAGTACATTTCATATACTGTATAGAAGAGAAATACTAACAGAAAATATTGATTATCATATGATTAATGCTAATAAATATTTCAAAATATTGCTTTAATTTTGTACTGGTTTTATGTCCAGAAATATTTCTAACATTATGGGGATCATCAGCATGCATTTGTGAAGCAAGGGTGAACTGAGTTGTACTGCATAGCAGCTGAGAGGTAACTGGGTATGCAGTATGGGTAAGTAGTAAATACATGATTTAGGATACTGTAGAACTAGAAAGTTTTGCTGTAAAAATAATTTCACTATATACGCTGGACAGAGTTGTTCAGTGAAATTATTTTTACAGTGAAGTTTACTTGATGAAAGTCTTATAAGCAGTGTCTTGGCTCAATGTGGCATGCCTAAACCAGGCCCCACTCCAATCTTGGTAGCATAAAGTAATGACAATTTACTGTGTATTCATATTTTAAAAAATAGCCAATGATTACTTAAACATTTGGTTGATGATTGTTGATTCACAAGGAATGACACATCCACACCACCACGCCAACACTACGCCAGCCCCATAACAAGATCTATGATTCCCTCAAATCTCCTCATACAGTTTGTTACAAAAGAATCTAAACTGTCCCTTCAATCCCTTTACTAAAATTTATCATTTACTGATCGCTCCTCCAATGAAGGGTACTGTGGGGGTACCGACTAAACCCATTGACTGTATTCATCAATGGGAAACACATGATCGGTCAGTTTCACTTCCTGGATACCGGCGAAAAACTAAATGGATTTTGAATGGGAAATACACTCCATTGGACTTCAGGTGGGTAAACAGCATAAGTGGAACCTATTTTTTTGTCAGGAAGAGAGGCAACTTCTATCTCTTTGGTAGGAAGAAACTGAGGAATGCAATTACAGTAACTACAGTGCAACAGCAATCAGGATGAAAGGTAGCACCGTGCAATATTTTATAGGTGCGATCAGGTGACTGTCCTGCAAAGGGCAATATAAACTTTACACGCTTATTTCGAGTTCTACAGTATTCCATATCAGTGACCCTGCGGAACATCCACAGGGGAAAACGTGTCGAACAATTTCTAGTAGTTTTAATGTGTTTCAAATCTTGCACAGGCAGAGTCTACAAAAGCAAAAAAAAAGGCTAAAGGTTTGCTGGTATTAAAGAAATAACGTATAAGAATATGTACATTGAAGTGCTAGAAATTTATTGAATTGTCTGAAATGCAACATAAATTCAGAAAATGTTTCAAAAAAGTGCATAATGGGGAACAGCTGCACCAAATGCCCCACACCCATGTGTGGGGCTGTTCACAATGAGCACTTTAACATTTTGGCTTACTTCTTCTTTAATGTAGTATGGTAGATTGTATCAGACTAATTTTGCTATCTTCTAGGATGACATCTTCTGTAACTACAAATCCCAAAACCCCCTGCAGCTGACATCAGAGCAATACTTTAGCAGTGGGAGATTCAATGGCCTGCAGTGTATGTTACAGTTTATTTAAATTCTGATCTTTTGTTTGCTGATCCTGCTGTCCTCCTAGTGCTAAATACAGTCACAAAGGATGGAGAAAACAGAACCGGAAAATATCCAAGCAGAGATTATATAAGCTTTAGCATACACTGCAGGCTATTGAATCTCCCACTGCTGCAGTACTGTTCTGATAGTCGGAGGGGATTCTGAGATCTGTAGTTATAGAAGAAGTCAGCTTAGAAGTAATCAAATTAGTTTGATACAATCTGCTATACTACAATAAACAGTAAGTGGACCAAAATGTTTTTGCACACAAAGTGTGCATTGGGACCAGCCTCACGCTTGAGTTTGGGGTGTTTTGTGTTGACTGTTCCCCTTTAATATAATTTGAACACTTCAGAACATATGAACATATGAAAAAGCAAGTGAAACAAGACCCAAAAAGTCTACAAGTCTGCTCACTGTGGGACAGGTGCATGTTTGCTACATGTTGTTTTGCCCCTTCCCCTTCCCCTTGACAATATCCAACCACCTTGTGAAACTCCCAACTAATTTGTGACTGATTTGCCCCTCTGGTAGTGTGTTCTACCCTGTCACCATTCTCTCTGTGTAGAAGTGTTTTCTGGCCTCCTTCCTGTACCTACCCCAGCCAATTTGTAATTGTGACCATGGGTGTTTTTGATTTTGCTTATGCCAAAAAGATCCCCAAGGTTAAGTTTGTTGATGTCTTTAAGGTATTTGAAGGCCTTGATCATGTTCCACACTCTCTTCTCTTAAAAGTGAGTCCATGTTCAAGTTCACCAATCTCTGCTCATATGGGATAACCAACTGCCCTTGGATCATCTTGTTGCCTCTTCTCTGCACTGCCTCCAGCTGATTTATGTCCTTCCTGAGGTAAGGGCTCCAGTACGGCACACAGTACTCCATGTATTGCCACACCATGGATCTGTATAGGGGCAGAATGACCTCCTTCCTTTTGTTGGTGAGCCCACTTGATATGCAACCTAGTATACTGTTCACCTCTGTTTTTATGCATTGCTTTGAAGGTTTTTTTCCTCTTCCAAAATTCTGCCCATCAAACTTCCAAGTCAGTACTTGGCTCTTTTGTTCTTACACCCTATGTGCATTACTTTGCACATATTTGCATTGCATCCTTGTTGCCAGATTCTAGACCACCTTGCCAACCTTGCCAGGCCCTCTCTCAGATATCTGGTGACCTGCTCCATGTCTACTATCCCACAAACCTGGTGCTGTCCATGAATAGGCATATTTTGCTTTGATGTTTTCCTCAGTGTCATTAATAAAAACACTGAACAGGACAGAACCAAGCACTGACCTTGTGCAACCCCACTAGTATCTTCCCTCATCCTAGAGTTCTCCTGTCACCACCAAATGTGTTCTCATCAGAAATGTGACCAAACACTCTGAGGCATGATCACCCTTGCAGCCTGAGCAGTGACTTTCATAAATTACCAATCAAAATCTGAGCGTACTTTCTTTCACATGATATGGTCATTTCCAAAAGCCTCCAGACAGAGTGCTGTTTCACACACCACCCTAGTACTGCCAAGTGGAAAATGTTCCAATTAACAAACAGGAAAGAAAAATTACTTCAGATACAAGAAGTGATAGCTTACTACATCCAGAGGTTTCTATTAATAACAGGCAGTGCACAAGCTGTTTAATAGCTTTTTGTTTTGTTTTTTTGGCAAGGGGTGATTCTCCTGGACAGAAAGTTTGTGTTAAACTTTCTTTCATGGCTTCTTGGACAGCTGGGAATTCCTCATTAATAGTACTGTAGTTAAAATCTGATTGACATCCCATCTAAATGTACAAGCCTTTATGTTTGCTAATTTGCTGATTTTCAAGATTTACCACTTTACAGAATAACTTTAAATTATGTCTGATCCCTGCGTCTCAAGCTACTTCTTCAGACTATATGCAATTTATACACTTCTTTTTATCAGTATGGAATTGGTTTAATCTTTAGTCTTCTGTAATTCTTCTTGCAGAAAGTCTGTGTTTATACGCAGCATCTAACTTTCATTGGCCACCCTCATTGGTCAGTCTGGCTACTCATACCATTTCCCTAAAATGTGGAATTCCCTTCCTCCTCAAGTGTGTCACTCCTCCTCCTCCTCCTACTCCATCAGCTCAGCCCTTCACAACTATCCTTCATCAAGCTGCTCCTGCCATGACCCTCCTTAAACCATGCCCTCGCATATGTCAAAACTCATCCTCACCTATACCTACTTCTAGCCTAACCTCTCCACCCCCTATCTTTTCTTGCCTCCCCTGCCCCCCTTGCAGGGTTCCCAGCATCTTGAAGGGGTCCCTCGGGATTGGCTGTCCCTCCCCCTCCTCCCCCTCTTCTTACCCTGTTTACCCTTAACACTTGTTACTTACTTGCTCTCTCCCCTTCGCCTTACCCCTCATTCCCCCTCATTCCCCTATCTCTCCCATCCTCCCTATTCCTTACAGGGCTCTCAGCCTCCTGGAGAGCCCATGGGTTTGGCTCCCCACCCCTCCTCCCAGCATCCTGATTGGGCCCCTCAGGCCCAGCTGTCCCATACTCTCCTGCTGCCCCTCCCCCCCACACATTTCACAAATCTACCGTCATGCTCAATTTCCCCCTTCTTCAGGCACTTGCAGAAAATCCCCCCTCTTGCCCTTTGGTCCCTGCTCCTTGTAGAGGGTTCTAAACATCCTGGCGGGGTCCCTGTTTTTGGCCCTCACTCCCCTCTCCCTCTTCTTCCTATTGCACTGGATACCTACCTGCCCAATCCCCCTCCCCATGTCACTTTAATATTAACCTTTAGCACATGCGCTTCTAATACTTTTGCACCTCTCTGCAATTGTCCCTGTGCTCTACTTTTCTGTTCTCTTTATACCAAGCAACCCCTAATTAAAAGGATTAATTTTTAGTAAGGAGGCCCATGCCTGAGTTGCCCTCCTGTTTCCCCTCCTCCATATACTAAATAACCTATTGTAAATTGCCAACTGTAGGTTCATTGTATAGAACCGTTGTCTTATGCACCTTGAATGTATTTCTGCTCAATTGCCAACTGTATGATCATTGTACGTAACTGTTGTATTATGCACCTTGAATGTATTTCTGTTCATCATTTGTACCCCTTCCCCCCGGGCCGCACTAGGCGATGAGCAACTTGTTGTTCAGGGAACTTTCATGGTGAAACTTTTCAATAAATAAAATAAAAAAATAAAAACTTTCCATTTTGTCTTGCCATCCAAACAACAATATTTTTGAGTGATTTAGCAATCTTCTCCAATGTACAGATACATACTTACATATAGATGGGGTAGGTGTAACAGGGGGCTCAGTTTGATGTCTCTGATCTGCTTTCTACTGTGTATTTGGACAACTAATTGTCACATGTGGTCAAGGTAATTATTGTTATAGAGATATAGGAGAGGCACTAATATAATCTTTCTCCTTGATCCCATCACTGCAAACAGACCCTTACCTATGAAGTTTTACATTTTTACTGACTGGATTTACTTAAAAATGGAAACTTTTTTTTTTTTAAATGCCATCATGATTTGGCTTCAGCTGAGTTATGTGCTGCAGTCAGAATACGAAAAATCAAAAATTGTCAGTGTAGGTCAACTAGATCTCAAAACCATATTGTTTTGGTGGGTGCAGCGGAGAGTGAATATATGCAGATGTCTTTTGTCACAGCTCTGATCAATCACTCTTACATAAATTAAAAAGTACCTGGGGCTGGATTTTCAAAGGGTGAGGCAGGGTTTACTTCAAGCCCTATGTCTTAACACTTTGAAACTGCTACTACACCAGTGTTGTTTACCACAACTGTGCCAATTTCCAAAGGTCAGACACAGTTGCAACAGTTTTCCTGTTTTACTGTAGTCAGGTGCAAGCTCCATAATAATGGTCCCCACAATTCAAGCAAGCTAAACCAGAAATAGATGGTTTAACTTCCACCAATTGCCACTCAAGACAGATAATCCTGTTAGATTGCAGCAAGCCCAGTGCACCATATCTTTGGCACATAAAGGGCTTGTGGCAATCTCTACCTGCTGAAAATCTGGTCCCTGAATTCCTTGAAACTTTGGTAATTTGGAGCTTTTAGTGCATTAACCTGCTGATCAGAGTTTGGTGTGAATCACTTGCAAAACAGGGTTGAAACAAGATAAGAATATACTGGTGTGTTCTCATTCCTTGGACTCATACCTCAATGCAGGCCTAAGATGGGCACTAACAAGGCTGCAGCCATGTTACTCACAGCTGATGTCCTTGCTGTAGGATTTTGATGGCAAGCTTGACTAAACCAATGTAAAACTGGTTGCTGAGGAGACTCAGGTAAGTGCCCTAGAGTAAAAAGTTATAGCAACTGAAACAAGGATCACCAAAGACAAATATTGATCAGAGCAATGTTAGTTGCTCAATGTCTCTGTCACTAAAACTATGCACCTGTGTTCTGTTATTGTTGAAACCCTTGAAAATCAAGCATGTGTGTTCTTTAACACTGGACTGTCTATTGAACATCGGGTAGAGAAAAGGGCAGTTTTGTGTGGATTCATTCTGCCACAATATAAAAAGCAAAAGTCATTAGAAGCAGCCCCAAAAATGAACACTGTGGTACCAGTATTACTAAGCCCTGATGACAGATTCAGACTCCTGCAGGCCATGCAACTTAAGGGATCTTTACTTTTTGAAGGTGGCAAAATAGAACTTCACACATACCTGTCTCCACTGACGAAGGAGAAGAAAAAGAAACATATTTTTGCTTGTAATATATTACAAAGCCTAGGATGTCAAGCCCAAATGGTGATTCCAGCTCACCTTCAGGATAATGCCTAGGAGAAGAAATATGTTTTTACAGAGCCTGATTCTGCGGATGTCTTTACAGTCAAGATGTGTTCCCAGTTGGAGGAAGACTGGATCAAAGAATGTCATGAGAGATGGATGACTTTTTAAGCACTATTTTTCTTACACTATTTGACCCACATAAGAAACGGATCAATTTTGTCTATCCTGTATATATTTTGAGTGATCATTTTTCTGGTGATAATACCAGAATTGGACTATGAAAAGACTTAGGTTGGTATTATCCAAATTGATCAAAAATGACACAGTTGCATCAAGACACACATTTGCATCATACAGATGTGACATATAATTGGCTGGCAGTATAGCCTAGGGGGTTAGAGGAATGAGGTGTGAACGAGCGTGATTCATCCAGCAGACCAGACCTGAGTTTGATTCTCACAACCTCTACTTGCATACTGTGTGACTCTGAGCAAGTCACTTAACCGCCCAGTGCTCCCAGGTCACCCCTGAAAACAGGCACTTGTGTCTAGTGGGCCTTACCCGGTTACCAAAGACTAAAATAAAAAAAAAATTAAAAAAAAAATTGCACCATATTTTCATAGCTGTGTCACTTACACCTGCATCATAATTGTGGCATATTTGTGACATTTGTAGAATATTTGTGGGCTGTGTCATAACTCTATCATGTTTGCATCACTTTTATGTCACTAATGTGGACACAAGTGCTGGCACTGCAGAATGTGGTGCACCATCTTCTGAAGGTAGCATAGCTTTCTCATGCAGATGCAGCAGCAATCTGAGATGTAAAACTAATGCAACCTACTTTTACATCCACTGTAACTCTTTAAATACAGGCCTTAGGCATCAAAAATCACAGCTGCATCTGCTTCAGAAAGCTGTGCGACTATAAGAAGATGGTTGTGCCACATTCTGCTGCGTCCAGATTAGTGGCTTTTGAAAATCCTACACATGGACTGCAGTCTGCTTGGTTTTTCACCATCACACCACCAAAGTTTAAGCAATCTGATTTTCAAACAGTCAAACACAGACTTAAAGGCATAGTATGCCTGCATCTGCCTAAATGCATCCCTGCTGCTATGCTTGAGAAAAAAAGTCATGAATGAAATTTTCATAACTTTTTACAACATCCTGTGTTATCATCATAAGAAAATTAAAAGAAACAAGCATAAATGCTTATGCAGTAGGACCCCTGGAGATTACCCCAGGTAATGATAGTGCCACCCACTGTGATGAATCACTCATTGCAATTTCTTTATTAAATGACATTAATTCACACTACTCCTGTTTCAGGAGACACAGTGATCTCTGGGAGGTTACTTGGCAGATGTAACCCAAGTCAGTACTATTATACTTGAGATCCAAACAGGCCCAGAGGTGACACAACACAAATTTCCATGTCATAGGATCTCTGCCATCTTCTCACATCAGGGCCTTCCTAGTCTCAGTGTTCCACTTGTAACAGATGTACATTGTATTACCTTTAATTTATAACTTTAACATTGTACAGTATTTAACAATTTACAGCAATTATCTTTTCTTCCCTTAAACCTTTGCATTTACTTGGGTGATCACTCTAGGCTGCAGGCCTCCAGTTAATTTAGGATGAATTAATGAAAAAAATGAATGAATGAATGAATGAATGGGCACCTACTTGAGGCAAGGGGATGTGTCTCTCTACTGGAACTCCTACCTCTCTGTACTTTCCATTATCACTCCATAGCTTTAGTCCTGTCTTCACTCTCCACTGAATTTCCCAATGTTAAAGAGTTCAGCTGGGGCTCAAACCACTGGCACTAAGGCCACTGATTCCTCAGTTGTATCGGTTGGGCTAAATCCCATACTGCACTGTTCTTACTATTCAGGGACTCTCATTATGTGGGACTCAGAAATAGGGACCAGATCTTGCTTTCTGTTAAATATTAAGGAGTTCAGTAGGGGCTGAAAAAATGGTTTACAATTTTGTGGTTTGTTACACTTACACCTTTGTAGCATTGCTCTCTGCCACCTAGGACTTCAGTCTGTTGGGCTCTTTAAAATTCTCAAGGACTTCCTTTTCGGTATGTTTCCTTTAGAAAGGTGGAGGAGGGTGAGAAGTGACCTGATGACAATGTATTGATTATCAAAGGATCATTAGACCTGTCTAAGCTTAAGATTGGGATTTAAAGATAGGCAGGTTATAACATGAGTACTGTATATTGTCTACAGATCCAAGAAAGGCAGTTTAAGAGGAATCATAGAAAACACTTTTACACACAAAAGATAGTGGGTGTGTGGAATGGATTACCAGAAGCTGTGGCATACACAGGTAACCTGCAGGAGTTTAAAGCTGGTCTAGATAGGCACCTGAGGGAGATTATTCTAAACAGGCATTTCTTCTGAGATGTAGGGGACAGTATAACTGAGCCTATTATATCGAATGTTCCGTTACCTAACTTCCCAATCCCAACGAATGCTTGCCACTGCAACTCTTCTCATAGGTCTCTTTTATGGAGCCCCACTACTGCTCTTGGCTAAATCCTCTACTCTGTCTAAATTAAAGCAAACATACAACAGGATTGCCTTCTTCGCGGCAACAGCACCAGCCCGAATGCATTACTGCGATGTGTTCAACACTCTTGGTTGGCCCTCATTCGAGGCAAAGCTTGATTTCCCTATAGTATGTACAACGTTCAAACATATCCCCCTTCCCCACCCACCTATCCTCACTAACCTGCTCACTTTGAAACCCTTTACTAGGTGTATATGCTTTTCTTACTTCCCTCTGCTAAGCCTCTCCAACACACAGCTGGCTGTAGGCAGGAAATCCTTCTCCTTCCTAGCACCTCAGAAATGGAATAACCTGCCACAGGAACTACTTTCTTGAATGACTCTTCCCCAGTTAAAAAATACTTCAAAGATCTCTTCTTTCCCCACCTATCTGTGCCTGTAAATAAGCCCTCCTCCTTAGATCCATTCTGCCCCCTCTATACACCTGCAATTCCTCTACCCAGCTTACCCTTATTTCTCTCTCTATTGCTTTCTGCTCTTCAGTTATAGTACCTATCTTATATGTTAACTTTTCAGGTGGATCTCTGATATTTATACATGTTGATAAAGTTAAAATGTATGGTTAGTGCTTATTAACACTTATAATCAGTGACTACACAGGTTTGTTATGCCACTGTCATGACATTTGAATGTTGTTAACCATTGTTCAGAACATCAAAGCAGTGGCATAACAAAAAATAATTCATGAATGTGTTAAAATTCTCAGTCCCAGAATGCGACCGCCAGTCTCAGTAAATAATTCAAAGTTACATTCCATTAGTGGCAGTTTATGTTTGCTGAGACTAGCGATTGCAATGACAGCATCAAATACATACTTGGGTGACTTTTCCAACTGCAAGCACTTCATCTCACCCCTTTAGATTACCTTGCTCATATTTGGAGCTGCTGGCCATGAAAATTGACTCCTCTCATTCTTTATCTGGGACCCACAAGAGGACGTAATGTTGTATCCCATGATTCTAAGCATTTCCCGACCTTGTGATCACCAGCAACCAACCGGATCATTTTACATTCGTCTTTTAAATCTCAGCCCTTGAATTGGGAGTAGAAACGGACTCTCTCAATAAAATTCATTAGTTGATTATTTTTTTCAGCATTAAAAAAAGAGTGTTTAACAGCTTACTGTTTATTTTATTCAATAGATATGATTTTGTAGAAATTAAAGAAATGTTGCCAATTCTAACAAAACAAGAGGCTCCTTTTTTTTTGTAAAGATAAGAGGTAACATTTCTAGAGTTCTAGGAGTGTGGGCTAATACTTCTAAAGTTTTCCACCATACATTATAAAATGATGGCTATGGTTTAGGTGATAATCGCACATGTAATCACCTTTCATAGTTGCTAGGACAACAGTAAACCTCTCGAGCTGCATTCTCGAGGTTTACTGTGTTGGCCTAGCAACCACTTGAGGTGATTACAGCACGGTTATCACCAGAACTCCAGCCATTATCCTCTATGTTATTGCTTAACACTTCTATCCCCCTTAATTTTGTCTATGTTGTATATATTGTACACTGACAATAGCACTTACAGGCTGTTGTTTACTATTTTTTATTGTAAATACGGTTCACTGTAACACTTATTGTATTGTACCTATTGGAAATGTATTTCCCCGTGTCAGTCCTGAAAAAGAGATATACTTATCTCAGCAGGGCTACCCAGATATCAGAATTCAAATAAATAAATAAACAGTAAAGATGGACACCTGTGTCAGCTTCCATTTGATACTTTATGGTTTTATGTACATAGAAATGGTTGACACTGCTTCTGATAGCGCCAACTCTGTAATGCATCTCCTCCCTCCCATTATCTCTTCACCTACTCACTTGCAGTTCTATGGCTCATTCAGTCACCAGGATGCCACACTGCAGGCACCCCATCCATGCCTCTGTGCCTTGGGTGAGGTTCCTACCAAGTGTACTGTGTACATAAGCTCATTGGAAATCTATATTGAAGAAATCTCACCAGCTCGCCCCAGCTCAGACTTCAGCTTGAATACTCTCTGGCTCTTCCATTGCCCAATGTTTGTCTTTATGTTAAATACTCTTTCCTTTGACTAACCCACAGCATTAAAGAGCAGGGGGTACCTGGCAGACCACAGCCCCGAAATTACAGTGGGTATTACATTTTGTAATAAACAAATGTTAGATGTCATGTTATGGTTCAAACCAGCATGCAATTTACATTTGAACTATTACCTAACAGGTCCCATTGTGACTACTGGATTGGATGGTGCAAAGCAAATGCAGTGGCTGGATCATATTAGTCATTTGAAAAAAAGTTACTATTTAACTGCTTCTGACAGATACAGAACAGATGCCTAACTTACAATTAGAAGAAATAACAATCATGCTAAACTTTCTCTGCAAATGTCTTCAATTCTTCTGTACTTGATGTACTTCCATATTTTGCAGTGGATTGACATGGGAGTCTTCCTGCTGACCCTCAAAGCCCTGAATGTCCATGTTACCCCAGTAATTTAATGGATCTTTATGTAATCATCCCCCAGACCCAGTCTCATATACTGAGCTGTTCTGCTGGTTTATTGTGGGAACCTCTTCATGTAATCAGGTTCACTGGGATACCTACAGTTGAACTTCTAATACCAGTTTCAAACTGTAGAGTGATATTAGAGACATTCATTTGATTGCTGTGCATTCTTATTTCTTGAATTAGGCACTTCAGGGTGCATTGCATGAAAAGTGCTTCATAAATATTAGTATGGAATGATTTTATAGATACTGTATGAAAGTGATGCAAAAGAAAACAGAATCATACTCTATTTCAGCTCCCCTTATAGTATTATCAGAACACTTAACAGCATGTTATGAAAAAATCCATAGAAAATGAAATGTAAATTTCATATTAGACCAACTATAAGCACACAAAGAAGTATTAACATTTGATAGGTGTCAAGACAATAGTTTTCATGGCACAAGTAGTTTCACATGATTTTTTTTTATCACCATGTCACAAGGTGGTACAGTATACATCACAGAAACCTTATCCACAGAGCTTATTGACTGAAGTCTGATAATGATGATCTAGTTGTATACCTCAAAATCAATTTAGTAGTGTTTACTGTATCTAATCCCCTTCCAAAATGGAGGGTTTACCTTCGGACCAGTCAGGGACCAAGCAATTCTTCACCATACTCTTCTCCCTAGCCCTCCTCTCATCAGTATAACTCAGCTCCATTTGGTTTTTGCTCCCCATTGTCCGCTGGTGGTGAGGTGGGCAGCATTATGGCAGTGCTCTTATTCTGTTTTAATGCCTGCATGGTGTAACTCTTCAAGGCTGAAGCCACTGACTTGAGAACCGACTTGTTTGCCATATCAAAATGACCAGCAAAAGACAAGACAGAAAGAAGCTTCCTAGATGGATGGCATTTCAAGAACAATGAAAGGATTTGATTCCATGCCACAGAAATGGCAGATATCACAAGGGAAAAGCTGGAAACAAACAAGAGATGGTCCTTACAGCCACTCAACTGCTGCCTCTCCCCAGAATGTTAGCAGAAGGGTCAGACAGTCTAGAAGACTAACCAGAGAGTTTGTAAACATGCCCAGAGAGGCACACCAAAGTGACAAGAACCATTCAAGGGACTCAGTACAATTTAAAATAAAGTTTGCCCTAAAGCCATGAGTGCAGCCTTATTTGTTTGGTTGTAGCCCACAGGAGCTTGGGAAGGGCCAGGGTTCATATCTAAAGCCAGCCAATCAGAGAAGTACCCTGCAGAGAGAGAGAGAGGGGAAGTAGCTTGTAAAATGTATTTAAGGACCATGGGATTGAATGACTGGTTGAAAAGCTGGTGCAGAGCTCAGGGATTTGGCTTTATTGGGGACTGGGGCTCCACCTGGAGGGATGCAGGCCTATACAGGTGTGATGGTCTGCATTTGTCCTGGAGGGGAACCAGGATCCTAGGTGATAGGTATAAATGCTTCAATGGCAAGCATTTAAACTAGCCAAGGGGGGGGGAGGCACTGAAGAGGAGAAGGGAAATCCTAGCCCCCCCCCAAAAAAACATCAGGGTAATTAGTGAGGTAAATGCCAAGATAGAGCAGTTGATAGGGAGAAGGGCAGGGGTAAATGGAGAAAAATACAAAGGCAGTAGGGACAGGGATGGGGCAAAAAGAAATAAAGCCATAAAAAAATGGAAGGTAATGAGTACCAATGTCAGAAGTCTAGGTAAAAAGCTCCCTGAAATGGTGGTTTTAATAGAAGAGGGATGCCTGGATATTGTGGCAGTCATAGGAACATGGTACACAGAGAACCATGACTGGGATGTCAACATACAAGGGAACACAATCTACAGGAGGGACAGGGAGGGAAGAAGAGGAGAAGTAGCTCTCTATGTAAGGGAAGGGATCAAAGCAACAGAGCTAAAGGGTAAACAGGGAGGAGAGGAGGCACAGTGGGTCACCCTGGAGACTGGAAATCGCTCCACAGTCTGCAAAGGGGTTGTACACAGTGTCAGTGGCTCAGTAGGTAGCACACTCGCCTCTAAGGCCGGGAGATCAGAGGGCTGTGGGTTCAGTTCCCACATCTGGCACTTGGGTTAATATCCCAGTACTGACACTGTAATGCAGCATGAGAGGGGTGCTGCATTTCTGAGGTGCCGTCTTTCGGATGAGATGTTAAACTGAGGTCCCATCTGCCTGGATTGGTGGTAGTTCAGGTGGATGTTAAAGATCCCATGGCACTTGTCGAAAAGAGTAGGGGAATTTCCCCGGTGTCCTGGACAAATTTCCCTCATTCACTAAAAATACCACCAACAGCTTAATCTGGTTCAAGGTCAGTTGGCATTCATCTGTATCCCCCTCCCCCGGGTCGTGCCTGAAAATAGGCAGGATTTGTCTAGTGCACTTACCCGGTCAACAAAAGCTAAATAAATAAATAAATACAGACCCCAATCTCAGGTTGAGGAAATGGACAAATAAATGATAGAAGGCATCCTTGGGATGGCAGAGTAAGGGGAGATATTGCTGCTGGGGGACATGAATATGCCAGATGTTGACTGGAGCACCTTTGCTACAGCCACATCCAAGAGCAGGGCCATTCTCAATACCCTACAGGGGGCATGCCTCAGACAGTTAGTTTTAGAACCTATTCGGGAGATGGCAATCTTAGACCTGGTACTCTCAAATGGGGATGGAGAGAGGATCTCTGATCTTGAAGTGGGTAGCCATGTGGGAACAAGCGACCACCAAACAGTGTGGTTCACTATAAACTTAGCTGTAGAGTCAAGCCAACAAAAGTGAAGGTACTGACTTCAGGAGGGCTGATTTTGTCAAATGGGAGAGTGCCTCAGAAAAGCACTAGCAAACAGGCAAGAAGGTGGGTGGAGCAACAATGGGGAAACATCAAAACTGCCATCACAGAGGCAGCAAGCCTTTGTGTGAAGCAAATAAACAAATCAAAACAAAAGAAAAACACAATGGTTCTCAAAAGAAGTGGTGGGAAGGTAAGGGAGAAAAGAAAGCATTCAGGAAGTATAAGGAAACACAGAAGGAGCAGGACAGATAACTTATCAGTTAAAACAGAAGGAAGCGGGTAAGGCAGTCAGAATAGCAAAGGCCCAAACCAAGGGAAAGATAGCCAACTCAGTTAAGAAGGGGGCTAAAACCTTTTATAGGTACATTAGGGAGCAAAGAAAGACTAAGGCAGGGATACTGAGGCTGAACAAAGAGAAAGGTGGTTGGGCAGAGAGTGACAGTGAAAAAGAAGGGATACTGAATGAATACTTCTGCTCAGTATTCACAATGGAAAAGCAGGAGGAAATACCTAATCCAGTCAATAGAAGCATTCTGGATGGGGCGTTGATATTAGTCATTTCACAGAAGAAAGGGTTCTGAAAGAACTCTTAAAACTGAAGGTGGATAAAGCAATGGGGCCTGATGGGATTCACCCCAGAATTCTAAAAGAACTAAGGGAAGAACTAGTAACACCACTGACTACCCTTTTTAATAAATCATGGGAGGATGGTGTGGTACCTGAGGACTAGAGGAGGGCGGATGTGATTCCCCTTCACAAAAGTGGGAGCAAGACAGAGGTAGGAAACTACAGACTTGTCAGTTTGACCTCAGTGGTAGGGAAAATGATGGAATCACTTTTGAAGGAAAGAATTGTTACGTACCTACAGGTCAGTGGGACACAGGACCCAAGGCAGCATGGATTCACAGCGGGAAGGTCATGTCAGACAAATCTAATTGATTTATTTGACTAGGTGACCAAAGCAGTAGATCAGGGAGGGGCTGTGGACATGGCCTACTTAGACTTTAGCAAGGCATTTGACACAGTCCTGCACAAAAGATTAATAAACAAATTATCCAGTCTGGGAGTGGGTCCCAAGGTGGTAGCCTGGGTAAAACACTGGTTGGACAACAGAACACAGTGGGTAACAGTAAATGGAGTCAACAGTGAAGAAAGGAGGGTCACTAGTGGGGTACCACATGGTTCAGTACTGGGGCTGGTCCTTTTTAATGTCTTTATAAGTGAGATTGCAGAAGGACTGGACTGGAAAGTATGTCTCTTTTCAGTTGACACAAAGATTGCAACAGGGTTGATACACAAGGTGGGGTGGAAAGGATGAAAAGGGACTTGGCAAGGTTTGGGGAATGGTCAAATGTTTGGCAGCTTAGATTCAATGAAAAGAAGTGCAAAGTAATGCACCTGGGAAACAAAAACCTAGGGGAAGAGTACACAATGGGGGATGAGATACTGACAACAACAAAAATGGAAAGAGACCTGGGGGTAGTCATATCAGATGACCTAAAGGTGGCCAGCAATGTGAGAAGGCAGTAAGGAGGGCAGGGGGGATACTGGGATGCATAGAGAGAGGCATGACCAGTAGAAAACAGGAAATTGTTGGCCCTCTGTACAGACAGTTGGTAAGACCACATCTGGAGTACAGTGTACAGTTCTGGAGACCCCATCTCTGCAAAGACATAGACAGGGTGGAGGCTGTCCAGAGGAGGGCAACCAAAATGATGCTAGGTCTGAATCAGAAGACATATGAAGAAAGACTAAAGAAACGAAAGTTGTAGAGCCTCAAGGAAAGGAGGGAGAGGGGGGACATGATAGAAAAGTTGAAATACCTCAAGGGAAACACCAAAGTCCAAGAGGGTAGCATCTTTTAGAAAAAGAGATATGCGAAAACAAGGGGGCCCAATTTGAAGATAGAGGGGGAACGGCTCAGAGGTAATGTGAGGAAGTATTTCTTCACAGAGAGGGTTGTGGATACATGGAACAGCCTTCCTGAGGGGGTCATAGAGTCAAAAACAGTGGGGGAATTCAAGAATGCATGGGACAGACATAAGGCAATTCTAGTGGGGGGTAGGAGGAAGTAGGCTGTTGGTTAACTAGGATCTACAACTTATCAGTTAGGTAGGGAAATGGGCAGACTAGGTGGGCCAAGTGGTCCTTAATCTGCTGTCAGATTCTATGTTTCTATGTTTCTAAGTTGGCAATGAAAAAGTTCCTTTGCCTCATTTGAATGCGACAGCCAATAAACACTGAAGCTTGAGAGTGGAGTGTCTGCAGAGTTCTCAAAATCAGATTACAGGATTAGATTTTCCTGAGACAAAGCAAATGTGATTTTTTTATTTCAGTTATTCAGGGAAATCAGCCTAAAATCCTTGTCAAGGGTTTTATCTAAACAACTTCAGAGCTGATCTAAAATGCATTCAGAGTTCTTAATATTTGTAGAGCAGAAGTTGCCATGCTTAGATATCCTTACTGCAATGGAAGTCGGTGCACTTCCTATGGATCTACTACTATGGCATGTCCAGGTGGAGGGCCCCTAGTCACATGAGTATAAGAGTACTGTGAGATTATTTTCCTTCATGTACAGCTTGTGAAGAAATGTACCGCCCCCCCACCCCGGTTAGTAGAAAATTCTCCATGGGTTAAGACTTCAGAATGATTTCTGCACAAATTGCACTTCTGCAATACTGGAAATGCAGTTTGTTCAATTATCTAGTTTCAGCTACCCAGCTCATAATGGAGTGCATTCCAGAATAATTGTCCCAGCTGCAAATATCACCAGCTTGCGAATACACAAGCAGGGACCTGCATAGTTTAGCTTAGAGATAGATACAGATTGTGCATTCCTGCATGACTTTAGTGTTTACCCAGCAGACATTTTTCCACCAGAGACCAAGAGAAAAGAACTATGCTGGCCTGCTGGTGCTGACGGCTGAGGCACTTGATGCCACACCTCACACAATGCCGGCGACCTGAGTTTGGAAATGGACTTGGGCTGCCAGGGGTCGGCAGAGGAGGGAAGGGATTGAGCATCCGTAGGACTACTCTCCCTTCCTGGGGAGGGATTTGGGGATCTGCCATTCCTGAGTGGCTCCTGGCAGTGGCCGGGGGAAATGTGGAACATGAGGCGCAAAGCAGATGCTGTGGAGCAGAGTGTCGGCAGGTGTTGGTGCTCCTCAGCATGGAAAGCATTGCACATCTGCTTTCCACAAGGGAAAAAATGCTGAAAAAACATCTGGGACACTGGGATATGATGAAGACTCCAGGAGCAGCCCATATCCCATGCCAGCCCAGCACATCCAGGACTCCCACAACCGACCCGGCGATAAGGTAGGTCCCTCTAATTTCAGAAAGGGCTGCCATGTGGGTTGGGCCTTCCCCCAGAATGTGATCCGGGGGCTGGACCTACCAGAATTGCTGGGGGGAGGAAGAGTCTGGAGACAGTAGGGGTTCAGGCTGGGAGTGAGAGGCAATAGGTGAGAGGGTACTCCTGAAGGATGCCCGAGGCCCAGACAGAATAAATAAAGTATACAAAAAAAAAAGAACTGCTTGTGTGCTACATATTGTTTAAGATCCCAATAGCTTAACATTCGTTGGTTCTGGAGCACCCCAACAGCAGTCAGGCCTGCAACTTTTGACACCTGTATACACAATTTAGCTGACTGTGACAGCTTCCAAGATGGCCTTTGGGTATACTGGCACACCAATGGGGAAGGTTCTGTTCCTTCTTTAAATTAGAAAGAATGGACTGCTTGGAGGATGATGGGTCCCTGCTGTGTTAAAGAAACCCTCATTTTTTTTTGTTTCCTTGATTGATTGATTGATTTGTTGTAGTTTGGTAAAGAGGTGGGCCTACTGAGACCAGAGGTCCCTTTTCAGGGACGATCTGGGATAAATTACCAGCAAATTTAGAGGCAAGTACAAAGTATACTGTCACTTGCAAGGAATTGAAAGAGTATAATACATACAGTACATATAGTGCATTTCAGAGAAATTTCCTCATGGCATAATTAAGCCACTTGTGTGAGATTTAGCCCTTGTCTTCTTTCCTTCCAGGACATTGTTTCTGATCCCAAAATAGTCTCTTACTTCATTTGTACACATTTAGGCTATGATATTAGAAAATACATTGTGAGTCATAACAGGACTACTGTCTCACTAACAGCTTTTAACACCCCTAAAGCAGGGGACTCACTAAATGTGGCATTTTGAAAGTACAGTTAGCTAAACACTAACTGATTAGCAAGCAGTACTGAAGTATGCCAGTGCACCTATGCAGATTGTATGACTATGCCTTGCATTTAGAAGCTCTTGTATACTTAAAAATGTTGGGATGTGTTAAACAGCCATTAATACCACACTATTTGATATCTCCACTAACCTGTCCTTGCAGCAGTGATGTTGTACTAATCCCCTCCAAACTCATTTGCCATTCCAAGAAGTGTTGTAATCAATCCCTGCTAATCCTGTGGTCCCCTCAACACTGACCACCAGTGTGATATATGTACAGTATCAACAGCTCTCAGTAGTCTAGTGCCCCCCCGTACTTCCAATTGCCATTCCCATCATCTCCTGACCCCTCCTCCTACCCACTCAGTTCCCAGGGTCCTGGGATGCTAAAAGTACCCCTCACCCGAATCCTTATGGGGGACAGGGACTTTGCTGCATGTGCTCCTAGGCTCTGGAACTCCTTTCCTGACCATGTTCATTCTGCCTCCACCCATCAGTGCTTCTGGAAGTCCCTGTGGGGGCATCTGAAGCTGGCCTCAGCGTTCGAATGTCCCAAGCCTCCCTAGCCTAATTGTACTTGGAGCCCAAATGGTTTGAGGACCTGCCAATGATCTTTTGGTCATTTCTCCTGATCCAATAGCTCTCCCAGGCATCAGAATGCACTATGTATGTTCTAGACTATATATTGTTGATTATATGTACTTTATCAATCTCTGTTATAGCAGTTAACTCTATGCCTTACCATATTGTGACTCAATGCATTTTGTTACTCCGTGTACTTGCTTTACTTGTTGTTATGTTCTGATGTATTTGTATTACCTGTTGTACTCTCCCGGGTCGTTCCTGAAAATAGGTATATAACTTGTCTAGTGTACCTACTGGGTTAACAAAAGCTAAATAAATAAAATAAATAAATGGTTGCTTAAGTCCCCTCAATAGGCTAGTTGCCCCATCCCATGATCACTATTCTAATAGTAGTTAAAACCCTCTTTTCATAGTTCAGTGGTCCCCATACCCCAATCACTGTTCTGATTGTAGTTGAAACTGCTTCCAGGTAGTACAGTGGTTCCCCCTTTACCCTACATAAAATTTGACATAGAAACATAGAATTTGACAGCAGATAAGGACCGCTTGGCCCACCTAGTCTGCGCATAAGTAGCCTGATCACCATTTTGATATCTCTTTACACACCAATTGGTAGTGTAGTGATCCCTTCTCCTGTTACTGTTCTGATATGCGTTTAAACACTCCCTTAATAGTCTAGTGGCCCTCCCACCTCCTAATCATGATTCCAGGAGTTCTATAGTTGAAACTCCCAGTAGTCCAGTTGTTCCCTACCCCCCCAAGACATTCTGATATATGCTTACACTCCTCCAGTAGTCTAGTAGACCCTTCCCCCAATCATTTCGTTATAAAATGCACAATGAATCTGCATGAATGTCAGCGGCAATCTTGTGGGGGTGCTACAACTATGTACAGCTTTTTTCTTAATGATGTTGTATTAACCATTCCAAGGTTTTGCAGTTAGTGGTGTCCTGATCTGTAAGGCCCAGCTTTTTACCTCCACAACCCTTCTTCCAATTGCCTCCCCAAATGTTGTATGCCAAATTATCCACTGTGGTCCACCCACTGATCACCCACCACCCCTTGTACTCATTGGTCCCTTACTCACTCAGTCATATCCTCTGGAGCTGTTGACAGAGCCTCAGTAGGGGACCTTCACAGAGCCTCTGCTCATCATCTTGGAGAGTCACCATCTGATTATGGTGCAAGTGTGTATGTACTACAGAAGCTACAGTAAGTGTGTGCTAGCCCTCTGAAAGTCAATGACTGGATGAGAGCATGAGAAAAACATCTGTGTTTGTTACCATCTGAAAATGTGTCAGCAGCAGCTCTGCAGGGTATGATTAGGTGAGTCAGAGGCTGTTGGGGGTAGGGGGTCAGTGCTGATTGGGTAGGCATGAATGAGGGTGTTGACATACAAATGTTGGGATGGTGATCGGTGATGGAGGCCACAGTACTTATTTATTTATTTATTTTTAGGGGCGACCCATGAAGTGCTGCACTGTACATTGACAGAGGCATGAAAGTGATCCCTCTCTTACTGTGGGCCTAAATGGTTCAATGATCTGCCTGCAGACCTTGCCAACTCCCCCAGACTTGGCTACTTTAAAAATGGGCTTCGATCTCTTCTTGCCAGCAAATCTGACTGCCAATGTTTCTGTTAACCCATGGCCTCTGACAGCGGTTCTCACACCCATCAAACGCTACCCTCTCTCACTCCCACCCTCCTGTTCCACAACTGCCCACTTCTCCCTCCCACCTCCCACCACCTACTACCTCCCCTTGACAAAGCCTCACCTTGGCTGCTAAAACATGCATTTCTGCAGACTGGGAGCACCCCGTCTGAACTGTAACATGATTGTTAAACACTGTACTGCACTTAATTAGTGCTGCATTAATATGTTTCTCTGGAGTGTGGTCTTGTTTCTCCTTACTTCTTGTACCCCGCTTAATGTTGTAACTGCACACTAATACCACTTGTTAGTTGATGTCTTTCTGTTCTGCAATGTTTCATCACCTGTAAATGTCTTGTATTCCTTGTTGACTTGGAGCCTTTGTAAACGAGCCCCCGGCTCAAAGGTATTAATCCGAATTTGAAATAAATAAATAAATAAATAAAAAGTTACAGTGGTTAAATTAACATCATTCAATGTTCAACAAGATTACCATTACAGATACACTTATACAGTAGCTTACAAATTACATGCAGTATAGACAGGCATAGCAGTCCATTGACAAGTATATGACAATTACAGATTTACAAATGACAGCATAGATAGATGCTCTTACAAATTATATTTGCACATACATAGGAGGTTTGAAAAGCAGGGATACATAACCTTAACAGGTACATATAGTAGGGAAGCTGAAACAAGAGTCATCAGAAGCAGGAGCAATGAGAAGAGGCAGATAGGGGGATTACCAAGGAGGATTGAAACATGGTGAGTGAGGAACAGCACAGGATAGAGGGTGGTAGTGAGTTCCATCCAGACATCTCAGAGTAGACAAAAGATCTCTGGGCCACAGCTAACCATGGATTTGGCATTATGAGAAGGGGAGGGAGGCAGATCTTAGGGTTCATGGTGGCTGTCGGAGCTGAATGAGTTCACCAAGGCAGGGAGGGGTGAAGTGGTGGATAAGCTTGTGCACTAGCCTCAGGGTTGCATACCATAGTTTAGATTCACAAGATAACCAACCCAGGCAAGAGAAGATGTCACAATGGTGTTGATGGGCATTGATCCCAATGCAAACCTTCCCACACTGTGGTAAGCCCGTATGAGGCAAGATAAGATGGTTGTGTTGGTTATGAGTTGTAGCAGGGCTCCATAGGTAAGGAGAGGAAGGAGGGTGGTGGCATCAATCTTGTGTCAAGAAGCTGACATGAGGAAGGGACTAATGCGATAAAGTAGGCCAAGCTTTCAGTTTAGAGTTTGGGTTAGGAGGGTGACATGCATGTTCAGGGAGAGTGAGGCATCTAAGGTGACTAACAGATATTTAAAGGATTGGACAGATTCAAAGGCATCCCCTTTGTGGGAGAGTGTCATAAGAGGGGGGTGGATATGACCTCAAGAGTTCTGAAGTCAGATGCTAACATACTGTTGAACCACCTGACGTCTGATGAAGAATGGTAGATAATGGTGTCATCCATGTAGAGATGCACAGAGGCTCCTCCACAGTTGTTTGGTAATTCATTAATAGAGAGGAAGAATAGTAATGGGCCCAGGATGGAGCCCTGGGGGATGCCATGGGTTATGGGTCTGAGGTCCGAGAAAAATCTGGCCCACTTGACACTTTGTGTATGGTCAGAGAGATAACTTTGGACTCATGTTGTGGCACTATTGTCAAGGTCAAGAGGGCATAACTGCTATATTAGGAGACCATGGTTGACCAAGTCAAAGGCCTTTTTCAGATCAACAAAGATAGCACCGGTGGCAATAGCTTAGTCCATAGCATGGAACAGGTCAGATGTGACTTTTATTAAGGCAGTCATAGAAACATAGAAGTTGATGGCAGATAAGGACCGCAAGGCCCAACCAGTCTGCCTAGTCAGGGTACTGTGGCTTTTTCTGAACCCATGCTGGAACCTTGAGAGCAGCTCATGTTGGTCCAGACAGTCCTGTAGGTGGTCACAGAGTAATCACTCCTGGATTTTTCCTAGTGGACAGAGAATAGAGATACAACTAAAATTCTCAACAGTAGTGTTGGATCCTGTGAATGGAAACAGCCACTGCTACCTTCCATTTATCAGGGACAGCCCCTGAGAGGAAGGACTGGTTAAACAGGTTGTGAACAGCACAGTGTGGAGGGGTTGTGGGATAATAGATGGACTAGACACCAAACTTCAGTTTCAACACACAATCTCTGTGTGATGTTTATTCGAAATACAGGAGATAACCTTCAGTAATGGTATATTCCTTCTTCAATACATCAGTTTGCAGCAACAGGCTATGTATGTCCTTCCTCTGCACTTGTCAGCAACTATTGATCTACTGATCTAAACTTTTCAGTGAAAACCATTCATCGTTATGGTTGCCTTGTTTGCTTGGGTGATGGGGACTCAAAAAGGAAAAAAAAAAACAAGCTACAAAAAAAGAACCTCAATACATAAGCACTGAAACAAGGGTTAGCCCATATGGCATTGGCAATAACTCTAGTTTCAAAGACGCACAACATCACACATACTTCCATAATGCAAAGCATCATGAGTTACTGTATATGCAAATCACTATGAAATTTCAGATTAGCTCAGTTTACAGCAGGAATATATGGTACCAATGTTCATGCATTTAACAATACAACCAGCTTAATTTCTATAATACAGTCACCTAGTACTTTTTACCTTTATCAAAAACATCTAGTGACATGATATTTTCATCATTTACAGGTTTCATAAACATAAGGTACATACATCAAGGTATTTTATGACATAGTGCTATTACATACTAAATCCAACAATGATAAACACAGCCTGTTGTTTTACATAAGCTCGGAGGTCACCACAATAACCTCCCTGTATGAGGACCTGAGAGGGAAAAGGAAAATTAAACAGGACACAACAGTATAGTCAAGAAAGGGGAGGTGAACTCATAAGTGGCACATCTTATGGTCTAGAAATTGTAATGGATAGATTAGGCAAAGAAACAGAAGAACTGCTGGAACAGATTTAAGAAAGGTCGGTCCTCAAGAGTGGCAAGATCTCGCTGTCACAGGTGGACAAGGGCTGCATCCCACACCTTGAGAAATGTAGGTTCAAGGGTGTCATTTCCTGGGGAACTACCAGCCTTTAGATTAGTGATAAGCCAATTGAGAGGCAGTATAGTGCAGTGGTTTAAGGCTCTGAGCTGCAAAACTGGTGACATCCAGAGGACCAGACCTGGGTTTGAATCCCACAGCTTCCACTTGCATACTATGTGACCCTGAGCAAGTCACTAAGCTTCCTTGTGCTCCCAGGTCTGACCTGTAAAAAAATGTTCAGCTTAGCGTGCTACTCTTGGTTAAACAACTAAAAAAAAAAAAAGTACTTCCTTATGGGTTGCTAGTTTAAGGTGAGAGGCTGGATGAACAGCAGAGGCCACGGGGGGGGGTAAAGAGCAATGTATATCTATACAGATAACTAAAAAATTCAATAAATTCAGCAGCAATGGCTGGGGGGGGGGTCTGTGAGGATGATGACATTGGTAGTGAGGGAGCTAGGGATCTCAGAGGTACAGCCTTTGATCCACCTGCTTCCAGAATTCTTTGGGACTGCAGAGGTGCTCAGTTTGGAGTGCCCTGAAGTGGAATCATTTGGCTTTCTGAATGGAATTTTTGCACCTGTTCCTGAGCTGCCTGTAGGCTTGCCTGTCGAGGGGTAGTTCACTACGTTTGTAGTTTTTCCAGGCCCAATCATGAGTGGACATGAGCTTCATGAGATCCTTGGAAAGTCAGGGCACTTTGATTCCTTTAGATCTGCACTTCCTCAAGAGGGCATGATGATCAACTATTTCAGAGAAGGTGGAGACAAAGAAATTGAGGGCTAGGTTGATATCCAGGAGAGTGTTTATTGGTCTCCATTTTTTTGTATTCAATTTTTATTAAAATAAGAATTAAATAGGTACATATACATACTATCTCATATACAATAATTCCGTTCAATACAACCTATATTCACCAACCTACTCCATTACAAATTTACAACGTAGGAATGAATACAAACATTGCCTCCTAATAACCCCAAAACCCATAATGCAAAAACTATAATGCAGTGGGCCAAAATATAGGGGGAGCAGTTGCCACAAAACCATATCTATAGTTTCCAAACACTTAAATCCTATGCAAAGACCACCCTTAAGCATTAATGACTATCATTTACAGTCCCCAGTCCACAAGCAGATATCTGAGATGGCACAATTGAAAGTGTGCACAGATGCACATCTTCAGTTGGTCCCAATACAAAGACTGACCTGTTCTTTTATGCAATCTTTCAGCAGCATCCTGAAAAGTCTGATGAGCCCTGAAAGGGAAGAGAGGCAACAAAACAAAAATCCTTCCCCCTGCTTATATGGTAGGAAGTAAGGTAGACAAATCATTGAATTCAATAACCTCAGAGGAACCAACTAGGGAAAAATGAAATTCTCACCAACTCTACATACAATCCCACCTCCAGAACACATTCCCCCACCTGCTCCCTGCCTTCTGAAACATATTGGCCTCACCATCAAGGGACAAAATCAACTTAATTATCAAATTGATAATGGACTGTTTCTGCCACCAATGCTCAAAGATTGTCACCTGATTCCTCAACCTTGTTGAAAGTCTTTCCAGAGCATATATGTCTCGCACTAATACACCCCAAGCCTCCATAGTTTGTGACACCTTTGAACTCCACCACTGCCTGAAGGCCTTCTTGGCCACCAGAACAAAAAGGGTTACCTGATCATAAGTAATTCTATCTACCTTATCTCCATCTGGGGGAGCAGCCATCAATAAACATGCCAGCAACAGCAGGCCCAGTGATAGATAATCTGAATTTCCCACAGGATCCCATCCCAAGATGTGGGAAGCACAGACATGCCCAAAGAATGTGGGTCAAATCTGTTGACAAACAACTACATTCCCTCCAGCTCTTCCGACATGAGGGATTAATGAACTTCACCACAACTGCAGGGGTGCAAAAGAAATGCACATAAAGGTTCCACATATATTCTCTCCAAGAGGGTGAACTAGAAACCTTATAAGCTGGCAAAGCTGACCCTTCCCAAGCCCTTGGGGAGACATCTGTTCCCAAATCTTGTGACCACCTAACTCTAACTGAGTCAGAGGAATCCCTCAGTCGCTCCTGTAGGGCCTTATATAGGGAACTAATCAAATGGGGAGTAGGTGTACCCTCAATGCTTACCTGAACTAATGAAACCAAGGTGGATGGCTTGGTAGCTATGGAAGAGAAGACTTCTTTGTGAGATAGCAAGAAAGATTTCAACTGCAAACATTCAGTAAGTCCCCAGTTTGTATCAGAGATAGGGGCAAGAAAAGTGTTGGGGTCCAGTTGGGATGTATCCCCAATCAGGGTGACCTATGGAGTGGGCTTAGGGAAGTTATTTCACCAGATGCACAAAGTAGAGGAATTATTACTGATGCTGTCAGGGAGTACACTCACTGCTTTTACCTTAAGGGCACAGTTGGTGACCACCCAATCAAGCAAGGTATGTTTGCCTGCTTTTGTGTTGATTCTTGTAGGGTTGTTGATGAGCTGAACCAGGTTGCAGTATGCAAAAGGGGCACATAGCTTGTCAGAGTTGGAGTTCAGCCAGTCTAAATTAAAATTATCGCAAAATATGAGGTCACGCTGTGGAAGATTGGCAAGGGAAGTTATGAAAGAGGGAGGAGATAGTGGCTCTTAGGGGCAGGTACACACATCCCACTATAATTTTTTTGTTGGAGCCATGGGTCAGGAAGAGAAATAGTGATTCCATTGCAGGGGGACCCTGCACCTGGTGTAGTGATTTTGATGGTATCTAAGACTGTCTGGACATATATGAGGACACCACCCACCCATTTACCCAGTCGATCCTTCCTGAAGCAGTTGTAGTCAGGAATTGCTATTTCATGTTGCTTGATGCTAGGCTTCAGCCAAGATTCTGAAATGCCTAATATGTCCAGGGAGTGTTGTGTAGCCAATGCCTCAAGTTTGGCCATCTTAGGGTGCAGACTTCAAGCATTCATATGTGCAATTTTCAACCCTTTAGGAGATTGACATTTAGGCATTGACGGTGTGGGTGTGAAGGCAGGGCATGTAGGGCCAGGTTTGAGCTCAGTGTCGCCCACACAGGTTAGGAGGACGAGGATGGGTAGGAAGGTCCAGATAGAGGAACAGAGTTGCTTCTTACTGATACTGGTGAGTGGAGTAGCTACATGCAATCTTTTACTGAACGAGTGCCCGAGATACACAACACTCTGTTTTGGGAGGCAAGGTATGATCATATGCATACGAGTGGGTTCAGGGGCACATGCCTATGTGGTGGGGGTACCACTCTAAGGTGGGTGGTGCATCAGGGATAGGGCAATGAAGTAGTCAGCAGCACAGATTAACAGGCAGCAGAAGAGGGTAGCCATACAGCCTACATTACCCATGATGAATGGGCACTAGATGCCATTCCTAGAACTATGTGCAGTAGTAGTTAATCTGAGCCTGGGAGGGTAGCTCAGAGGTATAAACATAGGTAAAAAGATGGCATGTTTGTAGGATAAAGGGAGGGAGGCAGTGAGCAAGTTAGAGTTAAGAAGATGGGAATGTTTGTTGGATAAAAGGAGAGAGACAGTGAGCTAGTAAGACAGGCTGTATTACTTTCTTTTTACTCCTGAGTTACCTATTACAAAAGATGACTGGGCTTGATTAGAGACTGACTATTGCGGCCCTCCAGTGGTTAAAGAGTATAACAAGCTAATGGCAAAACAGGTTGATAAAACACTAAACAAAAGTCAGGTCAGTACTAAGCATCAATCAGAACTCAGTACTAAGGTGTATAAGTAGGTGTCCGGCTAGGGCGGGCAGAAGAGGGGTGGTTGGGTGGGTAGATGCTATGCAGTGGCGCTGGGTTTAGGTGTAGTCATGATTAATTATGCAGCAGGTAGCCTTATAAATGCATTTGAAAATAGCCATATATATTAAATAAACAGACAGAGAGCTGTAGTTACAAAGTCACTCAGCAAGCCGAGTCAGAGTCCGAGAGCAAGTGCAGAAGTGTGATCAGGCAAATGAGGATAGGAGAGGAAAAAAATCTGCCATTTTTAAAAATCCTGAACAAAGGCAGCCTAAGGCAGGATACAGCAGGTCCAGGTCTCCTTACCCTAGGCAGTATGGCGGGTGGGCAGGGAGCAGCTCCATCCATACAGAATGCCATGAGAGAGGGAGAGCAGACTTAAGCAGTCTGGTGGGTGGGCGGGGAGCAGATCCATGTGGATGGAATGCCCGAAGAGAGGGAGGGCAAACTTAAGCAGTCTGGCAGACAGTTGGGGTGCAGCTCCATGCAGGTGGAATGCCAAGAGAGAGGGAGGGCAGGGAATATTTAAAGAGCCCCTGACATCATTAGAAAAACCTGAAAAAAAAAAGTGAGATTTAGACACAGTTCAGTTACTACTTCATATATTTTCTATAATTATGTCCCTTATTTCTTTATTACTGAGGACAGCTGTATGAAAGAGGATTACTGTCCCTTAGACTTTATCTGCTCTTTCTGCTTTCCTACATCTGGCATCATAATTCCCTGTTTATGGCATCATAATTATCTATACAACAACAGATTGTGATGTCATAAACAGAACTGTGATGTCAGATGTAGGCAAGCAGCCAGAACAGATAGGGCAACAATCCTGTTTACCTGCAAATATCCTTAGTAATATAAACGTAATGGTGAGAATTGCAGAAAAAAATATTAAATATAAGCAGACGTGCTAAATTTGAAATTTTTTTCAAAGTTGTCACAGTGGCATCAGGGGCTTTTTAAACGACTAATAGAATGGTGATCAGGGAGTAGAAAGATCACTAGACTGCTTGGGAAATGGTATGCATGGTTAGGACTCATGCTCAGGGGACGGGAAACCAGTTAACTACTAGGGAAATGTTTCAAATATTATTGGAATAGAGGTCAGAGTTGGGGAGGACCACTAGACTACCAGTGAAATATTCTGAACAGAGGAGTATGGTGATTTGGTAGGGAGGCACAAACTCCAGAAAAAGCTGTGTATTTCTGACCTGTAATGAGACCATAAAGAGAGTCCAATGAACACATAGCACTATGCCTGTGCTATGGCATAATTTGCAAGAGCAAGGTTGAATATGGCAGATTGCTTCACGGGGCAATCATCATTTGCCAGCCCTAACAATTGTTTGTTCCTGACATCTCTGCAGCTCCTTATTGGCTACATGCCTCATATGGCAAGTAGGGGGTTGTGTTTTGCACGGAGCAAATGGGTTAATGTTTACCCTCTTCAGCTGTTGTATTAGAACATGCTTTTGGCAGTCACAATAGGCTTCAGGCATGTTTCAGTATACAGTACCTGCAGGTACTAATTTTTTTTTCCTGCAGCAAACTTACAGTGAGCGCAGACCCAGGGTTTAAATATCCTGATCTTGCAGTCTCTTTGGATATTATTGTGTTGCAAAACACTGCTATTTATGCTATGCATGCTTAAGGTGATAAGTGGGGGTGTGAGTATAATTTCAACTTTCCTGTCACCATGGGTGGGATCATTTATTTCCTATTGGGAGGTACCTTGGCAGCTGCTATTAAAAGAATCCCCATGGGTGAAGGAACCATACCATTCATAAGTCATAATGTCAACCGAACTCAGGTGCAATTCAGCTGGAAGGCTAAAGACTGCCATTTATACTAACTTCCGGATAGTCAAGCAACTTGCAGGTGGGTGTTGCTTGCATGCATTAAAATAAGCCATGTATCAGACAAATCCTTAGAAGGAGTGTATGCAGCTAATATTTTAATGTGGCAGCACTAAGGCCAAACAGCACCATCATCAACATGATGTGGAATCTTTGTAAAGGAGTCTTTGACTCAAAGGTATGTTATCCGATATCTTCAATAAATAAACAGCACTGTCAATAACAGCCTCGTCTAATTGGTGCTGTTGAGGACAGTGGCAAGTACAAATACTGTAGCAGAAAGCAGCACCACTGGTAGTGGTCCTAAACCAGACTGACAACGACTACCAGTGATAGAATTCACAATATTCATTCTGTTTTATCGGGGAAAGTCTCCGCCCCCGCACCCCCCCAGACTTTATATAACCAACTCTGGGGTGGAGGGTGGATCATGGGGCAAAGAAGAAACTTGGGGGGTTTCTGTCATGGCAGACAGAAATAAAAAACACTTTGGGGTAGGGGGAAAATGTTTTTTCATGTGCTGGGAGACCAGGGAAAAAATCCTGGTCTATCGCTTTCTGCTGCCCGAGCTACTGCCTTAACTCACTCCGCCATGAGAGCAGCTTGGACAGTTAGTGCACTTTTCCCATACTTGTGTATCATCTACAGTCCATGAATAGCTACAGGGGTAGTGGTAGTTGCTGTATGCTATTCTGCCTTTGTCGCTATTCAGGAACTACATGGTCTTGACAGTGCTGTTTTGCGGGCGCGTTCAGGTAGCAAATGTTTTAACCAGTTACTAATGTAGCTCTGTGAATTAATCTGTTATTGTACTGCTTCACTGGCTTTGAAGCAGTGAGTCTGTATCCCAACATTTCTCTTCAGATATTCATCGTCATTCACACGGGTGTGATCTACAGACCTCCAGCACAAAAGGAGGAGATGGACAGGGTGCTAGAGGAAGACATTCACAAAACGAAAAGAAAAGGGGAAGTGTTGCTGTTGGGAGACTTCAATTTACTGGATGTTGACTGGACCACTCCAGCTGCAGCCACAGCCAGAAGCAGGTACATCCTGGATGCCCTGCAAGGGGCATGCCTCAGACAGTTAGTGGTGGAGCCCACCCATGAGGGAGCAATATTGGAACTGATGCCTTCCAATGGGGATTGAGTCACAGATGTACAGGTGGGTAGCCACATCAGTCGAATGATCACCATATGGTGTGGTTCAATATGAGATAAGGAGAGGCATCAAACCACACAAAAGCAAGAGTCCAAAACTTCAGGAGACTGACTTTGCAAAGATGGTGAAATGTCTCAGAAAAGCCCTGGCAGAGGGTGGAGATGCTGTGGTGCAGAAGAACAGTGGACAACTCTAAAATGAACCATCGCAGAGATAACAAGCTTTTGCATTAGGCAGTTAAGCAAAAGTAAGTGAAAAAGAAAACCACTATGGTTCTCAAGGAAAGAGGCCGGGATGAAGAGAAAGGGATGACATTCAGGAGGTACAAAGAAACACAGAGGGAGGAGGATAGGGAACTTTATCTCGGGAAGCAAAAGGAGGTGGGGAAAACATTCAGGAGGGTAAAGGCACAAATGGAGTAAAAAATAGTCCGGGCAGTTAAGAAAGGGGACGAGGTGTTCTTTAGATACATTAGTAAGAAAAGGAAGACCAGATGTGGACTTGTTAGGCTAAAAACAGAAGTCGTGGGTCGAGCAGAGGGGGGACCTGAAAAAGGCAGCAATCCTTAACAAATCTTTTTATTCTGTATTCACAGAAGAAGGGGAAGGAGAGGGGCCACAGTTAGGCAGTACAAGCAGTAATGAAAATGAAGAGGACACCAGTCCATTTACAAAGGAGAGAATCCTAAAAGAATTCAAAAAACTGAAGGTGGACAAGGCAATGGAGCTGGATGGAATACATCCAAGAGCATTAAAAGAACTAAGGGATGTGCTGGCAGCACCACTGACAACCTTGTTCAACAAATTACTGGAGATAGGGGTGATGCCAGAGGACTGGAGGAAGGCAAATGTAGTTCTTCTCCACAAGAAAGGGAGCAGAGAAGAGGCTGGCAATTATAGGCTGGTCAGCTTGACCTCAGTAGTGGGGAAATTAATGGAATCACTGCTTAAGGAAAGGACTGTGGTACATCTGCATTCCAATGGAGCACAGGACACAAGACAACATGGATTCACAGTGGGAGGTTCTTGTCAAATAAATCTGATAGATTTCTCTGACTGGGTGAACAGGGAGTTAGATCAGGGAGCGGCGGTGGATGTGGTCTACCTTGATTTCGGCAAGGTTTTTGAAACTGTTCCTCATAGGAGGCTCATAGACAAGCTGGGCAGCCTTGGAAAGGGTCCCAAGGTGGTAAACTGGGTCACAAATCATTTGAGGGATAGAACACAGAGGGTGGTGGTAAACAGAGTTCAATCAGAGTAGAGAAGAGTGACCATTGGGGTGTCACAGGGATCAGTCCTGTGGCCAGTCCTATTTGATTTCTTCATACGCATCACTCCAAAAGGCCTGGAAGGGAAGGTATGCCTCTTTGCAGATGACACAAAGATGTGCAACAAGGTTGACACTCCAGGGGGTGTGTGGAAGGGATGAGGTGGGATTTGAGCAGACTGGAGGAGTGATCAAGAGTGTGGCAGCTGAGATTCAATGCAAAGAAGAGCAAAATTATGCATTTGGTGCACAGAAACCCAGGAGAGGAATAAGTGATGGGAGAGGAAGTACTGATGACCACCAAATGGTAGATGATCCTGGGGGTAAACATATCTGATGACCTAAAGGTGTCCAAACAATGTGAAAAGGCTGTGGGGAGAGCCAGTGGGATGCTGGGGTGCATAGGGAGAGGGATCACCAACAGAAAAAAAGAAGTGGCGATGCCACTGTACAAATCATTGCTGAGACCTCCTCTAGAGTACTGTGTCCAGTTATGGAGTCTGCATCTCTGGAAGGACATACACAGAGTAGAGGCAGTTCAAAGAAGGGCAATAAAAATGGTGCAGGGTCTACACCAAAATACTATAAGGAGAGACTGGAGGGCCTCAATATGCACACTCTGGAGGAGGGGAGAGAGAGAGAGGGGATATGATAGAGAAGTTTAAATACCTCCAGGTCATAAATAAGGTACATGAGGGTAGCATCTTGCAGAGAAAAAGATGTTCAATAACAAGGGGGCATGATAGGAGGCTGGAGTAATGTGAGGAAGTATTTCTTCATGGAACGGGTGATGGATGTATGGAATAGCCTCCCAGGAGAGGTGGTGGGGCCAAAAACAGTGGGAGAATGCAAGAATGCATGGGATAGTCACAAGAGAACCATAGCATGGGGAAAGAGGAGGTAAACCAGAGATCAAGGGATGCCACAATGTGCAGTAGGTAGTGATCATGGGCAGACTAGATGGGCCAAGTGGTCCTTATCTACCATCAACTTCTATGTGTCTATGTTATGTTATTGTCACACTTTATGACAGCAGGCATTGTAGGTTTACAGATGCCTGTTATTTACTGTAGGCTTTCAGGATATGTTCGTTTGGTAAGACAGTAAGTTGTGTTACCATGTGGAAAATGTAATTACCATCCCACCACCATTTCCCCTTGATAAACATATACTGTGTTTGCTACTTACCTTGTTGTGGATACTAGCAGGCCAAAGCCAAAAGTAAAGACAGTAGTGGTTTTAGTTCCAGCAACTTCTAGCAGTTGGTGCCTAATAACTGAAAGATGGTTTGCACAAACTATAAAAGATAACACAAGAAAATTAGCATTGGTGTGCAAATGTTGGGATGGTGATTGGGGTATGGAGCACTAGATTTCCAGAGGAGTGTTTATAAAACTCTTTGGGAATCATGAAAATAAAAAAAAGAGAAACTGTTAAAACAAAACAGAATTATTCTATGGAACTGAAAAGTAGATGCAATTTAAAGCAGTTTGACACAAGCATAACCTAAATATTTTTAGTCCATTTTTCAAACTACAGTTGTAGACTACAAGGTAGATACATTTGTATAAGCCAGAAAACTTTCTGACAGAGTAATTTAACACTTTTTCTGTCCAAAATGCTAATATTAGTTTACAGATGATGGAACCTTATGTGGACCGTAGATAACTGTGTACTTGGAGGAAAAGGACTATAAAAATATCTCTTGGCATAACTAGCACAGTGAACTAATGGTTCCTTAAATTCTCAGCAGAGCAAAGCTAACTGCAGCTCGATCACTGTCACAAATATTGTCACAGTGGTGCTTGCTGCTCTTACCAATATCATCAAAATTAAAGGTAATTTGTTAAGTAATTTATATTATATGAATGTTTTCAATCCTGTAATGACCCAAACATTTTTAAAATTGATCTCTGAAAAAAAAGTCTGCAAAATAATTATTTGCTATGATTAGCCTGATTATTTTTAATGTGTGTCTTAACTCCCTAGACTTGACAGGTAGTCGTTTATTTCCTTACACTTGGGCTCAGTCTACAGATGATAAAAACTAAATATAGTCTCTCTGATAGATTGCATTACAAATGCATTTTCTTTCTCTTTGACAGGCTACATGAGTTTAGGCAAAGCAGAGGCCCTTGTTGAGAGCTTGCCCTTGTTAGACTTTGCCTCTAGAATATGCACTGTTGCATCATGGGAAATCTAAAAGACAATACCAGTTGCAAGGGCAGAAGCAATCTTAATAACGGGTTAGAAGTGTTAGCCTTTGGGAAATGGGATACAAAGTAAATGAGCTCAAGTGCAATGCTAATGTCAATACACTCAGTTGATAGCTATAGGCTTTAGTGGAATGATGTTATAACAGAATTATGACTTTTCTACCTTTGTGGTTAAGCTAAAGTTTCTACAGCCTTCAGAAAAAAAAATGGTGCTGCTCAGTATAGGTGTTTGAAGCTTACTTTTGTTCCATTCTTATTGGTTGTTGCTGCAAATATACATTTCTTCATTGTTTGAGATTGACAATAATGGCTTATGAGAAAATCTAGGGACCCAGAACACATTATTAAATGAACAGAAATGAAAACAAGAACTGGCTATAACTGGGCTGCTGCACTGGCTTAGTGGAAGAGCTACAGCCCTGCACACCAGTGACCTCAGTTTGGGAGTGGATTTGACTTGCTGGAAACCAACTGGGAGTGGGTGGGTGGGACTGAGTGTCAAATGGGTTGCTCTTCCAGGTAGGGATGGCTTGCTGTCTCTGCCATCAACTATCACCTAGTGGTGGCTGGGTGGCAGTGCAGGTTGAAGCAGCAGGACGGGAGTGAGCTGCGGAACTCTTGCAGCATGCCACCCCATGCACATGCTGACATGCACTGCCCAGAAGAGTTCATGAAAAAAGCAGAGGAAAAATAGGCATGGGTGAAGCTCTGCCTGCTTGCTTCCACCACTAGGACTTTGAGCCCCCAATACTGAATGTGCATCAATGGAGAAAGGCCCTCCCTCTCCTTGCCCCCCCTTTACTGAAAAAAAAAGTTGGTGACAGCCAACAATGATAGCTTTGGCTTAACATTAGCTTACTGGTTAAGGTAGTATTGCATATGTTGTTTGCTGTAACTCAAATCTACTGTAAGCATTAAGGTAATATAGAAGCAGCTAGTGTTGTTTGGAGCACTGCACATAGTCTTCCCCAAACAGGTATCCTATTTGTGGTGCCTAGTTTGTAAATGTAAACAGAAACACACACACATACACTCACACCCACCCACACACACTCATACACACACACACACACATATATACACACACACCAAGCCAGCCACTCATGCTCAGTGTCATGGAGGCAGAACAAGCTATGGTGGTGACAGTAAAAAAAACACAGCTGTCAGCTTCTGTCCTGGGGCATGGAACTACCAATCAGTGTGGTGACGTTAATTTCTGCCACAGCATAGTTGGCACAGTAGTATGGAGAGCTGAGGCTTTGGTGCCTTACCTCCTGCCATGCTGGCGACCCATGTTTGCTATGCGAGGGGGTTGCTGGGGGTCAGTCTGGGAGGGTGACAATCGAGCATCTGGAAGGACAGCTCTCATCTCCAGGGGAGGGTGTCTTGGCAGTCCCACCAAATGACTGCCCCCTGGTGGACGTCTATGGGTAGAATGAGTCAGGGACGCCAATGGAGGGAGGATGTGGTGGGACTCCACAGCATGTGTACATCTCCATGTATGTGCACTGATGTGTTGCACCCCAGTAACGGGGGAAACAGAAGATAAACTGATGCAAAAACACCCAAGGTGGCAGGATAAGATTGACCCTCCACAGGCTCTGCACAGGTGGCCAGGCACAGCCAGGGTCCTGTGGCAGGTAAGCCCCAGGAAGATCCAGGTGATGGGGCTGTGGGTTCAATCAGATAGGGGCCACCAGCGATACTAGGAAATTTAGCATATATAGAAAAAAAAATATATGTATCTGCCACAGCATCAAGCAAGCATCCAGGACCAGATATGGCATGTGAGTAGAAGTGTTGCAAGGTTTTACTTCCATGGCGAGTTGTTGGTTAAGTGCTAAATTTCTTTCCATGAGTAGGCAAAGCAAACTTGGCACTCACTTCACCAACAATTCACTGAAGGAAGTACCAACAATGACCCAAAAGATTAAGAAAAACATTATCTTTCCCACCCTCTGTAAAATATAAAAACTCATTCCCCCCGACCCAGAAAAGATCAACCAGACCAAGAGTAGGCATTATAGCACTGCATTTCCTCTACCTGCTCAGCAGTTAGAACACACACTCCCTTTCTCCTCCACATATAGTGATTACAACAGTTGCATTCCACTTTTGTAATTAACTTGAGGACTAAGTAACCCCCTCATCAGCCCACCTACTCTGCACCTATCACCTTCCACCTCTCAGTCCCATTTGTCAACCAAACAAAAGGAAAAAAAACTCAGCAGTGCTGGAAGCCTGCATATTACGCCAACCTTAGTCATCCCCCCTTCTTCCACAATCACTTCTTTCTCTCTGTCCATCTTTCTGTATGCCTGTCTATGTTCATAGATAATTGATTTTAATTAAACCTACCTGTTTGTTTTCTGTCTATTTTTCTCTTTATGTCATTTTGTCTGTCTGTAACAGACCCTGCCCATTGTTATTCTCAACCAGGGCAAAGGGGCTAGAGACAGATCTTTCACCTTACCTTGCCACCAGAGGTCTGGAAGTGGGGGAACTTACTGAATGCTGTATGGTGGTCATATCTTCCTTCTTATGTCTCTACTCCTCCAATGAAGCCTCCTTCATCCAATTCCACTGTCCCAATCTGGCTGCAGACAACCTCCAAATGATTAGTCATTTCTAGGCACCGAATACAGACCTTACTGGGGAGGAATATCTTATCCTCAAGTAATGGTTAGTTCAGTGTCTAAATGGTTATGCCAGCCACACTTAGCTGGGTGCATCATTGCTTCCTTCTTATCCCATGGTCAGCAATCAGTACATTGTGATGTGTACACCACCTTCCCCAGCAGTGCACATGATACTCTTTAGGTAAAGAAAACCTCAAGAGTTAGTGTGATATTTCTCTTCTGGAACGTTGCCTCATCTTGTTTGATTCAAACCTTACCTTGAATCTGGTCTCCAGAAACATGGCCCAGAGAGGACAAGTGCTACCCCAGACTTGGACCCTACCACAATCTCAAGCCTGCCAACCCCCTTCCATCTAGTCACAGCCATAGCTATCATGGGTGGAAACTCCATCCTGTCTACATGGAGTCTCTCACTTCAATATGACTCTTGCCTTGTCAATGGGGACCTTTGCTGCTCTATGTCTCTATGGTCAATTAAGCCCTCCAACAAAGGATGAGGCCTTGTTTAGCCTCTGTTTAGTCCCAATCACACATACTAAACTGGCTTTTACTTATTATTTCTACCCTTTAGCTCTTCCTACTGAGATGCAGTATTAACCCCTTACTACTTACTCTGCTCTAGAAGCCATATATACTTCCCCAGAGGATAAGTAATGTCTAATTCCACCTACTGGGAAGAGAAAGAGTGCATTATCCATCCAACTATCTATCTATCTATATCTATCTATCTATCTATCTATCTATCTATCTATCTATCTATCTATCTATCACAGAAAGTGATCAGGGTGTGGTGTGACCTCACCAGTGAGATAGTGGAAGTTAGTACACTTCAGGTTTTCAGAGTATGAATAGACAGATTTGTGAGGGAGAACATCATCAAAGGCAGTACTGGGAAAGTTATTTTTAAAATGCAATAATGTTTTGTCCACACTGGACCCTCAGATCCTGCTCTACCAGCTCTCTGAGTGGGACAGCCTATGTTATTAGAGTTGATTGAACTAGGTACTTGAGTCTATTGTTGATGTGTTGCCTTCACCAGGGATAGCAACAAGGGATACTTAGCTGTTACCTCCCAGGAACTATTTTATTGCACTTGGCTACACAGTAGTTCACTAAAGCAATAACATGGACCTTAATAATACTGCCAACAAGAGATAATAAGGTAAACATATAACAAAGGGAGGATAAGAAAAAGGCAAAAAAGCAATAGTGGAAATGGGAGTAATTGATTAGAAGTAAATCTCATGCTCAATTTTCCTATCAATTCCACAGCCCACGGAAAGTCTGGATGCTATCCCAATCTGGCTGGTGCACCAGGCTTTATCACCATTTTACACCTTAGGAAGCTCCCAGATTAGGCTGGGTGGATACCTCACCAGATGAACATTGCAAGCCCAACAATTTAGCAGTTAATGTGATAAATAAATTGGTGGACATGCCTTTACAACTGTTAAATTGTATTGATTACTATTTATAATCCAAAAGGATACCAAAGTCCTTAAATTAGTGATATTCTTCAACCTGAGCATATCTAAGCAAACACAGTCTTGCCCAAGACTTCTGAGGCCTCATCTCCTAAAGCTTATTATAGAATGGGTAGAGGCAAGGCAAGGCAGTTATTAAAACAGTTATTAAAATAGTTAGGCACAAAATCATTCTGTAAAAACCAGGCTGAAAAGATGAGCTTTTAGCCTCTGCTTGAAAATACCATTCGAGGGGGCCTCCTGGGACTGCAGATGGAAGCACTTTCAACAGGGTCTGCCCAGAGACATCAGATGCTCAATCACCAGATGTCTTGAGCCAAACCCTGGGAACATCTAGGAGGATCCTTAAAGAGGAACGGAGGGAGCGAACAAAGGCTGTGGGTAACAGGACTCTGACAGGTAGCCAGGGCCTAGTCTGTATAGGGCTTTATAGATGAGCAAGCCCACCTTGAAAAGGATCATCCACCTGACCAGCAGCTAGTGCAGGGAACACATGACCAGGGTCACATAGCACAAATTAGGCGGGCCCATCTGCAACTGGGGCTACTGCGTTCTGCACCAGCTGCAGCCTGCGGATGGTCCCTCCCATGACTCTGAAGAAAATAGCATTACAGTAGTCTAGCCTAGCAGTAAAAAAAGCATGTACCAGTGTTGGCAGATCCTAGAGTGGAATAAGGGGCTTGATCCTGGTGGTATTCCGCAAGTGGTAAAAAGCACTCTTAAGTACAGACAAGACTTGATCTTCAAAAGTCAGCCTGCTATCCAGGATCATGCCTAGATTATGTACCCTCAGGGAAGCCACCAATGGAGCAGTCCCAAGGGAAAGACCTGTGTCCGCTCTAGGCTGCAATCCATCACACCAGCAACCTGACTCAATCACTAGTACCTTTGTTTTATCTGGGTTTAGTCTCAGCCAGCTAGAAGCCATCCAGTCATTGAGTTTAACCAGACAGATGTTAAGCACGTTGACAGCACTGGATGTTCTGGGTGCAAATGACAAATACAGCTGGGTGTCATCTGAATAACAGTGAAACTCCAGGCTGTATTGCTAAATGATCTCACCCAGGGGCAGCATGTACACCATGAACAGCATCGGCGACAAGATCGAACCCTGTGGAACTCCACATGACAGAGGCATTGGGGAGGAGGAGGAGAATTTCCCCATCACTATCTGCTGCACTCTATTAGAGAGATAGGACTCAAACCATCTGATGATGACACCAGTAAGTCCATAAAACTCACAGAGCCTATGAAGAAGCACAATGTGGTCCATGGTGTCAAATGGTGATGAGAGATCAAGGAGCACAAGAGCTGACCTGTCTCCTCTATCTCTAGTCCTGAATAGATCATTATGTACCCTAACTAGAGCTGTTTCTGTTCTGTGTCTAGCTCAAAAACCTCACTGAGATGTCTCATAGATGTCAAAGGACACGAGGTGATCCTGAAGCTGCTTTGCCACCAATTTCTCAACAACCTTGCTCAAAAATGGTAGGTTGGAGATTGGATGGTAATTCACCAGGATGTCTGGGTCAAGGGAAGGTTTCTAAAGGTGGGCTCTCACCAGCACCTCTTTCAGAGCCACTGGGAACACCCCTTCCACCATCAAACACCTGGCAATCCTGGTGAACACCAGACCAACAGTCTCGGCAGATCCCATTAAGAAACGCATCAGGGCGGGGTCCAGTTTGCAGAATGTGTGCTTCAGCTCTAAGGTCACCCCAGTCACCTCAGACACCTCCACTGGCCTAAACTCCTCCCAGACTGGCAGAGTACCTCTGCTACCACCAGTCCAGCCACTGTGAGGTGTAAGCCTGCCTGCCGGAATCATCGACTGGATAGAGGACACTCTGTCAGAGAAGAACAGAGCAAACTCTTCACACAAATGGAATGAAAAAGTCTTCTTCGGCTGTAGACAGGCAGGATGAAGAAGCCTGTCCACAGTCCAAAAAAGCTGAGATGGTCTGTTCTTCTCTGCAGCAATCTCCCTGGGCAGGAATTCTGCCTTCTTACGGAGATTGCCTCCTGGTACTCACAGTAGTGGGCACGTAGGCCCCCTGGGTAGGACCAGTTTGTCAGCCTCCAGCCAGGTCTTCTGCCAGTAATGCTTCAACTTCTGACCCTCTATCTTCATCATCTTGAGATCCACATCAACCCAGGGGGACCTCAAATGAGAGGATCTGGGTTGTATACGAACTGGAGCGAAGACATACAGTGCTTCAGATACCACCTTGTTGTAGGTAGGTGGCCAATGCCTCAACAGTGCCAATCTCACAAGCTGCCACAACTCTAGATAGGTCAGTTAACACCAGTAGTCCCTCCAGGTATAATCCCCTTAAAGGTTGGTAGCTGACCATCTTCACAGGGGAAGGACTATCAGGGGTTGCCCCAAACATGAATCCCACAGTGCAATGATCAGACCAAGAGACACGATCAGTCCTGAGTCTATCATCCACAAGACCAAGCTGGAACACCAGATCAAGTATGTGGCCATGCTGAAGGGTCACAGAAGCAACTGCTTGTGTCAGGCCCAGTGATGACATCAACTGCAGGAGGTCATAACCGAACTGCTAGGATTCATTGTTGACCCAGGCATTGCACTCCCCCAGGATTAAACACCTGGGGGACTCCAACACCTGGTCAATGGTGAAGGCTGCTACCTCCTGTAGGAATTCTCCTCCCGGCCCCACATGGAGGTAAATAAGGAGAATTCTGCAGCCTACACCTGGACCCCCATGCATGGCAATGCACTAAAAAGACCTGGTGCTACCAACCAAATGCACCGTGAAGCCCAGGTTGGCTCTGAAAATGATGGCCATAATCCCACCTCTGCGATCCTTCCTTGGGTGGTGCACCACAGAGTACCTGGTGGGGATGGCAGCCTCTAAAACTGGACCAGCATCGTCACCCAGACAGGTCTCTGTTATGCAAGCCAGGTCGACAGAAGAAATGAAGTCTGCAAAAATAGCAATCTTGTTTCTCATCAACCTGGCATCGCAAAGTACCACCCAAACAGGATTAGAGAGGGCGGCCAGACCTCTAGCTACTTACCCACTTGGTCTGGCGGGGTCCCTGGGTATGGGACCACACTTTCTGGCATCTCCCTTGGCCCCATTTAAACCCAGGGCATCTCCTGCACCTTACAACTTTGATGTTCCTAACCACCCCCTCCATAGCTACTCTCCTCCAACAACAACCCCTCCCTCACCTCCTAGAGACATTAAGGCAATCTAACTGGCTGACCACCCTTGCCAGTTTTATATATTTTTTGCTTGTACCACACTCAATAACTTGTCAATAATTTCCTTGTGCAACCCTACCTTCTCTTCTCAAAATCCACCATCTTGTTTGCCCACTTAGAAAAAAGTCAGAAATTGCAGTGAAAAGGATTATTTTACAGTACATTTGGACATTTTCAGTTACCCTCAAGTGCATAAAATGCTATCCAAAGAGGAGCCAGATGTCCCACCACAAGGAACTCTACAGAAGTTGAAAACTGAAAAATGGAAAACAGATGCAGTGTGTACCCATCATGTAACACTTAGCATGCAAGAGGTTAACCAGATTGAACTAAGTGAAGAGGAATAAACACATTTGCAAAACCACATCCTGGGCAGAGTCCATGTTCATGGACTGGTGTGCAAACAAAGTAGTCTCCATAGATCTAAACACAGTAGAGCTCCATGTTTTAAACTCAATGTTACAGAAGTTCTATGCGGAACTCCATACAACTGACTCCCAACAGTATGCATTTACAAGCTGTACCTTACTACAGGTGGGCCTCTGTGGATATCTGAATTCTCCCATCATAGCCCAACAGATTAATCTTGTAACCAGTCTTCACCTCAAGCAATGATGTATTCGTAGTGATACTTAAAATGTATAGTAAAGGAAAAAAACGGACAGATCCACTCACTGCCCATCTCTGTCAGCTCCCAATCTACAAGGCTCTGAACATCACCAGCATGTTCTCCCTTGACTGTACCAGGCCTCATTAGATGTGTGTGGGTTGATGCTCAGATCTGCTTCATCTTACACAGCAGGGAGGGCCTCAGGGCCCTAACGCCTGACTCGCTCAGCATCAAAACTGATTATACAGGCAGAACATCTGAGACACTGTAGTTCAATGAACTGACCAAGAATCATGAGGATCTGCCAGATTTAAAGAAACAGGAGCACAGAGGTGCAACATACAGGTATGAAATGCCTGGAGACCCAAGTTGCCCCATCAAAAACTTTTGAAAATATATTTCTAAACTGCCAGAAAATGCCACTGCTCTGTATTGTCACCCATAAAAAATGCCTCAGGAATATCTAGAGACAATCCCAGAGCAAAGAGGCCATGAGCCTAAATTACTTATCAACAAAGATGCCCAGACTGAGTAAGGAGGCTTCACTCTCACAGATATATACCAATCACTTGCTGTGCTCCACCGCAGTACAATTACTATTACAGGCTGGCCTAGAAAGTAGTAACATCATTTCTTCACTGATCATAAGTGTGAGGCCAGCCCCAAAATGTATTGATCTGCCTACTCATCAGATTGCAGGAAATGGAGTGCAATCTTATCTGGGTACCATCTAGACAAGCAACCTTGTACATCATGTGGCCAGTTCACTGTGCCTGCACCTCTGAAGCCCATTTTCCCACCAGTACAGCATGATTCAATCATTCTACTGGATGAATCCCCAACACTCACCAAACCATTTAACTTATCAAACTGTTTGTTTGCTGGACCATCAGTCTTCTTCATCAATTTTTATCCTCGGTGGTGGTGGTGGTGGGAAGGTGAAAAAGTAATAATTTCTTCAAGTTTCACAAAGCCTGCTGATATACAAAATGAACTGGAATCCATAGGGGCACAGGATCCAAGAATGCATGGGTTTACAAAAGGATGGTCCTGTCAAACTAATCTCATAGATTTCTTTGACTGGGTAACCGGAGTGGTGGACCAAGGGGGAGCAGTTGATGTTGCCTACCTTGACTTCAGCAAGCTTCCGACACTGTTCCACATAGAAGATTGATAAGTAAGCTGGGTAGGCTCAAGGTGGGCCAGAAGTTGGTCAACTGGGTGGCAAACTGGTTGATGGGCAGAAAACAGAGAGTGGTGGTAAATGGTATACAGTCAGAAGAGATGCAAGCCACAAGTGGGGTACCCCAGGGATCAGTCCTGGGGCCAGTCCTCTTCAATGTCTTCATCAGCGACATTGCAGATAGACTGGAGGGTAAGGTTTGTCTGTTTGCAGATGACACCAAGATCTGCAACAGAGTAGATGATCCAGATGGAGGTGGGCAAAATGAGAAGAGATCTGGATAAACTAGCAAAATGGTCAGAAGAGTGGCAACTGGGATTTAATGCAAAGAATTGCAAGACCATGCACATAGGGAAGAGAAACCATGAAGCTACCTATAGGCTGGGAGGGGAGTTGCTGGCAGTCACAAAGGAAGAAAGAGACCTGGGCATCATCATCACCAATGATCTGAAATCATCCAAGCAGACCTCTAAAGCAGTAGGTAAGACTAGGGGGATGTTAGGGTGTATTAGTAGGGGCATCACAAGTCGTAAGAGGGAGGTAATAATCTCTCTTTACAAGACACTGGTTAGGCCCCATCTGGAGTACTGCATGCAATACTGGAGGCAACACCTTCACAAGGACATTAACCAAATTGAGGCAGTCCATAGAAGGGCAACCACAATGGTGCAGGGACTGCATCAGAAGACATATGAGGACAGATTAACGGAGCTCAATATGTATACCCTTGAGCAAAGGAGGGAGAGAGGTGATATGATCGAGACATTCAAACACCTTAAGGGCATTAACAAGGAAAGAGTCTAACTTGTTTAAATATAAGAAAATAGCAGGACAAGAGGACACGGCATGAGATTAGAGGGAGGCCAATTAAGGGGGAATGTGAAGAAATTATTTTTCACAGAAAGGGTGGTGGATGCATGGAACGGCCTACCTCAGGAAGTGGTGGCTATGAATACAGTGCAGGGCTTCAAACAGGCATGGGATAGGCATAAGGGAGCAATACAGATGAGTATGTATAGAGAGGCCACTGACAGAGCAAAGGCCGATGGCACATTTATAAGGTAGAAAAAGAAATGGGCAGATTGGATGGGCCTTGCGGTCCTTATCTGCCATCAACTTCTATGTTTCTATGTTTCTATGTTAGACATCTGTGATAGGAAAAAAAAGTTACCACAGTTTGTTCTTGTTATGGTACAACTTTATTTTATTATTTCACCCAACTCAGTTATCTCCTAGTTAAAAAAAGCCTGGAACTACTTTTTACAGTGCAACAATAATTTAATAAAAATGCAATGTTTTACTTGCAAAACATAAAAATAAAATTGTCTCTCCTCGCTATTTGTCAACAGTACCCATTTTATAAGTACAATAACACACTCTGGGGAGTACAAACATACGGACATATAAATGTGCCAGCAGAAACAGACCATACGGTCTATCTAAGTCTGCTCGAGTGTGCAGCTAACACCCCTAGTTTGCTGCTGCCTCACCCCCCTCCCCTTTGTCATCCCACTGCCACAACCCACCTTCCACTCACTCTCTCCTGTTCCCTGTCCCATGCCCTTTTGAAGCTGTTCACAGATTTACATGATACCACCCATTCGTGTAGTGTGTTCCATTTTGCTACCACCCTCTCTGTGAAATAGTGTCTCCTCATTTCCCTCCTAAATTTTCCCCTCTCTATTCTTAGCCCATGCCCCCTGGTGTCCCTTTCCCCTCCTTAGTTTAAAGATCCCATCTGCCTCATCCTTATTGATTCCCCTCAGATACTTGAATGTCTCTATCATGTCTCCCCATTCCCTTCTATCCTCCAGGGTGTACATATTCAGGTCTCCCAGTCTGCTGTCATAGTCTCTCCCCTCCAGTCCACATATCATCTTTGTTGCCATCCTCTGCACCCCCTCCAGTAGCCTGATATCACGCTTTAGGTATGGCCTCCAAAACTGCACACAATACTCTAAGTGTGAACTTACCAGCGACCTGAAGAGGGGCAAGATCACCTCTCTTCGCCTGGATGAAAAACCCCTCGCTATGCACCCCAGCATTTTGTTCATTTTTGCAGCCCCTCTCCTGCACTGGCAGTGTTGTTCTTGGTCCCTGTTATCATTACCCCTAGGTCCTTCTCCTCCTCAATGATCCCCAGCTTAACCCCCCCCCCACACACACACAGCCAGCATTTTCTCCTTCAGTTCTTCTCCCCAAAGTGCATAACCTTACACTTCTTTGCATTGAACCCCAGTTGCCACCTTCCTGACCATTCCTCTAGCTTGCTTAGGTCCCCCTGAAGCTGCTTCCATCCCTCCCCTCCATCCACCACTGCTCCGATTTTGATGTCATCAGAGAACAGACTTACCTTGCTCACCACCCCATATGCAATGTCTGATATGAAGAGCCCAAATAATACTGGCCCCAGCACAGAGCACTGTGGCACTCCACTTGTCACCTGCCTTGGAGTTAAGAGCTCCCTTCTCACCACCACCCATTGCAGCCTCCCACTCAGCCAGCTTGTAATCTAGTTCATCATTTTTCCCCGTACCCCTACACCAGTTAGCTTCCCCCAAGCCACCCATGAGGCACCGAATCGAAGGCCTTGCTGAAGTCCAAGTAAAGAACATCCACCGCATGACCCTTATCCAGGTCACCTCTCACCTAGTCATAATATTGTATCAAGTTGTTTTGACAAGACTTCCCTGAAAAGAACCCATGCTGCCTTACATTCTGGAGGCCATTGTCCTCCAGGAACGAAACCAGTCTTTCCTTTAGTATCATTTCTATGAGTTTGCACACTATGGAGGTGAGATTTACCGGACGATAATTAGCTGGGTCATCCCTTGGTCTGCTCTTGTGTAATGGTACTACAGGTGCCATCCTCCAGTCCAGTGGCACACATTCCGACTCCAACAAGATGCTGTACAGATCCACCAGCGGCTCCACCAACACCTCCACCATCTCCCTCAGCACACTGGGGTGGATACCATCTGGCCCTGGTGCCTTGTCTACCTTCAGTGCCCTCAGTCCCTTTAGGACTCTACTTGCCTCAGTTCTTCCATCTGTCACCTCCTTGCTTCCTGTCCCCACCCTCCCAGTCAATGGAGGTAGCATTACCCCCCTTTTCTTCCATGAACACTGAGCAAAAGTATTCATTCAGTGCTCTGCCTGCTCCTCCCCCTTTTCCGTCCACTCCCCACCTCTTTTTATCCTCACTATTGTCTCCTTTCCTTGCACTTCTTTTCTCCCTGATTTATCTGAGAAAGTCCCCCCCCCCCAGTTAGTTCCCTGAGCTACTCTTAGCTCCCTCTGGGCCTTGGATTCTCTCACTTTTCTGGTCACCTCTCTGGAGCATCTTGCATATTCCCCCTGTCCACTTCCTTCCCCCATCCTCCTATACCTCTGGTGTGCCACTTGTTTTGCCCTCACCACCTCCACAAACCTGGTTTTCTTGCTCTGCTTATCTTACTCTGTGTCTTGGAGCAGGTTTCTGTTGCCTCTGTAATCCCCCATTTAATAATATTCCATTTCTGCGTCCATCTCCTGCCTTATGCCCTCCAGTTTCCCTTTCAGTACTTCCTGCATCCTCCCAAGGTTCACCCCCTCTGAAGTTTACCACCCAAGTATCTGATTTCTCTGGCTCACCACACATCGTGATATTAAACCACACCATTTGGTGATCGCTGTCGGCTAGTGGGTCCTCCACCTTTATTTTCCCTACTGCCTCCCCATTCAACAATACCAGATCTATAGTGTTCTTTAGCCTAGTAGGTACACTAACCAACTGTGTCAGGAGACCCACTTGGATCACGTCCAGGAGCACTTGCTCCCTAGCACTGGAAGTGACTGGAATGCTCCAGTCAACCCTCGGCAAGTTGAAATCCCCCACGATGACCACCTTCCCATTTCTACATACCTTTCTGATTTGTCCCGCTAATTCCCTGTCAAGCTCCTCAGACTGGGTCAGTGGCCTGTATACCACCCCAAGCCTCACTTTCCTACTCCTTGAGTCTAGGAGCTGCAGCCAGATTGCCTCTGTTCTCCTGTCTTCCTCCTCATCCCTTGTGCATTTGATCCCGTCCCTCACATAGACTGCCACCCCCCCCCCAATGGTCCTTCCTGTATAATTTGTATCCTGGGATTGCCAGATCCCAGTCCCGGTGCTCAGTTGCCTACATTTTTGTGACAGCTGCAATATTCACCCTCCACACTACCAAGAGTGCCTATAGCTCAGCTGATTTGTTTCCTAAGCTTCTTTCATTCAACAAGACCACCCTCCATCCTGCCGCTTTCCTTCACTGTCCTCCATCTCCTCCCTCCTTTTTTGGTCACCCCAAGTCCTTCTCTGCTAGCCTGGGGGGTAGGCCTGAGGGGTAGGCTGTGACTCCACTCTATCAGATCCCTGCCTACCTGCTGTCCACTTGCCACCCCCCTTCTAGTTTAAATCCACCTTTTTCACAATATACCTCCCCAATCTTTGCTTTAATACCTCCTTCACCTCCCCACTGAGGTGCAGCCTATCCCTTGAAAACAGATTGTTATTATCCCAGGTACTGCCCCAGCTGCCCACAACCCCATACCCCTTAGTTCTACACCATTCTACCAACTACGTCTTCAACTCCCTAATCCTCTCCTTTCCCACTGTGCTTGTGCAGGGTACTGGGAGCACCTCAGAGAAGGCCACAGACTCCCCAGTCTCCTCGCACAACCTTCCCACTTCCTCAGTCCTCTCCCTTGTTACCCCCACCATTTCCCCTGCTAGTTAATTTATCCCCACATATACCATAATGTGTGGTTTCCTCCTAACCCTCCTTACGGTGCCTGTCTTGCCTTGTCTGCCTTTAATCCTGGTATGGACTCTGCCGATATCTGACTGTGCCTCTCCCCCTTGCTGTCCCATCTGATCCTCTTGAGTATGGAGTCCCCCAACACCAGTATACCCCCCTTTTCTTTCCTTGTGCCCATCGCCACCCCCCACCCAGGTTCTCATTTTTGGGCCACTCAAGTCAGTGCTTTTACCATGTGCCCCAGTGTCACCCCCCGCCCCTCAATTGAGATCCTCCTCCTCCTGTTTGACTGCCAACCGCCCTCCTCTCCCTCTCCCTCCTCACCTCTCTGAGTATTATCCTTCCCCCTGCCACACCTTGCTCAATCTCTTCACTAGTAACGCCCCTCACTCCCTCCTCTTTGTGAATGCTATCCCTTATGCAATCTCCTCTTGCGTCCTCTTTCCCATGTGTTGATAGTAAAGCAAACATGTTCCCTACCCCTTTGCCTTACTATGTGTTTTCTCCTCCCTCCTGCCTATAGTTGCTCCTATTTTTCTAGGTCCTACTAGAGTCCATCCTTCATCAGCTGGCTTCCTGGATAGTTTGCCCCCTCCCTTGATCCACTGTTCCTTCTTTGTGGGGCCCCCACAATAGTCTCAGATGTCAGCCCTCCTACCAATGCAATCTTCCCCTCATCCCTCAACCTCCCCAGCTCCCTGCCAAGCCACTGAACTTCTTCCTCGAGCCTTCTTAGCCTGTGGCATATTGGGCACTCTTCCAACCTCCACAGTATGTTCATCCGCATTGCTGCCCCACAACAATTGCACCATACAGTCCTACCCATGGACCACATTACCTATACAGCCTCGATACACTAACTCTCCCTATAGCAAGTAGAATTAACTAATCCTAGCCCAGCCTTTAACAGAAATTTTAATCCCAAATGCCCTTGCATGCAGCATAATACAGCCAACTACAGCACTAACTGGAAACTACAATCCTACTCATAAGGACAATAGACCTACTCATAAGTTATATATATATTTATATAGCTTTAAGAATTAGCTCATGTGGCTGTTCCTCGTTTCCTCCTTCCTGACCTGTTCTGAGGGCTCAGATCAGTTTGCAGCTCCCCAAGCTTCTCCTTCACAGCCTTCAAACCCAACCCCCAGTGGTATTTCAGTATTTAAGAAATGCTGGTGGGAGGGTGGGCTTTAACAGTCACTCCAGCCACATAAACCTTAAAGCTAAATTCCACTTTAAGCTAAATTACACAAAAAAGTAAAACAATATCAAAACTTACAAAAATCCTCTACACATTAACTCCCTCAACAGCAAGTAGAATTAACTAACCCTTCTCTCCTGTTGTTTAAAAAAAAAACAATAGCAAAACTTACAGAGATCTTCTCCATAGCAAGCAGGCTTAACCACTCCTTCTCTCCTGCAGTTCAATGACTCACTCAGAATTTAAAGGCTATGTGGATGGGCAAGTCTGGGCCTGCCCTGTGCAGTCAATCCTGCCACAGAAACCTTTACAGTCACTCCAGCCACAGAAACCTTAAAGCTAAATTCTACTTTAAGCTAAATTACACACAAAAAGTAAAACAATATCAAAACTTACAAAAATCCTCTACACATTAACTTCTTCAGCAGCAAGTAGAATTAACTTACCCTTCTCTCCTGTAGTTTAAAAAACAATAGCAAAACTTACAGAGATCTTCTCCACAGCAATCAGGCTTAACCACTCCAGTTATGCCCTGATAAACACATGCCTATGGGCAGCAAGGCACTTAGACTGCAGCCCCTTGCCTCACTGCACCACTAGGTGTGCATTTATCAGTGCATAAATCACACTCTGGTATGTGATATTGCTTACCTAACCCTCAGTTGCAGGTCCAAGACTCTGATGGTTATTTATAGTATTGCAGACTCAAATGGGTTCAGACTTTCCTCCTGAGACAGAGGCAGGGATTCAGTCACAGTCAGCTCTTAGATGAAGCAGCCATCTCATCTGTTGTCATCAGTCTCTCTCTCTCTCTCTCTCCCCCTCCCTTCTTAGAACATGGATTTCCATTACAAGGCAACATGAGGACTGACCTACCAACACCCACACAATGATCATTTGCTGGACTTCTGCTCTCCTCCCTCTCACTTTCTCTGTCTCTCTAAGTGTGTTGTCAGGGCTTTACAGAACCTGCCACTCAGGAAGTGGCATGACAAGCTACAAATGTATGGAGGTACTCCCTGAAGGGGTACATCTCTTGAGCAAAATTCACCCAGCTTCCCACAAAATACCTGTTCTTCTTCTCTACTTCAGATTGAAACTGTTTCCTCCAAGAGTTCAAGTGTGCACACACTCAGTAGGATGACAAGAATGCAGTCTTCTTGAATCCAGTCAGTAGCTGCCTAACAGTCTCACTGGCCATGCAGACTGAACAAGCAGAGTCCAGACACTTTGTTTCACTTTATTTTATAGTGTTTTGAACTCAGCCTCTGACTGGTAAAAATAAGTTTATGTGATGAACCATGCTTTAGAATCCTGAGCCAGCCAAACAGAGTCTGCATGCATGCTCCTGCTCCCTGAGCTCAGAAATGGTTGAAGCTCATTTTCATCAACACAGTGTGCATCTTGTATTTGAGTCAGTAAAGCACATAATGTTCTGAAACTGACAGAAATGTTTTAAACCTGAAGTAACTTACTTGCCCAAGTATGAGCCATATTATCTCATTAATATATCTAAAGCTATCTTGCCTGGTGGCACTGAGGGTTGAGGCACTGGACACCATACCGTGCATCACACAGGTAACCTGGGTTTAGGAATGGACTCTGGCCACTGGGAGCTGGCAGGGCAGGGAGAGGATCAAGCATCTGACAGACTGCTCTCCTCTCCCGGGAACGGTTCTGCTGTCTAGTCAACATCTTAGCAGCCCCAGGGACACTACAGATATCGAGCTAAATAGGGGAGGAGCTGTGGCAGATGTCAGTGGCTGAGCCAGGCAAACAACAATGCATATCTGCATTCCTGGGGAAACCGGGGAAACTGGCATGGAAAATCCCCTGTCTCGGGGGATAGGTGAATTCTCCTCCTGTGCCACGGCCACACTCCCACAATTTGGGCTTCATCAACCAGCATCCAGCCTGGCATATTAGATTGTAGATAGAGTGACAGAGAAGGTGGTTTCACCCGGGGCTCAGAGCTGGGGATCTGTCGGGGGAGGGTGGGGATCTGGAATGAGAGGCTGCAGACAAGAGGTAGAACCATCAGGCAATCGAGGATGCTGGAGAGAATTCCCCGAAGACTGGAGTAGAAATAAAGTCTACAAAAAAATATATGTCGAAAGCTGCCAGTCTGGCACAACCAGAACTGAATGTGTAAATTACCAACTACTAGCACATTACAGTAAGTTAGTTTCTAGTTACTCTCAAAAATGAGTGACATATTACAGTTCCTTATTATTTATAACCATAAATAAGTAACTGTAATAGAAATGTCTCTTACTTTTAAGTTACACTGTTGTATTTTTCATTATGTGTCTTGTGAATATATAAATTTGATGTTTACTTATGAAACAATTTCTGTGGGAGCAATGTTGGAAGGCTAGATGAATCTAAGCCATATATGTTTTATATTTCTACCTAATGAAACAAAGACAGTGTTGACAGTAAAAGGCCCAGCAGGCCATAAAGTTTGACATTGCCTGTCTAGCTACTGGACTTAGCCTCTAATAGTCCCCCTCTCCCTCCCTCCTTCCAGTTTGATGAAGTTACCTCTGATGGAAGTACTATATACAGTATTTGCTTAAACTGAACAAGTCCCTAATGTCAACTCTGTTGATTCCATAGAGGAACTATATCATCTACTGTACAGAATCTGTACACAGTACTTCAAGTGAAATCAGGCCAATGACCTGTACATTGGCATTATCACCTCCCTCTTTTGGCTAGTGATTTTGCCTGTCTTTGCATCCCAGGCTTCTAGTCACCTCTCCCACCACTTTATTTCAATGTGCTGCTGCCTTTAAAGTATTCATGCTCATGTTCATATGTTTCCATAGAACATTACTGTCATGTCCATATTGCCTCCAATCATCCAAGCTATACATTTTCAGATCCTCCAGAAATTTCTAATATGATCTCCCCTGCTGTTATCAATCATCTTGGCTGTCCTCCTCTGCACCACCTCCAGTTGGTTCCTGTCCTTCTTGAGGTGTGGGATTCAAATGTGTATGTAGTACTTGAAGTGCGATAGGGCTGGTGACATGTACAGGGGCATTTTCAACTTCCTCTTTCAGCTAGTCACCCCCCTACAGTACATTTGTATACCAGGCTTCTAGTCAGCTTTCCCACCACTTTACAGTATTGTGCTTCTTCATTTAAAGAATTACTGATCATTCCAGTGTTAATTCTGGTAATGCACATGACAAAACAGCCATCAAAGAATAACTAATATCACTAAATAGTTACTGAAGTAATTATATAGCAGTAACTAGTAAACAGACAATTTCAGCAAGTGGTGGCATGGCACAGAATGAGGATGGAACATATTAAAAAAAAAGAATGGGCAAGACTGATCCTGTCTATTTATACTCTTAACCACTCCATAATGACTCTAGCTATTAACCCCTTGCTATCTACTCTGTTCTATTCACTGCATATTTTCCTCAGACAATTAGTAATGTCCAATTCTCTCTAGTGGGTGAAGGAGGGTGTTACATTCTCCCCTGCCAAAATGATGCAATCCTCAGCAACCAAAGATACATTAAACAGCACACCATCTGTTCTGTATGCATAGCAAACCACCCACTGGCCCCTGATCAGTGCAGCCCTCACAAACAAAGTGAAAATATGGTGCCCCCACTTGATTCCAAAAAATGAATCTTCTTCTCCTGAACTCCTCCCACTGTCCAGTCAAACACTCTATTGTAGTAATAGGGTCTTTCACCAGCCAAATGAGATAAATTTCCCCTTTGCTGTATCACACCTGGAAATCAGCCTTGACTCAGTGTTCCTTTCCTTGTTACCAGTTTTCAAATAAATAAATACCTCTGGATTTCCAGTCTGATATGGACCAGTTACAGAGTTATACCCACACTCCTAAAGGATTTCGTGATTTGTCATTCATGCAGGGTGTAATCTCGCGGGAATCCACTCACTGTCCCCATCCATAAGTGATGAAGTGGCCCACAGTCATACAAACAGAATGTGAACTGGTAACCTACTCACACCTCCCTCAAAGGAGTTGTAGTAGTCCACAGACATTTACCACAGAAGTGAACTATGTACATCCCTCCCAGTTTTAGACAGTCTAAAGGGCCCATTCCATTCACCCCTTATCCAGCCAATGGTTCTGCTGCCATGACTCAGGCTCAGCTCTTTTCTGCTTGGACAAATAGAGTTAGCCTAACTGCACTAACTTTCCATCTAGGTGGGTAATGCCCATGGGTATCCCTCCCTTGGGTACTACTCCCACCCCAGGGGATCTAACACTATCATAACATTTTTTTTCATCAATTCTTTTTATCAGCGGACTTACCCAGGGCCCCATCGGGTGGGACTCACTCAAGCCGCTGCTACCACCCTGCCTAAATTCCCTATCCAGTGAGGAATTGGGGAAAGAGTCCTCCCCTCTGAGGCCCCAGAGTGAGAGGAGGACCCGAGAGGGTTGTCCGGGTGGGGACAGGCAGTGGGCATGTGTGATGATCCCTGGGGTCCACTGTCTTCCTCCTGGAGTCTTGAGTTTGTTTCACTTGGTGTATCCCCTGGAACATGGATGTTCAATGATGCCTGCACAGGCATGGTGCCGACATCCTCGGCCGCTCCACCTCTCACAGAGGTGGTTCCTGTAGAACCCCAGTCTCCATCTGGGGCTGCTAAGAAGCCAAGCAGAATCCACAACCCACCCCAGGAGAAGAGAGCTGTCCTCCAGATGCTCAATCCTCTCCCTCCCCTGTAGACCCCTGGCAGCCTGAGTCCATTCCCGAACCTCTGTCACCAGCATGGCATGAGGTGTGGTATCCAGCACCTCAACCTTCAGTGCCACAGGGCGGGCACTACATTAACATTAATAACATTTTGTTCATCCAGTATCATTTGTATTTATAACAACAATAAAAAATAGTATGAAATAAAAGCTCTGTACTTTAAATGCAGTGTCCCTTTGCCCAGCTCTGGGCTGCTGACATCTCACAGGTCCATGATCTTTTTGTTTCTTGGGCCACTCACATCTTGAGGGCTCCTGAAAAAGAGAAAACAAATGACAAGAGCCTTCCTAGTTCTTCATCAGATGTCTTCATGCCCAGATTACTTGTAACGATCTGGATGAGCTTGATAACAAGTCTTTCCATCAGGTCAACTGGAACAGATATGGGGGAAATTCTTCCATAAGATGCAAACCATAGAAAAATAAACAAATCTCCAAGATTTACAGATATAGTAGCATGCTTATTAAGGATATACTATGGGCGGCCAAAATGCAACGGCCCGACCGTCATTATCCTGACCCTGGGTGCCCGAAACATGGTTGCCCAACATCGGTATTTTGCTTCCAAGGAGTGTTTCTGGGGTTTTTCCCCCCCACACCCCCATACTTAAGGATTCTTACTCTGGAGAGAGATGAAATCCTGATGTCAGGCAACCATGTCTCTGGCGCCCAGGGTCATGATACTGACGGGCAGGCTGATGCAATTCGGCCGATCGGAAGTATCCCTTTATTAATGGTACAGTATAAAGCATATCACCTCCTAATTAAACCACAAACATTTTGGGTCAAACACCTCCCCTTCCTTAAAGGGAATAGGTGTCTCCTTATTCCATACCAAACTGATCAGCTGATAAGGGGTATAAATCCTGCATAACATCTTATATTTTAGATTATAAAGAAGTCTTAAATTTTCCACCAATCAGAGTTCAAAACCACTGTACCTCTCACCTCTTCAGAGTACAAGTGCTTGTTCACCCACCATGCTCAACTTTCCCATTAACACTGTCTCCGGCTGTCAACTGCCACACACTACTTGCTGTCCTGCTGTGCCTCTTGCTTGCCTCGCACAAGTGCTGTCAGTTTCTGAATTATTTAATAAAATACAAAATGACCCCTAATTATTTTTTTTTTCCTGTAAACACTTTAGTTGGGAACTCAGTTTCACCAGCTGCTGCCATAATTGCATTCAGAGCGATGTCCAACAGTACCACTGCCCACTGTGAATAGAGGAGGGACAGAAAACTATAAACAAATAAAATTCCTTTCAAATATTACACTGACAATGCTATGTTGCAGGAAAATTGTCAACTGTGTTATAATATAATTATGCATCCAGTTGAATGTGTTTCTTGCAGCACAAGAATGTTACCTTGTGTTGTTTGGGCTGACACAACTGCTCAGCTTTGCTTCGCAGGTCTCTCACCAAACAGCACAAGATAACATTTTTGTGCTGTAAGAAACAGGGACAACTAGACATACAGTAAGTATATATATATATATATATATATATATATATATATATACACTATACGCAGAGTGTGCAGCACAGCGTGGCTGCCTATCACCCAGATTTTACTAGCAGTCTTCCATCAGACCAAGTCATCATCAATCACATATGGATGCTCTGCTCCACATTCCAGATGTCCACCACTTAGTGAGCTATATAGCATAACTCTTCCTTGGTACCCCACTCAATAGTGTCTTCTATCATTCATTATGTTGCCCCTTCTAGCAGAAAATCATTCTTGAACTGTTCTTCTACTTCAGATGTTCAAACTGGAGGATGGGGAAATTTGAAACCCTATTGTTCCTTTAACATCTTCGCTATTATGTGGTCCGCATACCATGCCAAACATCCACATGGGTCCAGTAGCTTTTCCAGGTAGGAGCCACAGGCCTTTTGGGTGTCCATGCCAGGCTGTAGATGCAAGGGAATGCATCTCTAGCAACTTCTTCATAGAGCAAATATTGCTGATCCATGTTGCTGGTCAGGGGACAGTTCTCCAGAGGGAGGAACAGATATCCTGAAGCTGGCTCAGTCTTCTTTAACAGAACCCACTTCCCAGGTATTTGTCTCCAGGAAGTCATTGGACACAATACATGCCTTTTCAACTACTTCAGATTGGGTGATAGGCTCAGTGCTGACAGAGCTCCAGGTCTCTGGGTCCTCTAACCCCATCACTACATAACCAATATGAGTCTCCATGGCCTCCTCTTTAGGGTCACATGATGGCTAGTTCTGGTGCCTCCACCTAAGGCCCAGGAGTACAAGGCCCACATGTGCCAGCCATTGTGATGGTAGATGAGTCATTTGCAGTTTTTGGAAAGCATAGTACTTTTTTAGTAGAGGCACTTGGTGGCATAAGCTTCAGATTAAGGGTAAACATTTTTGGACAAGTAAAAGGAAAATTGGTTCACACAGAGGGTGGTGACTCACTGGAATGCCTTACCAGAGGAGATGTATACAGTTCCAGTTTAACTACATTTAAAAACAGACTTACAAATAGGTGGGTTTGTCAGTATCATCCAGTAACCTCATGCGGGCAGGCTAGAAGGGCTTCTTTGCTCCCTCCTGTGATTTTGTTCTTATGTTATGTTCTTTGCAGCAATCAGCAAACAAATACACTGCCCTTCTTCCAGGTGCAAATTTTAAACTGCATTCACATGGGGAACCAAAACTTTCACCACACTAAAGTTTTTAGTAACATGGTGGCATTCACCAGCAGAAACAAATGTTTACTTTTCAGTTCTTAAAGTCTCTTTAATAAGTACCTGCTTTCAATGTTAATAGGCCACATTTTGTTTCTTTGCCCTGACACACACTTCAAGTTCTCCATAGAGCCTTACTAGTAAAATGTATGCATATGTACTGATACACATAGGACTCACAGTTTGATGCTTAATGATGCTTTCTCTGTGTTAGCTTTTCCAAAGACCAACCTAGCTCCATCATGCACCAGCAAAATAGCATCTTTAAGGACACAAAATGGATGATGCCTACCATAAAGTTGCCCACACTCTGCATGATGTAGGCCAGAAGTTGTGAGGATCCCTAAGGTGTTGGGTGCTCTGCTTCTTGCTTCTTCTTCTTCTGTGGTGCTATTGGATTCTGCTTGACTACTTCCCTACCCAAATGGTGGCCAAGTGGAGGATCTACTGAGTCCTTGGTGCACTCTTGAAATACCCACAAATTCAGTGCACATGTTCTTGACAGCTCTGTGCACCCATGCCATCTTAACTAAAATGTGACCACTGAATTTAAATGTCAGCGTGTGTGTGTGTGTGTATATATGTATATATGTATATATATATATATATATATATATATATATATATATACTGTATATATATATATATATATGTTTGTTGTTGTTTTTTTTACTAACCAAGAACATACAATAGTTGGCGACCCACTTTCAAATCATGAACCACTAATCCCCACATGTAACCCAGCAAGCCTGCTCTTCACCTAACGATATTCAGTGCTGCTTCTCATCCAGGTAACATAAGGGAGATTGTTACATCATCCTGGCCAGCACTTTGTTTCTTACACCCAGTTCCGAAAGGGGGTGTTGTTACTCACCCAATGTTGTGGGTGACTAGGTCTTCCTTCTTCTTTTCTCCACATGACTTCACCTTTCCCTCTCTGATTTCAGCAGCTTATGAGCCCAGCCTATAAACCTTGCTGTGGACAAATGTGTTACACTCGGGCAACTATTAGTTAAGCCCAACATAACTCAGCAGACTCCTTACCTGTGTGCATGTATGCTTCTTTACTGTTCCTGGACTTCAATCTGCACAGCTGATGCATACTGCATCTTTCTCAAAGTTCACATTATCCTTTAGGTTGATGAGGTGTAAACATTTATTTTAAAAGGAAATAAGGGGTGCCAAAGCTGCTTACTTTAAAAAACAGCTTGGCACTGCACACAGCTCCTCTTTCTGGAAGATTGTCCACTCCCTATTCAACTCACCATTCCAAACTTGCATGCCCTCACTTAAGTAAAATGACATCACCTTATCCAACCCCACCCTAGTTGCTGATGCCCTCAACAAGTTTTTCACAACTTGTGTCCTCCCTAAACAGTCCTCAGTCCCACTACTAGCTACAAAACTCCCAAATCTGTCCAAGCCCTATAATTCCTTCCAGCTGACTCCTGTTTCCCCCGAAGAAGTACTGGGTGCATTCCTATCCCTCAACCCATCAAAATCTAGCCCAGATGATATACATCCAAGTTTGTTTCGCTACTCAGCACCAGCTATCACCCTCTCTATCACCTTCTTACTAAACCTATCTTTCTCCTTAGGTACTGTACCCAGCACTTGGATATCTGCTTATGTCATCCCTCTCCACAAGGGCCGTGACACCTCTACACCTGTAACCTACTATCCAATCTCCCTCCTTCCTGCTCTGTCCAAAATACAAAAATGGCTAGTGTTTTCCAGACTGACTGATTTCCTCACCGACACCAATCTCCTCTCCCTTTACCAATCCAGTTTCAGAAAACACCACTTTACCATATCTCCCTTCTTCATATCACTGGTAACATCCAATCTGCTGTTTATCATAGCCACCTCACCACCTCAGTATTCATAGGCCTGGCAAAGGCCTTTGACTCTATATTCCACCCACTGCTACTGGATATGCTTAGAAGTATAGGACTCACCTTCCTCACCATACAGTGGTTTCATTCATACGTAGTGAATGCCAGTTATCTAGTTTGTCTGCAATACCATCTGCATCGAGATGTTTTAAAACTTGAGCTGTTGCCTGCAGAGTACCAGAAAGCTGCAAGTATCAAGTAACTACCCAGCAGTGTTAACGAGGACTCATTGAGACTTTTTTGCCCTGCTCTGAGAACAGCTGATCAGGTTGGTGCGAGGGGATGAGGGGGAGCTGACGACCAATCCTGCAGCAGGATGATGGATCAAAACACTATTTAAAACAGAGCCTCCAGCTACTAACACCAGCTATCTAGTTCGTCTGCAATACCATCTGCATCAAGATGTTTTAAAACCTGAGCTGTTGCCTGCAGAGTACCAGAAAGCTACAAGAATTAAGTAACTACCCAGCAGCGTTAATGAGGACTCATTAAGGCTTTTTTTGCCCTGCTCTGAGAACAGCTGATCAGGTTGGTGTGAGGGGGCTTGGGGGAGCTGATGACCAATCCTGCTGCAGGAGAGTGGAGCAAAGCGCTATTTAAAACAGAGCAGCACACTCTAGCTACAACCACCAGCTATTTAGTTTGTCTGTAATATCATCTGCATCGAGACATTTTAAAACTTGAGCTATTGCCTGCAGAGTACCAGAAAGCTGCAAGAATCAAGTAACTACCCAAAAGCATTAACAAGGACTCATTGAGATGTTTTTGCCCTGCTCTAAGAACAGCTGATCAGGTTGGTGCGAGGGGGCTGGGGGGAGCTGACGACCAATCCTGCTGCAGGAGGGTGGAGCAAAGTGCTATTTAAAATAGAGCCATGCATTCCAGCACAAGTGGTGAGTAGCACGAGTGCTACTCAGAGGAAAAAGTTTGGACTAATTGGAACAGAAACTGTAGATCTGTTTTGCTTCCTGACTGGTTTTTCTCTGGTGAGTAAGTGTTAAAACGAATTTTTGAAGCTTTTGTATTTGGCTTTTTTTTCTCACCAGAGAAACTTAAGTAGTGTGGCTGAACAGACTAGTGTAGTTAACTGCAGGAGGATCTTAGTAATCACATAGAATGGGGGCCTTAAATGTTTGGTTTTACTTTTTTGCATTATGTTTAGAGCTATGACCTATATTTAGAAATAAGGTAACAAGGCAGGCTATTGATGATTTGATTCCAGCAGTTTACTTAAGACAACAGTGGAGGGGATCTCAGGAGACTAAAACACAGCAAATGGGTTATAAAAGAAGGAACTCCTTTTCCATCATTAGAGGTTCCGTTTTAGGGGGGAATAAAAGTAAAATAAACATGCATTTTAAGAGTTCAGATTTACAAACTTACATCTGTTTTGCTCTATTGATGGAAGGGGGCATTGAAACAAACCCAGGACCCTTCCTTCATTCATTTAAATTAGTTTATGACAATGCCAGGAGCCTAAAAAATGTTATATATGATAAGAGCTTGGGAGGCTTTGGAAAATCCTGACATTTTAGCCCTGACTGAGACTTGGCTGACTCCTAAAATAAGTGAAGGGGAAATTGAGTTGCAGGAATATTCCATGTATAGGAGAGATAGGGTAGGGAAGAGTGGGTTATTATTATACCTAAAATAGGAACTAGGTGAAACTATTACAGTCTATTCAGCAGAAGTCGGGACGATAGAATGTTTGTTGGTACACATTAAAAATCTAAATATGGTATTGGGTCTAATTTATTCTTCTCCAAAAGTTAAAATACAGATTTTGACAAACTGGCTCATTTATTACAACAACATACAATGGGTTTGGACCTGTTATTGGTAGGTGATTTCAATGCAATATGGAATAAATTAAGAGGTAATGCCCTCAGGACTAGTCTTACTCCTTTAAACCTGAATCAAAATATTGCAGTTTCCACCAGGAAAACATATCTGTAATGAAGGGAATATTCTGAACCTTGTCTTTACTTCAGATGGAATTAAAATTATTACTGCGGCAGTGAAGCAACCAATATTTGGGGATCATTCCTCTATTATTTGTGTGGGTGAAGTGATCATTAAAGGGGGAGTCTCTATTAATGTAAGTCTCAGAGTACTTAGGCATTGAAACCTTAAAAGATATAATAAAGAAGCCGTCCTGTATGAATTAAGAAACATCAGGTGGGACAGGCTGTTCCTAATCCCTGACCTGGATTGGGCCATTGAGGAATTCACCAAACTGTTTGTTCAGGCTTGTGATAGAGTTGCTCCTTTCGAAATCAGTGTATGTAAAAAAAAAAAAAAGTTCCTTGGATTACTGACAAAATAAAACATAATATTAGATATAAAGATAACATATGGAAAAAAGCCAATAAAACATTGGACCCTAAGGACTGGGGAAAAAGATAAAAATGAACAAAATAAACTTAAAGATAAAATTAGAATTTCAGAAAAACATTATTATAAAAACAAGGTTGTACAAAGTGCTGATCCTAGACAATATTGGAATTTGATTAAATCTTTTATAACCACAGTGGAAAACAGATGGCCATCCAGATCAGGGAGGGAGATACCCTATTGCCACCGTTTGAATCTGAAGAGAGGTTGAACCAATATTTTGTTTCATTACCTGACATGGAAATTCCACAGCAGACTTACACAAATACTGGTAAGAGGGTAATCTGGCCATCAAATAAAATAAGGTTCAGGTTTAAAGCTAATTCCTTCGGAGAGGTTAAAAATGAATTGAGGAAGCTCCAATTAAAAAAAGCTCCTGGACTGGACCAGTTAGAGAATAGGTTTTTAGAAGACTCCATTGAGGTATTTGCCCCAATATTAGTTAGACTCTTAAATTGGAGCTTGATGGAAAATAGATTTCCAACTTTGTGGAAACAAGCAAAAATTGTCTCAATATACAAGGGATCTTCCCCTGTGGAGCCAACTAATTACAGGTGATTTCATTATTTTCTGGTCTGTCAAAGGTCTTGGAGACCCTGGTCCAGGGACAGTTGAGCAGATATTTAGAAGAGAATTCCCTCCTGTCTTACCATCAGTCAAGACTTCGTAAAGGACATTCCACAGACACTGTGCTCACCGACCTAATAGATAACATCGCCTCCCATTTAAAAGGGGGCAGGTAGGTGGGTGTGGTGTTCGTGGACCTCTCCAAGGTATTCAACACTATAGATCACAGAATGTTGTTTGAGAGAATGACGGGTTTGGGGATAGATGGAGAAACCCTCCCTTTGTTTAAATCATACCTGACAGGAAGTGTCCAAGAAGTATATATTGGTGACATTTCATCAAAGCCAGTCCCTATAGGAAGAGAAGTCCCCCAAGACTTGAACTTGGGCCCCTTATTATTTTTAATGTATGTGAATGAACTCTCAAAAGTAGCACAGAATTCAGTTTTAAGTATGTACTCAGATGATACAGTACTACTGGCTAACGGTGATTCAACTCAGGAAATGGAGATAAGTCTTCAGAAAGACTTCAGTAGGATGAAAACATGGTTATACCAGTCAGGGCTGGTTTTTAAATAGTAAAAAAAAACTATGATTTTCCAGAGTAAAGGAAAAACCATTAAAAATTCTCCTAAGATTTCAATTAAAATGGTTAAAAATGAACTTCTAAATCAGGTTGAGTCATACAGGTATTTGGGGGTTATTGTGTACCAAAATTTGAAATTCGATTCCCACCTAAAAAATCTTGTTTGTAAAACAAATAACAAACTAGGGGCCTTCCGGAGATCTAAATATTGTCTAAATCAGAAAATGAGAAAAGATATAGTAAATCAACTGATCATACCATGTATTGAATATGGAATTCATATTTATGGTATCCCTAGTAAGTCAAATCTCAGAGCAATCCAAGTTCTTTACAATAACCTGGCTAGATTCATATTAAATTGTGATTACCATACTCATCACTGTGAACTGTTTATGGCACTAAAATGGGACCATATAGAGCAAAAAGGGACCAAAATGGTTAAAACAAATTCATGGTGTAGTACATAATCAAAGCCCGAAGTACCTTGTTGATAAAATTCCATATTCAATGCATACTCACAATTATAATCTAAGAGGTACGGGGGGAAATAAATATGTTGTGCCTAAAATAAACAATAAATATGGTGATATGACCTTTGGAATGAAGGTTATTAATCTTTGGGCCCCAAGTGACATAGAAAGGAAGCAAATTAAAAAGTCCAAACATTTTATGAGATCGATTGATAACAGACTGAAAGTGAAATGCATGTGTGATGGTTGATATATTTACTTTTGGATGGATATATTAAATTGAAGGAGCTGTTTGTAAAGGGTTTTTTCAAGTTTTAGAAATTCAGTCACTACATAAGTCTTAAACTTGAATGTATAATGTGCTGTTATATATGTGGTCTAACTTAAAGAATATTTGTCTAATGTATGTTTTTACAATGAATTTTGTAACACAGAATTGTTTGTGTTAATTTATGTTAATTTTTAATCCTAAACATAGCAGATCATCTTGAAAATTGGTCTATGACCCAATAACGGAAACCATTTGTACCTGTATAAAAATAAACCTTTTACCTACCTACCTACCAGGTAAACAGGTGTCAATTGGTGAAAATCTCAAATTCCTCATCCCCCTTCCTCCCTATTTTTGTGGGTGTTCCCCAATGCTCAATTCTTAGCCCTATCCTCTTTACCCTATTCATAAATAACCTCCCCTCTGCCTGCTCCAACTCCCTCATCCACATGTATGTCGATGATACCATCCTGTTCACCTCTGGTGCTGACCTTCCCAAAATCATATCCATCCTACAAAAAGACTTCCATGCTGTGCAGACTTGGTTCCAGGCAAACAAACTCAAAATCAACATGTCAAAAACTGTGTCTATGATCTTCAGTACCACCCAAAGTCTCTCCATGACTACTACCCTCAACCCGCCTATCACCTTTCTTGACAACACTGAGCTTAGCAAAGTCTGATCTTATGAATATTTAAGTGTCTGGCTGGACCCTCAACTAAACTTCTCTAAACACATTGACGCCATGTCTTCTAAGCTGTGTCAAATGCTCAGCACTCTTTACCATAACTGGGAATCTCTATCCCAACCCATACGATGCACCCTACTGTCCAAAATGATAATGCTCATTTTTGACTATGCTGACCTAGTGTACTGCATGGCACCTGCCGCCTCACTTGTTAAACTTGACTCCCTTTTCTTTGCCATCTGTGGCTTTGCCACTAAGTTCTCCCTTTGAACCTACCACTGTTCTGTCCTCTCTTCATTGGGTCTCACACCTCTTGCCCATCAAACGCTCATGTACTCTATCTCCTTTATCTCCAAGTACTGGTTCAATTTACTCCACTCCCACCACTTTACCAGCCTCTGCCCTGCTCTCCCATCACCCTACACCCTACACTTCAGGGATTCCCAGTCTTTCTCCCTATCCAAACCATCCTCAAATGCAGGAAAATCTGTATATTCCTATAGGCTGCCCTCACTTTGGAACACTTATCTCGACTACTGCAAAATGCACTCTCATACTCCAGTGTCAAATCCCAACTGTACCCCTTCACCTTCCAACCTGCCCCATAACATCACATAATCTCTGCATAGCACTTATTTTTGTTCCAGACTACCCTACATTTGCACTTCTCTCACCCCTTCAACTCTCCACTCTCACCCATCTGTCCGTCCACTGTTTTGCTTTGTGGTCTCCCCTCCATCTCAATTTAATCTCCAGTCCCCTGTATCATGCCAGGCTTACTGCCACCCAAGCTCTGTTCCCAGATAAAGCAAGATGTCCTTGGCTTGCTCTCTACTACCTACCTGTTTCATCATGATATTGCATCCTGGGTACTTGCACCTCCCTCCCTCCTAATCATACTATCTACTGCTATATCATTTATTCCCTGTTGCCACGTCTATAGCATGTTCTATTTTTACCTGTACAATTTGTGCAATTCTGCTGCCAAATCATTTATTCTATGTTGCTGCATGTAAATCATAGTAGCATATGCTGCTTGTATAGCATATTCTGCTTACCTGCACCAATCTGTGTATATATATATATATATATATATATATATATATATATATATATATTGCTGTATATTGCTTGTATGCTACTCTTTATTGTATCATGTTTACTTTTTCGTATGTCCCCTTTCCCCAGATCACACCTGGAATTGAGTCTTGGCTCAGTGTACCTTTTCCAGTCACCAAATGTTTAAATAAATGAATAAAAAATAAATAAAAATTTTCTTTTTTGGAGCTTTATGCTAATATCTGTGCCTTCCCTTCACATACCTATTGGATTATGGATTTTCTCTGCAACCTCTGTGCCTTTCCTCTTGAATTTTCTGTTTCTGTTCCCTGGAGACTTAGCCTGGTAAGGATAAGAGCCACATCTAGATTCGGGACACTGCCTCATCTCGAGTGAACATGGGGTGAAAACTCTATCCTGTTTATACAGAGTTCCTTACTTCTTACTGCTTTGGTAAAGTGTGCCTCTCTACGGCACCTGTCTAGCTTCTGCCACCATTTTGACCTTACAATAAGGGAGGAGACCTAGTCTGATCTTTGCTAGGTCCTTGGAGAACTCTCTCTCACTTGGTCCCAAGGGACCAAAGCACCCTTTTCCTACTAATACTACTACTGCTACTACCTCAAACACCTGATCTTGACTATTTATACTCTTAACCCTCTCCTATGACACTGCTCTGCTTATTAGTCCCTAGGTTATCTACTCTGCTCCATTCACTACTTACATTTCTCCAGAGAATTAATAATGTCTGTATAACAGATGTCATACCCATGACATGTTTTTTTTTTATCTTACTAGTTATGTTGTCTGTAGAATATTTAGTTGTGGAATGTATGAGGAAAAATGAAAATTGGCTCTTATTGTAGTCACAAGCCTTTGTTTGAGCATTCCTTGGTTCTCACAGAAGTTGGGTGGGGACAGCAAGGATTCTAGTCCTCTAAAGACTGTTATTTTGAATAAATTTCAAAGGGCTGAGCCTCTTCATTTAAAAGAGGTTATACGTTGACCATAAAAAATGGCTGCTCCAGCTAGATGGCTTTCAGCTAGGTTGGGAGCCGGAGGAACAATGCAAGTGAAAGCCAGTCCAAATCAACAGTTCAGACCAGTTCTTGGAAGAGGTGGTACTCAGAGATCAAAAGAAGGCCCATGTGATGTAAGAAAGACATGTCCAATGATGTAATATGATCTGGCCTGTAAAATTTAATTCTGTCATGTGCTGCTCAGAGTTCAGTTGTGCTGGGAATTTGAAAGTTTAATTTCACATATTCAAGTCTACTATAACTCACCAAAACCCAGTTTGGGGCAAGAGTCTATTCTGCTTAAAAATGTAGTTAGCTTTGAGTTAGTTTTTTCTGTGTGATCACTATCTTTTTAAGTATTTATTTATTTTTTCATCCATTGTTTCTCCTCATTCTCCCATGGCAACCCCCTTCCGACCAGTGCCCTCCAGCCATTGTTACCCAGCTTCTTTAGTGCTTACTGTATTGCCGCCATTATCCTCTGTCACAGGACTCTGTCAGGGGTCCAACCACTGATGCGAGAGCTGTGGGGATTGGTCTTCATCCCATCTCCATGGGTGTTTTTCCTCCTTTTTCTTCCCTTTCTCCCCGATGTCTCAGTAGCACAGTCACACATGTGTATGGAGGGGAATATGTGCCCTGAGGCTCAAATTACCCCAATCCTCCCATCCAGCCTAGCACCAGCTCCCCCCACTTAACACTACCGTTGGGCCTCCACCTAGTGGCAGTCAAGGGACAGGAGGGCTTTCCTCCTTAATCCAAGAAAGGAGAGTTGCCTTGTAGCCACTCAGTCCTCTCCCAGCCCCCTACCTGACTGGCCCCCTGCACCCTGAACTTGCACACAAAGGTGGGTTACTGACTTGGGAGAGGTGAGCTACAAGGCACCTCTGCCCTCTGTGCCACTGTGATGGCTTCAAATGTTTATTTTAAATCTCTGTAGAATACTGTATTCTCCATAGTCTTTAGTATGTTTAATCCAGTAACATATGTAAATATTGTAGAGTTCTAAATGTAATTTTTTATATACTTCATGCTTTCTGTGACTGAATCTCTTGAGGTATAGATAACACGGTAAATCGATTCTTGAACAGACATGCAACTATGTTACCATATTCAATAGAGCTGTGCAGAATGGGAAAATCCTAAATCCATGGAATTTCAATGAAATTTTACAACACTCCAGGAAATTTCACAGGATGTCATTGGAATTTTGTGGAATTTTTAAACTTTAGTAATTTGGCTATAACTCAGCCACCATTTGAGCTAGAACTCTAAAACTTGGAATGTTTGCTCTTTGAGTTAATAGTCACTAACTTGCCAAATAGCACAAAATTCAGATGAACAGTTGTAAAATTATAGGTGCTCAAATGTTGTTGTTTTTTATTGTTTGTGCAAAATTTCATGTACATTTTTATCTGCACATACCTTAACCAACTATTTGGTCAGGGATCTTAAATTTAGTAAAATTTCTTCATGATAGGTGTTCTACCAAAGTGCCAGATTTCATGACAATATGATGCATCGTCTCAAAATTATATGTGCTCAAAATCTGTCATTTTGTTTTTTTCAGGAAATTTCATGAAAAAAACTAATCTGCATAAAACTCAGGCACCTTTGGAGCTAGGCATGTGTAAGTTAGTATGGGTAACTTTTTTGTAATGCTTATGAAATTATCTAAATATGGACAGAATTTGATAAGAGATTTTTTAAGTTACAGGAGTTCTAAACTTTAATATGTAAATATTTGCAAAACTTTGTGAAAACTATAACAAATGTGAATGTTTGTAATGTCTCTGCTCTTGCATGCATAGAGTACACATTTGACATGCATATGCATTGTCAGTGTATCCTGGTGTTAAACACAACAGGATAAATTGGTTAAGCAGTTTTAATTTTGCAGAAGAAAAAAATGATTAGTAACATGTTCTCACATATTTATGATAGCATATACCATACAGGAAGCATCCAGAATTTGTTTGTGGAATTTAAGACTAACAATGCGCATATCGTTACTTAATTTGATAAGCTTGGCTGAGCTTTTTGCAGTCCTGCTTTTCCTATCTGGCTGACTATTCATCCCCCCTACTCTTTTGTCATGGCTAGATTGACTCAGTAGAACTACTGATCCACTGTTATCCTCTTTGTTCTTTACAGTGACAAACTCCCTTAAAATGTGAGTCACCTACTCCTTTTTCCTATTGACCCACCCTGTTGAAATAGCCAGAATTCTTTCTTCCTGCTGGCCAAGACATTGTCTTTCCCCACTACATCTTTTGAGTACCTCTGAGACCCAGACTTGCATGTATACCAGGATCCCCAGATCATAACATTATTGGATGTGATACTTAAATACAGTATCCTGCATTCATGCTGGAATTGTTGACACTCTGTGTTTTCTTGCTCCAACCTGGGGGTCTACCACTGTTGTGCTACCCCGCTCAGCTGTCCATTTCTTGGTGAAACTGTGCATCCAACTCCAGAACCTGGTGATCCCCTGCACTACCTTCCTCTTATACCCCTATCCTTTAATTAGAATCCCCCAAAAAAGAATGAGTAAAATTATAAAATTCCAGTTTTATGGAATTTTTCATGAAATTCTACAATTTTCACAAAGAACTCATGGGATTTGACTTTAAGTACAGATGTTATTTTGCAATTTCTTGTAACAGGCAAGTAATACAATTGGCACACACAGTCACCTTGTAAGGTCTAAGAACCTGCCAAATTTAATGGCTTTGCATTCTCTAGTTTTAAAGTTGCAGGGGTTTATACATTTGTAGTTTACATTCTTGCAAAATTAAGTTTTGAAATGTTTTGAAAGTTTGATTACTTTTAATTCAGTCCAATTTAAAGCTGAAATATGAATTTTTTCAGAAATGACCATGTGGTATAGTAGTTTAAATGTTTACACTCTAGTTAAATTTAGATATGTAATTTTAAAATTAGAGGGAACTAACAGAAATTTAAATTTTGGCAACATGTTTGGCAGGCTATAATTCTGTTCCATTTAAGGCTAGAAATCTGAAACTATGTTCATATACACATGTAGTAATAACATGTATACCTTTTAAATTTTGTAACATTTCAATGAATACTGTCAAACTTACAATAAAATGACAGACATCCAAATTTTAGCAATGTATTTGGCTATCTATAACTCAACTCCCATTGAAGCTTGAGACATGAAACATTGTGCATATATGCATTGTAGGTGCTTCTCTAAATCCTGATACTATGGAGAAATTTGGATAAGAAATTTTTAAATTATCTCAAAATATCTGAAAATTTAATTTGGATTAAATGTTTGGCCATCCATAATGCTACTCTATTTCAATATACAGTTCTGAAAGTTGGTAGACTCTTGTAAGTCATGGAGCACCGTTTATGTTCTAAATGTATTGTTATTTGGACATAGATGTTTAAAATGATAGTGAAATAACTGAAATATAAAATTTTGTGAAATTCGGCAGAATTTTCACAAAATGTCCACAAAATTCCACAGAATTTGAATGGTCATTCCGAGTACATTCTTCAGGTGGAATTTTATATTCCGCACATCTCTAATATTTAATAGAAGGTGTTATCAGCTGTGATTAAAGGGGTGGATCATTTACCTTTTGGGATAGGGAACTGTACTTTGACAGTTATAGTTCTGATAGGATTCGGACATAACCATACACCTAAAGAGAGACATGCAAAGTGGTGGCAGCATACCAAGGTGACCATTCAGGCATCTGAAGCATTGTGAAATCTGATAGTAAACTGCAGACTGAGCTCTGGGAGAGATCCAGGCTGTGACTTTCCAACTTCCTCTAAAGGTAGGAGAAGGGTATTACAAAAACAACTATCTTCTCATTACACCCTGCAATCTCTTTTGGCTATCATAACAACATGCTGACTTCCCATTCAGTGTTACCAGACCTAGCCCTTACTGGGCTATTAATATATCCTCAACCCCATCATAGCATTTGTCAGCTGTCTGCTTAATTGTTGCGCATAATCAGAACATAATAAGTTAGTATTCTAATGATGCAATGGTATTATGGTACATCTTGTCTACTGCTCCATTCATACATGGATGGGACAATACTCAGTTTAAGTATTAAAATACATCCAAGTTTAACAGCCCCAAATTTACCCTTACTCATGCCATATAACCCTCAATGACTTCCTCCCTCAAGATGCAGCCTCGTACTGCCTTCTTGGTTTGATCCAAATAATTAAAGATTCCACCCATTACAATTCATTTAGAAGCATTTTCATTATTTTTGATTTAATTTTGTTTCCTCTGAACTCCCAACTAACTCCTCTGGTTACCATGGACATTTATTTGTTGACCATGCCCTTATTTATTGCACAATAAATCTTTCTCCTCCTAAATTTAATCCTAATAGTATAAAGTTTCACTGTTTTCAGCATTTCATTTTGGAAGCTTTTCATACTGGACTGCTTATGATCCACTGAGGGGAGTTGTTCTCCCTTCATAATGTAGATGCCATTTGGGATTATTTATTTCAACAGTTTAGTTTGCTTTCTAATCAACATGCCTGTTTTTGGTTTTTTTTAGAAAAAATGGTTAAACATAAGCATGTCCTCTTGGTGACTCCTTTTATCATTTACCAGTCGAAGTCCTGAGGCAAACTTTATCAAAAGGCTAAGAAACTAGATGTCACAGAAACATGGCAGATGTTTTGCAAATTTCACAATTACTGTGTTTCAATTATAAGGACATCCAAATCCTATTTGAGAAATAATCATAGGAAATTTTGGCACATGGATGACTCTGTTTGGAGTATACCTTCTGCACCTTCCACTACAAATGTTTCTTATGCTGGTTCTACTGTGTACTCTAAAAAAGGTACAGTATTTCTTATATGTTTAACACATTTTTTTGCTGAGGCTCCTGCTCAGTTACTGAAAAAAGCTGGTTTATCTACTGCTGGATTACCTTCTGATCCCCTGGCAGTTCCTTCTCTCTTAAGGCCTAAATGTTAGCTCTTCTTTTGACTAATTTTTTTAACTTATCCCTTACCTCCCAAACCTTTCCCTCTTCATGGAAACACTCCTTGGTTATTCCCTTGCATAACTGTGGGGACAACACTTTAGCAGAGAATTATCACCCCTTTTTTCTGCTCCCTGTTATTTCCAAATTGATGGAAAAAAATGTGTTTTTCATAACAGTTCTATTTGGCTACTTATTAGATTCTTTCTCATTTTCTGTCAGGCTTTAAGAGCACATCACTCCACCCAAACAGCACTGATTGATTTCCATGACTCTGTTTCCAGGGCTTTGGGCAAAGGATATTTTTTTAGTTCAGTATTTATTGACCTGTATAAAGCATTTGATGTGATTAATCATTGACTGCTCTGAACTCTCTCCTCTTCCTATGATTTTTCCACTGTTATCACTTTTCTCTCTTGCTATTTACATGGGAGAACTCAGTCTGTGCTCTGGAATGGTTGTGTTTCTTTTCCTCTCTCTTTCTGTACTGTGGTTCCTCAAGGGTCAATACTTGGTCCTATTATCTTTAATCTTTTTGCAAATCTTTTACCTTCTGTTGTGGACCACTGTTCAGTCCGACTCTATGCCAGTGATACAGTTCCCTTCTGTGCTCACAAGAATATTTTATTTCTTTCCTCAACTTTATAGGGTGATTTAGATAAAATTGTGAATTGATTCTCTAATAATCTTTTACTCTTAAATACTAAAAAGACTCAAACAATGCTGTTTGGACCTCATTTTGCTGTGACTCTTGCAAACCCTTCTTCATTACTTTAACTAATACCCCCTTGAGCTTGTGAGTGAATTTAAATATCTTGCACTTACTGTATTTTGAGTCCTCTTTAACTTTTAAACCTTATATTGACAAAGCCATTTCAAAAGTTCATCAATGCCTAGGTCACTAAAAATGTGATAGGCATTGTTTGTCTAGTATGGATCATAAAAATATTATTGCCCAAGCTATTCTTCTCCCTATTCTAGACTGTGGTGATACTATCTACCGTTATGCCAATGTTTCAAACCTCAACTCAATGACTGCTGTTTACAATCAGATTTTACGGTTTATTTCAATGTCTAAATGGAAGGAACACCATTGTACCCTTCTGTTTCAGTAACCATTTAAATTAAACTGTTTCAACTCAACTGGTTGTCCCCCCCCCCCGACGCACCTTTCATTGGTTATCTCTTATTTATAAAATTGTGAATAAGCAGAGCCTGGATTACCTATCTGAAATGCCTACAGTTGCCACCTATAATTAGTATCTCAGAAATTTGTCTCGCCATCATCTTTGTTTACCCAAGTTTCAAACTCATTTTGGTAAAGATTGTTTTTCTAGTCCTGCTCTTCTTGCATGGAATAATCTCCTTCCTCAGCTGACAAATTCATCTACCATAGGTATTTTTAAACATGGTCTAAAAGAAATGATGATTTTTTTTTTATTTAAGTTTTATTAAATTTTATATAAAAACAAAATACATGAAGTGCAGGTTATCTGATCATACAATACACAGAACAAGAATGTAACACTTGGAAATGCGTACAAACTCACTAAATTAGACAGGAACAATAAAAAAAAAACAACAACACCCCCCCACACCTCCCAGACCATCCCCCCATCGCCTCGGAGAGTTTCATAGCTAAAGGAGATGCTGGGTCTCAAGAGAGGAGGATGAAGGATAGAAGTCATGACTGCGCTCCAGATAAGCAGTGCAACAGCATCTACCAAAGGGACTACACCTATCAGGGTTAATTTAGGTAGAGCGCATATAGTTTGCCCCATTTCCGATTGAAAGAAGCCAGACTATGTCTGGAGCTAGCTATAAGTTTCTCGGTATTGAAACAGTGGGACATCTCCTTGAGCCATTCCTGGTAGGTGATAAGGTCCTGATCTATCCAGTGTCTGAAGACCAGCTTTTTGACAACTATTGAGATTAGAGCCATGTGGTATCTTCTTTCCTTCACCCCAATGTTAGAGTAAACTCCCAAAATACATATTTCTATGGTGAATAGTTCCTTGAGCCCCAAAAGTGGATCTAGACTGTCTCGTACTATATTCCATAGTGGTGCCACTTTATTACAATCCCAGAGGATATGCAGCAGATTCCCTTCAGCGGCTCCACATCTCGAACATATATCCAACTTAAGCTTACCAAATTTGGTCAACTTAACTGGGGTATAGTAGAGATTATTTAAAACATTGTATTGGATCAATCTATGATTATCCTGGGATAGGTAGCGGTACACGTCCTTCCAAATCAATTCCCATGATAGGGGAGAGCTCAAGTTAGGGAGTGACCAGATTGTGGAACCCTCCAGGGAATTAGGAAAGAGATCGTCTAATAGTTTGTTGTATATGTTAGCTATTCCTTTGGGATTACCGGCCGCATCCTGGACTTTCTCCAAGAATGGCCTTATTTTGGAAGGAAGGGAGACAGGCCCAACAATTTTGTGTATGAGGTGTCTCAATTGAAAAACTTTGAAGATATGCTTCTGGGGGATGTTGAAGGAAGTTAAAATTCTGTCCAACAGGAGAAGTGTGCCTTGCTCATACAGAGACTCCACCAGTAGATTGTGTATTTGTGGGAGCCACTCAGAGGTTAGCGAACTACCTCCAATTTTAATATTGGGATTTAGAGTGAGAGGTTGTGCTGAATCCTTGGTATGGATATGTTGAAAAATTCCAACATTGAGAAAGAATTTTTGTAGAGAGACCAATAGCGGAGTCCTGAATGGCTGGAGGTAGCATGGAGAAAGGGTGACAAAAGATACGGGGGGGGGCGTAAGTTGAAGTGGTCCAATAGACTTAGCTCCAGTTGTAGCCAGATTGGTTGAGGCAGGTTAGACTGTGTGTTGGACCACTTCCCTATTCTATATAGGTGACTAGCCCAGTAATATAGTAAAAAATTAGGTAAACGAAGACCCCTTTTGTCTCTAGGTGCACTAAGTTTAAGAAAGGCTCGACGAGGTTGTTTCCCATTCCAAATAAAGTTGGATAACAGAGAGTTTACTTGACTAAAGTACTGTCTGGGGAGCCAAATATTAAGGAGGTTTAGGGGGTAAAATAACTGGGGTAAGACATTCATTTTGATGATGCTGATTCGCCCCCATAGGGATATTGGTAATTTTTGCCATCGGTCCAAATCCCTCTGAATCCTCATTAATGCATCATCTAGATTAAGCTTCTTGTTCATTTCCACCTCCCAGGCCACGTGGATACCCAAGTATTTAAATATGACCGGGGACCATTTCATACCGAACCGTGTGAAACCTGATTGGAAGGTAGTAGAATTTAACGGAAAAATAACTGATTTAGAAACATTCAACCTGTAGTTAGATACCTGACCAAAATGGTCAATGATTTGTAGTACTTGTGTTAAGGATGTTTCAGGGTTGGTAAGGTGTAGCAGAATGTCATCTGCGAAAACCGATAAAGTCAGGGGAAATTGAGTAATGAGACAGCCTGTAACTCGTGGTGAACTTTTAATACTAATGAGTAGAGGTTCTAGGTATAGGTTAAAAAGGTAAGGGGAAAGGGGACATCCTTAACATGTGACAGCACATAAAGGAAATCGGGAAGAGAAAACCCCATTGCAGTAGACTTTTGCCGAGGGAGACTTGTAGATCGCCATGATCCAATGGATAAAGGTGTCAGGGAAGCCCATTCTCTTCAAAGTGGCCCACAAAAAGTCCCAGTTCACCCTGTCAAAGGCTTTTTCTGCATCAAGAGCAACTAGGGCCATGGGAACTTGTGAAGTTTGGGCCATTTGGAAGATATGGGACAAAGTTCTTAAGTGGTCGGCTGCTGATCTACCCTGGACAAAGCCAGCCTGTTCTGGGCTCAGCAGGTGCGGCCAAATCTTTTTGATTCTGAGCGATAGAATTTTGGATAGAATTTTGATATCATAATTTAAGAGTGAAATTGGACGGTAGCTGGCTGGATCTAGTAAGGGTTTATCAGGTTTGGGAATTAAAATTATTGTAGCTTCTAAGAGAGAGGGGTCGATCAATTCCACAGTGAACATATATTCGTATAGCTTAAGAAGTAGCGGGGACAGCTCTTTACAAAAAACTTTATAGAAATTCGAAGGAAAACCATCAGGCCTGGGGGCTTTTTCTAATGGCAACTCGTTGATTGCATCTACTTCGCCTAAAGTGATGGAAGCTGATAGAATATCACAGTGGTGTGTCTGGAGGGAAGGGAGGTTGATTCCATCTAGGAAGTGCTCTATCATCTGGGGGTGTGATGGAGGAGAGCCCTTACTATAAATGCCTGTATAGAAGGACTCGAAAATTTGAGCAATATCCCTAGGTAACGTCTTAGTGGTGCCGTCTTGAGAGTTAACAGCCGGGATTACACGAGAGCTCTCCATCTCTCTCAGCCTAAGAGCTAGGATTCTTCCAGGTTTTTCATCCTGGTCAATATATCTGGTCTTAGTCTTAAACAAAGCATATTCAACATTTTCCCTTGTCAGGTCATTGTATTCATTCCTGAGCTTAATTAGAACTTCTAGGTTTGCTGAGGAGTTGGAAAGGAGAAGATTGTCTTCAGCTGTCCTAAGCTGTTTAGATAGTAAATTAATTTTGGACTCCCTTGCTCTTTTTTTCTAGTGGAAGCAATCTTGATAAGTTTCCCCCTGATGAAACATTTGAGGGAGCACCACAGTATGTCATCTCTGTGGACAGACCCTTGATTCAGGTCTAAGTAAGAAAGGATCTTGTCTTTGATTTGGGAAACTGTATGGTCATCCTTAAGGATTTGCGTATTAAGTTTCCATGACGTGTCTCTTTGACCCTGGAGACCAAGGGAAATTGCGATCCACACCAGGGAGTGGTCCGAGATAACTATTGGTTCTATACCTACTTGATGTGTACTGCTCATTAAGGAAGAGCTAATTAAAATATAATCGATTCTTGACCAAGTTTGGTGAACCTGAGAATAAAAGGAAAAGAGATGGCTGTCTGGGTTAAGAAGGTGCCAGGGATCACATAGTCCCAGTAGGTGTGTAAAATCTGTAAGGGCTTGTTGGGCAGGTGACATTGGTTTTAACGGTCTATAGGTTTTATCTAAATCGCTGGAAGGAGCTATATTCCAGTCGCCCCCAAGGATAAGAAGGGAAGGCAAAAATCTGCTCAGGTTGGCTGCTAGGGACATTAAGAAGGATGGGTCACCACCCACTGGGGCATATGTGCCCTAGTACCACACTACTGTTGTCAAGCTGGCCCTTGACCAATACATATCTACCATCTTGGTCAGTAATACTATCTTCCTCTGAATCTGACGTGGTGTTTAATTATTATGGCTACCCCCCCTGCTGGCTTGCGAGCCAGAAGCTGTGAAAATTTGAGTGAACCCTTGCCTGCGTAATCTTTTAGCTTCTGAGGCAGCCAAGTGAGTTTCCTGCATGAAAACTATGTCCACATTTAAAAGGAAGCAATTCAGAAAAACCTGCTGTCGTTTAAGAGAATCATTGATGCCTCTGACATTCCAACTTCTGAGTTTAATCGGTCTCGCAGCCATATTGACCAATACAATATTTAAAAAGACTTAGGAACTTCAGCCCCTCCAGTGCAGTTAGTAACATGTGGCTTACACCAAGACTACCCACTGTTAATATATTCCAAGAAGATTGAAACTCTCCGAGGCTCCCTCCCTCCCAAAAACCCTTAGTAGATAACATTTAGGATCTGACCAAGTCACCATCAGACTTAAGTGTAACTGTATAATGTAACATCTAAACCAAGAGATAAATTTTCTAATGGTAACTAGACCCGAGTTTAAAACATACCCCCCTTCCCAGCCGGCCCAATTGTCTTGTACTTTAAGTAAAACTGAAATCCCCCATAAACTATTTATAAACAATCCCTTTAAATTCAGAGGAACATATCTGGACCAACTTTGTGTCCTGGATAGGGATCGACCCCCAGGACTGGCAGACCCACTCCTATCTATAACCATCCCCTGGTTGTTGCCCCAGCTGACGTAGTATAATAAAATAGGCAGAGACATCGTAAGACAGAAAAGAAACAGAAACCAGAGTACTGCTGTCCCCCCCATCTCAGGCTACGAGGCAGCTCTCCCAAGGCTCACCAATCCTGTCATCCCCCCCCAGCTAGAAGTAGATAATAAGCAGTAACCAATAATCCATAAACAATATTCTCGGCTTCGAGACATTAATAAGTCCTACCAGACCTTGAAACGAAATTGCTGTACTGGGAAGATATTATTGCAGGCTGACCACTGTAGCAGTCATTCTAGCCAGTCTATGTCAGGATCAGGAGTAGATGGAGCAAAGCTCCATACGAACAAAAAGGCCTTCACCTAACAGGAAGAGGGAGGGGAAGGCAAACTGGTTGGAACCAACTGGTCCATCAGAAAACTAACCAACAGAAACCAAAAGCGGAAAAAAGGTGCCTAACCCACCCCCCTCAGGCCAAGAGTTAGAGGCAGCAGTCGTTCGATATCTATGCCGCAAACAAGGCCCCAACAGACACCTCTACCCCCAACCACCACAGAGGACCAGCCAGCCCGCTGCCCACTCAACCAAGTCCCATCTTGCAGAAAACAAGAGAGCACATATTAAACAGCATAAATCCCTCAGCACAGGTAAGCAGACTTTGACCTAACATTTACATTCACAGGTCAGCCAGTTTTGAACAAATTAGGTAGTCTCTGGGAAAGTTCTCCTTTGGCTTGTTCTGGATTCTCGAAAGAATGCCATGCACTATCGAGTTGTACTTGCAGCTGAGCTGGGTAGTTAATGTGGAATCTAATCCTGGCAGCTATCAGCTTGGTCACTATCTGGTGAAAATCTTGTCTCCTCTGTCAGGTTTCGAAAGGAAGGTCTTGAGTGAATCTCAAAGTGTGATTTTCCCACAGAACCGCTTGCAGGCCTTTCACTTTGCTCAGGATGTGTTGCCTTTCAAGGTAGCTAAGCAACTTAATTATTATGGGTCTTGGAGAGGAACCGGGCGGTGGCTTTGGCTTCAAAGATCTATGTGCCCGCTCGATATGGTAGTAGGGGTTGATAGGCGAGTGACCTACAATCTTGGTCAGGAGCTTTTGTACAAAGGACAGGATATCTGGTCCTTCCTCCGCCTCTGGTAGACCCAGGATCAGGATATTGTTCCTCCTGCTATGTCCCTCGAGGTCTTCTGTCTTTAATTTCAGTTTGGTGATTTGTTGTTTGAGCATAACAATTTCGGGTTCACTTTTAGCCTTCCATGACTCCAACGAGCAGGTGCGAGCTTCAGTGTCGCCAACTCAGATAGTCAGTGAGGCAAGGTCGCTACGCATGGACTTCAGCTCAGTTGAAATGTCCTGCAGAGTTTTCCGAAATGGGATCAGCTCCTGGAGGAAACGGTCCTCTGTAAGCGGGTTAGAAGAGGCACTAGCGGAGCCAGATTTAGCACCTGAACCCATAGGCAGGGTTCTTGATTTTTTGGCCGGCTTTCTCCGGAGTATTTGGTGGCGTGTGCCTGGCTCTGACGGTCTTCATCTCGGCCTCCATAATCTTCGTCGCACCCTGGCGTATTTGGTTTGAAAAACCACACGAACGCTGATAAAAGGTGTTGCTGGTCTTCAGAGAACTATGGTAGGTGGATAGATAACAAGAAAAGTATCCCTGAAGCCGAAATGTAGTTAATTTAGCTGGTTGGGAGGGGAGAGCTGGAGATTATGCTGCCATTAGGAGAGCTGCGTCACGTGACGTCAGAAATGATGATTCAGGGACAATCTATCTATAAGTGTTTTAATTGGCTGTGTCTATGTCAGTTCAGGTATTTTGTTGTTTTTATTGCCTTGGGATGTTCGGCAAACATGACTTCTTTCTCATAGAACTCATCCTCTAATTTATATAACGTTTAATAAATAAATAAATAAATAATGTCCTGCTATGAAAGACAGAACTGTTCTAGTGTTCACTACCTCATTAAATAATAAATAATAAACTATTTAATTAGCCATGTAAATAAGAAGCAGTGTGATCCTCTGTAGCTTGAAAATAATAACACACCGGGAGGGATCTGCTCCACATGTCCCAAACTCAGAAAAGCCAGACATAAAGGGGAACTAGGAACCACTCACCTTAATTGTGCTAGTATGTTATTGCTCTTTTCAACATTAGGTACATCATAAGGCAGGCTAGATCACTAAACAGAACACTCATTGTTTTATGACTGCAACAGACCAATTCATCAGGAAGGCAGCCCAATCCCTATGTAACAAAATCAAAGAGTATAAATTAAGATTTTTTTTTTATTCTTAGCATTTTATATCCTTAGTCCCAACATTTCAGTAATAGAGCACTTACCCTTTTTTCTGGTAAAATCTTTGCATAACTTTTAAATTCTCTTTTAGCCCATAGTGTCACAAAGCTCTTTACTCCATCAGTTTGGTAGTAGACTCTGCTAACCCAAAGACACTGTTTTTTTTAGTCCCCCTTCTGGTAAGTGGTAGAGACAGTGGTCCTGATTTTAGAAGGTTGACGCAGGGCTTATATCAAGCCCTGTATCACAAAAAGTGTTTAGCACAGCTGTGCCAAAGCCCTTGGATGCAATGCAATCTGATTTTACAAGGGCTGGAGAAGTTGCCACAATTTATTCACTTTAAGGCAGCTTTGGCCAAAGGATTGGCTCAAGCCCCGTAAAATCAATCCTCCTATGGTGCAAATGTAGACCAGAGAGGGGGGCTGGTCTAAGTCCTGCCTTCAGCACAAGGGACTTGTACCAGGGAGTTATGACTGAGTTTTCTGCAAAATTGGAATTGCCACATTGCTTGACGAAAGTCACCACTTGCATCAAACTCCCTGTCACAAGTACCCTGTGGTGATCTAATCCTGTTTTTAAATTGGGCCCTGTGTGTTCTAGTCATATGGGAACTCTTGGGAATCAGATCACAGTTTCAAACCCCACTATATCCAAATACTCGCTGTGTAAGCATAAGCAGGCTACTTAACCTCCCACTGCTCCTGTTCACCCAGCTACAGAAACTGGTGCATGTAGGAATCAGTTGAAAATTCAGTGTTGCATCTCAACTGAACTATCTTATGTAAATGCATTGCAAAATAGGTAAAACCAGGATACCAATGGAAACAAGATGTTACATCTCAGTTGGCCTTTCCTGCGTAAACGTCTCATAGGCCATGGAGATAACAAATTCTTCTAGTTAGAGAACTTTTGGAAATTGGGAGATCACAAGTTCAAACCCTGTGAGATCCAAAAACTCACTGTGTTTCTGAGCAAGTCACTTAACTTCCCAGTGTTATAGCTGACCCAGCTGCAAAATGGGCAGACGGGCAGAAGGACACCACTGGAACAAGGAAACAGCAAATGTTGCAAGATAAAGGCCTTCTTGGCCACCTAGTGAGCAAAAGGCAATGTTACATCTCAGCTGGACTATCCTGGGTAAATACATACTAAAAATCGATAAAAACATGAGCCCTTGTTTAAATTAATCTGCCTTCCCACATGAACCAAGCATAAAGGTTTTGCTACAAATATGGCAAGAAAAATTGGAGTAAAACTGTTAAATAAACAAGCTGTAGTGTTCTCAGCCTCCCATTGTGATTTCAGAGCCGCAGTTCTGTATATGAGTTCTCAGTGCAGATTCCTTCCCCACTCCTCCCTTGCTATAAGACTGCCTCATTAGCATACCTAAGCAGATGGTATGCAGCACAGTAATTAGCAAGTCTGCAATCTGAGTGGTTCCTGCAGATGCTGCATTCAAAACTATACACAAGTCTCAGCTGGAACTAATTTAGATTGACTGTCTGCAATCAAAACCAGTCCAATCACTGACATCAGCAAAACTGAATCACTCAACATGAATGTACAATAACAGGGCTATTTAGTAAATCCAGAAAAGAAAGAGGATTCTTTTTTAGGGTTATTTCTAATCTAATTATTCCCATCTATAATGTGCTTGTCAAGAAAATTGGGATATCAAATTCAGACTTTGATTATGTTGCAATGCCTGCTATGGTTTCAGAGCTGGAACCAGAATTGAAAGTTCTGAGTCTGCATATGACTCCAAAAAGTGAATTTTAAATCCCTTAACCTAGTAAACTCCCAGGTTCTTCTAGTTGGCTAGAAGAGAAGCCCTTCCTCTGTTTACCCTCCCTTACATTAAATGTGACTGACTGTTCAGTGGTCCTGACACTGCAGGAGGGGTAGAAGTCTGTCCAGTTGTGACGATAAGCTTGTCAGCATGACCAGACAGGCAGTGATGGCTGTTGGCTTCATTTCTTCATTCCCACCACAGAAACAAGTGCCCTTTCTCTCTCCACTCCCTACCAGGCTTCAGCCAAACACCCCACCACAGCAACCCTGTCCCTGGCATCTAGTTCATCAGTACTAGTCCATGACTGTCTTTGTCCATTAATCCCAGTCTGTAGCATTCTCCAGACCCATAGTAGCAGGCTAGGCTACTGCATTAGCAGCTGAAAAGCTTAAAAGTAATTTTCTATTATTATCTCATACTAACACCAACCATTTGTGAGTTAGTGGACAGTCATGTCCCCCAAACTGTTCTTACCCATCAGCCCTCTTCCACAGTGATTGCCAACTGTAAGAAAGCCCTGGCTAGCAGACACTTATGCCAAATGTTTTATTAGGTGTCTGGTGGTGGTGGTGGTGGTGGATACCCAGAACTCTCCTTCAGTTCACAACTACACAATAAGAGGGATGCTGAGTAAGAGAACAGAGTCTGGGGTACACAACTGTACACAACTTCAGAGCGGATTGGCAGTAGTACACATTATAATATTATGGAATGGACTTTTAATCAGCTACCATATAGTAGCTAAGCCTGCTGCTATGGGCCTTGGGAGTTTAGTCTGGAGTGATGGATGCCTGGATGGATACTGTACTACTCTAATTGACTAGGGACTGGGGACCAGTTTTGCTGGGGGGAGGAGCTTGGCTAAATCTTGCTATGGAATGTGGAAGGAGTGGCCATCCATTTCTGTGCAGAAGGGGAGATGACGCCACCAATCATCACTGCTTGCTGGTCATACTGATATATTCATCTTTTGGAAGAGACCCTCAACTAGACCTCCTCCTGCATTAGAAATATAGAAAAATAGAATCTGATGGCAGATAAGAACCATACGGCCAACCCAATGTTCCCATTTCCCTACTCAGTGTTGACATCCCACATCCTTTCTGATCTGTGGCATGCCTTCTCTGCTCATTTCCAGGGTACCCTTATATCTATCCCTTGTGCTGTTTAACCCCCATATTGTTTTAGCCCCCACCACCTCTGCTGGAAGGCTGTTCCAGGGATTCACCACCCTTTCTGTGAAAAAGTACTACCTGACAGTCCCCCTGAGCCTTCCTCCCTCCAGCCTCATATCCCCTTGTCCTTGTGCAATGCTTCCTCTGAAATATGCTTCCCATCTGTACCCTGTTTATACCCCTAAGGTACTTGAATGTCTCTATCATATCCCCCCTCTTTCTTCTCTCCTCCAATTAATAGATATTAAGGTCCCTGAGTCTTTTCTCATATGGCTTCTGGTGCAGCCTATGTACCATTTTCGTTACTCCTCTCTGGACTGCTTCCATCCTATCTATGTCCTTCCTGAGATGCAGTCTCCAGAACTGGATGCAATACTCCAGGTGAGGCCATACCAGTGATATGTCAAGTGGCATCACCACCTCTGTTTTTCTGCTAGATATACCCCTACCTTTGTACCCCAGGCTTCTGTTTGCATTCCCAACTGCTTTTTCATACTGCTTGGTCACCTTTAGTTCATCTGATATGATGATTACCAGGTCTCTCTCTTGCCTTTTGGTGGCCAGGACCCCCCACCATCCTGTACTCCTCTCTTGGATTCCTGTAACCCAGGTGCATTATTTTGCACTTTTTGTCATTGAAACTCAACTGCCATACACCTGACAATTCTTCCAATAAGCTTAGATCCTTTCTCATTCTTTCCACCCCTTCTGGTGTGCCAGCTCTGTTGCAGATCTTGTTGTCATCCATGAACAAGCATACCTTTCCTTCCAGACACTCTGCAATGTCGCTAATGAAGACATTGAACAGGACTGGTCCCTGCATCAATTCTTGTGGCACCCCGCTGGTCACCTCTCTCTCTATCTCTTCTGATTTCATGTCATTTCATGCCATTTACTACTACCTTCTGAGTCCTATCTCTTAGCCAGTTTTCAATCCATTTTGCTTCCATAGGGCCCACCTCCAGGTTTCTCAATTTATTTAGCACTCTCCTATGTGGTACAGTGTTGAAGGCCTTGCTGAAATCCAGGTAGACCACATCCACTGCTCCTCCCTGATCTACCACTCTGGTCACCCACTAAATGAAATCAATTAGATTTATCTGACAGGACCTTCCCGCTGAGAATCCATGCTGCCTTAGATCCTGGGCCCCAATAGTCTCCAGAAATTTCACAATCCTCTCCTTAAGTAGGGACTCCATTAGCTTCCCCACTACTGAGGTCAGGCTTACAGGTCTGTACAGTAATTGCCTGTCTCCTCCCTACTGCCACCCTTGTGGAGAGGGACCACCTCTTCCCTCCTCCAGTCTTCAGCTACCTCCCTGGTCTCTGCATCGAGACTGCTGGACTGACAATCACATTAAAAGTAAAGGGAGGGAGCAGGATAGAGGAGAGCATTTCTCTTGGACCTCTTAGTGCTCCTTGGGGTGTTTCCACCAAGAGTGGGAGCAAAATGAATGCCGTAGCCAGCATTCAGATGAGGATTCAGAATTGTATTCAGTTTCAAATTCCTCATCCAACTATGGTTTTCAGATTCTGATTTTCAGCCATGAATAATGAAATTCTGAAAAAAGCATAGAATCTGATTGAATTCTGAGGACTTCTAATTTTTTTGTACTCTATAATAAACATTCTAAATAGTCATACTAGTTTTTTTAAATGTTTTTATAGCTCATTTTATGTGAGATCAAAAATGTTACAAGATTAGAAAAATCAGAATTAGAGGAATTAGAAGACATTTTTGAAACTCTAAGTCCTTTTCACTTTGTTTCTCCTCAAAAGTAACAAAGAATTCTTAACAATTCAGAATCAAATAAAATAGAAACAGAATTTGATGGAAGATAAGGACTGCTTGGCCCACCTAGTCTGTCCATTTTCCCTACCTGCTTCATATACTGCAGATCCTAAATGATCTGCTGCTTACCCTCATTTGCCTATCACTAGAGTTTCTTTATGTAGGTCACATGCATTTTTGAATTCCCCTACCATTTTTCCCCTATAAGCTCTGCCAGGAGGCTGTTCCATGTATCCACCACCCTTTCCATGAAAAAAATACTTTCCCACATTATCCCTAAGTCTACCCCGCATTCTCATATCATGACCCCTTGTTCTTAGACATCTTTTTATGAAAGATGCTACCCTCTTGTACCTTATTTGCAATGTTGCGGTATTTGAAAATCTCTATCATATCCCCCGTCTCTCCTCTCCACCAGGGAATACATACTGAGATCCTCCAGTCTCCCCTAATATGACTTTTGGTTTAGCCCCTGCACCATTTTTGTTGATCTTCTCTGAACCACTTCTACTCCGACTATGTCCTTCCAGAGATGCAGCCTCCAGAAGTGGATGCAGTACTCTAGATGAGGTCTCACTAATGTTCCACACAGTGGCATCACCACCTCCTTCCTTCTGCTGAAGATGCCACTCCCTATATTCCCCAGCATTCCACTGGCTCTCCTCAGAGCTAGAGATGCAGCGAAGTTTTACTTCAGAGGTGAATTTTTGGTGATGTCACCAAATTCACCTCCTCAGATTACTTCATAAATTGCGCTAAAGAAAAAAAGCAAAATAAGGAGAAGTTAGCAAAAGGCAAATTCCTCAAATCACTGGTGTCTAGTGCCACCCCACCTATCACCAGAAACAATGTAAAAATATATTTATTTAAATTCCTGCTGTCTTGTGGTATCAGACCCTCACCAATCACTGGCCACAATGTGAAAAAATATATTTAGTTGGATCCACGACTGGTCGGTGACAAAAATTTTTGTTGTACCTACCAGACAGCGAAACCAGCATGTAGACCATATTTTGCAGTTAGCTGCCGGTTTTGGATGAAAATGAATGTTTTCTTTGGGGGGGCTTCACCCCCTGAACCACCCACATGGGGTGCTGTGCCCCACACCCCCCTACTTAGGATTCTCAACTCCAAGTTGGAGCTGATTTGGGGGGGTGCGGGACCCCAAACAGACAGGGCTGGGTTCCACCGGGTTCCCTACAGTGACATGGCACTGTAGTCACTGTAGGGGACCCCACTGTCAAAATGTCACTGTACCTGTGGCATACCATTTATTTAAATCCTGCTGTCTAGTGGTCCCCACACCACCGATCACTGGCCACAGTGTAAAAAAATATGTTTATTTAAATCTCTGTGGGTCCTTCACCACCTGCCAATCAATAGCCACAGTGTAAAAAAATTATTTAAATCCCTATTGTTCAGTGGTCCCTCCCCAACTGACCACTGGCCACAGTGTAAAAGAATATATTTATATCCCTGATGTCTAGTGGTCCCCACACACCCACTGATTGCTGGCCACAGTGTAGAAAAAATCAAACTGTCAAAATTAAATTACTGGGGGCCAATTCTACAAAGGTTATGCTCTGCACAAAGTGACTTGCTCAAACAGGAATGACACAAGTAGCACTTTGTGCCATGAGTTGCGACATGTGGGATTCTGGAAAACAGCCTGCGGCATGACAGGGGCTGCTTTCACCAAAGTGGACATATGCCATTATTTGCATCATAAACTCTGCTGCGACATGCCGTAAAGGGATTTAAGACAGCAGCTGCACTCTATTCTGTAATGGTGGCTGCCACATTCCCTAATTTTGGATTCTGTAACAACCCCCGGAGGGCATCCATTAAAGTACATTTACACCAGCTATGAGCTGGTGTAACTGTACTTTACATCCACTGGGGGTTGCGCCAATGTGCCCCCAAGGGATACCCCATAGGCAAGCAGCCCCCCAGCCCTGATTCCCAGTAAAGAAAATTGTAAAGCCCTGAAATCCTATGACCCCCCAAGTCCTGATTCCCAAACTAAACCAAGCCCAGCAGAGCTATTGAACCCCCCCAAGACCCAAACCCTGAGTACTGCATAAGAAGCCCTACAGGGCTAGCAGACCACCTAAGCCCCAATCCCTGATGTTTTGTTGGCCATAAAACTAATACAAAAAAAATTGCCACATCCCTGTTAGCCCTGGTAGTCTAGTGGCCTCCCACCCGGTAGTGCCAGACCACCCCGCTCCCCCCAGACCCATACTCAACCAGTGACTGGCACATCCCACCTCTCACCACTATGGTCAGCCATTGACTGAGCTTTGCTATGAGCACTATGGGTGCAAGTCAGGGGACTTAGCTGTGGGGACCGTGCCTGATACAGAATCAGGTGCAGGGACCCTGGCACAATGGCATTTGGCACAAGTAGCCTTTGGCACGACTTGCATCAGCCCTTAAAAAATCAGCCCCCTGGTGTCTAGTGGACCCCCACACCATCAGGTGGTGCCCACCCACCTTGCGTCCCCATATCATGAGTCCAAGCAGGTGACCAGTACCACCCACCACTCTCCACCATGGCTGCCTGCCCTACTATCCTGGAATGAATGAGCATGTACTTTTACAAGTATGTGCTTATTCATTCCTGATCAGTTGGCTGGCCAGCAGTGGTGAAGAGTGGTGAGCTGTACTAGTCACCCAATCAGGCTCATAGTGCGACGGTGGGGCCTGGCCTGACAGGGTGGGGGTGGGATGCACACTAGATACCAGGGATTTAATTGGGAATTTTATTTTTCTTACACTGTAGCCTGTGATCGGCAGTGGGGGGGACCACTAGACACCAGGGATTTAAATATTTGTTTTATACTGTGGCCAGTGATCAGCAGAAGGGGGGGCCACTAGACACCAGAGATTTAAATATATTTTTTTACACTGTGGCCAGTGATTAGTGGGGGGGGCACTACACACCAGGGATTTAAGCAAATATATGTTTTTACACTGTGGCTGGCAATCAGCGGGGAGGGGGCCAGGGATTTAAATATATTTTTTACACTGTGGCTGGCGATTGGTGATGGGGGGTGGGATGTTTTTGTGTGACATGTGGAATTTCACCTGTGATGTTGCACACTTTGTGGCTGGCCCATGCTCCATCAATTGGTGAATTTCACTTCATGAAGTTTGCACAATTCTAGAAATAATTCACTGAGCAAATTTTACTAACTTTGCACATCTCTACTCACAGCCTTCTCTCATTGTTTGTTAACATTTAGCTCATCAAATATGATGTCTCCCAGGTCCCTTTCCTGTTTGGTGGTTGTCAGCATCTCTGCCCCCATCATGTACTCCTACCCCTCACTACTGTGCCCCAGGTGCATGATCTTGCACTTCTTTGCATTGAGTCTTAGCTGCCACACCCCTTGAGCACTCCTCAAGCTTGCATAGGTCCCTTTTCATTTTCTCTACCCCCTCCTGCAGTCTCGGATAATGTAAATGATGGGGTATTGGTGTATGTATGGGGGATGATTGGGAGGTGGGGAGACAGTAAATGCCTCAGAAAGGCAGATGTATGCAAGGGATGGTGGCATTTTAGGGTGTCAGAAATAGGGAAGAACTGGGATAGAGCCAGAGAGTGTATCATGTATATAGAAAATGGTGATATGTTGGGAGGGAGACCAGGGAGGGGAGGAACAAAGAGCAAGTGGCACACAATGGGCAATATGAAGTACCAGAAGTAGTGAGATGTTTGACAGTTGGTGGGTGAAAGTAACTGCCATAGACTGACTAATAGTTATGGAGAATAGCAACAATTTTAGTGGGACAGAGATTGGTGAGAGGAAGAATACTAGTCAAGTGGCAAACATCAGATAAAATGACTTATCAGGAATGGGGAGACATTATGGAGAGCAAGTACAGTGGAGTAGGAGGTGAGAGAGCAAGTGGTGAACAGTAGGTAATGAGAATTATGGGAAATGGTGGCATTTTCGGGTGGAGGAATAAACTGTGGAGTTGAGAAGAGAACAACTGTTGCAGAGCAGCAGTTGTATATGGACCCTGGCAGCATGTTGTGGCAGGATTAGAGATCATGGAGTGATAGAGAGCAAGTGGGAAAGAGCAGATCGTGTGTTTCATAATTGGGAGAATGGAAGAGATCAATGAGGGGTGTATGGAGGAAGTGCCCCTGAGTGGTAAATGTCAAGTAATGAAGAATGATGTTTGGTGTGTTTACTGCAGAGCAGAGTGTGTTGAAAACACTGGGCAGAAGTGAACCTAAAAGCAGGGACAAGGTTTTTTCAGCTATTAGGAATTGCGCAAGAAAACACTTTACTTTGCATTTTCCAATCTTGTGAATGGCAAGGTCTCCAAAAGGACTAGAAAGGCAGAGAGTCAGTAGAATTATGAAGGAGGTTCCATATTCAGGAGCTCTCCTAAGTGAAGAATGTGCATGCCTCCAAAATCCCTCTCACAGTACAGACCAATAACTACGCAATCATATGCTTTGCAAGTAAACATATTCAGCTTGCTTCCTAAGTATAGCATATGTGTGGAGCCTTGCTTATTTACGTTGTCATGATCAAACTGCTTAACTTTAGCATTCAAAACACAGGTAAGCAAAGTAACACAGCTCCTTACGTAATGTGATCAATGCATGTAGGTACATGTTAGAACATGTTTTACTTTGTTTTTTATCATGTATGAGACTACATTAATTCCGTGAGTTGCAAGTACTGTATCATACAGTTGGTGTGTACGTAATATATGTTGTGAAACATCTCTCCTATTCTCTGTGAAACAAAGCACTGAATTACACCACATATGAAAGAGATATGCAGTAGCAAATATGTAGAATGAGATCAAAGGGGTAAGGTTTCAAGCAGGAAGAATTAGGAGTTAACAACAGAACCATTCAGCTTTTATTGTTATGCCTTGTGGTTGGCAAGGACTTTAAAGAGAAAAGGAGGAGAAAGGTGAAGAGAAAACAGAATTAGAAATAAAAGTTGGTATTCGAAAGCTGTGATAGATGGGGGAAGGGACACTCCAAAAATCCCTTTCACAGCAGACTGATACCAATATGTCTGCATGCTTTGCAAGTGAATATATAAATTATATGGTATAGTCACCTCCCTCAACTCATTAAAGAGACTTCAATCAGTCTTGTTACAGGAGTTGCAGTTCTTGATAAGCAGCAGTTGCTCTTACCTCTTTTGTTTGAACAACATTTTCTCACCATCAGCCACTGATGTGTGTTTGGCTGTTGCAATTTGAGTTGGCTTGGGGTGTGCTTGGCAGGTATTGTTGCCTCACTAGCCAAACTCTGTTCTATGAGATATCCACCCATACATAGAGCTTGTATCTGAGGACCTAAGGTACCTGTAAAACTCCTCACTTTCCTCTTCAAAATCTGAGCAATTTTGAAATCCTTTAACTCTTTCTTCATATGCCTTCAACTGCTATCATGTCCATGTTAGTCCAAAAACTACTACTCATAATTTTTTTTTTATCAAAGGTTTTTTTGCACAGATCGAATCATTTGCTTGGTATGAGAGTGAGTAGAGCCATAGACTGCTGCAACAATCAAGTTAAGTTTGAAGAATCAAGGTGACTACAGTACAATGAGTGAATGTAGCTCATGTTTGGCTTTGACTCTGACAACCTGTTCTGCTTAAACACATTGACCAAGTGTACTTCTGGTCCTTGATATGGTGGACTAAAATGGGTGTATGAGAGAGTCTGTTACTGCCCCTCACTTACTCCACTCAGTCAAAACCTTCTCCAGTCCTTTCTTTTCTTCCTGTTAAATTTAAACAAAAAACTCAGCACAAAGCTTTTTTTGTTTGTTTGTTTATTTGTGTTATGTTAGGAGAGGAGAATGGAAAGTGGCCGGGGTGGGGAAAGGTGTTGCCATTGGACCAGGTATGGCCATCTAAGAAGTGCTACTGTGTTATATTTGGCTGAAGGTTGAAGTGATCTGAAGTAGCCCAAAAGTTTGACTGGGCTGAATCTAAGGTAAGTGTGTTTATTTTTTCACAAATTTGCTTAATAAAATTCTGCATTCTCTGATCCTTACAACAATGCAGCACTATAAATCCCTCTTTCATTCATTCATTTATTCATTCATTCTCAGTTATGAAGCAGGTTGCGGGGAAACCCAACGTAGATTCCTTTTGGACCTTAAATGTAAATGGTACTACACTGCATACCAATATATGCCTTTGCCCTCATCTATGAAAACTCTAGTACTCCTCCAGGCCACTTTATATCACTGCTACTACAGTTGCACAACTGTGCTATCACTAGTACAGTGTCTGATAATGAACCAGGTAGCATGGTCTGCCTGTGCTATAGCTATTATGTAAACTTACATAATATTCTAAAATAAAACTCAACTGTGTGGCAATGGGTATATTGCTAGTACATTGCCACCTAATGCAACTCACTAGTCATCAATTTACTGATTCTTATTAATAATCCATATGTATGAAACAGGCAAAACCATAGCAAACTTTTTTTTTATTTATGGTTTTTTTTTTTTTTTAGTTTAAAGTAGTTTTATTTTGCTAACCAGGTAAATCTCACTCGAAAAAGTCCATTGATGTGGAGTGACCTGTGTTACGAAATCAGAACAAATAACAAAGATTTCAATACATGAGCAAATACATGAAATTAGTCAAATAATAGACACATAAAGTTACTAGTAAAATATTAAAGTACAAAGGTTCCATGTCAAAAATGACAGTATCCAAAAAAGCATGGTGATGAACCGAGCCATTCAAAAAAAAGCATGGTTAAAAACCGCACCATCATAAATATAGTTTCAGTTTCAAGTTTTATTTGTTCTTCCAAAACATTTGTGTTACAAAATGTTGGACATTACAATCATTACAAATTACATACAAAATATATAAATAAAATATTAAAAGACTTGTCAGTACAAACTGCATTTCTTATTAGGAATATAAATGTTTATGGTTAAAATGATATCTTTATCCAAATACCTATGTTATATATAGATCTAGACATTTAATTTATTTTATTTCCTACTAAATCTTTTCAAATAAGCTTTCTTTTTAAGGTTTATTATGGACATTATACAATTTCCAATACTGACAGTGTCTTCGACTGTCCCTGGGTGTATTAAAATAAAAACTGGGTCAAAAGCTAAATCTGCATATTTAATCAAAAAGTTCCTAAGAAATTTAGTTTGAAGATGATTGTATTAAGGACATTGTATGATAACATGTGAAAGTGTCTCAATAAAACCTTTATTGCATAAACATCTTATCTCTTTTGATTCATTTTGTGTTGTTAATCTATTGTAGTAAATATGTTTTGATGTAATTAACCCAAATCTTGCCCAGGTAATTGCTTTCCGATAATTAGGGACTAAGGGAATTTGAAGGTAATCCTCAAGGTTTAAATCTATTTTGTTTTGACTAAACCAAGAGGCTTGTCTTTGGCTACAGACTTGGGTCATCTGAGTGTCTGTTACCAGGTGTAATATTTTCTTTTTAACCGTATCCTTATAAGACTCATGGATCTTTATATTAAGGTGATTATCATGCCATAAATGCATATACTCAGAATTACAAAGATTTTGCAGAAGTGCCTTTAACCATGGAGAAGAAAATCTCTCTTTATACCATACTTCTTTATCATTTACACATAGTAAAGGTAAACTATTTTTTATTATTCTTTCTATTCTTAGCCAATAAGAGATTAACCTCAATTTAATAAGATCAGCCAGTGGTACTCTAAAATAATTCTGCCCTTACAATGGAACCTGTCATTGTAGATGGTACTTGTAAGATAGCTTTATAATAGTACAAAAAGGGTAATTCTAATTGTGACATTTGTTTGACTCCCCATATTTCAGCCCCATTTAAAAGGAGAGGAGTGATTTTTGCTTCCACGGCATTAATGGCTAGGATTACCGAGGAGCCTCCATATTTAAAATTAAACCTTTGCAATGCTTTTACTACATGTTTTACTTTAGCTATTTGCACTTTTATATGCAAATTCCAGAAGTTTTTAACATGAAACATTATGCCTATGTACTTATATGATGAAACTATTTCAATACTTTTGTTTTTATAATAAATCTATGACTTTACTGTTTGGTTCCCCTAAACCATTAATTTTGTTTTCTCCAGGTTTATTCCCAGTTCTAAGTTATTACATTTGGTTATCAGTTGATCAGGTTTAGTTTGTAATCCTTTAGAGGACAGAGACAAGAGTATTAAACCATCTGTGCATGCAAGGGAATGGACTTGTACATTCTTTATTTTTGGAGAGTCCAAATGATTGTTCAGATCAAAACTTAATAAAGAGTCTATATATATATTAAATAATAAACGTACTAATAAACAACCTTGCTTAACCCCTTTGTTGTTTGAGAAATAGTCAGTAATATTACCCAACTGATCAAATCTCACCGCTGTACTTGTATTGGAGTAAAGAAGGAAAATTAACTGACAAATGGGTAGACCGCGTTTCTCGAGTGTTTCCCAAAGAATCCTCATATCCACTGAATCAAATGCAGTGGTAAAATTGATAAATAAAACATAAAGATTAATTTTCCTATACTGAGTGTACTTCTCCAACAAATGAGCCAAAACAAACACATTATCAGTTGTAGAGAATCCCTTTCGAAATCCGGCTTGAAATATAGACAGGGGACTTTTGGTTTCAACCCAATGTTGCTATTTAGTTAATAGAATACTAGCAAAGATTTTACCTACGATGCCCAAAAGACTTATTGGATGATAGTTACTTGGGGAGTAAAATTAACCTTTTTTATGAATAGGAATTATTATGTTTTTTTTTTGTTTGTTTGTTTTTGCCATGAACTGGGAATAAATCTTTCTCTTAAACAAGCATTAAACAGTTTTACTAAACAAGGTATCCCAAAATATTGGTTTTCTTTATAAACCTTTCCTGGGACTTTGTGCAGACCAGGGGCATTGTTGTTTGCTAGTTTAGATATAGCCAATACAACATCACTAATTGTAAAAATCAAGGGGGTATATACCAGTGAATGTACCCAAATGGGCAAAGACCTTTCAGGAATATTAGTAATGTCATTTTTAAACAAAATTGAAAAACAAATTATTCATGTTTCCTTGAGAATATAAACTGTTAGTGTAATTTGGTAAGATTTAACACCCCTTGTGACCATGCTCCAAACTGCTTTAGTATAGTTTGTTACTATGATTTGGTGCATAGACGCCTATCTTTTTTGAATGAACTCAACTTTCTTTAGTTTTAGAAATTTCTTACATGCTCTCCATGCTTGATTTAAATTTACATTTCCAAATCTGGAAGGATTTTTAAGACTCTTCCTAATTAATTTCACCAACTTCTGTTTTTCTCTTAAACAATGAGAGTCAAACCCAGTCAGCAGAGAGGATTTTTGATCAGTGTATGTATAAATTTCAGTTGTAATACTGGAGAGTAACTCCTCAAATTTTTTAATAATATCCTGACTGAATGTATTTAAAATTCATGATGTTGTCTAAAAAAATTGAGTCAACAGAATAAAGAATATGGTCAACTTTCCTCATATTCCTATCATTTAAACGAAGGCTAGCTTTCCCTGTCGGGACTATTGGAACTGCATTATTTCCACTTGATATGGTAGTTTTTTTTATCCTTTAAGGTATCAAAACTGACAGTCAAAAGTGCATGATAACTTTCAGGTTTTGTTATTATCTGAAAGTTCTGTAGATATTCATAACTTTCTGAAGAAATTAATACAAAATCAATTACACTGTTCCCTTTTGGGGAATAGTATGTAAATGCTCCATCCGGAGCTCACATTCCTCTACCATTCAAGATCAATAAATTGTTGCTGGAAATAAAATATTTTAACTTACTGACAGCCTTATTTAAACATGTATCTACATATTTTCTTAGAGTTAAATCACCCATATACATCAGGGATTGTACAAATGGTAAATTATCAAAATTAGAGATACAGGCATTAAAGTCTCTCCCAATCAAAATGATATCAATATTATGTTTTAGATATAAAGAGTCCATAATCTGCATTAACTCAGCCCAACGACTGTGCAGTACATTAGATGGAAGGCCCAGAGGAACATATACATTCACAAACAAGAAGATGAACAAATCCCATTTGATGACATTTAACAATATTTCTATATACAGCTTGATCAAGCACTTGTATTCCATTTCTAATTTTAATAAAGGTGGTTAAACCTCCCTTAAACCTGCCATATTGTTTTTACCTTGTTGCTGGTAAACTAAATGCTTCATAACCATTAAGATGTACTTCTGTGGAAACCCACATTTCTTGAAACAACATTAATTCGAATTGCATAACAAAGTCATTCCAATGATTATCAATCAATTTGGTCCCCAAACCCGCTATATTCCATATCAGGAAATTAACAAATTCCATTATTAGTGTATACTTATGATCTGAAATCTCCCTCCTATGATATGTGGATGAAAGAGGAGACTGTGAGGAAAACAGTAACAGATCTTCATTCTTCACCAAATTTGTTTCATTTGTGTTTACCTGAGATTGCAAATCAATCAAGTGTATATGTACTCTGTCCAGTTTATATGTATTAAGCAATATATCCCTGAATAATATTACTGATTTTATTTCTATGTTTATTTGCATGTCACAAGTTTCTGTATGGACTTTCATAATTGACCCAATTTCCATAGGAGAAATTTCTACATCAGTAGAAATATTAAGAAGAGACCTACTGAAGGAAGAAAGTGTATAATTATCCTCCCCTTCAAATCTTTCAACTCCAAACATAGAAAGATAACTTGTTTGATTCATTTTATCAAAATTCCAATTAAGTATTGATAAAGTTGAGCTTATGAGTTCAAATGTAAGCAGAGAGGATGGTGATGGAGTTCCATTCCCATACGCATATTTCCAGATGGTCGATCAGTTAACAGGAGAAGAAATTAATATATGTAATCTATCTAAAAGGCATTGTTTAGCCCACATTTTCTTTGCTATGTCTATATTAGTTTAGAGTACATAAACTGGGAGATTGGGTACTGTTTTATCTAGATAGACACACTTAATATTATTCTCTGCCTCTGGGAGTTCTAACTCGGATCTAAACAAATAGGACATTAACGAGAATAAAGTGTCATTAGTTTCATAAGTTTTTAAGTATATGTTTTCAAATTTAAATACCACCTCATTCCCTGTAGTAATAACCTGGTTAACATTGGGTGATGGAGATGTAGGTAAGTACTTAATAAAATCATAATGATGAAGTGGGTTCAAGTCCTGTCTTAATGTTAAATTTTCTTTTTTATTTTATAACTCTTGACAAATACAATTGCTCAGTGTGATTTGTTCCTTTGATGGGGGAGTTGTTAATAAATGTTCAGGATCTCTCCCTGTCAATTGACCCCCTATAGTCTTATCATCTGTATTTGAGTGAGTCGTATTAGAAATTTTTGCAGTTGTTTTTCCCATTTAAGTTTTCCTTTTTGTTATTTTTGTGTTACTTCTTTTTAATTTTGTTAGAATTATCATCTTTGATACCCTCTAATCCCTTTTTACCCTTTTTGACTTTCTTTTTTATAGGAGAAGTTTAAATTGAAATAGAAGAAAAAGAGGGTCTTTGTACTGTCTTGTTTGAATTATTTTTCCCAGACTGTCAAGCTTTTCATTCAGTTCTGCAGACAAATTAATTATGAAATCAGACAACCTTTCTACATGATGTTTTAATCCATTATAGGCCTCTAAAAGGACTATATTAGCCATTATTGGATGTGTCAATGCTTTAATGGTATATTTTGAAATCATATCTTGACATTGTTTTAAAAATTCTGGGTCTGTTTTTATAGCTTCAACTTCCTTATCTAACTTAGTAAACACTCTTTCTGGAGATCCTGCCAATATAAGTGAATCTATTGAATGGTCTATATATTTGTCTACACTGCTATTAATTTCTGCTGGACTAAATAAGTCTAATTGAGTTGGGTGCAGTGAAATTTCTGACTCTTTTAGAGAATTAGTTATCTGATAATATGTTGTTTGATCATTCAAAAGATGCCTAGAAGTCTGACAATCTTGTAAAGAACCTATCTTTGATTTCTTAAGGTTATGAGAAAAAAAATCGGTTATTTTCCCTTATAGAAATGGTTTGTTTGAGGGGTGTATATCTTTTAAGATTTTTCTCTCCCCTGTAGGGATGGTTCTACTACTAGGTGAAATTAAGGGATTTAAGTTTTCATCACAGTCATCACTGTCATTGTTAACAACTTTGTTTAAATCACAATTTGGGAACTCATTCTGTACTGTCTGTTCTGAAGTGTCCAGAGTTAATATCCTCAAACTCCAGCCTTCAAATTCCCTTGGTCCATCCCAAAATTTACAAGCTTCCTTGTTATAATGGGGAGTATCTGATTTTGAGTTATACATCAACTTCTCCCTAGAATGATGAAGTGAAATAGGGAATAAAGTTGTTCCCAAGTGCTCTTTTGCTGTAGAAGCTGTTATAACTAAATCCTGAGTAAATACACAGCCATTTTTCTTTTTCCTTTGGTTACCATTTAATCCATTATTACCATTAATACCATTACCATTAATACCACTGCTGCCCTTTTTTCAGTGTGGGTTTTAAACCCCCTTTCCTTCCCCTTAATATCCTTGTCTATCATCTTTCCACTGCAAGTATACATATTAAAATGTCAAGCTGAGTTGGAAAAAATAATGCTAGTCTCCCCAATTAAGTTTTAACTTAGTATAATGAGAGTAATGAAAGTAAATACATATAATATAAATTCAAAAGAGCCATAAAACAATTAAAGGACAGTGTTCTTGCTAGTTTTCATGATTACGTTTGGCTTAATAAGATAAGGATATTAAAAGTATTAGACTAATTATGGTTTCAATTAGCCGTAAACAATAAGCGGACAGTTTACGGCCAAAATACGGCTAATCTAATAAGATATTGAACTGTATGTATAATTATAATAAAGACAACCAATATGTTATTACAGCTCAAAAAAGAAGTATAAAAATATAGGTATGAACCTCTAGAGTAAATAAATCATTATTATTGTCACACCATTCATAAAGTTCCACAAACGATCCAAAAGTCACTTCATTTCACTTTGCTAGCACTTCACTGGATAATTCATTCAGAAGAAATCACTATAACCATAAACGAATGTTCCACATTGGTGCACTGAGCATTTTCCAGTTTTTACCATTCACCTCAAATTAGTTCCTTCTTATTATACTCCAAAGGATTCGCCTGATAGTTCACAGTACAGGATTTCATTTTGGGGAATGCACACCAGAAAAAACTTGCTTGGTGGAACCAGTATTTGAATTTCATTGGTAATTTTATGCTGCAGTCCCTATGGTATTCTGGAGTAACTACAAATTTCCTCAGCTCTCCTGGCTCCGTGAATCCCCATATGATATTCACTAAGGGGGAAAAAATATACAAAAATGTAGATGAATTTAAGTAAATCACAAAAAATAAACCTAAAGAGTACACAATTATAAACAATTATACTCAATATAGGAAACCCAGTATTTATTATAAGAAAGTACTACTATGGGGTTTAGAAAAACAATAAAAACTAGGTAGATATACCTTACAACTGTGGAACAATGTATAGTTATAATTCGAACATTAAGAAAAAAAAAAATTGCTCAAGGGAAATCAGAGACTCATAGCAGACCAAATAAATTAAAAGAGAACTTACTTTTAGTTGTTAAACCACATAGATATATAAGATATATACAGGGTTCTATGGTGAACATCCGCATGCTGCAAAATTTCAATATAAAAGCCAAGAAAAAAATTAATGCACTCTAAAGGTACATACAAGGCCTATCCATGGTCTGTCCACATCCTAAGAGGCTTAAAAGGAAATTTTGTAGTTACCTCACTGCACCTCTTTAACCCAATTCTTTAATTTACCAAGCATGGAGCTCTTGCTACTACACACTGTTTGTCTGCTTAAAATTATTTAAAAAATTGCAGACTAGAAGAAACTAAATGGTGCGTGCTCCACAGACAAAGATTAATTCATGAACTAGTCAGTGAAGGAGCAGCAAAGCACAAACCATGAGATGTCCAGTCAAGATGCAGATCGAGTGGTTAGGTATACAGGTACGCCTATATACTCTATGCTCACGTGTCTTGAATTAGCATATGGAGCGAAAAATAAAAGTTTAAAAAACTAATTTATATTGAGATATTCATTAAAAACATACAATTATGTAATATTAATTCTAAAGCTATCTCAATTGTTCAATCACCAAGGGCTTCTTTTTTAAAAGGACTCCACTGACTGTAGGGTCCCAGGTCAAATAAGAAGGGAATTTATTAACACAAAAAAACCAGTACAAATAAAAAGGATTAACAACATCACTTTCAATGTTGAGATTTCTGCCAAACATTTCTGGATAATAGGAACTGGAAAACAAAACCCCCCACCAGACTCTACGGGGACACTTCACAATAGGTGCGGTGTCTCTCTTTCCCTATGGCCACTCCAAAGGCCTTCTCCTTTTCTGCTCACACTCCAGCTCCATATGGAGAGCACTCGACTCTCCAGACCACCGCCTTCCTCCTCTGAACAGAAAGAGAACAGGACAGGGAACCAGTGCACGACAGGATCCAACAATAAGATTGTCTCTTATGGAGACAAATTAAAAAGGTAACGGTGGCATACCTTTTATAATTTTATATCAGGCAATGTCTCCCTGCTTCTCTATTCTCCTCCTCAAAATAGAGAGCGTGTAGATGAGCATCCGTCTCACTCAGTTTTCCACCTGCAGAAAGGTACTTTCAAACACAGACAAAAGCTGAGTAATCTATCATAAATATACAACCAGCACACTTCCTTTACCTTATTATCAAAATATATTGTTGGCATCCCATAAGTTCAAAATATATATTTCCATAGTAATGTAAAGGAAGCATGCTAGGTTGTTTAGTGGCACTGTTGCTGTCTCTTCTTGTGTGGTTATCATGGTGCAGTTTTTTGCCATGCTTTTTCAGATGCACGGTCCTGACAGAATTCCAAGTACAATCAATCAATCAAACAATCAATCTTTATTTTACCAGAAGAAACACCATTGAAAAAAAAATAATTTACAAAGTGGTCCTGGGTGGACTTTCCATAAAGAACATTGGTAATCATAAGGAGCATAATAAGCATAGAATATAGGCATAGGTGCAATAATACATTAAGGATATACTATGTACAGTATAAACATAGGCGCAAAAAACAATAATTATATACAATATATACATAAAACTACAATTCATAGCAGCTGGCCAAGTGCCACTGAAGGTAGAGGTGCTGGATGCCACACTTCGCACCACGACAGCAACCCAGGTTCAGGGACAGACCTGGGCTGCTGGTGGTTGGAGGGGAGGAGGAGGATCGACCATCCCAATTGATGCTCTTCTCCTCCTGGGGTGGGATCCTGGGGTGCCATCAAGCACCGAATGCCCTTGTGCTGCTCAGTCCTAGATGAAGACCGATCCACACCTTCAATCACCCACCCACCCATGGGCAGACCTGCTGTGTGCAGGCACTCCTAAGAGAGGAGTCAGGAAGGGAGAGATGGGGACAGCCTGACACTCTAGGAGCAGACTCCGTGGAGGTGCTTTCAGGGGTTGATCAGGTCTGAAGGAGTGGAAAGAGAGGGTAGTTAGGCAGGGGAAAAGAAAATACAATTCATAGCCATGTGTTCAAAAGTACATGGTTAAAAAGTGGATAGAAGAACCTGGGTAGTTGAGGTCATGCAGTGGTGGCAAGCTAAAGGGACGGAAGGAAGGGTGCATACCAGACATAGGGGAAGTTGGTAATGAGGGAACTAGGTAGGGAAGGGGTAAGGAAAGTTGAAGGGAGTGGGGAAAAATGTGAGGTCAAATAATACATACAAAAACACAGTTACAGCCTAGAGGGAGACACAGAAGCACAGTTATGGCCTAGAAGGAGAGGAAGATGACTGGTAGCCAGGGAAATGGTTGTCCATTTATAGGATGGGGTACTAGTTCCTAAAGAATCAATTATATGTTTCATCCAATAGGTGATGAAGCAATGTTTTGAAGGATGCCAGACTGACAAATTGCAATAGCTTTAAAGATGTTTGGATACTATTCTAGAGAGAAGGGAGAGAGTAGCTTAAAGAAGAAGTGCCATTCCGAGTTCTGGTCATGGGAGTATCAAGGGTGATGTAGGAATATTTTCAAAGGGAATGGGTCTGCAAGGAGAGAATCCCTGGTTTGGAAATATAATGGGGGATCTTGCCTGTTAGGGCTCGGTAAGTCCATAATACCATATTTTTCAACCTCCTTGCTTTTAGTTATTGCCATCCCTATAGGGAGTAGAGGAAGCAATGGTTTATTTTATATGGCATGATGGTGATGACTCTACATGCTCTGTGATATAGGGTGTCTAGGTTGGAAAGAGAGGTAACAGGGCAATGGCTGTAGATGAGGTTGGTGTAATCAAGGAGGGGAAGGGGGAAGAAAGTTGATTACACTAGTCTAATTTTTGCCTTGAAGGAGAGTAGGTGCTTAATCCTATAGAAAATGCCTAGTCTTTGTCTGATCTTTTTGGTGAGTTCTTCAACATGGGGTGTAAAAGAGAGCCTAATGTTAATCCAGAACCCAAGTTATTTAAATGTATTCACTGACTCTAGTAATTCCCCAATGAGATTAGTGATTTGGGGTCTGTCACCCAAGGAGTGAGTGATTGTAGAATTTGCCTGGGGGAAGAGAAACATGACCTTAGTTTTTTGGGCATTAAGAAGCAGTTTGAGGTGAAGTAGATTGTGTTGCAACAATCAGAATTCTAGTTGTAGGTCAATGCAAGCCTTTTTCAGGGAAGGTTTTTCAATAAAAAGGACAGTATCATCCGTGAAGAGATGTATATGAGCAGAAGGAATATTGAGGTCGATGTCATTGATGTATATTGTAAATGGTAAGGGCCCAAGGATAGACCCCTGAGGAGCTCCTCTCATGAGGGTCTTGAGCGAGGAGCGGTCACATTGAGACTTAACCTGTTGCTGATGACCAGCTAGTTAAGAAGTAAACCATTTGATGAAGGTATCATTTAGGCCAATATTATGAGGCATGTACATAAGGAACTCGTGGTCTACCATATCGAATGCTTTACTTAGGTCTAAGAATAAAGCATATACATGTTTTTTAGTGTCAAGTGCTGTTTGCTAATCATTGGTTACTTTGGTTAGTGCAGTTGTAGTACTTTGGCTGGATCTGAATCCAGATTGCAGGGGGTTCAGTATATTGCATGACTCAAGGAAGTCTCTAATTTGAGAGTTAACTATTTTTTCAAGGAGTTTGAAGAGGGTTGGCAAGTGGGAAATGGGTCTATAATTGTGCAGGTCACTTGGGTTACCTGATTTGAACAATGATATGATGTGTGCTACTTTCCAGTCTTGGGGTATGACCCCTCTGGCAAGGGATTTGTTAAAAAGATGTGTGATGGGGCAGTCAGCACATGGTGTCCAAGCTTCAAGAAGTAAGGGTCGATTTGGTCTGCCCCAGCACTCTTATTTACATTGAGCGCTAACAACTGATCTTCCACCTGCTTGAAGGTGACAGATTTGAAGCAGAAGGCATTAACATGGGAAGCGGCCCTGATGGGGGGAGATAAGGCATCTAAGTTAAGAAGAGAAGTGAGTAATGCATTATCTGGGGGTGTGTCAAATGCAAGACCTGCCATGGTAAAGTGATTATTTAAGAGATTTAAAATATCTTCTTTACTGGAAGTAGATATATTACTGCTGGTGATCTTTTTGGGGAGGATGGGTTGGGGGTCTGTGGCATTGAATTTTTCTCAGTGTCTTCAGAATTTGTTAGGCTCTTTGGTGGTAGAATCCAAAGCAGAGTGAAAATATTTCACTTTTTCAGCGTTGACTAGTTTTGTACAGAGGTTCCTGGAGGCTCTAAAGGCCTCCCAGTCAGAAGGTAATCTAGTTTTCCTTGCCTTTTTCCAGAGGGCATCTATTTTGTGTAGGGCTGTCTTGAGCACATCATTGAACCAGGGGCATGATTATTTCCTAGTTCTGATCTTAACTAATGGTGCATATTTATTAATAACCTTTAATAACAGGGATTTAAACATAGTATAAGCTAAGTCCACTGAGGGAGCTAGGTAAAAGTCTTGCCACCTGATATTACTTAGGTCTGAGAGGAAATGAACACAGTTAAATTGGTGGCAATTTCTTTTATGAATATAGGTGGAAGAGGAATCCGGTTTAGGCAGACTTCTGACACAAGTGATGGCACAGTGATCACTTACGTTGCTAAAGAAAATCCCTTTGTGGGTACAAGTATGAGGTCTGTTGACAAGGATAAGGTCAAGTAGAATACTGTTTGTGGGGTTTTTGATATTGATATGAGTGGCCTCTAAAATTAATTGGGAAAGGCCGAGTAGGTCGTAGAGGGCTTTTAGTGGTGTCGAACAGGAAAAGAATCAGTCCAGGTTCAGCTCACCCATGATGATCAATTCAGTTGTTAGAATCCCAACTGAGGATTGGTGATGCTGCAGCAATTTCAGACCCTCAGAAGGAGGCCTGTAGCAATCAGAGATTGTTAACAATTCGGTAGGGGTAATACAGATCTTGATAGTAAGGCATTCAAATTATCTGGCACAGAGATGGAATTGATTAAAGAGACCAAGAATTTGTCATGCACATATATTGCAAGCCACCTTCCCATCCTATGTCTGTTGGTCCTGAACACATTGTAAGAGGGAATGTTTATGACCTGGCCAGAAGTGTAGGATTTTAGCCATGTTTTGGATATTGCTAAAACATCCAGTTCGGAAAGGCAGACCCAGGCTTGGATAGCTTAAAATTTCCTTAGTAAACTATAAGCATTTATGTAAATAAAACTAAAACATTTTGTGTGTGCTAGATCAGAAGGCACTAAGACTGGAGCCTGGGGACCAGGATAAGAGTATGAGCAGTAATCTCTTGAGAGTACAAAGTAGTACTTTTGAGAACAGTACCCGTGCCCATTTTGACTGTAAAGGGGTAGGTCATATAGTCCGCTGTATGACATAGTTAAAAAGGTGGAAGGAGACATGAAGAACCACCCTGGCAGGTAGTATTTAAGGGGTACAGGTATAGCTGGCAGGTTTTTGATTTTTAAATGGATGGCATCATAAATAATGAATATGAGCCATGGGAAACAGATAGGATGCAGGGACGCTTGAGTGCAAGCTGGAAACATTTGGTGACAAGGTAAAACAAGAGCCCAGGGTGGGAGATATAAGTAACAAAAGACTGATAGCAGAAACAAAGTAAGTACTTAGGATACACATTTTACAAAGCATTATGAAGGTGTACTTTAAGAAATTACAGGAATGCAATTGTATAAAACAAGGATGCACATGTACCCTCTAATTCTAGCAGCAGAAAAGGTAGCAAGGCTGCAAAAATCTACTCTGAGTTCCAGATAGAACACAGTGCAGCTAGAAATTTGAGCTGTATGGTTTTTGGGAGTTAAGCCCTGGTGTAACTAAGTGTACTTATTTTCTAACAGGGAAACGTAGTGTCTGGTAGAAAAAAGGTGAAGCAGGAGGTATCACAGGCAGTATCTTTTGCAGACCTATTTGTTGGGAGATCCATCTAATATTTATGCCAATGAATGAAGGGGGAGAGAGCAGGGAGGAGCTAAGGTGTATTTAATTGTGGCTGGGAGTGAGGGAGGGTGGGTGGGAGAAAATTCAAACTGAAAAGGAGCAAAACACAATAAGAGAGAAAGCTGGGTGGCTATAGAAGCAAGGCAGAGAGCAATAGCCAATGGGAGTGACTCAGGCAGGAAGGCAGGGCAGCCAATGGCAGACAGACCCAGAGCTGCTCAGCCAAATGTAATTTGAAGGCTTGAAAACTGGAAGGAGCTATACCTTGGGTTGTGCACTGGTGGGCTGGTGGGGCAGAAGTGGCAGCCAGCTGGAGGAGCTCCATGCCACAATCATTGGTGGCCTAGGAGGCCGGTCAGGAGCAGCAATCTGAAAAAGGGAAAAGAGAAGAATTAGGTAACAATTAAGGTAGCAGCTGCAGGGTCGGTGCTAAAGATAATCTATGGGTGTGACTGCAGGGAGCACAGACAAAAGAAAAGAGGAGTGAGAGAATCAGATAGCTGCTCAGGGAATGAGAAACAAAGGCAGTTATTAAGTGGGGTGTCTGGCCTATGCGCTGAGGGCATCTAGGTCAGGAACCAAAGGACTCAAGGAGAAACTAAATGGTGGAGTGATAGCAGTAGTGAAAAATGGAGTAAGGGGATATAAGCTTTAGCTGGAAGGAGTAGTAGGAAGGGAAGAAGATATGAGTTCACTCGGCTGAGCCAAGGGCAGGATAAAGGTGGGAAAAAAAATTTAAGTACAAGCAGAAGAGTGAGAAGAGGTTGGAAGGTTAGAAGTGTTCAGAAAGGCAGAGAATAAAATAATTGGAACAAATCTTGCTACTGCAGCTACACTGATTAAAAAATAAATCTAGCAAGGGAAATCTAGCAATGGTGATAAACAGGCTATCTAATTACAGTCATGCTAACTGGCTAACTAAACAAGCAATGTTAAAGGCAGTATAACAAAAACATTTTTGAATAAAACACTTTCTCTGAAAAATTCAAACTGAGAAGGAACAAAACACAGTGAGAGAGAAAGCTGTACAGCCATAGAAGCAAGGCAGAGAGCAAAAGGCAATGGCAGTGAGCCAGGAAGGCAGGGCGGCCAATTGCAGATAGAGCCATAGCTGCTCAGCCCAATGGAGTTCGAATGCTGGAAAGCCAGAAGGAGCCATTCCTTGGGTTGTGCACTGGTGGGCAGGCAGGACAGAATTGGCAGCTGGCTGGAGGAGCACTGTGCCACAGCTACTGGTGGCCAAGGAGCACAATCAGGGGCTGAAATCTTGGGCTGTGCACTTGCTGGCTGGCGGGGCAGAAGTGGCAGTCAGCCAGAGGAGCTCCATGCCGCAGCCACTGGTGGCCGAGGAGCCCAGTCAGGTGCAGAAGTCTTGGGTTGTACACTGGTTGGCTGAAGGGGCAGAAGTGGTGGCTGTCTAAAGGAACTCCATGACACAGTCGCTAGTGGCTGAGGAGCCTGGTACAAATACAGAATGTGAAGATTTGCATTATTAATTATAAGAAGAGATACAGCAAAGTAAAATTCTGCCCGTAAAGTGGATGCAAAGTGGCCACTTCGCATTAGCATTCCACTACTCGAAGTGCCCATTTTAAACCCTTACTTCACCACTTTGCATTGTAGTTATGACTTCACCTTGTGCACTCCACCTTATTCCACTTTAAGGTAAAGTGAGAATTCACAGGAAGCCCACACACGTCACATGGCTTACACAGTGTAGTGTCACATGCTTCAAGCAGGCAGGCAGGAGGTTACAGGCAAAAACATTTTACAACATGGGCTGATTTACACATTTTGCATGGGGTATGACAAATGGCTTTGTTCTGTGAATGGCCGGGAGTGGGGTGTAGACGTATGATGAAGAGGAGTGCACAGGTGACAAGTCCACAAATGAAGTTCTTTTCCCCATTTTACACACAGGGGTTGATGTACCACTTGCACTAGACATACTGCATTGACCATCACCACCACCACCACTGCTACTCTGACCACCACTTAATAAGATTTCTAAATCATAATTCTCACCCTCATCATGCCTGTAGTAATCCTCTGGTGTTATTTCACCACTACTGCAGACATTCTTACTTGGTTTTACACTCATGGAAGGGAAACATGCACAATAAGGCTGATGAGGATGAACGCCCCACTATGGCATTAGCTGTCATCTGGTGCTGGGTCCACAGTGCTATGTGACTGTCCTTAAGATGTGTATGTTGGCCCCCCATGCCAAGATAACTCCCCTTTTCACCTCAACTCATACATGCATGACAAAGCTGGCAGATTGTAACTGACTCATCATTTGCATCTTGGACAAAAAAATTCCAAACAAGGGATTGTGACCCCCAACTTTTAACATGTCCCTGATGCTGCTTATGGGACTCTGTTTTTTTGACCCCTGAAATGGGGGGTGTGCTATAAGATTTTTTTCATGCTGGACACACTTGGACTCCAACTGACCACCACGACTACCTATGATTATTACTGGGTCATCATCATTGGCATCAACAGAAACCACTAAATCACAACTTTTTTGAGGAAGGGGGGATTTAACACCAACAGACCCAGACACAGACACCTTGACTTTCTTTTTCTCCATTTCCCAACATAGGGTCACTAACATCATCATCATATTCATCAACATCATTCGCATCCACATTTTCAGCTTGGATGATGTCATGTGGAGAACATATTCCACCCACAGCATGATCATCATCATCACCCAATATTTTTGAGCCACGCTTAGAATCATTGAATGGCAAAGGCATGACCTCAACAGCGCTGGAAGAAATGTGACACTGTGAGTTATCGTCGCCAGGATCAGAATCATGGTCAGCTGCCATGGGGATGTTAATGGGGAATATGACATCATCTACATTGTCAGTCATAGCTTTAGACTAACTATATTTTTTGAAATGGATAACTTGCCAGAAGTGGAACTTGAGGTAGCAATACTCATGCCAGCAGAAACTGCACTAACACCACCAGCTGGGGCAACATCATATCTGCCAACTATGAGTAAAGCTATAGATTGCACTGTAAATAACATTGATGGAGAAATTCCTTTACTGACATCAGCTATGCACTTCTACGTACTACCATGCCCACAGACAATCTTGACACTGGCAGCAGTGCAATGGCCAGAAACAACTTTGTTTGCACGTCTCTTTGCAGGCATTTTGGGGGATCACTAAGAAAGTTCTAAACAAATTTAGATTTCTGAGCTTTCATTCTGGGCTGGTGGATGTGAAGCCAAAAAGGAAACAACAATTGTGGCTTGCAGATAGAGACTGGGCACTAAACAGATGCAAAAGCACAGATAGATTAAGACTACACTGTGCAATCAAAAAAGATGCAGACACAAAGTCACACCTTAACCAGTGCTCACAAGTCACAATCCAATCTAGAAAAGAATACCTTTTGCCAGTTGGGTGAGGGGTAGTGCACTGCAGTAACAGTCCAAAACCAAGATATCACAAAGCAGTACAAAATCACGCAGGTGTGGTGGATAGCAGGTTCACACTGCTGCAATTACTCTGTGGCATAATAAAAGGTGTCTGATTTGATGGCACGTGTCACACACACACTCACACACACTACAAGTAATGTGTAGCAAATTGAAAAATTCAATAATATAACCAAATCTTTTAAACAAACTGAAATGATGCATTGCTGCACCACAACAGTCAGCAAAAAAATGCAAAGAATTACTGAAAATATTACTGTGTGTACATTGACACAGTTATACAAGAAAAATATAACCAAAACAGAAAGACTGCCTTTTTCTCCCAGTTAATCTACCACCACTACAGATGCACCCCTCTCCCAAAGCACACTTCAAGTGTCTGTCAGTACACAGACTGATTGTTCTAAATTAACATTCAAAATCCACACACAAACAATAAACATTCAATGATATGAGCACAGGAGTATTTTCTACAATCAGTGTACTAAATTTTGAGTAAAGAAAATGGCTCAAAAAGGCTTTTTTAACAGCTTTTATTGGGTTTGAATTGCAGATCTCTGACAGCAAACTGTCTCCAGCTACCACTACACACACACATACAGAACTGAGGCTGTGTAAAACAATCTAGATCCCATGTGACCTGCAATCCCATGAATCACTGTAAAATTCACCTTGGAGCTCAGTAACAAGGCAAAGTGATGTGAAGTACATTAATTTCTATGTACTTTGCTTTAACATTGGTGCAGAAGTGGTTGGGGAAGGCAGAGTAATGCAAAGTCATTGTTATCAATGGACTTCACATTCCTCATTATGATGCAAAATACTTTGCTTCGCATTACGGATTACTTTGTGGACTCCTCATTACTGTGCGAATTGCTTCACGGAGTTAATTTTGGCCATTTTGCCCACCTCTATTTATAAGTCAACAACTCTCCTAAAAGCCATCCCTAGAAAGGATCATTGCAAGATAAGTATAATGTCTGGTAAGAATTCTGCCAGGACATTACTAGTGTGGTTAATGCACATTCTGAGATACTCTAAATATTATATGTTGATAGATTTTAATAATATGGAACATAATCTCCGCCGTAAGCATAGTGTATAGTTTGAGTTGCTGTAGTAATGTGTCATTTTGCAAATCCATTGCACATGCAAATATCATCCACAGAAGAGTTAATTTTCACTTCTATAGGGCAATAAAACCATGACTCTGAAGAAGTGCAATTTCAGGAACAGCAGTGGCCACACAGATGCAACAAAATACTGCCTATCCTCCACTACATGCAAATGCTATTCACAAAGTGAACGTGTACCCTAAGAATCACTAATTGCCTTCTGTTAGAACAAATAAAAGCAATTCTAACCTCCTTCATTTAAAAGTGCAAAACTGTAAAGGGTCATGACTTCTAAGGATAAGACACATACTGGGAACAGTCAAAAAGCACTCAAGGTGAACATAGTTGGCTAAGTGAGAGTTTGACTGAGTAGAAATTGAACGCTCCTGTGCTCAGCTCTACTCTTTTTTGGCAACAAAAAGGCTGGATCTGTATCTTTCTTTTATTTTTGTTCTCATTTTATCAATTGACTTTTTCTGCTTGTATTTGAGATGCTGTTTGATATTTGGTGACCTGATTTCTTGCCCCCTTTGCTGAGTTTTTGCTGTGCACATCCTTCCCCTGACCTCTCCCTTTGCCCTTTGCTCCTCTCCTGCTTTTGTTCAGAAATGTTCTGACCTAGGGGAATTGAGAGAGTTGAGTGTGAGAAGGGTTGATGAAGGCTGGAGGTTGGAGTGTGGTGAGAACTGAGGTTTATTACGGTGCCCAGAGGTCTTAGTATAGGCTCTGAGGTCTTTGCTTTTACAGTACCTTATTACTCTGAAGCCAAAGAAAAGTTGAGCCTACAGGTTGTAATGATTATATTCAATGGCTGGATTCAGATATTTTTGAAATTCAAAGTAATTTTTTTAAATGTTTTATCATTAATCATATCAGACAACGTGGGGCAGTGTCAGCCAGGTGAAACAGAAAAACTTACAAGTCAAAATAATATATTTAGATACAAGTTACAAATAATATCTTACAACTTGTTTTGTGCTGGGCCTTGTGCTCCTCAAGCTTTCACTCATCTTCTTCCATAAAATAAGATAAGATAAGAGCTCTGTTATTTCCAAGCCTGCTGCCTTGGCATTGCTATGACAAGATCATAGTAACTGATTATGCAAATTTGTGCCCCTATAGAAGCAGGCCCAGAGTTCTTAGATATGGGAGTGGACAGTCACAGAGAGCTTCAGTGGTGTATGGACAACTTTTATTTAGCTGTAAGTGCTCACACAGTACACTGAATATTCTAGCAAATATAAATTATACACAGCTAAGAAATCCCTCAATTACTTAATTATATTTTTTTTGTATATCAAATTAAGAAATCAAGCTGAAGTTTTAAGAATTGCATAATGGTCTGAAGCTAAACTGTTAAAGTAGTCTATTTTTTTGTGATTGATTGTAATTGAGCTATTCCTCTATAATTTTGGTATAACCAAAGGTGGAGTAAAACTCCAGATTCTGTGTAATGTTGCAATAAGCCTGAAATTGCACCATATTTGTTTCTTATCATATCAGAGATTTGAAATACTAGGAAGAAGAAGCAGTTCTCATTTGACAGTACTGAAGCTGCTAAAATCTTGATTCAGATGGGAGCTTCTGACTGAGCAAATGGAAGAACTTGTAGCATTCACATTCTTATTTTCATAATTAAAAAGTTTAAATGCATTTCTGAACTTTCTTGTTTTGCCTGCCTGATTACTGTCAGGTACCCTGTTTATTACAAATTATTTTGGAATCAAACGTTTGGTTTTAATAACTTAATTTGGAAGTATAATTTCATTCTATCACTTTAAAACAGACTTTTTATGTTATTGGATGATTGTTATCAAGTCATTGAATATATATAAGAATAATCCAATTAACCTTAAAAAGTAATTAATGTAAAACTTATTTTTTTAAAATGTATTTTTGGACCACTGACAAATTTGGAATAAATTATTTGTTGTACTTAATTTATTCCATTTAAAGCCCTATAAGAAAGGTACATATTTTCCTAGTCTATAATTTCACATCTTAATTTGTCATGAATAATAATATTAAATGGTCTGCTATTGATTTTAAAGTGTCAAGACTCTTTGAGAATGTGCACAAATGGGTAGTTGCCGGACGAGTCACCAGTAGGGAATGTACAGATTCCCTTTACTGATGAGAACCAGGAAGCAGAGGGAAAAGGAAACAGAATGAAAAAAATGAAGATATAAAAATTTTTATGAGGAAAGCATGAAGGTCAACAGAGAATATAAATCAAATATAAACTTAAAAAAACAACTTAAACTAGAGAAGAATGTGCCCCCCCCAAAAAAAAAACAATTCTCTCAGCTGAATCAAGTGGGGACAAGTGGGCAAAAAGATTGAAAAAGAGAGACTCTTTTTAATATAAAATCTGCAGTATTTAATTGAAAACATTTTGTGTTACTAGATATGGAAGTTTGGGAATTTTTCAATAAGGTAGTTTGAACTTTGTGATTTGTAAGTTTTAAACTGTTCTAGTGATATATATATATATATATATATATATATATATATATACACACACATACATACATCAGTTAGGGTTAAAGTGATAAAAGTGTGGAAATGAGAAGGTTAGGGTTGAGACCCTAACCCCCCATCCTCCACAGACCGACAGATGCTGGGGTGTACCATGGGTTGTGAGACACAACTTACACTCCATTCCATGTGTAAACAGTTTGACAAGCTATAGTAAATGAGAATAGGGTGTGAGGCATCTGTCAGTCTGTGGAGGATGGGGTTGTGGGGTTGTGGGGGATTAGGGGCTAAACCCTAATTTCTCATTTCCCCACTGTTGTCACTTTAACCCTAACTGATGCATTAAATTAAGTTGTTTGCAATGAATTTCCTTACTTTTTGAAAAAGTGTAATGCAACTAGTAAATAGCATGTGTTAGTAGGCCCCTTGTTCCCACCAAGGTGCCCATTTCTGCATAATGATATGTGTCTGTGGGAGCATGGGCCCTCTGGGCCCTGCAGTCCTACTTACACATAGCTACAGAGCCATACATAAGCCCTATAGGACAAGGAACCTTTGTAACACTAATTTGCCAATATATCAGGAACTGTAGCAGTTTGAAAAACATTCAAGTGTCATTGTAATCATGCAAGCGTGAACTGCACATGACATACATTGACTCAATCTGTATTTTGCATTGTTTCTGAGATACGGACACCAAAATGCACTGAAAAGGCACCCTTTGGAACCCTTGTCACACTAATTTGCCAATATCTCCATAACCATAGGAAATATGAAAAAAATTCCACTGCTGATGCAATCTATGATTTCCAAACTTGTTTCTGCAGGTTAGTTCACCTGAAAGTGATCTAAACTGCAGGTAGTGAAAAATCCATATCTCACTTTGTTTTCAAGATACAGGCTCTGAAAGGCATCATGGGCATCGCAATGTTATCCTATGGGAAATGTTTCAAGTCTGGAATGTCATAAGTATGTAACCAATACAATTGTTTACGCCAAACCAGTGTACGTCACATCTGTGTGACACCCCCTTTGAACCCTGCAAATTTCAAGCCAAAATTCCTTACCATTTCTCAGCAGTGAATTGGTAAAGTTTTATAAATCCTTGTTGTGAGCTGTTAAAATCCCCATTCGTAAGCTAAATCCCCATTCATGAGGTGACAAAATCCCCATTTGTGAGCTGATCCCTATTCATGAGATAGGGCCATCTGGTCTTCATCTCACAAACAGGGATTTTGCTAGCTCACAAATGGGGATTTGCTCATGAATGAGGATTCTGACAGCTCACAGACCCAGCTGTGCCAGTCCATCCAGCACCCCCAACCTGTCCCCAGCTGGCAACTGGCATAGTCCACCTCTCACTTCCATGGCCAGCCACTGACTGAGTTCAGTAGGAGCACTACTGTAAAGACGCACTCAGAAATTAATTTCTGAGTGTGTCTTTTCAGTACATGCTCCAACTGAACTCAGTCTGTGGCTGGCTGTGGAGGTGAGAAGTGGGCTGTGTCAGTCACTGGCTGGGGATGGGTGGGGGTGCTGGGTGGACTGGCATGTCTGTGTGGGGGGACCACTAGACTACCAGGGCTGGGCTAGGTGTATGCCGCATTGGTGGCAATGACTTGGGGTCAGGGCATGGGTGGGGGGTGACTGTGCTGTCCTGCAGGGCATTATACAATGGGAGATTAGGGTGACGGGAGTGGTGGGCAGCCCAGCGGAGCATGTGATGGAAGTGTCAGGGGACAGGAGGTTTGGGAAGCCCAGCGGGGCACATAATGAAAGTGTCGGGGACAGGAGATGTCGGCAGCCCAGCAGGGCACATACTGGAAACATCATGGGACAGGAGATGTCGGTAGCCCAGTGGGGCACATAATGGAAGCATAGGGGGACAGGAGGTGCAGGCAGCCCTGCTGGGCAGTTGCTGTAGGATACAGGGGCTGGGGGTGTGGGCAGCCCCGCCGGGCTCTTCATGTACACTTCAGGGGGGGGGGTGTGGGCAGCCCTGCAGGGTGCCTAATGTGGCTTGCTGGGCATGGGGGGACTTGCAACCTGTGGTGTACCTGTTGCAGCTTGCAACATGTTCTCCAGGTGTGCCTTCTGTTTGGCATACCTGGCCGCATGTCGTAAGTCGCAGGACTTAGACGCGGAGACCCTGCCCCTTCTAGAATAGGGCACAGGGTTAGTGTCACAGTTGCGGTTGCACAAGTCATGTTTGGCGGTGATTTGCACCAACCTTCTAGAATTGGGCCCCATGTGTGCAATTTATACCATGGGGGTGAGAGCTTTAGGAACATTTTTTCTGTTTCTGTGTATTTTCTGTCATTCTGTGTGTGGTGTGAGTGTGTGTGTGTGCGTGTGTTGCTCTGAATGGACTGGGAGTCAAAAACACAATGTGACAGGTGAATGTGTTTTACAAAGCTAATTGAGTAAGTCTTAGGTTTCAGTGAGAAAGAGAAACTTACAGGTAGCACTGAGAAATATAAACTGCTTTGTGAAGGAGTTTCATTTAGAATTCACGTTATTTTGCAGCTGAGGTCAGCACAGTAATGGACTAGGAGTGCTAGAAATACAATGGGACATAGGTAAGAGTGTTTTGCAAAGCTAATTGAGCAAGTTGCAGCTTCAATGAAAAACAGAAATTGTTTTCTGAAGCAGTTTCATTTCGAATGCAAGTTGCAGTGAAGATATATTCACTCTGATGGCATTTATTCTCACTCTGCTGATGTCATCAAGATTATCCTCACTGCAGTGGAAATAACACAGGATATTCTACTGAGAAATCTCTCACCCCATGGTATGTGTGTGTACACACACTCACATATAAATAGATCGAGATATATATATATATATATATATATATATATATATATATATATTTTCTATGCAAAAACTTTGTTAATGCATCAGTTAGTGTTCTTCTACAGTGAAAAAATGAGAAATTTGATTTTAGGGTTCCCCTTGCACCCCACCCGCCCTCACCAACAGGCATTGGGTGGCTTGGGGCGTCCTAACTCTCACCCCATCCCATGTGTAAACAAGCTGAGGTGGTGCAGGAAAATGGGAGAGAGTTAGGGCTGATGACTGCAATGCACACCAGTGCCAGTTGCAGGCTGGGGATGGGTGGGGGGTGCTGGGTTCACTGACATGGCTGGGTGGGGTGGGGCTACTAGACTACCAGGAAATGGGTGATCATAATTTATTTTATGATGATCGGGGCCTCTAGACTACCAGGGATATGAAGAACTATATAAATTTTATACAGATCGGGGGAGCCGCTATACTACCTGGGATAGGAAGACCATTATTTATTTAATGCACATTGGGGGGGGGGTCACTAGATTACCAGGGATATACACAACAGTATGCATTTTATATAGATCGGGGTGGCCACTAGACTACTAGGGATAAGGAGAACATTATTTTTTGTTTACAGATCAGATGGACCACTAGACTACCAGGAATATAGAAAAAATATTCATTTAATACACATTGGGGGGCTGATAGACTACCAGGGATATGCAGAACATAAAGTTTTTTATACAGATCGGGGGGGCCACTAGACTACCAGGGATATTTAAAACATTATTTATTTTAAACAGATCAGGCAGAACGAAGCTCCCTGAGCAAAACTCACCCTTATTGGACTTCCTAGGGCACCACTGGGCTGAGAAAATTGATTTTTTAATCTGGCCATCTCGTCCCTCACTCACGATCGCGATCAAAGAATCTTGCGATCATAGAATTTGCCGGCTCACGATCAAAGAATTTGCAGGGTCATGACCAAAGAATAAAAACTGTTGTAATTTAAAAAATACAAAGAATTGCAGTAAACTACTGCCATGGTTCATCAGAACGAAGCCCCCTGAGTAAAACCCATACTCATTTGTCTTCCTAGGAAACCCCTGGGCTGAGAAAATGGATTTTTTAATCTGGCCATCTTGTCACTCCCTTGCGATGCATGATTGCAATCAACGAATCTTGCGATCAAAGAATTTGCAGACTCGCGAACAAAGAAAACACATGCTCATGACCAAAGAATAAAAAAATAGCGAAACCCAATTTTTTGATGGATTTAAATAGAACCAATGGCATGCCTAGATAGAACGAAGTCCCCTGATCAAAACCCACCCTCACTTGTGTCCCTTGATCACCCCTAAGCAGAGATATTTGTATATTTATCTCACGATGCAGGATTGCGATCAAAGTATCTTGCGATTAAAGAATTTGCATGCTCGCGATCAAAGATCATTAGCGAGCCACGAACAAAGATTTTTAAAGCTTATAACACTATTTTTTGACTGATTTGGATGAAACCAAAGACATTGCTCAATAGATCAGAGCCTCCTGAGTAAAACCCATCCAAGTTTTACTTCAAGAGCGACCCCTGAGCCGAGATACTTGTGTTTTTCCGATTGGAAAACAAAAACAAGATGGCGGACCTCACGATCAAAGAATTTTGAAAATTCTTGGGGACAAAGATTCGTGAACTGCGAGGCTGCAAATTCTTTGATCACCAGGTGGGACCAGATGGCCAGAACCCCATTCTTTGTTCACAAAACAGACATATAAATTTTCCCATTGACTTATAATGGGAAATTAAAACTGCTATAACTTTTGAATGCCTCAATATTTTTTCACCAAATGAAAAGCAGCATGTTACACCACCAAAGCTCTTTCAAAGGAGCCATCTCACAGAGTGGTACACCATACAACAGCTGTGCAGGGCCACATCCAATATCCCAAAAGCTGCCTCCAAAAATGGATATTTTTGCATTTTTCAGCGTATTCGTACGCAAAGACTGTAAGTCCAACCAAAACAAAATTTGGCAGATCAAGAGATCTACCATGCTCCACTGCGCATACTAAATTTCAGGCAAATCTATTGAAAAGGTCCGAAGTTATTAACGTGTAAACTTTTGAGTTTAATATAGAAGTGTCAAATTAACATAATTTTAGTGGGCAACGAGCCACTATAATATGTGTGTGTGTGTATATATATATATATATATATATATATATATATATATATATATAAAATCTATACAGTCTATGCTTAGTTAATTGAATTCCCTAGTAATTGAAATATTTGAACAACTTTGAACACCTCTTTCTTTTAAGACTGCAAGAGCCTTGTTCAAGTACAATATTTAACAAATCAAGATGACAACTACAGCAACAAAATCAAATTACACACTCTTAATTATGGACCACATAATCAAAACAACTAAAATTTAATTGCAATCCATGGGAGCTACTTAGCAGAACTAAGGGGAAATTATTTAAAACAGCAAAAAATAAATAAGTTGGGCCCCAAAGAATTGAAAGATAAGGTGGACTCAGCCCAGAAACTTGAATTCATGTAAGCTACTTTAGTAGAACTAAGGGGAGATTATTTAAAGCGACAAACAGTAAATAAGAGGGCCCCACAGAATTTAAAGATAAGCTGGATTCAGCCCAGCCAAAAATAGTAAACTTTATGGGGAAATAATGTCAACACCAATGGGGAATATTTCTCGTCCATCACCTATACTATCATCTAAAAATCATCTTAATGAGAAACTGGTTGCTAATCCAGTTAATGCTGGTACTATGAAAATAAAATATCACAAGACTTTGAAGACTTGCACTCTAATTAATTATTTCTAGTTTAACAAAATATAGGGGCAATAAGGGGATAATTGCCCTTTAACTCCCAAAGTTTCCAGCATTCAAAGTTTCTTGGTCCAGAATGCTCTAAGTGGAGAAGACCAATTAAATTCTTCTCTTCCTAAAAACTCCAATATTGCTGCAGTGGTAAATCAATTACTGTCCTTGGATTGAAGGATTTACTGAATGAAAGAGATATGGTGCCTTGAGGTTAGACAGACTCTCAACTTCAGAGTCTAGAGGATATATCTTGAGCTCCACAGAAGCATTTGCCTTTTTCACCAGAGGTTAGTGAATTTCTGTCACCTAAGTTTTCCTGAGAACTTTTTCCCAAGATGGGAGGCTGCTCTGATAACAGATGTAATAATCTGTCTTGGAGCTCCCATCCCCCTTGGAAGAATACTAATTGTCTCTCAAGACTATCTGTTTTCTGATGGACTGTTGAAGTACATTACAGACCCATATAAGGCTAGTGTTGTAATTTTAGATTCTTTATGGGTTCTTAAAGAAGAAATGTTTGGTTTGAGAGCGAGTGTTATGGAAAATCATTTTATGACTAAGCATTTACTTGAAAAATATCCTAAGCACAATCATGAAATAGATGGAAATGGTTCATTTGTGGAAACAATGTAGATGCAAAATTCAAAACCCCAGTAAAAGTCAAACAAAACAATTGTATATAAACAGAGCTCCTTTGTCCTTTCTCTAGGGGCATAGAAATAGAAATTCTTGATTCTTCTATAAGAAATAGGGGGAAAAGTCACAGAAAAAAATTAGTAATGGTAAGGGTTCTAAATAAATAAGATTAAAATCATTTGTCCTAAGAAACACATAGGTAATAAAAGGTCTACACATCAAGATAATCCTAAGGGCAAAGTTAATTTAGGAACCAATTAGAGTGACTGACTTTAGTCAAAAAGAAGTAAATCTAACTAATACAGAGAGATATCAATTACTGAATAATACAAGTAACAGAGACTCAAATGTGACACAACCAGAAACAAATAAAGTTGCAGAGATCTGTTCATAAATATGACTTATTACCTTTAAAGGAATCCAGAAAGATGAAAAAGAGACCTGGGAATCTTTAAAGAAAAGGTTTGAGAATGGAAACTACATCCTTTATTTAGCTAGATATACAGATAAACCAAGATAAGTATTGCTGCCCCTATGTTCAATAGATATAGCAAGGACAATCTGGGATGAGAGGTCAAGTCAGGGTATAGTTGGACTACATAAATAAAGCAATGCACTTAAACATTTTATCTAAAAAAATTAGAAGAACAGCTGATCTTGATTGGGTGTTTACTCACCTGGTAAAGGTGATTGTGTTGGTTGACATCCATGGCACTCCAGACCTTACCTCATGGATTTTAGCCCACCTGATAGGCTAGTGACGCACATGACCTAGGATCAAATTTCTAGACTCCAGGTCCCAGAAGCCCCTGCTTTCCAGTTTGAATCTTCCATAGCTGAAATTAAGGCTACTAATACCACAACATACTTATATATATGATAAACACACACTGAGATGCCTTCTGAAAATTGGCCAGAAGGCCCTTTTTTTCTACCTTTTAATACAAAACTAAGACTCGGCCTCCTAAATGGACGATGATCATCATCCTGCATGACTCAAGAATTTCAATACATAAAACAAACAACACCTTGAGATACCTCTCTGTTTCTTCTTTTGTTCTCTGACCCAGATATTTTCCTGATCACTCTGTGGGAGGGCCGTGGAGTGCCATGGATGTCAACCAACACAATCATCTTTACCAGGTGAGTAAACACCCATTGTGATTGGTTAACCATCCATGGCACTCCAGACCTTACCTCATGGGTTGATAATCAGCAGTACTGTACCCAAGACGGGTGGGACAGGGTGATCTAAGAATGGGAGGAAGAGGAGCAGGCTGCTAACAGAATTCAAGTAGCAAATGGGGTTTGAAACTCATAAAAGTAATCAAACCTATAGTGTCTTGCAAAGGTATGGATAGAGGTCCAAGTGGCTGCCTTATAAATGTCCTCTGTAGAGCGTAGGCCCTTTCTTCCCAGGAGGTAGCGATTGCCCTGGTAGAATGGGCTTTAATACCCCCTTGGGGGGTTAGATTCTTTGCTTTGTAGGTTTCTAAAATAGTCCTCTTGTGCCAGCTCGCTATCTTGGCCTTGGAAGCAGCCCTACCCTGTCGCTGCCCCTTTGATACAATAAATAACCTTTCAGTTTTATGAATGGGCTGAGTTCTAGATATGTACATGGCTAGGGTGCCTCCCATGTCTAAGTGGTGTGGGATGGTTGTGGCCCCTTACATAGATACATTGATACATAGATACATAGATACATAGACAGTGTCAGCAGATAAGGGCCTATGACCCACCTAGTCTGCCCATTTGAGCTTGTAAGTTCAGTTTGTTTTCCTAGAAGTCTGTTTCCCCTTACCCCGCCCTCTAAAATTCCTTTATGTCTATCCCATGCATTCTAAAATCCCGTGATTTTTTCAGCCCTCTCCACTTCCTCTGGCAGGGTGTTCCACTTGTCCACCACCCGTTCTGTGAAGAAATTCTTTCTCATGTTTCCTCTGAATCGTCCTCCTCCAACTTCATCCCATGCCCTCTAGTCCTGAAACATCTTTTTCGCTTAAAATAGTATTTTCCTGCACCCTGTTCCTCCTGTAAGATACTTGTATGTCTCTATCATATCCCTCTCTTCCTCCTCTCCTCCAGGGAGTACATGTTCAGTTCCTTCAACCTGTCTTCATAGGACTTGTGATGCAACCCATGCACCATCTTTGTTGCCCTCCTCTGAACCTTCTGTACCCTGTCTATGTCCTTACGTAGGTATGGTCTCCAGAACTGTACACTGTACTCCAGGTGGGGCCTCATTAGTGTCTTGTATAGCGGAATTATGACCTCCCTTTTCCTGCTGGTGATGCCCCTGCCTATACATCCCAGCATCCTATTTGCTTTACCTGATGCCTTGTCACACTGTTTCCCTACCTTGAGGTCATCAGAGATGACAACCCCAAGATCCCTTTCCTGCTTGGTGCATGCTATATCCTCACCCCCCCAACTGATATATTGTGCCAGGGTTGTGCCTTGTGCTGTATTGGATAGTGTGGGCAACTCGATCGGTTGCTCCTTATGAAAAAGGGATGCGACCTTAGGTTGAATGGCTGGGGCCATTCATAGGTGTACCCCCTGTGGGGTAAATACAGTGTATGGCTCCTTACAGGATACTGCCCCAAACTCACTAATCTTGTGAGCAGAGCAAATGGCCTCAAGGAAAAGGCCTTCAGTCCTGCCCAGAACAGGGTCACCTGACCGAGGGGTTCGAAAAGGCACTGTGCTGAGTGAGTCTAGGATAAGGGTCAAATTCCATGGGGTGATCAGCATCCAGGCCCTGGGGTACAGTACTTCTACTGCTCTAAGGAAGCACCCAGTGTTGGGGTGTGCCCCTGGGCTATGTTGGCCTATGGAGCCAATTGCTGCACTAATGGCAGACAGCTGTACTCAGAGTGAAGAGTGCGATAAGCCCTTATCTACACCCTGCTGCAAGTATAGAGAATAGTAGACATGTCGACCATCTCTGGCTCTCTACCTCTATCCCTGCACCATGCTGCTAAGAAGGACCAATTACTGCCGTAAGTGTATGTGGTGGAAGGTCTTCTAGATTGCAGTAGTGTAGATATCACCGAAGTGTGGTACATAGCTTTCAGCAGTCTCTGCCTCTCAGGAGCCAATCCATTAGCTTCAAGGTCCCCGGTGCGGTTGGTGCATGGGTCCCTGAGTCAGCATGTCCGGTCACTGTGGTTGCCTGCATCTGTCCAGCACCATGCCTACCGACACTGAGAACCAGGCTCAGCATTGCCAGAACAGAGCTACTAGTATGATTTTTCTGTGTGATTGTCAGATCTTGAAAAGAACTTTCTGGAGTACAGGGATGGGTGGAAAGACATATGACCAATCCCGTGCCCAAGACTGGGATAGGGCATCAGTCCACCATGAGTGACGTTTCTTGTATGTGGAGAAGAAGCTCTTCACTTGAGTGTTCTCCACTGTTGCCATGAGGTCCATGTGGATGGGACCCCAGGTCTCCAGTCTGTTGAAATTACTTGGGGTGTAGAAGCCACTCTCCCAGTTGCACCTGCTGGAGACTGAGCCAATCTGCTCATATATTAAGCTTTCCTGCTAGGTGGACTGCGCCAAAGTGTCTGAGGTTGGTTTGGGCCCAGTTCAGGACCCTTGTCACCTCTCTCTCTGCATGGATCTGCTCCTGGTGCCCTCCTGTTTGGCGATGTAGGCTACCGTAACCTGATTGTCAGAGTGAATTAGAACTGATTGACCAGAGATGGATGATTGGAAGGAACTGAAGGTATGATATACCGCTTTTATCTCCAGAATGTTGTTGGGTAGCCTTGCTTCTGTCATGGTCCAATGGCCCTGTGCCAAAAGGGAGTCCAAGTATGCTTTGCATCCCAGGACACTTGCATCTGTTTTGATGGAAATGTATTTGGCCTCCAACGGAACCCCTCATGTGAGGGATTGGCTTGTGGTCCACCAGACTAGTGAGCATCAGATTGTTTCTGGTAGGGGTATCCTGACCTTCAGGTTGCACTCGTTTTGTGAACCCTAGATCAGCGTATATTTCTGTATGATGCATATGCCATCGAGCCCATGCGACCAGGTTGATGCATGATGCCATTCAGCCTGTTATCTGGGCTATTTGCCCTCTAGTTGGAAGGTTGTTGGCCTTCAGTTGGTAGGCTAGGGCCCTCACTGCTTCGACTGTCTTCTGGGATGGTCTGGTCCACCTCTGGGATATGTTTATCTCTGCTCAAAGGGCTTCAGTTTCTGATTTGGCTTCAGATGACCCTTTCTTGATTCACCACCCAGCCGTGTTCCTCAAGGGCTCATACAACCATTCGGGTGACCTGTAGAGAGTGTTCGTTGGACCGAGCTCGGATCATCCAGTCGTCCAGGTACAAAATTAGGTCCACACCCTGTCCTCTTAGTCTGGTGACCAGAACAAGGAAACTTTGGTGAACACCATTGGGACTTAGGTAAGACCAAAGGGTAGTGTCTGGTACTGAAAATGCTGCCCTAGAATAGGAATCGTAGGTATTGCCTGTGACTTGGTCTGCCCCTAGCTGTTTAATACAGCCTTAAAAATACAGAACATAATAGGAGTGTACATGCCCTAGGGTGCTTCAGGTAACACTGACTCTAGAGAGGGTAGTGTGGAGGATGTATAAGTAGCTACAGGTGGGGTTCAGCATGAGGGATCACTATAGTGAGGGACCCCACTTGGAGAAGGCCACTGTGGAGGTCGCTGTGGGGAGGGACCAGCAAGTACTTTGTAAATGCATATGGGGTCACTATGGAGAGGGACCCCATATGAACTTTTGGAATATAAGGTTGCTAGAGAGAGGGACCCCATATGGAGGTAGAGGAGGGCTAGGAGTGGAGGTGAGGAGGACGAGCCAGTAGGTTTCGTAGGCCTGTATAGGAACATTAATTGAACCACTGCTCCTGTTTGTGGCTCAGAGCCTCTAGGTTTTGTTTTCAACCCCCACTATGCAGTATGCCAACCACATTGTATATTTGCCCAGAAAAAAATTATATATAGCGCCTCAATCCCAACATTCTACTTGAAGTAGTTCTCCAATCCTTCTGTGGCTATTCTCTCTACCTTGGAAGGATTTTTTTCCTTTTTTTTTCCAAGAAAAACTAGCACTCATTTTTTCCAGGGCCATGCACTGAGAGAAAAAAGTATCAAGTGGCCATGAGCCCTAGGAAGGGGCGAACTGCTGAGAGATTGTAACAGGACTCTTTATATCCAGTGGTCCAGCTTTTCTTTCCTGAGCTACCTTCTTTTACTTTTACTGGGAAGAGAAGGCGTACAACCCCCCCAACACTAGGCCTGGGGGCCAGAAGTAGTCCGCAAGAACCATGCGGCCGAAAGGAGCGTGGGGGAGATGAGTAAAACATTCCAGGATGAAAAAGGCTCCCTTGCAATGGGGATTCTGTGAAAAATAGCTGTACTGATTCAAGGGGATGCTGTCCTTTTGAAAGGCAGGTCCAACCAAGATACCGATACCATGCACCAGGGGGAGGGGGAGGAGCACCATGCGGAGCTCAGCAGAAGGACAGAGGCCTTGTAGCGTAAACTGCTCCCTAGCTTGAGATGCAAGTGAAAATGAGCTCACAAAGGAGATCTCCCCTTTTTTCCAATTGTAAGGGGCAAGAGCTTAGCCACTCACTCACATGTCAACCGAGTGAGTGGAAGATTAGGGAGCAGCCTGGTGTGAGCTGTGCTAAGTGCGCAAGGCAGGAAGGGAGCAGTTGGACACCAGAACCATGAACAGACCTGGGGAGGGCAAACCCTTTCCCCTTACTAGGAAACAGGAAGAAATGTGGGGCAGAAAACTGCAATAACCTCAGCAACACATTATTAGTTTGCAGAATATCTTGCTAGGCTTGAAGTAAGGCAGAAAGGAACCCAATAATTTGCAAATAGGTCAGAGAGGCCAAAGTAGAAGTGAATTCTAATTAAACACATCAGAAACCATTACAAAAAACTTACTGGCTTTAACTTCTTAGTCAAAACACCGAGAAATATATTAATAAATGATAATGCTGGCATTAAACCTTGTTAGCAAGGAAACCATTATGCTGAAGGAATCACTTACCCTTAGGGAGCTATATTAAGAGTGATGGGAAAAAACACACACAAAACGCTGCAGCCGAGATGGCCACCAGAGATATATTATCCTCATCATGGAGGCATGTGGGGCATTTGACTTGCTCAGGGTCACATAGTATGCAAGTGGAAGCTGTGGGATTCAAACCCAGGTCTGGTCTGCTTGATGTCACCAGATTTACAGCTCAGAGCCTGAAAACCACTGTGCTATACTGCCTTGAGGTCTCGCGTTTATGGGGCATCAGATTGAATTTCCTTGCCCTCACTATCTATGGAGAGAGACGACAAAAAAGGTGGAAGGATCGTTAAGACCACAGAAGTGGTGCTCTTCTGGGGAAGACTGGATGCACCAGCAAATGAGGCTGGTACTTTCTCTGCCAAAAACACTAGAAGTACTCTATGAGGCGTGCGAGCCCCCCCAGGGGTGAATTTGCAGTGCTGCAAGAGGCCCCCTCAAGTGAGCGACTGCATCGCTCCGGGTCTAAGGAAAGGCTAGCAGCCTATGGAGGCCCCTTCCAAAATGGTGGCCCAGTTTGACAAAATGGTGGCCCCAATTTCAAAATGGTGCCCAACTAGAGATGAAGGTGTAATCCTTCCTGACACCGACAGGGCTGCTGTAGGTAGGTGCCCTGAGGTGCAGAAAATGGGAGCCAGAAAGATAGGTAGGCCGCTGGAAAGGGGCCTGAACCGGCCGGACTGAGGGCTGGATTAGGCTGGCTGCTGAGAGAGGGGCCCGGGCCTATTCTTGGATATCCCCGGCATCAGGGTACTGAATATACTGGACAAAAGAAAGGGTAGATCTGGATTTCTTGTGGCCATGGCACCTTGTGGCTTCCACTTGGGAGGAGATCCCACTAAGGGCTGTGACAAGAGTTGCCTTTATTCCTTCGTACTCTGTTGAAGCACCTCTGATCTTGATATGCTTAGGGACATACAGTAATGCAAGTGGGACAGTAGGATTCAAATCCAGGTCTCTCGGTTTCTAGCTTAGAGACTTAAACCACTGCACTATACTGCCTGGTAAGCAGGAAGATTCTCACCCCCCCACTGCAGACTACGGATTATGGGAGACAGCTGGTGTCTGATCCCCAGAGGTATTCTCCCTCTTTCATATTCTCTCCTTTGAAAAAACAATGAAAAAATGATAAAAGGAGCACCTCTTATTCTCTCTCTCTCTCCTTCTCCATTGGCTGATGTTTAAAACCGAAGCTGCTCCCGACACAACTGGGCAGAATGCAGTAGTCGGGAGACTGAAAGGGAGAGGAGCGAGAGAAGAAATGATAGAGGAGAGGTGAGGTCGAGCCGATCCTTAGACACAACGTGTCAGATGCCTGGGCGAATGCAGTCGCATCACGCATCTCGCATGCAAACGAGCCGCCATAAAAGGCGGCAACCAGCTGAGATAGTGAAGGATTCCTGCTGTTTCTGTCTCCTTCAGGTAGCGAGATAAAGGAGCGAGGAAGGGGGGTAGCGAGGGGCCACACCACACTCGGCTAGCCTAGAATTGGGGGGGGACTAGGCGAGGGTGTGCTTCATGAGTGCTGCTCGTGGTGAGCTAGGCAGATGTACCAGAGGGGAACAGTGAAGGCCTGAATCAACTAATCCCCAAAAAAGATCTCTCACACCACAGCAACATAAGTGAAAATGGCACGATGCATTAAACAATTCTAACTTATTAATATTAACCAAATGGCAGGATGCAATAAAGAAATCTAGAATCTAGAAGCCATTTGTTCCAATCTCATAATCTAATGTCCCAAATGCTGGAGACACCAAGCAACAAAACACAAAGCCAAGGCTGGCCCCGAAAGACCAGACCTCTACCATTGCACTGCATCAGAAAGAAATACTCTACCTAATTTCTTTTGTTTGAAACTTCATACAGTATAAACTGATAACAAAGGCTGTCTTAGGCAGGCTCAGATGCTATGTAAATTAGCACTATATTTTTATTTTCTTTCCTGTGGAAACACAGGCCTACTTTTTCCTGGCTCAATTACAGGGACTCCTGGAGTGCTTGTAGCCTGATCTGATGCACAGTTTGAACTGGAGAGCAGGGGCTTCTGGGACCTGGGGTCTAGAAATTTGATCCTAGGTCATGTTCTTCACTAGCTTATCAGGTGGGTTAAAACCCATGAGGTAAGGTCTGGAGTGCATGGATGGTCAACCAATCACAATGGAAATAGTCTGCAGACAGAAATATGTTCTACAGTTCAGGGTATACAGTGTAATGAAGTGAAATGGAAGGAACATTACAAAAAAAAGATAAGTTAATTTCTAATGAGATAATGGCCAAAATAAACTTTTGTACTGATTTACCTATAGGTCTTGATGTGAAACCCTTAACCCACAATCAGCATTGTAAATTTTTCAACCTTCCACAGTCTTCTGCCTGGCAACAGATGTTAGACAAAATTATGATGGATCCATTTATGGCTATTCCTAATGAAGCAAACTCAAGTAACTGCAATTTACAATGAATGTCAAAGCCCTTAACTATGTTTGTTTGGGAAATCCAACAAAATGAGCTAATCAAGAAAACTAAGAGGATGATCTTTGAATTCCTTAATGGAGTTTGCCCTTTAAGGGGCAGACCAGTTTTTTTTATTTTTTTTATTTAGTTGTTTAACCAGGAGTAGCACACTAAGCTGAAAGCTTTTTTTACAGGAGCGACCTGGGAGCAGAGAGAAGTTATGTGATTTGCTTAGGGTCACACAGTATGCAAGTGGAAGCTGTGGGATTCAAACCAAGGTCTGGTCTGCTGGATGTCACCAGATTTGCAGCTCAGAGCCTTAAACCACTACACTATACTGCCTCCGGTTGTCCTGGTTCACCCCTTCTCTTTCCATTAGGATGGTTGTGCTCAGAAGGGGAGGGGGGAAGGAAGGGGTGGGGGCAGGGGATAGCACAATGGCCAGGCAACAGGAAGAGGAAGGGCAAATAGAGGTACATAATGGACAGCACAGGGGGTTTCAGACACTTTTTGCAGGAGTTTTGATTCATAAGAACTGCAGCACATCAGATTGGCTGTTTTGTTTGGAAGGTTTGTGCAATCAAGTTACAGCAGGTAAGGTAGCAGCTACAACATGTTAAAAAAAAGAAAGGAAAAAATATATAAATGTATTGTCTATATATGTAATACTTGAGGTCAGCATCTGTTGGCAATGGAATTGATGCAGAAGTTTGTTGCCAGCACTGGCTGAAGAATTCTTTATGAGGCTTAATGTTTACGCGCAGATTGTCTAGGGTGTGGTAGAAATAGGCTTTGGGGGCTGGGGAGGCCCCCACTGCTGGTTTGAGTAAATGTGGCTTGTAGTTAATGAGAGCAGAGTTGGAAGTTGCTTGTTTGGTCTGCTCTGGACTTCCAGTCGTGAGGCGAAGGGTTTGAGACAGGAGAGGCATTTGAAAAAGTGCGTGAGACCAAAGGAAGGGCTGTTCAGTTGGAAAGCGGTGTTATGTGGTAGGGAAACTGGTTTGTCTAGAAGCTGGCTGACCTAGGGCTGCACGGGGGCCTTGGAATGAATGGTGGTGGGGAAGTGGCGTTAGGCGAGGGGAACAGGAAGCCTTAAGCCTGCCAGGCCTTGTTTGTATTGGGCGGTTCCCCAAAAATGGGTCAAGAAGCAACCAATTCCAAGGAGATCCTTTCCTTGAGGCTTCACGTAGCCTCACACATGCCAGTATGACCACATGGCTGAAAGCAGACCCCTCCCCACCCCACAAGCCTCGCGGCTACCTCCTCGTGTCCGCAGGAGGAGACTACACCCTCCCCCATCTCTGCTAGGGTTCTCTGGTTTCCCACATCGAGAAGGCAACTCAGGGGGCCAGCAGCATTCTTGCTGCCTCATCAGGACAGCGCGGGAGAGCCACTCGGCCGAAAGGGCCCAGGCGGATGGGTAGAAGAATGCTGCAATGCCATAGTGGCAGAAAAGGGTAAAAGCACTGCAGACCAGAACACAAGGGGACAGGCGATTAAGCTGAGGAACCAGGATGGCAAGGAGGGCTGAAGCAAGGCCTAGCGGGGGTCAACGAGCGGACGTGCAGCATGACATCGCATCTAAGGTTAGGAAAAGCAAGCAGCAGCTAGACCAGTTTTCTGAAGCAGGGGAAGTTGCCTTAGTGGGAAGATGTTTGTTTGGTCGGGATACTGGAGCAGGGTCTCTCAGAAAGAAGTGATGGGAGGAAGGCATGTTGGTGCCACGAGGTAAGGAAGCAAGCTGGAGGCCTGATACTGAAGCGCCTGGCCATGTGGCATGATGTCACACACCAGGAGGGCTGAAGCAACATAAGGGGCCCCAAGACAATGTTTTTTACTCTGGGCAGGGATCGATAAGGGGAAGAAGGGATCAGGCCATGGAGGGAGATAGTGGCATAGAATGGGGGGATGCAATTTGGGAATAGACCAGCACCCAGCACCCAGTGGGAGAGCTGGGGGGGCAGAGCATGGGAAGCGGTATGGAGAGGCCTGGGAAGGCTTAGCAGCCATAACATGGCGAGGCAGGCCAGGGGAGTGGTGTTAGGCCTGGATAGCCACAAGAGGCAACGTTTTTTAGCATTTTTGAGGCCTGGGGAGGGGGGGCATATATATATATATAAAAAAAGTACAAGGCACCATTGGCCGACTGTCCCTCTTGAAATATGGGACTGGGTCATACGGGAGTATTATGGGACTACGTTGTTTAACAGAATTTCGTTTTCCTAATATCCTTAATATCTCCTATAAGAAAGGCACATATTTTCCTAGTCTATAATTTCACATCTTAATTTGTAATGAATAATAATATTAAATGGTCTGCTATTGATTTTAAAGTGTCAAGACTCTTTGAGAATGTGCACAAATGGGTAGTTGCCGGACGAGTCACCAGTAGGGACTGTACAAATTCCCTTTACTAATGAGAACCAGGAAGCAGAGGGAAAAGGAAACAGAATGAAAAAAATGAAGATATAAAAATTTTTATGAGCAAAGCATGAAGGTCAACAGAGAATACAAATCAAATATAAACTTAAAAAAACAACTTAAACTAGAGAAGAATGTGCCCCCCCCAAAAAAAAAAAACAGTTCTCTCAGCTGAATCAAGTGGGGACAAGTGGCCAAAAAGATTGAAAAAGAGAGACTCTTTTTAATATAAAATCTGCAGTATTTAATTTAAAACATTTTGTGTTACTAGATATGGAAGTTTGGGAATTTTTCAATAAGGTACTTTGAACTTTGTGATTTGTAAGTTTTAAACTGTTCTAGTGATATATATATATATATATATATATATGTATATATATATATATATATATATGCACACATATATACATCAGTTAGGGTTAAAGTGATAAAAGTGTGGAAATGAGAAGGTTAGGGTTGAGACCCTAACTCCCCATCCTCCACAGACCGACAGATGCTGGGGTGTACCATGGGTTGTGAGACACAACTCTCACTCCATTCCATGTGTAAACAGTTTGACATGCTACAGTAAATGAGACTAGGGTGTGAGGCGTCTGTCAGTCTGTGGAGGATGGGGTTGTGGGGAGGTGGGGGATTAGGGGCTAAACCCTAATGTCTCATTTCCCCACTGTTGTCACTTTAACCCTAACTGATGCATTAAATTAAGGTGTTTGCAATGAATTTCCTTACTTTTTGAAAAAGTGTAATGCAACTAGTAAATAGCATGTGTTAGTAGGTCCCTTGTTCCCACCAAGGTGCCCATTTCTGCATAATGATATGTGTCTGTGGGAGCATGGGCCCTCTGGGCCCTGCAGTCCTACTTACACATAGCTACAGAGCCATACATAAGCCCTATAGGGCAAGAAACCTTTGTAACACTAATTTGCCAATATATCAGGAACTGTAGCAGTTTGAAAAACATTCAAGTGTCATTGTAATCATGCAAGCGAGAACTGCACATGACATACATTGACTCAATCTGTATTTTGCATTGTTTCTGAGATACGGGCACCAAAATGCACTGAAAAGGCACACTTTGGAACCCTTGTCACACTAATTTGCCAATATCTCCATAACCATAGAAAATATGAAAAAAATTCCACTGCTGATGCAATCTATGATTTCCAAACTTGTTTCTGCAGGTTAGTTCACCTGAAAGTGATCTAAACTGCAGGTAGTGAAAAATCCATATCTCACTTTGTTTTCAAGATACAGGCTCTGAAAGGCATCATGGGCATCGCAATGTTATCCTATGGGAAATGTTTCAAGTCTGGAATGTCATAAGTATGTAACCAATACAATTGTTTACGCCAAACCAGTGTACGTCACATCTGTGTGACACCCCCTTTGAACCCTGCAAATTTCAAGCAAAATTCCTTACCATTTCTCAGCAGTGAATTGGTAAAGTTTTATAAATCCTTGTTGTGAGCTGTTAAAATCCCCATTCGTAAGCTAAATCCCCATTCATGAGGTGACAAAATCCCCATTTGTGAGCTGATCCCTATTTGTGAGATAGGGCCATCTGGTCTTCATCTCACATACAGGGATTATGCTAGCTCACAAATGGGGATTGGCTCATGAATGAGGATTCTGACAGCTCACAGACTCAGCTGTGCCAGTCCACCCAGCACCCCCCACCTGTCCCCAGCTGGCAACTGGCACAGTCCACCTCTCACTTCCATGGCCAGCCACTGACTGAGTTCAGTAGGAGCACTACTGTAAAGACGCACTCAGAAATTAATTTCTGAGTGTGTTTTTTCAGTACACTCTCCAACTGAACTCAGTCTGTGGCTGGCTGTGGAGGTGAGAGGTGGGCTGTGTCAGTCACTGGCTGGGGATGGGTGGGGGTGCTGGGTGGACTGGCATGTCTGTGTGGGGACCACTAGACTACCAGGGCTGGGCTGAGTGTATGCCGCATTGGTGGCAAGTGACTCAGGGTCAGGGCATGGGTGGGGGTGACTGTGCTGCCCTGCAGGGCATTTTGCAATGGGAGATTTGGGTGACGGGAGGTGTGGGCAGCCCAGCGGGGCATGTGATGGAAGTGTCAGGGGACAGGAGGTTTGGGAAGCCCAGTGGAGCACATAATGGAAGTGTCAGGGACAGAAGATGTCGGCAGCCCAGCAGGGCACATACTGGAAACATCATGGGACAGGAGATGTCGGTAGCCCAGTGGGGCACATAATGGAAGCATGGGGGACAGGAGGTGCAGGCAGCCCTGCTGGGCAGTTGCTGTAGGATTCAGGGTCTGGGGGTGTTGGCAGCCCTGCTGGGCTCTTCATGTTCACTTCAGGGGGGCTGGGGGTGTGGGCAGCCCTGCAGGGTGCCTAATGTGGCTTGCTGGGCATGGGGGGACTTGCAACCTGCGGTGTACCTGTTGCAGCTTGCAACATGTTCTCCAGGTGTGCCTTCTGTTTGGCATACCTGGCCGCATGTCGTAAGTTGCAGAACTTAGACGCGGAGACCCTGCCCCTTCTAGAATAGGGTACAGGGTTAGTGTCACAGTTGCAGTTGGCACAAGTCATGTTTGGCGGTGATTTGCACCAACCTTCTAGAATTGGGCCCCATGTGTGCAATTTATACCATGGGGGTGAGAGCTTTAGGAACATTTTTTCTGTTTCTGTGTATGTTCTGTCATTCTGTGTGTGGCGTGAGTGTGTGTGTGTGTGCGTGTGTTGCTCTGAATGGACTGGGAGTCAAAAACACAATGTGACAGGTGAATGTGTTTTACAAAGCTAATTGAGTAAGTCATAGGTTTCAGTGAGAAAGAGAAACTTACAGGTAGCACTGAGAAAGATAAACTGCTTTGTGAAGGAGTTTCATTTAGAATTCACGTTATTTTGCAGCTGAGGTCAGCACAGTAATGGACTAGGAGTGCTAGAAATACAATGGGACATAGGTGAGAGTGTTTTGCAAAGCTAATTGAGTAAGTTGCAGCTTCAATGAAAAACAAAAATTGTTTTCTGATGCAGTTTCATTTAGAATGCAAGTTGCAGTGAAGATATATTCACTCTGATGGCATTTATTCTCACTCTGCTGATGTCATCAAGATTATCCTCACTGCAGTGGAAATAACACAGGATATTCTACTGAGAAAGCTCTCACTCCCATGGTACGTGTGTGTACACACACTCACATATAAATAGATCGATATATATATATTCTATGCAAAAAACTTTAATGCATCAGTTAGTGTTCTTCTACAGTGAAAAAAATGAGGAAATTTGATTTTAGGGTTCCCACCCCTTGCACCCCACCCCGCCCTCACCAACAGGCATCAGGGTGTGCGTTGGGGCCATCGGCCCTAACTCTCACCCCATCCCATGTGTAAACAAGCTGAGGTGGTGCAGTGTGGGAAAATGGGGAGAGAGTTAGGCTGATGACTCCAATGCACACCAGTGCCAGTCGAGGCTGGGGATGGGTGGGGGTGCTGGGTGCACTGACATGGCTGGGTGGGGGTGGTGGCCACTAGACTACCAGGAAATGGGTGATCATAATTTATTTTATGATGATCAGGGGGCCTCTAGACTACCAGGGATATGGAGAACTATATAAATTTTATACAGATTGGGGGAGCCGCTATACTACCAGGGATAGGAAGACCATTATTTATTTAATGCACATTGGAGGGGTCGCTAGATTACCAGGGATATACACAACAGTATTCATTTTATATAGATCGGGGTGGCCACTAGACTACTAGGGATAAGGAGAACATTATTTTTTGTTTACAGATCAGATGGACCACTAAACAACCAGGAATATAGAAAAAAAAATTTTTAATACACATTGGGGGGCTGATAGACTACCAGGGATATGCAGAACATAAAGTTTTTTATACAGATTGGGGGGGCCAATAGACTACCAGGGATATTTAAAACATTGTTTATTTTATACAGATCAGGCAGAACGAAGCCCCCTGAGCAAAACTCACCCTTATTGGACTTCCTAGGGCACCCCTGGGCTGAGAAAATTGATTTTTTAATCTGGCCATCTCGTCCCTCACTCACGATGCACGATCGCGATCAAAGAATCTTGCGATCATAGAATTTGCCGGCTCACGATCAAAGAATTTGCAGGGTCATGGCCAAAGAATAAAAACTGTTGTAATTTAAAAAATACAAAGAATTGCAGTAAACCACTGCCATGGTTCATCAGAACGAAGCCCCTGAGTAAAACCCATACTCATTTGTCTTCCTAGGACACCCCTGGGCCGAGAAAATTGATTTTTTAATCTGGCCATCTTGTCCCTCCCTCGCGATGCATGATTGCAATCAAAGAATCTTGCGATCAAAGAATTTGCAGACTCGCAAACAAAGAAATCGCATGCTTGTCACCAAAGAATAAAAAATACTGAAACCCAATTTTTTGATCGATTTAAATAGAACCAATGGCATGCCTCGATAGAATGAAGTCCCCTGATCAAAACCCACCCTCACTTGTGTCCCTTAATCACCCCTAAGCCGAGATATTTGTATATTTATCTCACGATGCAGGATTGCGATCAATGAATCTTGCGATCAAAGAATTTGCATGCTCGTGATCAAAGATCATTACCGAGCCACGAACAAAGATTTTTAAAGCTTATAACTCTATTTTTTGACTGATTTGGATGAAACCAAAGACATTGCTCAATAGATCAGAGCCTCCTGAGTAAAACCCATCCAAGTTTTACTTCAAGAGCGACCCCTGAGCCGAGATATTTGTGTTTTTCCGATTGGAAAACAAAAACAAGATGGCGGACCTCACGATCAAAGAATTTTGAAAATTCTGTTGGACAAAGATTCGTGAACTGTGAGGCTGCAAATTCTTTGATCACTAGGTGGGACCAGATGGCCAGAACCCCATTCTTTGTTCATAAACCAGACATATAAATTTTCCCATTGACTTATAATGGGAAATTAAAACTGCTATAACTTTTGAATGCCTCAATATTTTTTCACCAAACAAAAAGCAGCATGTTACACCACCAAAGCTCTTTCAAAGGAGCCATCTCACAAAGTGGTACACCATACAACAGCTGTGCAGAGCCACATCCAATATCCCAAAAGCTGCCTCCAAAAATGGATATTTTTGCATTTTTCAGCGTTTTCGTACGCAAAGACTGTAAGTCCAACCAGAACAAAATTTGGCAGATCAAGAGATCTACCATGCTCCACTGTGCATACCCAGTTTCAGGCAAATCTTTTGAACAGGTCCAAAGTTATTAACGTGTAAACTTTTGAGTTTAATATAGAAGTGTCAAATTAACATAGTTTTAGTGGCGCAACCGAGCCACTATAATATGTGTGTATATATATATATATATATATATATATATAATATATATATATATATATATATATAATCTATACAGTCTATGCTTAGTTAATTGAATTCCCTACTAATTGAAATATTTGAACAACTTTGAACACCTCTTTCTTTTAAGACTGCAAGAGCCTTGTTCAAGTACAATATTTAACAAATCAAGATGACAACTACAGCAACAAAATCAAATTACACACTCTTAATTATGGACCACATAATCAAAACAAATAAAATTTAATTGCAATCCATGGGAGCTACTTAGCAGAACTAAGGGGAAATTATTTAAAACAACAAAAAATAAATAAGATGTGCCCCAGAGAATTGAAAGATAAGGTGGACTCAGCCCAGAAACCTGAATTCATGGAAGCTACTTTAGTAGAACTAAATGGAGATTATTTATAGTGACGAACAGTAAATAAGAGGGCCCCACAGAATTTAAAGATAAGCTGGATTCAGCCCAGCCAAAAATAGTAAACTTTATGGGGAAATAATGTCAACACCAATGGGGAATATTTCTAGCCCATCACCTATACTATCATCTAAAAATTATCTTAATGAGAAACTGGTTGCTAATCCAGTTAATGCTGGTACTATGAAAATAAATTATCACAAGACTTTGAGGACTTGCACTTTAATTAATTATTTCTAGTTTAACAAAATATAGGGGCAATAAGGGGATAATTGCCTTTTAACTCCCAAAGTTTCCAGCATTCTAAGTTTCTTGGTCCAGAATGCTCTAAGTGGAGAAGACCAATTAAATTCTTCTCTTCCTAAAAACTCCAATATTGCTGCAGTGGTAAATCAATTGGGTATTACTGTCCTTGGATTGAAGGATTTACTGAATGAAAGAGATATGGTGCCTTGAGGTTAGACAGACTCTCAACTTCAGAGTCTAGAGGATATATCTTGAGCTCCACAGAAGCATTTGCCTTTTTCACCAGAGGTTAGTGAATTTCTGTCACCTAAGTTTTCCTGAGAACTTTTTCCCAAGATGGGAGGCTGCTCTGATAACAGATGTAATAATCTGTCTTGGAGCTCCCATCCCCCTTGGAAGGATACTAATTGTCTCTCAAGACTATCTGTTTTCTGATGGACTGTTGAAGTACATTACAGACCCATATAAGGCTAGTGTTGTAATTTTAGATTCTTTATGGGTTCTTAAAGAAGAAATGTTTGGTTTGAGAGCAAGTGTTATGGAAAATCATTTTATGACTAAGCATTTACTTGAAAAATATCTTAGCACAATCATGAAATAGATGGAAATGGTTCATTTGTGGAAACAATGTAGATGCAAAATTCAAAACCCAGTAAAAGTCAAACAAAAACAATTGTATATAAACAGAGCTCCTTTGTCCTTTCTCTAGGGGCATAGAAATAGAAATTCTTGATTCTTCTATAAGAAATAGGGGGAAAAGTCACAGAAAAAAATTAGTAATGGTAGGGGTTCTAAATAAATAAGATTAAAATCATTTGTCCTAAGAAACACATAGGTAATAAAAGGTCTACACATCAAGATAATCCTAAGGGCAAAGTTAATTTAGGAACCAATTAGAGTGACTGACTTTAGTCAAAAAGAAGTAAATCTAACTAATACATAGAGATATCAATTACTGAATAATACAAGTAACAGAGACTCAAATGTGACACAACCAGAAACAAATAAAGTTGTAGAGATCTGTTCATAAATATGATTTATTACCTTTAAAGGAATCCAGATAGATGAAAAAGAGACCTGGGAATCTTTAAAGAAAAGGTTTGAGAATGGAAACTACATCCTTTATTTAGCTAGATATACAGATAAACCAAGAGAAGTATTGCTGCCCCTATGTTCAATAGATATAGCAAGGACAATCTGGGATGAGAGGTCAAGTCAGGTATAGTTGGACTACATAAATAAAGCAATGCACTTAAACATTTTATCTAAAAATTAGAAGAACAGCTGATCTTGATTGGGTGTTTACTCACCTGGTAAAGGTGATTGTGTTGGTTGACATCCATGGCACTCCAGACCTTACCTCGTGGATTTTAGCCCACCTGATAGGCTAGTGACGCACATGACCTAGGATCAAATTTCTAGACCCCAGGTCCCAAAGGCCCCTGCTTTCCAGTTTGAATCTTCCATAGCTGAAATTAAGGCTACTAATACCACAACATACTTATATATATGATAAACACACACTGAGATGCCTTCTGAAAATTGGCCAGAAGGCCCTTTTTTTCTACCTTTTAATACAAAACTAAGACTCGGCCTCCTAAATGGACAATGATCGTCATCCTGGATGACTCAAGAATTTCAATACATAAAACAAACAACACCTTGAGATACCTCTCTGTTTCTTCTTTTGTTCTCTGACCCAGATATTTTCCTGATCACTCTGTGGGAGGGCCGTGGAGTGCCATGGATGTCAACCAACACAATCATCTTTACCAGGTGAGTAAACACCCACTGTGATTGGTTAACCATCCATGGCACTCCAGACCTTACCTCATGGGTTGATAATCAGCAGTACTATACCCAAGACGGGTGGGACAGGGTGATCTAAGAATGGGAGGAAGAGGAGCAGGCTGCTGACAGAATTCAAGTAGCAAATGGGGTTTGAAACTCATAAAAGTAATCAAACCTATAGTGTCTTGCAAAGGTATGGATAGAGGTCCAAGTGGCTGCCTTATAAATGTCCTCTGTAGAGCGTAGGCCCTTTCTGCCCAGGAGGTAGTGATTGCCCTGGTAGAATGGGCTTTAATACCCCCTTGGGGGGTTATATTCTTTGCTTTGTAGGTTTCTAAAATAGTCCTCTTGTGCCAGCTCACTATCTTGGCCTTGGAAGCAGCCCTACCCTGTCGCTGCCCCTTTAATACAATAAATAACCTTTCAGTTTTATGAATGGGCTGAGTTCTAGATAGGTACATGGCTAGGGTGCCTCCCATGTCTAAGTGGTGTGGGATGGCTGTGGCCCCTTGTGCTGTATTGGATAGTGTGGGCAACTCGATCGGTTGCTCCTTATGAAAAAGGGTTGCGACCTTAGGTTGGATGGCTGGAGCCATTCATAGGTGTACCCCCTGTGGGGTAAATACAGTGTATGGCTCCTTACAGGATAGGGCCCCCAAGTCACTAATCTTGTGAGCAGAGCAAATGGCCTCAAGGAAAAGGCCTTCAGTCCTGCCCAGAACAGGGTCACCTGACCGAGGGGTTCGAAAGGCACTGTGCTGAGTGAGTCTAGGATAAGGGTCAAATTCCATGGGGTGATCAGCATCCAGGCCCTGGGGCACAGTACTTCTACTGCTCTAAGGAAGCACCCAGTGTTGGGGTTTGCCCCTGGGCTATGTTGGCCTATGGAGCCAATTGCTGCACTAATGGCAGACAGCTGTACTCAGAGTGAAGAGTGCGATAAGCCCTTATCTACACCCTGCTGCAAGTATAGAGAATAGTAGATATGTCGACCATCTCTGGCTCTGTACCTCTATTCCTGCAGCATGCTGCTAAGAAAAACCAATTACTGCCGTAAGTGTATGTGGTGGAAGGTCTTCTAGATTGCAGTAGTGTAGATATCACCGAAGTGTGGTACGTAGCTTTCAGCAGTCTCTGCACCTCAGGAGCCAATCCATTAGCTTCAAGGTCCCCGGTGCGGGGTGGTGCATGGATCCCTGAGTCAGCATGTCTGGTCAGTGTGGTAGCCTGCGTCTGTCCAGCACCATGCCTACAGCCGCTGAGAACCAGGTTCAGCATTGCCAGAACAGAGCTACTAGTATGATTTTTCTGTGTGATTGTCAGATCTTGGAAAGAACTTTCTGGAGTACAGGGATGGGGGGAAAGACATATGACCAATCCCGTGCCCAAGATTTGGATAGGGCATCAGTCCACCATGAGTGACGTTTCCTGTATGTGGAGAAGAAGCTCTTTACTTGAGTGTTCTCCACTGTTGCCATGAGGTCCATGTGGATGGGACCCCAGGTCTCCAGTCTGTTGAAATTACTTGGGGTATAGAAGCCACTCTCCCAGTTGCACCTGCTAGAGACTGAGCCAATCTGTTCATATATTAAGCTTTCCTGCTAGGTGGACTGCGCCAAAGTGTCTGAGGTTGGTTTGGGCCCAGTTCAGGACCCTTGTTACCTCTCTCTCTGCATGGCTTTGCTCCTGATGCACTCCTGTTTGTCGATGTAGGTTACCGTAACCTGATTGTCAGAGTGAATTAGAACTGATTGACCAGAGATGGATGATTGGAAGGACCTGAAGGTATGATATACCGCTTTTATCTCCAGAATGTTGATGGGTAGCCTTGCTTCTGTCATGGTCCAATGGCCCTGTGCCAAAAGGGAGCCCAAGTATACTTTGCATCCCAGGAGACTTGCATCTGTTTTGATGGAAATGTATTTGGCCTCCAACGGAACCCCTCATGTGAGGGATTGGCTTGTGGTCCACCAGACTAGTGAGCATCAGATTGTTTCTGGTAGGGGTATCCTGACCTTCAGGTTGCGCTCATTTTGTGAACCCTGGATCAGCGTATAGTTCTGTATGATGCATGTGCCATCTAGCCCATGCAACCAGGTTGATGCATGATATCAGGCAGCCTAATATCTGGGCTATTTGCCCTCTAGTTGGAAGGTTGTTGGCCTTCAGTTGGTAGGCTAGGGCCCTCACTGCTTCTACTGTCTTCTGGGATGGTCTGGTCCACCTCTGGGATATGTTTATCTCTGCCCAAAGGGCTTCAGTTTCTGAGTGGGCTTCAGAAGACCCTTTTCTTGATTCACCACCCAGCCGTGTTCCTCAAGGGCTCATACAGCCATCCGGGTGACCTGTAGAGAGTGTTCGTTGGACCGAGCTCAGATCAGCCAGTCATCCAGGAACAAAATTAGGTCCACACCCTGTCCTCTTAGTCTGGTGACCAGAACAAGGAAACTTTGGTGAACACCACTGGGGCTTAGGTTAGACCAAAGGGTAGTGTCTGGTACTGAAAATGCTGCCCTAGAATAGGAATCGTAGGTATTGCCTGTGACTTGGTCTGCCCCTAGCTGTTTAATACAGCCTTAAAAATACAGAACATCCTAGGAGTGTACATGCCCTAGGGTGCTGCAGGTAACACTGACTCTAGAGAGGGTAGTGTGGAGGATGTATAAGTAGCTACAGGTGGGGTTCAGCATGAGGGATCACTATAGTGAGGACCCCACTGGAGAAGGCCACTGTGGAGGTCGCTGGGGAGGGACCAGCAAGTACTTTGTAAATGCATATGGGGTCACTATGAGAGGGACCCCATATGAACTTTTGGAATATAAGGTTGCTGAGAGAGGGACCCCATATGGAGGTAGAGGAGGGCTAGGAGTGGAGGAGAGGAGGATGAGCCAGTAGGTTTCGTAGGCCTGTATAGGAACATTAATTGAACCACTGCTCCTGTTTGTGGCTCAGAGCCTTTAGGTTTTGTTTTCATCCCACACTATGCAGTATGCCAACCACGTTGTATATTTGCCCAGAAAAAAATTATATATAGCGCCTCACTCCCAGCATTCTACTTGAAGTAGTTCCCCAATCCTTCTGTGGCTATTCCCTCTACCTTGGAAGGATTTTTTTCCTTTTTTTCCCAAGAAAAACTAGCACTCATTTTTTCCAGGGCCATGCACTGAGAGAATAAAGTATCAAGTGGCCATGAGCCCTAGGAAGGGGCGAACTGCTGAGAGATTGTAGCAGGACTCTTTATATCCAGTGGTCCAGCTTTTCTTTCCAGAGCTACCTCCTTTTACTTTGACTGGGAAGAGAAGGCGATCAACCCCCCCAACAATAGGCCTGGGGGCCAGAAGTAGTCCACAAGAACCATGCGGCCGAAAGGAGCGTGGGGGAGATGAGTAAAACATTCCTGGATGAAAAAAGCTCCCTTGCAATGGGGATTCTGTGAAGAATAGCTGTACTGATTCAAGGGGACACTGTCCTGGTGAACGGCAGGTCCAACCAAGATACAGATACCATGCACCAGGGGGAGGAGGAGGAGGAGCACCATGCGGAGCTCAGCAGAAGGACAGAGGCCTTGTAGCGTAAACTGCTCCCTAGCTTGAGAGGCAAGTGAAAATGAGCTCACAAAGGAGATCTCCCCTTTTTTTCAATTGTAAGGGGCAAGAGCTTAGTCACTCACTCACATGTCAACCGAGTGAGTGGAAGATTAGGAGCAGCCTGGTGTGAGCTGTGCTAGCAAGGCAGGAAGGGAGCAGTTGGACACCAGAACCATGAACAGATCTGGGAAGGGCAAACCCTTTCCCCTTACTAGGAAACAGGAAGAAATGTGGGGCAGAAAACTGCAATAACCTCAACAACGCATTATTAGTCTGCAGAATATCTTGCTAGGCTTGAAGTAAGGCAGAAAGGAACCCAATAATTTGCAAATCGGCCAGAGAGGCCAAAGTAGAAGTGAATTCTAATTAAACACATCAGAAACCATTACAAAAAACTTGCTGGCTCTAACTTCTTAGTCAAAACACCGAGAAATATATTAATAAACGATAATGCGTTCATCAAACCTTGTTAGCAAGGAAACCATAATGCTGAAGGAATCATTTACCCTTAAGGAGCTATATTAAGAGTGATGGGAAAAAAACACACACAAAACGCTGCAGCCGAGATGGCCACCAGAGATATATTATCCTCATCATGGAGGTATGTGGGGCATTTGACTTGCTCAGGGTCACATAGTATGCAAGTGGAAGCTGTGAGATTCAAACCCAGGTCTGGTCTGCTGGATGTCACCAGATTTGCAGCTCAGAGCCTGAAAACCACTGTGCTATACTGCCTTGAGGTCTCGCGTTTCGGGGCATCAGATTGAATTTTCTTGCCCTCACTATCTATGGAAAGAGACGACAAAAAAGGTGGAAGGATCGTTAAAACCACAGAAGTGGTGATCTTCTGGGGAAGACTGGATGCACCAGCAAATGAGGCAGGTACTTTCTCTGCCAAAAACACTAGAAGTACTCTATGAGGCGTGCGAGCCCCCACAGGGGTGAATTTGCAGTGCTGCAAGAGGCCCCCTCAAGTGAGCGACTGCATCGCTCCGGGTCTAAGGAAAGGCTAGCAGCCTATGGAGGCCCCTTCCAAAATGGTGGCCCAGTTTGACAAAATGGTGGCCCCAATTTCAAAATGGTGCCCAACTAGAGATGAAGGTGTAATCCTTCCTGACACCGACAGGGCTGCTGTAGGTAGGTGCCCTGAGGTGCAGAAAATGGGAGCCAGAAAGATAGGTAGGCCGCTGGGAAAGGGGCCTGAACCTGCCGGACTGAGGGCTGGATTAGGCTGGCTGCTGAGAGAGGGGCCCGGGCCTATTCTTGGATATCCCCTGGCATCAGGGTACTGGATATACTGGACAAAAGAAAGGGTGGATCTGGATTTCTTGTGGCCACGGCACCTTGTGGTTTCCACTTGGGAGGGGATCCCACTAAGGGCTGTGACAAGAGTTGCCTTTATTCCCTCGTACTCTGTTGAAGCACCTCTGATCTTGATATGCTTAGGGTCATACAGTAATGCAAGGGGGAATGTAGGATTCAAATCCAGGTCTCTTGGTTTCTAGCTTAGAGACTTAAACCACTGCACTATACTGCCTGGTAAGCAGGAAGATTCCCCCCCCCCACTGCAGACTACGGATTATGGGAGACCGCTGGTGTTTGATCCCCTGAGGTATTATCCCTCTTTCATATTCTCTCCTTTGAAAAAACAATGAAAAAATGATAAAAGGAGCACCTCTTATTCTCTCTCTCTCCTTCTCCATTGGCTGATGTTTAAAACCGAAGCTGCTCCCGACACAACTGGGCAGAATGCAGTAGTCGGGAGACTGAAAGGGAGAGGTGCGAGAGAAGAAATGATAGAGGGGAGGTGAGGTCGAGCCGATCCTTAGACACAACGTGTCAGATGCCTCGGTGAATGCAGTCGCATCACACAGCTCGCATGCAAACGAGCCACCATAAAAGGCGCCAGCCAGCTGAGATAGTGAAGGATTCCTGCTGTTTCTGTCTCCTTCAGGCAGCGAGATAGAGGGCGAGGAAGGGGGTGAGGGCCACACCACACTCGGCTAGCCTAAATTGGGGGGACTAGGCGGGTGTGTTTCCATGAGTGCTGCCGTGGTGAGCCATGGCAGATGTACCAGAGGGGAACAGTGAAGGCCTGAATCAACTAATCCCAAAAAGATCTCACACCACAGCAACATAAGTGAAATGGCACGATGCATTAAACAATTCTAACTAATTAATATTAACCAAATGGCAGGATGCAATAAAGAAATCTAGAATCTAGAGCCATTTGTTCCAATCTCATAATCTAATGTCCCAAATGCTGGAGACACCAAGCAACAAACACAAAGCCAAGGCTGGCCTCAAAGACCAGACCTCTACCATTGCACTGCATCAGAAAGAAATACTCTACCTAATTTCTTTTGTTTGAAACTCTCATGCAGTATAAACTGATAACAAAGGCTGTCTTAGGCAGGCTCAGATGCTATGTAAATTAGCACTATATTTTATTTTCTTTCCTGTGGAAACACAGGCCTACTTTTTCCTGGCTCAATTACAGGGACTCCTGGAGTGCTTGTAGCCTGATCTGATGCACAGTTTGAACTGGAGAGCAGGGGCTTCTGGGACCTGGGGTCTAGAAATTTGATCCTAGGTCATGTTCTTCACTAGCTTATCAGGTGGTTAAAACCCATGAGGTAAGGTCTGGAGTGCATGGATGGTCAACCAATCACAATGGAAATATTCTGCAGACATAAATTTGTTCTAAAGTTCAGGGTATACAGTGTAATGAAGCGAAATGGAAGGAACATTACAAAAAAAAGATAAGTTAATTTCTAATGAGATAATGACCAAAATAAACTTTTGTACTGATTTACCTATAGGTCTTGATGTGAAACCCTTAACCCACAATCAGCATTGTAAATTTTTCAACCTTCCACAGTCTTCTGCCTGGCAACAGATGTTAGACAAAATTATGATGGATCCATTTATGGCTATTCCTAATGAAGCAAACTCAAGTAACTGTAATTTACAATGAATGTCAAAGCCCTTAACTATGTTTGTTTGGGAAGTCCAACAAAATGAGCTAATCAAGAAAACTAAGAGGATGATCTTTGAATTCCTTAATAGAGTTTGCCCTTTAAGGGGCAGACCAGTTTTTTTTATTTAGTTGTTTAACCAGGAGTAGCACACTAAGCTGAAAGCCTTTTTACAGGAGCGACCTGGGAGCAGAGAGAAGTTAAGAGACTTGCTTAGGGTCACACAGTATGCAAGTGGAAGCTGTGGGATTCAAACCAAGGTCTGGTCTGCTGGATGTCACTAGATTTGCAGCTCAGAGCCTTAAACCACTACACTATACTGCCTCTGGTTGTCCTGGTGCACCCTTTCTCTTTCCATTAGGATGGTTGTGCTCAGAAGGGGAGGGGGGAAGGGTGGGGGCAGGGGATAGGACAATGGGCAGGCAACAAGAAGAGGAGGGGCAAGTAGAGGTACATAATGGACAGCACAGGGGGTTTCAGACACTTTTTGCAGGAGTTTTGATTCATAAGAACTGCAGCACATCAGATTGGCTGTTTTATTTGGAAGGTTTGTTCAATCAAGTTACAGCAGGTAAGGTAGCAGCTACAACATGTTAAAAAAAAGAAAGAAAGGAAAAAATATATAAATGTATTGTCTATATATGTAATGCTTGAGGTCAGCACCTGTTGGCAATGAAATTGTTGCAGAAGTTTGTTGCCAGCACTGGCTGAAGAATTCCTTATGAGGCTTAATGTTTACATGCAGATTGTCTAGGGTGTGGTAGAAATAGGCTTTGGGGCTGGGGAGGCCCCCACTGCTGGTTTGAGTAAATGTGGTTTGTAGTTAGTGAGAGCAGAGTTGGAAGTTGCTCGTTTGGTCTACTCTGGACTTCCAGTCGTGAGGCGAAGGGTTTGAGACAGGAGAGGCATTTGAAAAAGTGCGTGAGACCAAAGGAAGGGCTGTTCAGTTGGAAAGCGGTGTTATGTGGTAGGAAAACTGGTTTGTCTAGAAGCTGGCTGACCTAGGGCTGCAGGGGCGCCTTGGAATGAATGGTGGTGGGAAGTGGCGTAAGCAGGGAACAGGAAGCCTTAAGCCTGCCAGGCCTTGTTTGTATTGGGCGGTTCCCCGAAAATGGGTCAAGAAGCAACCAATTCCAGGGAGATCCTTTCCTTGAGGCTTCACGTAGCCTCACACACGCCAGTATGACCACGTGGCTGAAAGCAGACCCTCCCCACCCCACGCCTCAGCCGCTACCTCCTCGTGTCTTCAGGAGGAGACTCACACCTCCCCATCTCTGCTAGGGATCTCTGCTCTACATCGAGAAGGCAACTCAGGGGCCAGCAGCATTCTTGCTGCCTCATCAGGACAGCGCGGGAGAGCCACTCGGCCGAAAGGGCCCAGGCGGATGGGTAGAAGAATGCTGCAATGCCATAGTGGCAGAAAAGGGTAAAAGCACTGCAGACCAGAACACAAGGGGACAGGCGATTAAGCTGAGGAACCAGGATGGCAAGGAGGGCTGAAGCAAGGCCTAGCGGGGGTCAACGAGCGGACGTGCAGCATGACATCGCACTCCAAGGGGTTAGGAAAAGCAAGCAGCTAGACCAGTTTTCTGAAGCAGGGGAAGTTGCCTTAGTGGGAAGATGTTTGTTTGGTTGGGATACTGGGGCAGGGTCTCTCAGAAAGAAGTGATGGGAGGAAGGCATGTTGGTGCCACGAGGTAAGGAAGCAAGCTGGAGGCCTGATACTGAAGCGCCTGGCCTTGTGGCGTGATGTCACACACCAGGAGGGCCGAAGCAACATAAGGGCCCCCAAGACAACGTTTTTACTCGGGGCAGGGATCGATAAGGGGAAGAAGGGATCAGGCCATGGAGGGAGATAGTGGCATAGAATGGGGGGATGCAATTTGGGAATAGACCAGCACCCAGTGGAAGAGCTGGTGGGGCAGAGCATGGGAAGCGGTATGGAGAGGCCTGGGAAGGCTTAGCAGTCATAACATGGCAAGGCAGGCCAGGGGAGTGGTGTTAGGCCTGGATAGCCACAAGAGGCAACGTTTTTTAGCATTTTTGAGGCCTGAGGAGGGGGATATATATATATATATATATATATATATATATATATATATATATATATAAAAAAGTACAAGGCACCTTTGGCCGACTGTTCCTCTTGAAATATGGGACTGGGTCATACGGGAGTTTTATGGGACTACGTTGTTTAACAGAATTTCGTTTCTCGTCTACATGGGGGGGTGGGGCCCTTCCACATGAAGGCATGTTGTAAAACATAAGCTAATGACAGAATCTTGTTTTTTTCCTTTCAGTTGTCTTCACAGTGCAAAGGATCGAAGGACATGGCACCAAAGTAGAACAAGCCATCAAACAAAGACTCCTACAGGGCTATAATCGAGTTGGCAGAAAAAGCCAACAGAATGTGGGAACTGATGGAAGGGGAGGAACCAGGGAGACTGGTGGAGAAAAGGAAAGCGGGACCAGGAAAAGGGGACATAGGAAAACAACCAGCTGAAAGGATACACAGTCCCACTAGGGTGCCACCACTGGCAGTAGGACCCACCAAGGTGGCAGATCCAGTACCTCTGCAGCCCATAGACCTGGCACCACCAGTACCTCCCCAAGACCACTTCAGGATCCCCCTTGGGGAACCCAGACTGGATCCACAGAACATAGCATTTCCTCCACAACCCCTAGTGGTTCACCCACCCCCTCAACCACAGGGTGCCATAATGGGGGACCAGGAAGACACCAGATGGCAAGGCTCGGACAAGGACACAGGTAAAACACCCAGTGCGGTAGGTGACAGTATAAAGGAATATATAAGTCAAATTGTGTCGGCACTTGGGACAGGAGGTTTAGGGCAGATGGATTGAGCTCTGGCAGAGATTAGGATGGAGAAAGAGGTACTGAAAGGAAATGAAGTGGGTATGGAAAAAGAAGGAAATGGAATATGGGAGAAAGGTGCCCCCAGGATGAGGATAGGTGATCATGTTCCTCTGGCCACTAAGGAAAAAATATGGAAAGGAGATTATGTGGACATATTCGCATTGGTGAGCTGGGAAGTGGCAGTGAAGTATGAGGAAGTGGAGAACATAGGAAACAGTGAAATGGCAGCAGCAGTAGTGTTGTTAGGGAAGAAGCAGGAGCACAAATTCACAAAAGGGAAAACATGGGATGGATGGTTCGTGGATTTTTTCACCTTCTCAGCCATTGTGCTGGAGAAGAAGCCGGAGTTGGGCATCCCGCTCATCACATACTCCCTAATAATAAGGCGGGCAAAGGCAAAAGGGGAGGTGGAGTGGATATACTATGACGAATTCTTTCTGCAGAGAATGGCAACATATGGGGATGTAAGATGGGATACGAAGCAATTAGACTTATGGACAGATTATGTAACAGACCAGTCCACACCCGAAGGGGAGTGGGGGAAGAAAGGAGTTATGCCCCAGAGGTGCTGCTGGGCTTACAATAGGGCCTTTTGCTCATGGCCTCAATGTCGTTTTTGGCACACACGTTCAAAATGCAGGGGAACACACCCAGCAAGCAGATGCAGAATGACATGGGCCCAAGGGGCACAAGGATTCGGGGGTCATAGTTCAGGTCAGCAGCTTTTTCAAGAGGGGCAAGGGTTTAAAGGGCAGGCATAGAACAGGGAAGGGAGGGGTAGGGGGTGCACGAGTAGAGGAGGCCAGAATCACTGACCGTGAAAACCTAACACTCAGTGAGAGAGAGGGACTGGGGAGGGAAAAAGGGAGAAAAGACAGAGAGCAGTTTGGGGCAGCCAGAACCCCCATCAGGTTAGAGTCATGGACAGTTTGGTTGGACAGATATCCAGACAAAAGAGTGGTGGAGATGATCATAAAGAGTTTCTGCACAGGTTTTTCACTGCAGTGTGAGGGTCCCAGACAAGTGAGAGAGGCGAACAACCTGGGGCCGGTCAAAGGGAGGGAAGAGTTGTTAAGACAGAAGTTAGAGAAGGAAAAGGCAGCAGGGAGAATAGAAGGCCCATTTGATACCCCCATTGCAGAACATGCGGATTTCACCACTGGGTTTGGTTCCCAAGAAGCAGGAAGGAGAGTACAGGGTGATTCACCACCTATCCTATCCAGAAGGGGATTCAGTGAATGATTTTATCGGGGAGGAGTATAGTAAGGTGACATATGCGACAATGGAGGATGCAGTCCGGATAATCCGGGCTACTAAGGACGCATGGATGGCAAAAATAGATATCGAATCCACATTCAGACTGCTGCCAGTTAGGAGAGAAGACTGGGACCTATTGGGTTTTAAAATTGGGGGTCAGTACTATTTTGACAAAGCCATGCCCATGAGATGTTCTATAGCATGTGCAACATTTAAAGCATTCAGCACCTGTTTGCAGTGGATATTTCAGAAAAAAATTGATTATAGGACGGTCATCCACTATTTGGATGATTTTCTTTTCATCGGTAGAGGGAAAAGGGAGACATAACAAATGCTGGTCAAGTTTCAAGAGCTGTGCAAAGAATTAAGGGTTCCGCTGGCACCAGAAAAAACAGAAGGGCCCAGCAGGGTGCTTGAAATCCTGGGGATTGAGATAGATGCCCCGAAGGAAATATTCAGGCTACTGGACAAAAAGGTGAAAAAACTGAAAGAACTGTTCCAGGTACACACTAGCAGGAGAAGGGTACAACTCAAAGAAGTGCAGCAGGTACTGGGGCACCTGAACTTCACCTGCAGGGCTATTGGACCAGGAAGGGCATTCACAAAAAGGTTAGCAAGGGATACAGCCGGGGTCACCAGACCACACCATTGGGTAGACCTGGCAAAAGGTGTCAGGGAGGATTTTAAAGTATGGGAGGAATTTCTCAGGGAATATAATGGTTGCTCCTTCTGGCAAGAGCAGTGGGAGTATAACACAGACCTCGATCTTTACAAAGATGCAGCCGGGGCCTGGGCATGGGGAGCTACCTGAGGGGCAGGTGGTTTACAGAACCATGGCCTGTTGAGTGGGTAAAGGAAGGCAAGGTAAGAGATATAACATTGTTAGAGATCATGCCCATCTGGGTATGCACCTTGGTTTGGAGGGAAGAATTACGGGATCAGAGAGTGACATTCTGGTGTGACAATAGAGCAGTGGTGGAGGTCCTAAACAACTGGGGGGCCAGGTCAGAAACGGTCATGCAAGTCTTGCGACGTTTAGTGTTAAGGGCCTTGCAGCTGAACATGTCATCCAGAGCAAAACACACAGAAGGGACACACAATACCGTGGCTGACAGACTTTCCCATCTGCAGCTGGACCATTTTCAGAGGCTGGCACCAACAGTGGAGAAGCAAAAAATGCCCATACCAATGAACATCTGGGACATTGGCAAGAAGGAGCAGAACTGTTGTTCTCTGAGGGCCTACGATGGGGCCTGGTGAGTGTTTCAAACATTCAGGTAACACACCATATGGAGGTAAGTAGGCCACTCACAGAGGAACAATTAGGGAGTTCGCCATAGAGCAATGGTAGAAAGGAACAGCCCACACCCCAATGGGGTCTACTTGGCAGGGATTAGTGTTATCTGCAGTCTAAAGGGATGGAAAGACCCGACAAAATCATTGTTCATTAGAAGAATGATGCAGGAATGGGGTAGGTTGCAAAAAGGGCCAATAGATAGTAGAAGACTAATAGGGGAGCAGTGGCTAGAAAAATTAAAGGATGTGCTACCGGCAATATGCAGATCAAAGACCGAGGCCCAGCTATTTCACATGATTTATGTTATGATGTTTGCAGGGGCCATGAGAGTGAATGAGGTGGTAGGCCATGGCAAAAAAGACAAGGAAGGGGGATTAGAATGGGAAGATATAAGCTGGGGGATGAAGGAGATACAGATCAAGATTAGGATGTCAAAGACAGATCAAAGGGGACAGGGTTGCATGGTGACACTAAAGAGACAGGTAGAGGGTGCAGTATGCCCAGTGCAGACTTTGTGGGCTTTAGCCACAGAGTATGGGACCAGAACAGGGAGATTATTTGTTCATGGTGATGGAAGAAGAATCACCGGTTATCAAGTCACAGCATTGCTCAAGAAAGGCATGCAGTTCCTGGGGGAGGACCTGGTTAATTATTCGTCCCACTCCTTGCAGATTGGGGCTGCCTCACAGTGGGCAGTGGCAGGCGAAACTGTGAATAGTATTTTGGAGAAAGGATGCTGTCGGTCTGCCAGTTATAAAAGATACATTCGAGCACTGAAATGAGGACATTAACATATTCCCTATGTTTTGCTGCAGATCTGGAGACAAGGGGGTGGGGAGGGCAGGAGAGGGATATTATGGTGAGGAAACCAAGACCATATATAAGATAATTATTTTTGCTTAAACCCCATAGAAAGAGGGAGGATCATGGTAGTCTGGATCTGCGGCCACTCCTTTATTTATTGGGCAGAAAGGAGAGCACAGAAAAAGGCTGGGGGAAAGCAGCTGTACCAAGATGTGAAACAATGTAGATTGGTTTGGTGTGGCATCCGGGGGATGAGCAGGGCACAACTGCTTCCCACCTTGAAGGAACTTAAGGAACAGTGACCCAGTCCAGACTTAATTATTATACATTTGGGGGGCAATGACCTTGCGGGCAAGCCGTGGGTTGACACATACTTGCAGATAAAAAGGGACCTAGAAACAATACGGCAGTGGTGGCCTTGGGTAAGCCTTGCATGGTCGGATATGATACCAAGGAGGGTGTGGAGACAGGAGCACAGCCATAAATCCATGGATAGGGCCAGGAGAAAGATGAACAGAAGGGTAGGGACATTGGTAAGGAGTATGGGAGGACAGGCAATAATGCGGGGTGCAGAGGAATGGGTAGAAGATTTCTACAGATCAGATGGGGTACACCTGTTGGATCTAGCCATAGACATGTTTAACATGGAAACAATGGGTTTTATGGAAGCATGGAGGAGGCATGCAAAAAATGGTGTATATATAAAAAAAGAATATATAAATAAAAGTGAAGAAGAGAAGGTTTAGGAAGGATTTTTCCCTGAGGTAAGGGAACATAATACCCTAAGTGGGGGAAAAGCCAGTCATCCAATGCAAACTGGAGACTGGCTAATGGGGAAAAGGGGGGAAGGAGGGGAGGGGGGAAAGAAAAAGGAATAAGACCAAAAGAGGAAGAAGATGAAGGAGAAAGCAGTCTCAGTTTTTACAGTTACTTAACAGAAAAGGAGAAGAAGAAGGCACCCAGGTGTTCACCTGGGGGGAGAAAAAGAGGAAGAAAGAGGGATGATCAGAGATTGATATATGGATGAAAATAAATTAAATTGTGAGAGATGTAATAATAAAAGATGATGAAATGGAACACGGATTTATGATATATAAATAAATTAATTGCCAATCTGAGCACAACAACAAATAATGGTCTCTGTCTCTTTGTGAGGAAAAAGGGGGGAATCCGGGACAATGGAGTTTGCCCTTTAAGAGGCAGACCAGGTTGTCCTGGTGCACCCCTTTCCTTTCCATCAGGATGGTTGTGCTCAGAAGGAGAGGGGGAAAGGAAGGGAGGGGCAGGAGATAGGACAATGGCCAGGCAACAGGAAGAGGATGGGCAAGTGGAGGTACATAATGGACAGCACAGAGGAGTTTCATCCACTTTTTGTTGGAGCTTTGATCCTCCCACCCACCCACCCTACAAGACAGAGCAAGAAGGGAAGACAGTCAAGAAGGGATTGTATGGTTGGTCTGTCAAAGGTGGATAGATGACAGACTATCCGTTGGACAGGTCGGACTGCCAAGGTGGATGGCAGATAATAATATGGTTATGGACTGCCAAAGGTGGATGTCAGGAGAAAGAGGAAAATGGGGGAGGAATAAGACCAAAAGAGGAAGAAGATGAAGGAGAAAGCGGTCTTGGTTTTCACTGTTACCTGACAGAAAAGGAGAAGAAGAAGAAGGCACCCAGGTTTTCACCTGGGGGGGGGGAGAAAAAGAGGAAGAAAGAGGGATGATCAGAGATTGATATATGGATGAAAATAAATTCAACTGTGAGAGATATAATAATAAAAGATGATGAAATGGAACATGGAAGTATGACATATAAATAAATTAATTGCCAATCTGAGCACAACAACAAACAATGGTCTCTGTCTCTTTGTGAGGGAAAAGGGGGGAATCTGGGACAAGTAGACATTATGAGTTAAATTAGATTATGATTCAATTGAGTGGATACAAAAAAAATAATATTGCTTTGGATTGTCAGATTGATATTTATTTTAAAAACAACTATATTGCTAAATAGGCTCTTAAGAAAGCAAAAGCACCGTTTGCTCTGTGGAGTTATATCATAGATATATAATCAGTATTTAATAATACAAGTAATACAGAGGAAACCAGATGCTTTGGTTCTGTTGCAAAGGTAGTGGAGGAGATTGTCCCACTTCTATATTATCTCTGGACAGTTAAATCAAGTAATTTGGATAGAAAAAAAAGAAATGATCAGATAATGTAGATAAAATATCACTTAGGAATATCAGTTTATCCTATAGTATTAACATATTATCCAGGCATGATGACTTAGTCTCTAAGCTAGCTGATAAAGATTGCATGACATTTATTATTTCACATGAGATCATTATGTTACAAGAAATGTGATGGGCAGTTGATCCCCTAAGTTGTGTGGCAATTATATTTTCCAGTAAAAGGCTAGGAGATCAGCTAAATGAGGGGTTCCACATCAACTGAATGAAAGTAAACTCACTGTGGTAACAAATAGTGCAGTGAAAATGGCACAAGACAAAAAATGTGTGTCACAAACAGGGCAAAACAGCACACAATTCTCACCAGTGCAAATTTGCAATTTCAACATCACATGACCATGGATCACCACTCACATGCACTTCAATTGATCAACACCACATGGCCATGGATCACCACTTACATGCACGTCAATTGAAATGTAGATTTATTATTTCAACACCACGCTGCCATCGATCACCACTCCAGTGAAATTTGAGGTCATGAGGTTAAGGTACCTTACCATGTTTTGTCTTGTAGCGTTTTCACCACACGGTATTGACCGCACTGCTTTTGTCTGCAAGGACTTGTCATGCTACCAAAATCAGGCCAGGATCAGATGAGCTTACATTCAGCAGTTAAATTATGGAAGGATCACACTTCCTTGTTGTATCCTATTGATTTGATAATTTAATAGTTGAGAAAATCCTGGGTTTAACACAAAAGCTGCTATATATATATATATACAGTACATGTTCATATTCTACCCTCGTTCTGTTCAATAATCTTTCCAGAAAACTGTGACAAGTGCCATTCTGATGCAAAACATGGATGAAAATCTTGACTATGAAATTTTTATAGCTGGAGATTGTAATGTTAGGGAAACCTCAAACTACAATACCTTAATTAATGATCTTCCAGACTATGAACATGAGAAAAAAAATGAAAACAATACATTAACATTAAAATCATCTTGTTGGTTCTAAGGATGAGAAAATAAATGAAGCAGGAAACCACCTAATAAAGAAATCTTCAGGATTTGGACTTATTTTCTATTAATGGAAGACATACTAGTGATAGGGAAGGAAATTTTACATACTACTCAGTAAATGGAGCCTCAATGATCGATTTGTCACAAATATTAAAAAGCTGGCAAAGTTAACAATCTTGAAATTTTGGAAAGAAGGGCATCCCCACATTTCCCAGTACTAATGCATCTAGATTATTTAATAGAGCTGGAAATGTACACACATTATGTTTCAAATACTGTAGAAGTCTTTAATTCTAGAAGACAGAAATGAATACAGTTTGAGCTCTAGTAAACAGAATGCTGCCTAAACTCATTGCATGTTAAGAATGATAGACAAAACATTTTAACTCCCTTGAATTTGCTAGATAGCATTTATTATTGGGAGGAATTGTTAAAATGTATAGCCTCTCACATTCATAGACAGGTAAATAATCATGAGATGTCTGAGTTCTAGTTTAATAACAAATGTAAAGTGGCGGAAACTGAATTCATGAAGGTGGTAAGAAAAGCCAGTAAAGATAAATCCAAATCTAATTTACAGTTACTGAATTTGAAACAGAAGCAATACAATTCAATTTTAGCTCAAGAAAAACAGTACCATAGAAAACAATTATGGGAAAGCTTTCAGCAGGCAACATTAGAAAATAATATTTAACAGTTCTGAGTTTTGGTAGCCAAGGGCTGTCATTCTTACACTTCATCCTTTGGTGCTTATTTTCAACTGGCCCAATGACAAAAGTGCTTTAAAACAGTCTATTATGATGCTGAAGAAGAATCTTGTGACAGGGTACATAATATACATTAAAATATTACTATATATATCCATATTCAATTCTGTTCTGCTATTCGCAAACTGAGATCATGGAAGCAATGTTTAAAACTCAGAATGGCAAAGAGACAGGTCCTGACAGGGTTGTTCTGAATATATTTTAATTCCTCCCAGACTGGTGGATCCTAGTGTTACACCACCTATATAATCACATCCTACAGTCACATAAATGTCCAGCCCTTGTGTAGGAAATATATTTCCTATTCATAAAAGGGGTTTATTAAATGATCCACAGATCTATCACCCGATAAGTCTAAGAGATACTACCCAAAATATTTTGTTGCTTCTTATTAACAATATTAGAGCACTGGGTGGAAGTAAATACTATAAGTAAGTAATATACTTAAATAAGCTCAAAATGGTTCTAGGAATGGTAGCTCTCCTAAACACTTGCATGGTTTTGTATCAAAGAATAAACATTTTTGCTGCTTTGTTGATTTAATGATGGCCTATGGCAGTGCAGGTAGGAAAACTTTGTCGGTAAAATTATGTAATTTAGGATGTTATTCTTTTTGGGAAGTTACTGCTAATGAGCTATTGGATTATTTGCAACAGATGAATATTAATACTAGAAATGGGTATGATGGGATTGAAATTAAGTTAGTATCTTATGTAAGTGATCAAATGCTTAGGCCATTGAATGTGCTGTGTAATTTTTCCCTACAGTTTGGGGTGGTTCCTGAGCTTTGCAAACACACAAACATGGTGCTAATTTTCAAGGGTAGTAACAGGTCTCTAGTTAAGAACTATAGAGCAGTTTTCTTGCTGCCCCTTCCCCCCATCCAATGTCCTTGAGTTGGTTGTTTTTGACCAAATTATTTGTTATTTATAGTAATATGGTATTTTATCCAAGTTCCAATATGGATTTATGAAAGAACATACTAATCTGACAACACATGTGGAGCTGATTTTTTTTCTGCATGTGGCCTAGGATGGGGTGAGATAACTGCGCTACATTTCTAGATTTATCCAAAGTCTTTGATTTTGTGCACCAAGGCTGCTTGCTTTCCAAAGTCAGTGACCATGGATTTATGGATGGGGTTGTCACAGCTGACTTCTTTCCAAAGCCAGAGACATTGAATTTATGGATGAGTTGTTTCCTTTTTTTAAAGTTATTTGAGTTGTAGGAAACAACGGGTGTTATTAAATGGTGTTATGTCTCCCTTAGTTGGTATTCAAACTGGAGTTCCACAAGGATCAGTTTTACAGCCTTGTTATTTACTATTTTTATTAATGATCAACCTTTAGTTTCTTCTGTTTCTAGGACTTTACTTTATGCAGATGATGTTGTGTTACACAATGATAGGTCAGACTGTGAGTGTGTAACTGTTGAAGTACACAATTCCATTTAATGAATGAGAGGCTGAATGTTATGGTTTAGTTTTAAATGTATCTAAAATCAAATTGATGTATTCTGGAAAAAGGAAATGGTTATCTACTATATCTAGTCAAGTCACTACTAAGGATAAATTTAGTATTGAAATTGAGATGGTTGATTATTTTACATATTTGGGATTTTATTTGGATAATTTGTTGTATAATTGTTAGGTTTATTTTGTAGTAAAACGAATAAGACTAAGCTGATTTTGCCCTATAGAATAAAAGATTGCCTTTCATTTAATTCAAAGAAAGTACTGGTACAACCTTTGGTGCCATCAACGATTGAGTATGGACATCCAGTATACTCTTTTGTTGCATGAACTACATTACATAGGGTAAAAATTGCATATCATAATGCTTGTTCATTTGTTTTGTCAAGCCCCAGACTGACTCTCCATTGTACTGTCAGGAGGTCTAAACCTCACTATCAGGTTCTCAGCAATACTGGGAATGCAAGTAATCACAGACATGTTGCATAAGAGTAATAAACTTGTTTATTACTACCAGAAAGGATAAAATCACAGTTGCCCTAAGCAGTTCTTACCAATAAGAAACCCGGGAGCCAGTGCAAAGCATTCCTATACCTCAAGGTTTCTTTGTGTCTCTTGGGATCTCTGAGATACAAGACTAGTGTATCACATTATATACCTAAGATAATTACTATGGTTACTGTAAGATAGAAACATTTCTAGTTACAGAGATGAGCCCTATTGGCTAAATTAGAGGTGGCTCCACGGTCCAAGATAACATTATACAATTTTGTAGTAGTCAACAGTTTGTGAAACAAAATAGTTCTTATACAGAGTCTTACATAACTCAGTGTAGTAGTACAAATCACCAAAAGGTGGCAATGCCGACTTACATATCATTATTATTCCAATGACACAGGTGTCTTGGCATCTTGCAAGTAAGAAATACACAGAAAATACATAGAAGAATATATGTATTAGCAAGCAAAGTGTATTACAACAATATGCGTACATATCCTGACATCTACTCTTGTACGGTAGATGCCCTTAGCCCTATATGTTAGTATAACATATACTTAAGTACTAGCTGTCTATGGTGTATCTCTGAGGGTACCAATTAGGGTGCAAGGACCTCATGTAACAGTACACTACAGAGTATTCCTCATTAGACTGGTTTTCATTCAAATATCATTGTTTTTATCATAGGTTGATTTCATTATTGAGATTGTGGTATGGTGTGGTTAAAATTTCAAGGATCTATTGGATTGTACTATTAACCTCTTCTGTATCTGCCTATTGTTTAAAATTATCAATATTATATTTCTTCATTGGCACAATGTTCTTTTCTTTACAAACTTCTTAAGGATTGGAATTCTTTCCCACCTGACTTGCATCAACATATGTATTATGCTGCTTTCAAATTCAACTTAAAACAGAATTATATTAGTAGCCCTAAATGCAATTGTTATAATCATGTTGAACACTTGTTATTTATACTTACTGTTCTATTTTTGTTGTATAATTTTGTATTGACTTTGAATCTTTTTGTTGATTGTCCAGGTCCTCCTTGAAAATGGGTATTCATGCTTTTGGAGTTACCTGGTTATTAAATTTTGAATAAATAAAAATACAATAAAAATTCTGTGCTCTTATTTGATATCTTGAGTAGCTTACACACAGAAACCTGGCCTTGTATACAATATAATAATTTTGGATGTGTATCTGGGAGGGGAGATGATTATGTGGGAGTACAGCAAGGGTGGATTCTTGCACCTTTACTATTCAATTTTTACATTACTACAATAATATCCCAGGTGAACAACCAAGAATTTCATTCACCAAAGATTAAAACTGATTCAATTTCTTATCTTCATATACTTACAATGTGGTATTAATCTCTACATCCCTTTTGTGATTCCAGATGAAATTCAATAAATTTAATTTAGAATGTCAAAAATTCCCTAAAAATCCACAATGATGAAACTCAGCTTCTAGTTTTTGATAGCACAAGATACAATAAATATTCACTTTATGTAGACCAGTTTAAATTGCAAACTGTTGATAGCTATAATCACTTAGGAATCTGGTATTGTAGCGACATGTAATGGAAACACAATTTTAATTATATAAAACAGAAACTATAGTCTGTTATAAATGAGCTTATTAGATTTATGGGAAATGATGATGGCCACTCTCTAGTTGTCTAAAAACAATACATTCAGAAGTTAAGGCATCTGTTCTTTATGCCTCAGAAACATGGGGAAAACAAGATCAGACTCACTGGAGAAAATCTTAAGGAAATTATACAGATACTTAGTTAATCTTTCAGTTTGTGTATCAGGATACATATCGCAAGTATAGTTGGATCAGTGCTCCATAGAGACACTAATTAAGCTAAGACTCTAAGTTTTGTCTTATTGACCTATTAACCCATTGTGACTCAAGACTACCAAAAAAATGTCTTGAAGAACAAATCAATACTCAATTAAAGACTATCAATTTCCTTATTTAGTTTTTTTTTAAAATGAGATTAACTCAGTAGGCCTTCTTTATATAATGACTGATATCTTTAGAACATCAACTAAGCAATGCCACTGACAAAACTAAACACAGATTTAATGATGTTTCTGCTCAGGTTGACTTAGCTATCACCCACAATTCTAAAAGTCATATCACGTATGACTTCAGAAGCAAAAAATTGGTAGACAGCCATACCTACATTGTATTCGGGTTAAGAAAGCAATAATTGCTATGCCAAATTTAGGGTATAATTGTTCAGTAGTAGCCAGTTATACTATAGGTAACATAGGAAAGAGATTTCTTTGCCATTTTGCAATTGTGCAAATGGTGAGGTAGATAATAATGAACACATATTATTTAAATGTCCTCTCTTCAAAGAGCAAAGGAATAAATATTTATGAGAGAGTCTCTCCACATTATATTATCTCTCTACAGAACTGACCATCTTTTTTTTCTGCTAACTCCAATATGGAAATATTTTTTAAGGTTAATTGTTTATAAGGCTTTGAATCTAGTATAATTAGTTTTCTGTGAATCAAACTCTTGCTGCCTGACCTCAATACTCCACCCTTTATAACAGTGCTCTTTTTAAGCTAGGATTTTCTTGTTATCCAAGTATGTTGTGAAATTTCAGGATGAATATTAACACACTTTTTAAGTCCATTGGACATTATCCAAAGCTTTGGTATGGGATTTCAGATTTCTACATGCTACGAAGAGATTTAGGTAGCCAGACCTGAAACTTACAGAGTTCTGTTTTCACTTGGAATTTGTCCCATTTTAACCAAAGTAATCACAAGATTCATCCTGACTCTTCCTGCTAAAAAATTTTGTCTAGCCTCAATTAAAAGTTTTTTTTTTAGAATTTTTACATTTGTAATATAAATGGGCATTAGACCCTGATATTGTTTTATCGCTTGTAAATTAACATTGTTTGACTTTTAAGTCAAACAAATAAAGTAAAATGAGTGACTGTGCAGGTACTGTGTAATAACACAGTCAGCTATTACAGCCCAGACTGCAGAACAATGTAGGCAAGTGTGCGTGTGTGGTGTGTGGTGTGTGAGTGTTTGTGTGTGTGTGTGTGTGTGTGTGTGTGTGTGTGTGTGTGTAGGGGAGCTACAGCCTCTAAGTCCCGTTACATGCTATTTGAATAATGGTCCAAGTGTCCAACTGTCCAAGTGCCAATCAAGTTTGTCTCCTGTGATGTAGGTAGCTACAACATAATACAATAAAACAATAAATGATCAAGATATATTTTTCAGCAGGAGTCCTATGATAGTTGCAGTGGCTAATACTGCAGAATTGAAAAGTCACTAATTCATTTAATTTAGCGGTCCAAGCTTGTGCGACTTGTTAGCTGCAGTTAAAGTTCTCTGGCCTGTGCTTCCTATAATGAGTATGGCATAGCATCAAACTTAGCTGTTAAAGTAATTTAGCAAGTCTCTTTCTACAGCGAACACAGCAAGACCTTTTTTGTTTTACAGTGAAATAAATGAATTCTACAGTATTGTCAGAACATGTATGATAATGTATGGGCAGCCATGCACAATAAGTCTGTGATGGCATAAAGAGGTTGCCATGGCAATCCCAAGACATCATTACTGGCTTGTCTGTGCATATCTGCCCATACATAGTATATGGGTGCCTACATATTAAATAGCAATTTTTTTAAATCAATGTTCTCAGAGCAACCACTCACTGCAGATTTGTTGAGCCATGCTGGATGATTACTAGTGCAACTCCATCCTCATTGAGCTCCTCTCCTGTCCACCTCAAGCCTCTCAGCATTTATAAAATTTGAATTTAAGCCACTAAGCTTATGAATTTGCACTGTCCCTGTTTGAGGGCCTCACATGTGGAAGTTGGAAAGAAGTTTCCTTAATTCCTGACAGTTCTTTTTTAACTGATGAAACACCTTGCATAAGCAATTGGAGACAGTCACCATGTGGGGTAGCCATATGATGGGAATCACAGTTTGTCTACCACAGTAGTGATGAACCTAGTGCAACACAACAACATGTTTAAGTTATTGCTGTGATACAACAAGCCTACGCCAGACAAAGATTTATATATAGAATAACATTCTACCATACACTGTAAGTATTTAATCATGCAGCAATTTAGCAGTAATATAGTCCTCCTGACATCCTCTGATTCATCATCACATGAGCTTTAGTTCCTTTCAAAATATTCTAAATTTATTTTAATAGTAGTTATTTTAAAATAATAGCTGCAGTCAGTAAAAATTGAGGCCATCAACAGTGTTTGAATTGGTATCCTGTGCTGTCGGCTAGCTGCAAGTGGGTGCCTACCAAAATGGCGACCCACTTTCGGCACAGGTAGGACAGGGTGATGGTGTGAGGAAGGTGACAGGATGGGGGCTGCTCACACATATCTATCTATAAATCAATCACCATGTTGGGTAGCCATGTTATGGGATTTTTGCTAAATTAATTTAACAGCTAAGTTTGATGCTATGTCATACTCATATAGCAACAGAATGTCGCTATATATATATATAGGTAAGCAGGGGGAGCAAGCATGATAGAAGAGAGGGAGGGTTGGCCTGGCATGGTTGGCATGGGTCTGCCAAGCTGGCCCCATAGTGTAGTAGGTGGGTGGCAGCCTAAAGCTGTGAGGGTTTTAGGTTCAGGTCCAGGCAAACCTACAATTTTGTGTGCTCAAAATTAATTTTTTTCCAGAATTTTCACCCTTCCCCTGACATGTACCCACCTGGAATTAAAAATCCTTTATTAACATTTAAAATCTAAGTCCCTGGTGCCTTTTTTCTCAGGAGATTATGTACATCGCCAAAACTGAATTTTGGCAATGTACCCTAACCATAATGATGGTCGCCTTTAGGCAATCACCATTATGACATAGAACCATTTGAGTCTCTTCTTCTGTTTTTACTTGCTTACTGAAGCAGTGAGCAAGGTAAATCCAAAATAAAGCTCTGGTTGGCCACTACATAAAGGGTTGGAATACTTCTATGTCATGCTAATGACAGGCAATACCATGCTATTGGGCCACAATTACAAATATTGGGGCTCAGGGAAATGCAAATTGTGTACTGGATTGTGAACATTTTGCAACCTCAGTATCATCTTTTCCTTTCTGAATAACACAGTAGACTCTGAATACAAGTAGTGACCTATTTTTTTCTAGAAAGATTTTTTATCCCTCCTGCACATCATGGAAGCTGTGTTCAGCCCACTCCTTGCTACCCTCATCCATCTGCTATCTCTCCAGTTCCTCTGTGCCCCATTCCCCCATGGATTTCCACTCATGGTGGGATCAGAAAGAGGAGGGTCATCCTTCACCTTACCGGTCTTCATGTGTCAAGATTTGGGTCTAGTGGACCAGCAACAGAGCAGGATGAGGCAGGCAGGCAAGGCTTCATGAAGCCCATGACTGTCATTTTGCCTCTGCTTTTCTCCCATATGCCACAGTGGCAATAAGCTCATGCATATGGAGGCAGGCACTTGTTACGTAATCATGGCCCCTACATTACATTGGTTAACTGTAGTGCTGCCACCTGCCATCCACCAGATGGCAGCCTTGGAGCAAAATAGCAGATGTCCCTTCCCAGGAGAGGAGAGCAGACCATTAGATGCTCAATCTTCTCCTTCCTTGCTGACATCCAGCAACCCATGCTTGTTCCCAAACACGGGCATCAGTGAGGTGAGAAGTAAGGTGCAAAGTGCCTCAGCCTTCTATGCCACTGGCCAGCCTAGCAGTGATCTATTTGTAATGGCACTTTGAATTCGCTAGCATAATGTATTTGCCACTTCCATCTCACCACATCCAAAGAAATTTTTTCACGCAATGAATGTGTCTCTCAAGTGAATGTATATACCATTTCAGGGCATGGTCAAAAGTCTGAACCCACAATTTCCAGTGTTTCCCTTTCACCACTTTACAACTGAAAACTGAGCTCATAGTTTCCTTTTTCCTTTTATCTTATGTTTAACTCTTAATTCAATTTAATGTGTCCCTGTCCCAAGCCTTGGTATTAGGGTATATTATTTACCATAAGAAACACCTCTAGCTTTCTGCACTATATGTGGTTAGCTTATCATTGTGTTAAGTTCTACCTTCCTTGCTAATAGTAGGGAATAGAAACAGAAACATAGAAAGGTGATGGCAGAAGGACACCATAGGTCCATCAAGTCCACCCATAAGTTCCTGAGACCCTAGGACATCCCAGGATCTATCCCATTTGTTTAACCATGGATTTAATTTGAACACTCAGATGACCTAAAGGTGGGCAAGCAATGTGAGAAGGCAGTAAGGAAGGCTGGGGGGATACTGAGATGCATAGGGAGAGGCACCAATAGTAGAAAACAGGAAGTTGTTATCCCTCTGTACAGACAGTTTAGTGAGACCCCATCTAGAGTACTGTGTGCAGTTCTGGAGACCCCATCTCCGCAAAGACAAAGACAGAGTGGAGGCTGTCCAGAGGAGGGCAACCAAAATGGTGCAGGGTCTGCACCAGAAGACATACGAAGAAAGACTAAGGGAGCTTAATACGTATACCCTTGAGGAAAGAAGGGAGAGAGGGGACATGATAGAAATTTTCAAGTACCTCAAGGGAATCAACAAAGTCAAAGAGGGTAGCATCTTTCAGAAAAAGAGATGTGCAAGAACAAGGGGGCACAATTTGAAGATAGAGGGGACGGCTCAGCGGTAATGTGAGGAAGTATTTTTTCACAGAGAGGGTTGTGGATTCATGAAACAGCCTCTCTGAGGAGGTCATGGAGTCAAGAACAGTGAGGGAATTCAAGAATGCATGGGACAGACATAAGGCAGTCCTAGTGGGGGGTAGGAGGAAGAAAGCTGTTGGTTAACTAGGATCTGTAGCTTATCTGTTAGGTAGGAAAATGGGCAGACTAGGTGGGCCAAGCGGTCCTTATCTGCTATCACTTTTTATGTTTCTATGTTTCTATGAACATACTCTTTATCCCAACCCTGTTTGAAGGCTGATATGGTCTTAGCTCTAAGTACATCTGCAGGCAGCCTGTTTCATGGCTCCACTATCCTTTCTGAGAAACACTGTTTCCTAAGATCCCTTTTGAATTTCCCACCCCTCAGCTTCTATACATGCCACCTTGTATTTAAGCTGGATGCCCTGGTGAATAGTTCAGAGTAGGGCACTGGATTAATTCCCCTCATGGACGTGAAGGTTTCTATCATATTCTCCCTTTCCCTTCTTGTCTCCAGCTCATACATATTTAAGGCCTCAACACAACCTTTATACGGTAGCCCCTGGAGTCTCTGCATCATTTTAGTCACCCTTCCCTATATGGTTTCTAGCCTGTTCCTGTCCTTTTTAAGATGTGGGCTCCAAAACTCTACACAATATTCCAAGTGGGGTCTCACCAGGGATCTGTACAGTGGCAGTATCACCTCCCGATGCCTACTGTTGAATCCTCTCCATATACATCCCAACATTTTGTTTGCCTACTACATGCTGCATTGCATTATCTGTCTTGGTTTAGGTTGCTATATATGATAATTCCTAGATCCATTTCCTCTTGTAGGGCACTGAGCTTGACCCTGTTGAGCCAATAGGCTGTCCTTGGGTTATTCTTGCCTAGATGCATCACTTCACACTCATTGGCATTCAACTTCAGCTGCCAAACACAAGACCATTTTTCCAACTTTTTTAGATCATTTTGTAGGTTCCCAACTGCTTCTTTGCTGTCCACCCTACCACCTAGCTTAGTGTCATCTGAAGATTTGCCTGGAAATCTACTCCTATGTCACTGATGTACACATTAAACAAGACTGGTCCTAACACCAAGCCCAGAGGGACATCACTCCCTCCTCTGGCTTCTCCCCATTGACCACTACTCTCTGCCTTCTGCCCCCCCCAGCCAGTTACCCACCCACTTATCAATGCAGCTTGCTATGCTTAAATCTTCTAGCTTCTTCAGCAGGTGGTTATGTGGCATGGAATCAAAGGCCTTGTCGAAGTCGAAATAGGGGAGGTCCACTGGATGGCCCCAATCTATTTCCCTAGTTACCCAATCAAAACATTTTATCTGGTTCATTTGGCATGCCCTGCCCACCACAAATCTATGTTGTTTGTCATCCGGATGGCCATTCTTGCTCAACTATTCCACTAGGTCTTGTTTAATCAGGACTACTATTTGTTTATCTAACTGATGTGAGACTAACTGGTCTGTAGTTACTGGTTTCATCCTTGCTTCCACCCTTATATAAAGGCATCATGACAACCCTCTTCCAGTCCCTTATCACAACTCCCACCTGAAGTAAACAGTTAAACAGATGGAATGGTAAAATGCTGCACGCAGTATGCATTTATAATCCTCCTTAACAGGTCAGGACTGGCTTATTCATTGTTAACTGTCCTCAGTTATTGGCTGTGGACACCACAGGCATAACCCAGTCGGCCGCATCACTCCACTTCACCCAATTCCTCAGCGCACTGCAGTCACATTGCTGTGGAATACATCCATTTCCCCAGCACACCGGTGGAGCACACAGCAAATATACAGGAGTTTCACAGGGTAGCATGTATGCCTGGCGTGCTAGGGGCAATAGACTGCAAAGATGTGGCCATCCACACACCACCTGGTCCCGAGGGGGCCGCACATGAATCGCAAGGGCTGTGCGAGCATCAACTGCCAGGTGGTGTGCGGCGTCAGCGATAATCAATGTCTGTGCCACGCACCCTGGGGAGCATACTATGCCTTCATCTGGCACCATTCGGCACTGTGCCACAGATTTGAGAGTGGGACATCCCCACTGGCCACCTAGTGGGTGAGTATGCAAACCACACGGACAAACATAGGGCTTGGGAGGGGCATGGTCAGAGGTGACATGGGTAGTGGCCTACATGGCCCAGGGCAGGGCGATGCTGATCACCAAACTAACCTCCACCCTCTACACACAGGTGACAGTGGATACCCACTCCGTCCATGGCTGCTCACACCATACCGGTGGCCCACGACCCCATTACAGCAATGCTACAATGAGGCACATGCCACCACAACATGTAATGTCATCGAGCAGGTGTTCGGGATGCTGAAGGCATGTTTACATTGCCTGGACACCTCCAGCGGTGCCCTACAGTACAGCCCCTCAAAGGCCTGCAGGCTATTCCTGGCCTGTTGCATCCTGTACAACATGGCCAACGAATGTGGGATAGCCATACAGGTCAAAGAGGGGGACAGCGACGGGGACGATGAGGATGCTGGTGACAATGGTGATGGGCAGCCCTCCCCTTGGGCGACAGGACCCCCGACTGCTCTGGCTGGCACAGCTGCACCGGGACACCATCACAGAGGAGCACTTCAGCCAACCCAGGTAAGTCATGGGGCCATGTGCAACTTCCAGTGGCTAAGGCACAACCCACAAACACACATGTACACACACCAGGGGTGCATGACATCAAGGGAAGTGGCTGGGCATGGAACTACACACACCACCAGGGATGGGTGAGGTCTAACATGGCACGTGGACAGACAGACACACACACACACACACACACACACAAAATGCACCAGACATGCACAAAGGGTAGGAAGCACACAGACCCAGAATGCCACCCCTAGCCACACACATGTCCACAGACCACCACACCCACTGCCTGACATTGTGTGTGTGTCAGATGCTGGGCACCATTGCACATTGGTGTATGGCGCAATGCAGGCATCATCATGCACACGCAACTGCGGACAGCAGCTGGGAGGGTGTGCAGATGGACTGTGTGTCTGTGTGCAGGGCCGGGTACCCACCCGTGCATTGCCCGCTGAATGACACAATGCTCACAGGGCAGCATCAGACAGTAGCCACATTGGGAGACAGGTCATTCATGTGCCACAGTGCCCCGGCTGCCTCAGATGCATGGGCTGCCCTGCCGAGACCTGCCAGCAGTGACAGGCTGACCACTGGCCTCATGGGGTGGCACCGATGGTCCCCAAGGGGTTCCACTTTGTGAAAGCAACCATGCTCGCACAGGTGTCTGCAGCACACTGAACATGCCTGCGCCAGGCATGCTCAGGATGCCAACAGCTGAACCCAGTGTCGACAAGGAGGGTGTCGCATGACGTCAGGAATGGGGGGTGGACATTGCACTGCGCATTGTCTGCTCTACATGGGCAAATAGCGGTGTGACCCTTGTGGCCATGGCAGCTGTGATTGTATGTGTCAGCCTGTCAATGGCAGCAGTCACATCCTCCCACATCCGGTCCTTCCCTTCCAGGAGTAGAGCAGTTTCTGCTGCGACGCTTCCTCTGCCCACTCCAGAGCTGCACTTAGTGCAGCCACTGCCATCACAAGCCGCATTTGCTGATTGACTGATGCTTTCAGTATGCGGGTGTGCTCATCCAAGAGGTCATCTGCCTGATCTGCATTCTGTCCTTCAGGGTATGTGCGGCTCCGATGCTCAGCACCCCTTGAGGGTGGGCGCTGCATACTAGGACCAGGCCTGGGCATGTCCACAGGCGGTGCACTTACGCCGCCCCCTGACACTGTACCCCCAAGCCCATTGGCCTACTGCTGATGCTGCCCCTCTGGCTGCCGCTCCCCAGGGCTCACTGGTGCCGCTGCAGTGGCTGCAACAGTCCCACTGTCCTGGACACACACCAGTGCTTCTCCACCGGTGCTGACAGGCACAGGCTGGGACTGTGATGACACGCAGGCATCCATGGCGGCACCACCCGCAGCCATGGCCACAATGTTACCTGCTGTGTGGCCATCCTGTGGCACACATGTGTCACTGCCCATGACGTTAGCGACATCATCATTGGTGATGGACCCGGCACCAGCCCGAGTCACAGCATGCTGACATCCATGGACGCTGGCATGCTGCGACACGGGCAGGGCCTCCTCTGCACCTGGTCCAACAACATCAGTCTGGACATCCAGGCGGGCCCACTGTCACACTGAGCCACGTATTCCTGTGGAGGTGGATGGGCCCTCCTCCATCTCCATCTGACTGACCTCAGTGGAGAGGCCTACCACTGCTGACCCATGCAGATGCTCAGGAGCTATAAGGGAAAACAAAGTCACGTTAATGCATGTGACCTACCCTGTCCCCCCCAATAGACAGACCATGACCTACCATGCAGTGACGGGCTACCACCCATCTGGAATCCACTACCCGGAACACCGTCAATGGCACAACGCTGCATGCTTCCAGCAATCCTCTCCTCCTGTGGAGTCAGGCATAGCACCTCCGGCTGTCCCCCACCTGTTGCAGATCATGCTGCCCTGATGGCAGCCACCTTCTCCTTAATCCTCCTCCTGTCTGTGCCCATCTTCTTCTTGCACTCCTGCATGGAGCGCTGGTGGCTGCCATGCAGGTTCACAGCACACACCACTTCCTCTCATGCAGCAGCATGAGCCTGTGGTGTTCCCTGGCGTCCGCTGAGAAGTGGCTCCTGGTCCAGGTAGGCCTCAAACAGGGCATCCGTCTCAGCCTTTGTGAAATTTTGCCTCCTCCTCCTCCTCCCATAACTCTGTTCCTCTTCTCCCACAACTGGCTCAGTCATGATTCAGCCTGTGAGAATGACAGTCGTTACCTGTGACTGTGCAGTCCCATGCATGTCCCAAAATCCACAGTCCACACTCCCAAACAGCATGCAACTCACCGATAGACTGCAGTAATCACTATGGCCAGTGCAGCCCAATGTCGCACTTTTATAGCGCAACCCATGCAAATGAGGCAAGGCGACTTTAGTGGATGCAATTGCAGTGCTGCGCCATTGAATGGCTGATTAGCTGATTTGGTATATGAGACGGCTGAATATCGTGCTTTGCACTTTGGCGAATTGTGTTGAATGTGCTGCCAAGGGCTAGTTCTGTGACATGCGCAGTACACACCTAATCGCGCATGCCCTGCTGATGACGAGGTGCTTGCCATGCTGCTGACGTGCTCTGTGCGGGAGGCAATGCAGGGCATGGCCACCATTGTGCCATTGGCCCTACAGCGAAGTTCACCTATATGGCGCTGTGGCACTGGGGCATCATAGGCGCACTGGGGCTACAGCGCGGTAGGCCACTACTGGAGGTGGCACACAGGCACCCAATCGCACTGCACACATTGGGTTCCAATTGCGCTGTGGCTGTCCATGCGCCAGAGACCCTTGACCCTGTGCCCGACCTTTGCCCCCTAGGTGCTATGAGTCAGGCATGGGTGCACCACTATCACGCTGTTCGGTGACAGCGCGATAGGGAATGGCAGCGCTGTACTGCGCAGCATCTGCACGTGGCGGAGCCACGCTGCAGAGTGCCATTTTGACCCTACTGAGCAAGAAAGATGGCGCGGAGGAGAGCTGACCAGTGGAGCCAGATAGAAATGGCAAACTTGGTTGCCATTGTGGAGCCACTCGTTGGCCAACTGTTTGGTGAGGCACCCCTGGACAGGTCCAGGAGTCAGGTGTGGCAGGAGGTGGCCGATGCCCTGGAGGAGGCCACAGGAATGGGTTGGATGGTGGATCAGTGCTGCCACAGATATGGCGACCTGAGGCAGAGGGATCCAGACCTGCTTGCCCACCTGTGGGCACGTGCCAGGAGGGGCACGGTGCCACGGCCAGGTAGGTGTAACATCCATACACTTTAACTTCCATATGGGTATAATGGTTGCATGTGTCCGGAACATGGGGGACATCCGTGTTGGCTGTGGTGGTGTTTCAGGGTGGGTGGGTGGGTCTGGCTGTGTGGGATTACACAGACATGGGGGCAGGGGGACTTTGCTACAGGATTGTACTGATGTTCCTCTCTCCATGTTTGCATTTTAGGCCCAGAAAAGTGATGGCTGGTGAGGGAGAGGAGGCACCAGCTGAAAGACCATCACTCCAGGAGGGGCGAAGGTCCTCAGAGGCAGAGGGACCAACCTGATGATGGTGAGTGCCTTACATCCATGATTACTATTGCATGCTGTGTAACAGGGTGGGCAGTGGGGCATGGCCACCATCCATTGACATCACTGCCATGCACGCAACTTGTTACAGTCAGCACTGTCCAGTGGCACTGCATGTCTGGGAGTGCGCCAATGGTGGCCCATGCGTGCACCAGGTACTTGGCTGTGCCACTGTCATGACTACAGCTATGTCACCAAACAGCCAACGGTGATGCTGTGTAGGACTTGGCCGATGGGTGTGTGCAGCGGTCCGCATGGCTGTGTGCCCCTGGGTGGGCAGGTCTTGTGGACACGATCACTGTGGGTGGTCACACACCATCACAGAGGCATGTCCCACAGCCATATGCCATGCACAGTGGTTGGGCTGTATGGGGCTGTGCATTCACACCTATTGACTCTGCTCCCTTGTCCTAGATGGACAGCAGCTGGAGGCGATCAGGGAGGCGCTACGGGAGATACTGACTGTTGCCAGGGCATCGCTGGAAATCCTGCAAAGGATCGACAGGCTGGAGGTCAGGCAGCATCATGGCAGGAGGAGCAGCCGGAGCGGGGAGCGGGGCTCCCACTGAGCTTCACAATGCCCCTGATTTCCGCTACCTCCTTGATCCACCCTCACACCCCTCCTTCCCTCTACCATTTGTTCACCCCTGCCCCTTACCCACCCCCACCTTGTTTGTGGCCCTCCCCCCAAACGTTTGTAAATATTTGTACATAGTTTTGTTTGATGTTTTTAAATACAATTCTTTTGATATGACTACTGTGGTGGTCTCTGATTTGCAGAAGGGCTATAGGTGCTCAGCTGCAGTGGTGTGTATGGCATCAGGGGTGATGCAGTCATGGGCATGTGTGTGTGGCCGTGGGGAAGTGACTATGGTGTGGAAGTAGCTATCAGTCACTGTCTGTGGTGTGTGTGTTGTTCCCTGTGCACTGGATGACTGTGTGCAGTGGTCCATGGTGCATGCTCTGTGTCCATGGTGCACCTGTCAGCCCATCTATGGCCTGTGCAGCTGACACCCTTGCATGTCTGTGACCTGCATGGTCCACTGGCATGTCAGTGGTGGCTGGCCATGCAGTACAGCCACTCTACCCGTCACAATGCTGGGTTGCCTCATGTCACTGGCATGGTGCATGTCTGCTTCAGGTGACACTGTGGCCTCTGCTGTTGTTGTCCCACCTCCATGTTGTGGCTTGTGTGTGTTGCAGGGGATGTGCACCACTGTCTGTGACTTGTGCTCCAGGCAGATGCTGGTGGCGTACAGCTCCACAGTGCCTGCGCAGGGTGGCTGGCACTCCTGTGCCATGGAGGAGTGCTGGCCGTGTGTACACAGTTTCCATGGCCCAATGCTGGGGGCTTGGTTGCCCCGCTACTGTGTTTCTGTGTTGTTGTGCCCTTGGGTATGGGTGGGTGTTTGTCCATGCACTGTGTTGCATCCAGTGTGGTGCATGCTTCCATGCAGCACCGTGGGTGTCTGCGCTGGCTGTTGTGGCCAGTGCTGGGTTGGCGTGTGTCCTTGGGAGGGTGTGCAGGGTGCTGTACCACTGGTGGTGGGGTCCGGGGCATGCCCTGTCACGTGTGGGGTACCTCGTGTGCCGACTCATGGTCGATCTCTCAGCTGTACCTCAGGGGTGCTGTGCGTGGTGGCACTGTGTATGCAGTCATTGCATCACTGTGGGCTGCCACCCACTGACGGGTGCTCGTGGTGGGGCTGCCTTGAATGGTTCTGTGGTGCACAGGGTTACATTGTCACAGTGGGGGTGGTGGCATACATGGGGTATCCTGCACTGGTGGACACTGCTCCTGGGCAGGGTGTCTGGGGGTCATGGTGCAGGGTGTGCTCTGCATTGGTGGGATGGTGTGGCACAGGGTGGTCGGCCCTCCTTGTGTGCCAGTCACAGCTTGCTAGGTGGTGTGATGGGGCACCATGGCCCAGCTGTGGGTTGGTTGCTGGTCTCCATGGGCCAGTGGTTATTCCAGCCCTCCCACAGTTGTGCAGTGCATGGGGTGTGGGGGGATGATGTCTGTTCTGCTGTGTGTTCCTCTGCCCATCTGTGGCATGGGTGGTGCACCCCTGCATCCCTGGTTGTGCTGTTGCATTGCTGCCCTGCTGCTGGGGGCATCCCTGGTTGCACTATGGCATCTGAATGCTCAGCTGAACATCCCTTGTTGCGCTATGGCACATCAGATATGCTCAGCTTCCCCTCCCTAGTTGTGCTATGGTGCAGGTGGTGCGATATTCAGTCGTTGGCTGTAGGCGCATCTTGGTCAGCGCAGTTTTTGAATATTGTGCCTCTTGCACATGGGCGCAATGGACTTGCACTTTGTCCTGCTATTGCACACTTTTTGGGCGCAGTTTGAATATCTGGGCCATTTTATATATTTTTTAACTGTCCTCTTTATTCTAACTAGAGAACACATCAGCTCTACAAGATTGTATGGAAATATTATTGAATCCTGCTAAAGTAAAGGACAGCAAAATATTTGATTAATTTTATGAAAGCTATTCTTAGGAACAGAACTGCTACTTATTCATTTTTTTTTCTTTTTGTTTTCTTAGTTAAGCCTTGTAATGCTGTGCTGTTTTATTGTTATTTTTAATTTTTTATTTTTAGTGTCTACTTTTCCATTTGCAAATTATACTGCAAAGCCACTAGAGGGCAACAACTCTTGGAGGTTGCAAGTCTCTTCCCGCTGTTCTCCCCTAACACTTCTCATCCTGGGTCCTTCATACCTAAAGCAAATTACTACACCCTAACAAACCGTACCACTGTGCCATAGAGACCACCACAATTATGGGTATCGGAGTGTCCCCCTTATACCAACACTGGGCCACTGCCCCTTTATCGCCACTTGTTGGGCACCCATTGTCATGTGGACCACCCAGGCTCCTACTGATCAATCTTACTATCCTACTTCTTGAACCCCCTCAGCCCTCCCCTCAAGGGCCTTCTTCCAAGCACCTCCCACCCCCATGAACCATCACTGACTGCCACCCACACTGCCTGTCATGCATCCCCATCCCCCCCACATATGTCCCTGCAATCATGCACCACCATCAACTTCCATGCCAGATCACATTCCTATCCTTTCCAACCCTTATCACCCTGGCCATCCCACGTACTACCAGCACTATAACTAAGCAGCAGCTATCCTTCACAATAAGGCAATGATCTTTTGCTCTCCTCAGAGTCTTTGCCATACTCATACTAATTTCAGGAAATGTTCATCCTAACCTGGGCCCCATCTCACCCAACCCTAGCCACTCACACCATGGTCTTAAAATAGCTGCAAAGAACATTTGCAGCTTACCCAAAAAGATGGCAGGTCTCTATTGCTGGATGCTGCAACATCAGCCAGATGTGCTAGCCTTCATAGAAACCTGGCTCTCCAAAAAAACACCTGACTCCTTGGTCACCCTCCCTGACTTCACCCTTCACAGAGCCAACAGAGTGGGCGAACATGATGGGGGTGTGCTGTACACATCCGTGACTCCATGATATGCCATGTGCTTCCAACACCTCTACTAGACCATGGTGCCCAAGCCTTATCATTAAAACTTACTCCAGATCCCTCCAGAGCCCCTGTAACTCTTACTGTCACATATGTCCCCCCAAGAAACAAAGCTTCTGCTATACAATCCCTTGCTAACTTCATCTCCAGCTTCCCCCCCAAAATGTAACACATCATAGTTGGAGACTTTAATGTAAACTGGCTTGCCAGTTTGGCTTCCCATGCCAAGGACACCTTCACTGCATTGGACATGACCCAGCTGGTTAGTCAACCTACCAGGGTGAACCCCACTAACAGCTGTAGCACCCTGATCGACCTTCTCCTCACCAATCGTCCTCACAGAATCTCTGACCTGGTGGTCCTTCTGGTCTCCTTAAGCGATCACTCACCCATTCTCTTTTCCTGGTCATGTATTCATTAGAAACTCAAACCAAACTATATTGCCAGGCATCATGTCTGAGCCAGAGGCCTCACATAACTAAGAAAATACTTAACTTAATGGGATTAGTCCCCCATATCCCTGGCCCCTACTATAGATGAAGCCCTTGATTATTTTACCTTTTCTTTCAATAAAGCAAAAGTGCAATCCAAGAAATGTAATGCCCTCTGGGTCATGCCTGCACTGCTCCAACAGCTAAAGCACAGAGATGATCTCTTGCATAAAGCAGTCGCATCCGGCACGCAGGAAGATAGGCAAGCCTCTAAAGCATCTGGTAACAGATGCACCTGGGCCATAAAACAGGCAGACTCGGGCAACTACAAAATTACCCTTGCCTCCTCCTGGGGGAATGTTCGGTTGTTCTGGGACAGCATCAAGGAACTCAATGGCAAATCCTGTCCCCCCCACCACTAACTGTCAACAATGTCCCTACCACTAACCCACTGGCCATCACCAACTGCCTCAGCTCATCATTCTCTGCCTTTAGTGCAGTAGTCCCAAATAACCTCTTCGACCCCACTTCTGCAACCCCATCACCTAACACCAAGCATTCCCCTTCCATCTCAGAGTGATCTCTATGAATGAGGCAAGGCCTTATCTCATTAAAACACTCAGTGGCTCTTGCTATTGCAAAGATTCTTTTGCTATGAGAATCCTACATTTAGTACTAGTTATAATCCTCTCCGCACTAACTGACCTCATTAACTGCTCCCTAAGTCTGAAGCAGTTCCCAGCAACCTGAAAGACTGACACGGTCACTCCAATACTTAAGAGTGGTGACAGCACCTCCCCCAATAACTACCATCCCATATCCATTCTACCACCTCTCTTGAAAGCCCTTAAAAAAATTATAGCCACCCAACTCACTGAGTACCTGCTTGATCATAACCTACTTTGCAGGGAGCAGCCGGGCTTCAGATCTGGGCATAGTACAACTGCAGCTCTCACTGAGTTCTCTAATTTTATTCACTCTGCTCTGGATAGAAAACGCCTAACTGGAGCTGTCTTTATCAACCTGTCAAAGGCCTCTGATACAGTCTCCCACCCCTTACTCTTAAGCACACTCTGCCACATAGGTCTGTCCCAAGATCCTGTCTCCTGGTTTACCAGTTACCTCACAGCTATATCACAATATGTCAAAATAAACAACACCCTCTCAACCACCCTGCCAGTCTGCTCTGGGTTTCTCCAGTGCTCCAACCTCGGCCCTCTATTATTCAGCATCTACCTAAACACCTTGCTCAATTCCTGCTCCAGCAACCAACTACTCTATGTGAACGACATGGTTCTTTTTGCCTCACACCCAGATCTCACAGTATTGCAGTCCTCCCTCCAACATGCATTTAACCAGATTGAAAACTGGTTCATAAACCAAAGACTTGTGGTCAATGAAAAAAGACAAAGACCATGCTCTTTGCTCACTGACAGAATAAGGCCAAGAATGTGCAGCTAACAATCCTCTCCCACTCTCTCCTTCCTCTAGAACAGGTCCATACACATAAATACCTGGGCCTTACATTTGATTCCAGCTTCTCCTCCTTCCATTCACATTGACACTCTATCATCAGCCATAAATGTCTGTATAGGCCTATTGTATCAGCACAAGGATTGCCTACCTCTGGAAGCCCTTAATCTGGCTGTCACCTCCTCCATCCTCTCCCTAGTCAATTATGGGCTCACTGTCTACTCTGCTGCTGACCACACAGCCCTTAAAAAAATCCACCTGACCATAAACAAAGTGTGCAGACACCTCTCAGGGGTAGACAAAAGTACCCATACTTGTACCCTATATGCCCTGACAAATATCCTCACCCTGGATGAAAGGCTATTTTATCAAATATGTCTCCTCACAAAAAAAATACACGTGGGACTTACCCCCTTGGTGGTTTCTGCCTCTCTCTCCTATACTCCCACACATCGGTGAACACCTGCACTGAAAACCGATAGGTGTGGTCCATCCCGAGGGATAGAACCTCCTTAGCTCAAAGGTCATTCCCACACAGGGTCCCAGTCTGGTACAATGAACTCCCCTCTGATGTCTCCTCCATTCCCAAATTAGGACCTTTCAAGTCAGCTCTCAAAGAGCACATTCTCGCTTCATGGTGCTGCCGATGTACCAGCTAGTGCTGGGTCATCTATCTATCATCTTATGGGACCACTCCTCCACTGAGCTCCTATTGCTGCACTCACAACATATCTGTCTAATTCTCTACTTTGCTGTAAATATCAAACCTGTTACTCCCTCCATCAGCAAGCTTATTGTTCTTTTGAAAACTGTAAAATACAGCTCTCGCTAACACGTTCAGTGCAATGTATAGCTGATCTTGATTCTGCAATATTGTGTAACTGAAAAAACTGCAACCTTTAGCTGCCATTCTATGTATTTATGTATTAAGTGTTTGTATTTCTTTTTTCTAGCATGAAGTCTTTGTAAATGAGTCCCTGACTCAAAGGTTGTAATCCTAAAGTCTGTTAAATAAATAAATAAATATATGCTTCTTATGGAACTGTAATGGCCTCTGGTTGAACAAAATAAAATATTAATCTGTATCAGAGGACTGCAGGTAAAAAGGCAGTTTATGTTGCCAAAAGTAACTACTTCAAGGATTTTTTGTTCACCTCTTCTGAAAACTATTGGAGATTCTGGAACCACATCAAGGGGCTCATCATTTGTGGTACAAATCACACTATGGCAGATATGACTCCAAATGGCATCAACTATAGCAACTCTGAGACACTTGCTAATGCCTTTAAGTCTCATCTCTGATTTAACCAAGCATTCTGAATTGACGTCCTGTACCACTGACTAATATCCCCCCAAAGATCATCTAACCTCCCCATTGTTTACTTAAGAGCTGTCACTCTTGGTGAGGTGTCATGGCAGAATACTGTTGTTACTTCAAAACCAGGAGGTAGAAGACTTGGTTTGCTGGCCAAGGCACCTAGCTTCACCTGAGCTCTTTTCTTCCAAGACTGCTTAAAAGGCAGAGTAGAGAACCTTACCAGAGCAAGGGAAAAGGATTAAGACATCTTTTGGCTAAGCAGATTTACTGTGTGGTGTTATTTTAATTTTTTACTCACAGGAATTGCTACTGTTTGTTGCTAACATTTCATTGCTTTATTTTTCTCTGTAGCAAAGTGTTTCTTACAGCGTATATCTTCTCTGAAATTATTACAGGTGGTACTTTACAGGTTTTACAGTTGTATCTAACATTAGGATAAGCTTTCAGGGTTACTGCATTTGTTGTTGACTGTTTCTGCTCTTACCTCTTTGTTCTTTCATCCGTGGTTCTTCTTTTTCGGCAGGGGAAGGGCCCAGCCACCCACCCCATCCCCAACCACCCCACACTACACTCCTTTTATAGGATACCACAGTTGTGACATTTCCTGTGGCAGAGCAGGAAGGGGTGGATCATTAGGGCATCCACAAGGTGAGCTCATTTACAGGGGCACTAGTAATTTAACTTGTTATAACAAGTTAAACAAAAACAAAACACAATCAAACCATTACTTGCATTTTTTTTCCTTCTAATTACTCTGACTAGGTTATAAACCTAGCAACTTATCTGGAATGGATATCATTAACTGCCGGTACTGTGGAACAATTTTCAGAAGGACTGTCTTACAGGATTTAGGACACTGTCCTACATGCTGGGCCATTGGAGATCTTAGGGCTCAGCTCCGGGCAGCATGGGCAGAGATTGCATGCCTCAAATTTCATATTCAAGAGGAAATACATTATAAGAACCACCCACCATTCCCCCAGCATCCAACAGAAAAACCTCGACCGCAGAGGGTAGTTGGACCAGGAGGTTAGCAGGTGGTTAGAAGGGGCAAATCGGTGCCCCATCACCTCTGCTCTGCAACATATTACCTCCAAAACCATATAAACACTATAAACAGGTATCTGCCTCTATCTCTGAAATCAAACAAAGAGGCAGAAGACACTGCAGAGCAGGACACAGCGCACAGGAGCTAGCACAACAAAACTCACCCAAATCAGGAACCAAAACAAAAAAAGCAAAAAGGAAATCCAAAAAACTTCTGATCATAGGAGACTCCATGATTCGGGGAGTTGATACCCTTCTCCAGCCAGAGGTAATGTTCAGATGTCTCCCAGGTGCATCAGCATGGAGAGACACTGACCTCATTGCTAAAATTGTTCACAAAGCAGGAGAAAACATTGATGTCCTAGTACACATAGGGACTAATGATCTCACCAGCCGGTCAGTTGTGGAGACCAAGGAACACCTGACCAGGCTGGGTGACAAACTATCATCCATTTTGTCCGGCATCTCCTTCTCTGAGATCCTGCCAGTCTGGGAGAGGGGGCAGATGGACGGAAGGTCAGAGAAGGGGAGATAGGGAGCTAAACACGTGGCTCAAGGGCTGGTGCCAGGAAAAGGACACAGATTTGTAGGGAACTGGCAACAGTTCTGGGAGCGAAAGTTCTTTAAATTTGATGGACTGCATCTGACTAAGGAGGGAGTCAGTGCATTGGGGCAGAAGTTTGATGTCTTTGCAGAATATTTAAACTAGCAAATGGGGAGAGGGGTGCAGCACCCCATACGTCGAATGGGAACAACACCCCTCCCCCCTCTACTAGCGGTCAAACTGGGGCTCAGCATGTTTGCAGTTCATTTGCATCACCAGGTAAGAAAAAAGGTTTGTCTCCCCATATGACGCACAGGGGTAATGCCAAACCTCACCCAACAACTAACACACTGAAATCTGCCCAATGGAAAATCATGTACACAAATGCTCACAGCCTGGGAAATAAGATCCCAGACCTGCAGGCAATAATGTCAGAGGCTAAACTGGACATAGTAGCAATTAGTGAGATGTGGTTTACCAGTAACCACACTTGGGAGACTTCAGTACCTGGCTATGTATTGTTCAGAAGAGACAGAGGTGCAAAAAGGGGGGAGGAGTGGCCCTGTATGTCAATGAAAATATCAAAGCTACAGAAATTCAGAATACACATAAGGAGCCAGAAGAACTGTGGGTCACCCTGGAAACAGGAAATGGGACAGCCATAAGAACTGGGGTTGTCTACAGGCCCCCAGACTAGGGGGAGGACATAGACACATTACTGTTAGAAGATATACAAAACATGACAGCTAAAGGGGAGGTTCTGATAATGGGAGACTTCAACATGCCAGATACAGATTGGTCAATACCAGCAGGAACATCTGCCAGAACTAGACACATAGTGGATTCCCTGCAGGGGGAGGGCCTCAAACAACTGGTACAACAACCCACAAGAGACAGGGCTATCCTAGATCTAGTATTGACTAACAGGGAAGGGATCACAGATCTCCAGGTAGAAGGTCACCTGGGGGCCAGTGACCATCACATGGTATGGTTCAATTTGGCCACTACATCTAAATCATCCCATTCCAAGGCAAAAATATGGGACTTCAGAGGAGCTGACTTTGATAAGATGGCCAACAGAGTTAAACTAGCCCTGGCAAAAAGAAACACAGGTGAGGGGGTAAAGGCAAAGTGGGCAAGCATTAAGGATGCAATACTTGAAGCAACATCCCATTGTGTCAGACAGAAAAGGAAGTGCAAAAGAAGAAGGAAACCACTTTGGTTCTCAAATACAGTAGCAGAAAAGGTCAGAGCTAAAAGGCTGGCCTTCAGGAAATATAAGGAACACAGCGGATGAAGATAGGGAGGCATACCAAACTGCCCTAAAGGAAGCAGGAAGGCAGTAAGGCAGGCAAAGTCCCAAACTGAGGAAACACTAGCACAAACAGTAAAAGAAGGTGACAAGACTTTCTATAGATACATTAGTGAAAGGAGAAAGTCCAGAGGGGTATTGCTAAGTTTAATGGAGAAAAGGAGCATGTGAAGAGGAGGACCATGTAAAAGCATCCATCCTAAATAGATACTTTTGCTCAGTATTTACTGAAGAGAAGGTAGGGCAGGGCCCACAGCTCAGCACCATGGACACAGGGGGGAGGCAGGTGAGCACTACTCCCTTCACAAAAGAAAGGGTCCTACATGAGCTTACTAAACTCAGGGTGGATAAGGCAATGGGACCTGATGGCATGCATCCCAGGGTACTTAAGGAGCTAAAGGTGGAACTAGCAGAGCCATTAGCAGAACTGTCTAGTGAGTCTCTGAGCACAGTAGTGGTCCCAGAAGACTGGAGAAGGGCTCATGTGATCCCGCTCCACAAGAGTGGTAGCAGGGAGGAGGCAGGGAACTACAGACCAGTCAATCTTACCTCAGTAGTGGGCAAGATTATTGAGGCACTCCTTAAGGAAAGGATAGTGCAACACCTGGAATCCATAGGGGCACAGGATCCAAGACAGCATGGGTTTACAAAAGGAAGGTCCTGTCAAACTAATCTCATATATTTCTTTGACTGGAACCAGAGTGGTGGACCAAGGGGAGCAGTTGATGTCGCTACCTTGACTTCAGCAAAGCTTTTGACACTGTTCCACATAGAAGATTGATAAATAAGCTGGGTAGGCTCGGTGGTCAGAAGTTGGTCAACTGGGTGGCAAACTGGTTGACGGGCAGAAAACAGAGAGTGGTGGTAAATGGTATACAGTCAGAAGAGATGCAAGTCACAAGTGCGGTACTCAGGGATCAGTCCTGGGGCCAGTCCTCTTCAACATCTTCATTAGTGACCTTGCAGATGGACTAGAAGGTAAGGCCTGTCTGTTTGCAGATGACACCAAGATCTGCAACAGAGTAGATGATCCAGATGGGGTGGGCAGAATGAGAAGAGATCTGGATAAACTGGCAAAATGGTCAGAAGAGTGGCAACTGGGATTTAATGCAAAGAAGTGCAAGATCATGCACATAGGGAAGAGAAACCCTGAAACCATCTATAGGCTGGGAGGGGAGTTGCTAGCAGTCACAAAGGAAGAAAGAGACTTGGGCATCATCATCACTGATGACCTGAAATCATCCAAGCAGACCTCAAAAGCAGTAGGTAAGGCTAGGGGGATGTTAGGGTGTATCAGTAGGGGTATCACAAGTCATAAGAGGGAGGTAATAATCCCTCTTTACAAGACACTGGTTAGGCCCCATCTGGAGTACTGCTTGCATTGGAGGCCACATCTTCACAAGGACATTAACTAAATTGAGGCAGTCCAGAGAAGGGCAACCAAATGGTGCAGGGACTGCATCAGAAGACATATGGAGGACAGATTAACAGAGCTCAATATGTATACCCTTGAGCAAAGGAGGGAGAGGTGATATGATCGAGGTATTCAAACACCTTAAGGGCATTAACAAGGTGAAAGAGTCTAACATGTTTAAATATAAGAAAACAGCAGGACAAGAGGACACAGCATGAGATTAGAGGGGGGCCGATTAAGGGAGAATGTGAGGAAATTCTTTTTCACAGAAAGGGTGGTGGATGCATGGAATGGCCTACCTCAAGAAGTGGTGGCTATGAATACAGTGCAGGGCTTCAAACAGGCATGGGATAGGCATGAGGGAGCAATACAAATGAGTATGAATAGATAGGCCACTGACAGAGCAAAGGCCGATGGCACATTTATAAGGTAGAAAAAGAAATGGGCAGACTGGATGGGCCTTGCGGTCCTTATCTACCATCAACTTCTATATTTCTATGTTTCTAGGAGAGTGAAATCAACACAACGATAACAACCAGTTCAACATCCACAGTGTCATACAGGTTGTCAGAGCACTGTATGGATACAGAGACTCCTGGTGTTTGCCACTCTCCCCAGTAAACTACTCCCCCGGAGTTGATTATATATTAGTCTGGGGGTATGGAGGGCAGAGTCCCCTGCATGGGGTTGGGGGGGCAGGCCCCCCCATAAACAATCTAAAGTGCCCTGGTGCATGCGGTGCCACAGCAGTCAGTTTACACATTTACTGGGTGATTTTATTGCCATTGGCAAAATTGTGTTACTGTACTGGTTGTCTACTACTTTATTGTCAATAAGATATGGTGGAACCATGTTATGGCTTCTAAAAGCTATCTCTTCATGCTGCAGTGGTTGTTATGATGGGCTAGAATCCAAACTTCTTAAGATCACAGCCCTCTATCTATGGAACCCTAACCCATCAGTTTAATTTGTCCCTTACCTCTGCCATGGTTCCTAACAGCTGAAATGTTGCCCAGGTTATGTCAGTTTCAAAAAATAGATCCAAAATACATAGAACACTATTGACCTATAGCAATCCTATCAGATCTTGGTAAATTGCTAGAGATGCTAGTGGCTACCCAGGTTATAGATCATCTCCTTAAACAGAGATTGCTGTATCCTGCACAGCATTCTTTCAAACAGGATTACAGCAATACAACTGCACCCATCTAGTTCACCAAGGATGTTAGAGTAGCCATGGACAAAGGTATGTATGCAGGGTCAGTTTTCATTGACCCAAGAAAGCATTTGACTTTGTGGACTGCACCATTCTTAAGACTAAATTAGCATCTCTTGGCATCTGCCCCAGTGCTGTAAATTGGTTTGAGACAAAAAGAAGAAAGGTTTCACAATGGGACAGTGGTGCTCTGGCAAACTCAATACCATTCAACTAGAAAAATAGCCGAGCACTCACCACTTCTATTCACACGGACACTGGAGATAGTTAAAAAATATACATATATTAAAGTATAAAGCACTTCATACTTTAATAAATGTATATTTTTTAATTATCTTCGGTGTCTGTGTGAATAGAAATGGTGAATGCTTGGCTTTTTTTCTAGTTGAATGGTGTAAATTGGTTTTCTGTCTTGATGATGGACAACAATTTGCAATAGCGAACCAGTTTAAATCAAAACTTTCCACTACAAATATTGTTGCCACTAAGGTTCCATACTGGGGACTCTACTTTTCATTATCTTTATTAATGATGCCCCTCCAGCCCCATGCTCCTGCTTTACCCTGCTTTATGCAGATGACATGGTGCTTTATTCCATTTCCAAGAATATCATTGATATCAACTTGCTGCTCATTGCTTACTTAAATAGTGTTCCAACTTGGCTATCTCAAAATAAGCTTCTTTTCAACTCTAGTAATAACCATTCCATTCTCTTAGGATCAGCGCCTAGGTTGAGGGTGTGTACTGCTGACTTGGCTGTATACTACCTAGGTTGCTCTCCTTTTACTACAGTTGACTACTTTAAATATTTAAGTGTTTTGCTATATCCTACTCTTGATTTCACAGTACATTCTTCAAATGCTTGCAAATCTGTCAGCACCAAACTAGTTCTTGCTTATTATGTTACATAAGCCTTAACTCCTGCTACAATAACCCCCTTTACCAAGAAAAAAGGAGTTGAGTCTAGGCTAGAAAAGATAACTTGAATGAACATGTACAATATGTTTTTACTGTTTGATGGGGAACTCCTGAGAATAAGAGGTTTATACTGGTTTTAGCAAAAAGGGGTGGAAAACCTGATGATGATGTCATCCATGAAAGGTATAAAAAACCACCACTTGGAGAAACAAAGATAGATAAAGGAATCAGTTAAATACTGACTACCAAGTGAGGAGGACCTCAGAAATGTGTGCTTGTTTCCACACTTCTATTTGCAAAGGCTGAAGCTAAGCCTCAGGAATTTTCAAAATTAGAAAGTTTGCTGCATACTGGACATTGAATAACCTTTTGCTTTCTGTATGTTTATTATTTTAATTTTTTTTATTTTCTGATTTGAATAAAATAACAATGCATGTTTGTTTTTTTATGCACCAGACTTCTGGTTTGTTGTGTCTGTTTTATCCCACATGTTCACACTTCAGTCAAGAAAGCAAATGTAATAATGATGGGATCCTTCCCTACTCTCCACAGATGGACCCATAGCAGCTGTAGTGGATGGCTGTTTACTGACAATCAGGCAGACCGAGGGGGGGGGCAGAGATACAGTAGCCTGTCAGTCATTATATACATCTTTCGTGCCATGCGGCCCTCCTGCAAGCAGCCCTTGCGCTAATGATGAGCACAAAGGACAGCAACTAGAGTCTTCCAGTAGTCAGCCAAGGAGACAGCCAACAGCTAGGAACCCTGCCTGTCAGAACCAGATATACCTGTATTGTTTGGGGGTTTATCGGTAGGATACTGGTTAAGGGTTGTGTGGTAGCTGAACTGTACATTTCAAAGTTTGGGGTTGTGTTGTAGCTGTGGTGTATTTTGGGGTTTGTGCTGAGTTTGGGTCTGTGTTGTAGCTGAACAGTGCATTTTGTGGTTTCAGGAGTTTGCTGCTAGGCTGATATCTAGGTAGGAGGGTACCGCCTTATCTGTATACAGACAAAAAGTTTAAATGTAGTGAATGTTGTTTATAGTATACCTGGATCTGTTTAGTGATTGCCGTCCAGTAGAGCAGATGCCACAAGACCAGTACAAGGGAAAGGGAAAGCATTTCTTTTTGGAGCCATGCTCACTCCCTCCCATCCAAAGATGGAACTAGAGCAGCTCTTGGGGCTGGCTGTTTACTGCCAGTTGAGTAGAGTTAGGAGCAGTGGTGGGGTGGAGCTACAGTAGCTCAGCAGATCTAAAGGGCTGCAGCTCGCCTCCATGCTCCAGCACAGCAGATGCCGTGGGACCAGTACAAGGATGCAGTAAAGTGTTTCTTTACAGGACTGTGCTCACTCTTTAATCTCTACAGAAGGAACCAGAGCAGCCATTGGAGCTGGTTGCGTTCCACCAATAGGGTGACCACGGAGAACTCAGGGGCAGACTTACAGTATCTTGTCAGTCACTGTATACATCCTTCCTGCTAAGCAGCCCTCTGTCTTGTGGCCCTTGTGATGAAGATGAGCATGAGGGATGGTGACTGGAGCCTGCCAGGAGTCAGCCAAGGAGACAGTCAAAAACCACAAACAATGCCCATACAAACCCAGGTACACCTGTATTGCTTAGGGGTTTGTCAGTAGGATTATGGTTGAGGGTTGTGCTGTAGCTGAATTGTACATTTCAAGGCTTGGAGTTGTGTTGTTGCTATCTTGTATTTTGAGGTTTGTGTTATGTTTGGGGTTTGTGTTGTAGCTGAATTGTGCATTTTGATGTTTTAGGAGTTTGCTGTTAGGCTGATATCTATGTAGTAGAGTACAGCCTTATCAACATACAACAAAAGTTTAAATGTAGTGAATGTTGTTTATAGCATTCCTGAATCTGTGACATGATTGCTGTTTATAACATACCTGTATACCTGTTATTTATAGCATTCATAGGGTAGTGTAATTACATAGTTGGGTATTATAAATTGGTAACTCATACTGCATACAGTTTAGTCTTACTGGGTTCTAGGAAATGACAGAAAGTGCAGGGAGAAAAGAAACAGAAAATGTGGGGAGTGGTGCAGTGCAGTGGTTGTGTGGTGGCAGTCTTCAGGGAGACCTTTTGGAGACTGCGGTACTGCCCCATCTGCATGCACCTCTCTGAGTCAGCAGACAAGGTTGCTAGACTTGAGGCTGCACTGGCTGTGAGTCAGGAGGAGGCCTGAAGACTTAGAGCTGCATTGGCTGGGAGTCAGGTGACTTTTTTTCCATCCAGTGGCCACCTAGTCCAACATAATTAACTCAAAAGAGGTCAGATAGGAGGAGCAGCTCAACTACAGAGTGCACAAAGGGGGCTGTGGTATCTGGAAAGCTGGAGGGAGTCACAGGCACATTCCTCAACTACAGCTGGTATCACTATGACATTTCTATGCCACTCTGGTGGAGCAGGGTTGCCACAGAGGAGGCACCCGTGGTAATGGCCAAGGAGGATGTGGGGGCCCTCCTGAGTGAAGGCCACAAGGAGGGTGGCAGAGGACCCAAGGGAAGGAGGAAGCATCTTCTGGTAGGGGACTCAATTGTCAAGGGATAGAGTTGGGAATATGAAAGGGGGAGGAGAAGGAGGCCAAGTGCTTACTCAGCTCCATGGCAAGGAGGGATGAGAAGCATAACCTACTGTACAAATTGCTAGGGCAGTAGGAAGGGAGAGAGAGAGAGCTGGATATCATTAACCACCTGGGGACAAATGACATGCCTAGGGATGGAGAGGAATAGTGCAGGGAGAGTTTAGGGAACTGGGAAGAAGTCTTGGACAGGTAGCATGCTCTGTAACTTTTGTGGAGATGCTTCCTATTTATGATGGGGAAGGAGAAGGAGAGGGAGAGTCACACAAATGCCTTCAACTCAGGCTTGAAGGAATGGTGCAAAGAGGAGGGGTACATCTACATTGGGGACTGAGGACCCACCTTTCAGGACAAGAGCCTACACAGATGTGATGGCCTGCATCTATCTGTGATGGGAACTACAGTTCTCAGTGGACAGTTTAAATGATTATTTGATGAACATTTAAACTAGCTGTGGGGGGTGGCAGTTGAAGAAAAAGGGGAGGCAGAAACTTCACACCTCAGGCTAAGATAAAGAGTATGGAGGTCCTCAGGGGCGAGAGTCCCAACAAGGTGCAAGTTAATCAAGGAAGCAGGGAGTTAGCAAAGGAGGATGGGGGAAAAGAAGCAGTCAGGAAAGAAGAGGGAGGAAGTAGGAATAAAATGAAAATGGGGGAAGGGTAGTACAATAAAAGAGCAAACAAAATCTGAAAGGCCATGTGGGCTAATGCTATATGTCTGGAAAATAAGATTCCAGACATAGAGGCCTTCATGGTGGAGGCCAACCTAGATATTGTGTCCATTACTGAGACATGGTGCATGGACAACCATGACTGGAATGTGGTCATATCAATGTACACTATGTTCAGAAAGGACAGGGTAGGAAGAAAAGGAGATGTTTTGCTTTTTGTGAATAAAAGCATAAAAGCAACAGAAACACAGGGAATTCGAGGGGGGGGTAGAGGTGTTGTGGGTTACCCTCAAGTCAGGTAATGGACCCACTATTTAGAGAGCTGTGATTTATCAGCATTTGGCGCAGGGGGAGGACTTAGATAAGGAAATGTTAGAAACAAATGGCAAAAATGACTGAAAATGAGAAGAGTTGCTGGGGTATCCATACTAATTCCCGCTGCCCATTTTCCAACAGACCAAAATCCCAAGACCCAAATGCCGACATTTCAAAAACCCGATAGCAATAAATCCCGAACCAGAATTTCCCGCTGCCCGTTACTTTCCCGCATGCCAGTGAAAACAGAAGAAACATAGAGAACAATAAAAATAAACTTTAAGAAGATGTAGCATGAATCAACAGCCAACAGTTTAAATACAGTACCTGCAACATGTCAGATGCCCCTCAGAAAAGCAGTGAACCTTGGGGTACTACACCCTACGCTTGTCTTCTGGCAAAGGGATTGAGAGATTGTCAGAGTTTTTTAACATTGATTAGTAGTCTATTGAATCCTGGTAGGTGATGTATTCATCTTAACACAAAGTGTATCATAAGGATACTAGGCATATGAGTTTATAAAATTAAGTAACCACATTAAATGTAATAATGAAACTATATGGGGAATGTCATTCATCAGGTTTGACTTTAGTGATAAGGGGATAGAGAAAGTGTGGTTATGCTACAGTGCAGTAGCTGATGAAATGACAAAGCACCAAATCAAAAAAGATGTGTGTGCATGTTTTCTTTGGTTGTCTAAAACTGTAGAATGTACAGCGCTTACACTGAATTACAACAGGGTATGGCATTGAGTAGAGCATTGACTGTTCGCAACTAATCTGGGGGTTCGGGGTTCTGAAGTATCTGTTAGATTAAATTGTGTTGGGAATTTATATAATGGGAATTTCAGCATTCAGGCAATGCTTTAGTCGGGAATAAGAGGCCGGGATTTCGATCATCAGAAACATAGTCGACGAGAATTAGTACCTAAATCATTGCTGGTGGGGACTTCAATCTGCCAGATGTAGATTGGACCCTCCCAGCTGCGATTTCAGCTAGAAGCAGGGATATCCTAAATTCTCTGCAGGGGGTCTTCCTCAGGAAACCAGTCAGTGAACCAATGCATGATGGGGCAATATTGGACATGGTGCTTTCTAACAGGGATAGTATTAAAGACATCAATGAGGGAAGTCATCAGGGGACTAGTGATCACTGTAGTGTGAGACTCAACATAAGAACAGTTGGGGAATCCAACCACACAATGGTAAGAGTCCTGGACATCAGAAGAGCTGATTTAAAGAAAAAAAAAATAGGTGAAAGCCTCAGGAATGACCTGGCAGGGGGAATTACCTTGGGAGTAGAGAAACAGTGGGCCAAACTAAAATAAGACATAGTGAAAGCAAACAAATCCAAAGTGAAAATGAATCCACTATGGTTCTCAAGAGATGTGGCAGAAAAGGTAAAGGCTGAAAGAGTGGCATTCAGAAGGTATAAGGGGATGCAGAGAGATGTGGATAGGGAAGTGTATTCAGGTAAAACAGAGGTATGCAAGGACAGCATTAAGGAGCACCAAAGCACAAACTGAAGAATAGCTTAAGCAACATCAAGGACACAATATTTCTTAGATAGGTTAGTGAAAAAAGGAGGACAAATGGTGTGATTATATGGTTGGGGGGACTCTGTAGAGAGGAGTCAGAAAAAGGCAGACATCTTGAATAAATACGTCTGCTCAGTGTTCACAGTAGAAGGGGAAGAGGAGGGACCATGAAAAGGCACCATGAGCTTTGATGGAAGGGAAATGGACACTAGTTCTTTCTTTGTGGAGCCAGATAGGAAAGCACTTACTAAAGTGATGTCTGACCTCTTGGACTGTCTCAGGGGCAGGAGCTGTTCCTGGTGCCCCCCCCAACTACAAGCCTCCTCCCAGGATGCTGCAGCTTTTACAACTCGAACCCAGCACTAGTCCACAGAAGCACCATCTGACTTCTCTGACAGTCTCAGGGGCAGGAGCAGTTCCTGGTGCACTCCCCCACCACACTAGAAGCCTACTTCTGGGAAGCTGCAGCCTCTACAACTTGGACCTCAGTACCAGTCCACAGAAGAGCTGTCTGACCTTTCAGATGGTCTCAGGAGCAGGATCGGTTCCTGGTGCCTCCCACCCCACACTACAAGCCTACTCCCTGGACACTGCAGCTTCTGTTACTCAGACCCAGCACCAGTCCACAGAAGCACTGTCTAACCTCTTGGACAGTATCAGGGGCAGGAACAGTTCTTGGTGCTTCCCCCTCCCCACTACAAGCTTACTCCTGGAATGGTGTAGATTCTACAGCTTGGACCCCAGCACCAGTCCACAGAAGCACCGGCTGACCTCTCGGATTGTCTCGGGGGAGGAGTGGTTCCTGGTGCCCCCTCCCAACCTACTACAAGCCTACTCCCAGGACGCTGCAGTCTCTGTTACTCAGACCCCAGCACCAGTCCACAGAAGTGCTGTCTGACCTCTCGGATAGTCTCAGGGGAAGGAGCGGTTCCTGGTGCCTCCCCAATACAAGTCTTCTCCTGGGATGCTGCAGCTTCTACAACTTGGACCCCAGGTATTTCCATTGTAGGAGCTCCTTCAGACAGTGGCAGCAGTAGGTCAGTGTCCAGCACCATCTTGACTTAATCTCGTACCTGGCTGCTGGCCCAGCTGGTCCACCTTTGTGGGATTGGAGGACACAAAGTGATTGAAGTTTATACAGGAAATAAGTCCTTGCAGCTAGTATTCTTGTGTTGTACACAGATTGTTATTTATTCATGAATTTAGTCCTCGCTGCTAGTTTCTGTATGACAATGTGGGTTGCTTTTAGAACATTAGGTTGAGGATGGGATTGTGGGTGTTTAACCTTGAAACGTAGAAACACAGAAACATAGATTTTTTTTTATAGACTCCATTTATGCTTCCTACCTTCGGGGCATCTCTGGGGTTCCCATGCTCAGCTCCGCAGCTCTACCACCCGTCTGAACCATCCTCCATGATTCAGGATACCAGACTCTCCCATCCCCATGGAGAGGCCCAAGGATCCCCAGTGAGAGATGAAGGTACGGCCGAAGTTGGACGTGTGGCCTTGGATTCCTGATGGTTGCCTCAGCCAAAAGGAGGATTTTTTTACTTTAATTGTTTCCCCCAAAGCTTGGGACATGCAATGATGTCCAGCTCAGCTGGTGCACACATCCGTACACCATGTCTGCTGTAGCTTCGCTCCCCTGCAATCTTGCAGCCATGCACTGTAGCACCTCCATCCACTGCTAGAGGTCGCCAATGCATCAGCTGGTGGAAATCCCCCTTCCCGGGGAAGGAGAGCTGTCCTTAGGATGCTCAGTCCTTCCCCATCCCTGCCAACCCCGACAACCTGGGCTCATTCCCGAACCTGGGTTGCCGGTGTGGCACGATGTGTGGTGTCCAGCGCTTCAACCCTCTGCACCACCAGGCTGGCTTGAAACATAGACTTTGATGTCAGATAAGGACCGCTTGGTCCACCTACTCTGCTCATTTTTCCACCTACAGGATAGGCTTCAGATCCTAGTTAACTAACAGCCTATTTCTTCCTACCCCCCACAAGAATTGCCTTATGTCTGTCCCATGCATTCTTGAATTCTCCCACAGTTTTAGACCCCACAACCTCCTCAGGAAGGCTGTTCCATGCCTCCACCACCCTCTCTGTGAAAAGATACTTCCTTACATTGCCCCTGAGCCATCCCCCCTCTATCTTCAAATGGTGTCCGCTTATTCTTGCACATCTCTTTTTCTGAAAGATGCTACCCTCTTGGACTTTGTTGATTCCACTGAGGTACTTAAAATTTTCTATCATGTACCCCCTCTCCCTCCTTTCCTCAAGGGTTTACATATTAAGCTACTTTAGTCTCTCCTCGTATGGCTTCTCCTGCAGACCCTGCACCATTTTAGTTGCCCTCCTCTGGACTACCTCCACCCTGTCTCTGTCCTTGCAGAGATGGGGTCTCCAGAACTGGATACAGTACTCCAGATGGGGTCTCATCAACTGTCTGTACAGAGGGATAACAACTTCCGGTTTTCTACTGGTGATGCCTCTCCCTATACCTCCCAGCATCCCCCAGCCCTCCCTACTGCCTTCTCACATTGCTTTCTAATCTTAAGGTCATCTGATATGATTACCCCCAGGTCTGAGGAAGCCCTGGAAGAAGGATGAAACATAAGCAGTTCTCTGCAGTGCAGTTGCTCTGCTGCCTTTGTCTCTGTAATAAACTGTTTATGATTTAATGGAACAACAGTTTGGTATCACTGACTGAGTGGATGGCATGTGCATTCTTTTTTCTGTGTCAGAGACCCTGCCTTCATTGAATGGCACCGCTACCTTGTGCTCCACCCTCCCTCTCTGTTCTATCCCCAGGTCCACTTCCATTTTTGTTGCTGTTACTACCTCCCCCCGATTATGTAACCTTCCCCTGGGTTTTTGTTTCCCAGGTGCATTATTCTGCACTTCTTTGCATTGAATCCAAGCTGCCATACTTCCGACCATTCCTCCAACCTTGCCAAGTCCCTTCTCATCTTTTCCATGCCTCCTTGTGTATCAACCCTGTTGCAGATCTTTGTGTCATCTGCAAAGAGGCATACTTTTCTTTCCAGTCCCTCTGCAATGTCACTTCAAAGACATTAAAAAGGACTGGACCCAGTACTGAACCCTGTGGTACCCCACTAACAACCCCCTTTCTTCAGAGTGGACTCCATTTACAATTACCTTCTGTGTCCTGTTGTCTAGCCAATGTTTTACCCAGGCTACCTCCTGGGACCCACTCCCAGGCTGGTTAATTTGATTATTAATCTTTTGTGTGGGACTGTGTCAAATGCCTTGCTAAAATCTAGGTAGACCATGTCCACAGCCCCTCCCTGGTCTACTACTTTGGTCACCCAGTCAAAGAAATCAATTAGATTTGCCTGACATGACCTTCCCACTGTGAACCCATGCTGTCTTGGGTCCTGTGCCCCACTAGCCTGTAGGTACTCAACAATTCTTTCCTTCAGAAGTGATTCCATCACTGTCGCTACCACAGAGGTCAAACTGACAAGTCTGTAGTTTCCTACCTCTGTCTTGCTCCCACTTTTGTGAAGGGGAATCACATCCACCTTCCTCCAGTCTTCAGGTACCACATCATCCTCCCATGATTTGTTAAAAATGGCAGGCAGTGGTGTCACTAGTTCTCCCCTTAATTCTTTTAGAATTCTGGGGTGAATTCCATCAGGCCCCATTGCTTTGTCCACCTTCAGCTTTAGGAGTTCTTTCAGAACCCTTTCATCTGTGAAAGGACTGGGATCGACCCTCTAGTCAGACTGCTTCTGGTAATTGGATTAGGCACCTCCCCCTCCTCTTCTTTTGTGAATACTGAGCAGAAGTATTCATTCAGTATTCCTGCTTTTTCACTGTCCCTCTCTGCCCACCCACCGTACATTCCATTTAGCCTCACTACCCTCCCTTTGCCTTTCTACGCTCTCTGATGTACCTATTAAAGGTTTTATCCCCCTTTTTAACTGAGTTGGCTATCTTTTCCTCAGTTTGGGTCTTTGCTATTCTGTCTTCCCTCCCTGCTTCCTTCTACCTTAACTGGCACAGTTCTCTGTCCTGCTTCTTTCATGTTTTCTTATACTTCCTAAATGCTGTCTTTTTCTCCCTAACCTTCCCCACCACCTCTTTTGAAAACCATAGTGGCTTTTTCCTTCGTTTTGATTTATTTGCTTCACAGAAAGGCTTGTTGCCTCTGTGATGGCAGTTTGATGTTTCCCCATTGTTGCTTCACCCCTCCTTCTAGCCTGTTTGCTAGTACTTTTCTAAGGCACTCTCCCATCTTGCCAAAGTCAGCCCTCCTGAACTCCTGTACCCTCACTTTTGTATGGCTTCACTCTGTAGCTGAGTTTATCGTGAACCACACTTTTTGGTGGTCACTTATTCCCAGATGGCTACCCACTTCTAGATCTGAGATCCTCTCAGTGTCCCCATTTGAGAGTATGAGGTCTAAGATTGCTTCCACATAAGTGGGTTCCAAAACTAGTTGTTTGAGGCATGTCACCTGTAGGGCATCGAGAATTGCCCTGCTCTTGGATGTGGCTGCAGCAAAGGTGCTCCAGTTAACATCTGGCATATTCATATCCCCCACCAACAGTATCTCCCCTTTCTCTGCCATCCTAAGGATGCCTTCTATCTTATCCTTGTCCATTCCCTCCCCCTGACATGGGGGCCTGTATACAACCCCTGTGTGGATTGTGGTGCCATTTCCAGTCTCTAAAATGACCCACAGTGCCTCCTCTCCTCCCTATTTACTCTTTTGTTATGTTGCTTTTATTCCTTCCCTTACATAGAAAGCTACTCCTCCCCTCCCTTCTACCTCCCCGTCTCTCCTGTAGGTTATGTATCCTGGTATGTTAACATCCCAGTCATGGTTCTCTGCGTACCATGTTTCTGTGACTGCTATGATATCCAGGCATGCTTCTTCCATTAAGGCCACCAGCTCAGGGAGCTTGTTGCCCAGACTGTGGGCATTGGTACTCATTGCCCTCCATTTCTTGATGGCCTTACCCCTTTTTGACCCCTCACTGTCCTTATTGCCTTTGTCCTTTTCTCCATTTACCCCTGCCCTTCTTCCTATCGACATCTCTATTTGGGTGTTTACCTCACTTACTACTCTGATTTTTGGGCCGGGCTAGAATTTCCCTGCTCCTTTCCAGTCCCCCCCTTGGCTAGTTTAAATGCTTGCCAATGAAGCATTTAAACCTATCACCTAGTATCCTGGTTCCCCTCATAGACAAATGCAGGCCATCATGCCAGTATAGGCCTGCATCACTCCAGGTGGACATCCAGTCCCCAGTGAAGTGAAATCCCTGAGCTCTGCACCAGTTTTTCAACCACTGATTGAATCCCATGGTGTGGAGCACCCTATCTCCACCATGTCATAGACAGGCAGCACCTCCGAGAAGGTTACCGTGCGTGCTACTTGTCTAAGGCCCCTCCCCAACTCCACAAACTCTTCATGCACTGCTCTGATCCCTTTCTCAGCCAGGTCATTTGTCCCTAGGTGGACAATGACATCCAGCTCCCTCTCCCATGCATCTTCTCCAGTAATCCTAAGGATTTGCTCCCTGTCCCTCCAAGCTGTGACGCCAGGCAGGCACCTTACCTCCCTTTCCCATTCCTCCCCCAGTTCTACCCCCCCCAACATTGGAGTCCCCCACCAGGAGTTGCTTCCTTCCCTGTGGGATCCCATGCCAGATTAGTACCTTAAAGAGATTGTGTAAAGCATGCGGGGAATCCAAGGGCCCTGTACTCACTGTAAGGCTGAGGTCGCTATTGTACCATCTTTGTGGGCTACGAGTGCAATAGTGTACTCCCTGGCAGTCGTTGCTGGGAATTGAACTCTGTCTGTTCTTATTACACCTGTGGAATAGTGGTCCTGGCTTTCTAAGCTTGTCTGCTAGCACTGGCTCCCAAAGTAGCTGCCCAGGACTGTCCCACCCTCCCTTGGGTGGCTCACATTTCATGTTCCTGCCCACTGCAGCTAGGTCCTCACAGTTCTCGGTTTCTCTCCCCAGCACCAATCCACAAAAGTGCCCTCTGAGCTCTCGGACAGTCTCAGGGGCAGGATTGGTTCCTGGTGCCCCACTCCCACTACAAGCTTACTCCTGGGATGCGGCAGCTTTTACAACTTAGACCCCAGGTACTTACATTACAGAAGCTCCTTCAGACAGTGGCAGCAGCAGGTTGGCGTCCGGTACCATCTTGACTTAATCCAATACCTGGCTGGTTGCGCGGCACTGTGCTTTGCACAGCACCACTTGTCCTTTCCCTCCCAACTCACCCCATCCACCCTGCCACACAGGGGTGTTGCAGTTTTCATACCCTAGGTGAAAACCAATCAGTCGACTTTTACCTCCACCCTTTTTGTGAGTGGTAGTTTTCAATTATGCTACGTCCCCCTCAGCAACTCTCAGCATTAGTGGTACACTCCTTCAGCAAGGGCTGAAACTGGTTCCATAAACATACAAGTTCTTTGTATGGGGGGGGTGAACCCACAAGAATTTCACTCACAAGTACTCTCAGATCTACAACTAGGGAACAGCAAACAATGTCAACAAGATATATCATATAAAATTATAATACACAAAAATCATAACATTTTTCCAAAGGATTGCTGTATTACTTTTTTAGGGATCTTGGGTATTTACATTTTCTGGCATGTCACACCAGCAGGCAACAGCCATGTTTCTGGCCCGCACTCTTCTGCTCCTCCTAATATATTGTGATTACTGCTGTGGCTGTGCCTACCCTGCTGAACTCATTTCCTGTTTATGTAAGTGAAGCTCCCATGGTGGAAACCTTTAAAAAAGGTTTAAAATTCTATTTGTTCCAGCAGGCTTTTATGGATTGATGAGTGACTTGTTATTGAGAGATAGATGAATTTTAAATGATGCTCCCGGTGGAAATGTTAAGTACGGTATATAATTGTACATTATTGTATATTACTATGTGGTTGTTTGTTTTATTGTACAGCGCCCAGAGTCCTTGAAAATGAGTGGTTTTATACTGTAACTAAAATATCTATCTATCCTAAACAGGTGGTACTCCCCTTCAACAGATATTCTAACTCTCCACCGCGGGTCCCACCCCAGATGCACAAACTGGTGTCACTAATCCATTCACTGTTAACTCTTGCTTTCCTTAAGAAAAGAGAGTATAGACTTCTGCATCACTACTTGGTCCACAGGAAGGCAGAGCTGCCACTATACTACAGGGGTATATCGTCATTGCTACTACATGTCCCTTCTGCTTCTAGGTGGGGATATTGAGACAAACCCTGGCCCTAATAATGCTCTATATCAACAAGCTACACTTCAGTGGTCCTGTGTTAAAGGCCTCAGAATTACCCACCTTAAGACAGGTAGCCTCCTACCTAAGATCCATGAACTTGAAGCATGGGCTGTGTTACATAATCCAGATGTTCTGGGCATAACAGAATCTTGGATGAATTCATCCTGTTCTGTCTCTGTGTGCCACATAAATGGCTACTCTGTTTTCAGAAATGATAGTCCAGGAAGTAGGAAGGGTGGATGGGTACCCTTCTACATAAAAGGTTATCTAAAGGGCTCAGTCATTTCATCCAGCAGCTCTCAAAAATCTACTTTAGAATGACTCATTATGTAGCTGACTATAGGGTCCACACACAAAACCTAAATGAGCTGCACCGACAACCCCCCAAAAGCTGGGATTAATGGCCTTAAAACACTTAATAATGTGGTTGGTGGACTCTCCCCAACCAGGGACACAGTCCTGGTAGGTAATCTAAACCTAAATTATCTGAGTGACAAACAGCAGGAGTATGTTGAACTTCTCAAACAAATCAACCTCACACAAATAATTTGCTCCCCTACACATCCTAACTCTAAATCCCCAAACCACTCTCTTCTACACTAGACTGGATAATGAGAAACAGAGAGGACAGGACCATTACAGTGGGGACCCTATCAGACTCAATAAGAGATCATGCCCTCATTTATTTCAACTGGTCCTGCAAATGGGATCGCCCACCTGTTAAGCTCATCTCATTTAGAAACTTTGTGAAGGCAGATGTATCAGCTCTTAGAACTGATCTGCTAGGGATTAGCTGATCCACTCTGTATTCTCTTAATCAGGTGGATGATGCTTTGGGGTTCCTCATAGCTGCCCTTTTGGCTACACAAGAGAAGCACTTCCTTCTCACAAAGTGGCGTATGGGGAAGGGGGGAACCAAAATTGCTCACTAAGAAGATGGTGGCCCTTACGAAGACTCAGGACAGGGCTTGGGTGACCTTCAAAGCTGTTTCCACTGCTGAGAACTGGGGCATTTACGGGAAGCTCTGGAATATATGCAAGAGTAAGATGAAGTTTCTCAAGACTTCCTTCTTTAAGGCACAACAGGCGAGGAACTTTGGCACCCCCCCACAGTTTCTGGAGTTCAGTAAATCTGGTCATGAATCAGGTCTCAAAGAACAGCAAAATTAAGTTAGTTACAGAATCGAGTCTTCAGATGGGCCTGCCAGCAGTAGCAGACATCTTTAACAACAAATTTACAGACCTGCAACAATACCTGGCCTAACTTCCTCTATCAACAAAGGGGACTGAATCTCAGGACCATGATAGGCGGTAATATGATGGTCCCCCTTTTTATTTTAAGGCCAAGTCACCCACCAGGGTCTGTCAACTAGTGAAGGCCCTCCTGAACTCCGGCACTGCAGGGAGTAATGGCATAAGCCCCCAGTTTCTAAAACTTGTTTCAGAATTCATAGGCAAACCCCTTGCTTACATTATCAACTTATCTCTACCTCCTCCGTCCCTACTCTGTGGAAGGAGGTGAGAGTGGTCCCTATCCTCAAGTCAGGGGACCCAAATCTCTCAGAGAACTAAAGGCCAGTTTTCATCTTATCACATATGACCGAAGTAATGGAGAAGGTAGTCTTTCAACAAATAAATGACCAACTAATGCCCCATAATAAATTTGCCTCTGTCCAACACAGGTTCAGAAAGGGATATAGTACAACCACAGCCCTAACATGGTTCACAGACTTTGTTCTCAAGGAAGCAGATAAGCAGAATTTCACATGGGCTATATTCGTTGACCTTTCCAAAGCGTTCAACATGGTTGATCATAGCATACTACTAAATGAGTTGTCTCAAATAGGGTTCTCCTCCCATGCATCCTGCTGGGTTGGAAATGATCTCTCAAAAAGGATACAGATGTATGTGTCGGGGGAAGCATCTCTTGCCCACTTAAAGTGATAAGGGGTTCCCCCAAGGGTCAATCCTGGGAACCCTCTGCTATTTGATCTTTGTAAATGCTTTTCTTCTGGAAACTACTTCAAACAGAAGGATCATGTATGCAGATGAATTCATCTTATTCCCCAGTGGCAGTTCAGCTGTCAGATCATCTCAGACACTCTCCACAGAGTTTGCTGTTGCTGCACATTGGGTCACAGAACACAAGTTAGTGGTCAATGCAAAAAAAAGCAATGTTATTCAGCACCAACAAAAGCTTACAAGGCACTTCACTAACACCCAGCTCTCACTCACTATTCAAACCTCAGATGGATCTACTCTTGGACAGGTCAACAAGTTTAAATATCTGGGAGTCACTCTTGATCCCTCCCTTAGCTTTGATTCTCACATCGGACAGGCTGTAAATAGGGTTAACTAGCAGTTGGGGATGTGCTACAGGCTGAAACACCTGTTACATAGAAACATAGACTTTGAAGGCAGATAAGGACTGCTTGGCCCATCTAATCTGCCCATTTCCCTATCTACAGGAAAGGCCGTAGATCCTAGTTAGCCAACAGCCTATTTCTTCCTACCCCCAACAAGAATTGCCTTATGTCTGTCCTATGCATTCTTGAATTCTCCCACAGTTTTAGACCCCACAACCTCCTCAGGAAGGCTGTTCCATGCATCCACTACTCTCTCTGTGAAAAATATTTCCTCACATTGCCCCTGAACTGCACCCGCTCTATCTTTAAATTGTGTCCCCTTGTTCTTGCACATCTCTTTTTCTGAAAGATGCTACCATCTTGGACTTTGTTGATTCCACTGAGGTACTTAAAAGTTTCTATCATGTCCCCCCTCTCCCTTCTTTCCTCAAGGATATACATATTAAGCTCCTTTAGTCTCTCCTCGTACGGCTTCTCTTGCAGATCCTGCACCATTTTAGTTGCCCTCCTCTGGACTGCCTCTAACATGTCTATGTCCTTGTGGAAATGGGGTCTCCAGAACTGGATGCAGTACTCCAGATGGGGTCTCGCCAACTGTCTGTACAGAGGAATAACAACTTCCTGGTTTCTGCTGGTGATGCCTTTCCTTATGCATCCCAGTATATCCCCAGCCCTCCCTACTGCCTTCTCACATTGCTTGCTAACCTTAAGTTCATCTGATATGATTACCCCCAGGTCCCTTTCCTTTTTTGTTGTTGTTACTACCTCCCCCATTGTGTTTTCTCTTCCCCAGGGTTCTTGTTTCCCAGGTGCATTATTTTGCACTTTGCATTGAACTTAGCTGCCATATTTCTGACCATTCCTCCAACCTTGCCAAGTCCCTTCTCATCCTTTCCATGCCTCCTTGTGTATCAACCCTGTTGCAGATCTTTGTGTCATCTGCAAAGAGGTGTACTTTTCCTTCCAGTCCCTCTGCAATGTCACTTATAAAGATATTAAAAAGGACTGGACCCAGTACTGAACCCTGCGGTACCCCACTAGTAACCCCTCTTTCTTCGGAGTGGACTCCATTTACAATTATCTTCTGTGTCCTGTTGTAATGAGTACCAATGCCAGTAGTCTGGGCAACAAGCTCCCTGTGCTGGTGGCCTTGATGGAAGAGGGATGCCTGGATATCATAGCAGTCACAGAAACATGGTACACAGAGAACCATGACTGGGATGTTAACATACCAGGGTACATAACCTACAGGAGAGACAGGCAGGGGAGAAGAGGGGGAGGAGTAGCTCTTTATATAAAGGAAGGGATAAAAGTAACTGAACAAAAGAGTAAACAGGGAGGAGAGGAGGCACTGAGGGTCACCTTGGAGACAGGAAAGGGCACCACAATCTGCACAGGGGTTGTGTAAAGACCCCCCTGTCAGGGGAAGGGAATGGACAAGGATATGATAGAAGGCATTCTTAGGATGGCAGAGAAAGGGGAGATACTGTTGATGGGGGACCTGAATATGCCAGATGTTAACTGGAGCACATTTGCTGCAGCCACATCCAAGAGCAGGGCCATTCTCAATGCCCTACATGTGGCAGGCCTCAGACAGCTAGTTCTGGAACCCACTCACGAGGGAGCAATCTTAGACCTCGTAATCTCAAATGGAGGCAGTGAGAGGATCTCAGATCTAGAAGTGGGTTGCCATCTGGGAACAAGGGACCATCAAACACTGTGGTTCATGTTAAACTCAGCTACAGAGTCAAGCCATACAAAAGTGAGGGTACTGGACTTCGGGAGGGCTGACATTGGCAAGATGGGAGAGTGCCTCAGAAAAGCACTAGCAAACAGGCTAGAAGAAGGGGTGGAACAACAATGAGGAATCATCAAAACTGCCATTACAGAGGCAACACGCCTTTGTGTGAAGCAAATAAACAAATCAAAATGAAAGAAAAAGCCACTATGGTTCTCAAAAGAGGTGGCTGGGAAAGTCAGGGAGAAAAAGATAGCATTCCGGAAGTATAAGAAAACACAGAAGGAGCAGGACAGAGAGCTGTAGCAGTTAAGGCAGAAGGAAGCAGGAGGAGGTCAGAATAGCAAAGGCCCAAACTGAGGAAAAGATAGCCAACTCAGTTAAGAAGGGGATAAACCTTTATAGGTACATCAGCGAATAGAAAGACAAAGGAAGGGATAGTGAGGCTGAATAGAATGAACGGGGTGGTCAGAGGGGACAGTGAAAAGCAGGAATACTGAACGAATATTTCTGCTCAGTATTCACAAAAGAGGAGGGAAGCGCCTAATCCAATTAACAGAAGCACCCTTGATAGGGGGTCGATCCCAGTCCTTCACAGAAGAAAGGGTTCTGCAAGAACTCCTAAAACTGGAAGGTGGACAAAGCAATGGGTCCTGATGGAATTCACCCAGAATTCAAAAAGAATTAAGGAGGAACTAGTGAAATCACTGGCTACTCTTTTAATAAATCACGGAGGATGGTGTGGTACCCGAGGACTGAGGAAGGCGGATGTGATTCTCTTCACAAAGTGGGACCAAAACAGAGGCAGGACACTACAGACCTGTCAGTTTGACCTCTGTGGTAGGGAAAGTAATGGAGTCACTCTGAAGGAAAGAATTGTTGAGTACCTAGAGGCCAGTGGAGCACAGGACCCAAGGCAGCATGGGTTCACAGCGGGAAGGTCATGTCAGACAAATCTAATAGATTTCTTTGACTGGGTGACAAAAGTAGTAGACTAGGGAGGGGCTGTGACATGGTCTACCTAGACTTTAGCAAGGCATTTGACACAGTCCCACACAAAAGATTAATAGTCAAATTAACCAGCATGGGGAGGGGTCCCAGGGTGGTAGCCTGGGTAAAACATTGGCTGGACAACAGGACACAGAAGGTAATTGTAAATGGAGTCCACTTGAAGAAAGGGGGTTACTAGTGGGTACCGCAGGGTTCAGTATTGGTCCAGTCCTTTTAATGTCTTCATCAGTGACATTGCAGAGGGACTGAAGGAAAAGATGCCTTTTGCAGATGACACAAAGATCTGCAACAGGGTTGATACACAAGGAGGCGTGGAAAGGATGAAAAGGGACTTGCAAGGTTGGAGGAACGGTCAGAAGTATGGCAGCTAGGATTCAATGCAAAGAAGTGCAAAATAATGCACCTGGGAAAAAGAACCCAGGGAAGAATACACAATGAGTGGGGAGGTAGTAACAACAACAAAAAGGAAAGGGACTTAGGGGTAATCATATCAGATGACCTTAAGGTTAGCAAGCAATGTGCGAAGGCAGTAGGGAGGGCTGGGGGTATACTGGGATGTATAGGGAGAGGCATCATTAGCAGAAAACAGGAAGTTGTTATCCCTCTGTACAGACAGTTGGTGAGACCCCATCTGGAGTACTGTGTCCAGTTCTGGAGACCCCATCTCGGCAAGGACATAGACAGGATAGAGGCAGTCCAGAGGAGGGCAACTAAAATGGTGCAGGGTCTGCAAGAGAAGCCATATGAGGAGAGACTAAAGGAGCTTAATATGTATACCCTTGAGGAAAGAAGGGAGAGGGGGACATGATAGAAAATTTTAAGTACCTCAGTGGAATCAACAAAGTCCAAGAGGGTAGCATCTTTCAGAAAAAAGACTTGCAAGAACAAGGGACACAATTTAAAGATAGAAGGAGGAGGTTCAGGGGCAATGTGGAGGAAGTATTATTTCACAGAGATGGTAGTGGAGGCATGGAACAGCCTTCCTGAGGAGGTTGTGGGGTCTAAAACTGTGGGAGAATTCAAGAATGCATGGGACAGACATTAGGCAATTCTTGTGGGGGGTAGGAAGAAATAGGCTGTTGGTTAACTAGGATCTGCGGCCTATCCAGTAGGTAGGTAAATGGGCAGACTAGATGGGCTGAGTGGTCCTTATCTGCCATCAAAGTCTATGTTTCTATGTTTCCTCTATTAATGTTATCATCTTATTTTGTACCTCCTGTTGTACCCTCCCCAGGTCACCCTGAAAAAGGGACATTCTGTCTCAGTGGGCTTACCCGTTTACTAAAATTCAAATAAAGTAAATAAAATAAGTGTCTTTATAAGTGACATAGTAGAGGAGCTGGATTGGAAGGTCTGCCTCTTTGCAGATAACACTGAAGCCCTGTACACACAGACATCAGTGTTTAAAAACATTTTAAATATTGTTTTACTTTCTGAGCTTCAGCACGGTAGTCACAGCATCCACATTGTGTCCAATACCATGCTTGCCTGCTGAAGTTATCAGACATGATTATGACAGAATCACAAAACATTGCAGGTGTCACAATGGATGCCAGGATATTCACATTTGGGCATGGTAACTGAATCGGGAAAAATGTGCAGCATTTTTTTCTTGAGCTCTTTGCGAACTCAACAATCTAAATAGACTATTTCTTTTTGTTGTTGTCAGCCTGAAAAAAGCAATCGAGGTGCAGTGGAAGTTGCCTTAAACCATGCTACAGCATGGTCTGCTGTTAACATGGTTTAAGGCAATCATGTTGGTCAAAAACTGTGCTAAAGCCTTGTTCTGAGCATGGTTTTAGCATGCTTTTTAAACACAGAATGGAACACAGTTTTACCATGCTACAGTGTGGACACAAGTCTTTTAAACTGGTTTAACAGAGTTAAAATACTTTAAAACACAGTAAAAGGAGTCAGTGTGTACAAACAGTAAGACTTACAACAAAGTGGACACTCCCGGAGGAAGGGGGGAAGAAAGGATGAGCAGGGATATGAACGAATTGGAGGACTGGCCAAGGGTATGGCAGCTGGGTTTTAATGCAAAATTGTGTAAAATAATTCACTTGGGCCACAGAATTCTTGGGGTGGAGTACAAATGGGGGGGGGGGCAACTGGCAATAACCAACCAGGAAAAAGACCTGGGGGTAATCATACTGGATGATCTAAAGGTGGCCAAACAATGTGACAAGGCAGTTGGGAGGGCTAGTGGGATGCTGGGGTGCATAGGTAGGGGTATCCCCAGCAGGAAGAGGGAGGTGGTATTTCTCATATATAGAATGTTGGAAAAAAACCCACCTTGCGTACTGTGTCTAATTCTGGACACCACATCTCAGGAAAGGTACAGACAGAGTGGAGGTGGTCTAGAAGAGGACTACCAAAATGGTGCAGAGTCTGCATCAAAAGCCCTATGAGGAGAGGCCAAAGGATCTCAATATGTACACTCTGGGGGAGCACATGATAGAGATCTTTATATATTTCACAGGGGTTAATAAGGTACATGTGGGGTATTTTTCAAAGAAAACGTGCTGTAGAATAAGGGGGCATGCTATAAAGCTGGAGGGAGGCAGATTCAGGAGAGATGTGAAGAACTAGTTCTTCACAGAAACTGTGGTGGATTCCTAGAACAACATTCCAGTGGAGGTAGAGTTAGAGAAAACAGTGGTGAGGTTCAAAAATGCCTGGGACAGACACAGAGTAAACTTTGGGGTAAGGAAGTGGGGGGTTTGCACTGTAGATCAAGTAGGGTTTGCAGCAAAAATTAAGATAATAAAAATGGGCGGACTGGGTGGGCTCAGCAGCCCTTCTTTCCCATTAGTTTCTATGTCTATATTACAAAGGGGGTAAGGATGAGATCAAAAGAGGGGGATCCTTCTGTAAAAGGCCTTTATTCAGCCACACCTAGAGTACCATTTCTAGTTTTGCTTGTTGCAATACAGAAAGGATATTGAAGAGATTGAAAGGTTTCAGCAAAGGGTCCCCAAACTGGTTAGTGGTTTAAGTGGCAATAGGCATAAAGAGCGAGTGTGCCTTCTCAAATTACTTATTTATAGATAATTGCTAACTAGGGAAAGGCACATTGATCCAAAGCTTGTGTCCAGGGGAGACCCCAGTGAACAGTATAGGATAATAATACATACAGTAAAGGCAATACAAGCTCAAAGAGTGCAATTAAAGATAACTGAAAAAAGCTAAAGTATACACTAATGATTCAACTAGTGAATTCAATCAGAACCAGAAGGTCTGCTCTCAAACTGAGGGGGTGGACCAGAATGAGGGGAAACATTCAAACATATTTTTTTTCAGAGAAACAGAGATCATCGTTTGTTAGAGCCTACCAAGTAAGGTTGTTAAAACTAGACCTGCTCGGGCTTTCAGAGCAGGACTAGACAAATTCTTGAGGGAGAATGGCATTGAGGGCTAAACAGCAAAACAACTAATAAGGGTACATTCCAGCTGTTATGCATGGATGTGTACTCATAATCAAACTGAGTATAGCCACTGCCATAAGGTAAGATGGTTAGGAATAATGGGCCCAATTCAATTAAGCTCATAGAATCTTAGGTAGATGCATAGCAAACTACGTGTAGACACTTACGTGCCAGTCAGAGGAGTCTGCTGGACACTCCCATGCAGAACACTATGCCTTGCAGGATGGAAGTGCAATGACTCCACATTCCCTGTTGCAGCTTTGGTAATGGAGCTGATCAAGTTTGTACACTTTCTTTTTGCCATAAAAGTTTTTATCCTCTCCATGCAGATAGGACAGCTTATCAGACATGTCTAAATGGGTCATTGCAGCCCCTTACCTCCACCTGCTGGGGTCCTATTTGGGCCGGGGGAGCCCCCCCAGAACACATTCAGATTGCTGCAGACCACAGCATCATGGGCAGGGTTTCACTTAGCCTACCTCCATGATTTACCTAGTTTTCTAAGCCCTCCCTCCACTTTGCTGGGACACACATGTTGGCGCGTACATGTGGAGACATGCACAGACTACAGACATCCCGCAGCTCCCTCCACTCATGTCATTACCAGACCTGACCTACCGCCAGGCCTCAACCTGCTGGCAGTCATGTGGCAGAACTGGAGACCTTTCCTCCCTTGGAGAGGAGAGTAGTCTATTGACCGCTTTATTCTGGTCCCCAGGCCAACATTTAGCAACCTGTAATCCCTCCCAATTTCAGGTCACCAGCATCATGGCTGGTGGCATTACAGCCACATCACTGAGCCAGCAAGGGTGTGTACTTTCAGTCAAAGTAGGACTTTTTTTCAATCTTCTTAAAATCATGTTGTCCACTAGAGTTTGGAAGTGGTAAAATGTGCCTTAATAATGAAATTCTGAGATAAGACACAGAGGGTCCTTCTTACTGTGCTGCTAAGATCAGTACAAGCTGTGACCAACAACAGCGTGTGCTGATCACTGGTATGCCAGGGTCCCTGCACCCAATTTTCGAATGGGAGGCGTCCCAGTGCCAAACTCCTGCAGCTTGTGGCAAGCACACCCATGCGTCAAAGGAAAAGTGCACAGAAGGGGAATGCTGCAAGCTGCAGGACAGTCCTGCGGCAATGCCAGCATCAGCAATAGTGTTGCACAAAGTGCAGGGCCAATGTCTGCTGGACTATTCTGGCCCCACCACTGACATCAGTACAGTCTGCCAGCACTGGCAGCCTGGCTGGCATGCCACCGTATATCCGTGCCTCCCCCACAGCAAGGCAGATCACTAAAAATGTCCCGCAAGTGCCCCTGGCATGACAGACAGAACACCTCCCTCTGATGCATGCCATGCCACCAGCAGCACAGCCAGCCTCAGTCCATGCCCAGCAGCAGTGCACCACCATCAGTGCAGGTGGGCACCCTGCAGGCAGTGGGCCCTGGCTCACAGGGAGCCTCCTGGTACCACCAGTGTCAGCTATGGTGAGGTGAACTACACTACCACAGGGGTTCCTGTGTATTGCCACGCCACCTGAATCACTAACAGCTCATCAGTTGGTGCCCCTGTATAGCTGCAGGGTTCTGCCTTTGCTGCTGCTGCTGCTCCTTGGGGGTCTACAGGTGGGACTCCTTTTGGCACATGGGGTACTAGTCCAGCTCAGGGCTGGTTTAACTCTGGGCTGGTTCTGTGGACATTGGCACCGTTGCAGAATCTCACATTAGGGGATATAGCCGCCTGTGTTCAGTGCACAGCCTCATGCACCATGGTACACCCCTGTGTTTGGCAATGGGCTGGTGAAGGGCCAGTCTGACTCAAGACATCCGACCCTGATGCGACCTGCAATCAAGGAGGTTGAGGAGGTCATGGGGTCAAAAACAGTGGGGGAATTCAAGAATGCTTGGGACAGACATAAGGCAATTCAAGTTGGGGGGGTAGAAGGAAGTAGGCTGTTGGTTAACTAGGATCTGCAGCTTATCCAATAAGTAGGGACATGGGCAGACTAGGTGGGACAAACGGTCCTTATCTGCTGTCAGAGTCTATGTTTCAATGAGAAACATGATTGCCATTATTTTTGGTGCAAGTTACCCCTTGCATCATTTCTTCTTGAAGCAAGCACCTTGAGTCAATCACAGAGCTTTAAGAATCGGGCCCATAATCTTCATTTTAAGTTTTGGATTTGGGTACACAGTATGAGTGCCACTCAGACTACTCTCACTGTGAATTCCCTACTCATTGCCCATAATTTTACATGCAGGTTGACAACTCCCATTTACTTTTAACCATTAAAGAAAAAGGATTTGTACTGTTAATATTCCAAATAGTAAAATGAAATGGCTCACCAAGAGGGCTTGCAGAGAAAAATGAATTGCCTACACAGCACATAGTCGATCCTAACTTGATAAGTTGTGGGACCACCAATGGCATTCACGTAACGAGCATGTGCCCATTTCGCACTCAATCCCCCAGCCATTCTTACAGGTCTGTGCGTGGAAGGTCTGGAGGTTTGTCCTGGGGGAATGCCCACACTCTGCACAATTATCAAAGGTTCAGAGTGCTAGGTGAGGGGCACAAGATACAGTGGCTGGGACCCTACTGTATCTGTTGTGTGTCCTCCACAGAGTACCCCGATGGCTGCTGCAAACCTTAAACCCACACTACCAAGCTTCCTCAGTCATCCAGCTAGGATGGAAGGACTGGGGTGGCCATTTGAGCATTCTCCTGACTGCTGTCAATATTAGGACACATTTCGTCCCACACTCCCTGCTCCACATGGAGCAAGTCATCCAGAGGCAGATGAAGAGGGGCATTCATTTGGATGTCCACCCATGTTCATCAATGCGCCCCATGCACCAGTGCACAAGGGTTGGGCCATAGTTAGGCACTCTGTGGTGGCTGGTAATGGTACATCACAGGTTACATATTTCCTTCTTATGCATACTTTGCACCCTTTGGTGCATAGCCCCCAGTGTTAATATTATAGAAAACTGAAATACAAGAGGACTAGTAACATCATTTTACTATGTTTGGTGTACAATCATTTGGCAATGTTTGGTGTTTATCAGGGCAGCTGACATCTCATGTTCCCCACTCCAAGCATCATAAAAAGATGCCTGACAGCAAGACTGGTTACTTATCTCCATTTTGTGCCTCCTTCCTCCTCCTCCAATCACACGTTTTTTTTTTTTGGGGGGGGGTGCATTTCATTCTCCTGATTTTATTTACATGGAATGGTTACCTCATGAGACCTGAAGAGAGAAAACACTAAATTGTAAACATTGGATCCTATGCACTGTAGTGGGTGGGGTATGCATGACAGGCACATACTTGACCCATGCTCAACCGCAACTCCAAAGAGGCTTGCATGGCTCACTACTCATAATTGCTGTCTGCCTGTTTGCAGCCCCACCCTTCTGGTATGTTGGAGTACAGCTGGGACTGGGACAGGGCATGGGTAAGGTGCTGGACCTGATGAAGTGGTTCTCTTGTTCTAGGTGGAGCAGGGATTTGTGGAAAACAGTGGGTCCTAAAGTCACTTAAAGGAACAAGATTCCAAGCAAGTGCCCAGACAGTCACACCTAGCCCTTGCTGCAGGTCCAGAGGGATGCAATGGCTAGGCAAGGGGATTGCTAGTCCCACTGCAGCTGGCCATAATGGAACCAAAGAGTGAGTAATTGCTACTTCAGCATCCCTGTCTGCACAGTCTGTGCCCCCTCATCTGGTACTCCACACCTTAATATATGTTGTGAAATGTAGAGCCACCCTCTGTCTACTCCCCAAGTCCATCCACGCACACTTGGACAAGGACAAACAAGGTATCAGATGCACATTGGTTGGGTGTTCCTTAAGTGAATGCTGTGGGGGTCCATGGGACCCCTGATGTGCAGCAGCCGGTCGTAGTGAAGCCTATGCACTGCATAGAGGCCATTATGTGCAAGAACTGAAAAAACATCATTTGTCCACTATACCAGGGAAAGAGTAGAAGGAAAATTAATCTTACTCTTAACTGTGATTATGAAACTTAGAACTCAGCCTAGCCAGTCTCTGCATTCATTCCTTATGATGACAACACAGCCATCAGGACAGACCACCAAGATGGTCACAACTCAAAAAACGTTGGACAACTTATTTTATTTTTCTTTATTTTTGTATTTTTTTTTTGTCTGGGACACTTTTCTACTGGAATGGCACACTGTTAAATAATAATCTTAACAAGCCTCTACTGAAGTAATGGTCAATGGTCTTTGGGGCCATGGACCATTAAATGCCCTTGCTCACTGATTGGGCCCTCAGCTTACCCCGTAGACACTACTGGATGTCAACATTACCTGAAACAGTAATTTTTGGTTTGATATTGAGCATGTATTCATAATCATGACGACAATAGCAGTGCAGATGACATATTTTTAGAACTATTAACTAAAATTGCCAGCTAACAGAATCATTTGCTAGATTTTATATAATGCTAACAGTTAAACTATGAGTTAGGGCATTGTTGCATATCTGAGGTCAACCAAAGGGCTAATGCATTGTGGTGAGAAAAAAATTATAGTCAATCTGTTATTATAATATTACATGCTTCTTTTCTGCAAACTGCCAAAATGCTTCATTTCCTCCTACGTATGAATAACTATGAGGTATACAGTCGAGTGGGTTAGCTGAGTAAGTACAGTATTACAGTACTTTGAAAGTTGTTTGATATCACTTGCTGATGATTCTTAGATAACCATTTCAAATTGGTATCCTTAGGGACAATGTTAAAAACAACCTAATTTTGTTGGTTTATCCAATAAGTGGTCATCTTCAATATCCATTAAAGAGTTCATGAAATGAATTTACCTTTGATCCCCAAAATTTGTATTTCTGATACAGAATAAACAACAATGTACGTTATTGCCATTCAAATATTTCTGCTGTTGCTCAACAGTAGTCAGTTTTCATCACTTTGACAACTGACTACTGTAACACATTACTGTATATAACCTGCTAGGAAAGGCAACTCCCTGACTGTAGTTATTACACACAGCTGACACTCATGATTTTGCTGGTGACAGCCCTAGTGACCATATTTTTGCAATTTTGAGAGAGCTGTGCTGGCTGCCAGTGAATTAGCATTTTTACTTCAAGGTCCTAAGTCTAATCTATAAGGACTTACAAGACTAACCTAATGAATCACATGCCTTCAGAGCAAAACCAATGGTGCACCCAAGCAGACTTGTATGATGAGGGCTGGGGAATAGTGACTTTCCTACTCTGTCTTTATGAATGTGGAACTCTTTATGGACATTAATGGACACAAATTCATCCTTGGATTTGGCCCATGAGTACTTACAGAAAGACTTTGTCACCCTCCAATACAACCTTATCACTCATAAGCCCCTCCTCAATGCCAAAAAGACTAAAGCAATGATTCTCTCACCAAAGTCTACTTCCGGATGTCCATATATTACACAGATCTGAACACTCTTAGATGAACCCCTTGAATTAGTTGATACCTTTAAATACCTAGGGTTCTGACTGGATAACAAGCTCAACTTCCTGTGCCACTTAAATGAAACCTTGAAGAAACTAAGACAGCAATTAGGCTTATTCTAGCACATTAAACACTTACTTAAGTTAGAAGCCAGAATGAGACTAGTACAAACTACATTCCTACCTATACTGGACTATGCTGACTTCCTTTACAGTCATTGCCCATCTACGATGCTAAACAAACTGGACATCCTTTACCACTGGGCTTTAAGATTTATCCTAAATCTACCTCATGGTACACATCACTGTCGTCTATAACAGGTTTCAGGATGGACCTCACTCTCCACTAGGAGAAAAAGGAATGCTCTCCTCCAGTTCTTTAGAGCATTAGCTGATAACCTTCCTGCATACAACTCAAACCTCTTCAAACTGGCTAAAGGTTCCTATGGCCTGAGACGCTTCTCCATAATTTGCTTCCAGATTCCTAGAGTGAAAACTACCCTTGGCTCAGCAGCAATCAACTTCTCATTTCCATCACTTTGGAGCACTATGCAAGACTCATTAAAATTATCCTCACTTCCAAGCATTTTCACATTCAAAGCTCTATTAATGGATTATCTGAAAGAATCATGCAACTGTTTCAGACGCCTATGACCCCTAAGCCCCGGGTGCCACTCTCAAATCCTATGCCTAAGTATCTCATCCACGCCACATTCCTAACAACAGAAACCTAGGACCTACAAGCCTAGTTCCCTTAATCCAAGATGGCCCTGCCTATTCTCTACCTTTTACCTATTCTGGCCTCCTTTTTGGCTGCCTACTCTTTCATCCCAATTTCTACCCTATTCCTTAATACCTCCTTATTTTTTATCATTTAAGTATGAGCTCTTACTTAACAGAGACTATATGGGATTGTTGTCTCTTCTCATTCCAATAAAGCTTATCATTATGTACCTTTGCATGTTAATTATGTTGACCGGAAAGTATAGGCCCATATTGACCAGCATCTTCACAATGTTGTTTTTTTTTTTGCACCATTGTCCACTGTAATTGTAATTTTATGAAGTGTACTGTATTGTATTAATGCCCAGGACCACCTTGAAAATGAGCTTGCTCAATGGTGTTTATGCCTGGTTAAATAAAATGATTGATTAATTGATTAAATTTACACATTTTAGCTAAGTGTTTGATTCAAGGCTAATTTATTTCATTTCCTGAATGTCTTTTATCATACTTCATTCACATGAAAGTGTTTAACAAATTCTCAACACATACCTCAATATTCCTGGATATGAGCTGTCCAGACCATAAGTCCCAAAGTGTTTTAACTTTTCATCAGAAATTAATTGAATAAATTCTCTATGCCAATTAAACTGGATAGGTAGCTGTCCCTTCAGTTTTAGTTAACTTTCAGGGTATTTTATAGTATACAGATTATTGTAGAGTCTGAAATATTATTTATTTTATTTATTTAAGATGCTTACATACCTGGGTGCTAAATTTTAGTGAAACACCTGCTTTGCAAGAGGGCACTAAATACTAATATACTAAAATGCCAGCAGAATAGGCCTAGAGATCTTCATGCCTGCTCATTTGGTCAGCCCCCACCCTGGGAGCTGACTTTGGTGCCCCCCCCCACCCTTTTGGGCTTCTCCCTCTCCAGTCCAGGGTATTCCCCCTGCATTGGACTTTGCTTCCACAACCCTTCCCCTTTATCTTTCCCACCCCTCTAGAACCCCTCCACAGTCACTACCTCCACCAGTCCCCTGGGCAGTGCATTCCATGGTTCTACCACCCGTTCAGTGAAGTAGCACCTCCTCCTTTCTCCCCAGAGTCTCACCCCCTCCAGCTCCCACCCATGCTCTCTCGTTGCCCCCCCTTCTTCAGAGCACTCTGATTGAGCCTCCCCTATTTACCCCCTTCATGTACTTGAAGACCTCTATCATGTCCCCATGTCCCTTCTCTCTTCCAATGTGTACATATTTTGCTCTTCAAGCCTCTCCCCATAGTTCCTTTCCCTCAAGCCCCAGATCATTTTGGTTGCCCTTTTCCAGACCCTTTCCAGGAATACAATGTCTCTTTTTAAGTGTGGCCTCCAGACCTGCACGCAGTACTTGAGGTGCGGCCTCACCAAGCAGTTAAACAGATGGAGTATCACTTCTCTCCTTCTGGAGATGATCCCCCTAGCAATGCATCCCAGCATCCTGCTGGCCTTGGCCGCTGCCCTCCTACAAGTCTCTGAGTTGTTCATCTCTACAGCCACCACCACCCCCCCCAGGTCTCTCTCAGCCATCGAGACTTGTAACATTCCCCCCCCCAGAGTGTACACTTGGCCCAGGTTTCTGATGCCCGGCTGCAGCATCCTGCATTTCCCTGCATTGAGCTTCAGTTTCCACTTTCTCAACCACCTTTTCAGAGCCTCCAGGTCCCCCTGTAAGGCCACCCTCTCCTCCCCTCCCCTACTCCCCATTTACCACCTCTCCCAGCTTTGAGTCATCTGCAAAGAGACTCATTTCACTCCTGATATAAACCATTTAAAAACATTGTTATCTGACATACAGTAATGTCCAATCAAAATGTATCCCATTAAATGCATACAATATATGATACAAATGTTATACACGTTCTCATTATTCAAACTGAATCTAGTATTCTGCTGCATGATTTTACAGATATTGAGAACAAGTACAGTATATAATTCTTGTCATGTATTATATGGACTTAATATGATACATTTCAATTGCATGCTTTTCTGTGTTCGATAACAGTGTTTTAATTAGATTATTATACACTTCTGCATGTCACTTGTCACTTCACAGGCACATCAAGATTAGTGCCCTGTGGAGCAATCTAGGGTCCACTTTGATATCTTTCAGAGTATATAAGGGGCTTATCTTTCTAGACAGGTGTGTCTCCCTGAAAAATCACCAACACAGATACAAAATGGAATTTTTTGCACCACTTGCACCTTTGCACATTTGTTCTCTTGCATAGATTCATTTTGTATGACTTCTCAATAAACTGATTTTTGAATAGACAAGAGCAATATGGAGTGTCACTGACAAATCATCTTTTGAGTGACTGTGGAGGGTGAGTGCCAAAAGCTGTATTTTCAATGTTAACTGCATTTAAAGTATATCAGTATGAATGATTGTAGAAAATAGAAGCAGATTAGTAAATCACATTATTACTGTTTTGTATGTTCATGTGTTCTTTTGTATGATTTCGGACAAGTAATTTACCTAATGTTCCACTACTGTTTATTGTACAATACCTTGTGTTTCAACTGTTACAGAATCTTAAAATGTTTCATTGTTTGTACTACCCACATACCATTGTAACTGATCATCCTTCATAACTCTATGTAACCCCTCCTCCCAGGTCACACCGTGCGACGAGCAACTTGTTGTTCAGTGTGCCCTCCTGGTGAAACATTTTAATAAATAAATAAATAAAAATACACACCATACCCAATCAGGCAGAAAATAGCTATAGTATGGAATCATAGTATGTTAATCATATGAAAGCTTAAATTGTAATAAAATGTATGTTAATAAAGTATATTTAAAAACTCTTTGTTTTCCGTATGATCTAATTCCAATTTAATCATGTTTGCTTCTGTACATGCACTGTAGGTATGCCTATGTACAATAAGCTGTATGTTTTTTTTTCTCTACCATTGCCAGACAGGGCTGATTTTTTTTTCAACACTGCCACTACATCAATCAATCAATCAAATCTTTATTTATCGAGGTGGACACCGTTGAGCAAGCTCATTTACAAGGTGGACCTGCATCACACCAGGTCAGAAACAGTACATATAAATACATAAAAAATATAGGTATTGTGATAAAACATGGGAGTAGAAAATAATACAAATTAAGTAACAATGACACCAGAGGTCCAATTAGGTACAGAATGAGTAGATCTAACTATGTACAAGGTAATGTAGTAAAAGGGTGAGAGAACTGCAAATTGAGTGGAGCTTCGGATTGGTATAAGTTGCAGCGATGGGAGAGGGGGCAAGAGATGAGTGTCCTGCTTGTGGCTCTGGGCTGGATACCCACTTGTAGAATATTGCTAGAAGTTAAGGGGTTGGATACTATAGGGACACCATCTTCCCGAAGTCCATAATTACCTATGGTAACTAAGATAGGGTAGCTACTCTCAGGGAGCTGGTTATAGTTAGAAGATACGGGCATTGGCTTCAAAAGTGCCAGTGACTGTGGACATACATGATGTCTAAGCAGGGACCCTGGGGTGTTTACAGGACTAGGAGAATGGAAGCTGAATGATGGATCACAAGAGGTGACTAAAGGGGCGCTGACCATCGGTGGTGAATGGATCAATAGCGCTGGTGACCCAGCAACTGTGGACATATGTGGCATCTGAGCTGGGACCTTGGGGGGTTCACAGTACTGGGATGGTGGTAGCTGAATGAAAGTTCACAAGAGGCAGATGCAGGGACGCTGATTGTTGGAGGCAGATGGTTCAATAGCACCAGAGACCTGGCAACTGCTAACATGTGTGATGTCTAAGCCAGGACCCTGAAGGGTTCACAGTGCTGGGAGAGAGGAAGCCAATGATGGTTCACAGGAGGTTGTGGCAGATGGCTCAATAGTGCCAGTGACCCGGCAACTGCTGACATATGCAGCATCTAGGCCACAAACCTCGTGGGTTCACAGTGCTGGGAAGGCAGTAGCCAAATGATGGTTCACAAGAGGTGGCTACAGGGTCACTGACCGTCGGTGGCCATAGTTCCTGTGGCAACCACATTGTGAGTTTTATGAGAACACTGGCACTTGTGGATCAGAGTAGGAGCAAGGTGTAGGGAAATAGAAGAATGTGAGGTAAGGGTGAGGGGGTAAGTGGTTTCTGTGATGAATGGTTTTATACTGAGAACTGGGCAGTAGAAGAAATACACAAAGGGGCTCATAGGCGATGGAAGCAGAGGCATACCTCTCTAATTGATTTTGCGTATAGAGTTTTAAACATTGCAATGCTTATTGGAGATCTTAGTTTCAGGAATTTCTGAGCCTCATTCCAAAGGGTTGGTAGAGAATACCCTATGGCCGCTCTTCCAATGCGCGTGCGGACCTTGGGGATCCTTAAAGAAATAAGGGAGCTGCCCCTTAGAGCATAGTTTCGGGCATCACTTAGGGGCAGTAAATCAGAGATGTAGTGAGGTAATTTTCCAGTAATCGCTTTTAATGTCCATATGGCGGCATTTCTATTGCATCTATATTGTAGGGAGGTCCATCCCACAGCAGAATATAAAGAGCGGTGATGGGTAGAAGAGGGAAGGCTGGTAATGAAGCGCAGTGCTCTGTGGTATAAGACATCCAACTTACCCAGGTATGAGGCGTTACAGTGACTATAGATGAAGACAGCGTAATCGAATAAAGAGATAAAGGTGGATTGAACAAGCTGTTTTTTTGCCTCTGTGGTAAGGAGGTGGTTTATCCAGTAGAAGAGCCCAGCCTCTGCATCAGTTTTTTCGCCATATCCTCAAGGTGTTCCCCGAAGGAGAGTTTGTGGTCGAGCCAGACTCCCAGGTATTTAAACTTGGGATGAAGCATGATGAAGCATGATGAAACAAATTAAATAAATAGTGAAAGTAAAAAAATATTGGCATGCTCCTGAAGTCAGCATACTGAGTTGCTCCCAATGCTAAATGAATGGCTGTGGACCTGAGATATTGTGTTATGGTGTCTGCCTAAATAAGAGAATTCATAAGGTTAAACATGGTACTTGCACTACATGTAGGTTGTTCTTGTAGCAGTAACATAGTTGGGAGCAGCCATCAGCTCACACCAGAAACTGTACTGTACCAGGTGCTAACACTGTAGTTTTTATTTGCCATTGAGCTTTTTGCCCTATGGATGCCATCTTCCCTTGACATAGAGGCACTTCTGCTGGTGACCTCTCAGCCACATCAGTTGTTCCATGTTTTCTCTCAACAGAGGAGATCCACATAAAGTGGTTCTTAATTGATGCAAGGAGAAACAGGGGGATGAGGAATGGCTCAAATACCAGGTAAGGTTTAGGGAGGCCAGTAAAGCAGTTAGGGAAACAGAGTTGTGTATTGTGGAAGGGACAAGGAAAAGGGAAAACAGTTCTTTAAATACATTTGGGGAAAATGTAAGATACGGGTAACTTGTAGATCTGACTGAAAAGGGCAGAGTAAGAGATGAGGGTGATCAGAAGCCAGCCATTCTTAATGACTACTTTGGCACAGTATTCACAGTGGATGATTGCAGGCCATTGCCAGAAAGTGACATAATAACTTATTGCATGGGGGATCCCAGAAATTGGGCAGGAGGTAATTAGAGGAGACAGAGTCAGAAAAGAGCTTGCAGACCTGAAAATAGATAAGGCTTCAGAACTGGATGGGTTGCCTTGAGGCTACTCAGGAAATTAGCATCAGAACTAGCAGAAACACTTCCAGGGCTATTCAATAACTCACTACATTCAAGGGTTGTTCCAAAAGATTGAAGGGTAGGGGATGTGGTTCTGCTCCACAAGGGAGGGAACAAGAAGGAACCAGGTAAATGCAAGCTTGTCAGTTTACCTCCATTGTGCCATTGTGGGTAAACTGATGCAAATAATAGTTAAAAAGAACCTAGTGGACAATATGTAGAGAAATGGGCTCCAAGAGAGTAAGAAGCATGGGTTCAGGGAAGAGAGGTCTTGTCATAACAATCTGATAATTTTATTTGACTGTATAACTGGGACAGTGGATAAAGGACAAACAGTAAATTTCTCTACTTTACCTTCAACAAGGCATTCATCTCAGAACCACTGAGGACATGGATGAAGATTTTAGAGCCTCTGGGAGCAGTGAAGTACCTAGATAGATAGTTGGAAGTTGATTTGGGAGGAGAGCAAATAGGGTGGTGGTAAAAGGAGTCAAAGAAGGAAGAGAGACAGAGGACTCAAGTTGGGTGCCACAGGGGTCAATCCTAGGACCAGTCCTTTTCAATATGTTCATCAGTGATATAGGAGAAGGAATACAGAGCCAGATGTGTTTCTCTGCAAATGTCATTAGCTCTATGTCAGGGTAAACAGGAAGGCGGGAGTAAGGAAGTTGAAGATGGACTTGCAAAGGTTACGAGGTGGTTCAAGGTTTGTCAGTTGAAATTCAATGTCAGTAGGGCTGCAAGCTTGGTTCTACAAAAGAATCAAACACATCAGTCTTCGAGTGTTTGATTCATTTTGACTGTGTGAATATTAAAAGGAACTAGGAGAACACTCAGTTTGACTGGTTCACCCTGGTCTTACTGATTCAGATCAGGCAAACCTCTCAAACTGCAAACCACAGTTCACACCAGAAATAGTTAACTAGGGCACAGTGTGAGTCACAGCCTTACTTTGCTGATAGCCTTAGCTCCTCGATGTGAATCAGTGTGAAAGCTCACTCTCACACTCTTCCTGAGACTGTTAGGAAGCTCAGGCAGAGCTGTGATTCCCTTCTAGTTAAATTAGCTTGGGAATTCTTCAAAAAGCAAACTAACATCTTTGAAAGCTCAACCTATAGTCCCACATGCAATAGGACTGCTGAAGGGGAGCTATTTGTTAGGATAAGCAATGCAAAGAAGTGCAAAATAATGCACCAGGGCAGAGGGAATAGGGGAGGAACTGACTGTCACTGAAGAGGAAAGGGACCTAGGGGTTATCATCTCTGATGACCTTAAGGTATCAAAGCAGTGTACAAAGGCAGCAGAGCAGGCCAGTGGCATGCTGGGGTGCATAGGCAGGGGTATCACTAGCTGGAGACTGGAGGTGGTGATGCCCTTGTATAAAATATTGCTAAGGCCTCACCAAGAGTACTGCATGGAGTTCTGGAAGCCACACCTGCACAAAGACATAGATAAAGTGAAGACTATCCAGAGAAGGGCAACAAAGATGGTGCAGGGCTTGAACCACAAAACATATGAAGAGAGACTAAGGGACCTCAATATGTACTCACTGGAGAAGAGGAGACATCGGGGGGACATGATTGAAACTTCAAGTACCTTAAGGGCATAAACAAGGTGCAAGTAGAGGATCATTTCCAATGTAAAAAAAAAAGTACTAGAACAAGGGGGCACAATATGAAACTAGGAGGGGACAGATTAAGAGGTAATGTGAGGAAGTTTTTCCTACACAGAAAAAGTAGTCAATGCTTGGAATAGTCTGCCACAGTAGGTAGTGGGGTCAAGCACAGTAGAGGGGTTTAAGCATGCCTGGAACAGGCACAAGAGAAGCCTGAGAGGGGAGGGAGTGATGAAAAGCCATTGATCACATAGGATCAGTGGCCACCTACAATGTATAGGGCTTACAGGCAGACTAGATGGGCCTAGCGGTTTTTATCTGATGACAATATCTATGTTTCTATGTAAGGAGAAAAAACACGAAAGTAAAATGTCAGAATGAGCAGTGCTCAAAGCAGCCATCCTCTGGGATGAGGGGCTTCATTGAGAGATCTGATAGGGGAGAGACTGGACTCTGTAGGAGTTTGTTAGGGCTGGACAGCGGGCAAATGAAGCATGAAGTGGCAGTCTGCCAGTGCCTGCTTGCCTACAGTAATCTCAATATCAGCAATGCATAACACATTTTCTTTTTATTGCTGAGCTGGCATTTTAGCAGGGCATAAAGACAGACTTACTGAAGCCCTGCCAGAAACCTAAATGTGACTTTTTTTTGGGGGGGGGGATATTTTTATTTACTGGGCAGCAAGTGTGTGCCAGCTGGCAGTATGACAGTGACAGGACACTGGTAGTTGGCACCTTGGTGACATTCCGTAAAAAAGAAATTAAAAACAAAATGATCATTCATGTTTCTTTTGTGTCAGTTTTCAAATTCAAACTCTTTATATTTCTCCAAGTTGCAACCTTGCAGCAGTTCTTTCCTCCTCTGCCTGAGCCCTGAAGCAGCCTTTTGCAATGTGATCTGAGTAGTGGGCATTATGTGTCTGCCAGCTGGCAATGTTCTGGTTTCTAGCCCTTTGTACAGGGGTGGCCAACCTGTAGCTTGTGATCCACATGTTGCTCTTGAAGCAGTTTTATATGGCTCCCAGGGGGTTTGTCAGTTACGTGTGAAGTACACATCACAGTCTTTTAAATTTAAGAAAAGTCAAATTACAGGAGCTGAAAAGTGCCCTGAGTGCTCAACAAGCCACTTTTATTAAGCTTGCAAGCAAATGTAAAGTTCAAGAGCTGCTCTGAATAATTGTTTTAAAATTACAGCTATTTTTTTTGAAATACTGTAACTTAATAAAATATGATTATTGACTATTTACTATGACTATGTTATTATTTTAACTCCTAAATATGGGTGGGGTATTGTAAGGGTCACACATACTGGGTATAGTACGGGCTGCACATTGTTGTGGCTCATATCTTACTCAGAAATTTAAATGTGGCTCACGACCCTGAAAAGTTTGGACACCCCTGCCTTAGTAGTTGGCACATTGGTGGCATCCCACAAAAAATAAAAAAAAAGAAATTCATTTTTTTTTTCTTTTTGTGACAGTTTTCAAATACTTCATAGTACCCCAAGTTGTTGCAATTCCTTCCTTCTCATGAGTCCTGAAACAGGCTGTGTTGAGTCATATTGAGCTGTGCTTCTGTAGTGAGACCTGGGCAATAGACAGCAAATGCAAACCAGCTGACAGCATACCCGTGCCCAGCCCCTGGTATGTGGCACTTTGGTGGCATCCCACTAAAAAGTAAACAAAAATGAAAATAAAAAAATCTCCACATTCCCTCAAGCTGCTGAAGCTCCTTCCTCTTCCTATTACTCCTAAGTACTGAAGCAGCCTGTGTGTATGTGTCATCCTGGGCTGTGCTATTGCTAACTGGACAGAGGGCAGCAAGGGTGTGCCATCTGGCAGCATGCTAGTGCCTGGCTTTGGCAGCTGACAACTTGGTGGCATCCCGTAATAATTTTAAAAAAGAAATGTATGTTTTTCTTTTTGTGGTAGTTCTCAAATTCAGACACTTCATGTTTCCCGAAGTTGCTGTGGCTCCTTCTCCTGAATCCTGAAGCAGCCTGTGTGTGTGTGTGTATGTGTGTGTGTCATCCTAAGCTGTGCTGTTACAGTGTGATCTGTCCAGTGGACAGCAAGTGCATGCCAGCTAGCAGTATGCCACTGCCCAGCCCCAGGTAGTTGGTTCCTTGGTGGCATCCCTAAAAAAAAAAAGTTTTAAAGAAATAAAATAAAAAAGAACTCCACATTACCTAAAGTTAAGCTCCTTCCTCCTCCTCCACCTGATTTCTGAAGCAGTGTGTGTGTGTGTGTGTGTGTGTGTGTGTTTGTGTGTGTGGTCCTGAGTTGTGCTGTTGCAGTGTAATCTGGGCAGTGGGAAGCAATTGTGGACCAGGTGGCAGCAAGACAGTGCCTGACCTCTGGTAGTCCTTGGTGACATCCCATGTTTTAAAAATAAAAAATAAAAATAAAAAGTAAAAACAAATAATAATAATAAAGCTAAAAAATACTGTAAACTAAAATAAAAAAAAAAATTGGAAAAAATAAAACAAAACAGATAAAATAAAGTCTTCATCATTCATTACTCAAGTGGTTGAGCCCTATAGCAAGCATTAGGAAGTGGAACAACAAAGAAGCCAAAGAGAAGGTAGCACGGGATCATACAGTCAAATCAAAGAAAAGCCAAAGCAGAGTGGGCATGGTCATAGGTTTTCTGCCTCAGTGAGAACAAGCTTAGAGGAAGATGCCAGTAGTGGCTAAACAGTCTGTAAAGCATCACACATTGTAGGAACCATTCACAGTTGCAATGCAAGGGTTGCAACATGAACAATCACTGTAGAAATAAACATTTGTTAATGCCGAATGTTGTCTTGCTGGTGTTGGCATTAGTAGTGCAGGAATTAGAGAGATACATAATAGGAATAGCAGTGAAGTATAGAACCAATGTCAACCCCACCCCACCCTGCAGAGAGTGACAGGCATTGGGGTGTGTGTTTGGGTCACTGGCCATACGGACATGCTTTTTCACCTCACCCTACCCTGCAGAGTCTGACAAGTGTTGCATTGTGCCTTGGGGTTGTCTGGACTTATGCTCACCCCATTTCATAAGGAAGTATGTTGAGATGGGTGCAGCATAGGAGAATGGGTTGAACTTTGGTGCTGAAGAGTCCAAGGCACATCTTGATGCCTGTCAGTGGCTGCATGGTGGGGGTGGAGGACCAATGGCATGAGCAGTACAGCAGACAATCCAAAGACACACCCCTGATGCCTGTTAGTCTGTACAGGGTGACACCTAATGGTTATAAACCCTAACGCCCTGGGAGTGTGTTGGTATTTACACTCCAAATTTTAAAACATGCCCTTTTTGTGACCCCACCTCATGAAAGCATTTGGGTACTCTGCTCATGAACAGTGTCCATGTGAAGTTGTTAATCTGTCTTGAATGTTGATTTCCCACAGTGACTGCGCCATTCTCCACCACATTAAAATGCCAGTTGCACCATTGATAAGGAGATGTGAACAGATGGCAATGTTGAAAATCTTGAGTGAAAATATTAAACATTCTCAAAGTTATAAGCTCATGTGAAAATTGTACATCACATGCTCATAACACAGTCATTTAGTGGTATTATTTCACCAAATTTTTAACATAGCCATTTTGGGACCTCTGCTCATGAACAGTGGCACTATGATTATCTTAATCTGCCCCGAACGTTGATTTCCCACAGCGACTGCGTGATTGTATGCCAGATGTGTGAAACTACATTTTAGGCAGGATGTGACAAATGACAGCTGTACTGTTCATAAGAAGATGGGCAAAAATGACAATGTTGAAAATCTGGAGTGAAAATATTACAAATTCTCGGAGTTACAACTGTGCATGGACACTGCACATTGCACGCTTATAACATAGTCATTTTATGCAATTGTTTCACCAAATTTCCAACATAGGCATTTTGGGACATCTGCTCATGAACAGTGCTACTGTGATTTTCTTACACTGTTCTGAACATTGTTTTCCTACAGTGACTGAGCCACTGTGCACCAGATGAGCGAAAACACAGTTTGGATAAGATGTAGAAAATGAAAGATGTACTGTCCATAAGGATGTGTGAAAAAATGGCAATGGTGAAAATCTGGAGTAAAAATATTAAAAATTATCAAAGTCATGAGCGTGCATGAAAACTGCACAATGCACACTTGTAACACAGTCATTTTATGGACATTTGTCACCTAATTTTCAACATAGGCATTTTAGGACCTCTGCTCATGAACAGAGTCACTTTAATTTTCTTAATCTTTCCCAAACACTGATTTCCCACTGCGACCATGCTATTCTGTGCTGGCAGAAAGTGCAAAAAAACAATTTTGCCAGGATGTGAAAAATGACAGTGGTACTGTTCATAAGCATGTGTGAAAAAATGCCAATGTTGAAAATCTGGAGTGAAAATATTACAAATTTGCTAAATTATGAGGATGCGTGGAAACTGCGCAATCCACGCTCATAGCACAGTCATTTAATGGACTTTTGTCACCAAATTTTCAACATAGGCATTTTAGAACCTCTGCCCTTGAACAGTGTCACTGTGATTTTCCTAATCTGTCCTGAACAATGATTTTCCACAGCGACCATGCTATTCTGCACCGGGAGTGCGAAAACACAATTCGGACAGGATGTGAAAAATGACAGCTGTACTGTTCATAAGGAGATGTGGAAAATGCTAGTGCTGAAAATCTGGAGTGAAAATATTGCAAATTCTCAAACTTACAACTGTGCAAGGACACTGCGCAATGTGTGCTTGTAACATAGTCATTTTATGGAATTGTTTCACCAAATCTCCAACATAGGCATTTTGGGACATCTGCCCATGAACAGTGTTACTGTGATTTTCTTACACTGTTCTGAACATTGTTTTCCTACAGTGACTGAGCCACTGCACACCAGATGTGTGAAAACACAGTTTGGGTAAGATGTGGAAAATGAAAGCTGTACTGTTCATAAGGATGTGTGAAAAAATGGCAATGGTGAAAATCTGGAGTAAAAATATTAAAAATTATCTAAGTTATGAGCATGCATGGAAACTGCACAATGCACACTTGTACCACAGTCGTTTTATGGATGTTTGTCACCTAATTTTCAACATAGGCATTTTAGGACCTCGGCTCATGAACAGAGTCACTGTGATTTTCTCAATCTTTCCCAAACACTGATTTCCCACTGTGACCGTGATATTCTGCGCAGGAAGTGTGAAAAAACTATTTTGCCAGGATGTGAAAAATAACGGTGGTACCATTCATAAGGATGTGTGAAAAAATGCCAATGCTGAAAATCTGGAGTGAAAATATTACAAATTTGCGAAGTTATGAGGGTGCATGGAAACTGTGCAATCCGCACTCATAGCACGGTCATTTAATGGACTTTTGTCACCAAATTTTCAACTTAGGCATTTTAGAACCTCTGCTCATGAACAGTGTCTCTGTGATTTTTTTAATCTGTCCTGAACACTGATTTTCCACAGCAACCACACTGTTCTGCACCAGAAGTGCAAAACACATTTTGGACAGGATGTGAAAAATGACAGCTGAACTGTTCATAAGGAGGTGTGGAAAATGCCAATGTTGAAAATCTGTAGTGAAAATATTACAGATTTGCGAAGTTATGAGCGTGCATGGAAACTGTGCAATGTACACTCGTAAAACAGTCATTTTTTTAATTTTTTTTCACCAAATTTGCAACATAGTCTTTTTGAGAGCCCACCTCATGAACAGTGGCACTGTCATTTCATTAATTGGTCCTGAAAGGTGATTTTGTGAAGTGACACAAAATCACCTTTCGGGACCGAATAACACCATGACAGTGACTGAATTCATGAGGAGGGGTCCCGATAGCCCCATGTTGAAGATTTGGTGCCAAAATTCCCTCAATATGCATCAAATTTGAAACAACCCTATTTACATCATTATACAGCTTGTCAGCATTTCTTCAGTTCATGGTTGGCTTTGAAGACTGCAGACGCATTCCCGGTCCACTGAAGATCGTCGCACCAGGCTCCAGAGGTAAGTAAAGGGTGAGGGGGGTGTGGAGAGGTTCGGCACGCAGTGGGTGGGCACGAGTTTGGGGAGGGGGCTGCAGACAGAAAGGGATTATTTTCTACTTTAAAGGGTTAAAAAAAATGAAACATCGTGGGGATTTTTTTTTACAGGTACATTTGACATGCTGGGGTGAGCTCCCAGCATGTCACCTGCATGTTTTGGGGTGGAGGGGACTGGAGCTGATGGGGATTGGGCACCCTGTCAGCAAATAAAAGGTGTTTGATGGGGGGAAGGATGCCGATGGGGATTGGGCACCCCCCTCAGCGAACAACTGACACTGGACATGATGCCGATGGGGATTGGGCTCCCCCGTCAGCAAATGCACTCAGAAGGAGGGCATGATGATGCAGACAGGTGGATTGGGCATATCTGTTGTCAGCTTTTCTGGGGACTGTGCGATGGGGATGGCACAGCCGCCAGTATGTCTGATTGAAATGTTACACCTGGAAAGGCACTGCCTGCAATGAAATGGAGCTCCCTCATTGAAGCAGCTAAAACATTTCAAGTTGGTGGCATGCTTTTGCACTGCTGTCATGAACAGCATGCAATCTAATTCATGCCACAGAGTCCAGCCCCAAAAAGCAGTGGCACCACTGGCCACAACATGACTGTGCCTCCAAAACCTGCTATTCCAAAGTTATCAAAACATGTTTCTTGTGCACGTGCAAGACAACATAAAAACAAATAGGAAAGGAGTGCATCAGGCAGTGATACAGGCAGGGGAGAAGGAGCAAAGTGATTTGGTGGCACTTGAGGACAGAGATACAGATTGTGATTACATATCCAATAAAAGTGATAGCAGCAGCAGCAGTTCTGGGGAGGAAGAGAAGGTGGAACAGGTGGGAGTTTGACTTGGGGAAGGTGCACATAAGAACTCAAAAAAGATCAAATGTGGTGCTAAAAAAACAGAAAGTCACAAAATAACAAGGGGAAAAGCAATATCTTCAAGCATCTGAAATGACAGCAGATAAAGAAGACCAGGCAGAACTAGTTGCCCCAGACACATGGTAGAGGAGGAGGAAGTGCCATTCCCTGACCCTGAAGAACTGGTGGAGGAAGAGGAGGAAGGTGATGATGTAGAAGCATGCTACAGTACCCTGCCTATTAGGCAACTGCAAGGAGTGCCTGGAGGAAAAACCAAACCGGTGATATTGGTGGTGTGGGATTTCTTTTGATGGATAAAGAATCATGGCAACATGTAGTGTGTCTTTTATGTAAAAACATGCTGAGTCAGGGTAAGGAGGGAGAAAGTTGAGAAACAATTTCAATGAAAAAGCATTTGCTGAAGATCCACAGACCACAGTATGAGTAGGCATGCCAACTCATGGCATCAGCAGCAGCACCAACAGGCAGTGAAGGTGATGATGATGATAATGATGATGGCCAGGTGGAGGAGAACATTAGGAGACCAGGTGGACAAGAAGAGGAAAAAGTATAACGTCTTTCAGATGGTAGCTGATGCAAAACTGTGACATCTTTCATTCATCAGTTATTTAGCCCATTAACTCCCACATCTCTGAGGGGTTAGAAATACCCAGCCACTTTCACCCCCAGGGCATGGCAAAAATCGGAGTCAACAGCACAGTTAGGAAAAAAGGAACTCAACTGTCACTGGTCAAGTCAATGAAAATGGTCCAGAAATATAAAGCCAACAGATCAGATGCAAAATAGTTAACAACAGCAATTGAGGAAATGCTAGGTATTGACTTGCTGCCATTCTCCTTTATGAGCAACACAGATTTGTTTATTTACTAATGCAAGCTGCAGTGCCAAGGTACCAAGTGCCCAGCCATACAAACTTTTCCACAGTGGCTCTTCCTTATTTGTATCAGTGTGTCTACAAGTCTATGTCACTTGTTCTGAAAGCATCACTTGTCCCAGCAGTTCACATCACCGCTAACCTGTGGACTGGTAGTCAGACTACTAATTACATGGCAGTGACTGCCCATTGGGTCACTTTCCCATCTTTGTTCTCCTTCTCTTCCTCCTCTTCCTCTTAGTTAAGTACCAGCAGCAGTAGTTGTAACTACAAGTCACAGGGGTCCTCCAACCACAAGAAGCAGGTAGTTTTATGTATAGTTGGTGTTAACATTAACCATCATGCATAAAACTTGTTACACTTCCTCCAGCAGAGGTTTGATGAGTTGATGACACCACAGTCGATAATGTCAGGTTTTACTGTATCAGATAATGCAAAGAACATTGTAAAGGCAGTTGACAATACAGATAATACACATGTGCCATGTTTTTCTCACTGTACAAATCTGATATTTCAGAGATTCCTAGATTAGGAAGACGCTACTGTACAGACATGTGTATGCCAGGCCAAAAAATGTTCACAGTCATTTTAGCCATTCTGTCAATCCAAAATTCAGCAGTGGTATCATGTTCTCCTCCATTGCCTGAAATAAGATGTGTCACCGAGATGAAAATCTACCTACTGCATGATGGAATGGCTGTTAGAACGATAGAAGGCTATCCACCAGTATGCTGTTGAGCATGGTACTGGCAAGGAGGAGATTAACCTAATCTCAAATCAGTGGCAACTATCGGAGCCCTCTGCACTGTGCAGAAGTCCTTTGAGGAGGCCACAGTGCTGGTAAGTGCTGATGCAGCTGGTTAGAGCCAGGTACTCCTCACTATTGCCCTCATTAACATGCAACAACATCATACTGTATGAAAACTCATTATGAGAAAAAGGAGGATTCCACTGCTCTCAGTCTAGTACAAAGAATAAGATCAAGTTTCTGGAATGACATGCACATTTCAAAAATGCATATAAATGGCCACTACATTATAGCCACTCTATTGGACTCTTGTGTTCAAAGACAAGTTTCAGGCATTCCTTGATGCACAAGAAGAAGAAGAAGAATCAGCATTTATTTAGCGCTTTTCATACAAATGTGTCCCAAAGCCTTACAAGTAATGATAGACTGGTAGGGAAGTGACTGAATGTGTAATGGTGGCCATATCACACAACAACACCCACACACAACCTGGACAAGAATGTGGTAAGGATCAGCAGTCCCCTAAAACCTGCTTATCCATGTAGTCTATGCAAGTGTCAGTGACTCAGCAGGTAGCACACTCGCCTCTGAGGCCGGGAGATCAGAAGGCTGTGGGTTCTTGCCTCCACACCAGGCACTGATATCCCAATACTGACACTGCAGTACAGCATGAGCAGGGTGCTGTACTCTTGAGGTGCCGTCTTTTGGATGAGACATTAAACCAAGATCCCATCTGCCTGTTCTGGTGGTAGTTCAGGTGGATGTTAAAAATCCCATGGCACTTCTCGAAAAGAGATGGAGAATTTCCCCAGTGCACTGGCCAAATTTCCCCCCATTCACTAAAATATCACCAGCAGCTTAATACGGTTCAGAGTCAGTTGGCATTCATCTGTATTCCCTTCCCCAGGGTTGTGCCTGAAAATAGGCAGAATTTGACTAGTGCACTTACCCGGTCAACAAAAACTGAAAAAAAAAAAAAGTATGGCACAAAACAAGACCAGAAACACAAACAGAGCAGAAGAACAAAACTCATCATTATCATAATTATGATCCCTTACAATCACACTGACAGGGCTGGTGGAGGAGAAGGAGAGGGAAGAAGAAGGAGGATCCCAGTGTGTTTGCACTGCTACTACTGAACATCACAGGAGTTACTGATTTTTGTTTCCAAGACAACTTACTACTACTGCTGTTTCTGCACCCCCAGAAAGACATCCACTGATAACAAACCTCTCTGGGAACAACTGTCTGACTACAGTTTGATGAAAGAAACATGACAAGTCACTTTCTGACACACTGATGCCTGAGATGCCAGCAACACAAATAGTACAGGATCATCTGGATGAGAACACACCACTAGCAGGAGATGAGCCTCTTTTGTACTGGAGCTAAAAAAAAAACATTTGGCTTTCTTTGACACAGGTAGCTGTTTAGCACCTCAGTTGCCCACCTGTAAGTACATACAGTACTCAGAAAGACTTTTCAGTGCTCCAGGCAACATTGTCACAAACAGAAGTATGTGCCTTTACAACCAAAAATGCAGAGATGCTCACATTTAAAAAAAATTCTCCTGACCCTTTTACCAAAGTTCTTTTTGCCACGGTTTATGGATGTCAAATCTCTTATACTTCCAGCTGGACTAAAGACAGAGGAGGAGGATGATGTGGATGGGGAGGGCTTCTGTGCCCTTTAGTTTCTATTGGAACCAGTAGTCTACACACACACTGTGGGATGAGGCACTGCTGTCTTCAGTCAGTCTTCTTCAGATGTTTTTGAATTTTTGCCAGATCAACACAGGCCAAACAAATAATTTCTGTTGGAATGTTACCATAAAACCAGTGTGTACAATGCTTACCCATGGCATAATGGGAAGTTTGATCCACATGTGGCACTGTCCCTATGGGCACACATTGTTTTGAGCCACTAGACCACACTGTGAAATGTTGCAGTGTTGTTTACATTCAGTCTTCTTCAGATTTATTTATTTATGTATTTATTTATTTAATAACAACTGGTTAGTGATGATTATCAACTGTGGGCAGAAGCTGTCAAACTCCATTATACACAGCCATGTATAATCACCCAGGTATAATGGAGATTGATTATACATGGCCATGTATAATCACCCGTGTATAATGGAAATGATTAAGCACATTTTGCAAAAATTCTAAAATCACTCTCATGCTAGTGCTACTGGCTCCTCATGCTGTCAACTTGATCACGCTAATCTAACTGAACCCGCCAAGCAAGAATCTAGCTTAAGAGCGGCTAAAGAAAGACACATTTCTCACAAAAACAAAAAATAACCAGCGGTCTACAAGCATCTGTCTATCCATGTAAAAAATTGCCACATTCATCTTCATTTCAGCAACCTAGTGACCTGGGAAGACAAAAATTAGTAGAGCAGCAAGAAAACAGAAACACTCTAAGAAAAACCAAGACTGACATTTGGCTGCTCAAGCAAGTACCTGTCTGAGAAAAAATCGCACGAACCAGTTATTATAAAACATAAAACAAAGGATAATGTATGGGCAACAGTTAACAACCGCACTGTGTACACTTTGAGAGGTTGCCATATCAACCTGATAGACCTCATGAGTGCAGCTCAAGAGTTCTATGGTTGTCATTGCAACCTCGAGAAGTGTACTTACTCAGTGTGATTGTTAACTGTTGCCCATACATTATCTTGTATATTGTATAGGGCAAAATGCAGTACCAGTTGCAAAGAGAAACAGCTATGAAAGAAAAATAAACACATTTCTAGTTCCTGTGTTCGCTGCCACTCCCCCTGCCATCATCACGCCCGTTACTCCTTACCTTAAAATGAAGTGCGAGATGAGAAGGTCAAGTGAAGCAGTAACATTTTATTTACTGTACTTTTAAAAACACATGCTGAACACTACGATTTTACTCAGAACAAATCAGAAAAAAAAAAGAAAATTCCAACTTTTTAAGACTGAGATACGTGCCACAAATGCAGTCGGGTTGACGCAATCCTAAAAGGGGTCAGATGGGGAATTAAAGGGGAGCGGCATAGTCGAATATGGGTGGAATCAGTATCTATTGACAGTGGGTAGTGCTGGACAGTCTATTCTCAAGTGTTTAAGGAGAGGAAGGGAGAAACCGCATGTAGTGGTGCACTTGGGTATAAATGATTTTGGGGTTAATATGGTGCAGTTGGTAAGAGAGAGGTTCGAGGAACTGGGAAAATTGTGTGAGGAGGCAGGGAGATCAGTGACCTTCTTGAAAGTGATCCCAGTACCCGGGGCAACCACAGTGAGGAAAGTAAGGATAGAGGAGTTCAGCTCTTGACTGGGAGAATGAGGTAAAACCAAAGAGTATGGGCTAATGGGGGGCTGGGGTAACGTCTGGAACAACAGCCACCTATGCACAAAGGATAGATTACATCTGAGTAAGGTTGGACAGGAGGTTTTGAAACAGAGGCTGGGGGAATACATAGCAACTAAGGTGGATTCAAACTAGGTGTGGGGGGAGGCAGATGTGCAGCAGGTATGCAGGGCCGCTGAAGAGAGGAGCCAAACGAGCTTACCCCCAAGCTAGAAGTGATGGTACAAGGGTAGAGTCATGGGGGAGCTTAAGGATGGGAAGAAAAGGATTAAGGAAGGGAAAGGAATAAGTTGGATGGTTGTCTCCCTAAATGCAAGAAGCCTGGGGAACAAGTCAGCTGACTTACTGGCTCTTTTGGCAGTGGAGATGGTGGACATTGCGGCCATCATGGAGACTTGTGCCATCCAATACCAAGACTGGGATCTGATGATCCCAGGGTATAGGATATACAGAAAGGATAGGGGCAAGGGGAAAGGGGGATGCGTGGTGATATACACAAGGAAGGAGATAAGTTGTGTAAGGGAGCAGGGGAAGGAGGATAGAATAGAGTCAATATGGATGCAATTCCAAGATTCAAAAAGTAGGACACTGAGAATGAGAGTGGTGTACAGGCCACCAGCTCAAGCAGAGGACTTGGACAGGGAGTTATCAGAGATGATTGCGAGGGTCTGTGGGAAGGGGGAACATCGTGATCATGGGGGACTTCAATCTACCAGAAGTGGATTGGAGCACCCAAGCCACCTTTAATGCAAGGGAGCAAGTGATCCTGGAAGCATTCCAGGACAGCTTTCTGACACAGATGGTTAGCAAGCCAACTCAGTTGGATAAAACTCTAGACCTAATATTGTCTAACGGGGAGAGAATAAGGGAGTGGGGGGTAGAGGACCCACTGGCTGGGCGTGACTACTACTCAGTTTGCTTCATGCTCAGCATGGGCAAGGAAGCTGAAAATGCAGGAACTAGAATGGTTGACTTCAAACATGCTAACTTTGGCAAGATGGGGGACATTTTTGAAAGGCACCTGGCATGAATTACTCAACATTTTGATGCAAGTCAATAATGAAAAATTATCAAATGAGGGCTGATGGAGGCTATTGGGTCATACACCAAGACACAGACCAAGAAGAGATGGGCTAAAAAGCCAAGATTGTTGAATCAGGAGGTCTTGGAAGGGGTGAGGACAAAAAAAGCAACATTTAGGAGGTTCAAGAAGTCTGGTAGGGGGGAAGACAGGAAAATGTATTTGAAGATGTCCAAGGAGGTAACCAGACTAGTCAGGGTGGCCAAGGCTTCCAGACAGCTGGGGCTGGCACAGGGCATCAAGGATGGGGAAAAGGACTTCTTCAGGTACATCAGGGAGAGAAGGAGCTGCAAGGACCAGATCGTGAGGATTAGGAAGGAAGGAGGGGTTGGGTGGAGAAAGGGGCAGAGCATGCAGAAGCACTAAATGAGTACTTCTGTTCTGTGGTCACAAAGGAGGAGGGCAGGCAGCTACCTTAGGGGATGGGGAAGGTGGGCAAGGGGCGGTGGAGTGGGTGACAGATGAGGTAATTACAGATGGCAGGGTGCTGAAGGGTCTGAAGGTACTATGGGTCAATAAGGCACTTGAACCACATGGCATTCACCCCAGGGTGCAGAAAGAGCTGGTGGAGCCTTGGAAGGACTGCTGGTGGACCTGTTTGATACTTTGATGGACACAGGTTTCCTACCACAAGATTGGAGGATGGCTCACATGGTGTCCCTCTACAAAAGTGGCCGAAAGGATTAACTAGGCAATTATAGACCAGTAAGCCTCACATTCATTGTAGGAAAACTAATGGAGACAATCCTGAAAGAGAGGCTGGTGACCTTTTCGGAGGGCAATGGACTCAAGGATGACCTGCAACATAGGTTCATCTCAGGGAGATCCTGCCAGACCAACCTAGTTGAGTATTATAGCTGGGTGAAAAGGGAACTGCATACGGGCCATGCAGTTGATGTCCTGTATTTGGACTTCAACAAGGCCTTTGATTCTTTGCCTCATGGGAGGTTGGGGGGAAGTTGGAATAAGGGGTGGTGGGATAAAAATGGAAAACTGAGTCATGAACTGGCTGAAGGGGAGGCAGCAACAGGTGGTGATGGTGGGGGAATTCTCATTCCCAAGAGCTGTGATGACTGGGGTTCCACAGGGCTCGATACTGTGCCCGGTGTTGTTTGGGATATTCATGGCAGATATCTCACATGGCATCAGGAGTAAGATCACTCTGTTTGCTAATGATACCAAGATGAGAGTGGTGGTGGACGACATAATAGGGTGGCAGGGGCTACAGGGCAACCTGACTAAACTGGAGGAGTGGTTAGAAATGTGGCAGTTGGGTTTCAACGCAAAGAAGTGCAAGGTTCTGCACTTCAGAGCAATGAACCTGGGAGAGCTACCAGTTGGGAGGGATTCAGTTAGGTATCACCGAGGAGAAAAAAGATCTAGGGGTGGTTATAACAGGGAATATGAACAACTCAGCTCAGTGCAGGAAGGTGGCTGCTAAAGCCAGCAGGATGCTGGGGTGTATTGTAAGAGGAATCTCATCCAGAAGTAGGGAGGTGATCCTGCCACTGTACAGGTCACTAGTCAGGCCACACTTGGAGTACTGTGTGCAGTACTTTTGTCTGTTTCTGAAGAAGAATATTAGATTACTGGAGGGGTACAGCGCAGGGCAACAAAGTTGATCCAGGTATTGGAGGACAAACCCTCTGAGGACAGGCTGAGTGAGTTAAATATGTACATCCTGGAGGAGAGGAGGGATCGAGGGGATATGATCAAGGCCTTTAAATTCTTGAAGGGGATAAACAAGACAGTTATAGAAGGGGTCTTTAAGCTGAGGAGGGGAAGGAACACAAGACGACATGGTCTCAGATTGGAGTGGGGAAGATATAGGAGAGAGATGAGACATTTTATCACGGAGAGGATTGTGGCTAAATGGAACACTCTGCCCAAGGAGGTGGTATCCTGTAAGACGGTGGGAAGTTGAAAAAGGGGATGGGACAGGGTGAGGGAGGGTAACAGGGAGGGGACAGATGCAGTAAAAGGATGCTAGCTGCACATTTGAGCAGACTTGATAGAGCATGAGTCCTGTTTCTGCTGACAGATTCATATGTTCATATGTTCATGTGTCATACGACACAGGTCAGATGTTAGGCAGGGTAAAACTGGTGCAGTTGAAATGGTTTCCACTGAGTGTGATGAGGGAGTCAGAGTAGCTTACATCAAACTTGCAGGTACCTGCCACAATGGAGGTGGGGCAAATGTAAAAAAACATGAAACATGAAACTTTTTGGTGATTTTGAAAAGTGGTCTGTGCCAAACAAATGATTGCTGATGAACTGTCAAGCCATGGCACATGATGTTGTTGTACCATTGTGGTGACGCACACAGAATGGCAAGACAGCATCCTGATGTCACGGCAATTGTACAACAGGCATGTATTTACATTGAAAGCAGCATATAATAAGGTTCTCCCATACACTATATGGGGAAGTGTGCGTCAGCTTGGATTCTATGCACACCCTCAGTGTGAAATGCCTTGATAAACCTCTTGAGCTTCACTCTAGGGGTTTGAGGCATCACACACCTCGGGTGTGCATAAAATCCTCATTACACACACTCCCCCATGCATTATTCTATATTTTATTTATTAGATTTTGTTAACTGGGTAGGCTCATTGAAGCATGGGTCCCTTTTTCAGGAGTGACCCAGATTAATTACACACAGTAAAAAGCATAACATAGCAATACGGTTCAATGGTCAACAACAGACATCACAGAACATAACACAATCAGTAGTAATAAGTGGGAGCATCCTGTACAAATGAAGAACTGCAGTAATAACAACAGTGGCAGTCACAGATACACATACACTAGAGGTACAATATAAATCATTTGGTTACATAGCACAGATCAGCACACAGGAACTGGATGAAGGCTCATAAACTGTTTAGGATGAGCATTAGGGGATGTAGTGTGACAGGAGAGTCAGCAGAGGCACAAGTTTTTTGAATTTTTCCCAGGCCTACACAGGCTGTATGAATAATTTTAGGGGCAACCTTGCCCATAAAATCAGTGTGTACAACACTTATTCATGGCATAATGGGAAGCCTCGTCCATGTGTGGCACTGTACCAATGGGCAATCAATTTTTGGAACCAGTTACAAGCACTGTTTAATGCTGTACTCTTGTTTTTGCTCAGTATTCTTCAGATTAATGTTTTGAGAAATTTGCCAGGTCTACTTAGGCTGAATAAATAATTTTTGGGGGGCAGTGTTGCCCATGAAACCAATGTATATGACACATCTAAATATTCATGGCACAACAGGAAGCCTTGTCCATGTGATACTGTCCTAGTGGTCACACAATTTTTGGAACCAGCTGCCTCTGCCTTGGTATCCTGTACTTTTTATTTTGTGGGTATGCATAGGCCTTACAAATCATTTTATTTTATTTATATTATTTATTTATTTAGTTTTTGTTGACTGGGTAAGTGCACTAGACAAATCCTGCCTATTTTCAGGCATGACCCAGGGGAGGGGGATGCAGATGAATGCCAACTGACCTTGAACCAGATTAAGCTGTTGATGGTATTTTTAGTGAATGAGGGAAATTTGGCCTGGACACCGGGGAATTTCCCCTACTCTTTTCGATAAGTGCCATGGGATTTTTAACATCCATCTGAACTACCACCCATCCAGGCAGATGGGACCTCAGTTTAATGCCTCATCTGAAAGATCATTGTTAGCCACATACTCTTTTTTTTTACTGCTAGCATTTCCCCATGTTTGCCACTGACTGCATGGACACAATTTTTGGAGCCAGTACCCTCAATGTGGACACTGCATTATCCTGCTGTTCAGCCCAGTTCATTATGTTATTTTATCCCATTTCCTAATGCTTTTAATGGTTGAAGCAGTACAAACTAGTCTGTCAGTAAGAGAACTTTGACAAACTTTAAATGATTCAACAGTCAAGTTCTGCATGGTCAAACTTTGGGAGGTTCACGCACCCCAGAAAGCCAACAATAGCAATGTCATGCTTATAGGTACAAGACCCCCCAGAAGGAATACTGAAATGGAGGGGTTGGATTAGCTGGGCACTGCCTCTAAGAAAAGGGACCCGTGTATCATCACAATCAACATTTTAAAACAAAGTAGTCTACACCGGCCCAGTGGCGTGGAGGGCTGAGGCATCACTGCCTTACCTCCTGCCACACCGGCTACCCATGTTCATGGTGCAAGTAGGCAGCTGGGGGTTTGCCAGGAAGGGAGAGGATCAAGCATCTAAAGGACAGCTCTCCTCTCCTGGGGAGAGATGGGGATGGAGTCCACTGCTTGTCTGGCCCCTAGCAGCAGCTGGGGGCTGGCACAGTGTATCCGTAGACAGGGGGAAGTTGTGGAGCAGATGCCTGGAGTGTTGCATGTAGAAGCATGCACAGCTTGGCCATTGGCACCACTGCACACTCTGCACTGTACTCTGGGGGAGGGACCAGGAAAATCACAGTGACCGGCAGAATGAAACCAATCCCTCATAGGCACTGCACCCAGCCTGCAGGACTCCTCAAGAAACAGAAACAGAGATAGGTACCAGTGGACACCGGGGTGACAGAGCTGGGTGGACCAGTGGAGGAAGGGCCAGCCTTCCAGGAGAGAAACAAGTAAAAAAAAAAAAAGGTAAGTAGCCTATGTAGCAAGACCTACAGTAAGACAACAAGAAAGTTGGCATGTATTGAGAAAGGTTTTGATAGAAGGAAAAAATAGGTAGTATAACCTGTAGATCAATTGTGAGGCCCTATCTTGAATACTGTGCCCAGTTCTGAAGTCCCCACAGAAGAAAAGACAAAAACAGGTTAGAAATGATACAGTATAGGTAACCATATGATTCAGGGCCAAAAAAGCAGATGGTATGAGGATGAGCCTAAGTGACTAAACAAGTACCTACTGGAGGCTTGAACTGAGAGGAGTGACATGACAAGGCCTTACATTTCCTGAAAGGAATAAACAAAGTCAACTATGAGAAAGTATTCAGCAGGAATAGTGAGTCGAAAGCAAGGTGACACAAGTGAAAGCTGATGAGGGGAAGACTCAGGCGGGACTGGGAAACATTTTTTTTTTTTTTGTAATTTAAAGTTTATTCACACATTTTCCACCATAAAAGGCAGCATACAAAGAAGCTGACATAGATTCATTGATACGTAGTAAAAAGATGCTGACCCCCCTCACCTCCCCTTACTGCAGTAACCCATCGCAGAACCTGTAAATGCCAAGCCTCTAATCAAAAGGCCATAAAAAGCATTAAGCCTATTATAAGTTTAGTTTGGAACCAGAGAGATTAATGAGTGAAGGGGATCCCAAATTCTAGCATAAACAGGCAGTCTGTTATGTAGGCTGGCTATTGCTTTTTCTGTGCTCAAATTGGATAATACCTCCCTTACCCATTCCTGGAAAGAAGGGGAGGACCTGTCTTTCCAATGACGGAGAATTATTTTCTTAGCCGACAAGGTGACCATGGATATGTGAAACTTATGCACCTTGACTGTAGTAGAAGACAAGTCCCCCAACACACATACCTCAGGGATAAAGTATTCTTGAAGGCCCAACAAGGGGTCTAAGGAAGTTTGGATTGAAACCCAAAAGGTGGAAATACTTGGACAAGACCAAAGCATATGAAAAAGTGTGCCCTCATCTTGCAAACATTTATTGGACTCTAAGTAGCCCCACTTGTGGAGCTTAACCAGAGAATAGTATAGGTTATGCAATACATGATATTGCATGAGACGCAGTCTATCCTGAGAGATAAATTTGTGACATGACTTCCAGAGAGAAAACATTCTAACTGCAGATGGGGGAAAAAGTTACTCCAAAATCTTGATGGCCCAAATGGGCCCCCGAACTAATTGTGAAACAAAACCTGATATAATTTAGAGATTATACCAGAAGACCCAGAAAGTGGGGATACCTCAGGTATCAGAGAGGAGATGCTCTGAGAGGGAGGAGTACTCCCCAGAGTGGTTACCAATAAATGTCTCAATTGCAAGACTTTGAAGAAAGAAGAAGTCGGGATACGAAATTTCCTAACCATCTCCTCCATTGATAACCAGTGCCCCTCACCATCAGTAAAGGTCAAGAGCTTCCCCTCTTCGAGTTGAGGCAACCAAAGATGGGAGATTTGATTCTTGTTGATAGTAAATGATGGAGAGTTCCATATAGACTGGGCCAGGTCCAGGTGGGGAGAATACTGCAAAAAGGAACACATCTGTAAGTAGACCTTTAAAGAGGTCCTTATTATGGGACAATCTACAGCCATACTTACTTGAGATAACTTAAGTAAAAATAACACGAGAGGGTCCAGATTATTGGCCTTAATTGCATCCAATTCTATTTTGAGCCAAATGGGTTGCATTTCCTCTGGGCCGGGAGATACCCACCGCGAACATTACGCAAGGTGACTGGCCCAATGATATATAACCAGATGGGGGATTCACAACCCTCCTTCCAGTTTAGGAGCTGCCAGCTTATGGTAAGCCAGACGCAGATACCTATCGGCCAGGATGAATTTAGTAAAAATACCATGAACCTTTTTGATCCAGAGTAAAGGAACAAAAGCATTAAGAAGGGACAACGGATAAAAAATCCTAGGAAATACATTCATTTTAATTATATTAATTTGGTCCCACTGAGAGATAGGGAGTTTGGACCACCTTTCTAGGTCATGTGTAATTCCCTGCAGTAAAGAATCTAGGTTTTCCTTGAACCATACTAAGGGGTTACGTGAAAGTTTAATACCCAGATACTTAAAAGACCTGGGAGTCCTGCATAGCCCCAAGGGACTAATATCAGTCTTAAAAACTTTGTGATTTAATGGAAAAAACAGGGACTTACTGGCATTCAATTTGTAGTTAGACAAAGCACTGAACCTTGCCACTTCACTTAGTAAGGCCGGAACAGAGGATACCGATGGGACAAATGTATTAACAGATGATCAGCATATCCGGTGACTTTCACTTCGTGCCGTCCAATTCTCACTCCTTGTATGGAGTCATTATTGAGAATGTTTTGGATAAGAGGTTCCAGATATAAGTTAAATAATAAAGGAGAGAGGGGGTACCCCTGTCTAGTACCTGAGTGGAGCAGAAAAGAGTGGGAGAAGGCCCCATTCGCAGAAATTCTTGCCGAAGGTTTTTTATAAAGGGCAGCAATCCAGGAGATAAACAGAGAAGGGATATGAAAAGCCTCCAAAGTGTGAAAAAAGAAATTCCAGTTCACACGGTCGAATACCTTCTCAGCATCCAAGGAGACCAAGCCCGCTGGGAACTCCACATCCCTGGTAGCCGAGAAGACATGTGACAAAGTGCGTAAATGATCAGAAGATAATTGCCCTTTCATGAATCCAACCTGATTTGTACCTATTAACCCAGGAAGAACCAGTGCTAACCTGTTGGCCAGTATTTTAGAGAGAATCTTAACATCCTGGTTTAAGAAAGAGAGATGGGTCTATAAATTTGAACCTTATTAAGGTCTTTGTCAGGTTTGGGAAGCAGAACAATCAGGGCCTTGTAGAGATATGGATCTGTCTCCTCCTCAGATAGAATTTGTTGAAATAAACGACTAAGTATTGGTACAAGAAGGTCTCGAAAGACCTTGTAAAATAAAGGAGAAAATCCATCTGGACCAGGGACCTTATTGGCAGGCAATTCACTAATAACTTAGCAATCTCCTTTTGAGTAATAAGGACAACCAGAGTTTCACCGCACCTGTCAGGGTGAAGGGGCAAGTGGTAACCTCTTAGATAACCTTGTATATCTTCTGGAAAGGGAGGGTGCTCCATGTCGCTATACAGTTCAGAGTCATAAGCAGCAAATTCTTGAGCTATTTCGTTAGGAGACACTTTGAGAGTTACGTCTGCCGATGACCTAATAGGCGGGATAAATCTCACTGACTCCTGCTGTTTAATATGCAATGCCAGTAAACATCCCGCTTTTTCCTCCGATCGGTGTATTTAGCTCTGGTACAAATGATAGCTAGTTCTGCTCTCTCTTGAAGTAACCCCAGATATTTATCCTTTAATTTGAGGAGTTTCTGAATATCCTCATCTAGGGGATTAGTTGGAAGGTTTGTTTCCAGAAATCTGATTTGGGATAATAGGGAGTTAAGGTCTTCCTCTCGCTCTCTTTTCCTACCAACCGCCATGCTAATCAATATCCCTCTCATGAAGGCTTTAAAGGTCCCCCACCAGATATCAGGTTTTACACCATCTAAAGGGTTTAGTGAAGAAAAATATTCTATTTTTTCCCTAATAAGTTTGCAATATTTAACATCTTTAAGAAGTTGATCATTGAGCTTCCATCTAGTTTCCCTGTTAAATGAATTGAGCAGTACCAAACTGCATACCACTTGTGAGTGGTCAGAGATTGGGCCAGGTTGAATTGAGGAGCTCTTCACCCCGGGCAGGAGGCACTGAGAAATAAGTAAATAGTCGATGCAGGACTGCGAGCCATGCGCCATGGACCTAAAGGTAAACTCCCTAGAAGCAGGGTGTAAAACACACCAGACGTCCCAGAGCCCACATTGATCTAATAACTCCCTGAATGCCTTCTGCTCAGGGGTAACTCCACCTAGGCCACTACCCAGTCTATCTAAGTAAGAATCAATTACTTGATTGAAATCTCCCCCTGAAATAATTTTAATGGGAATCATTGTGAGAATAATAGATATAAGCCTTACAAAAAATCCTGGGTCAACCAGATTAGGGCCATAAACACAGCCCAATAGAATTGGGACAGACCAGAGGGTGCCTCTGAAACCTACCCTCTGTATCTTTGATCACTTGTGTAGGAGAAAAAGGGATACTCCTGTTAATCATGAGCATGACCCCACAACTATTTGTTGTGCCCTGGGCGCTGTAAATCGATCCCACTTGTTGCTTCCTTAATTGTAAAGCTTCCCCTTCTAGTAAAAGGGTTTCTTGCAAAAAAGTTATTTCTGAATTAAACAGACTTAAGTGTTTAAGAACCTGAAATTGCTTATGTTGCTTTCTGATCCCCTTAACACTCCAAGACACAAATGTTAACTCATTTACCATCCAGAAGAGATATCAAACTGAAATAGTTATACTCAGCACACGAGATGCAAATCTTCTTTTCATATATCCCCGGGGTTACTGCAGTAAAGCCCATCCTCTTCCCTAGCCTGCCAAGAAGTAGATACCGCCCATCCTCTAAACCCCCACCCCAGCCATGCCCCTGCCCCCACTCTCCCCCATTCTGTCACAAGACAACGCTCAGCACAGTACTGGTTCTAATCCTTCTACTCTCGCCCCCGATACTGAACCTTGCTATTTAGCACTGTTGCACACAAATCACAGCCTTCAGAGATCAAGCCCTAAGTTACTTGTACCCCCAACAAAAACAAATAGTCCTGGGCCTTCGCCTCAGTCCAACCAAGGCGTGGGTATAAGAGAAAATAACATAGGGGGCCTATGAAAGGCCATCTCATCGCCTACTTGTTCATGGTATCGCAGATTAAAATCGGAGGCGCCAGGTTCAGCAACACTTGGAGGGAGAAATGCCCCAGCTCACATTAAGAGCAAGAGTTAAAAGAGGAAAGCTGAAAACATTCGACCGGAGGAGAAGGTATAAAAGTTACCTTTCCCCACTACCAGTCAGTATCCGGTAAACAGGGCCTCTCTGAGAAATTGAGAGTGCTGCCTCTCAGCAGGCAGTGCCCCTGCTAAATACCTCGTGAGTAGGGTTTCCCATCAAGTTCCCAGAGGTAAGAACGCCCTCTAGCGGTCGATTCCCTGGCCCAACCCAAGTGGAGGGCAAGCTGGAGAAAGCCCAGGACCATCCCAGCAACAGCCCCAAAGGAAAAAATGAGAAACTAGCCCCCAACCAAACTGGGCCCTTTCAATCCCCAACAAAAACAGTCACCAAAAAACTTGGCTCCCAAACCCCCCCCCAAATAAGGCCCGAAACCCCGGAGTCCTTTGCATCGGACCACTATGGGCCCATTATGAAACGGAAAGAAAAGAAGGGACAGGGCTGTCTATGTGACCCTCAAGTCCACTGCAACTATGCAGTCATCCAGATCTTCACATTCTTAAGATTTCTCCGAGAAAAGAAAAACAAAAGTTCGAATTCTTGGCTCCGTGCAAAAATCGATACTACGCCACCACCATTCAAGGGTCCTTGAAGAGATCAGGCAACATGGACTTAAGGCTCCTCAGGGTTTCTTCAGGGTCTTCATAACTTTTCCATGATCCATTAGTTGAAATCTGTAGTCTAGCCGGGTAACTCATTCTGAACTTCAGGCCTGCAGCAATTAGCTTGGAAACAATAGGGTGAAATGCCTTACGTTTCATGAGGACCGAGATGGGTAGATCTTGGGAGATTCTCAGCTTAATATGTTTCCAGTGAACCTCTTGCAGAGCACGCACTTTTTGTAGAAAATTTTGTTTCTCCAGATAATTCAGGAACCAGCACATGATAGGGCGGGGGGGTTCCTCAGGGGGTGGCTTAGGCTGTAAAGCCCTGTGGGCACGCTCAATAATGTAGCCAGAGCCAAATGGAGATAGGCCTGCCACCCGCTCAACCAGTTTCCGAATAAAAGCCTCAACATTTTGGCCTTCTCCTTCCTCTGGTAAACCGAGAACCACTACATTATTTCTTTGGCTCCGACCCTCTAGGTCCTTGAGCTTGGCTTCTAAACGAGACAGTTTCTGGTGCATTGAAACCAGTTCAGGGTCAAGACTACCAATTCTTTTCTCAATAGAAGCAATTCAGGCTTCGTTGTCGGAAACAGACAATGAGAGCTCATCTAACTTTCTGGATAACGACTTCAAGTCCATTGCCATATCCTTCATTTCCCCTCAAAAGGGTTTGAATTCCTCGAGAAATCTGACCAGCGTTAAGGGTTCCTGATCACCACTTTGGCTCTGGAGATCAGAGCTAGAACCACCCGAGGCCCTGGATTTCTTAGAGGCCTTCTCGGGAGTAGCTGGATGGATATGCTTCTGTGGGGCTTTCTTCATACAAGCCTCCATCCGCTCGAGAGATAACCAGACCAGATTGCAACAGCTACTGTACAGCATAAAATCTTAGAAACAAGAGACAACTGCAAATTAAAACACCAAAATGAGCTAAATAAGAGACAGGAAGCGGGAGCTGCTTGAGGGAGCTGCTACTCAGCACTCTGCATCACGTGATCTCCCAGAAACATTTTACTTATGCATTCAAGCATGACTGGTACAGGACAAAGGGATTAGTAGTTACTCAGATGTTACAGCAAGGCAGGGAGCAAGGAGGGAGGTGAGGGAAAAAACTGTCCAGGCAATAGCTCTCTGGGTAGGAAATGGCACATCAGGGCACATTAGATGTACCAATGGTCTTTTTTTCTGCTGGCATTGTCTATGTTTCTGTGCTTCTAAGTCCCACCCAGTTCTGTTTAATGCTGGGTAGTGCCCCATCAGGACTCACTTCCATGCAATGGAACTCTAAAGACTAGGCAAGCTCCCCGGCCAGCTCCCCAGCACACCACATGTGGTGCTGTGGCAGCAGAATCCAGTACCATCCTTCTGCAGCTGTGAGCATTGCCAAATGGCACTGTTACCCCAACCTCCTCAGTCACCTGACCCAGCTCTAAGGTTTGCTCTCAAACCAGATAGTTTATAGCTCTGTTGCACATTGTGCCTAACCATTAAGAGACAAAGAAAAGCAATCAATGGACAAGATATTAGGACAACTTTGCAACAAGCTAACAGGGTTTGCTAATCATGGTTTGTACATGGAGAGAAGGGAACTCACTAAAAGTGCCACATTGCAAGGCACATTTAGCAATGCACTAATTTGTAAGTGCATCAGTGCAAAGGCACACAAAGCATCTATGCAAATTGCATGAATGCACTTTACATGCTGAACAGGTTGTCTGGCATACTGGAAGGTTTGTTGAGGCACTAATCAGGTGTTGGTGCAATGTAGTTAATGCCTTCTCAAACCTAGTACTATTCTTGATGCATCCCTCCACCCACCAGCTGCACCAGAACCATGACATGTAACACACACTGATGCCCTCTTGCCTCATGCCCCATACTGTTAAAGGTGCAGTAGTGCTTTCCATACATTGTATGTAGTGGTAATGCATTACAGAACACCCTGTTAGTTCAGTGGTGTCCCCTTCCACCTGATTTGTGTGCTGATATTAGTAAATACATCTGACCTAGTAATCTAGTTACCCTACCCATCCCCATGCTCAGTATTATGACACTATCTAGTTACCAGTCATGTAGTGCAGCTGAGATTAACACATACGCTGGTGATGCACTGCCCACATATCACCATGTCTGGCACTGTAACACTGTTTTGTTACTGATGTTGTAGTTTTGCCATAATGAACACATACCTTGGTGATCTCATCCCGCTCCCGTCCCTGATATCAATACCAGCATATCAACTCTTCACCCCCCCCTTGCTGAGCACCAAGATGATAGCTGCATTTTCCAGTCACTGCCAACTGCCATCTGCTGCACACAGTCAGTGTGACACAAATTATGCTCAGACTCAGACATACTGTGCATTCATACAGACTTAGGATGTATTGCTGTACACCAGTGAACTAGCCATAGCATTAGTACCAAATTCAGGAATGACACCAGTAATGAGACTAATGGACTATGCAAATAAGTGGGACCCTTGAACAACCACCAAATATATGGGTTCAGGGTTGTCATCTGGTCACCCTGGTTAATCAGGGCAGCAATACAATACTGTTAACTAGACAGTGTTACAGTACTGACTATGGGGATGGAGGAGCCACTAGATCAGCAGGGTATGTGTTACTCTCAACTGTATTACTAGATTGGTAACCAAATTGTGTTACAGTACCCAGCATGGGTATGAGCCACTAGACTATCAGCTCATATGAATTTACTAGTACATGCACCATAATCAGGTCAGAGGGGGGACTGTTGAACTATTAGGGTAAACTGATATACATTACTGATCCATCAGTGAATGGATAACATTACTGCAACTTTATCACACTGGACATGGGGTAGGGATGTGGTAACCTTGTGTGTTTCACAGAGAGGGTTGTGGATGCATGGAACAGCTTTCCAGAGGAGGTTGTGTAGTCAAAAACAGTGGTTGAATTCAAGCATGCATGGGACAGCCATAAGGCAATTCTAGGGGGTGGAGGTAGAAAGAAGTAGGCTGCTGGTTAACAAGGATCTGCAGCTTATCCATTAGGTAGGGAAATGGGCAGACTGGGTGGGCCAAGCGGTCCTTATCTGCCATCAGATTCAATTTTTCTATGTTTCTATGTCCTGACACTAATGCTGCTGTTAGGGATGGGGCACTCTTCATGGACAGTTTTTTTTTTCCTCCATGCAGTCTAATGAGACCATAAGGAGATGCAAATAACCAATAGTGTCCAGCCAGTGCTATGAATCCATTTGCATGGAGAAGGTTGAGCACTGAAAATTTCTCCATATGAGCAATTGCCTTTTCCAAGAACTAACTGCCCATCTATTATTTTAATTCTTAGTACGTCTAATTGGACACTAACCTCATTTGGCCATGGGGGGTTGTAGCTTGTGAGAAGCAAATGGCTTAGTGCCTGCATCCATCGGCCAGTATATTCAGACATGCTTTTAGCACTCGTAATGTGCTTCAAGCATGTGCCACTATACAATACCTGTAGTTAGCTCCAGGCGCTAATTTACTCCCACAGCCATCATTCAGTGGGAGATCATACCAAGTTTCACATATTCTGGCGAATCTGTCTTCTTTGGATGCCTCCTGTGAAGGGTGTGTGTGTGTGGGTTGGGGGGGTGGCAGTCAAGACCCTTTGCAAGTCATTTACCTTCCACGTGCTTTAATCCTACCATCTGTAAAGTTATGCAGCAGGATCCTGCTCAAAAGAAGTTACCTTGTCTCTGTTGGGCTCCCCTGGGCATATAAATTGCAAAGTAAATAAATAAATACAAATAATAACTAGGAGGCAGTATAGCATAGTGGTTAAAGTCAGTGGGCTGGAAATCTGAAGATCTGGGTTTGAATCACATCAGCCCCCACTTGCATACTGTGTGACCCTGAGCAAGTCACTTAACTTCCTTATGCTCCCAGGTCACACATGGAAACAATCTCTAGCTAAGTGTGCCTTTCCCGGTTAAACAATTCCCCCTTTAACCTTTCTATTTAAATATTGCCTTGACAGGACTCTTAATGCTAGATATGAGTTGGTAGGGGTAAAATTAAAGATGTTTAAATCTCAATTTTATGAATTCAATATTTTATCAGGTTCCATGTGATAATGGCAATCGAAGAAAGGTGATCACCGTTAGGACGGGTGTACATTACCGAAAATCAGTTTCGGCGATGTACACTACCGGCACAAAGCACAAGGGTGTGAAGACTTACCTTTTTTATTTATGGAGTTGCACCCCCACACCCCCACTTAAGAATTCTCAACTAAAGGGGTGCATGTTGGGGTGCAAAACAAGCAAACAAAAAATTCCCGGACAGTGCACAAAAAAGCAACCACACCTAGGAAAGAACCCGGTACACTCCGAACCCTAACCTGCCACCCACTCACCACACCACATGGACAGCTCAGCAGCAGACTGCTGCACTACCCCCCACAAATCCTCCTTCCCCTTCTGCCCATCCCATGGCATGCTTGCTCCCCCCCACATGCGTGTACATATAGTGACATCTTGTCACTATATTCGTGGTCCCCCTCATCCGATTGCCCTCCCTGCCCAGTAGCCCTGTGCACAGGTGCCATGATTGAGTGGCCCTTTTTGAAAGCACTCAATCACAGTCGCCATTGTCACAGGCTACCTTTTATCATGGAGCTGTTGTTTCTCCCAGACAGACCTGAGCAATAGACACATACTGTACACTTTGAGGCCAATGTAAATCACTTAATAAAATATTACGTAATAAAAAAGCAATTTAATTAAGCACGCAGATGGAAGGAACAAGTTAAAGGAAAATCAGTAATATGTAATAAATGAAACTCTCTGGAAGTGACTACTGTAGATAGAACTGATGTTTTTGTGCAGTGCAATAAGAGGTATGAATACCATTCACTGAGTATTCATATTCAGGGCTCCCAGTTGTTCTTTATTAATGCTTGGTTATTCACAATTTGGCCACTGGGACAGGGTATGAAACTTCAAATCTCCCGAGACTGCTTGTCCAATGGGAGGCCACTTTAGAAACTCACTAAAGGAAGGGCATGTGACCCAGCACTTTTGGAACAACAAGCAAACGAGACAGATGTCTCAGTTGCTTTGAAAGAACAATCTACTTCCATCCACTTGTTAAAATTAGGCAAAAAGTAAAAGTCTTGACAGTTTTTATTTCCTTTCATAACTTAAAGCTAAAGAGTATAATGGTTGTCACACTTTGGTGAAATTAATTTCAGTGTTTCTCAGGAGAAAAAAAAAATAGTACTATTCTAGGCCTGCTTCTGCTTTGCAATTGGTCACAGCCTGGACAATGGGCCTTGTTTTGAGGAGTGTTGTTACTGTTGTCATTATTTTGCCATTCTTTTCTTACTTGCAACTATTTATTGTGAAAGCGCACTCTACTTCAATTCACTTGTCAAAATCAGACAAAAAGCAGAATCTTGACAGTTGTGTTCCATTTTTATAATGGTAATTTTTTTCCACTTTTGTGTAAGAATTTTCTGTGTTTCTCGGAACTGCTTGGAAAGTGTGTTTTTTTTGCCCATAAAAGTTGGAACAAATAATAGTCGTATTAGGACAGGCCTGTTTCTGCTCTGCAAGCAAGAATCAGCAACAGCCTGGTACAAATCTTTTTTAATTTCTCATAATGATAAAGAAGATCTCATTAGGTGTAGTAGTGTAGAGAGAGGCTGCTCAGCAGTTACAGTTTGCACAAAGCCAAAGAATACAGAACATTTTCAATATCAAGTTGTTAAAAGTTTTTTCCATTAAAACAATCCATACAGTAATACCCCCACCAATTCACAGAGTTGGCTTGTTTAATGCAATGTTTTTCTATTGCAGTTTGTTATCCCTTTCCTATTTACAATAATTTATTTATCACAAAAAATAAATTGCTACCTGCATTAATGGTTCTTTTTACAACCATTCATTTCATTTTCAAGGAGGGCCAAGGGCAAGACCTCACAGAACATTTATTTTTTATATAAAGTGCCATGTTGTTCTCATTACAGGGATCCCCAGCCCACAAGGAGACCAGCATGGTGCTGTCAAAGGGTTTTTGTTGTGTGGCTACCTAAATGGACCCATTTCATGAGCAGAGTTGTGTTAAGTGTCATGTAATGGAATGGGCCTGACTGAAAAAAAAAACTCCCTGCTGTCTCAATGCTGGCTCATAGAGCATAAACAGGGTATGTTCCATTCCCTGCATCATTTCAGAGCTGGGTATATCCTGTTTGTTTTTAGGGTACATTCCTGTCTAATTACAGGGTATATCCATAGTGGACAGCAGCATGGAGAGGAAAATAATAGATTAAACAAAAGTTTTGGTTTCTTAAAATTAAAAGGAAGAACCAGCCTTGTAGCACTACAGTACAATCAATACTACTGACTACTGCAACAAACCAAGTTTCCAAATGTAACTTATTCACTCAGGGGCCAGCACATGGAGGGAGGACTGAGCTTCTCTTGAATGACTATCCTCTCAGGAAGTGGGGGAACAAACAGTGTCCCCTGCCCTGAGGGAGTTCCTTAGCACCCTAGTGTAAACTGGGTGGCAGCATAGAGAATGTGTGAAACAAGACAAGCATTTGTCAATGCCGAACGTTCACTTGCAGGTATTTGCAGTGGTGTTTGGCATGTATGGTGCTTTACCCTAATGCCCTGTGAGATTGCTGGTATTTGCACAATAAATTGTCAGCATGATCTTTTTGTTACCCCCATTGTGCGCTACATAGGCGGAAACACGTTTTGGGCAGGATGTGAAAAATGACAGCTGTACTGCTCATAAGGAGGTGTGGTAAAATGGCAATGTTGAAAATCTGGAGTGAAAATATTGAAATTAAGAATCTCATTGTGTGTTGGAAACTGCGCAACACACGCCAGAAAACAGTTATTTGTAGGATGTTACCAAATTTTCAACATAGCCATTTTAAGATCTCTGCTCATGAACAGTGACACTGTGATTTTCTTAATGTGTCCCATACACTGAGTTTGCACACCGACTGTGCCATTGTGCGCTACATGGGCGGACACACGTTTTGGGCAAGATGTGAAAAATGACAGCTGCAGTGCTCATAAGGAGGTGTGGTAAAATGGCAATGTTGAAAATTTGGAGTGAAAATATTGAAAATTCGCAAACTTTCCCCTCAGTAGCCATGGCCTTTGATTTTGAAAAGGCTTTTGATTCCGTTGAATGGGTTTATCTATTTCATACATTGTCCACTATGGGTTTCGGTCTGGAATATATTGCCTGGATAAAGTTGTTGTACTCTGCCCTCCTAGCTTCGGTGATAACAAATGGCAGCATGTCTAGGCCCTTTCAATTGCAAAAGGGCATGAGACAGGGCTGCCCCCTCTCTCCATTATTATTTGTTTTAGCTATGGAACCCCTGGCTATTGCTCTATGGTCCTCCTGTGACATCCCAGGATCCAGGTGGGGGACGTTAATTACAAGACCTTTCTCTATGCAGATGATCTGCTTATTACTACTGAACATACTCACTCGGGGTTGCAGACAATCTTCCAAATCCTGAATGAGTTTACCAAGATATCAGGGTTAAAGCTAAACCAATCCAAAACTGAAGTTCTTCCTTTAAATTCCTCAACCTCAGGATCGGATTTTACTGTCTTAGGGTTGAGGTGGTCCCCATTGGGTATTAAATATTTGGGTATTACTCTATACCCAGAGCCACTTAAAATGCTTGCGGCTAATTTCAATTCTCTGATTGACTCACTTAGGGTTGATATGGGAAGATGGAAGGCATTAAAGCTTTCACTGGCCGGGAAAATTGACTCGATCAAAATGATGGCTGCCCCGAGGATGCTCTATCTGCTGGCTCACTTCCCTCAGCCTATACCCCTGAAATGGTTTCAGAAATTGGAGACCCTTATGGGGAATTTTATATGGGAAGGTGCCCCCGATTGAGCAAATTGAAACTTCGGCAGCACTGGAGGAGGGGGGGTTGGGGTCTCCCCTGGTTACAGCGGTATCATATGGCTTTTGTGCTGGCCCAGACCCTTAGATGGTTTTCCAAAACTGGACAAGGTTCCCCACAGTGACTTCAGATAGAAGCGTCCCTGATTCAGGCTGTTTCTCCAGCGGTCATTTTATATGCTAAGAATAAATTGCCCACGAACCTCTCCCCTACCATATTACTCTCTGTTAAATATTGAAAACAAGCTATGACCATGCTGGGGCAAGAGCCAGCCCCATGGGAATTTATGCCCTTATGGGACAATTAGGCTTTGAAAATAGGGGAAACCACCCTGCATTGGGAAGTGTGGGGGAAAAAGGGCTTAACTTCATTACAGGATCTTTTCATCCCGGGGACAACAGTTATGGAGTCCTTTGAGTCTCTGAGGGCAAGGTATCAGCTTCCGTCTTCTCATTTCTGGAGATATCTTCAGTTAAGAGACGCTGTATTTCACCTTCCAAAATCATCTCTTGGTAACTCGTCACAAAAGCTGCTACATCCTATTGATGCATGGACTAGAGTTACCAAGAGTAGAGCTAGTATTATATATGGCGCACTCAGAGACTCCACTCCAGACCCTACTCAAGGTGCTAGGCTGCGATGGGGGGAAGATTTGCAGACCTCGATTTCAGAACAACAATGGAAGGATGGGTGGGTACGTATTCATTTGGCATGTCAAGATGGTCGCATGAGGCTTATCATGAACAAAACATGTCATAGATGGTATAGAGACCCGGGGAAATTAGTCAAAATGGGTCTTACTCCGGTTGACACATGTTGGAGATGCGGCAATCAAGGAGCTCATCTTCTGCATGTTCTCTGAGATTGTCTGAACCTTTTACAGTTTTGGAATTCCATACAGAACATGTGTCAGCAACTGTTCCCGGATATAGTTCCTGGTCCCGGCCTACTTCTTTTGGGTTGCGTCAACCCGGAGACCCCTAAGTATAGCCCAGGGGCCCAGTGGATCACTATGGTCGGGGCATTGGCCAAAAGGCTTATTCTCATGAGATGTAGATCCCCTGATAGCCCTACCTTTCATCAGTTTCTTTTAACCCTAGCCCAAGGGGCTGTGTTTGAGAGGATCTCGAGTTTTGCCCACGGTGCCTTATCTCGATATAATCAGTGCTGGCAACCGTATTTAAGGTCAGAGTACTGTCACAATACTGCCTCTAACCATACAGCCCCGACTCTTTCCCTTCAGTTATAAGCTGGGAATACTCTCATGCTCTCTGCTTATGAGTGTAAGTTCCCTGCTTCCTCCCTCTCCCTCCCTCCTTTCATATCTCCTTTGGTTAGATTTATATATGGGAAAGATTGCCTATGTTGTAAATAGTTGATATTATAATCGTATGTGAGTTCATCATACTTAGGGTAGAGTGACTAAACAGTACTGATTTCTTTGTTAATTCCCTAGTTAATGTGATTGTATTTCATATTAATCTACGCTTTTCTGGTGATTAGTATTTAATCCGTTACAATCATCCTTTTGGGTCACTCGTTAGGAAGTGACAATATATGTGAAAGATAATTTATATGGTCATTACTAAGGACGGACTGTTCTGTTAATTAGTACTATTGTTTAAACCTAATCTTTTGTCATGTAAGATTCTCTCTATGTTACACTCTGCCATGTGTGTATGACCTGCCTTAAGTCAACAATAAAATGTTTAACTACAAAGAAAATTCGCAAACTTACGAGCGTGCGTAGGAACTGCGCAACGCAGACTCATAAAACAGTCATTTTTAGAAATGTTTTCACCAAATTTTCAGCACAGCCATTTTAAGACCTCTGCTCATGATCAGTGACACTGAGATTTTCTTAATGTGTCACATACATTGAGTTTGCACACCGACTTCGCCATTGTGCGCTACATTGGCAGAAACACATTTTGGGTAGGATGTGAAAAATGACAGCTGTACCGCTCATGAGGAGGTGTGGTAAAATGGCAATGTTGAAAATCTGGAGTGCAAATATTGAAAATTCAAACGTACGAGCGTGTGTAGGAACTGCACAATGCACGCTCGTAAAACAGTCATTTTTAGGAATTTTTTCACCAAATTTCAACATAGCCATTTTAAGATCTCTGCTCATGAACAGTGTCACTGTGATTTTCTTAATGTGTTCCATACATTGATTTCGCACACCGACTGCACCATTGTGCGCTACCTGGGCGTGAAAGACATTTTGGGTGAGATGAGAAAAATGACAGCTATACAGCTCATAAGAAGGTGTGATAAAATGGCAATGTTGAAAATCTGGAGTGAAAATATTGAAAATTCGTGAACTTACGAGCCTGTGTAGGAACTGCGTAGCGATGCTCAGAACAGTCATTTTTGAATTTTGCACAAATTTTCAACATGGGGTTTGACCCTTCTCGATGAATGATGTCACTGTCTGCGTGTTATTCAAGGCTGAAGGGTGATTTCATGCAGTGACTGTGCAGTGCCTGCGAAATCACCCTTCGGGCCTGAATAACGCCATGACAGTGACATCATTCATGAGAAGGGGTCCCAGAAACCCCATGTTGAAAATTTAGTCCAAAAATTCAAAAAAATGACTAAGATATGCACTAAAGTTGAAACCCCCCTATGTAGCCCATTATACAGCTTACCAGCATTTCCTCAGTTCGCGGTCGCTTTGAAGAGTGCAGACGTGTTCCCGGTCCACCGAAGATCATCGAGCCGGAGTCTGGAGGTAAGTATGGGGTGGGGGGGTGTGGGAATGCTGGGTGCGCAGTGGGTGGGTGCGGGTTGTGGGAGGGGGTGTTGGGAGACGCGCCGCGGGACCATTTTTGTTTTACAGGGGAAAAAAAAAAAGACCATGTGGGACGTTTGCCACGCTGGGGTGGGCTCCCAGCATGGCAGAAGATGGGGGGCGAGAGCGATGGGGATTGGGCACTTCCATCAGCAAACTACGCCGGGGCCGAGGGCCGACGGGGATTGGGCACCCTCGACAAAACAAACCATCGGTTTGCACGCTGGGGTGGGCTCTCAGCGTGGTAGCAGGATGGCTTGGGGGGGCAGAGCCGACGGGTGATTGGGAACCCCCATCGGCAAAAAACAATAATGTTTGCCATGCTGGGGTGGCTCCCAGCGGCAGGAAAGCTTTGGGAGGCGGCGGATGGAGTGGATGCGGGCGGCAACAGTGGCGGCAGCCAGGCTTTTCTGAAGCAGAGGAACATCGCTGTCACATTGAGCTCCTGCACCCCGGGTAGGATCGCCATGCCTGCTCAAGGGAGCAGTGCATTGATGGGAGAGGCACACCCAAGTGTGCTACTAAGACGCTCCTTTACGAGCTGCAAGCGAACGTAAAATGAAGTGAAAGGATTTTAAAGAGCAATAAAAGCAGGGATTTTTTTTTAATTTTTGAGATAAATAATTGCAAGCAATAAAGGGACAGCAAAATAATGAAAGCAGCAAAAGTAGACCCCTAAATGAGTCATATTGTTGAAATGTTGGAGCTATGTAGGATGCAAGAAGATTTTTGGGAATGTTTTTATAGGCTTTATGCAAAAGTTGAGCATTGAGAGGTGCACTGTGCAGTGCCCCCAGTTTCACAACATTGTTGTTATGAAGTCATAACACGAGAAGTACCCACCCAGAAGATTTTGGTTTACCTTGGGGATATTTTGTAGTAGCTGTGTTTTTTTAGCATCCTTGCTGATTCTAATATATGTGATAATGACATGTATTAAAACAAACAGAAGTTCTATCTGGTTTAGAAAAGTTAACATAGTTATAAATGTGTGTATATTAAATACTGCAGGAAGGAAGCATGGTGGAATATGCAGGCTAACATGATGAAAAAATAATCAGCAAAAGCAGAAGCAGACTCAAGAGACTATATTTCTGTTTCATTGGTGCAACTCATGGCAAGTTAAGCTTGTTGAAAACAAGCTGTTGGACATGTATAGGGTTAGTGATGAGGCACAATAATGTCACCAGCTGTGATAAACATACTGTCAGATGGCATACATCTAGGGGTGGGGGTAACTGCTGTATCTCATAATCAGTTGTGCCAAGTGGGGGGATGAATGCATCTTCTCTGACCAATATCCTACTGTATCAATCTGAAATGCCTCAAGAGACTGCAAAATAGTCATTCAAGGTATTTTCTGCTGGAAAAGGCTGTGGATGTTTTCTCTTCTGTTGCTCTTTTTTTATTTTTTCAACTCTGTTTCTTCTCCTCCCGACTGGAACTCTCTCTGGCTACCTCGCTCACCGTTGTCGCTCTACTGCCCACTGTGTTCTCTGCCATCTTCAAGGACAATACAACTCCCTGGGGAACTGGGAGCTACTGCCCGGAGATCAAGGGCAGTAGGAAAATCAGCGGCATGGCGGACGGCACTGGAGGAACCATCATCTATCCAGTGGAAGGGGCTTTTTTCCCCTTAGTGTGTGTGCTCCTCCCCCCTCCCTCCCCTTGCATGGTGCACGTCCCAATCAGTGCACGGCAACCCTACTGATGTCGGGCCACGTCAATTTACAAGCTGTCCAGTGCTCGGCAGCACCCCTAGTCTCCACCAAGGGCAGTTGGTGCAACGGACACCCCAGAGCCCTCACCCCAGGATAGGAGAGCAGCCAGCAGGCGCTCAATCCAATCCCACCCCTGCTGACCCCTGGCACCCGAGCTCACTCCCGAACCCGGGTCACTTGCATAGTGCGAGGTGTGGCATCCAGTGTCTCAACCCTCAGCACCACTGGGCCGGCTCTTCTGTTGCTCTTGACATGAGGATATGCTGAGCAGTGGCTACACACCCCTCAGTTATTCTGTCAGTAACATGTATTTCTTCTCCATCTCTACCAGTGGAACTAGACCTTCCAGATGGCATTTCCTCTCTGTTATGACCTTCCTCACCAGCCACCAGTGTCTGCACCAGCCACGGCATGTAACCAGTGAATCCATCACACATCTCTTTCTGTATATGATTCCCTCTGTGGTTATCAATAGCAATTTGATCCCTCCCTCCCTCACTCCCTCTAGTAAGACCCCTTTCTCACTGCCTGCCCTAATGTGCAACTCTCCCTCCTATTACCCCTGCACTATTTGCACCTGCAACATGACAAGGCTACCCTCAACTGCTTTTGCTGTCTCCCCCCTTTCCTTCTCCTAACCCATCCCCCTTTGGTTGACCCCCCCCAGATACCCTACTCTATTCTTTCTTTACTCACTGTCTACATTTTGCTTATTGGTAAATTTTTGAAATTGAATGTCTAAGTTATGTAATCCCAACTTGTCAACCTAAGAATTGTATTTAGTTATGCTTATCTTGTTCTATCATAGACATGGAACCTTTGTAAATGAGCTTTAGCTCAAAGATGTACATCCAAGATATCAATCAATCAATAAATAAATAAATGAGATTTGAAGGATCTGACATTTGAACCGTGGCTTCAGCATGGTTGCAAAAATCTGTCTGTGACTATGCAGAGCTTTCACAAACCATGCATCCAGTTGAGCTTGCAGGTGCTAAACAAGTATAGCTACCCAATCTGGAATCTCCCTGTGTTCCTTTACATATCTCTCAAAGGATGTTTTCAATATATGCACTGCTGGGATCACCTGACTGAGAGTGGTAATGAACTCAATTAGATTATGGGTGCTCCTCTCGAATGGCCCAAGTACTCTAAGCAGGTATCAGTCAATAATTACTGGTGACCCTATTTATCAACTTGATTATGGGTACTGTTAAATGGCGTAATAACCTGAAAATGAGTTATTACGGCATTTTGAAAAATTTTCTTTCACTAATGTGATTTTAGATGCCACTCATTTCTGCCACGCCACTACGTTGGCCAGAACTCTGTGTTTGGGTGGGCTAAACCAAATGAAAAACATGGCAGCTCTGCTCACTGCTCATAGATGAACTGCTATTTTCTTTTCAAGTTCCCAAACTTTCTTTTACTTTTTTTTATTTATCTGGCTGATCCTGCCTACAATACCTAGTAAGATCCAGAACATGCTATATCTGAAATCGGGCAAGGGTGACAGCACTGGAGTGAGTAAAAAAAAAGTCAGTTTGAGAGAGCTCGAGAGAGACTGTGTGAGTGTGTGTGTGCCCGTGTCAGAGAGAGCATAGCACCACATTGGAAAGAAACTGTCTTCAGGGCTAACTATTTGCACCAGCAATTATAAAAAAAATAAGGGACAGTCAAATATGTATTTATGACTTTTTTTTCACACCCTTGGGTGTGTGATGACTACACAGACCTGTTGAGCTTCGCTCTCGAGGTTTATGGGTCATCACACTCCTCAGGTGTGAAAAAAAGGTCATAACATATACTTGCCTATCCATTATTCTCTATTTAACCACTTACAGTGGCCAAACCCTTCCCCAATGTCAGACTCCAGGTGTCATGAAGTGTGCACTTCTGTTTTAGCAGTGTAAATAGCATCAGGTATGATGACTTTCATCGGGTACTCACATCCTGAATCAAGTGATGTTGAGACAGACCAGGATGTTGTTACACTTCTCTTTGTTGGTTAGTTGCCTTTAAAGAGTGATGAAAATAAGTTCAGATGTAGCATGCTGTGGAGACAGTCTTGCTAGCATCAGTACTGTGACATAGCACAGATGTTAACACTATATACAAGATGTGGCAGAACAATGAATGCTGATAACATTTTCATCAGAAAATGCTTTCACCATATTTGCCCTGTTACCCACAATGGAAAAAACAAAACATGTTCAGTATATGGGTACCTACTGTCCATGACTGCAGCATGTCTTGAATGAAATCCAGGATGTTCAGAGATGTGGTCCTTCTCCATCAGTTCAACATTTAGAAAGAAGAATTGGGAGTCACATGATGATCAGTTCAGAATAGCATCATCTCCACAGAGCTCCAGTTTATTTTGCTTCAATTTCCTCGTTTTAAAAATAAATAGGTAACAATTTCCTACTGGGAGACAAACTACAATATCACCAAGCAGGAAGGTTTGCTTATTTTTGCTGCAAATAAAGAGATATGGATGTAGAGATGAAAAACCCACCTGCAAAACACATGCCACCACCGACTCCAGACAGAGCAGGTGAGCCTAAATGATCTAAACAGGCCCCTGCAAAACAATCAACTGTCAATGTATCTACTGCCATGTTAACAGAAGAGAAATTCCTTGAAGAACATAACCCACTAAATGAAGCCATACTTACACTTTACAATTACAGGAAAGCCATTAGAGACAGAACAGATGACCTTAGCAGGAAAATTGGTGATGCAGAAGCTAGAATATCTTCCATGGAGGACTGGCGTAATCACACTGAACCTGAACTCCCAGCCATCTAACAATGCCTTGTTAGACTTGAACAAAAATGAGAAGATCGTGAAGACAGAAGCTGAAGGAATAATATTATTGTACTTGGTCTATCTGAAACTATAGAGGGCTCAAACGTAATCCACTTTGCTCAGGTGCTCTGTGAGAATCTAGCTGGTCCCACTCCAAATGACCGGGCATATGTAGCTGAAAGGGCACACTGTGCTTTGAGACCAATGCTCCAGAAAGGATAACAATCCATTTTATATAATTTTTTTTAAATTATCTTAATAGGCAACATATTCTCAACAAATTCAGAACAGATCACAACCATTGTTGGGATGGTGATAAGATATGCATTACCCAGGACCCACCTCAGTCAGTTCATGTCTGACAGAGAGAATTTGCACCTATGGTTACTAAATTGATTGCAGTGGTCATAAAATTCAGAATGGCTTGCCTGGCCAGACTAATAGTAAGTAAAGATAACAGATCATTTACCTGTGAATCACTGGCTCAAGTGTGCAAATCTCTGCTCAGTCTCTTTCCAGACCTTTTCAAACCAAGCTGAACTCTTTGCACTACACCTTTTGATCGATGACTGGGAGGTCTGTTATACAATATGCAGAGTTTCCATACCTTGAGCCCTTGGATATCACAAACAATGTCAACTAGATGTTATAAGATATTCATAAGCTAAATATTCAAATTTAACTGTATGCTTGTCAGTCCTTGGAATAATGTTTCCTCTGGTGGTACTAATAACCTATAATTAATTGTCACGGTTCTGTGCTGTAATCCTGGCTTCTGGCTTTTGTCCTGCAGCCCTTCAATGATTTCTCTTAGTTTTGGGAAATTGAGAATCATATTTTCTTTCAATATTGCCACAATACTAGAGACTGAATTTCTTACAGGCATAATTGAATGTTTATGTGCAGTGGTTCGTTTGAGAAGCTTTACATGCTGTGGTGTCTGACTAACAGGTCTTAATCAAATCACCATAAACATTGGTGTACCTCAGGGCTCCATCCTAGGGCCCCTCCTATTCTCTCTTTATATAAATAACATTGGAGCTGCTCTAAAATCCTGCTCTGCTATTCTATATGATGATGATCTTTTCATCCATACAAGTTCTACTAATATAGACACTATCAACACAACCCTTTTCTCTGACTTTAACAATATCCAAAACTGGCTATACGACCACAAACTGGTTGTCAACACTAGCAAAACTAAAGCCATGCTACTTGGATCGGCCCCAAAGCTCTGGGCTTGCACAACAGCACTGATGGTGCAGGACTTAGAAGGTCAATTACTGGAATGTGTGACCTCTTTCAAGTACCTAGGCATCCTGCTAGATCAATCTCTTGATCTTAATCTGCATGTACAGTCTGTTTGCAGAGTTGTTAACTCCAAACTGGGTGTTGCATATAAGACTAGTTATATGTTCATGCCATCAGCTAAAATGGCCATTGCGAGGGGAATTCTGCTCCCCACCCTAACCTTTGGGGCTCCCTTATTTGGGGCTGCTCATAAAACTGACCTACTCAGATGGGATATTATGTATAACAACATATGTCGCTATGCCTCTTCTGCTCCTCAGCTTAAACACCACTGTCAGCTTTATAATGATCTTGGTTGGCTCTCTCCATTAGCTAGTTGGCTCTCTTATTGATTTGATAACTTGAAATCAAACCCCTAGGTGCCTTGCAGCTATGCTTGTTCCTCAGGACACACTCCATGGTCTACGATCAGCTGATAAATCCTTTCTGAATTTGCCAAGGTGCCGCACTAGGAAAGGAACTGTTGCATTTGAGCATGCGGCTCCACAGCTGTGGAATTCCCTTCCTCTCAACATTAGACTTTCTAGCTCCCACACATGCTTTAAGAGAAAACTGCGCTCGAATCTGCTGATTGCTGATACCTGTTCCTGCTTTCACCCTACCTGATGACTGATGTCTCTGGCCATACAATAGTATTTCCTCACCTCTATATAACCCTCTTACTGCTTCAGCCTGTTGCGGTTCCCCTTTCCCTGTCCATATACAATCTTGCACTGCAGGCATCTCCCTTACACTTACATACACTCATATAATTTAATTTCATGGCTTGCTCCCCTCTTCCTCACTTACCAACCTTTTCCTTAATGACACCCCCTGCCCTCAGTGGTCATTTCGTCCTTTTGTATTGCCTGTTTTTGTTTTTGTGTACCCTTGTTCTGTTCATATGCTATGTCAGCTGATAATTTATTGTCCAGGATCCTCTCTATTCATTGCCTAGATAGGCACCTATGAACTTATGAATGGTCTACTCTGTATGTCTCTGATGTATTGTATCCACTTTAACTCATTGTATGTAAAGCGCTTTACTTTGTATGTTCTGATATAGTGTATCCTCTTTAACTCATTGTATGTAAAGCACTTATAATTTGTTATCCTGTTAAGTTTCTGCATGTCTGTACTCTCTCGGGTCGTGCCTGAAAATATTCATTTTATGGCTAGTGCACTTACCTGGTTAACAAAAGCAAAATAAATAAAAATAAATAAAAATGATATTCCTGTACCCAAATAATTATTATTTTAGTTTTGAGTCCTATCATTTTTACAGGTTTTTACTTGTTTTCTTCTTTTGGGTGTTATGCTACAATTTATATTTTTCCATGGTTCGAAGTCTTGCTTTTCAGACCCAATCTGTGCAGAAAACCGACCAGGTGTTATTGACTCCTGGGAAGGACTGCAATTAGTAATAAGGATTATAATGAGGGAGAATTTACATTACATCAGAATAATGTACCATCATGGTTAGGAATGAAAACTTGTTTGGGACACCATACCCAATGGCTTGGCTTAGCATAAGCAGAATCTGGTTTCTTTTTACTGATTTATTTTTTCTTTTGTATTTTACAACCTATACTTCGGCAGCGTAAGAAATAGAAAAAGACTATGTTTGTTCTGTTTCAGTGCTGTGGCTAAACTGTCTCTCCTTCCAGCATTATAGTCTATTAAATCAATCGGAGAAAGTATTTTTTAAACTAATTTTGTTTTCTCTTTCTTCTTTGGTAAATTCATGAGGAGTTTCATACAGCCCACTGGGAATGAGAAGAAGAACTTCTATGTTTTCATTTCTTGGTTAGTAAGAAAGAAATCAGTTGTCATGGCATTAAAATGTCAGTGCATACTGTGATAGGCAATCACAACTTTGTGAATGAATGACTTCATTCACAAAGTTATGAATGACTATTACAGTATGGACTGCAAGCCCATTGGTCAATAGTGTGGACCAATGCACGTGCAGCAGATACTGTAAGCTGTCATTCAGTGGGCAGCCATGGATGTATGTGGGTGGGTTTTCTGCCTGCTGATGACCAGGGGGAGCTGGATGAGCTGGAGTCCTGTGTGGGTGGGGGTTGGGTGGTGCCACTGGACAACCAGAGATGATTTAAACTGTTTGACACAGGGATCAGTGTCACTGATGGGGAGGGGGACCACTGGACCACCAAGGAATGGAATTGTACATTCATAAGGTGATCGGTGTTATGGGTGGGGAGGGGGGTACCACTGGACCACCAGGGAATGGAATTGTACATTCAAACGGCGATCGTGTTATGGGCAGGTAGGTGGGTACCACTGGAACACCAGGGAATGGAAGTTTACATTCATACTGCAATTGGGGTGTGAAGTGAAGAGGGGCGATCCACTTGACTACCAGGGCATATGATGGGAGATTGTGCAGGGTGTTCGGGAGGGTTGCCCCCCACATATGGTGGCTGCTGTGTTACACCCTGCACTACAGCAGCACACCAGTGGGTGGCTATCAATTGTGACATTTTTTTACAGGCTCAATTTTGTGCCCATGTATGCGGCACATTTCTGGGATATGTCAGCAGATGATCCACACATCCTGGGCTGAATATTGAGATGTTCCGCATATGCATGGGCACGCCCCCAGAGATGCACTGCATACATTATCTTTGCACCGCAGTGCATCAGGAATTGCACTGCACAATTCCACCTTTTTAATATAGACCCAGAGTGCATTTCTGTGGTTGCGCTGGTGCAACCCCTTTGAATATTGAGATCTATTTATAAATAAATGACTATAAATTTATTCATGAGTGGTCGTGGTTATTTTGTGGTGGGTGCAGTTCAGTTTTTGCCTTGAGTTTTCATGTTTATGGTATCTACACCACCACTCTATCCTGGTGCTCTTTTTATTTATTGAATTCTCATTGGTAGTATGTTGTTCCCTGCTAAATACAGAGTGGTTTGGGATCTCTGGTAATACTTGAAGGAGCAACAGTTGTTTCATATTCTGATTTAAAGCTGTTTTATATTGATCCTAGTTTATAGATTATACAAAATGAATCCTAATTGTTTATTTATTTCTGCATACTAATTACTAAACATTTGAGATATGTTTGCATTTCTCCTTGATACTCTGGAAGCATATGGGCTCCACTGCTGTTTTATCATTTTTTTGACACCTTTGTTTTTGAATGGCAGGATTTCTAAATGTCATCTTCTTTCCATGTTTTCAATACTCATGAGGCTAATTCTGGGAGCCCTGTGAGGGATCTTGTGAGATGATGATCACAGTCTTGAATTTAATAGCAGGCCAGTCTTTAGGACTGGGGGAGTTATAATAGGAGATACAGATATTATTCTTTAGTTGTACTCTTTTACAGTGACTCTGTTTCTTCTGTTTTTTTAATATATTTTTTTAGGTTAAATTGGGAGTGTATTATAGAGAATGTGGGGGGGGGTGAAGGCTATTTCTTTTCTTTCAAATTCCTAAAGATTCATAGTTCTGTCTTTTTTTACCCTAAGGGTGCTAAAATGTTTGTCATCCATTATATGCCATTACAAAATGAATAACATTTTCAAGTATGCTTCTTGGAATATTAAAGTGTCTCACACCAAAACTAAAAGAGTGCAAATTTTAAAATGCACTCTATCCTTAGGTTGTTACTTTATTTTTTTCTCCAAGACACTCATCTCTTAGCCACGGAAATTGAACAATTAAAGAAATCTGACTATAACATGGTTTATGGTGCTGGAAACTCAGTGGCCAAAAGAGGCATAGCCATATTATAGTAAAAAAATAGTTAATTTTAGTCACAACAGAATCATAGCTGACCCTGAAGGAAGGTACATTTTAGTTGCAAGGACACTAAATAACACACCTATGGTACTGAGTTCTATTTATTGACAAATACTGATTCAGAACCTTTTTGACTAATCTAGTTGAAATTTTGTTTCCTTTTTCCTCAAAGAAAATAATGGAGGGTGGGTTGGAATATTCCACTAGATCCTATTTTGGATAATTCTAGTACTCCAAGAAATAATTATAGCACTAAGGGAACTCGTGAATATATATGATTTAGCTGACCCCTGGAGAACACTTAATCCAACATTAAGATTATATTTCTTTTTTCACAGGGACATGACTCTTTCTCAAGGATCAACTACTTCATAATTTAGTAAATCTTTAATTTCAGACATCATAGCCACCCAAATAATGGCAAGGATCCATTCAGGTCACTCTCTAGTATAGTTTAATCTTAAAATGGTCTCCTCTATTAATGTGCAATCTATTTGGCAATTAAAAAAAACAGCTGCTCAAAGACGAGTTTATTAAAAAACACATAAAACAATCATTAACTTTATGGAGGCTTACTCTAATTTGTAGCATAAAATTGACTTAATTTAGTCAGCATGCAAATATTTCCTTAAAGGTGAACTCATTAGAATCTCCTTGATGAGGAAAAAACTAGACTAAGCTCAAACAGATGCCTTACTTAAAAAAATAAACTTATTGGAAAATCAGTATAACATATCTCCTTTAGACTCAACTTTTCAAGCATTACAACAATGTAAAGATCAATATATTTCGCTAACAAAGGATAAAGCTGAATAACTTATATTAAGACCAAAGCAATATATATATTGGGTCGTACCTGAAAATAGGCATGTGTTTGTCTAGTGTACTTACCTGGTTAACAAATGTTAAATAATAAATATATATATATATATGTACATTGGTGAAAAAACAAGTAACTTTCTAGCTAGTAGAAATAATGGAAACTTCAAGAAATATACTTTCTATAATTTCTGAGAATGATGGTCCAATCAAAAAGGATACTAAATATACCTTGTTAGAATTTGAGGACTTTTATAGGCAGCTATATAGACCTATACTTAACGCTCATTCTAAAAAATGAAATAAACTATTTAAATAAGTTTCACTGTCAGCAAATAAATCCCCTATACGCATCAGATTTGATTAAATCAATTAAAAGCCAGGAGATTTCAGAGACCATTAATAATTTAAAACCAGACAAATCACCCGGCCCCGATGGATTTTTGGCCAATTTTTATAAAACATTCCAAAAAAACTGTGGAACCCTTTTTGTTAGTCACATTTAATTATATTTGAAATATGGCCTCAACAATCACACTCTTTTTAAAATCTCTAATAATTCTTATTCCTAAGCCAGACAAACCCAAAGAAAAAGTTAATAGCTATCGTCATATTTCACTTACCGGCATAATTACGATATAAAAATATTGACTTCTGTATTGGCCCAGAAAATTAAAAATATTTAGAATTCCCTGATTTCTAGAGAACAAACTGGATTTATTCCTTCAAGACAGGCCTCTGATCATGTATGAAAGCTGTCCCATATCTTCTCCTCCTCCAGAGATTACATAACTTCTGCAGCTTTGGTTTCTCTCTGGATGTGGAGAAGGCTTTTGATAGGGTCAACATAGAATTCCTACTTCCTACTCTTAATAAATTAGGTTTCCCAACTCAGTTTACCACTTGGCTTCAAATCCTATACTCCTATCTCACAGCAAAAGTCTTCTGCAATTGTATCTTTTCTTCCTCAATGAAACTCCTTTGTGGTACTCATCAGGGTTGTCCCTTGTCCCCTGTTCTATTTAATTTTTATTTGGAATCCCTATTATACTTTTTGAATAATAACTTAGACATTAAAAGTATTAGACAAGGCCCTTTGCATCTAAAATCTTCTGCTTATGTGGATAATATAATCTTACTGTACATGTTTTCAATCCCAAAGATTATATCTTGGCAGTCTTAGAAACAATTAAACTTTTTGGTAACATGTCAAACTGTAAGCAAAACAAAGATAAAACTTTAGTAATGCCTTTAAATGGACACTTATAAAAACAACACCACATCATTAGGTCTAGTGTGGTCTCCCGACCAACTTAAATATTTAGGAATTTACCTTTCACAAGATAATACCCAAACTATTACAGTACTCTAAATGTTAACAATTTAATAACTAAAATTAAACAAGATGTTAATAGATGTGCAAAACTTTCAATTTCTCTTTGTGGCAGGATTAATATAATAAAAAATTAATATGTCCCCAGCTTTTCTGTCCTCTTCATATGTTGAATGTATACTTCCCACTGAAATGGTTTTCCCCTATACATACTTTGCTGAACAAATTCCTATGGCAAAATAAACCTGCCAGAATAGCATTAAAAAAAACTTATGTTACCAAAATCTCAAGGAGGTATTAAAATGTTCAATTTTATACTCAACTACATTTCTGCACACATGAATAAATACTATAAATGATTTGCTCCTTTTTCTAATGAGAATGCCAATGTACCAATCTGGCTTGACATAGAGTTAGAGCTTTTCAAAAAAATTCAAAATTTCCCCATCAACCATGATTTGCATGAAAAATGCCAATCTACCCTCAGTATTTAAAAATATGGCAATATATATATATCTCTTTTAAAGTTCACAGTTAAATAAGAAACTTCCTAAATTTTACATTCACTATGATCTTAATCAACCTCTTCTTAAGAATTACAATTTTAAACTAAACAAGAAAGTTCTGGTTTCATTGTGGCTCCTGGTTGCCAAAAAGTTAGTTCTGGTGTGTTCCCTGATAGATGGAAGGTTGCATTGGTTACGTCAGTCTTCAAATCTGGTGATAAAACCAATCTGCCTAACTTCTGACCCATTTCAATTCTAGCCCACCCCTAAGCCCTCGAAAGAATGATCTCTGACCAACTCACAGACTACCTTGAAAAATATCATTTGCTCTGTAGGCAGCAACACAGATTCAGAAAAAAATCACTCCACGCTCACCTCCTTGGTCGACTACACCTCACAGCTCTACAGGGCCCTGGACAGAGGGATAGCACTGGGGTCCATCTTTATAGACCTCACCAAGGCATTTGACACTGTTAACCACCAACTGCTCCTGCACTCTTTCCTATCTATAGGTCTGTCCAAAGATACTGTTGTCTGGTTCAACAGTTACCTGTCCAATAGGTCACAATGTGTAAGAATTAGTGGTATTCTCTCTGAACCCCAGGAGGTGTGCCTAGGTGTTCTCCAAGGGTCCATCTGAGGCCCACTCTTCTTCAACCTCTTCATCAATACTCTACCCTCTGCTTGCCCAGGTTATCTTGTACTCTACATGGATGATACTGTCATTTCAGTACCTGGCAAAGATTGTGCCTCAGTCTCCTCCGAACTGCAAGTCAAGTTTCAAAAGCTTGAATAATGGTTCTCTCAATACAAACTCTTACTCAACTATAAAAAGACTAAATGCATGCTCTTCTCTACTCCCAAGTACAAGAAGAGATGCAGCCCCCTAAGAATTTTGAGTCACAAGAGTGACACCCTTGAACAGGTAGACATGTTTAAATACTTAGACATTCACCTGGATGGCACCTTAACCTTCTCAATCTATGTGGAGCAACTTGTCAAAACTGCTAATGTAAAACTTGGGGTACCTTATCACCATTGACAGTCCATTACTCCTGAAGCCTTAAAACTCATGACATGTAGCTGAGTTTTGTCTTCTGTGGACTACAGATTAGTGATCTATGGGTCTGACTCTGACTCTGCTCTGAAGAGGGTCAGAACCCTACTTAACAAAGTCTGCCACCTAGCTCTGGGGGCCCACCACCAAACCCATACCTGTGCCCTTTACAGTGAGACTGGATGGCTCCCCCTTCATCTTAGGATTCAATACCAGGTCTGCCTGCTAGTGAAAAAGTCAAGTTCAGGGGTTCATGCCTGAATCCACCTCCATCCTCTTCGAATCTGCTCAACTAGCTATTAACACCAGACGTGTCTCAAAGGAAGGGCTTACAGTACCCTTTAAGCACACATCACTAGCCCAGTGATCCCTTTTCTACCAAGGCCCAATGTGGTTTAATGATCTGCCTCTGGATTTGATTGAATGCAACAAACTCAGTCAGTTTTAAACAAGGCTACAAACCCATTTAACAAACTCTAATGACTGCCCCATCACTCTAACTGATGATGCTCCCCAGCCCCTATTACCTATATAGCCTTCCTCCATGCCACTCTGCACTTGCCACCTTTACCAACCCCTCTAATCCTACCCACCATTCCTTCCACCCCTAACACCTCCACCTACCACACTACTCTCCCCTTTATCTCACCTCCCCATTTCACAGCCTACTCCCTTACCCAGCCCTAGTCCAGCCCTTTGACACTCTTCCACCCCCCCTCTCCCTTCCAATCTCACCTCCCACCTTGCCCCTCGTCATATCACCCCACCCCTCCACCCTCTCTCACCCATCCTCCTGGCTCTCTACTGAAAAGGCCTACCTGGCTGCTTCAGCCTTTCTTACCACTTGGTAGCCTGGGACCCTCTGTCCAGGATTGCCATATGAACTCTCCCAAGTTCTGTACCACACTCATGAAGTGCTGGTTCTGTAATTTACTCTTCTTTGTAAAACATATATTCCCTACTGTACTGAATCGAACTGGTGAATTTGAACTAGTGCACTCACTGTATTAGCACTTAGCCCTTTATGTTAATTTCTTTTTCACCTGTCTGTACTTTGTCCTTTGTTCTGTATCTGCTGACTTAGAGCCTTTATGAATGAGAGTTTGGCTCAAAGGTGTTAATCTGAAACTGAAGTAAATAAATGCATAAATAAAAAGTTAACTGTAGCTTCTTTACTAAAATAGGGATTTTTTTACATTTATGTGAAATAAATACCCATTATTACATCAGCAAAAAATACATTCTAAACTTATTCTCTTTAAATATAGCCCTTATGTCACATTTAGTCCCTCGTCCTTGGAACAATGACTACCAGGAGTTCCATTTTAAACTTAAAACTGTGTGTCACCACGCACATCTCAGATATGTATAAAATTCTTTTACTGACAAAATTCTCTGAATATCCACTTCAACCCAATTACTAGAAATCAGAACTTGCTAATTCTATTCAAAACTGGTCACAACTTTGGACTAACATTTATAACTATATTCCTTTTGATAGTCTAAGATAGATGTACTTTAAGATTTTACCTGACACCTATATGACTCCCTGCAAATTGTTCAAATATAAAATTTTGGATTCATAAGTCTGCACCAATTGTAATTCTGATATATATTATGGAAATGTCCTTTAATTAGCTCTTTATGTGCAGGCATTAAGGATAAGATTATTACCAAATTATATTCTCAACAGGCATTTAACTTTGAGGGTTGTATTCTTGGATTCTATGGAAACCTACAAAATAAGTCAGATAAAACTATGATAGCTCTTATTGCTATGTCTTCAAAACAGACAATTTTGAGGCACTGGCCAGATAAGGATACCCCCACTTTTAAACAGTGAAAACTGACTATTAAACAATTTGCAGTTAGGGAAATTAATAAAAGTTGCCTATGCTTCCCTTCCCACTAGCACCAGAGTTCCTCAGGGATCTATTCTTGGCCCCCTTCTCTTTTCCACATTTATCAATGCTCTTCCGGCTTATAGTCTAAACTGCAATGCACTCTTTTATGTGGACGATTTAGTCCTGTACCACAACATCAAATCCTTGAATCGTTTTCCTCCACACTCACTGACAACTATGGTGCTGCACAGAGCTGATTCTTTTCCAGAACACTCCTTGTCAATGAAAAAAGATGAAGGCATGCTCTTTGGATCCAAGCTTTTCGTTAACAAGGTCACCAAATCAAACTCCTCCCTCACTGTATGTATGCCTGCAGGCCCCCTCAATTGAGCTGATCACCTCTTTCAAATATCTAGGCATTACTCTCGACCCCTCCTTTACCTACAATGATCATATAACTCTGACTGTAATGAAAATTCACCAAAAGCTAGATGTTGCATACCGTACTAATCATCTGCTATCACTTGAAACTCACCTAGCCATAGTGCAAGGTAACCTTCTGCCACTCCTAGATTACTGCTCCCCCATTTACTCCATCATATCCACTAATCAACACTCCTGCCTTAGCACTACATATAACACCATTTGTTGCTTTTTTCTAAAGGCCCCCTTTCCTACCCACCACTCCACACTCTACCAGTCCCTAGGATGGCTCCCCCTCCAGACCCACTTTGACTATGCCACATGCTGCCTGGTGGACAATGCTCTCAGAAGCTATCAGTTATCTCTCTATGCTCCTCTACTTACTAGTAGGCCCATCACTAGGGCCTTTAGGGCCTCCTCCATCCCTCCACTAGAGGTTCCTTGCATCACTACAGTGATGGGTAGTAAGGCCTTCTCTTTCTCTGTTCCCTCCCTTTGAAACTGACTCCCTCATCCATTCGCACATCCCAATCCCACATGTCCTTAAAATCTAACCTGAAGTCCTGGCTCCTGACAGAGTCTACCTGCACTTGCTCCCTAGGCCATGCAGGAGCCCGTAAACCACCATAACTCACCCAAGCCAGTGATTTTTGTGCCCCCTTGGTCCTTGCCCCCTCCTTTTCCTCCATCCTGCCCCCATACTCTCTAATTTACATGTACCCACACATTTGCCTTCTGTCCTTTGCAACCCACATAGCCTACCTGTCTGACTCTTCCCACAACCGGTACCCTATGTTAAGCCAAGACTCAGCATGCACTTTGACTCATTAGGACATATCCTTTCATGTCTCCTGCACTACAGCCTATGTTTCTGCTGTCTGTGCATGGTGCTCTGTCTGTGGACCACTCTCTGTTCAACACAGTGCTTTTCAGGCTAGCCTGCTCTCCTTTACAGCAGCACAGGTTTTTGTTGCATAGACTAATTGTTTACAAATGTAGATGTTTAACTGTTCACTTGTTGAGTTGTACAAATACACTACATCTTCCTTCTACTAATGCCTGTATTTTTACTGTAATGTAATTTTAGAAGCCAAGTCTGCATACCATATGTAAAGTGTTCTGTTGTTTGCTGTTTCACCACTTTGTGGCCCAGATCATGACTGAAAATGGTACTCTGGATCAGTGCACTTACCTGGTTACAAGAAAACACAAAAAAATAAATAAATTGCCAGTGTTAATAATAGATCTCCTAGATTTCAGACACATTTGGGAAAACTGTATAATATAATATTAAATGAATCCCTTTTAATGTGTTCCCCTTCTTTATAGTCAAAACAATGTATGTTTATTAACTCAAACTCGAATATGCCCTCATTTCTTATGTCTACAAATACTGAATGGTATATGTACTTTATGTTCATAAGTGCTCACTCTAAAAGAGCCCATATTTTAACAGACTCTAAAGTATTACAAGTTGAAACCATTGTACATTTATATTTTTTTCTTCTTATCTATTTATTTTGTTTATTGGAGGAGTTCTTATCAATTATTTTTGAGTTCACCTTTTTATAGGTTACTTTGGCCTTAAATCACCCTACTAGTAAGCCTTTTATGTATCACGCATCTTTGTATAGTTTGACATTCTTCTTCTTTGGGGGGGCGGTGAGATTATCATGTCTGGTGATAAATGTTTTTTTTTGTAATCTTTAGTTTTGTTTTGAATGTCTTTTTTTTTAATTAGGAATCTTTAACTATACTTGTTATTATTACCATGTTAAAATTGTTACTCTATCTTATTGTCATATTTTTTTGAAAATCAATAAAGAACACAGAATTAAAAAACAAAAGGAACAAAGAAAGAAGACCTGGAGTGACTGCCAGATTATAGAGGAATGAAGGGAGAGCTAATGACATAGGAAAAGAAGAAGGAACCTACAACAGGAGCCATACACTTTTAACACTGCAGTGTGCAGTCAAGGAGATATATATATATATATATATATATATATATATATATATATATACATTCATGGAGTTTGCACTGTTCCAGATTTCTGAAGTGTAGTGGCAAACTCAGTCCACAGCCTCCAACAGCAGTATAGCAATTACAATTTTCACACCCTCATTTTCATCATGACAGTGCGTGAAAATGTGAAACATGATAGAAGCTGGTACCATGGCTGCAAGTGCTGCAGAAGTCTTCAACATCCAGTGTCTTCCACAAGTGAGAAGGGTGCAGATCCAACTCCATCATTTCATCTGTGAGCTGTGTGTTGTGCTAAACAAGCTACATATCCAATTCCATCATTTCATCTATGAGCTGTGTGAAGTGCTAACCAGTTGGCTGGGGTGACTGTTATTTAGTTCTGGCCTGGAATGGATCCACTGTTATCATTGACCATGGATGGGTGGGGGGTATTCCAAACTTGCCAGATCATGTGGAAATAGTAGGGGACTGCTGCCTGGCAGAAGTACTGGGGGTACATGGAGAACTCTTCAGTGGTGAGGTGAAGGAGCAAAATATACCATTAAAATGCCATCAAACATAAGCATTACATTTCCATTAAATTTTGATTATGTCTGCCATTAAATTCCTATTAATAGGTACATAATTAATGGTCCAAATTATACACTAAAGTCAGCACCTCCTACTAGTCCCCGTCTACCTGTTCAACATCAGCTGCCATGTAGCCTCAGATTGCCCATCCAGGTTGGGTTCATTAGTTGGGGGATATACATTGCCTCCAGTAGCACACAAGATCAGGCAATGTAGGCAGTGGTAGGGACTGCCCTGGATGTACCATGGTCCCCTAGAGGGCTGACACTAGATCTGAGAATTTTTTTCCTGTTATGCTCCTGGAGACGTCAATGCAGAATGGGGAACTAATGTGAACGAGCAGTGGTGGTCTGCCTGTTTTTCACTTCTAAAAAGAAAAAAGGAATCAGAATCAACTAGCTACATCACCAACAAGATGTGTGTGTGTGTGTGTGTGTGTGTGCGTGCGCATGTGTCTGTGCGTATGTGTGTTCTAAAGAGCAACTTCCATGCTCTATTACAGAATACCCCACAATTGCCACTTGTCCGAGTCCTATGGTATAAAAATACACATTTTTAAATGCTGCCATTTTTGGGACTGAAGGAATCATATTTTTGCTCTGAGGAGCTGGGCAGCCAATCCCTTCCACTTCCCGGTTTTGAGACCCACTCCCTACGCTGTTACATATTCTGACATCACAATGTGTTTGTTTGGGGGACACGCACCACACAACCCTATGGAGTGCAACACTGTGCAAGCATGTTCTGATGTCAGAATAGTGGGTGGTGTGTTTTTTGTTGGATCCAAAATGGTAGCCTAAACCTGAACCTCTGTATCCCTTAAGGAGCATATCTGTTCAATATCCGAGACATAGGTACCAACTACAGGTTTTCTTTTTTTTTTGTAATTCAATTAATTTTTATTGACACTCTTGACAAAGCACAGATTGTACAGTGTTGTGCAGATATACATTTGCAAATTAAGTGTGCCACAAACATATTAGCATTCTTGCTGGTCACGTGTTAATAATGTCTATAAAACTAACTAAGAATATAACAAGTTAGCCAGCCTAATACTTTCCCCTACCCCACCCACCCCCATACCCTTTCATAGCATCCACACACTAATTGAGGTAACCTAGGATTCTCCATAGTAGGGGAGTCACAGGACAACAGTACATCTAGTAAAGGGGCAGTGTCTGCTATTAGGTAATCTTATCTTGCTAAGTTGATAAGACGGCTCCCAACGGTCCCCATATGGAGTCATATAATTGAGCTCTGTTACTCATCTTGGCAATATGTAACTCCAATTGTAAGGCAAGCATTACCTCTCTGTATCATTCTGTAACTGGTGGGGAAGTCAAGTCCTTCCAGTGTCTTAGAAGGACAGCTTTTGCTGTGGCCAATATAATGCCCATATATAATTTGTCTCGCTTAGTCGTGCCAAAGTGAAAACTATTCAGCAAACAGATTTCTGGTGTAAAAAGGTCCACTATATCTGTAATTTGTGATAAAGAAGCACTAATTATTTTCCAGAAGGATTGAATCTGAGCACACTCCCATAATACATGGTATAAGTCTCCTTCCTTGGTTCCACATCTAATACATGAGGGTGACAACAATTTGCCCATTCTGTAAAGTTTAGCAGGAGTGTAGTAACTACAGGTTTTCTACACAGACGAAGGTAGACAAAGTCCCTGGCTAACGATCCAGTAGGAAAAAAGTTATGGCTGTCCTTATTCCAATGGAAGAAAAGAAACTGGAGGCTACATCGTGTTTGAGAGAAATGGTCTTTAGGCCCAACCAGATATTGGACTCCTCAGCAGTGGAGGGGTACAGGTAACCAGTGCCTTGCAACTCACCACTCAGACTTTACAAAAAAGTGAATCCAGAGTCCTGCAAATGGAGAGGAGAGTGATGGAGCAGGAGAACACACTGCAAGACCTGTCCACGATGGTCTGGGAGCAAGGCTAGACAATCCAGGCACTCCTTGATAAAGTAGATGACCTGGAGAATCGCAGCAGGTGGAACAACCAGCGGATTCTTGGGTTTCCAGAGGAAGTTGCATTCCAGAAGGCGGCTGAGTTCCTCCAGCACACACTCACCATGGTTTGAAAGTTGCTGGGAGATGTGCTTTTCATCATTGAGAGAGCTCACAGAACATTAGCTCCTATCCCTAGTAAAGCAGAGATACCGAGGCCAATGTTAGTGAAGTTTTTGAGCTACAATACTTGGCAGGATATTCTGGCAAGATCAAGAGAATTAGAGCAACTGTACTGGCAAGATAACCCGATACATATGTATCAAGACTTTTCAAAAGATTTATCAGACAAATGGAGGGCCTACACAGCAGAATAGCATGCCATGCACTGTATCAGCCTACAATTTTCCCTGTGGTACCCTCCAGTTATGAGGGTCATACACAATGGAAATCCCTTTCATTTTCTAAGCCAGAAAAGCTGAAAAACTTTCTAAGTAAGAACTGGCCTAATGAAATGAGGGAGAGGGAAAGGAATAGAAGCCAGTGTGGGCCCGCTCCCTGGGCTAGGGTGGAGAAGGAGCCAGATCAGAGACAATAGCCAATGGAGTCCCAGAATGCAGTGGAGGAGGGCGGATGGGGCCTCCAATGCAGGAACAGAAAAAGGAACTGCCAAGTGAACCACCTCAACCAAGAACACCCAAACAGCAGACGTCGGCCCCACAGTGACAGTAGAGACACTGACCCAGCTGAAATCATGGCCAACCTGCTCCCTATGCAAGTAGGCCACCACTATGCTGCCCTGAGGACTGTAACATTGGAGCCACTTCAACTCGACACCAACACTCACTACGCCAGAGTCCAGACCCCACCAGCACCACCAGACAGCCTGCAGATTGGCACTGGTCCTGAAAGAAACAAAGTGGCTGGACAAGAACAGGAAAATGGACAGCACCCCCCAAGAGATGCAGGACACCAAGACAGCATTTGGGCCATTCCAAGAGATGGAGGAAGAACCGGACCGATCGCAAGAAGCAGCACAATCTGAAACAGTAGGAACAGTCAGATAAGTGGGCTCATTTTTCTTCTTTGTCATTTTGGGGCATGGTAGGGTGGGGTTGGCATGGGGGGAAGAGGGTAAGGATCCTACCCTGGTTTGATGAGTAGACGAGACCCATAGATGGCAATGAAAGGCAGGATACACTGCATGACAAAGCACCTACTCCTCCCTCTCTTAAGGAGGGGAACTTGCTCCCCTCAGCAGTTCAACTGCATCCCCGCCCCACACCTGGTCAAACTGGAAAAATGGCCCACACTGGTACATAAGTCTGTATGGAAAGTTTGCAGAGGTGTGAATATGTTGATACGATGGTCTCTGCAAAAGTTTGAACAAAAAAAAAAAGAAGAAATTAAGATGTCCGCAAGGCCGCTTCATGGTAGCCACCCCCCAAGACAAATATGATAAAACAGGCACAGGTATGAGCCATACCTAGCTGAGCCAATGACCCACCCTTAGAAGTGACAGCTTGCCTAGATGTCACATAAATCAACCCTCAAATGCCTAACCTATGGAAATCTGGGGTCACCCCAGTGGCACAGCTGGTACAGCGTATAAGACAACCTGGAAGGGTAAAATTGAGGAACTGCTAAATGTGTGATGAGAGTTTTTTGAAAGGGCCCCTACAGGGGTGGGAGGATGGACAAAAGGGGCTAATTTAAAACACTGGTGCCCCTTAGGATAAGCAGCAGAGACAGTGAACAGGGCTCATGCAAGCCATTTCTTTAAGAAGCTAGGCACTTCCATGGTATGCCTCATAGCATGGGTCCTATATCCCACTTGGGGAAGAAGCAGGAGAAAGAAGGCCAAACATTCCAAGCCAAAAAGAGCATCAGCCCCCCCCCCCCCCCATAGGATTAGCCTGGACAACACACGAGGTTACCAGTATCCTCCACCTAAGTGCTAATGACAGGTCCCTAGAGAGAAGGCTACACAAGTCTAGGGAAAGACAGGCAAAGGCAAGCCCAAACCAGACTACAGTCAGGATCTAAAAACCCAGGCCCTGCTTGAGCATCGGGACTCCTCCCCCAGAGATGCAAGTGTGGGCCATTGGTAGCCTTCTGCGGGCTGTTAGCCCTTTACCTCTGCAATCCCTCACAAGAGATGGAATGCCAACATATAAATAGTTCTGTTGGAATGTTGTGTGGAGTTAATGAAGTGTTGTACAACTATTCAAACAAAAGATAAAATGTAGACCATAGGCAGTATGATAAGGATGCCAATAGCAGGAGCTCTGTTCAAACTGAGACAAAGAACAGATGGAGTGCGGGATGGGCCATAAGGTCTTAAACACTTTATTAACATACTAAGAATGATGGCATAGTGGATGGACAATTGGGTTACTCCTAACAGTCAAAAAATGCAAAAGGATGCTATAGATGTATATGGTCTGACAAGTGATACAAGGGTCACAAGTTCCCCCAATGTCCCCATTTTAGACCTAGGACACTCAGCCTGATCTTCCTGCAGGACAGCCAATATACCTTCTTCCATCATAACCCCCCCCCAGCTAGAACATGGATGATCTAATATGTCACACCTGGAACGTCAGGGGATTAAACACTCCAGTTAAAAGGAAGAAGGCTTTGTCATATTTAAAAAAAAATAAAGACACATCTTGCACTCCTGCAGGAGACCAAACTGAAAAAAACAGATTGCAAAATGTTGATCAGGGAGTGGGTGGGACAGGTTTTTTGTGCATCAGTTCCCACTAGGAAAAGAGAAATAGCGATCTTAGTCCACAAAGGCCTCCGGTGGATGCCGAGCCACACAAAATGAGATGCACAAGGAAGATGGGTGACAGTGTTCATGGATACCCCCACTAGACAAATCATCATGGGTACCATATATGCCCTGAACGAAGATGTCCCCCAATTCTTCCACACAGTGGCCCAGATCCTTGAGGAAATGGCAGAAGGTGGTGTGCCAGTTATTCTGGGGGGGGGGATCTCAACCTCACAATGGACCCAGTGGTAGATAGGAGTTCCACTGGGGTTGAAACACATGACAAAGGGAGGCAGGCACTCCTACAACTAATGCAGGATCAAGGCCTGATGAACATTTGGAGGGCATTCCACCCCAGAGATCAGGACTACTGTACTGCTTCTATTCCCCAGTTCACAAGTCCCACAGTAGGATACATATGTGGCTGACATCCCCCTCCATTACTCAGGCCACTACTGACTCAATAATTCTTCCAATGGTCATCCTGGATCATGCTCCAGTGCAGGTATCATTTATGTGGGGCCCATCCAAAACAACATCCCCCTCCTGAATGCTGGATGCCATGTGGTTGAGGGACCCAGAATTCACCCCATGGGCTCAAAAACAGGCTACACTTTTCTTTACGGAAAATCCAATAGAGGACACATCAGCAGGTAACACTTGGGAGGATTTCAAGGCCTCCGTGAGGGGGGAAGATTACAGGATATGCTGCCCATTGACACACTGAGAGAGACAAGAGACTGAAACAACTAGAACAGGCACTTAAGACAGCTGAAACCAGTTTTAAGTCCCTGACTTGCGCTAACATTCACTCCCCTCTAGGAGGCAAAATCCTGGGGCTAAAAGAGTAGAAATCAATACTCTTATGTCAAGGAAGGCTAAGACTGCCATTCTAAGAATAAGGTACAAATACTGCAATGGGGAGAAAAGGGGGGCTGGGGATTCTGGCGTATAGACTCCACAAGAAGCAAGTTGAGCGACACATTGCTAGCCTGAAGAGGATGGATGGGAAAGTGGCTACCACCTCAACAGCCATTTGTGACATTATGGAAAAATTCTATACTAAGCTGTATGCTATATCCCGTCCTCCAACTCAGACGGCAGTGAAAAAAAAACCTTAGCTCCCTACACATCCCTAATCATTTCCCACAGCAGGCAGCGCAAGTGAACACCCTCCTGCAGCAGGAAGACATTGTTAAGGCCTTCTCCTTACTGAACCCAGTTAAGGCCCTGGGAAGAGATGGTTACCTGTCTGAATTCAGGCAGGCCCTGTCCTCCCTAATTACACCTGTTCTACAAAAGATACATGTAGAGGTGGAGGAGAAAAGTATTTTCCCCCAACCCTGCGAGAGGCTGTCATCACGGTACTTCTAAAAAAAGGGAAGGATCCTACTTGAGCAGGTAGTTATTGCCCCCTCTCCTTAATTAATGTGGACAGCAAAATCTATAAAAAGGTCCAGGCCAATAGACTAAACCCACCACTTGCACAACTAATAAACCCAGCACAGATGGGATTCATGCAGGGTGGCTACAGCGCAAACCATACCCAGACATTAATTAACTTAACACTGGTAGTGAAGTCCCTGCAGTCTCAAGCCAGGGCAGTGGTGATCGACACTGAGAAGGTGTTAGAATCACTAGAGTGGGATTATCTCCTCAAGATGTTAGAACACATGGGATTTGGGCCAGGCTTTCAAAAATGAATCCTATCCCTATACACCTCCCTGGCAGCCCAAATACTTACTAACTCAACAATGTCCACACCATTTTCGCTGTACTGAGGCACAAGACAGGGATGCTTCCTCTCCCTCCTTTTGTTCATCCTGTCAGTTGCACTCCTAGCTGCTGCAATACACCAGCATAAGGACATAAAGGACATCCAAGTGGGCACCAAACAACATACTACACTCCTGTATTCAGATGACCTCCTTGTCCCCTATCAGACATGCAGACATCACCTAAACCCTTAGTTCATCACTTAACGGAGTTTGCAATGCTTTCAGGCCTCAAAGTTAATCAGTCAAAAACAGAGGTACTCCTGCTGAGCCCTCACTGTAATCCCCAAGTAGCAGAGGAGATAGGCCTGGCATGAGTGGGGGATGGTATCATGTACCTCAGGATAAAAATAGTGGCAACCCCACACAAACTATGGGAGATGAACCTGCGACCTCAGCTTACACAAATAATAACTTAGTTTGACCATTGGAAGAAATTGCAGCTCACTCTAGTGGGAAAAACTGTGGCTATTAAAATGGTGACTGCACCCAAGCTATTCTATATATTATCCCACATTCCCATAGAACTTCCCTCTAACTGGGGATACTGCATAGATAAAATTATAGGGAGTTTTCTTTGGGAAGGGATACAACCAAGATACCTTCACAATAAACTCAGTATGTACTGGATTCATGGATGGTGGTGTTTGCCATGGATGGAAGGCTACAAATGGGCATTCCAGAAGTGCAAACCCTCCAATGGTTTACGTCAGTGGTGGAGAAGACACCACAATAGGTTTATATAGAACAAACTGTCAACCAGGTACACTCTCTTCCATTGCTATTGTATAATTCCACCCCCAAGGAGATCCGAACCCACCCAACATTAGGCCTATCTATCAAATGTTGGAATAAAGTGCACCAAAAGATAGGGGCACACACAGCCCCCTGAAGCTGAAGATGTATGGGGAAACCTGAGGATAACAATAGGCAAAATCCTAATCACATGGCCTAAGTGGGTAGCCTCAGGGATAGTTACACTAGAGGACTTGATGGTACCTGGAACCTGCTCACTAGATACATTTCAGGCTGTAAGAGATCGCTGGCGTTTACCAGCACAAGACTTCTGGAGGTATCTGCAACTTTGTAGTTCAATATAGAGTTATCAAGAGTAGTCCCGAATGTAGACACAGCTGTGGTAGTCCACATGTAGCTGGCTCTTAAAAAAGGCCAGGCCAATCAGATAAAGTTGGCCCTTAGGGGTACGATCCCCAGTCAATCTGAGATACCTAAGGCAAAGTGGAAAAAGGCTGTCCGAATTACTCTAACTGAGGCACAGTGGAAGGCCTGCTGGAAGTTTGGACACACAGCCTTCAAAGAACAGAGAAGTAGACTAATCCAAAATAAGATCCTGCATTTGTGGTATAGAAATTCAGCAGTGTTTCACTCTGTGGGGGTTCTCAATACTGATACATGCTGGAGATGTAATGCCACTACAGGAGAACTATTGCATGCAATCTGGTCCTGCACTCGGTTGCAGCCCTTATCATCCCAGGTAAGCTCCATCAGTGCTAAGGTCATAAACAAAAACATCCCTCTCTTAGCACCACTGTTAATACTGGGTATGAAATAGGCTGCCCGCATCTATCAGGGCCAGAACACAGATGGTTAGCCCTGCCCACCCTGCAGGCCAAACACATCATACTTAGCCAGTGGTGGACCACAGACACCCCCTACAGCCACAGAACTGCTTTCAGTGGTTACACAAGTGTCTAACCTGGATCGGCTCTCACATGTGGTTGCCAGCACCTTACATATATACGAAAACTGCTAGAGCCCCTATCTCAGTTTTATCCACCCCAGAGTAGGAGTCAACTGAGCAGCCGGTCCAAATGCCACTCCCTCCAAAAACTTGGAGCACCAGTTTAGATTGATATCTAGAGTGTGTACTGTTTGTTATTTCCAGAATCTCTGTCTGTAAATAGGTTAGTGTATATAGTGTTAAGTGGACTTGGTTCTTTTGGTCTGCTGTATCTGCTTGCAGGGGGAAGGCTGCCTGGACTGCACCTGCCATGAATTTACATGCTGTGCTAGGAGATTAATGGATGAGTGCACTTACACATAACATTGTCTCTGTAGAATATTATGGTATGTACTCTGTATAAAACCTCTACCCTGCACTGTTAGTTTATCCTTCAGTGTGATGTTGATAATTGTAAAATGAAAATATTCAATAAACAGTTTCACTGCAAAAAAAAAAATAGTTCAGATTTTTGCCTAATTTTAACTCGTGAGTGCAAGTAGATTCTTTTGCTGCAGCAGCTCAGTCATTTGTTTCTCCTACCTGTAGGTTTTGTGAGTGCTGAGTCACATGACCTGCCTTCAGTGAATTTTTAAAGTGGTTTTCAATAGGACAGGAAGTCTCAGGAGATCTTGAACTCCCACCTAATAACAAAACACCAGATAGCCCTGAATAGCACTGATTATTAATTTTTCTTCCTGAGTAATGAACACCCTATTATCTGTGGTACTCAGGAAGTAAGACTTGTTACTTGCACACCCCTACAATGCAATACAACAAAAATGTATATAATAGCAATTGTAACCAACCACATTTCTATCCAAAGAGCCATAAATCAGTATACCAGAGATCTGCTGTGCCACAGGTTCTTGGCATCTTATGACAAGCAACAGTGAGGTGGTACAACTTCCTGATACAGGCGCAACACAAAATTTCAGTTCTGAGGTTTACTGTATAGAAGCACTTTATGTCTAGAAACAAAGCAATATAAACATAGCAGCACAGTGGATCTATCAATGAAGTCCAGTGAATTTACAAGTCCGCTTTCCAGACAGTTGCAGGGTTGATGAAGAGTAAAAAGTTTGTTTCCGTCATTACATGCATCGATATAAATAAGTAAAACAAAGTAAAATAGAATTCAAAGAAATCATGCTGAGCAAAATGGTTTGGATTGCTTTTATAGAAATTGTATTTTATTTTATATAGCAGATGTCATACAAAATTCTTACAATTTCTTCATAATCCAGCAGAGTGAAAGTATATATTGTTGATGTTAATTTGTAGCACAGGAAGACTGAAATAATGGTAGTTTACTCATCTAGTAAAGGTGATTGTGGGACACATCTCTGAAGCACTCCAAACCTTACAGACTGGGTCACTAGGTCACCTGATAGGCCGGCGATGCACGTGTTACTTTCTAAAAGAAGTCCTGCCCCTGGCATACTCATCCTTTGTCCATCTGCTGTCAGTTCGATGTCTTCCAGAGCTGTATCTGTGTACTTGGAGGAATTATTGTTAGACTGTGATGGCTACTCAGAAAAATAGAGGAAACTACAATTACATAATAAGAATGATATATATATATTCCATTCTTTACAGTCTAAATAAACTGGCCTGCATGGCATGCTTGTAAGGATCAGTACCTCGTCATACATCACCTGATCATGCCTTCGGAGTCAAGAGCTGCCTTCAATCAGGTGGGATGTGGAGAGCTTCAGAGAAGTTCTCCCACAATCACCTTTACTTGGTGAGTAAACTACCACTGTGGGAAGAAATCTCTGAGGCACTCCAAACCTTACAGACTGGGCCTTTAACAAGCAGTATGGTACACCCATTATGGGGGGGGGTGGGGACTGATCGTGACTGCATGGCTCGTCTAATGCTGCTTTAAGCACTGCTGTACTGAAGTTTGTTTGTGTAGAGGAAATCATGTCCACTCTGTAATTCTTTATGATGGTGTGTACAGAGGGCCATGTTGCGGCGGCACATATTTCCTCTGCTGTAGCTAAATTGTGCTCTGCCTATGAGGTGGCAACTACCCTCATCAAGTGCAGCTTGATAGCCCTAGGTGGACCTGCATTCATGGCCTTGGAGCATTGTATGATGATAGTTTTAAGCCAAGCTGCTATGTCTGATTTTGAAGCAGGTTGTCATTTCTTTTTCCCTTGTACCAGAACAAAGAACCTGTTGGACCTTCTAAAGTCCTTGGTTCTATTTAGGTATGTTGTTAGCAGTCTTTTCATGACAAAAGTGGAGAGTTCGAGTCGGGCTGCTGTGCCTGCCTCCAGCAATGTAGCTGGCAACTCAATAGATTGGGTGATGTGAAAGTCCAAATTGACCTTGGGCATGAATGATGGTGGTGCTCTTATGGATACCCTTTCCTGGTGGAAGATTAAGAAGGGTTCTTTGCAAGCTAGGGCATTTAAACCACATGTCCTTCTGGCCAAACATATTCCAATTGGGAGCACTGTCTTTAGAGTTAGCCATTTTAAATCTATGGAGTGTATAGGCTCAAAAGGTAATGTAGTTAGAGCTTTGAGGACCAACTTGAGGTCCCCTGGTGACATGAGGGCCCTTGCCTTTGGTTGTAAATTGCTCACTGCCTTTATGAATCTTAGGATGTCCGGTTGTGCCCTGGGTGCAATACCCTCTATTTGCCCTCATGCTGCTCCTATTGTTACCATTTGTACTCTCATAGAGGAGGGAGAGATTGCCTTATCAAGTCCCTCCTGGAGGAAAAGTAGCATATTGGAAATAGAGGCCTCAGTAGGGGGTGATGTTTTTGTGGACACACCATTTCATCAAAATGTCCCATTGCTTTTTGAAGGTGTTAGTTGTTGAGGCTTGTCTGGATGAGGCCAGCGTGTCAACCATGCTGCAGGGTGTCCTTCCCTTAGCAGTCTTTCTCTTTCAAAAGCCAGGCAGTTAGTTGTAGGCCATGTGGACTGGGGTCGAGCATTGGCCCCTGGTGAATAATGCATAGCAGTATCGGTAGTTTCCATGGGCACTCCAGGGACATGGCCACTGCTGTCAGCCAGTATGGTGTTATTAGGATTATCCTTGTTTTCTATTGCCATATTCTGTTGAGTACCTGGGGTATAAGTCGAATTGGTGGAAGCACATATGCCACTGTGAACTGCCAGTCCATTGATAGGGCATTTACTCCCATTGACTGATTCTCCTTGAATCTGGAGTTGAACCTCATTACCTGTGTATTGTTTCCTGTTGCCATTAGGTCTGTTTCTACCAGATGCCAGTGACTGCTGATTCTTTGGAAGATCTGTTTGTTTAACTGCCATTCCCCCTGGGTGGATTAGTTGTCGACTCAGCCAGTCTGCTATTAGGTTGAGTTTTACTGCCACGTGTACTGATGTGAGGTGCTGCAAGTTGATCTGTGCCCAGTTAAATATCTTGGCATCTTCCCACTGCATTGCTTCTCTTTTTACCCTCTTGCTTTTCTATGTAGGCTACCTTCGCTGTGTTGTCCGAGCGGATTAGGACACTTTTTTGATGCACAATGGTTTGGCACCTTATTAGCTCATTGTAAACTGCCCTAATCTCTAGGACATTTATTGGTAGTCTTTTCTCCAATGTAATCTACTTGCCCTGTGATGTATGACTGCTTGTGGCAGCCCCCCAAGAAGTGATGCTGGTGCTGTTTCCTGGATTACATCCATCTTGAAGTCCAGTGGGGATCCCTTTACCAGTTTTGGCTGTTGCTCGACCAGTGAGTTCCTCATTGCAGGGCTCATGTTGAACTGCATAGAATGATTTTGATTCATAAGGTATCCCTGTCTTGTGTACAATAGTAGAAGGGACCTCATGTTCCATCGTGCCCAAGATACCAGATCTATGCAGGAAGTCAAAAGTCTGAGCACCTAAGACACCTCAAGGAGTATCAATATGGTGTCTAGTGCCAGTTTCTGGACATGTGTCCGTATAGACTCCACCCAACTTTCTGATGGGTGGGCCATACCTTTGTTGGTATCTATCAGAGTCCCTAGGTGCTTGATCATCTGAGTGGGTGACACAATTCTCTTCTGCCTGTTTACGGCTCACCCATGAGACTCCAGACATCTGACTACTGCCTCTGTGTCTCTTAGTGCCTGCACTGGGGACCTTGCCCAGATCAGCCAGTCATCCAGGTAGGGAATTACCTGAATACCCTGTTCTCACAACTGGGCTGCCAGGACCACCAATATCTTGGTGAACACCGATGGTGGTGATGCGAGTCTGAATGGAAGTGTGGTATACTGGAAATATTCCATGATGTGGAATCTTAGATACTTATAGTGATATGGTCTGATAGGGATTTGCAGGTAAGATTCTTTGAGGACTATGGATGTCAGGTAGTCCTCTAGTTGCAAGGCTCAGATTGTGGAGTGTATCATTTCCATCTTGAATCTTTTGTACTGAACAAAGCGATTTTAAGAATTTTAAGCTGAGTATGAGGCGAAGGCCTCCCATTTTCTTGGGGACCATAAAGAAGACTGAATAGATTCCCATTCCCTGTTTGGGCTCTGGAACCCATGTGATTGCTCTTATTTTGAGAAGGGGTAGTCTTTCTTTTGGATACCAGTGATGTGATCAGCTGGTCCCTTTGAGGTATTTCCATAAGTTCTATTGAGTATCCCTATTGCACTTCTTCCCTCACTCACTTGTCCATTGTCATTCTTTGCCAGGTCTTTGTGAATAGTTGGAGGAAAGACCCTATGAGGGGGTTGCCCACTGCCCAAGATGTCCAGATATAGTCATGGTTTGTTTTGCTTGTGTTTGAAAGGATTGTCCAGGCATTTTTTTGTTGAACAAGCGTCATGAGCAAGAAAGCGCCACATTTTGTGCATACATGGGGTCCACTGTGAGGGCTGAGCCCAAGATGATGGAAGGTCATGTGAGTGCGGCACACAGAGAGTGGAGCTGCCAGTCTCAAGCAGTGTCTAATGTTCCCTACGAGATGCATGGTATTTGAAAAAGTCTTACCTCAGACTGCACGTTATGCACTATCAGGCCTGCACTTCTGGCATGTTGCTAGTTTAGTTTCCTTGCTGTATCGATTATCTCATGCATAGACTAAATATTTTGCTCACTGTAATACAACAAATGTTATTGTAAACCTTGCACATGCCTGATGCCCAATGTACTGTATCTCACTTGTGTGTATTGTACTACACTGCTGTTTCTCCTGAATGTCTCATATGATGTGGAGCATTTGGAAATGAGTCTCTGACTCAAAGGTTGTAAATTCCGAAATCTGAAATAAAATAAATAAGCCAGCAATAAAAAAAAAGTACTGAATGGGACAGTAATGGACCAGCAGCGGGTCTTAAAACAAAAGAAAAATGGCAGGGATTCATTCCATCACTGAGGCCTGGGAATTGTCTTGGATTTTTGTTGAGCTTGCTGATGGATTGTCACCAACTATCTCACAAATCAGGTTAGTGGTGCAGCTTGCTCTAGTTGCTGTTTGTCCCCTTGTTGCCTCCCCTGCCCAGACACCAATTTCACCACCTCCTTGACTACTTCTTAGATGTGGTGGGTGACTCCACCAGTAGCCTCTAGCAGGGGCTAGAGGAGGGACCACACAGCACTTCTGTCTCCAGTAGTAGCCCACTGGCAGGGGGGTGCTCTGGTGCTGATGCATTGAGCGCTTACACCTCCTATGATTGCTGTTCTAGGGACCATTGGGTGCTCTGGCAAGAGACTTTCCAGTGAGGGTCAACAGTAAAGCTGTGGGTGGTATAACCTCCTGAGTGAGCGTGAATGGTGGACTAGGATCACTTGAACCCCACTGTCTGTGTTTGACTGATTGAGTTGTAGAGGATGGGAGCTGAACCTAGCTGTTTTTCTCTATCTAGCCCGATTTCCAGTGGTAATGCATGGCTGGTTCTCTCTGTGAGGTAGAAGACCAGCTGAGGGCTAGAGTAAGTGGGTTAAAAAGCATAAATAGGTTACAAGAATCCTCTAAAAAGAGAGAAATAGATGGTAGCCATACTGAACAGTCCAAATACCTTAATTTTGGTGAATCGTTTGTAGTTCTGGACTATGAATGCAGAGTTCAATCCTGTGCTGCAGCCTGGTCAGATGCACATGAACAAATGACTACAGGTGGACAAAGGAGGAGTATGCCAGGGGCAGGACTTCTTTTATTTTTTTATAAGAACATCTTTATTATTATTCAAAGAGTATACAAAAAAAACCCCACTACTACCGTAAAAGTACACATGACTAAAAAACAACATATTCACAAAACAATAATACCAGTAGAATTCAAATAGTACAATAACAGTAACATAAGGGTCTAAGATAGATGACAATAAAGAGTTAAAACAAACAACTAGAAAAAAAATACACAAATGGTAATCTTATACAATAGAAGCAAGATTAACTATGTACAAGGGGTCAGAATAAAACCAAAAGATAATATATAATGTGAAAAATCAGTATCATATAATGTCAGATAGTAACAAAAAAGGAAAAAAAGAAGAAGGGGGGGGCAACAGGCAGAACTGGGGGAGCCATCAAAAGAAACCCATCCAACCAAAGACAACTAAATGGCATCCTCTAAGGGACGAAGTCTGGGTCAACACTTAACTTTATAAAGTACCCATCACCGCAAAATCACATCAAATACAGACAAATGGTTTAATTGAGAACTGAATATGTGTGAATGTATATAGATTCTTGATGTATATATACGTCCACAGTCTTCTAAGGGTTAAATAAGCATAACTACACCTCTCCTGCATATAAATAGTATTAATGAGTGCTTCCCATTGAGTCACCTGTGGGGGCAAGACAGATGCCAGAGTGTAGTAATTTTTTTTTAACACAAATCGATGAAATTAATAAATGTTTAAGCTGCCTACCCCACAATGGAATGTCACCCATTGGCATGTGTAACAAAACCTATATGGGGATAATGTAGAAGTAACATCAAAAATAGGAGCTACTACCTGCAAAATCCCCAACCAAAATAAGTCTATATGGGGACATGACCCAAAAACATGATCACATGAACTTAGTCTGTGGCACATTCACCACACTGCCTCCAGCAAGCTCCAGCAGTAGGGCCCAAATAAGAAGGAGAAGAAGATGTAGCCTTGAAGAAGCACATCCTGCACTTCCACGCAAACTCCTTAAGATATGGTGCTGTTGAAAACGTGTACATAGGCAAGGCATACCTCTCCCACTGAGTAGAATCACAATCCATCTGAAGATCTACCAGCCACCGCCAAAATAAAAACAGAGCAGTAGATTCAGTTGTAGAGGAATGGAGTGCCGAACAATAAATGCCACTCAAATACTCCTGCAACTCCCCAGCATGACAATAAAGTGATCAGGACTAACAATGGCATCCAAAGGCTAGAGAAAAAGTTGGACAAGTGTGGGGAAGACCAAAGATAGGCCCAAAGCTGCAAATAACAATAGTGATGGACTAAAGAAAGATTGTATGTAGCCCGAAGATCCCCACAAGAATGAAGCCCTTTGAAGTCAAACAATTGATGCACATAATGCAGGCCCAACCTACCCCATTGTCAAAGAAAGGGATCTGAAGAATTCAAAGAAACATGATCATTCCAGGCCGAAGCAGTAATAGAAGAAGAGTCAGTGTTCAGAACTCGGGTGCAGACCCTGGGTCAAATGGTCAGTACTTCCTGGGTTAATTGGGAAAAGTTAATAAAAGAGAGAAATTGTGGATGCTGAGAATAAAGTATACAACCAATGTCATAAAGATCATTTAAAGCAAACTCAATATCTTTCCATTATACTTGAAAAGAGGATATTCATAAGTATGATATATGGAGCTGACAGGAAATGGCATGCCGCCCAAGATCAGGGAAATTTATTTTACCACAATGCTGCCTGAATTCATGGTCTTTTTCCTTGCAGATAAAATTCAAAAACATTCATTGCCAGTCCCAAAAGTAAAACAGAGAAGGAAGAAGGAGAAAAGTCTGCAGGAAAAACAATATGCGAGACAAAACATTAGACTGAATAAACTCAACCTGTTGAAAGAAAGAAAATGAGAGAACGGACCACCAAGTAAAATCCTGAACAAGTGTTTCCGTAAAATGCTCATAATTGGGTAAAAGAAGAAGATCTAAATTCTGAAGAATCATAACCTCCAAGTACCGTAGACAGTTCCTTTTCCAATGGAGAGGATAATATTCTCGAATAATACCTGGAGGACAATAATTACAAGTCAGAATTTCTGTCTTATCTTTATTAAGTCGGAAACCTGTACAGTCCTGAAACACAGACAAAATGTCAACAACAGCCAAAAGAGAAGGAGTGGGCTCTGACAGAGTCAAGAAAATATCACTGGCAAGTAATGCTATTTTATATTCCTGATCTTCCAATGGTATCCCATGGATGTCAGTCACCAGATGAATATGAGAAGTGAGAGGCTCAATTTTAAGGGCAAACAACAAAGGAGAAAGAGGGCAACCTTGATGGGTGCCATTCCCTAAAGGAAATGGGTTAGAAAACAAACCATTAACCAGGACCGGGGCATATGAGGGGGAGTACAATTACTGAAGCATCTGAAGAAATACCATGTGGAAACCCATCACTCACAGTGCAGACCACAAAAAGATCCAAGAGATGCAATCAAATGCCTTCTCTGCAATCAGGCTGGCCAGAACCAGGGGGATAGAATTACTGCTGTGCATATTCTAGTAGAAAACAAGTACACCGAACATTATCATGCACTTGCTGTTTGCAAATAAAACTCACCTGATTCCAGTCCAGCAAGGAAGGGAGAAGTCCTTCTACCTGAGCAGACCAGATGAACATGAAGAACTTATTATCAGAGTTCAGAAAAGAAATTGGGTTATAAGAAGGAGGGAGAGTGGAGTCCTTCCCTGGCTTTGGCAGTGCATCAATAATATTGTACTGCCAAGAGGGAGGTGGAGCATTATCCTCTTGAACATAGTGAAAAACATGAAGCAATAAAGGAGTGAACAACAGAGGGATGCTTAAAAAATTCTGCTGGGATACATCGATTCCCAGGCATTTTCCTGACTTAGCAGCTGAGATGCTATAAAGTACCTCCTCCACAGATATAGCATAAAGTAACATCTGGGCTTACTCAGAGTAAAGTGATGGAAGGTAAGCAGTATACAGAAAAGACCGTATACAACTTTCAGAGTGGCAAAAAGAATCTGGAGAACGTAGGGAAGAATAATAGGAATGGAAACTAGAATGAATATCATTGCCTTGGGTAGTACAACTAGCTTTGGGACAGGGGCAGAGTTTCATTACTGTAGTAGTGATTAAATGCATGTTAAGATGCAGAGTCAAGTGCCACACTCTGCAAGGATCCCCCTTGTAGTAATGCTAGCACAGATAAAACAGAGCATGCTCCACTTTTTGATCGAGAAGCTGTTGGAAATAGAGCTGCATCTCCAAACATTGTGCTTGCAGTGTTGCATCTCCACTCCTCCAAGCTGTCTGTATTAAATACAATTCTGACTATAAAGCTGCTATTCCAATCTCTTTAGCCATATGGATGACAGAGGCATAGAAACATAGAAACATAGAATCGGATGGCAGATAAGGACCACATGGCCCACTTAGTCTGCCCATCTCCCTACCTAAAGGATAAGCTGCAGATCCTAGTTAACCAACAGCCTACTTCCTCTTACCCCCCACTAGAATTGTCTTATGTCTGTCCCATGCATTCTTGAATTCCATCACTCTTTTTGACTGTATGACCTCCTCAGGAAGGCTGTTCCATGCATCTTCAACCCTCTCTGTGAAGAAATGCTTCCTCACATTACCTCTGAGCCATCCCCCCTCTAACTTCAAATTGTGCCCCCTTGTTCTTGCACATCTTTTTTTCTGAAAGATGCTTCACTCTTGGACTTTGCTGATTCCCTTGAGGTATTTGAAAGTTTCTATTATGTTCCCCTCTCCCTCCTTTCCTCGAGGCTATATATCTTAAGCCTCCTTAGTCTTTCTTCATATGTCTTCTGGTGCAGACCGTGCACCATTTTGGTTGCCCTCCTCTGGACAGCCTCACTCTGTCTATGTCTTTGCAGAGATGGGGTCTCCAGAACTGTACACAGTACTCCAGATGTGGTCTTACCAACTGTCTGTACAGAGGGACAACAACTTTCTGTTTTGCCTCTCCATATGCATCCCAGTATCCCCCCAGCCCTCCTTACTGCCTTCTCACATTGCTTGCCCACCTTTAGGTCATCTGCTATGACTACCCTCCAGGTTCCTTTCCATTTTTGTTGTTGTCAGTATCTCACAACCCATTGTGTACTCTTCCCCTGGGTTTTTGTTTCCCTGGTGCAGTACTTTGCTCATCGTTGCATTGAATCTAAGCTGCCATACATTTGACCATTCCTGCAACCTTGCCAAGTCCCTTTTCATCCTTTCCACCCCACCTTGCATATCAACCCTGTTGCAGATCTTTGTGTTATCTGCAAAGAGACATACTTTTCCTCCCAGTCCCTCTGCAATGTCACTTATAATGACATTAAAAAGGACCATCCCCAGTACTGAACCCTGTGGTACCCCACTAGTAACCCTCCTTTCTTCACTGTGGACTCCATTTACTATTACCCCCTGTATCCTGTTTTCCAGCCAATGTTTTACCCAGGCTACCACCCTGGGACCCACTCCAAGGATGGCTAAATTGTTTATTAATCTTTTGTACGGGACTGTGTCAAATGCCTTGCTAAAGTCTAGGTAGGCCATGTCCACAGCCCCTCCCTGTTCTACTACTTTGGTCACCCAGTCAAAGAAATCAATTAGATTTGTCTGAAATAACTTTCCTGCTGTGAATCCATGCTGCCTTGAGTCCTGTGCCCCACTGGCCTCTAGGTACTCAACAACTCTTTCCTTCAGAAGTGATTCCATCATTTTCCCTACTACTAATGTCAAACTGATAGGTCTGTAGTTTCCTGCCTCTGTCAAGCTCCCACTTTTGTGAAAGGGAATCACATCTGCCCTCTTCCAGTCCTTAGGTACCACACCATCCTCGCATGATTTATTAAAAAGGGTAGCAAGTGGTGTTTCTAGCTCTTCCCTTAGTTCTTTTAGAATTCTGTGGTAAATCCCATCAGGCCCATTGCTTTATCCACCATCATGATGATACCATGAAAAATGCCTTCAACGTATCACAAAGGATGCTAGGTGAAATATTTTGCTTATCATTTTCTTGCAAAAATTGTGGGATCTGGTGAACTAATTTATCAGTAAGAGCCTGATCCTACAATAGGCCAGGCTGAAGCCTCCAAGGTGGAGGTTCACAAGGTTGACTGAAAGATAATGATACTCAAAGGGCAGCATGATCAGACATATGGATGGGGCCAAGGTGAACCACAGAGACAGTGTCAGGGTGTTCCAAAGTATCAAAGAAATAGTCAAGCCTCACATGACTCCCATAACGGGGAGCATAGTGTGTATATTAACACGTTCTAGTGTTCAAATGATGCCATATATCCACCTGTCCCAGAGACTGCAAGTTTTTACTGAAAAAATGATTAGTGGCAGAAAAACAAAAAACTTTAGGAGGTGAGGCACCAAGATCAGGAGACAAAGTGAAATTTAAATCTCCACCCTAAACTAACTACCACTGTAAATGTCTAACAAGATTGAAAAGAAGGAAGAAAAGGTACGCTTATGTGTACCCAGAGGAAAGTAAGTATTAACAAGTGTAAGATGTTTACCAAAAAAAGAACTGATAACATCCAGGTAACACCCCCCCCCATCTTCAACAACTTGAGACAGATTTAAAGGAAGCCCCCGACGGCATAAAATTTAGAACCCCCCTCCACCACCCTGAGCAGTGGGAAGAAAAATTAAATATGATCAAAACCCGATTTTTGAAATTTAGAATGCTCAGCAGGGGACAAATGTATGTCCTGTAAAAAAAAAATTATATCCTCTCTCGGTTAATGAAAATACCAGAGGAGATGGGTACACTTAATTGGGTTATTAATACCAGTTGCATTGTAGGAAACTAATCTTGTAGTAACATGCATTATTAGAATAAATTATCCATACAGACAGGTAAAAAATCTGTATACCAAAAAAAAAGAGTAAATACCAAAAATGCAATCCTCACTGAGACATCCCAATAAAGAATAAAGGAAAAATAAAAGTTACTCCATCAGACTGCCTCTGGGCAACATTAAAAAAACTGAAACCACAATATAGGTTATGTTTAAGCTCAGAAAAAATTACAGTAAATTAAATCAGTTGACCAACGTGACTGCCAGTGAAAAAGAAGAAAAAAGGTCCAACAGATAATAAGCACACAAAATACACTGAAAAGTCCAAATATTACAATGGCTATAACGAGTGCCTAAAAAAGCAGGACTTCTTTTTGAAAGTCACATATGCATTATCAGTTGATTAAGACAAAGAACCTCTGTGTGCAAGCACTGAGGCAATGGTTACCCCAAAGGGCATTTGGCCGGGAAGCCAAGTTTCAAAGAAATACAAAATCACACTTTCCCCCACAATGCAAATCACCACAGAATATTATGATGGTTCAGATTTAAGCAGAAATGCATGGTGCCAAAAGGCCTCTCACACAGTTTGCAAAGGGTGCCAAGTGCCAATAAAAGACATAGACAGGTGTTTCGTCCTACTTGGACTCATCAGTCTGCCTCATTTGTTTGATATCCCAATGGAATGAAACAGCTACCCTAAGATGGTCTATCTGGCTTATGTTGTAGTGAGCCCAATTAAAACAAAAAACAATGTAAAAGACAAAGAACCTCTGTGTGCAAGCACTGAGGCAATGGTTACCCCAAAGGGCATTTGGCCGGGAAGCCAAGTTTCAAAGAAATACAAAATCACACATGCCCCCACAATACAAAGCATCATGGGCTGCATATGCAAATCACCACAGAATATTATACTGGTTCAACTTTAAGCAGAAATGCATGGTGCCAAAAGGCCTCTCACACAGTTTGCAAAGGGTGCCAACAGAAGACATAGACACGTTTTATCCTACCAGGACTCATCAGTATGCCTCATCTGTCTGACACTCCCAGTGGAATGAACCAGCATCCCTAAGATGGTCTATCTAGGTTATGTTGTGGTGACCCCAATTAAAAAAAAACAATGTAAAACACAAAGAACCTCTGTGCGCAAGCACTGAGGCAATGGTTACCCCAAAGGGCATTTGACCGGGAAGCCAAGTTTCAAAGAAATACAAAATCACACATGCCCCCACAATTCAAAGCATCATGAGCTACATATGCAGTTCACCACAGAATATTATGCTGGTTCAACTATAAGCAGAAATACATGGTGCCAAAAGGCCTCTCACACAGTTGACTTAGAGACCCAGGCCCAGATATTTAAATGGGTTGTGCATGGCGCAACAGTGTTGTGCCATGCACAACCCACTGATGTGCCCCGGTGCAATATTCAAAAGGGGAAAGTGTGTGGCACAAATCCTGATGCACTGGAACACATCAATATTGTATGCAGACGCAGGCGGGGGGGTGCCCATGCATACTCTGTACAGCCCGATATTCAGCCCGGGATGTTCGGAGCCATGCATGTGCAACTCCTACCTGTGCCAGCACAAAGTTGATCCAAAATTAAAAGGAACAATGGATAGCCACCCACAGGTGAGCTGCTGCATTGCAGGGCACAACACAGCAGCTGCCACCTGTGGGTAGCCACCCGGCTCCAGCTGCACCCCGTGGTGGCCCCCCATGCCCGGTTGCAGGCATCAGTAAAAAGCAAATCAAAAATCCCTGGTGGTCAAGTGGACGCTATCCACCTGATCATGGGCTAATAAATGAAAGTAAGTTCCTATCATCCTGGTGGTCAGTGGACCTGTCCCCAATCACGGCCTGAGTTAATAATAAATAACACTATTATCCCTGGTTGGTCCAGTGGACCCCCTCCCCACCACCCACTGATCCCCACCGCCCACTTTCCCCCGGTCAGCGGTGGGCGGTAGCACCCCACCTGCTCTGCCACCCCCGCCGCCCGCTGCTGACCGGGGAGCAGGCGGTGGGGTTCAGTGGGCGGGTAGGGAGAAGGGTCCACTGGACTACCAGGGATAATAGTGTTATTTTATTATTAACTCAACCCGCGATCGTGGGAACAGGTCCACTGGACCACCAGGGAGAATAGTGTCTTTTATTATTAACTCAGCCCATGATCGGGGGAACAGGTCCACTGAACCACCAGGGAGAATAGTGTTCTTTTATTATTAAATCAGTCCACGATCGGGTGGGCAGAGGTCCACTGGACCACCAGGGAGAATTGTTTTGTTTTCATTTACATTCAGCCCGCGATCGGGCGGGCAGCGGTCCACTGGACCACCAAGGATTTTGGATTATTCTATTTTGTACTGCAGCCCGCGATCGGGCTGTGGGGCACATTGCCGCGCTGCAGGGGGTGTTGGTCCCCAATGGCTGCTGCCTGACAGAGCGCCAGGCGCAAGTCATCGGGGATTGGCGCACCTGCATGCAAAAGGGGCCATAATGATATGCAAATTGCCCCATGTGCGCCTTGCATAGATTATGGCCCAATTTGCATGTGCACGTTTGAATATCACGGTTGCTGCGCATAGAGCAATGGAACTTATGCTAGTGCATCCCCCTGTTCCACTCTGGCCACTTGCGCTGGTGCAGTGCCACTGCACCATGCACACTGTGGGTGGCCAGGGTGTGATATTCAACGATGCTGTGCCATGGCGCAGCTCCGTTGAATATCGCCCAGTCCACGCCCCTGCACAGCTAAGTTGCGTTGCGCCCAGGCTTGCGCCACAGCCTGGCACAGTTTGAATATCTGGGCCCCTGTGTGTAAGGTTTGGAGTGCCCCAGATATTTCTTCCCACAATTTTGTAATATACAATTGTATATTAGTCTTTAAAAAGCAAATTGCAAAAGAAACCTCCGAAATGGGAAAATAATGCAATAAATGGCATCTCATAATAACTCCTGTTTCTAAATAATATATTTAAATAATATATTTACTGTTTATCTCCAGTGTTTTGCACAGTACACATAAAATGATGGGGGAATTATACTGCAATTTGTTGGCAGGTGCTGATCACAAAAATGGTTCTATATAGAGCTTTATGTAGGGCTTTAAAGGGTGAACTGCAAAACATTTCTTGCGGCCCTACCTCATGACCACAACGTCTGTGTAAAATAAGCATTCATGCAATATTTAATATTGTAAGTAGTTTTATTATATTGCCTTGTACAATATACAATAAAAAACAAAATAATCAATAAACAACTGCATTAAATATGAAAACTTTTCAAACCCAGAATTGCATTTTCAAACATTAATACATCTTGCTTTTCAGGATGCAAACTTTTTATTTACATCTGGAATGTCCACCTCACGTGCCAGATCATTTTAAATTATCAATACAGAAAGGGCTGATAGTCACTCCTGACCAGTTTTTGACCACAGGTAAGTTTTAATACATTTGAGCTCATGAAGGTTCTTACCGCAGACACAACCGAGACAGGTAGAGTCAAAAGTAGCTTCACTGCAAGCTCAGTGCCTGGTAAAGCTTTAGCCCATGACCTTTGGATCAACTGTTGCACATTTTTGTAAGTAGTGCTTTGCACATCAGCTGGAAGTACTGTAGCAAGAGTTACAATATCAGATTTGAAGTCATACACATCATCATACATAAAGCTGGCAAAATGTTTACAGTCCAGTGCTAGGTTAGATAGCTGACTTGCCTGTCTGATGTTTAGCAAAAAGCCATACATATCTTGCAGTTCTTTAAGCCTTCTGAAGTGTTTTGTTCATGCTGGTTTCCACAACCTCTAAAACTACATTTAAATATTGACTCTGGTTTGTTAAACTGGATCAGTCAGAGGCACATCTCTTACATCCTTTCCTGGCATTTTTTTTTCCAGCACACATGCACTTCTGGACACCTTATTTCAATGTCCACAGACTGAGTCAAATTATTTGCTTCCAGCATCTTCTTTTCAAATCCACTGACATGCAGATCACCGATGAGAACAGTCAGCACTTCCAGTCTTACAATTGCATTTGACAAATCCACCTCAAGGCCATACAATGACTTGCTTACTCAGTTTATTTCTGCAAGAATAGTAAGTCAAACTGTAGGATTAAAAAATAAATATATTAACTGAGAATGTATGTTATCTAACAATGACTTGCACTAACTGCTTCTGGCAGAGTCCAGATCTGGCCACTCATACAGTTCAGTAAGTGCAGAAATTATATTACCATGACTACAATATATAGCATTGAAAACATTTATCTGAGCCTCCCATCTTGTATCACTTAAGTCTTTAAAGTAAATCCCTTCACATGTTGGCAAAGCAAATTCCATTGTTTGGTGCTGGTAGTAAACAGAGTATAGTTCCCCTGTACAAGTCCAAACAAATTCTTCACTTTCTTGTTGCAGTTTTGTAGTATCTGCAACAATCAAGTTCAGATTATGGTTGCAAAAGGGCATATACATGGCCTTTGGATTTTGCAGTTTCATACAAGACTGCACCTCTTGATGCCATCCTGCCATGTTAGACCCATTGTCATATCTTTGGCCTCCACAGTCTTCCAATTTTATTAAATGAAATTGCAAGATTCCCAGTATAAAATGTCCTTTAACAGAGATTCCACTTTGATCTATGTTTACATACATCAAAAGGAATGCTAACTGTTCATTGTATGAATTGTCAGGAGAACAGTCAAAAATAATGCTTTAATAACTACTTTATCGCAATGTAGATGAGTGAATTTGTTTTGGATTTCATTGCTGAGATAATGAGCATTCATTCTATTTTCTACTCTGAATAAGTGATCTGCAAGGAGTGGTTCAGCTTTTACAAGTAGCTCCATGAGTCCCAAGAAACTGCCATTCTCCCGAGATCCTAGAGAAGTAGCAGACCCATGGAATGCTAGTTTTTTTCCTGCAAGAAAAGGATCACAAACCAAGTGTTTTGTAAGGACTTTTTTCATCATTTTGATTCTTTAGCAAGTTCTTTTTAAAGCTTGTTGTCTATTGATTTTCCTTTCTATAGTCTTCCTTCAAAGCCCACCCATGTTAGAAGATTCATTCTGTGATGTGGGGAGGCTTTATGCTTTTTTTTACCTTCTTTGAAAGACGTTGTCAGTCTGAAAACCCAGTTAAAATTTGATTTCAAGTTCATTCCTAAACACTGCACAACAAAAACAGTATACTGTGTCTTTTGTGGGTGACTAAACCAGAGATCTCACGTTAATATTATCTCCACTTGGAAGTTTCTGTTGATAATAGCCCACAGTGAATTTTCTTCCATTCTTCATGGAAAGTCCTTTCCCATACTCTCTGGAGTGATTTGGATAGGGCCATTTCCACTATTATAGCTTGCAGATTATCTTCTCTGTTTTTAGGCCATGTTTGAGGGCCAGAATGGTCAATATTTTGTAGTCTTAAACCATAATCAGGTAAATCTGATGAGTTTTCCAATTCCATAAAGACTTGCTCATCTGTTAAGTCTTTGGATGTCTTTGTGGCTTCTTTGTCCTCTTGCAGATAGGATGTTAGATGCACAGTTGGTTCCATGTCAAAAAGGCTAATGAATAACGCAACCGGTCACAACGGCACCGAACCCACAAGGTGAACACTGTTCAGAATGTGTTTTCATGAGGGGCCCTATACCCCTTTATTTAGATTCCTACTCCAGGGGTTGCAACTTGGGGATGAGAGCAAAACCAAGGTCACTGTAATGTGCTGACACCATTGTTCCTTTCACCTATTTGACAGTTCAATGTTCTTGGTTTGCCCTTTTGATGTGCTATCATACAGTTTCTGAATTCACTGTACCAAGTAGGATTGGGCCCTGATTCAAATAAATGGGGATGATTCTTGGTCCTAGATTTTCATCTATGACTACACTGCATTTGGAGCAAGGTGAAGACTGAAGTGGTGTAAAGTATCCATCCAATTTCCTGGTCTTCTTCTGGAAGCTTGTATTCTTCATTCCATCCAACAACTTTCACTTCCTCTTTTGGGTACCACTCAAGTGTTGATGAGCCATCTTCACCATTCCATCTGAATTTGATAGTCATGATCAATGTGTGGATGAGATGGTAAAGTTGGATTCCTGGGACAGTTACTTTTAAAAAGGAAAGAAAAATTCTCAGAAAAAGGTCATGGGGTCATAACCGCGCACAACACTATGCCTCATGGCAATATCATGCTGTTGATACGAAGTGCATTCTTGCCATGTGGCATATCTTTTTTCTGTGGGGTGCTGTATCCCCACACCCCTGTTATGGGGGACTTGCACCCCCAAACCCACCCAATATAGATTCTCAACTCTGGGGCGGGGGTCAAGTTGGGGAGCACACTAAGTTTTAAAAAATAAAATTTCTGAGTCTGGGAATCAAACATAGTCCCAGAAGCACTGCCTGGGTTCCCTGCTGCTGTGGCTCAGTCCATTGAACCACAGCAACTGGTTAGCTGAACCCACTCCCAGCAGAGGTCTTATCCTCTGCCTGGGAGAGTGAGAATGGTGCAATACCGCATACAGCAGTATTGCACCACTCGCTCACTAGTGCAGTGCTGTAGTGGGTTAGCCATAATGTCATATGCTATTAAGTGTGCAACATTATGACCCGGTAGGCAGAAAAAGTAATACCCAAGGAACCACATCCTCATGCAAGGATAGGTCATTTTTCTTAGAAATCAGTTTTCTTTAAATTAATGACCATATAGAGATGTGCAAAAACATGCTGGTTAGATCCAAGTTAAAAAAATAAAATAAAATTTTGCTAATTTACAATGATATTAGAAAATCTATACTATTAAGATGTTGCATATTATCAGGGCTCCCTTATATCATTTGGAGATTTTCTAGGCCTCCATCAATGCTATTTAATTCATTATCTTCTGGGCAGCCATTTTGTGTCAGGTTAAGAAATGGATAGTATGGACTTCATACCAAGGCTGTTGGAAGTAATTAGTTAACTGGATTGACAAACTCCTTTGTTTCTTAACAACCTTCCAGGAAAGTACTTGGAAGTGTTACTATCGACCCTGCATCATTAGTTAATACCTGTAACCAAACTTCGGTGTTATGTTTCTGTCTTTTTCTACTATATGTACTATGATAGTGCTACCACACATTCTGATTGTAAACAGCACAGAACCATAGCAAGATGTTTAGTTCATGGAAGTTTGCTTCCTGAGCAAGAGTTTTCAGACATCCTATCCTCTTCCAGAAGTCTCTTGTGTTTAGTACAAAAAAATATTGAATGTCCATTACTGAAAACTGCATTCAAAAATTTGTTCTGTTCACTTTGAAAAGCATATTAGAAACTGAAAAATGACTTTTAATCCACAGAAAGAGAGGACGATTATGCAAAATAAAAATCCCAAAAATGATAAACTTCCAGTATCCCATTTCTGATCCCTCACCATGAAGTCATCCTGCTTAATTTTCAAGATGTGTTATGCTACTATGCAGCCACACACCCCCTCTGTGCTGTGACTTTAATGCTGTTATCTGCAGTTGATAGACTCCAAACCAAGTGAAACCAGTTAGATTCTGGTCCAGTAATACTGGTTCAAGTACTGCAGCTGTGTCCTTGTTATTGTCAACACTTTTCATTCTATACAACTGTTGTTGATACTGTTCACTCTTTTCATTCTATGCAATCATCACTGTCTTTGTTTGTGCTTTTCATACTATGTTCTTGTTTATGTTCACTCTTTCCATCTTATATAAGTTCTCTATTCTGTCCCTATCTTGAGCCTTTTATTCATTTTCTGCCTCTTTTCTGTTGTAGTTTGACACCCCCCCTCCACTGGCTGGGAGTCCTTCCTGCCCCTATTGTGATCTCTAGCACCAGCCCCCCCCCCCACCAGCCTCTGTTGTGTTCTAATGATGGAAACCAGAGAAGTCAGCAGTGAAAGGTCCCAGCGAACACAGAACTGGATGAATCCGATGGCCATAATTTATAGTGTCATGGTTTAGGCTTTGCACTTTGACATCAGTGACAAGAAACAAGCAGCATAAGATGAGTTTTCACTGGTCCAGCCCTCCACCCACCTTCTTGGACAAGCACAATTGTTTTTAACAAATCTCTTACCCAGCATGGACATTCTCAGTCTTCAGACTCCTTCCAGGACCTACACAATTTTTTTTAATAAGTCCTCCACCAGACATGGACCTTGACATGCCCCATCCACCTTTCCTAAGAATCACAGCTTTTATTTTTGTATGCAAGCCAGGCATGACCTTGACACACTAGTGAACAGATAGTATTTTTTACTTACTTGAGCCCCATATTTGGCGTGGACCTTCCCACCCTTCACCTATCCTCCTGGACAGACACAATTCTTTCTTTAAACAAGCCTTCAACTCAGCTCAGACCTTCCCACCCTCCATCCATCTTCCCAGATAAGCACAACTTGTTTGAACAAGTCACCAATCCAGCACAGACCATGCCACCCTCTGCTGACCTTCCCAGACAAAAAAAAAAAAATTATTGTTACACAAGCCACCCACCTGGCATGAACATCACCACTCTTCAGAAAAGAAACAATTGTTTTTTTTAAGCAAGCCCCAAACTTAACACAGACCCTCCCACCCTCCTCCCACCTTCCGAGACCAACACAATTTGTTTTACGAGTTCCCTACCGAGCACAGACTTTGCTTCCCTCCACCCACATTACCAGACAAGCACATTTTTTTGTTATATATGCTCCCACAGTTGGCATAGACCTTGCCACCCTCCTGGACAGACACAGTTCTTTTTTTTTGCACAAGCCTCCCCCCCCCAACTCAGCACGGACGTTCAGCCCTCCACCCACACTCCTGGACAGACAGAGTTCTTTTTTTTTTACACAAGACCCTTCACCCATGATCACAAAACATCACAACTTGTTTTAAACATGCTTTCTTTAACTCAGCACAAGGGTGTAGACAGGCATACTCACTGTACACTTTTGTGTACAGTTTTGTTGAGTGCCTGTCACAAACCACTCTATTAATATTATCATTCTAATCTGTAGTATTTGGGTTAGTGTAGGCCACTGAAGAGTGTCCAATACATGTATAACCTCTTTAGAGAGTAGAGGAGTCATCTGACAACAAACTGACGTGTTTGCAAGGGGGTGCCATTTGGAAAGGATGTGTAAATTTTTTAATTGGGGGGGTGTAACTGTTCGAGATTGTGTACAAAATGGAAATTTCTGGCTACACTCCTGACTCAGCACAGATCTTCCCATCCTACACAGACCTTACCAGACTTGTACAATTTTCTAAAACAAGTCCCCTTCATGACACAAACATTCCTACCCTACACCATCTTTCTGAACAAACACAATTCCAATAACCCTCCCTCTAGAGCAGGGGTGGGCAACCTAAGATAATCTGAGGGCCACAGGTGTGGCCCTCAAACACCCCATATACCACAGTCACAAGACAGATTTATACATTTGAAATAAAAAGGAGATACTGCATATATAACATGTCCATCAGATACTTCAGCCTATCTACCTTGTTTAGCTTTGCACAGAAAGCCTCCTGATGTATTTTTTGATGGATAAGGGGGCCATAGGTTGACCTGTGGGGGAATCTTTAGTCTGGCTTGACCATGTCTGACAACTCTCACCTGCTCTAATCCCAGGGACATTAATTTTGATTCATTACTATTGTGATTTAGTATGAAATGCTCTGCCATCAAGCTATCTAGGTTCATTCTGGACTGAAGGAACTCCCTGAGGAGCTGGCAGAGCCACTAGCAGACCTATTAAATAGCTCACTAGAGTCAGGCATGCTACCTCAGGACTAGAGAACAGTGCATGTAGTGCCCCTCCACAAAAGCGGTCCCAAGGATGACCCAGAGAATTACAGACCAGTCAGTCTGACCTCCATTGCGGGCAAGCACATGGAGACCATACTAAAGAAAAGGTTGGTGGAATACCTAGAGGAGCTTGGTTTCCAGGATACAAGGCACCATGGGTTCATGGGGGAGATTGTGTCAAATGAATCTGATTGACTTCTTTGACTGTGTCTCTAAGATAGTAGATAAGGGCCAAGCAGTAGACATCCTCTACCTTGATTTCAGCAAGGTCTTTGACCCTGTGCCCCATAAAAGGTTGATCGGAAGTTTCTGGATCATAGGGTTGGAAAAAATATGTCTAGATGGGTGGAAAACTGGCTGAGGGGCAGGACCCAGAGACTGTTTGTTGGGGGAGAGTTATCTGGCACCAGAGAGGTAACCAGTGGGGTCCTGTAGAGCTCAGTGCGGGGGTTGGTGTTGTTCAGTGTCTTAATTAATGACATTGGGGATGGCATTAAGGGCAGAATGTACCTATTCACAAATGACACCAAGCTCTGTCGGACAATAGACACAGCTGAATGGATACAGGACCTACAGGATGATCTGAAAAAGCTGGTGAGGTGGTCCTGGATCTGGCAGCTTGGCTTCAATGCCAAGAAATACAAAGTTATGCATATTGGAGCCTAGAATCCCAGGACAGAGTACTACTGGGGTGGAGTCTGAATATCTGCATCAAAGGAGGAGAAGGACCTGGGAATGATGATCACTAGAGACTTGAAGCACTCCACTCAGTGCAAGAAAGCAGAAGCAAAGGCAAACAAGATGTTGGGATGCATATCTAAGAGGATCAGTAGTAGGAGAGAGAAGGTTATACTGCTGTTGAACAGGTCCTTGGTAAAGCCTCATCTAGAGCATGTAGCTCACTACCGGTGCCCACACCTCAAAAAGGACATTAACTTGCTGGAGAAGGTTCAGAGGAGGGCTACAAAGATGATAGCAGGTCAGCAGGGTAAGGCATATGAGGAGAGGTTAAGGGCACAGAACATGTACTCCCTGGAAGACAGGGGAGAGAGAGGGGACATGATTGGGACCTTCAAGTACTTGAAAGGGATTAATAAGGTGGATAAGGAAAGTCTCTTTACACTGAGTGGCAACCATAACACGAAGGGGCACAGTCTTAAGCTGGAGGGTGGGAGGTTTAGGATGGAGGTCAGGAAGAACTTCTTCACAGAGAGGGTGGTGGACACTTAGAATATACTGCTGAAAAAGGTGATCTCATTGAAGACAGTGGGCAGCTTTAAGAGAGGCTGGGATAGGCATAGAAACATAGAAACATAGAATTTGACGGCAGATAAGGACTGCTTGGCCCACCCAGTCTGCCCATTTCCCTACCTGATGGATAAGCTGCAGATCCTAGTTAACCAGCAGCCTACTTCTTCCTACCCCCACCCCTTAGAATTGCCTTATGACTGTCCCATGCATGCTTGAATTCCACCACTGTTTGTGACTCCACAACCTCCTCTGGAAGGCCGTTCCATACATCCAGAACCCTCTCTGTGAAAAAATACTTCCTTAAATTACCTCTGAGCCCCTTCTATCTTCAAATTGTGCCCCCTTATTCTTGCATACCTCTTTTTTTGAAAGATGCTAACCTCTTGGACTTTGTTGATTCCCTTGAGGTACTTGAAAGTTTCTATCATGTCCCCTCCCTCCTTTCCTCGAGGCTATACATATTAAGCTCCTTAAGTCTCTCTTCATATGTCTTCTGGTGCAGACCCTGCACCATTTTAGTTGCCCTCCTCTGGACAGCTTCCATCCTGTCTATGTCTTTGTGGAGATTGGGTCTCCAGAACTGCATGCAGTACTCCAGATGTGGTCTCACCAGCTGTCTGTACAGAGGGATAATAACTTCTTGTTTTCTACTGGTGATGCCTCTCCCTATGCATCCCAGTATCCCCCAGCCCTCCTTGCTGCCCTCTCACATTGCTTGCCCACCTTTAGGTCATCTGATATGACTACCCCCAGGTCCGTTTCCATTTTTGTTGTTGTTAGTATCTCACCCCCCATTGTGTACTCTTCCCCTGGGTTTTTGTTTCCCAGGTGCATTACCTTGCACTTCTTAGCATTGAATCTAAGGCACAGGGGGAAGATAAGGATCATGGTTACGGAGGATGGGAAGAGTGGGGAGAAAGGGTGGGGACAGTAGCCCAAGCTGTGGACCTACAATATTAGCAGACTAGATAGACCAAATGGCCTTCTGCTGGCTTCTTCATATGTTCGTATGTTTGTATGTATTCTTTTTATATTTCTAATGTGCTCTTGTATCCATTGTTATGTAGAAACATAGAAATATAGATGTTGTCAGCAGGAAAGGATCTCTTGGCCCACCTGATTTGCCCTAAAATCCTGACTTCCTGTGCTACCATAGATTGTACTTGGTCTAAAGCTTTACCCTCCAGTCCTGTTACTAAAGTCTCCTTGTGTCTATCCCATGCATGCTTGAAACCTGCTGCCATTTTAGTCCCCATCACCTCTGCTGGGAGATCATTTCATACACCTATCACCCATACCTTCCTCACATCCTCTATGAGCATCTCTCCCTCTAGCCTCACATCATGCCTCCATGTCAATGCGCATCTTTTTCTGTGCAGAATACCACCCTCATGCACCTTATTAATACCTTTGAGGTATTTGAACATTTCTATCATGTCTCCCCTTTCCCTTCTTTCCTCCAGAGAGTACATATTCAATTCCCTAAGTCATTCCCCACAGGGCTTCTAATGCAGGCCATGTACCATTTTGGTCACCCTCCTCTGTACTGCCTCAACCCACTCTATGTCCTTACAGAGATGTGACCTCCAGTACTGGACACAGTATTCCAGATGGAGCCTCACAAATGATCTATATAGTGGTAACACAACCTCCCTCTTTCTGCTGGTGATACCCCTCCATATGCACCCCAGCATTCTACTAGCCATTCCCACTGCCTTAACACACTGCTTTGCTACCTTTAGGTCATCATATATGATGACTCTGTGGTATCTTTCCTGTTTCCACTCCTTCCCCCAATTGGTACATCGTTCCTGGGTTTTTGTGCCTTATGTGCATAATTTTGCACTTTTTGGCATTGAAACCTAACAGCCAAACCTTTGACTAGTCTACCAGCTTTCTCAGATAGTCTCTCATTTTTCCCATCCCCCCCCATGGTGTGTCCACTTCATTGCAGATTTGTTTGTCATCTGGAAACAGGCATACCTTCCTTTCCAGACCCTCTGTGATATCTCCAATGAAGACATTGAAGAGACCTGTTTCCAGTACTGACCCGTGTGGCACACTGCTTGTTACCTTTCCTTCTTCCGAGTACACCCCATTTACTTCCACACTCTGACTCCTGTCATTTAGAAAATTTCATACCCATTTTACTACCTTCAGACCTATTCACATGCTGCCCAGCTTGATTACCAGCCTCCTGTGTGGAACAGTGTCGTAAGCCTTACTGAAACCCACATAGGCCACATCCACTGCTCCTCCCTGATCCACTTCCCTAGTTACCCAGTCAAAGAATTTGATCAGGTTTGTCTGGCAAGATTGCCCCTCTGTGAAAACATGCTGTCTATGATCCTGTAATAAATTGTTACAAAATATTTCCTAATCCTCTCTTTTAGTAGTATTTGCATACCTTTGCCCACTGGTCTGTAGTGTCTGCCTCCTCCCTATTCCCAGTTTTGTGAAGTGGGATCAATTCCACCCACCTCCAGTCCTCTGGGACCCCCCCCAACGTATCCAGTGTGATATGATTAGGCTGCAACTGATGGACCATCCTCCTTATATAGATTTTAGGGCAACTACACCAGATCACATAAATCACAAAAGTTATACTGCATGTGATAAATAGCCTTAGTTCTGCCATGTTCTCAATTGTCTCTAAATGAATGTTACAGTATCTTGCGGGCAATAACTGCAGATGTTGCAGTTGTCACATTTGATCATCCCCTGTGGTTCCATGGTAAATACATACTCAGTTTTTTTGTAGGGGATAAAACTGGCTGTGCATTAGGATTTTGTTATTATGTTATATTGATTGTATTTCAAAATATTTTGTGTGTCCATAAGGGATCAAGGGCAAGATATTCAAAACTTTGCACTGGGAGCAAAGCATTTGCACAGGGTTAGCACCAGGTTAGAGCGGTTCCGCTATAGTCAAAAGGTCAAATAGCGCACACAAGCTGCATTAGCGCCAGGTAAAATTATAATGTATGCAAGGAGCAAACTGAGGGGGCATGTACATGAATACAGGCACAATGCTATAGTCAGTGAATAGTGCCACACAAAGTGTTTTTGCACAATGTAGTGCAACACTTTGTGCAGTGCAAATTACTGCTCAGGATAAGGTAGTCTTAACTCTGAGTAAATCAGCTTTGTGCAACTTTGTGGCTTTGAGTGACTTTTGCATGGCTTTGCAAGACCCTAACCAGTAAGTATGACACATAGAAATAAGCCAGATAGAGAGGAAACATGCTGCTCATGGATGGAATCCCTATGATGCCATCATCTGCAACCAGTCCCAGCCATGCCAGGCAGTAAGTGGTGACCCAGCTCCCAGTGGACACCATGGCAGTGTGGCCATAAAGCATACTCCTGCAGACCACCCTTCAGTGGACACCAACAGATGCCAGCACACACATGCAACACTGTGGGCCTGGAGGGTGTTAAGGGGAGGGTGTACAAGTGGCTAGGCTGCACCACAGACTGGGTGCAGCCACAAGGCTGGGACAAGCCACAACGTGTACATGGGCCAGTGTTGGAAAAACCCCAACACCAGTGTGCCTGTCTGATGGTATGTGCTCCCCCCAGCCACACACCGCATATCTGTACAGACATGACAGCACACACAGCCAGCCATGCATATGTCACTGTGAGCATCCCATGCCAGTGGTGCAGTATCTGTGGGTCACACAACAGTAATGTCCACTGTCAGTAAACACCTGCAAGTTGGGCCAGTCACTGTGTGCAGTGCAGTGGTCATCACTGCCCTACACACCACAGGCATTGCTGTGACCCTCACACTACTGGCCCTCTTGCTACTGTAGTGTCTGCTGTGCACTGCAGCATTAACTACAGTTTGACAATTGCATTCAGCACCACCACCTGTGCCTGTGCTGTGTAGTTCCCTGGGGCAAAATATTTTATGCTGTACTGTACAAAAGTAGCCTGCAGCTACCACCATGTACTGCCAGACTTAATCTACAGGTGGAGCTGTTGGCAGACCCAGCCAGCCCCTGTACTTCCAGACTGACATACCAGTGGAGCTCTGGGCAGAACCAGACAGCCCCTGTACTTCCAGACTGACCAACAGGTGTAGCTGTGGGACCCTGCAATAGTGCTGAACAAACTGCATGCAAATCAGGTCATAATGAGACACTAATCTAAATGTCGGCCCACAAACTACCCAGTTAGGTTAATTTGCATGTCACTTTTGAATATAGCAAAGTTTTGCCCTGGGCAAAACAGCTTAGTTCTGCACTAAACCTACACAAATGTGTTTGCACCACCCAAATGTTTCAGTAACATTGTACATTTCTGTACAATGTAATTTCACATGCAATGCTGCTCCACTCCTTTGCTAGCACACACATTGGCCACATAGTTTGTCTCTACCTTCTTTCATGTCGCTGTGAACTGGGATGTTTCTGTGGTTTGCACTTCCTGGTTGCTACATTCAGAGCTGTCTTATTCCCGGGCTATGTTTGCACTGCACTCCCAGCCCAGATTGCCTGGCTTTCTTATCATGCTATATTCAGCAGGTTTAGCACAGGGGCTATCTCTTTTGAATATAGCGGTCTATTGGTTCTGGGCTACTTTAGCACGCTGGGCAGTGCTAATTTAGCCCCGGGGCAAAGTTTTGAATATCTGGTGCCAAATTTTTTAACTGTTTGGAGTGTGAGCTGATTGCAAAGAACAGGTTATTGTTTGCTGTACATTTCCTTTATCCTTTCATGACAACTTTATTATTGCTGTGATTTGAAAGTGTAATATCAAGAAAATTTTTACTTAGCCATGTCATAAAATTCTCTGCTACCTTTGCAGAGACCTGCCACACACAAACCACATCTTCAATGAAATGGTACCATTTTATCACAGGACGTAAATCAGTTACTAACAATCTCACACCTAAAACAGTTAACGGATTCGATCCTTTATGAATAGCTTTTACATCTTAGATGAAATTGTTCTGACTCCAAAGATTTTGAAATATAATCAATAGATCCGAAACAGAGATTTGAAAACAGGGAATATAGTAGAGAAACCTTGGAATCTGCATTTGAGAAAACAAAAAATCAAGATGGGGATACATTACTTCTACTTAAGTGCAGGACCAAGGAGGAAAAACCATGCGTATGTTTTGTTATGTAATTCAACTATCTTGAAAGTTGCATTGGCAACATTATAACAAAAAATTGGCAAATTCTACAGGGGCATCCAGAATTAATAATAATAATAATAATATTTATTTCGCATAAGTGCGTTTCAAAGTACCAAGGCGCTTTACAAAAGGTTAAAACAACTGTAGTAAAATCAATAAATATGATCCATAACAGTAATAAAAGTCTAACAAGGTCCATTATTCAGTGCCATCAAACGTCTGGCATCATAACAAAGTCTTTAAAGCCTGTTTAATGCCTCCCACCATCATGCACTCTCACAGCCGGTGGGGTAGAGGATTCCAGAGGGCAGGGTCCACGTACATAAATGCACTAGCGCCAGAAGACTTCAAAGACACCCTCGGAATTTCCAGCAACCCCTCGTCGGCCAAACTGAGCTATCGCTTGGGGCGATAGGGAACTAGAAGCTCTTTCAAGTAGTCAGGGCCAAGTCCATGTAGGGTTTTGTAAGTCAGTAAACCAACTTTAAAGGTGATCCGCCACCGAATCAGTAGCCAGTGCAGAGTGTGAAGCACGGGGGGGGGGGTGATATGAGAACTTTGAGAAGTCCCCATCAACAAGCTTGCTGTGGCATTCTGCGCTAGCTGCAGGCGATGGATATCAATCCTAGAAAGCCCTAAGTATAGGAAGTTGCAGTAATCAAGGTGCAAGGTCACAAAGGCATGAACCAATGTAGGTAGATCACCAGATGGAACAAGATGCTTGATCGTGGTGATGTTTCTAAGATGGTAAAAGGATGATTTGATGACTGCAGACACCTGGGATCTTAAAGTTAGCCCATCATCAAGCATCACCCCTGGATTCCGCACCCGTTAAGAGGTAAGGATCTGGGAGCCCCCTAGATAAATTCAAGAGGGTTGGCCTGTCCTCAACCCCCCTATCCGGCGACTCGGTCCACAACCATTACCTCGGTCTTTCCCGCATTCAGCTTTAGCCAGCTCAAATTTATCCAGGCCTAGATTTTACCAAGACAGTTGTTAAATACCAAGAGCTCACTATCCTGGTCAGGTGCAAAAGATAGGTAGAGCTGGGTATCATCAGCACAGCAGTGAAACCTTAGCCCATACCATCTTACAATGTCTCCGAGGGGCAGCATGTCACAGCAAACAGCATGGCGGACATAATTGAGCCCTAAGGGACCCCACATGAAAGAGAGAATGGGTCTGAGGAAAAAATCCCAGACACCACTCTCTGAGTTCTGCCAGTAAGGAAAGATGTAAACCACCTGAGAACCTTACATGTCAAGCCACAGATAGACCTCAAATACCCAAGCAATACCCCATGGTCGACAGTGTCAAAAGCAGAAGAGAGATCAAGGAGCATCAGAATGGAATGGTGTCTCCGATCTCTCACCATCAGGAGATCATTGAGCACCTGAACCAGCACGGTCTCGGTACTATACTTCATTCAAAAACCGGACTGGAGAGGTTTGTAGATGTTATGGATGGTCAAGTGGTTCTCCAATTGTACCACCATTACTTTCTCTATAACCTTCCCTATAAAGGGGAGGTTTGAGATTGGTCTGTAGTTGGCCAGAGAGTCCGGGTCCAAAGAAACTTTCTTCAGGAGGGGATGTTACCACTGCCTCCTTCAGGGAGCTTGGGAACTCACCCAAATCAAGGGAGCACCAGACTATCTGTACCAGGATTGGGCTGATAATATCACAACATCCCATAATCAGGGAGGCTGGGCCAGGATCCAAACTACAGCACGTAGGGCACATACTCTGGACAATCCACATGACATCCACGAACTCTGGCAGGTCAAAAGAAATTCAGGAAGCACGAGGTGAAGTGACCAAGCACTGATCAGCAGCATCCCCCACAGGGCGAGTCAGAAGGATCTCCGACCTGATGTCAGCCACCTTATTCGCAAAGAATCGAGTAAGCTCATTGTACTCCACTTGCGAAAAAGGTCTTCGGAGCTGCAGACAGGTTGAATTGCATAACCTGTCCACAGTTCAGAAGAGCTGAGCTGGTTGATTCTGAGTGGCTGAAGTCTCCCTGGATAGGAATTCTGCCTTTTTAAAGGAGATCACTGATTGGTAGGCCTGATAATGCTCTACCAATCTAAGGTGGTCGACTTTCAGGGTGAATTTCCTCCAATGTTGCTCTAATCTACATCCTAGTTGCCACAACTCTCTCAGGGACCCATCAAACCAAGGAGCCTGAGGGCGAAGGGAGAGAGGACGAACATGGACAAGAGCAATTGAGTCCAGAGCCACAATGATGGCCTTATTATAGGCCAAGACCAAGGTCTCTGGACTCATGCTGGCCACAGGAAACTCTAAGAGGTGAATCACTGCTATAAGGCCTTCAGGGCTCACCTCCCGTAAAGGGCAATAACTGACCATCTCCACAGGGGCAGGCCTATGAAGGGGGGCACAAAACTTGAACCTCACAGTGTAATGATTGGACCAACCGACAGGTTCCACCCCCAAATTGGAGGCCTCAATTCCCAGGAGGAAATCCAAATCTAAAGAGTGACCGTGTTGACGGGTGGCAGAGGTAGCAATCTGTGTAAGGCCCAGTGGTGTCATCAGCTAGAGGAAGTGCTGTCCAAATTGAGAGAGTTCATTGTCTACCCAGGCGTTAAAGTCACCCAGAACCATCAGTCTGGGCGACTCCAGCACCATGTAGAACACGAAGTCTGCCACTTCCTGTAGGAATCGCTTCTCGTCCCCAGGTGGACGGGAGACAAGAGCTATCCTACAATCTACACCTGCTACCACGGTACACTCAAAAGATTCAGCCTCTTCAACTGGCATACTCCTGAGGCCTAACTCAGTCTTGAAACAGACCACAACCCCCCACCCCACCCCCATGGTCCAGTCTCGAGTGGTACCACAGAGTACCCGATCGGGAATTGCAGCTTCCAATATGGGGACAGCATTTTCATCCAGCCAGGTCTTGGTGATGCATGCCAGATCAGTTGTTCTAATAAGAGCTTCAATAATTGCTATCTTATTCTTAACAGATCTGGCATTGCATAACACCGCTCAAGTTGGATGGGCTTCAAGGGTCACCCCGGCTACTTGCCCACCAGAAATGGTAGTGTCCTTGGGTATGGGAACTAAACATGGAGCACCATGCTTCAAACTTCATTTTGCCCCAGGGCGTCTTCTAGACCTAACTACCCTGATGTGGGGTTTGGGACACAGACCAAAGATAACATTTAGTATGGGCAGAAATATTAAGGACATGCTGGTGCATATCTAATTTTTAACCCCTACAAACAAACCGAGTATGTGGTCACCAAGGGGACCACAGGTGATGTGCAAAGGATGTTGAAACAGGAGCTGGAGAATTACATTATAACTAAAATAAATTTAAACTGAGGAGGAGGTGCAGAGTGGTATTGTAAAAGGGAGTCACCTAACAATGGAGACTGGAAGGCCTCACCCCCATAAAGAGAGGAAGGGAGGGAGGAGATTCTACCAGGGAATAAGTGTAGGGGGAGGGACGGGGAGAGGAGGGGCAAGGCACAAGGTGGACTGTTGTATCCTTGAATGCAAGAAGCTTGGCAAACAAGGTAGCAGAGTTCCAGGCAATGATGGTGGACAGGGAGGAAGATATTGCTGCCATCTCAGAAACCTGGGCCACCTAACACCATGATTGGGATCTCATGATCCCGGGATACAAGGTGTACTGCAGGGACCAGAAGGGGTGGAAAGAGGAGGTGGGGTGGCTATTTATGTTAAGGAGGGGATACTGTGTACCAAGGAAGAGGGAAAAGAAGGGAGGCCAGAAGCCGTATGGGCACTGCTCCAAAGCTCCAAAGGTAAGAAAATCAGGATGGGGGTGTTGTACAGGCCACCTTCACAAAGTGACAAGATGGACAGGGAGCTGGGGGAGCAAATCTGGAAGGTCAGTGGCAAAGGGAGTACGGTTATAGTGGGTGACTTCAATCAATCTGGGGTGACTGGCGGACGGCAACTACCACAAATGCAAGGGAATAGGTACTTCTAGAGGCCATCCAGGACACCTACCTAGTGCAGGGAGTGATGGAGCCTATCAGAAAGGGGAACATACTGGATATTGTGGTAACAAATGGCAACCAAGTCCAAGATGTGGTCGCACAGGATCCAATAGCAGGAAGCGACCACCGCTTAGTATGGTTCTTTCTCAACACAGGGAGGGAGTCGCCTAAAATGAGGATGAGAGTGGTAGACTTTAGGAAGGCAGACTTTGCCAGGATGGGCAGCATCCTTGAGTGGTATTTGCTGGAATTAGCCCAGGGATGGATGCTGAACAGAAGTGGGCAATCACTAAGAAGGGTCTGAATGAGACCATGAGTACGTGTGCCAAGTCTCAGATTAAGCAGTCCAGGTCAACAAAACCTAGATGGCTCAGCAGGGAAGTGGAGGGGAATGTGAGGGAAAACACGCTGGCCATTATCAGGCTAAAAGAATCTGGGCATGAGGGAGAGTTGTACACAAAGACATCTAGTGAAGTGAGTAGGGCAGTAAGGATAGCCAAGGCAGCAAGAGAGCTGAAATTGGTTCATGGGATCAGACAGGGAGAGAAGGAGTTCTTCAAATACATAAGGGAGAAGAGGGATTGTAGGAATGAGATTGTTAGAATCAAGGGGGGGGGATGGTCAGAAAAAGAGGAAGACCAGGCAGAGGCACTCAACCAGTACTTCTGCTCTGTATTCACGAATGAAAAGGATGGCCCAATACCAAAAGGGAAAGGAGTGAATGGTAGAGGTGGAGCAGTGATAACAAATGGGGTCATCCAGGAAGATAGGGTTCTGAAGGGCCTTAAAGCCTTGTGGGTGGACAAGGCACCAGGATCAGATGGTGAACATCCAAGAGTCCTGAAGCTTCTGGCAGAGGTGTTGGCAGGCACTCTTGCAGACCTGTTTAACACCTCCTTGGAGATGGAAAATGTGCCCAGTGATCAGAGGTTGACTCACATGTTGCCCTTCCACAAGAGTGGACCCGAGGATGAGCCAGGCAATTACAGACCGGTGAGCATGACTTTTATAGTGGGGAAGTTGTTGGAGATCATTCTGAAGGAGAAGATGATAACATTTTTGTATAGTAATGGGCTACAGGATGAAAGACAGCATGAGTTTGTCTCGGGAAGATCCTGCCTGACTAACCTAATCGACATCTTCGACTGGGTTACAAGGGCGGTTGACGAAGGTTATGCTGTGAATGTCTGGTATCTGGACCTCAGCAAGGTTTCTGATTCACTGCCACACAGGAGGTGACTGAGCAAGCTGGGGGACTTGGGAGTGGGGGAGATACTGGTGGGGTGGATTGGGAGCTGGCTTCATGGCAGACAGCAGAGGGTAGTTGTAAGGGGGAAGACAGTCGGCAGTCATCAAGTCATCCTTTTACCATCTGAGGAACATTGCTAGGATCAAGCAGATTGTTCCATCTGGTGACCTGCCCACATTGATCCTTGCCTTTGTGACCTCACGCCTTGATTCCTGCAACTCCCTTTACTTTGGGTTACCGAGGGTTGATATCCACTGCCTGCAGCTGGTGCAGAACGCTGCAGCCCGGTTGTTGATGGGGACTCCCTGGGCATGCCATATCACACCAGTGCTGTGCGAACTGCACTGGTTGCCAGTTCAGTGGTGGATCACCTTCAAAGTCGGACTACTGACTTATAAGGCCCTACATGGACTTGGCATGAACTACCTGAAAGAGCTTCTGCTTCCTTACTGCCCTGAGCAATTGCTCCACTCAGCTGATGAGGGGTTGCCAGAGATTCCAAGGGTATCTTTAATATCTTCAGGGGCCCATGCATTTATGTACAAAGCCCCAGCCCTTTGGAATTCTCTACCCCATCAGCTTCGGGAGTGCACAACCATGGGGGGGTTTTAAACAGGCACTAAAAACTTATTTATGGAACCGAGCATACCCGGATTACTAATTTTGACTACTGGATTTTAATTGAAGATTCTATATAAAGCTGTTTTATTTCTTTGTTTTATGATTTTTATGTGATGCACCTTGACAATCTGAAAGGCGCATAATAAATAAAGATTATTATTATTATTATGACATTCAAGCCAAATCCCGTAACTAGTGAGGTACCACAGGGTTCAGTGCTGGACCCTGTTTTGTTCACTGTCATCATTAGGGACATTGCAGAGGGGGTCAAGAGTAAGATCAGCCTGATTGCTGATGACACGAAGATTTGTGTAAGAGTGGACAGTAAGGAAGGGAGGCAGGCACTCAGGGGGGGACCTAGCTAAACTTAAACAATGGTCAGAGGAGAGGCAGTTGGGGTTTAACGCTAAAAAGTGCAAATTCATGCACTTTGGAGCCAAAAAGTCCCAGGACCAGCTACTGGTTAAGGGGTGTGCAGGTAGTAGCTTCAGAGGAGGAGAAGGACCTGGAGAGACTGGTCCCAGGAGACATGAAGATATTGGCACAGTGTGGGAGGGTGGCAGCTAGGGCAAATCAGATGCTGGGCTGCATTGCCAGGGGGATCACTTCCAGAAAAGAAGAGGTCATCCTGCCCTTGTATAGATTACTGGTGCAACAAGATTATTATTATTATTATAATTGTTATTATTATTATTATTAAGACATCCAAGCCAAAACCCATAACTAGTGAGGTACCACAGTGTTCAGTGCTGGAGTACTGTGTGTAGTACTGGTGCCTATATCTCAAGAAAGATGTGAGATTTCAGGACGGGGTGAAGTGTAGGGCAACAAAAATGATCATGAGGCTATGGGAGATACCTTATAAGGAAAGATTGAGGGAGCTCAATATGTACTTGCTGGAGGATTGAAGGGAGATGGGGGACATGATAGAGGCCTTTAAATACTTGAAAGGCATAAACAAGGTCAGAATGGGGGGATTGTTCTGCTTAAAGGGGGACAGGGTCACTATGGGGCATAGTCTGAAGTTGGAAGGGGGAGATTCAGGAGGGATATGAAGAGACACTACTTCACAGAGAGAGTGGTGGCAGGATGGAATGCACTGCCAGAGGACTTAGTTGAACTGAGGACAGTGGATGGCTTTAAGAGGGGATGGAATAGACTGAAGGGTAGGGTAAGGTCAGACAAGGACACAATGGGAGATGGTCCTGGGAGAGGGGATGGAGGGAGAAGATTGGGGGGGGGGACAGCTGCAGTAGTATTAAACTGTGAGCTGTGCACTCGGGCAGACTTGATAGACCTGTGGGCCTTTTCTGCTGGCTATTTTGTATGTTTGTAAATGCATCAATTGCTACACCTGCAGTTACTGCATGCAAGATACTATAACAAGTTTCATTAAGAGATTATTTAAAAAGTGGAAGAACTAACATAATTTAGTTCATGCAGTACAACTTTTGTGGTTTATGTGATCTGGTTCAGTTGCCCTAAAATCTATGTAGGGAGGGCAGTCCATCAGTTGAAACAATGGATACAGGAGCACATCAGAGATATTAAAAGACTGGACCTAGACAGCCCAAAGCATTTCATGTTAAATCACAATGGTAATGCATCAGAATTGAAGTTCAAGGGATTGGAGCAGGTGAGAGTTGGGAAACGTGGTTGAGAAGCTTAAAAAGTTACTGTAGAGGGAGAGTTATTGGATTTTCTCCCTCAACAGCTAGCAACCTGTAGGCCTGAATTCCACTTGGGATTTGAAACCATTCTTTTATAGTCACACAGTCAACTCAAATACCTCCACCACAGTTTATTATTTTTCCCATTCCTCCTTCCCTCCCTCCATCCCTCCCTCCTTTTCCCCACACTAATACCCCTGTTGAATTGTGATCAGTAAAAAACCTAAAAGCTCAAATAGGGAATTAGGTTTTTGGAAAGTAAAGGGAATTTTTATTGCTATACTTCCAAATCTTAACTGTTGTTGCTTTTTCATTTTTTTTTTAAGATGAAAAATATCAGATGAACTAACCCTTTTTTTCTTTTCTGTCATTGTCATCCAACAGATGCTGAAGTAAGGTTGGAGAGCACAGGAATTTCTGTTTGAATCCCTGCTTATGTCAGTCCCAAAAGGGAGTTTGGATTGAGTAAGAGGGGTCAGCTCCAATCTCTGAGTGTCTGCTTCTCCTACTCTTAAATATACTTCTAAATTGTTTAATTTTTTTGCTCCAGAAGGGCAAGATATATGGACAATGAATGTTATATTTTAGAAGACAGATACAGGCCAGCTAAATGTTGTATATGAATGACCATGCAGAGCATTTGCATTATGTTCCCATACAGTATAAATGTGTGGTAATTTAACCATGGTAACATTACTTGTAATAGCCACATTGGGGGACTGAACATATAGCAAACTGCAATCATTCATGGCAGGTTATGAGACAGGATTGGGTACTTCTTTCTTTGATTAGCAAGTTTACAGTGTTTTTTAATTTTTTTTATCTTCTATTTGTGCCTCCTCTCCAACCCCTCAGCTCTGGTCTCCTCAGAAGCACCAAGGAGTCATCCTCCTGCAGTCCGCTCCTACCTGGTCAGTCCTCCATCACCCATGTAGGCTGGGTTTACCCCCCAGATGGGAACGAGGTGGGCCCCAATACCCAGACATTGCAGTAGCATCAGTCGGGAGGGTGCCAGGAGGGTGGCCGCAAATTGAGGGCAAGCTCTGGTGCTCCATCTCCGCTGGAGCAGAGGGGCATTTTCCCCTGTTCTGGGGAGTGGTTAGCATCCTGACATCAATGCGTTGGTACCAACGTCTGCCACTCCACCACTCCTTCTCTGCACTTCAGCACTTGCTGTGTCTCTGGCTTCCGCCAGAGGCCAGCCGAGCACTGAACAGGGACCCCGTTCTTCCCAGGAGAGGAGAGATGTCCTCCAGATGCTCAATTCTCTCCCTCCTTCGCTGACCCCCCCCCCAGCAGCCCAGGCTCGTTTCCGAATCTGGGTCGCCAGCATGGCACGAGGTGTGGTGTCCAGCACCTCAACCCTCAGCACCACTGGGCCGGCCAAAGTTTACAGTGTTAACTTTTATTATATTGTTACAAAAAAGAATTGGTTATATCACTGTTTGGCTCTTCTGCCAATGGGTAATCTGGGTCAGTCAAAGGGTAAGGGTAGAACAATGTGTTGGCACCCAAGGTCGGAAAGGCTGGCAGGAAGGTTCTAGTGGTCGGGGACTCAATGATTATGAGGATAGACTGGGCGATAGTGGAGAGTTTGGATGGGAGGGGGATGGTCTGGTGCTTGCCTTAAGTGTCAGTCATCTGGGATTTAGACAGAATAGGGAGAATGGTGGAGAGGGAGCAGGGGTACCTTATGGTTCTGGTACACTTGGGGACCAACAATCTGGCAAACCAGTCAGTGAATATGGTGAAGCAGAACTTAAATTGACTGGTGGACAGATTGGTGGCACATTCAGCCTCCTTGTCATTTTCCAAAGTCCTCTCTTTGTGGGGCAGGGGAAGGAGGCAGGATAGGATAAGGAGTGTCAAAATAAAGGAGCTTAACAGTTGGCTTAAGGGTTGTTGTCAAGACTTGGGGTAACACTTTGTAGGGGACTGGGGGGATTTCTGGGACAGGAGACTCTTCAAGGGTAATGGTTTCACCTGATGAGAGAGGGGGCCACTACAGTGATGTAGAAGCTTGACATCCATATCGGATGTTTAAACTGACTGCAGGAGAGTCTGTGTCTGGGGGAACCATGATGGATGGTGAGTAGAAGGGAATCCTAGATAGTACTTCCCCACATCTAGGGGACTGTAGCAGCACAGAGGGTACAGAGAAAACAGCAGTGTTTTCTGGATAAAGGGAATAAGCAGTAGTGAGGGGGAAATGAAAGGCAAAAGCACCAGTGGAGGGGGGGAGAATACATGGAAAACAGAAAGGCAGAAGCAAATTAACTGTATAACTGTAAATGCATAAGCACTGCTAATGTTAAACTCATTCAGTATGTAATGTTTTATTTAAGTATGTACTATAAGTAGGATGTCAAGTATATTTGTTACTCCCACTCTCTATTTCCTAACTTAGTATGGAATATATTCTGATATTCTTATGTAATGTATATCTAAGTATGTATGCTTGAAGTATGTTGAATATGTATGTATGTTAAATATGTTTGTTACTACCCACTCTCTTTTCCCCCAGGGTGCACCTGGAAATGAGCAAATTGTTGCTCAGTGTGCCTTTCCTGGTGAAACTTTTCAATAAATAAAATAAATAAATACATTGTTTGGGATATCCTGGTGGCCAACAGTGTCAGGAGTCAGGCATTGCTGGATGCCTTTCAACACTGCCTACTGGTGCAGTTAGTTAAGGAACCCACAATGCAGATCACAATCCTTGATATGGTGCTCACCAACTCAGAGATGGTGGGAGCTGTGGGAGTAGGTGAGCTGCTGGGGAAACAGCAACCATATCTCTGTTTGGTTTGATTTGGCCCTTGAGGCTAGAAAGCCACAATCAAGAGCTGAAGTCCTTGACTTTAGAAGGGCAGACTTTGATAGGATGAGGGAACTGGTCAATAGTTATGAGTGTAGGCCATAGGTGGGGTGGAGAAGAGATGGGTGGCAATTAATGAAGCCACCTGAAAGGCATCTAAGGTATGTATAAGAACAGTAACAAAGACCAACAGGTTTAAGAGACCACTATGGTTCTCAGCAAGGGTCAGAGAAGTGGGAAGGACCAAAAAGAAGACCTTCTATAAATACAATGAAAAGCAGGGGAAGATAGAATGGGAGGAGGAGTATTAACATAAAAATAGAGAGGGAAAGTGGGCCATTAGGAAGATGAAAGCAGGCACAGAAATGCATATTGTAGAGGGTGTCAAGAACAGAGAAAACAGTCTTTCAGATATATTAGTGAAAAACAGAAAAACAGTGAAGGAATTGCATGGCTTGTTGAGGGGGATAGGGTGATAAAGGAGGATGGGCAAAAGGCCGCTTCCCAAATGTCTACTTTTGCTCACTGTTCATAAAGGAGGACAGCATGGTCACGCCAGAGAGTAGCATCAAAGCAGCCACTAAGGGAGTTCTGGAAATTAGACAGCAATTGCTTACTAGTGAAAGGCTCTTGAAAGGGATGGCAGACCTTTAAAGAGACAAGGCCCCAGGACCAGATGGGTTGCATCCAAGGATACTCAGGGAATTAGCAGCAGAGCTGGCTGAACCACTGGTAGGTCTGCTCAACAGCTCACTTAGGTCTGGGGAAGTTCCAAGGGATTGGAAGGTGGTGGATGTTGTACCACTGCATAAGGAGGGGGGGGATAAAGAGCAACCAGGAAATGAAAGACCTGTCAGTCTTACCTGTATCACAGAGAAGCTGATGGAGTCACTGATCAAAGATGACCTTGTAAACTACACAGGCTCCAGGATAGTAAACAGCATTACTTTATGGCAGGAAGGTCTTGTCAGACCTACCTGATAGTTTTCTTTGACTGGGCGACAAATTAAGTAGACAAGGGGCACAATGTGGATCTGCTGTATGCTGACTTCAGCAAGGCTTTTGATTCAGTACCTCACAAAGCATTGCTCAAGTAGAAGGAAGACCTGGGTGCAGCTAAATCCATAGTGAACTGAGTGGGTAATTGGCTAGAGGGGAGCCAGCAGAGGGTAGTGGTCAATGGGGTTAAATCAGAAGAGAAGGAGGTTACAAGCAGGGTTCCACATGGATCCAACATGGATCTGCTTCTCTTCAATATGTTCATAGAGAAGGAATCTGGGCCAGATTGTGTCTCTTTACAGATGACACAAAATTATGTGGGAGGGTGGATACTGATGGAATAAGCAAAAGCTAGAGGGGTGGTCAAAGGTCTGGCAGTTAAAATTCAATGCCAAAATTGCAAGGCAATGCACCTAGGGAAAAATAACCCCATGATGGAGTACAGGATCGGAGGAGAGAGACTTAGAACTACAGCTGAGGAACCGGATCTGGGAGTTATTATCAGTAACTCACTTAAGCAAACAAGTCAATTTAACAAGACCTACAGCAAGGCTAACAGGATGCTGGGATGTATTAGGAGGGGCATTGATAGCAGAAGAATGTAGTAATAATTTCCCTCTACAGATCTCTGGTGAGGCCTCACCTGGAGTACTGTGCCCAGTTCTGGAGTGCTCACCTCAGTAATGACAAGGATAGTTTGGAGACAGTGCAGCACAGAGTAAAAAAAAAATGATTCAGAGGCAGCAGGGCAGATCCTATGAAGAGCACCACAAGGCACTAAATATGTACTCACTGGAGACCAGAAGGTAGATGGATGATATGATAGAGATCTTCAAGTTCCTTAAAGGAATTAACAAAATGAACTGCTGGGAATAATTTAGCCTGAACAACAACTTGCAGTCAAGTGGATACGATGTTCAGGAGGGATGTGAGGAAGTACTATTTTATGGAAAGGGTGGTGAAACCATAGAACAGTTTGTTGATCAAGGTGGTGGGTGTGAAAAAAGTCAGAGAATTCAAGCAGGACTGGGATAGAATGAAGGGAATAATGGTTGCCTGTGGCAACAAGACCAGGGAGGAGTATGGGGAGAGGACAGGGAAGGTTAGTACCCTGGAGGAACAGTAGGATCCAGGAAAGATTCCAGGGATTACAGGGAACCTGGGGAGACTAGATGGACCTCTGTTTTTTTTTTCTGTCATCATTGTCTATGTTTCCTCCCTTTAGTATTTAGTGCTACTAAAACAATTGACAAACCTGAAATTCCAATGTCAATAATGACATCATTACTTACAGGTGGTATATCACACTTCACCACCCGTACTTAAGGGAAGCTAGTTAACTAAGGTACTCGCTCCCGATAGAGCTCTGCTGAGAAAAGCACCAGGGCACCTTATCTGTGGTGGAGTTGAAGCCATTACACCAGCAATTACCGAATGTGAAATGTTGCACTGGATTCAGGCACAATATTTTTTGGTTTTTTGACCTATTAAAGTCCACAAACACTCTTCACTTCACAATTTGAATTTTTTATTCTAAGTATTCCACTAAATAGGTACACTGTCGAGTTCCTTACCGGTGTTGTTCCTGATCTGCCTACTCACCTCACCCTATCTGGAAAGCCCATCTCCTTGACTCTACCTGACTGACTCCCACCCTCCTTAGGCTGATTAGCCCTTCCTAGAGGGGGTACTTGGTGTGCAATAAAATACAGTCACAATGAGAATTAAATCTGAAGATACACTTTTCCATATCTGCAACACTATTCTCCCTTCTCACCTCACATCATCAATGTGAAAACATTCATACCTGCTGTTTTAGGTTTCAGGTCAGGAAAAGGGCTAGATACAGAAAACAGCAACAGCAGCAATCAGTCTTGCAGGGCATGTTTAAAGCTTGCCTTGATTCTGAAGTCACTACAACCCAAAGTCCAGTCATGTGCCAGTCAAAGCACAGTCAAACTACAAGCAGCAGTTGTAAGTGGTAGTTCCTCCAGGTTCAGTTTGCCTGGCAATCAACTCTGACAACAGACAGGAGGAGTAGCAATCAAGAGAGGTGATTTACTCTGCTTGCAGTGAGGGCCAGCAGTTGGTCGTGCTTCTTATACAGGCAGAACAGGCATGCCTTCTTCAAATTCCTGCCCAGTTGCCCTTTAAGAAGCGGTGATCGCAGGTCTCTTGTAATATAGGGAAGAGAAAGGATTACATTGGATTGGCTGAGCACCATCAGGTGACCATACATTAATTCTCAAGTAGTGCATGGTTGCTTGAGAATTAATGTATGGCTGAGTCAGCAGCTATTCTCTTCCCCCTATGCCCACCATATCCATTCTTGTTTGACAGCCATCTGTTGGTCGGCCGTGAACTGCAGGCTAAGACTGTTTAAACCACCATAAAGTATGGCAGCCTGTTTCTAAAAAGAAGACTGAAAAACAACTTTTTAATTTATTTCATTCATGGAATTACAACCTTTGAGCCAGAGGCTCATTTACAAAGGTTCCACGTTACTGAATGGAGGAAAACAAGGAAAAATAATGTGGCACAGTTAGACAGAGTGAAAGGTAAGGGGTCCACAGAATGAGTCAAAAATACATGGTAATTGCTGCAGGGTTACAATTATTACAAGGCTAAAATTGCATGATACATGTAACATTGGTATCAAGAGTTACAATAATTTCCAACTTATATACACTTTGATAGAGTGGCCAAAAAGAGCGGCCTTGTCAAAAAACTAATGCAAGCACACCAGACTGTTTAAAAAGTAACTATATACTATAGCAGCCTATTTCTAATACATCAAACATAGGAGAAAAACAGAGTTGAAGTAGCGCTTTGAATGTCTCACTATCTCTGCATTAGTTGCATACCCCTTCTCTATGGTGCTCTTCTTTGCCTCTTATAATGCAATTTTTCCGATATTGTGCTATTGACTATATGCTGTGTATTTTTGTCTACATATACCTTTCTCATATTCTGTATAATATGCTGTGAATGTTGTAAATTGCTTATTTTGCTCTTGCATGTAAATGTATGAAGCTTACGTAATTGTGTCTGTATGCATCTTTGATTGTTATCCAAGCCTGTACTCTGTCTAGGTAATGTAGCCCCCTGTTATCTTTATGTCTGTATTGTATTACTGTGCCTGTATTCAGATACACCTTGCAAATGAGTATATCTCAATGGTGTTCCACCTGTTTAAATAAAGAATTGATTGAGTGATTGATTGATTGATTGATTGATGTCATTTTATTTCTGGAACAAAAGCCTCAGCATGGTAGTGGGCTTTTACTAGGTCAAGGAATCTGTGGTTTGGCTGAGCAAAATTCCATCTTTTAACAGTTTGTAAACTATAAGGTGGCATCCTGTTAGATAGTTGATGTAGGCTATAATTATCTGTGGTGTATGTTACTATAGCTGGTTTCTGTTGCAGAGCAGCTGAACAGAGATGGATTATGCTGTTAGTGACACACTGGTACCTGTGATTCCAGCAGCATGGAACAGCTCAAACATACCAATATCTCTCTTCTTTTTATTTTTTCCTACCCCTGAGGGTAACTACTATACTACACAACTGAGTAAAAGTGAGAGGTAGTAAGCCAGAAACTCTTTCTGCTGCAAGAAGTTTTCTATTCTTATTCTCCATGTTTTTCTGATTGGTTCCCCCCGTTCCCTACCTAGTCCTTTTTGGAACTTTCATATTTCACTGAGACAGAATTCTGTGAAATTTCTGAAAATTCCAACTTATTCCTTGTAATTCTGTCAGAAAAATAATTTGGCAGAATTTCACCAGCAGAACATGGATTATCATGTGAACTACAGAATAATAGTATATAGTAGAGCATTGTTCTATGTAGAAACAACTACTAGAAGTTTCACAGCCATCTGTTTGTCTGCCAAGGAATTGCAGGAACAAATACCAGATGTCAAATCTCCTGAGCACTTAAATATATGCATTTCCCATAATGCATAGCAGCCAAATCACAAACAACAAACAGCAGAAAAATAGATAATTCCACAGTTCACAAACGTGTCAGCCAAAATGAACACATATTCTGAAATGTTGATCACATCTGCATGTAATCAGTAATTCAATGACTGTTTGTCACAATATTAAAAAGAAATAAGCCTCTTCAACATATAGTTTCTCCAGTCAGGTGCAACTCTCTTTCCCTTCCCCATGGTAGGAACCTTAATATTACCCTGCAACTGTTGTAATTTTGTAGTTTAAAATGACTTTTACACAAATGGAATATGGGGAAGAGAAACAAATAAAAAGAGGGCCAAACAATTTATCTTCTCCATGTTACAAGTGAGTTAACCCATTGCAGAGTGTGGGTCTACTGGGGATTAATGTGTGCTTGGAACCACTCAACCCCCCCCCCCCCAGCCATACATTAATCCCCAATAGACCCATGTTCTGTCATGGGTTAATCCTTACTTGGTAGTCAGGCTGGCAGGAAGCAGAGATTGATGAAACAAGCAACCTGAAGCAGGAGAAAGGCTGTAGCTTGCAGTTGCAGTATCTTATATGTGTAGTGTACAAACATACGAAATTGCCCGCAGATAAAGGCCTTATGGTCTGTCATGTCTGTTAAATTGTTCAGCTAGCAGCCCTTATACTGTAGCTGCCCCTTCCTCCCTCCCTCCCCCTTCCAGTGACTCTCCCCCTTACCCTGTCCAATCTCCTATTGAAGCAGCCCACTGTTCTACAGTATACCACTTCCTCTGTCAAGGTGTTCCACCCAGACACCACCCTCTCCGTAAAAAGGTGTCTCCTCATTTCCCTCCTGTATCTTCCCCCTCCCAATCTCAGATCGTGCTCTCAAGTGTCCCTTCCCCTCCTTAAATTGAAAAGCCCCTCCGTGCCCATCTTATTTATTCCCTTCATGTACTTGAAAGTTTCAATCATGTCCCCCCATCCCTCCTCTCCTCTCCTCCAAGGAGTCATGTTCAACTCCCTCAGCCTTCTCTTTTAGGGTAAATCCCCTAGCCCCAGGATAATTTTTGTTGCTCAGCACTGCACCCCCTCCAGTAACCTAATGTTCTTCTTTAGGTATGGTTGTCAGAACTGCATGCAATACTCCAGGTGTGGTCTAACCAGTGAGTGTCTTCTCAGAGATAGCACCAACAGCAGGATCAGAGAACCATGTAGGTGACTTGTTCTATAGCTCTGTGATCCCAACCCCCTCAGCTTGTATTTACATTACTTAACCAGACCTGGGGCAGGTGCAAACAATACTATTTTTGAATGGTGTAAATTTCAAATCAGTCAGCCAGGGTATGATTGGTTCCAGTTTCTTCCCTGAGTGTTAAGCATCCATCTCAGATTGCCAAGGATGTGTCACTGTCAGACACCAGGCACAGTTCCATGCAGAGTTCACATGATGCTACTTGTTGCTCTCAGGTCCTTTGTCCCAGCCACTGGGGGCTGTGGCATGCTAGAATATGAACTGTGCATATCACTGACTGCCCCCCTCCCCCCGCATGCACAATAACATCATAATGATGCTGGCTGCCTGCCATGTCCCCTGTGGTTAACACGATGGGATAGGATTCAACTTACAGAACTACAGCAGCATAATGCTGGTCAACTGGCCATGCTGCCAGTCTGGCCCCACTGCTAATGTAGGCCTTTCTGCAATTGTGGCCATTGCACTCCCCGGATATGGCCCTGATTCTATACTCACTTTGTATTAAGAATAAGTTGATGCAGAATTTGCATACAGTAAATATGCCAAATTCTGGCATTCCAGACACCAGCAGAGCAAGTCAGAAGGTACTTGGTTTCCATTCAGGTTGTCAGCACATTTATGTCATGGCATCTGGGCCAGCTTAAAACTGTGAGACAAAATGTGAGCTACTGGCAAGTCATGAAGGGAGGTGCCCTTACCTACACCCTAACACAGTGGTATATGGTCATGGGCATCCCTGAATAACCCTGCCAAGGCCCCCAACCTCTGCCTCACCTCAACATGACACATACAGCATGACACATACTAAGATAGCAACTACTGTTAGGTGTTATACCCAACAGCAAGGCATCCCCAGCACTAAGGTCAGCATCAAACACTGCACACCCACTAAAACAATTCACTGATGGTAACCCCTGGACTGAGGGGCATAAACAAAATTCATATTTATCCTTCTACTCTTATCTGGCAATACAAACCCTAACCCAGGGCTCTCAGAAATAGCGAGGCAGGTATGAATCATAAAGTGAAGCTAAAGATAGTATCACTCAATATAGGGAGCCTACTCCACAAACTCACTTTGTTAGAGGCCTGGGTTGTACTTATCCAACCAGACATAATCTCCCTAACAGAAATGTGGCTTCCTCCCAAAACTCCTGAAGCTGCCCTGACTCTTGGAGTTTTTAATTTATTTAGGGAAACCAGACAATCTAGATTGGAGAAGGGGGAACATGCCTCATCTACTTTAAAGATGAGCATCAGGGCTACAAAATGAAACTTGATAATCTCACTAGTGACTGCGAATGTCTTGCAGTCAAACTCCTTTTAGCGCAGGATCTCAAATCACTAGTTTAAGATCAACATGTATTACACCCAGCAAACACAAATCTGGTCTTGAATCATTCACTAGACATTTCAAGCAAGTCAGTCAAAACTGTAAGACCATAGTCATGGGTGACTTTAGTATTAATTGGGCTGCCAAAAGAAACATGACCCTCAGAGACCTTGTGGCTAACCTGTTCCTTGCATAAGTAGTCACTTACTAAACCAGAACCAACTATAAAACAGGAACCAAAACCTTAATTGACTAGATCATGGCTACATAACCTGAAAGCTGGGCCTGAAATCTGTACAATGTCTCTGTCCTGCCTGGCTCAATCTGTGACCAATTCCTCATTCAGTTTGTATGGACTGCTAAAACCCTAAAGCCATGTCCCTGTACTACAATCAGTAGGATCCTATGCAAAGACAGGGCTGAAATGTTTAAAGAGCATGTGGTACTGATTAAATGGAGCAGCCCAGATGTCATCCCAGATATCAACATTGCCCCTGACTACTTCTTAAACCAGGAAGGGTTGGCAGGGAGGGAAACTGACTGGACCTGGGTGGGTACAGCGCTGGCATCTGCCCCAGAGGTGTCATGAGCCACAAGCTTGTATGGGGGAAGCATTGACTGCAGAGTGACAGCTGCAAGTGGTGGAGGGAGAACCTTCTCCAAGCACCGAAGCAGTCCCCTGGCACCCAGCACCCCTGTGTTATGGCCGGTTGCCTCACATGTGCAGGTTTGTGGCTTGTGGCACCTCTGGGGCAGGTGCCGTGGCTGTTCCCATCTGTCACCAGGTCAGTCTCCCTCCCTGCCAACTCTCTCCAGACCACCATCCGATTGACTGTCTGTCCTTTTAACATACACCCTGGCCAGGTGTCACATCACCACACTGGTCTACCGCCATCTCCCTCATGCCCCCTAGGACACCCCCATGCTCCTTCTTGCCCCAGCCCTTTCCTGGCAGGTCCCCCTCAATCACCACTTTATCACACAGTGGCGCAGAGACCGTAGACCACCTCCAGGCTGGTCTAAGCAAAGCCTCTCAGTTGCATCCATGGCAGGGCTTGCAAAATTCCAAAAGAGGGTGTGGTGCAGCTCCACCATGGCACAAGCCCCCTTAAGACCTGGTACACCTCAATGTCAGTCACAAGGCTAGGGCAATGTCAATCTAGCACAATGGCTCCCCTTTTCGATGCAGACTGAGTTTGGAAATTGGAACTGATACATCTTTTGATGAAAGTTGCTACTTGTGTCAATTATGTTTGACACATGCATTTTGTGTCATACTGTACTTGGGGTTTTGAAAATTGAGCCCATATTGACTAAGCTGACTATGCGCCAATGGAGCTGCAGGACTTGTTTTGTTTATAGTTGATTATGTGTTATACCTCTTATTTTCTTTGATATGGAACCTTTGTAAATGAACATGTGTGCTCAAAGATAAGTTTCAAATGACTGACTGACTAACTTCACTAACTTAACTAATTAACTTGCTAAATAATGCAGCACCTTTTACAGGGAGCACAGAATGAGCATGTCCCAGTGGTTCACAAGCTATGTGACCTGCAGCAGCCAGTTAGTGATGCTGAAGAACAAGAACACCTTGCGCTGCACACGTCAGTGCCATTTTCTGCTCTCTCACAGGGGAAGCAGCTGGCTACAAGAAGTTCTGGTCAGAGCCGGTATAGCTGTGGAAAGCTTTTGGGATGCTTTTAGCAATTATTTCTAATAAATTTGCACAATGCAGATCTGTGAAGTGGCAGTTTCAATGTGGTCTTCCTTTTACACATTTTTACAATGTGTTTTCCAAGAATATGCCTGCTGATTGCTATATATTTAGTCTGGATAGTTCTCAGAAGAAATTATATATTATTTTCAGTGGGGCTCTACATCTACACAATATTATGCTGCACTGACTAAAATCAGAACACACTAAAAACAATATTTTACATCTATGTGCCGGATCAATGCATGAGCAGAAAGATGTGTTGCACAAAGAGGGTGGGCCAGTTGGTACTGATACAACATTCAAAGAGAATGTGCCACTGATTCAGGGTGGGCATATTGTGAAGCCTACCAGGATGAAGTGCAGCACTACTGAATTCTGCAGTAGACTTACTGCAGCAAACAATGACATTTCAAAGGGAGTTAATCCCTTTTGTCATGCAGTTAACCTGTGACACTGAACTTCATCCTGGCAGGATTCATCATTCCTGTTGAAAATGTGACCCTGGACAAGAGTCGCAGTGCAGGCGGCAGCCAAGTCAGGTGCATCCTGGGTGACCCCGACTGAATACCTTACAGGGGTAATGCGTGGCACCTACCAGTGTGCACTGCAGCCCCCATGAGCAATATTCAGCCCAGGAATGCAAATGAACTAATTGAGCATGCAGGGTGCAAAGGGGCCTTATGCATGCTCATTACAGCCCATTTGCATGTTGACATGGGGATGAATGCACTGGAGCAGCTCTCACCCCAAGCCCTGATCCTGTTCACTCTGATGTAGGACAGGCCCTGAAGTCTCTGGTGGTACAGTGGCACCCCCTCCCACCCATTCCACCAGCCCCGATCATACCAGAGTCCAGGCTCTATCGGTTCCATATTGTAGGGATCCCAATGCCATCCCTAATTGCATCTGAATGCACCCACAGTCTATGTCCATAGTATAGTGGCCCCCACTTCCCCTTAATGGTGCACAGACAGACCCCTCCCTGCCTCCCCAGCCCATCCCATTGTGACAACTGGCTCTGTAATGGGATTGTACCACTCTATCAGCAGGTGGCAGAGCACTTGCAGTATGATGCTGGAATGTGTTATATGTAGGCACGAGCTGTGTGTGGGCGATAACACCCAGTGGCCATACTCCTCAGGCACTCGCATGTGGATCCATCATCCCAGTGCCATTGCACTGTTCAGTGTGGGTGACAGCCAATGCTGTACCCACTCACACAGGTCCCAAAACAGGCATATTGCAGCTGATCTCCCATTCATTTGTACAATTGGGGAACCGCGGATGAACTGTCTATAGCCTGAAGCATACACTGCAAATGGCATTACAAGATACTGCACCCCAAGCCACCTGGGATACTTCCAAAGTCCAGAGAGTGGAATGTTACACAATTGAATGGGGAGAGTGTGGACTTGCAGTGGTGTATGACAGCAGGAAGATACAGCATTGACAAGGCATGCATTGGAGGTATGTAAATTCCCTCTTCAGTTTGCCAGGGATCTACACACAGCTGCGTATACTGGTGGATCCACATCTAGCATGGTGCCCCAATGCATGGTACAGATAGTTGTTTCATTCCAGAGTGCAGGCCCCCAGCCTGGGTTCAGTGCAGTCAATGGCTGGCCATGACAGGTTGTGGAGGGTAGTGCCAGTCTTTGCAACAGGTTGGGTATGGGGGAGCGAGGGTGTCTGTGTAAAGGGGTGTTGGATGGGAGTCCTCGAGACTATGGATATGGACCATGGTTTCCTCTGTTGCTGTCGGGTCTGGGGGGGGGAGGCCCTATACTATGGAGCTCTTTAGGGATGAGTTGGCTAGATTGGGGATGGAAAGGGGGAACCTTTAGTCTACCAGGGCTGCTGGGCTGCTGTGCACCTGGGTGCACATCTGCAGCCTGACTGCAGGATGGTGGTTGGCTGGGTTAGGCCAGCTATTCATGGCCTAACTGAGGGCCACGGTGCTCTTGACTGTGAGGGGCACATGCCCACTGAATAAGCTGCAGCATGGCATATGCATGGAATTGCCCCCTTGACTTGAACGGCATACCATTTGTGTGTGCCCTGGCCCATTCTCTTGTGGCCGGCGCATCCCACACGTTTGAATATCACTCTGTTGTGCATTATTGGAGTTGTGCGGTACATTTCTCTTTTCCACCCGGGATGCACTGCATATCTCCTTTAAATACATGGGCCCTGGACAAGATAGCCTGAATGCATTATAAAAATGGTAAAATCATGACCCCACTGAAAACAAGATATTGCATCTAATCTGGGACAGCCTGCATAAATACAGTGTGAAAATGTGTATATGAACATCACTGTGACAATAAAGTTTAGCATTTCCCCTGCCCTATCCAGGATACAAAATGTAGGATAAGAAATATGCAGTGCTCCCAGATCCAAATAACCATTACTCTGTAGGAAGCCCTCATTTTAGAAACATATATAGAATTTGATGGCAGATAAGGACTGCGTGGCCCACCTAGTCTCCAAATTTCCCTACCTAATGGATAAGCTGCAGATCCTAGTTAATCAACAGCCTACTTCCTCCTACCCCCCCACTAGAATTGTATTATGTCTGTCCTATGCATTCTTAAATTCTCCCACTATTTTTGACTCCACGTCCTCCTCAGGAAGGCTGTTCCATGCATCCACAACCCTCTCCATGAAAAAATACTTCCTCACATTACCTCTGAGCTGTCCCCCCACTATCTTCAAATTGTGCCCCCTTGTTCTTGCACATTTTTTTTTCTGAAAGATGCTACCCTCTTGGTTGATTCCCTTGAGGTACTTGAAAGTTTCTATCATGTCCCCACTCTCCCTCCTTTCCTCGAAGGTATACATATTAAGCTCCATTATTCTGTCTTTGTATGTCTTCTGATGCGGACCCTGCAGCATTTTTTTGCCCTCCTCTGGACAGCCTCCACCCTGTCTATGTCTTTGCGGAGATGGGATCTTCAGAACTGCATGCAGTACTCCAGATGGGGTCTCACCAACTGTCTGTACAGAGGGATAAAAACTTCCTGTTTTCTACTATTAATGCCTCTCTGTATGTATCCCAGTATCCCCCCAGCCCTCGTACTGCCTTCTCACATTGGTTGCCCACCTTTAGGTCAAGGTATGGCACTAATATTTCTATATTCTTGTCACTAGAGGAAAAAGTGGTGCTAGTGAGAGGTATATCAGCCTACAGTTTTATAAAAGTAAGCCAGTAATATGACCACCAAAGCAGCTTGTAGTGGAGGAGACAGAGTGCTAGTGAGGAAGACATGGATGGAACTCTGCAGTCAGGGTGCATGAGCATGAAGAGATAAAGGAGTGGGAAACAGAAGTATATGAGGAGGAGACAGCAAAGAGCATGGGAAAGCCAAGGAATCAAGCAAAATCAAGATGGAGTGACATGAGAAAGAGGAAGTGATCAAAGACAAGGAGGAGAAGAAGAAGAAGAAAAAGAAGCAGGAGGAGAGGTAGATGGATGAAACACATAAATGGATACTAAGTCTGAAGTACTACAGTATTCAACATTACTGCTCTATGCAGGTGAACAAGCTTAAGGGATCTGTAATATATTTGAATTTTCTGGGTTTGAACGGGACAAGACTGAAGCTCAGAAAAAATTTGAATACTACTGCACACCAAGAAAATATTTAACAATTGAGTGACACACTCTGAACTGAAAACAGAAACCATAAAAAAACTTTTGACCAGTCCCTTACAGAACTCAAGATCCTGGACAAAACTATATGCCTGGTGAACTGCTAGATGGCATTATAAAAGACAGGGTTGTGGCAGAAAAAGGAGAGGTGCTACTGGAGATGGGCTTCAATTTGATGGATATAGGCAGGAGCCTCCAGACCATGGTATCAGCTAGAAGCAAGGTAACCTAAAATCTCTGCAAGGGGTGTTCCTCAGGCAACTAGTCAGGTAGCCCATTCATGATGGGGCACAACTGTACCTGAAGATCACAAACAGGGGTAGTGTTGCAGACATCAAGGTGGGAGGCCACCTGGGGACAAGTGATTATTGTGCAATGTGGTTCTAATATAAGGATGGCTGTGGAAGTAAAAATTACAAGAATAAGGGTCCTGGACCACAAGAGGGGGATTTAAAAAAATGGGTGAGTGCCTCATAAATGACATAGCAGGGGGAGGGACTAAGTAGGGTGGAGGAACAGTGGGTCAAGTTAAGGGATGGTATACTAAAGGCAACAAACTTCTGCCCCAAAAAAGTGAGCAAAAACAGGAGGAAAGCGAGACCACTATGATTCTCAATGGAAGAGGCTGACAAGGTAAAGGCTAAAAGGACAGCATTCAGGAAGTACAAATAGACACAGAGGGAAGAGGATATGGAGGTGTACCAGGAGAAAGAGAGTGGAAACAGGAAACAGTGAGGAGCACAAAGGCACAAACTAGAGAAAGGGTAGCAAAAGGGGTAACTAAAGAGGACAAGACCTCTTTCAGGTACAAAAGACCACCTTCTCTCACTAACCACCTCACCAGGAGAATAAATTGAGGTGATTGACAAACTGAGGTACCTAGGGGTCTACATTGACCAAGAGTTCATTTTTAAAGCTCACATAGATTACATAACCAAGTCTATACACCAGACAATTGGTCTACTATATCGCCTGAGTACTGTGTCTTAAGCCCCACTCTGCTATATGGTGCCCCTATATTTCAGTTCCTCAAGAGATCAGAGACTAAAAGGCCCAACGTATTGTACAACAAAATTAGCCACTTCGCAGCCAGGTTACCCCACACCCCCACCCCTTAGAAGCATCACTGCAAGGTCCTCTCCTCCCTGAATTAGCCCACCATGGAGGGGAGGATGATGTACCCCCTAGTATGCCTTGCATTCAAGCTCATCAACATTTTTACACCACCAGACCATACTGATGTATTAGTTCCTAAACCAGAAAGATGCCTTCTTCAAGGCTCCAGTTATAACTTGCTTCAAGTACCCATTGTTAGAATACATAGAGGTAAAAAGTCTTATGGTTACTCAGCCCAATCTCACTAGAAATTACTTTCTGCTGAGCTGCAAAACTCTTTCTCTCTCAGGGGTTTTAAAAAAGGGTTAAAAACATTTCTACTAGGAAGCTATCACTGTTCCTGCCATTGTTGATTGATGGCATTGCCCCTATTTTGCTGGTAATGCTCCTACCTCTTTCCTTACACTATAATGTTCATCTGTGCTTTATTCAATGCTGCACTGTGTACTGATATCTTGTGATTATGTTCCTCCAGTAACACATACTCTCATGCATGTTTAGTGTCTCTGTATTTAGTTTTGTTAGTTTATCAAAAATCATTTAATCTACTGTACTCATTATTCTCATTCACTAACTGTATATCTGCCTGTAATTAATCCAGTATCTTCAGATTCATTGTATTCATTGTACCTGTTCACTGTCTGAATATCTGCCTGTAATTAACTCCAGGTCACCCCTGAAAAAGTACCTCTGGTTCCAATGGGCCCACCTGGTCACCAACATTCAGTCAATCAATCAATCATTCAATTAATCAGTAACTAAATAAGTGAGAAGAGGAAGACAAGAGGAGGAATTGTGAGGTTGAGAAGGGCAGGGGGGACTTTGCAGAGAAGGATCAAGAAAAAGCCAATATCCTAAACAGATACTTCTGTTCAGTCTTCACAGTGGAAGGGGAAGGGGATGGACCACATAAAAGCAGCAGGAACCCTGCGGGGGAGGGATTTAGACACAAGTCCATTTACGGAGGAGAAAGTGCTAAAAGGACTTACAAATCTGAAAGTGGACAATGGTATGGCACCAGATGGGATACAACTAAGGGTGTTGAGGGAGATAAGGGAGATACTGCCTGCACTTCTGATAGCCCTATTCAACAAGTCTCCGGAAACAGGAAACATTCCTGAGGACTGGAAGAGTGAAAATGTAGTCCCGCTTCATAAAAACAGGAGCAGGAAAGTGGCTGGCAACTATTGGCAGGTCAGTCTGACATCAGTCATGTGGAAGTAAATGGGCACACCTTTGAATGAAAGGATTGTGGAGTATCTTGAATCTACTGGGACAGAAGAACTGAAGCAGCGTGGGTTCATGGGGGGGGTCATGTCAGGTGAACCTGATAGATTTCTTCAACTGAGTACCAGAGAAATAGATCAGAGTGGAGCAATGGATGTGGCCTAGTTAAACTTCAGCAAGGCCTATGACACTGTGCCACATAGGTGGATCATATGGAAACTAGACAGTTTGGAGGGGGGTCCTAAGATGGCAATAGGGGTGTGGAATTGGTGGATGAATAGGTGACAGTGGGTGGTGGTAAACTGAACTCACAAAAGGGAGGGGGAAGGGACCAGTGGGTTATCTCAGGGCTCAGTGCCGGAACTAGTTGTCTTTTATTTCTTTATAAATGACATTAAAGAAGAGCTGAAAGAGAAAGTACACCTCTTTGCAGATGCATGAAATCTGCAATAGGGTGGTCACTCCAGGAAGTTACAGAAATTTTGCAGAGATCTGAGAAAATTGGAGGAGTGATCAAAGGTATGCCAGATGGGTCAAAATGTTGAAAAGTGCAAAATCATGGCCGTCCTGTTGGCGTAGGGGTAGGATTTCTGCCTGTGTCCCCGGTGACCCAGATTTGAATCCGGACTTGGGCCATTGGAGGGCAGGCCAGGGTAGAGGATTGTGCATCCCATGGACTGCTCTCCTCCGCTGGGGGGAAGGGTGTGTGAGCAAGTGCCCAGCGCAAAAGTGCAGACCCATGGCAGAGGCTGGGGATCCGATGTGACTGGCATCAGATATGAGGGGATTAGCATCCACAAAAAATGCTGCCTGTCCCAGGGATGATGCTGTCTCCTGGTACTGTGGGCCCCCAAGTACCTGACCTCGACTGAGACCATGTTCCACTGGATGGCCCACCACCTTGGCCCCACCTGGGTGGGTAAGCCTAGGGAGCCCTGCCATTCATGATGGTGTGGCTGGTAACCTGGACCTGTCTCCATGGGCTGGGGTTGGCTCAGTGGCTCCACCTTGGGGGGTAAACCAGGGCAAATGGGAGATTGGTTATGGGGAGCCAGTATGCCTGGGCTGGTAAAATGGCACAGGCAGTAAAAATTTAAAAGGAAAAAAAAAGTAAAGTGAAAAATCATGCACTTACATCACAGAAACCCAGGGGCAAAGTATAAAATGATGAAGAGATATTGACAGCCACCTAACAGGAAAGTGACCTAAAAGTAATCATATCTGATTGCCTCAAAGTGACAAGGCTTTGTGACAAAGCAGTACATTAGGTCAGTGGGATACTGGGTTGCAAAGGGAGGGGTATCACATGAGGAAGGAAGGAGGGAGGTGGTGTTGCCATATACAGATCATTGGTGAGACCTTACTGTGTCCAGTTCTGGAGACCACATCTCAAAAAGAACATAGGCAGGATGGAGGCTGGCCAGATGATGACAACTAAAATGATACAGGGGAACATCGGAAACCCTATGAGAAGAGACTAAAGGATCTCAATATGTACACCCTGGAAGAGACGGGAGAGGGGAGACATGATAGAGACCTATAAATATCTCACAGAGGTAAACAAGATACAGGAGTGGAGTATTGATTAGAGAGCAGTATAGCATTGTGGTTAAGAGCACTGAGCAACAAAAGTGGAGAACTGTATTTGAATCCCACAGTCACCTCTTGCATACTGTGCAACCATGAGCAAGTCATGTAACTTTCCTGTGCTCCCAGGACACACCTGAAAACAATTCTTAGCTTAATGTGTATGCTCTGACCAAAGATTGTAAAAGGGAAAAAAAAATCAGAGGAGAAGGTGCACAGGAACAAGGGAACATGCAGTAAAGTTGGAAGCAATGAATGTAAGGCAGTACTTCTTTGGTGCAAATGTGGTGGATGTCTGGAATACTCTTGCACCAGGGGTAGGGGGAATGAAAACAAGAATACATAGAAAAGGCACAAGGAAATCTAATTTGGGAAAGTAGGGGTAGCAGATAGCCAGAAATCAGGTTGGGTCATCAGTGACAGTATAGGCAGTGACAAATGGACAGAACAGGTTGGCCAAGGATTCCTTATCTGCCAATAATTCTATGCTTTTATGTTTCTACAGCAGAGTGTAAGTTCTTCATCCCAACAGGCTCCTAATCAGTAGTCAGACTCCAAGACTGTCTGAATTTAGAACTTACAAAGTTGATATGGAGTACTGATGAGCAATCAGATATAACTAGAGAATTTTGGAAATGTTTTTGAGGACATTATGTTTCTCAGAAGACCACATCACATCAGAATCAAGCCACATACTACACCAGTGATGCATCTGCATGTGAAAATACTCATAATACTAAGGGACAAGCTTCATGAAGAGCTGGATAGAGTGGATGAACTAGAGGTAATTGAGAAAGTGGACAAACCCATGAAATGGTGAAACTCTATTGCAAATGTCAAAAACCAAATGGGAAATTTAGAATATGTCTTAATTAGTGGTGTGCAAAGTCCGCAAACTTTTGCTCCACAAAATATTTTGAGAATTGTGCTCAATTTGCAAAGTACAATTTGTGAAATTCATCACTTTGCAGAGCACCTGATTGAATGCAAAGTGTGGAATTTCCACACTCCACACACAAACTTTGGCTGCAGTGTAAAAAAAAAAAATATAAATCCCTGGTTTCTAGAGGTCCCCCTCCCCCAGCCGCCAGCCAGAATGTTAAAAAAAAATTAATATATCTAATTAAATCCCTGGTGTCTACTAATTCCCCTTCCCCCGCCAATTGCTGGCCAGTCAGCCACAATGTAAAAATATATCCACATATTTTTTAAAATTAAATATCTGGTATCTAGTGCCCCCCCCCGCTGATCACCAGCCACAGTTGTAATCATTAATATCACCACCCACACTCCCCCCAAAGATCACAGGCCAGTCGGCCACAACATAAATATATACATATATATATGTACACATTTTTTTTTAATTAAATCCCTGGTGTGTAGTGGACCCTCCATCCTGTCAGGGAGTGCTCCACCACATCACTCCACTCCCCCCATCCTGACCCCATGTGAGCCACCAGCACAGCCCTCCAATTGCCTCCACAGCTGGCAGCCCAACTGAGTTCTCTCAATGAATGAGTGTGTACACACTCATTCATTGAGATAGCTCAGTCAGGCTGTTGGCCATGGAGGGCTGTGCTGGTGACCACTTGGGTTATGGATGGGAGTGGTGTGTAGTGTGGCATCCATAAACAAGGTGGGGTCCACTATACACCAGGATTCAATAAAAAATTATATATATATATATATACACATATATATATATTTTTTACATTGTGGCTGACTGTCGGCGTCGGCGGGGTTTGTGGGGGTGATATTAATTATTAAATTGTGTCTGGGATTATGGGGTGGGAGTCCACTCAGACACCAGGGATTTAATTAAAAAAATTTATTTTTTTACATTGTGTCCAATTGGTTGGTGATGGCCGGAGTGTGGGGTGATAGTAATGTTTACAACTGTGGCTAGCTATTGGTGGATGTGTGGGGAAACCACTAGACAGCTGGCATTTAATAAAAAATATATAGATATAGTTTTAGATTGTGTTTGACTGGTTGGTGATCAGCGGGGGGGGGTTGAAATGAATGATTACAACTGTGGCTGGCAATTGGCAGGGGTGGAGTGGGGGACCCAATAGACAGCAGGCATTTAATTTAAAAATATATATCTATTTTTACACTGTGATCTACTGGCCAGCAATCAATGGGAGTGTGTGGGGGGGTGATAATTATTACAACAGTGGCCGGTGATTGGCAAGCAGTGGGGGGACCGCTAGGCACCAGGCATTTAATTTAAAAAAATATATAGATATATTTTTACATTGTGACCAACTGGCCAGCAACTGGTAGTGGAGGGACCACTAGACACCAGAGATTTGTGGGATTTGACATATGTAGTTAAGTTTGACAAAGTGAAGTTACAAATGATGAATTGGCATGTATTCTGAGTTGTGGAGGTGAATTTGGCAACTTCGCTGTATCTCCAGTCTTAACTCCAAAGATATACATAAATATATATGTAGAGCATATTTTCATATCACCACTGTTGAAGAAATTGTCTGCAAATTATCAGGGGCAACACATTTTAGCACACCAGATATCAGGTCTGGATACTGGCAAATACCTCTCCCAGCGGAAGCATTTTATTAATCCTTGCTGTGTTGTGGACTGATATATATATATCCAGATTTCTTATACATTCTAATTCTGTCAGCAGACTAAGGGTTAAACCAGATGCAAAATAGTGTGGCAGTAGCATACACATCCAAAATCAGAATTGAAGCAAATGTGAAGTATGCACATACGAACAAGCAAACATAAAATATTGCCAGTAGAAACAGGCCTCATGGTCTATCGAGTCTGCTCAAGTGTGCAGCTAGCACCTCATCTCACAGCTGCCCCTCCTGCTGCACAAACTGAGAAGGTAACCCTGATGATAGTATTTGGATGTCAAAGATCTCTCCAGTTCATGTATGGCAAAGAAACCGAAATTAAAACAGACCATAATCCTTTTTTTTTTATTGAATATACTATATTAAGGAAATATTTACAAGATCACAAGCCTCTTGTTGCAGTCTTCAACAAACCACTAAGCTGTACCAACCCCAAATCCAAACACTTCTACTAAAATTACAGCCATACCAATTCAGGTTCTCATACAGACCTGGCAAGGAGATGTATGCAGTGGATACTCTATCAAGCAGGGACCAAATGGTGGAGAAAATTGAAGCACAGATACATTTCAGCAAAGACAGTCTCTCTTACAGTAAAGCAAAACTAGCTGAATTCAAGAAGAAATTGCCAAAGTGATAAATTTGCAACCATAAGGTCAATGAGACAACAAGGATGTCAAAGACAAAAGAGAAGTTCCCATGAAATCAGAAGAATGTTGGAATCATTTTGATGAGTTGGGAGAAATGGATGGAATGATATTACAAGGAGAAGAATAACAATTCCTCAGAATATGAGACAAGTAATGCTGGAGAGTCTTCACCTTTGGCTTCTGGGTATTGAACAATACATGCAATGGACATAAGGTGATATTCTGGCCAGCTATGGCAATGCAGATAGAACAGGTAAAAATCAATTGTGAAGTCTTTCAAAGGTGTATGTTTTCACAACAAAAGAAAACACTTTCAGTATGACACAAGAAACACCTGACAGTCCATAGCAATATATGGAAGCAAATATCTTTCACAGGAATGAGAATGAACATTTGATTTTAATGGATAGCTATCCCCAATTCTTTGAAATTGCCAGAATGCACAAAAAACAGTATTGTAGTCACCCATACCAAATGCATGCTGGCCAAACATGGCATGCCAAATAAATTAAAGATGGGCAGTGGTCACCAGTTTAGTAGTCATGGATTTCACAAATTCATGAAATCTTGGGAAATAGGCATATCACTGTATTACCCAAGTACTCACATGTAAAAGGCTTGCAGAAGAGATGGTGCAAACAGCAAAGCATCTACTGTAAAAGTCATGAGATGAAGGAAGCAATCCATAAATCAGCCTTCTGAAAAACAAAACACACCAGTTCAATGCTGCCGATCCCCAGCTTAAATGCTAATGGACAGCAGGATAAATTGCAGACTATCATCCATTGAAAAATTACTGATGCCAAAGATGCATACACTGAGGGTGGAGATAAATAAAATAGATAACATGCAGCTGACAGTCACAAAAACTGCATTATGACAAGCACAATAACTTTCTGAACTAGTTGTTTAAGAACAATACACATAGAGGATCATACCAAAAAATGTTTAAACCCAGCAGTAGTCAACAGACCGGCAGTAGTCAACAGACCGGCAAATACACCTAGGTTATACTGGGTCAAGATAGGGGAAACTCACTTAGACAAAAGCATGACAAAAGAAACAATAACAAGACTGACAGAAAATATGATGGGTGATGGGGGTACAGCCTCAAGGAAAATGGAAATCGAACAAAACCTAATGGAACTCGAGTAAGAGCAGAACAAGGTTGGCAAGGAGCCTGATAATGCTCCACAAAACATTATCCAGTACAAAACATCTAGAGAAAGGATAGTGCAAAGGCCCACAAAATAGGAGGGTTTTGTGACTTTATGAACACTGCCAGATGCACTTGCATTCAAGGTACAAAATAATCCCCTCATGTGTAAGGATGTTTTGATTGTCCACCCAAGCCCCAAGGTATACCATTCTATAGATCCTACAGAAATGGAATGGTTACTAGGTATTTAGATTTAATACCTTGTCATGTTACTTGTACCAGACTGAGAGTAAGAATGCCATGTACAAACAAGGGGAAGATGTAATGATATCTGGACGTCGCTACACTATTACTAGCCACTAGATGACAGCATTATATATTTTCCAGTTTATCTCTAATGACTTAGCCAATGCAGCTTGTTTGGGCTTTGTTCAATTATAGGAATTAGAGGTGGAGGTCAGAATAAATATGATTGCCTGGAAGTAGCTGGGTAGGTGTGTCTGTTTTTAGTTACTTAATGTACAATCAATTACAGATCCCAGCTTTTAAAAGCTATTGCATGAACTGAAGCTAAAATACCGCATTGCCAGCCAGGATTCAAAGCAGCACATTGCAGTACTGCTTTGGTGTAACCACAGGGTGATGCAGTATGCTGCAAAAACTGTGTAATTCAATGGCAATTTAATCCATTTTGCCATGCAGTATTTTGTAACATGCTATTTACTTCAATGTACAGAACTGCATCATGACTGACATCACTGTATAACATTCCATAATGCTTCATTTTTTCTATGCATGTTCTCCCTAGTATGTAGAAGTCAGTATGCACACAGATTGTAACACTTCTAAATACTTCTATAAATGGGGGCAGCTGCTGATATTGAATTCAGACGCTGTAATTGGGCAGACAAGATAGAACATTGGGCCTAATCTGCTGGTGGCTATGTATGTATGTATGCATAAAGCAATCAAAATGGGTCCTCTGCATTTTACTAATGATATCAAGAGAAATACAATAATGCAAACCTATGTATACTAAGTCTCCCTGTCCACTGGATTGTGTCCGCATCAAGCAGCACCACCACCACTATTCCATCCCAACTCTCACCTCCACCACCACCACCATCCCCTACATGACAAATACTGAAGCAGACAGCCTTATAGAGGCATACCTATAGAGAAACTGCCTTACTTAATAGGTTGGTCATGGAGGGGAAAAACAGTGAATAAAACATTCCGGTATTCATCATGCCCCGATGGATATCTGATACACCCTCACAATCTGACTTGGGAATGTTCACGATGACAGTGGGAGTAAGAGGCTAAAGGTCATGAATGATGGGAAGTTGTGCCATTAGCCTTGTTTTGCAAATACATTGAATTTGGTGATGAGTTATGTGCCTGACAAACACGCACATCCAGAAGAAATACATGATACTATATGGACATTACTCAATATTTCAATCAATCCCACAAATGCACTGGGAACCTCTGCCGGTACCAGCAGAAGCACAATGTTTAACAGCATTGCTTAGTTAAAGGTGTGTAAAGAAGGTGGAACACTGTCTTTTATATGGTGGACAGACTGCCTGAAAAGTAAGCTGTGTTTCTGTGTTATGTCATTTGATAATGTGGCCTGTAAGAAAAATTTGTCCCAGGAGCAGTGGTGTGTGCAGCAAAAGCTTGTTCCACTTTTGAGCCTTATAATCAGGCCCCTAAAATGTCAATGCTGAATCAGCAACCTTTAGCACAGTCCTTCTCTTGGTGAATCTTCTTGAATCACACACACACACATACACACACACACACACACACACACACACACACTTAAGATCTACTATAGCAATCCTGGAAAGCAAGGCTAATCTCAATGGCTTTGGCACTTGTGGTGCTGAGAGTGACATTGTTGATGATGGTGGTAGTGAAGGTCATGGCGACACCTCTAGTTAATTTGAGTCATCTCTGCATCAGAACAGGCATGATTCAATACCTATTAAGAAGGCGGCAGTGATGTTTCTAACAGAAATTAAATACGTATTAGACAGGGCACACAATTCAGCAAGGCAACACATCTTACTTGATATAAAGATATTTGCTTTCCACCTGGGCACATCAATTTATCAAGCAGAAACTGTTTTAGATATTAAAAATAGATAAGCACAGACAAAAAGAGACAACAGAAGAAACAACCAAGAATTAATTTTCTCCTGTTCATACCAATTTTCCTACTCAGTAGACATTGCATGCTTCAACTTCAAGGCATCGGTATGACATTGAAGATGAACCAGATAGTGATGATCCTGAAACATTTAAGGACATTAACAAGCTTTTTGATACTGGCTGCCCACACTACCCACATGTTTTGGAGCAAGGTGGTAGACAACAGATGAAATGATGGAGGCTTATCTAGCAGGGACACAATCAAGCTAAAGTAGTGGTCCCATCAAATCCTGGTGAGATAGAAAAGTCATTCTGCCTGGACTGGCAAAACTGAGTTGGTATTTTCTCTGATGCCCCATGATTTTGGTTGTTTTAAAGAGATGTTGCATGCACTTGGTGATATTGCCTCATCCCATTGCTCCAGGCTAGATCATGAAAATATTGAATTCTTAGCCTTTCTTAAACTCAGTGTATCACCCCATCTGTAGTCTGTTTTACCTTATGCCAGTTACTGTACTCAGAGCCAAATGGGTTTGACTGAACTGAAGAATCTGAACAGAATTTTCAGGCCCTACATTGAAGCCAAACCAAAGTTGTCTCTTGGTCACTTCTCTCACTTTTACCTTACATTACATTTCTGTATATGCTGCTGTTGGAGAACAACGCTCAGGGTAAGGGTGCAGAGAGGGGGGTCCTTGGCTGGTGGGTGGGTAGGGGGGTTATTGTTCAGTTTTGGGGGGTGTGGGGAACCTATTTTTCTTTGTATGTAACACATGAAAAGGGGGCACACACCAGGGTGGTCAGATTACAAGCCTCTTTTCAGCTCAAATAAAACAAAAACTCTTCTCAAGATTTCTATCAGATCTTTAGCTTGATTTATTTGATAATACAAAACATACAGACCTGTTCCAGTCTCCAGTCCTGACACAGTCAGTCACCTTAGGAAGCCTGTGTGACGAAGTGCTAGGTTTTTTTTTGAGGGGGAAAGACAGGAAGTACAGACTTGGAAAAAGCACCAGTCCTGAACAAATATTTTTGTTCAGTTTTCACAGAAGAGAGGGAAGGTGAGGGACCACAATTTAGTGGCAGGAGCAATAAGGGCCGGGAGGTGGACACTAGTCCATTCACTAAGGAGAGAGTTCTAAGGGAACTCCCAAAACTGAAAGTGGACAAAGCAATGGGACCAGATGGGATACATCCTAGAATATTAAAGGTGCTTAGGGAGGCGCTGGCAGCACCACTGGCAGTCCTGTTCAATATGTGGTTAGAAACAGGAGTGGTTGCAAAAGACTGCAGGAGAGCGGATGTAGCCCGTCTACACAAAAGTGGGAGCAGAGAGGAGGCTGGAAACTTTAGACCAGTCAGCCTGACCTTGGTGGTGGGGAAAATAATGGAATCACTGCTAAAAGAGAGGATTGTGGAACATCTTGAATCCAGCAGTGCACAGGATCTGAGGCATCATGGATTCAGAGCAGGAAGGTCATGTCAAAGAAATCTGATAGATTTCTTTGACTGGATGACTAGGGAAGTGGAGCAGGGGGAGAGGTGGATATGGCCTATCTGGATTTCAGCAAGGCCTTCAACACCGTTCCACATAAAAGGGTTGTAAGTAACTTAGGCAGCCTGGGAATTGGGCAAAAGTGGTAAACTGGTTGAGGAATAGAACACTGAGGGTGGTGGTAAATGGATCCTGTTCTGAGAAAAGGAGGGTAACCAGCGGGTGCCACAGGGGTCAGTTCTTGGGCCAGTCCTATTCAATGTCTTCATAAGTGACATTGCAGAGGGTCTGGAAGGAAAGGTATGCTTATTTGAAGATGATACTGAGATCTGCAATAGAGTAGCGCTCCATGAGGGGTGGAAAAAATGACAAGGGACCTTGAGGAATAGTAAAGAGTGTGGTAGATAAGATTCAATACAAAACAGTTCAAAATTATGCATTTGGGGCACAGGAACCCTAGGGAGGCTTATATGATTGTGGGAGAGATACTGACAGCAACCAAACAGGAGAGGGACATGGGGTAATCATATCCGATGACCTAAAGATGGTCAGGCAATGTGCCAAGGCTGTGGGGAAAGCCAGTGGGGTACTGGTGTGCATACAGTAGGGAGAGGTATCACCAGCAGAAGAAAGGAGGTGGTGATGCCTCTATATAAACAATTAGTGAGCCCTCATCTGGAATATTTTGTCTAGTTGTTGAGGCCACATCTATGTAAAGACATAGACAGGGTGGAAGCAGTTCAGAGAAGGGCAATAAAAATGGTGCAAGGTCTGCACCAAATGTCATATGAAGAGAGACTGGAGGACCTCAATGTGTACACCCTGGAGAAGAGGAGATGGGGGGGGGTTATGATAAAGACCTGCAAATATCTTAAGGGCATAAATAAGATACAGGAGGGTAGCATCTTTCAGAAAAAGAGATGTTCAAGAACAAGAAGTCATGACATGAGGCTGGAATGGGGTAGACTAAGGGGTAATGTGAGGAAGTATTTCTTCACATAAATGGGGCGAATGCATGGAACAGCGTCCCAGAAGGGGTGATGGTGACAGATTCGGTACAGAAATTAAAAAATGCATGGGATTTGCATAGGGGTATCCTAGCAATAGGTAGGAGAACAATGCCAGAGATCAAGTAGGATCTTTGTTTTTTTGCAGCAGGTAGGGAAAATGAGCAGACTAGGTGGGCTTGATGGTTCTTATCTGCTATCAAATTCTACGTATGTTTGTATCTATGTAGCATATTGTAATCAGGGATGAATGCAAAAACCTCAGAACCTTAGATCAGATGGATTCATAACTAATGAGGGTATCATACCTCAATAAACCCATCTAAGCCCCACTAGCTGACAAAGGTCCAGAGGTCATGACACTCCTCTGTTTGTATGTAACATTCTGACCATACCTAACCTTTGCAAGGACCACATAACAGCAGCTATCTCACCACCTTTTTTCTGTTAACTGGAGTAAACATCTGGTCCTTTTCCTTTGACTGCTAGCACTCCACACAGGACCTGCAGAACTTTTTCACATGCCTGAAAATTCCAGGCCAATAGCTGTGAGTTACTAGGCAGGCTATGGTTTAAAGCCGCCTCAAGTGCTCTCTATTAGGGCCAATATGCACAACTGCCAATACTTTCTGCCAGAGTGGTTTGGATACCACCATCTGCTCCTCCATGCATCTAGTTTGAGGGTTAAAATGCCTCCAAAGCAGCTCATTGCCTTTTGTTATATAGTATGGCTTAGTGTAATATAGTTCATCCTTACTAGAGATCTCACACACTCTCTCTTTATCAGAGTTTAACACACTGGGTTTTTCAGTGATACGTATCATAGGTGAACAATTATTAGAATCCACAGCCAAAACAGTCTTAAAAGTCCCTTCAGCCTTTGCTAGGCCCTCCTGTTCAGCATCAGTAAGGTGGTTAACAGTACTTACAGATGTAGGTATCAGCTTTTCCTCACATCCACATGAAACTGCTGAGCTGTCCTCTTCAGCTGTCCCACCCTGATAACCATAACAATCCAACACTATGGTTTCTTTTTGGACATCCCTTTCCTCTAACATAACTTTGATGCTTCTCACAACAGTCGCCTTCATAGCCTTCATAGCCTTCATCTCTTGGACACTATAGTCCTGCTTAGTAGTGCTTTCTGGAACTCTCAGCCCTCTGCTGGAACAACCTCTGTTTTTTCTCTCTGAACTTCCTCTGACATTCTCCAAACCGTCTGCTCCAGATGCATAATCCTCACCAAAACACCCTGTATGGTCTATTCCATTACCATAAATTGTGCTTCTAACCAATCACAGATCTTGGTCAATTCTAGTACTGCTGCCGATGATGCCCTCAGCATCTGTTTATCTGTCATTGTCACTGTCTCTTCTGTGTTGCTTAACATCTCTGTGGCATCTATTTTGTCCTTTCTGCTCTGCTATCTTTTCCTTATGTCTGTGGCCTCTCCCTTGTTTGGGGAATATCTCACTTTCTGAGCATTTGTGTCTTAGACACTGGTGAGATATTTTATTTAGTTATTTATTTATTTAGTTTTTTGTTGACTGGGTAAGTGCACTAGCCATAAAATGACTATTTTCAGGCGCAACCTGAGAGAGTACAGCACATATCATCATACAACACTCCAACAGTACATGGCATAACAAGTATCGTAAGTGATAAATAAACCTAATTTTCATAAACAGGAATAAGCAAATCATGACAAAGAGAAATTACATAAACATGACTAACCTAGCAAATATAATCATACAACAGTCTAAGAGTACATGACATAACAAGTGCAGTCAGTGATGAACAAACCTAAGTTACATAAGCAGGAGTAAGCAAAACATGATAAAGAGAAATTACATAAACATGACTAACCTAAACAATGTAGGGCAGCAGAGTTAGATACATATGCTAGTCAAATAAACAGTGTTATGAAAAAGACTGAGACCAGGATAAGCATGCGAGAGCTAGGGTTAAGAAGGAATGTCATAGAAGATGAATCAAGAAGAAACTGAGGATTTGGAGGCCTACTTAATATACCAGAGAGGCACTATGGACATAACCCACCTAGAAATTTAGCAAGGCAGTTATACATTTAGCAAAAACATTAGACACAGTCTTGCTAAGAGGTTTGTGGGTAGAGAAGAGAAAGGGAAGCAGAGGGGAAGGGAGAGAAATGGAGTGAAAAGTAGAAGAAGTGATTTAAATAATAAGAGTAATAGGATAGGAAAGAAATAAGGAGAAGTGATTAGAAAGATGGGAGGAGTAAAGCAATATCGAGTAGTAGTAGGACAAGTAATGATGAGTAATAGGAGAGAGAGATAAGGAGAGGTGATTATAAAGATGGGAGGAGTATCCCACTTCTAAAACCATATGTGTGAGGGCTGGTTGGAGTGAAGACACAGAAGGTGAGAAATGGTATTTTGTAATGCCCCATAGGGCACTGCACGTTATTAAATTAGGACATAGACACCGGACAAAGTAATAAACAGTTCAAACTGTGCAAATCTGGAATTTTTGTATTGCTTATACTGATTGACTAGTCCAGATGATCATGGGCTACTATAAAAACTTAACTTTACAGGCTGTCTTCTCCCACTCAGCCAGTAGGCTCACAAAGACATAACCAGTAACTGAGGGTAGTCCTACCTGCACCTGATGCTCTGCAGACCATACTTTAAGTAGACCAAACACCTCTCCAGCAACTCAACTCAGCTTTGGTCCAAATCATCCCAGCCTTGGCTAGCACCTGCACTGGCCAGCAGCCAGTTTTCACTCCTGCAGAGGACTGCTCCCTCCACAGTGCAAATCTCATCTGATCTAATCTTTCATCTGCCAGACTGTGCTGAGCCAATTCTTTTTATAGGACTGGAGAGCAAGTGATCTGTCAATCAAACCTTAACTTTTAGTTACATGTTTGTAACAATTTTAAACATGGCTGTTTCATACAGAAAAGTAAACAAAACATGAAAAACAACATTCTATTTAGCTGAGAGAGTTACCTGAACTATCTGAGTTGTTATTCTTGAAGTGAATGTCTGCTATCATTCAACTTGTCATCTGGACTTGTATTATATGTGAGTTTTTATCCAAGTTTGAAGCACTGTGTGGCACCTTCACTAAATGTGTACACTGCTTTGGAATATTAAAACTACAGTGCAGTGTATCATTTGGAGCATTTGGAAGTTTTCATGGACTCCAAGCTTTTTCATGTGCCAGTCCCACATTTTTGCATATGATATAGCAATATGTGCAGTTTGGGCTTAAATAAACATTTCATTTAGCATCAGGAAAATACAGATAAGATCAGCAATGTGAAACAAAAGGCATTGTTAATGCATTGTTTGTAGCAGTTTGTAAAATATGTTTTATACATTTTGTCCAACGAGAAGAGCTTCATGCTTTCTGATATGTTAATTATGCACCATACGCTAATGCATGAAAATAACATTAAAATGCCATTAAACATACCCATTAAATTGCCATTAAATTTCCATTAAAGTCAGCCATTAATTTCCCATTAATCAGAACATAATTAATGGTTCAAATTATACTTTAAAGTCTTTCTAACCATTAACCCATCATAAATTTATTGGGGTATTTTATATCTTTTGCCCATTAACTTTTACTGGACATGAACTTTTAATGGTCATTTTAATGGCCAAATAGCCATTAATTGAGTGGGCATTACTATCTATTAATGGCCATCAAAATCATATTATTGGCCAGCATTAAAATACCCATAAAAATTCAGACATAATTGAATTGATTAATTAATGGACACTAAAATACTGCACCATATTAATGGCTACATTATTAGGCTCTGATGCATGAAAACATATCATTACTTTCCCCTTGTTTGGTACACAAATAATGGTACCATTAAATTTTTATTACCTTTTTAATGGCCATTTTCGTCTAATGGCATTTTTGTATTTTAATGGCCCATTAATCATGCACAATGCTAGCATTACTCATCTACCAGGACACCATTAACCTTTCATTTTGGATTAGCTTAATTATTGTTCCCCATCAACAGCAGATGAGATGTATTGTATAGCAGAACCCATCTGCATGCACTTTCCTCAAACAGATAAATTAACAAAACTTTAATTGTCATTTAATAAAATAAAACACCTGCAGCAATGAAGCATAGATTTTTTTCAATTTTCTTTCTATTGCATTTTAGAAGCAAACATGCAAATAATCGCAATAGAAGTGACCAGTAGCACATACAAGCACCTATTACACTTTATAAAATGTGTTAAAGAAGCAGGCATCAAAAGCACAAATATGATTTGTTATAAACACCTTCTGTTGATTAGAGTGCAGCTGACATAGTCTGAGTAGGCAACTTTTGCCAAGGAGTTGCCTGCCTGAGGAGCTAAATTCAGTAGTTTTGTAATGTATTTCTTGTACAAACTGAGCAGCCACTGAGCGGTGCAACCCCACCCCTAAAATCAGCACTTTGATGATGCTAACAAGGGAATGGGGCTGCAGGCACTGTATGTAGCTATTAATAGGGTTGGGGGCGGGAACTGTTTAAATTTACTAAGATTATCTTTGCTGGTAGTTTTACATGTATGGGGCAATGATATAATCAATATAGAAACTGTTCTCAGTTCTCTCTGTTGCAGTTTAAATTTCAGTGAGGTCAACAGTCCATATAATGTAATGTCCTTAACTTTATATAATCAATTTATATATCTAGCAAGCTAAGTGTACCTTTTTCTTAAATTATCAAGTATATCTAAGAATATAACTGTAAAACTATAATAATTGCCATAAACTGTTTAACATTTTAAGTCCAGAAACCTAAATTACTCTAGTTTGTATTGCATCAAAAAATCCTTAGCGGCGTCCCTTGGAGCTAACTATTCCCCAGAGTACTGAGGGATCAAAGGAAGGAGCTCACTACACTTCTGACAGCTCTGTTCAACCTATCACTGGATACGGGGAAGTTCCAGGGTACTGGAAGAAGGCGGATGTGGTCCCACTTCACAAAAGTGAGAATAGGGAGGAGGCAGGAAACTATAGACATGTAAGCCTGACTTCGGTGGTGGGCAAAGTTATAGAAACAAATACTTAAAGAAAGGATTATGGAATACAATGCGACCAATGGGTTGTAGGATCTGAGGTAGCATAGGGTAATGGGGGAGATCTTGCCAGACAAACCTTATTGATGTTTTCGACTGAGAGACCAGGGTAGTTGATCAGGAAGGGGGCAGTAGATGTGACCTGCTGCCTCTTCAGTAAGGCCTTAGACACTTTTCCACACAGAAGACTGGTAAACAAGTTGAGCAGCCTGAGAGCAGGTCCAAAGGTAATAAAATGGACACAAACTTGGCTGAGTAACAGAAGCCAGAGGGTGGTAGTAAATGTGGTTCTTTGGAAAGAAGTCACGGTAACCAGTGGCATGCCATAGGGGTTAGATCTGGGATCGGTCTTATTCGATGTCTTCATTAGTGACATTGTAAAAAGCCTGGAAGGGGAAGTATGCTTGCTCGCAGATGACACAAAAATCTGCAACAGAGTGGACACCCATAGGGGGTGGGGTAGAAAAATGATGGAGGATCTTAAAACACTGAAAGAAAGGTCAAGGGTATGGCAGCTGGGCTTCATTGCCAAAACATGCAAAATTATACACATGGGGCACAGAAAGCCGTGCAACATACCAATTGGGGGGAGGTGATGGCTACAACAAGGCAGGAAAGGGACCATGGGGTCATAGTATCTGATGATCCGAAGGTGTCAAAACAGTGTGATAAGGCAATGGGAAAGGCTAGTAAAATGCTAGGGTGCATAGGGAGGGGTATCACAGGCAGAAAGAGGGAGGTGGTGTTACCACTGTATAGATCGATGGTGCAGCCTCAGCTGGAGTACTGTGTCCAGTTCTGGAGGCCCATTTCAGGAAGGACATAGATCGGGTGGAGGTGGCACAGAGGAGGGCAACCAAGATGGTGCGTGGCCTACATCAGAAGTCCTACAAGGAAGGACTCAAGGGATTAAAGATGTACTCTCTAGAGGATAGAAAGGAAAGGGGAGACATGATAGAAACATTCAAACACCTCAAGAATATTAATAACATACAGGAGTGTGATATTTTACAAATAAATAGATGCTCAGGGGCAAGGGGTCATGATATGAAGCTGGAAGGGGGAGGCTCAGAGAGGATGTGAGGAAGTACTTCTTCAAAGAAAGGGTGGTGGACGTCTGAAGCAAACTCCCAGCAGAGGTGGTGGGTGCCAAAATGGTAGCAGTATTCAAGCATGCATAAGAAAGACACACAGGACCTTAGTGACAGGGCTGGGGTGGAAGGCTAGAGATTGAGTAGGGTCTGCAGCAACACAGCAGGTAGGGAATACTAGGACAGACTAGGTGGTCCAAGGAGTCCTTTTCTGCTTACATTTTCTATGTTGCTTTTTTTCTATTCCTCATTAATAACAACTACCATATGATTTGGATAACCATCCTAGCAGCTGTGGACCACATATCTAGTATAACACATTTTGTATACATACTCACTGATAAAATAGTATAGTAAATTGGATGGGGTTCCCCCCACTCATCTCCAGCAGACTTATTAACAAATCTTATGAAGGAAGAGTTGATTTAGACCCCTATGAAGTGCATACATGCTGCTGCAACTATGCAGTCTTATCCTCCATTTTAGAACTGCCTACAGCAGGCACGGTGGAAATTAATGTCATGCATGCTCTGTGTACTATGCTTATGTTTAAATTTTTCAGTTAACAGTGCTAATTTATTGCCCATTTCCAATCCTATTTTGAACAGCAAATATACACCAGAGGCCCACACATATCTCCCCACAAAGGTATATGAAATATTAAAGATGTTTCTGATTCCATAATGAATTGGATGCTAAATTTGTTATATCAAACAAACATTTTTTCTACTTCAGGATCTTAAGGCCACGTACCTTCTGTAACTTCTGCACTGTCCAAAGAAACCTTAATATTTAACAGCTCGAAAAAAAAAAAAAAAAACACTCCATGTACTACTGTCAACTTTGACATCAATGTTGAAACTGTATGTATTTATTGCTAAATGTATTTTAGTCACATTCTAAAAATGTAAAAGAAGTCTCACAGCATTTGAAAGGTTGTCATTTGAAAACATTAAAAGGTGTCCAGACTTTTGGTGAAGATGTCAAGAGGCCGTTGCTTGCTTGCTTGCTTGTCAGGTTTAATCAGTTCACAGAATACACAAATTCTGCCATTGCTTCAAACCAACATAGCCATTACTTTTCTCTTATTTCTAGAAAAAAAAAAACCAAGTTAATGATTCTAACTTGTTATAATTGACATGATGCAAATTCAAGGAACATTACATATTAATTCTGTAGTCTGCTTCAAACTCCGATACACCAATTTACACTCACTGTCCAGTACTTCCATCTGCACAGTTCTTCAGCTTGCTGTGTACCATCTGGCATTTTTCTTTTCATCCATATGCACCCTCCACACTTTCCTCTGCATGCTCAGCACTTTCCTCTACACCATTTGAACTTCAGTCAGTACCCTCCACACTTCATACTGTATCACCTCACTTCTCTCTGTACCATTTGCATTTCCATACTTACCCTCTGCATTTCAATTTGCACTGTCCTCAATGTCCTCTGCGCTTTCCACTTCATTGATGCCATACCCTCTGTACTTTCTTCTGCAATTCATTGTGCTCACTCCACATTTTCCCCTATATATTTCCATCTGCTCCACCATATACACACATTCATTTATATCTCATTTCCTCACTTTGCAAACCAATCATTAGCTGTGTCATCATCTACACTTCTATCTGTATACCTGGCCATTATTTGTGTACCCTAAATTCCATTCCCCATACATTAAGCTTGATCTTACGTCTGAGGCCAGCATCACTCAGGGACAGACAGCACCATAAATCCATTGTTCGTAAATCTTTCCTTTTGTGGTTGGTAAGTTGAAGGTAATGGTATTGTCTGCAAAGAGCATTCTAATAGGACACCTGGTAGTGTGCAGTTGATTTCTGCTGAGGATTCCTTTATATTTTTAAAATGTTTTCACAGTTAGCCACAAAATAATGCAATTTTGACATAAATGTAAATCATACTCTTTCCTTTAAACTTGCATGCTAAGTTTTTTTCTAAACATGATCCATAAATATGTAATGTTTTTTGTATCCACTACACTTAGTATGACAACAATCATCTCTCTAGTTCATTAAAGAAAAACACATTATCTTGAATTTAGAAACACTTATTACTGTACTGTACAAACCCATCCTGTCCAGTAATTTGTCATACAGCGTAATCCATATTTGGATTGTCTTGAGAGTCCGATGGGTTGATTTGAACCATTGGTTTTGTTATTGCTTTTGGCTCAACGTGTGTACCACTTGCAATTTTCTGAATTGGCTTGTAGCAGCTTTTTACTGTGGGAACAGAACTAGTATTTTCCAGCAGTCCCAAGTATAGCTCTCCTTTATCGTGTTCCATTATGTCTGTAACCACACTGTCTTCTTCATTTATAATTCTCACTTTTTGGTGCTGCCTTTACTACTGCCTTTAGTTGGTCATCCTGCCTCTTAGAAGTCTTGTTTATTTCTTTTTTATAAGTTGAACCTATTGAGGTGGACTCCCTCTTCTGCAAATTGTTTGAATCAGAATTCTCTGTGTGTTCAGAAATTATTGTTTTCATGTTTTGCATCTCCCATACAATAATCTGTTTTATTGAAATCTCTCCAAATGAGAGCACATTGTTTGATATGTCAGTCATTATAACATTCTCTGTCCTTCTTTATATTCTGTCTATTGATTTAATCACTACTTCTCCATATTTATTGTTACTCTTGTTTATAAAAATGCCTTCCTCTGGCTTAGTTCCTTTTTTGTTTATAATTATTTCTTGCTGTCCCAAAGAAAATACAGGTATGTCGATTTGTATTTTCTCTAAACTTTTATTTAACTGGACTGAGTCATTCATTTTGTTTGTCTTACATATTCTTTCATTCCTTCTTCAATAAAAGTGTTTTCTCTGATGTTGGAGTTGTAGTCCTAGCCTCTGACATACTTTTTGTTTCTTGCTTGTTCATTGTGGTGCTACACAATCAGTAACTTGAAAAAATGCTTATTTTTTCTTTCTGTAATTTGTGAAACTGTTGGTACTACTTACTTCCATGTATTGACTGTCTCTACAGCATTTCTTATTAGGTCATGAAAAAAAGGATTGTGCTATATTTGGTTTTCTTCTAAGTTTTTATTTAAACTATTGATCAACTGTATAACACTCTGATGATGTAACCATCAAAACATTACTTTTTTCATTTGGTTTTGTTGATTCACTTTCTACTGCTTTAGATGATGCATTACTTGTATTTTGGATGTTTTGCTTCTGTATGTATTATAGCAAAAAATATATGTCTTAGAACTTTTTAAAAATGTCCTTTTTGTCACCTTCAGTGAAATTCATCAACATATTAATATCTACTTCATTATCTACGATACAATAGGTTACTGTTAATGAATGAAACCATACATACCATTATGTTAGCATGACTATACTGTTATGGCTATTTATAAAGCATTTAATTGTCAATTGCTTAAAAAATGTGCATTCTGAGTTTGTTGTAATTATTTTTATAATAATGCTCTTCCTATGAGACACTGGTGGTTTCAGTGAGTTTCATACTAATTAATCATTGTACCCACATGTTTTGGTTTCATTGATGTGAAGTTAGCATGGATGATCTTGCTACTGATTGAATAAAACATGTTCCAGTACCAAATTGGTACCTGACAGTGCCATCCTGAGGAACATTTTATCGAGGTAGCATAGAAGGTGACTCTATGAAAGGTAAACCAAGGGTATCATGGAGGAAATGATGAGAGACCTAAAGTTGGCTTTAGGTTAAGTGCACTGGTGGTTGTTCAAGCACTGAATCGGGGTGGCCAGAGAAGTAGCAAGGGGAAAACACAAAATGAATAACAAAGGTCTAACAAGTGAAGTTCTAAGCAGAAGCATGGTGGATCAACTTAGCACAGGGTGTACAGCACAGTGTGTGTGGACCATGTTGTGCACAGCACAAGTAATGGATGAGATGGAAGGGGTAAGAGATAGGGAGGAGTAAGTAAGATCAGAATGGAGAGTAAAATATACCATGATGAGTGCATCCACAGTGGGGGTACCAAAGCAGAGTCAAAACAGCAGAATTCTGGACTTAGGGCACTCAATTGTAATGTTAGTTATATGGCCAGAGGGTACAGTGGGACCATGTCTAAGGAGCCTAGTGTGCCTCCTACATATGACAGATGGATAGATAATACCAATGGTACAATTGCTAGTGCAGGTGGGATGTTGAAAACTGGATGTCATCATTCACCTGTGCACAGATGACCTAAAGGTGGCTGACAGAGGTTTTACAGGAGAGGTTCAAGGAACTTGGGTAGATAAGGGAGTGACAAGGTCAGTGTCATGTTCTGAGGTGCTGCATGTACCTATGACCTATTTGAATTGTGAGATCAGGATCTCTGAATTCTGCAAGTGGCTTATTGACTGGTGCTAGTAGAACTTTTGTTGCATGGTGGAAAGGGAATAAGAAATTCTGTACTCACCAGATCGGCTACACATGAGCAGGTGGGAACCAGAATGCTGACTGATTGGAGTTTACATAATGGTCATATTAAATGTAAACTGAGCAAGAAAGGGGATTAGCACGAGTTACAAAACTCATGGTTTCCAACTTGAGAAGACAGAAAGACCTCCACATAAGGAGAGTGCATATATTTTGTGGACAAAGAGTGGGCATGGTGACCACAGTGGGGGGTAGAAGGAAGGGGGACAGGACAATGAAAGTGGGAGAGCTGCAGGGCAGCAAGTGGGGGACGGTGAAATGTTAATAGATCAAGGGTAAGGAATTGATTGGTTCAGGAGGGTGATATCTATAAATGCAAGAAGGCTGTGTCATAAAATGGATGACTTTCAGGATATGATGATGTATGGCTCAGTGGATCTATTGGTGGTCATAGACAAGGGAAACCATGAATTATGTCTGGTATACTTCTATTTCAGAATTTGTCAAGTATATTAAAGAGAGAAGCTGGATTTAGTCCTGTGCTGTTCAGCATCTTCACTACTAACATTTACGACAGCATCAAATGCCAGATACCATATACCTCTTCATTGACAACAAGCTCTGGGAGAGTGGACACAGAGTATGTCATTAGGGATATGTAGTAGGACCTGCAGATGAGGACAGAACCATGGTCTTGTATCTTGAAACTTGGGTTCAATTCTTAAGAAGTGCAAAGTAATTCACATAGGGTGCAGGAACACCAGAACTGAGTCAAGACTAGAGCTTGTGACTTCCAGTCTCTGATAAGGATAAGTATCCTGGGCTTGTGATTACAAGCAACCTGAAGCCATACATGCACTATGGAAATGAGGCAGAGAAGGCTAAAAAGATTGGCTGCATATCAATGAGGGTTAACCAGCAGAAGGAATAAGGTAATTCTACCTCTGAACAGATACATGGTTTGACTGCACTGGTATTACTGTGTGTAGTGCTTGATCACGTATCTGGTGAATGACATTACTGCAAACAGTTTGAGCTGGTTGGAGATGGATCATCAAGATGATACAAGAACAACAGGGACTCCAGTATGATGAAACAGTGGTAAACCTGTAACGTGTATTTACTCCAGAAGAAAAGGTTGAAGGGGGGACAGAATCAAGACCATCGAATACAGATTATAATCAAGGTCAGTCTTGGTGGCCACTTTAGCAATAGCGGAAATAGAAACTCCAGTGTTCACAACTGCATATTTTCAGGTGAAAGGTTTCAAGAAGTTGGCCATGATGCACTTCTTCATGGTTATAATGGTGAGAGTTGAATGCACTAACACATGAGGTAGTCAATCACAAAAATTGTTGTGCTTTTAAAAGATGGTCAGATAAATTGAATGATATTATTTTGGTCACGGGGAGGCTGAGCATATTTACATGTAACAAAGTACATTAGCTCTACAACAAGCATACTCAACAGGCCCTTTGGGCCTTCTTCTGCTGTCATATTATTACACTTGTAAGCAGTTTCTTTAACATCATTGGAGATTTGGACAGTTTTTGATGGGTGATGGTGTTGGTGGGTTTGGTTAACATTGCATTATCTGATAGTAGCAATTCACAAAGAATATTTTTTTTAATAACATGATACCATTAAGGTACTCTAGAGGGCTCTATTTGATAACGGCAATCGCAGAATAGTGATAGCTGTTCGGGTGAGTGTACATAGTGGAAAATAAATTTTGACAATGCACACTTGCGGCAAAAGGGAATAGTGTGCCCAAGATCCACGTTAGTTTCTTTAATGGTTCACCCCCCACACACTCCTCTTAAAGTACTTAAAAAATGAAAAAGTCACCTGCCAGCAACAAATGTACCATGCCACGCCAGACCCGAACCGTGTACCCTGCACCTCTCAACCAACCACCTGCCCCACCACACTAGCGGACCAACACGGCAGCTGCCCTCCACACCCCCTCCCACATACCTCCCCCCTTCCTCCCCCATATGCATATATGCACGTACATCCCATCGCCCTACCTCGCACACCCTGGTATCCAGTCACTACCCTGCCTGGTAGCCCTGAACACAATCACCATGACTGAGTTGCCCTTTTTGAAAGCGCTGAATTGCGGTCACTGTGTTCACTGGATACCACTCCGATGTTGGTTTAACAGTAAGTAATAAAGTCCCAAGGTGCTTGATGCTCTTGCTTCACCTCATGTTCTCATTACACACCTGATTGTTGCATATACTACTGGTAAACCAACCCTTTGTCATACCTTAATGCGGATTATAAAATGATGATGTGAAATGTAGCATTCTGATTGGCTGACAGCATTTGAACATGGTAACATTATGTACAATAGAACAGTTAGAATTTTAACTATCACATAAATCAATTAAAAAAATGTAATAGTTTTATTTTTATAATATTATGGCACTCTAGAGGTTGTGTTGTCTTTCTTAATCTGACCCTTGGGGCATAACGCACTTGGCTACACCTCATGTCTCATTACCCCCCCAGGGTAAGATTAATGAATGTTAACCCAACCCTTGGTTGTGCCTTACTACTTAAATAATATGTGTTTACACCATCCTCAGGCATTTTCATTATAAATCTATTATGCAGTTTCCTACTGTTGTCTCAACACATAATATTTTTAAAACATTAATGTGCAGGCCATACATAATGAATGATATGGTGGTAATTACAAAATTAACTATAAGCTAATTGCAAAATATTGAATTGAATAACAAATAAAATCAGTAGCAATCTAATGATGCCAGAAATACAGGTTTTCTAATCAATTATATCATGAACTGTTTTAATAAGATATAGTGTTATTGCTATGTGTTTTCTTGACAGATCAATTTAAGAAAGGCATATTCTGGACAACACAAACTTCAGCTTAAATGCTGTGCATTTTTTGGCCAAGTTCCTTACCGTCAACAGCTTTGATGCCCTCTCACTAATTCCAATTTCCAGCAATTTTTCCTTAAATGTCATCTTGTTCTTAATTGTTTTCCTGAATGCAACCAAACTATGATGTCAGTGTCTGCAATAAAAGAAGCACTATATTAAAATCTGTCACATGGAGAACATTGTAGATATTATTGATGGACAAACCTCATATTAGAAATTAATGCAATAATATGATCAGCGAAAATATGGTCACACCCTGTTCAGAATAATGTGTTTAAGTGAAATGCCATTTATTTGATTTGTGACAGTGAGAGCAATGAAACAAATTTAATGTTGCATGATCCTGTTTCCCAGTATGGACATTCATTGGTTAAAGTGTGGTCTAGCATTAATGATGTCCTGTGATGTGTGTGTGTTTTGGTTAAGGTGATTGTGGTACACAAGTCCCTGCTTTTGTTCAATCATTACCATCTTACTGCCACCTTCTGCTTTTTTCATAAGTAGTGTTACCAAACTAAAGTTCTATCACTTGTGCAATAGTAGAATCACAAATTATTTTTTTTTTCAAATAAACTGAATTACTTAATTGTTTCAATGATCAAGGTTGGAAACAGGATGGTGCTCTACCAGAGGTTGTCTGGTAATCTGTATGTAAAAATACAAATTTTCAGACAGGCAAGAGCACACCCAAATCACAGATGAATTTGTCATGCTCCATATGAGCTGCAGCATGGAGAAGGATAGGGACTATAGACCAATCAGTCTCAAATAAGAGGTTGTTAAATAAGTGAAAATCATGGTAAAACAAAAGATGGCGAAACTGCTTGAATCTAATGGGATACAGTAACAAAGGTACCATGGATTCATGGGGAGGGAGGAGACCATGCCAGAAGAAATGGCCATGTAAGTTGATGCACAAGATCATGATGGAGGGAAGGGTGGAGGATTTGGAATACAAAACCAACAATGTAGAGAATTGGGTGTTTTTTTTCTGTTGAACATGAACACAGTTATATTGTTTTGTGCCAAGAAGACATTGGGGCATGGGGATGGCTTTGGAGTCTGCTGCCAGGGCTGTTGAGGTGGGTATGGGGAAATAGGGAGAATGCTGCAATATCTGTAATTTTTGGCACTTCAACTCATAATGTTTTTAATATACTATGTCATGTTGCAGCTGGCTAAAAAAATATATTTTTAACTTACTGTCAATTACGTTTGGACTCACTGTACATTAAACACCCCCCACAGCACCAGCCTCCCTACCCTACAACCAACCATGCAAGTGTACAATCAGGTTTCACTACATTCCAGGTTTATACAATACCCTTCCCATGCATGGGCCTTCACCCCAGGCATAAAATACATGTGACAACTGTGACGCTTTGCCACCTGCTTATTGTTATGCGTATAATATCTGAATTAAAAATAAATGTGTATGTGATTGTCTACCTAGGACACAAGTCAGCAAGTAAGCTTGCCTTTTGACCACAGAGGAGTCAGTATGAGGAAGCAGCAGGCTGTCATAAACCTGGCCAGTTGGGACACTAATCAAAGGTTTCCTTTCCTGCCTCAACAGAGGGCTTCCTACAATATGCCAAATGATAAGACATTATAAAATATTCCTTTTGAAGTTAAACTAAGATCTGAAGTTTATGATCCTGCAGCAGGAAAAGACCACTGGGTAACAGAACCTTGTTAAGTTGTAAACCTGAAATCATTCTTGCAAGACAGAAAACCAGCAAAGAGATTAGAATAAGGCTTTGATGAAAGACTGTCAAATTAAAAAAAAATGCTAACTATGGATTTTTCCAGTTATAACATGCATCCTTTTGGATATTGATCCTAAGTATTTAAGTTTATTGGAGGATCTAACTGTGACCTCACCAAGGGGGTGGGGAGATGGATTTTGAAATGGTCAGGTATCTAGGGAAACATTGCTTTTCATTCTGGATCCCACAGGAGTGAGACTTTTGTCTCTGAACTCAACACAGGCACTTCTGGTAGCATCTAGCTAAGCAAGAACATTTAAGTATTTTTGCATGTGTCTTTTTTTTGTATGTAATTTCCCAATTATTTTATTGACTGTAAGTTATTAATATATATGTTCTGTGTTTGATATTTTACAATTTTTAATAAATAATATTATCCTTGAAATTCTCCTTGTGTTTTCTCAGTTTTCTTTTGTATGTGAATGCTGAACCAGTGTTTAATTCTGACAGCTGTTAAGCGCTCAAAAGGGTGTTACTATCAGGCAAAAAGGTAAGAATTTACCTAGGTATCATATTGAGTCAAAAGAGCACATTTTGGGAACCTGGCTGGGTGCCACTGGGTAAAGGATTATATTGCATTTCCCTGAAGAGAATATATATCTGAGCCTGTTAACTGGGTATGCTAGCATAAGGTTAGCATTTGACCCCCAGGACTAGAGGCTGGTAGGTGATTCGGACCAAAAACAGACAGGAGGGTTACCCTGTTTGTCTCCTGTTCACAATATTGTACTTTGAGGTTGGTACTGTTGGAGCAGAGTGCCTGACCTGCGGAGCAAGGTTGTGATGGATTTGGTTGGCAGCAGTATGATTTAAAAGTATTTGGTAACATGAGCTTTAACAGTCCCGGGTGTCAGATTAGTACTGTACAGCTCACATGCAAAATATGGCAGTGATTTTTTAAAAAGTAAACAGAACTATATCTTTGTGCTTACAATCTAAGTTTCCTTCCTGTTTTATTTTTTTTCAGGTGCAAGTTAGTGTAGCTGTATTTAGGGAAGAAGATGGCTTCGAACTACAGTGAGTACACTGCAGACTACCTAAGGCAGTTGTGCCAAGAGAGAGGAGTCCAGCATGAGGGCAGAGCTGAAAAGCACCTCGTGGAGAATCTTGTGGCAGCCGATGCACAAGGCTTCAAGTCACAGTCTGTGACTGAAAAGGACTGATTCTTGGCTGTGGAGGGTCCAGTGCAGTGTCCACATCCAGTGAGGAGGACAGCAGGACCAGTACAAGCCAAGGGCCACAGCAGCAGGGGAATGTCACCAGCATTCTGGAGCCAGAAGGGATCAGGATGCAGATGGAGTTGCGGAGAATGGAGTTGGAGTTTGAGAGAGAAGAGAAACGAGAGTAGCGACAGGCTGAGCGAGAACAGCAAGAAGCAGAGTGACACCTGTGAGAGGCTGAGCGAGAAGAGCATGAGCACCAGAGTCAACATGGACCGGAGAAGTTACGACTCCAAACACCAGCACCAGAGCAAGTAAGTGGCCTGAGGTTAACTGGGACTCCAGGACAACATTACAAATTAAATTCTAAATTTATAGCTCAATTTAAAGAGGGGAAGATATGGATGCCTTTTTAAATTCCATTGAAAAAGTATGCATTCAGGCAAATATTCCTACAGGGTCCTGGAGCTTTCAGCTATCCCTGCTACTTACTGGAAAAGTTCGGGATGCATTGGGTCATATGGACAATGAGGACAGTAATGATTAAAGTAAACTTAAAGCTGCACTTTTAAAAATGTATGATCTAACAGTAGAGGCATACAGAGTTAACTTCTGAAAGCTCAGGAGAAGCCCTGACATGAGCTATGAGGAGCTAGCCACTAAACGATGTCAGTTTTTAAAATGTTGGTGGGAAGGCATTGAAGCAAACTCTGTAGAGAAAATTTAAAATGTTTTACTTTTAGAACAGCTTTTTGGGCATGCCCAGCAGAGCTGTAAACCTGGCTGTGGGACCAAGATCTAAAAACAGTGCAAGATGCTGCTGAACTCTAAGACCACTATGCTAGGAGCAGACCTGAGTAAGAGGGAATGGGGTGGGCATGGCAGTGCAGAAAGGGAAAAGTGTGCCTTCAGAGCTGCTAAAACCCTCCCTGCCTCCACTGAAACCAGGTAGCCCCTGGTTACAAAGAAAAGATTTACCTGAGAAAAGAAATGAGTGTTGGGTTTGCAAAGAAACTGGACATATTGCAAGGCAGTGTCCAAAAGGGCAAGCAGTGCCCAGAGTGGAGCTAGGAAAGAAGTTGGCTGTTTGTGTGTTCTGGAAAGCATGCCAGTAAATATGAAGGAACACATACACTCAGTCACTGTGAATGGGATACAGACACATCAGTTAAGGGACACAGGGGAGTCCATGACTTTGGTAAAAAGGGATTGGATAAGCCTGATCAGCTTATACCCAATCAATTTGTAACTGTACAGGGATTCACTGGGAGGAGAAAACATTGCCACACACTAGTGTCCTCCTAGACTGGGGTGAATCGGGGGGACTGTGCAAAAGGTTGCTATAGCTGAGACTTTGGCTGTTGAGGTAATGATTGGCAACAATCCCAAATGGGATGGTACATACAGCTACCTGCAGCTAAGTGGCAAAGGAAAATTGTAGTTCTTGGACCCCATAGAAGCCCCTGTGGAAACCACTGGGAGGCGGGTTCCCCAGCCTGTGTCTCCTGTTATGGAGAATAATGAAAGGGGGGCAGAAGTTCCCCAGGTAGCAGTTAACAGAACAGCTATGGAGGGTTACTCTGCTCTGAGGAAGGCGGTGTGACCCATAGTCAGAAGGTTAGGGATGGCAGTATTCCTGAATGCCCTGACACTAGAGCTAGGGTCCCTAGTGCAGACACTGAAGGGAACCTGTCCCATGCTTTGGGAATGTGTAAGGAGTTTGCAGCTGCTCAGAAAAATGAACCTAGTTTACAGAAGCTGAGGGCTTGGGTAGACTCTAATAGAGCACAGGGAGGTGACAGGAAACATAAAGTTTATTGGGACAATGGACTGATGTATATGCAGGATGTGAAGACAGAGGGAGGGGTGATGGGTGGGCAGCTTGTCATTCCCCAGGGGTAACGTGAGCAGTTGCTCAAGCATGCACATGATATTCCCATGTCTGGTCATCTGGGAATCATGCGCATTATGCAGTGATTGGCCAGAATTTCTATTAGCCCAACTTCAACCAGCAGGGGAAGGATTATTGCAGGTCTTGTCACCAATGCCAAGACATAGGGAAGGTTGGGTAAGAGAACCCAAGCCACCCTAATTCTTTGCTCATAGTGGAGGAGCCATTCCAGAGGGTGGGAATGGATATTTTTGGGCCTTTAAATACCCCCAGCTCCTCCAGGAAGAGGTTCATCCTAACTATGGTGGATTATGCCACCCGGTACCCAGAGGCAGTCACCCTATCCACACTGAGGACAGACAAAGTGGCAGATGCCTTGCTAGGGATTTTCTCCCATGTTGGGTTTCTGCATAAGGTTATCACCAATCGAGGAGGTTCTTTCATGTCGGACCAGACTAAATGTCTGTGGGAGAAGTGTGGAGTGGTGCAGAGACGCATGACAATTTATCACCCACAAGCCAATGGGCTTGTGGAAAGATTTAATGATACACTTAAGTCAATGCTCCAAGCATTTGCTGAACAGCATGGGAGGGACTGGGAGAAATACCTTCACCACCTGCTGTTTGCATACAGGGAGGTGCCCCAAGAGTCGATAGGGTTTCCCCCCTTCAAGCTCTTATATGGACGCTGGGTACGTGGGCCCCTGAACTTGATCCAGGAGGACTGGTAAGGCAAGCACACCACCCAGGGAACTCCCATAATGGATTAGGGATAGGCTGAAGGAGTTTATGGGAACAGCCCAGAGCAACCTGGCAGCTGCCCAACAAAAACAAAAGGTGTGGTATGACCACAAAGCCAGAGCTCGCTCGTACACTCTGGGTCAGGAAGTCATGGTCCTAATACCGGTCTGGAAAGACAAGCTGCAGGATGAGTGGGCAGGACTGTACGAAGCAGTCAGACAGGTAAATGACATAAACTACATTATAGAGCTTCCTGACAAGAGACATTCACAAAGTATGTATCATGTCAACATGATGAAGCCATATGCTAATAGGGCTGACATGGTGTTTGCAGTGCGTGGTCCTGTGGAGGGGAAGGACGAAGAAGACCCCCCTTCTGGACTTGCTGGAAGAAAGCAAGCGGGAGTCCTCTGTAGAGGCAATTAAAGTGTCACCTTAGTTGACCCAGGTCAGATCCAGGAAGTAAGGGAGGTTTTAGCAGACTTTGCTCCATTGTTTAGCACCAAGCCTCGACTAACCCCCTTAGCGAAGCATGATGTGGAGACAGGAATGCAGGCACCCATATGGAGGACCGCATATCGGGTGTCAGACGCTATCCAAAAGGACATTAGGAGCGAGGTGGAGGAAATGCTGGATTTAGGGGTAATCCAGAAATCTGACAGGCCCTGGCCCTCACCCATAGTCTTTGTTCCCAAGCCAGATGGCTGTACTCATTTTTGTGTGGACTATCATGGACTCAATGCAGTCATGAAGTCAGATACCCACCCAATGCCATGGATGGAGGAATTCCTAGACAAATTGGGAGGGGTGTCATATCTTACAACTATTGACCTGACAAAGGGGTATTGGTAGGTAGTGTTAACTGCCAGAGCTAGGGAAAGACCGGCCTTCATCACTCCAGTAGGGTTATTTGAATTTAAAGTAATGCCTTTAGGAATGAAGAATGCCCCAGCCACTTTCCAAAGGTTGATGAACCAAGTGTTAAATGGTACTGAGGAGTACGCTGTGTCGTACCTGGATGACACTGCCATCTTTAGTGCCAGCTGGGAGGAATACCTGTCCCACCTTAGGGAAGTGTTGGGCAGGATACAGAGGGCCAGTTTCACTGTAAAAGCTGAGAAGTGCCAGGTGGCCATGGCTGATGTGGCATACCTCAGGCATGTTGTAGGCCAGGGACAGCTCTATCCTAACCAAGTGAAAATAGAGTCAATCTAGGCATGGCCCAGACCAGAAACACAGAAGCAGGTCAGGAGTTTTCTAATGACAGCCTGGTACTATAGGAAATTTATACCAAATTACAGTGCCCTGGCTGCTCCCCTATTTGTCCTGTTAAAGAAAAGGATGCCTTAGAAAATTACCTGGGAACCAGCCTGTGAACAAGCCTTTGCCAGACTAAAGAAGACACTGTGCAGTGCTCCTGTATTGACAACTCCAGACTATAGTAGACCCTTTGTAGTCCAGACTGATGCCTCAGATGTGGGTATTAGGGCAGTACTGAGTCAGACATCCAACCAACAGAAAGATAACCCCATAGTGTACCTCAGTAAAAAGTTACTTCCCAGAGAGCAGGCTTACTCTACTGTGGAAAAGTAGTGTCTTGCCATGGTGTGGGCACTAAAGAAGTTAGAGCCATATCTATATAGGCAACATTTTAAGATACAAACTGCCCACAACCTCCTGGTTTGGCTGGCACAAATGGGTAAAACAAATGGTAGGCTATTACGATGGAGCTTTGCCTTGCAAGGGTATGACATGACTGTCACACACAGGGCAGAGGCAGCCAATGAAAACGCAGACAGACTTTCACATCAATTTGAGCTATGAAGTTACTTTGAGGAACTCATCCCATTGTAGGGGATAGAGCCCCCAAATTCGGTCTAGGTGGGGAGAACTGTGATGCTTTGCCACCTGCTTATTGTTATGTGTATAATATCTGTATTATGAAAAAATTTGTATGTAATTATCTGCCTAGGACACAAGTCAGCAAGTAAGCCTGCCCTTTGACTACAGAGGTGTCAGTGTGAGGAAGCAGCAGGCTGTCATAAAGCTAGCCAGTTGAGGCACTAATCAAAGGTTTCCTTTCCTGCCTTAACAGAGTTCTTCCTACAATATGCCAATGATTAGACATTGTAAAATATTCCTTTTGAAGTTAAACTAAGATCTAAAGTTTATGATCCTGCAGCAGGAAAAGATCACTGGGTAACAGAACCTTGTTAAATCGTAAACCTGAAATCATTCTTGCAAGACAGGAAACCAGCACAGAGATCAAAAGAAGGCTTTGATGAAAAACTGTCATATTTAAAAAAAAATGCTAACTATGGATTTTTCCAGTTGTAACATACATCTTTTTGCATATTGATCCTAAGTATTTAAGTTTATCGGAGGATCTAGCTGTCACCTCACCAAGGGGTTGGGGAGATGGATTTTGAAATGGTCAGGCATCTAGGGAAACATTGCTTTTTATTCTGGATTCCACAGGAATGAGACTTTTGTCTCTGAACCCAACACAGGCACGTCTGGTAACATCTAGCTAACCAAGAACTTAAGTATTTTTGCAGGTGTCTTTTTTCATTTGTAATTTCCCAATTATTTTATTGACTGTAAGTTATTAATATATATGTTCTGTGTTTGATATTTTACCTATTTTACGATTTTTAATAAATATTTTCCTTGGAATTCTGCCTGTGTTTTCTCAGTTTTCTTTTGCATATGAATGCTGAACCAGTGTTTAATTCTGACAGCTATTAAGAGCTCAAAAGGGTGTTACTATCTGGCAAAAAGGTAAGAATATACCTAGGTCTCATATTAGGTCAAAAGAGTACGTTTTGGGAACCTGGCTGGGTGCCACTTGGTGAAGGATTGTATTGCATTTCCCTAAAGATAATATATATCTGAGCCTGTTAACTGGGTATGCTAGCATAAGGTTCACATTTGAACCCAAGGACTTGAGGCTAGTAGGTGATTAAGACCCAAAACAGACAGGAGGGTTACCCTGTTTGTCTCCTGTTCACACTATTGCACCTTGAGTTTGGCACTGTGGGAACAGAGGGCCTAACCTGCACAGAGCATTTATGACAACAACCACCCTTCCCATGTACATTCCAATTACCCACTAAAGCATAGAATCATAGATTCTATAGGCACAAAAAGACTGGTTGGCCCATTTTGCCTGCTTACATTTTCCTGTCCTGTTCTGACATCTATGACCTTTAGGGTAAGTGGTGTCTCTTCCACCCCCTTTCCTCTAGTTAGTTTGTGCTTGTGTCTCTCACACGCATGCTTGGAGCTTCCCAGTCTTTGTCCTCACCACCTAGTCTGGTAGGCTGTTTCAGTCATCCATGACACTTTGCATGAAGAAGTATTTCTTCAGATCCCTCCTATACTACTCCCCAGCTTCATTGTATGTTCCCTTGTCATACTGCTTTCTTTCCTCTAAAATAGACACCCTACCTGTACATTGTTCACCCCTATGAGGTACTTTGGTTTCAATCACGTCCCCTCTCACTCAGCTTTCCTCTAGGGAGTACATGTTAAGATAATGTAACCTTTCATTGTACAGCTTTTGTGCAGCACCAGCACAATTTTGATAGCTCTCCTCTATACCATTTCCACTCTTGTCAATGTTCCTGCAGATGTGCGGCATCAGAATTCAACATAGTACTCGATGTGGGGGTCTCACCAGTGTGCAATAGAACAGCAGCACCACCTCCCTCCTCCAACTAGATTTTCCCTCCCCTATGCACTCCAGCATCCGATTATCCTTTCCTACTTCCTTGTAGCACTGCCCAGTTACCTTGAGGCTATCAGATATGATGACCCCGATGCCCTTGAAATAGTATCCTAAAGAGGGGCAGAGGAGAGAAGGTAAAAAATGTAATGATAACATGGACACCCATGCTAAGCACCTACATCTTGAAGAACTGTGCTAGTGTTCTGACCTAGTCAATGTATGTATGTTAAACAACATACATTCTACAACAACAACAACAGCATTTCTTATCTTCTCCATCAGGAAGCAGTGGTCACTAAGCTACCTTATAAAGCAGGTAGGGGAAATCAAACATCCTGATTGGTTATTAGCTGCGTGTTCCAAATGTTTAATTCATGCCTAAGATCTTGGTCAGGGTGAGGGGACTGATTACATTATTTTTTAATTTTGAATATAAATACTCAATTTAAAATGTTCAAGTTAAAGCAGCCATTTTTTTAAATACTAGCCACTCACTAGCCACCACATGTTTTCATCAGTTTCATTTGCCATGACTGCATTACCAACCTTAAATTTTAAAGTTTTTCTTTTCTGAAGAAAATCTTTAAGTCTTCATAGCAACGGATAATCCAGTTTTGTAGACAGAAATATTTTGCAGTAATCAAGAAAATGCTCCTGACAACAATAAAGCTGCAGTGAGTCAGAATTTTACACATCTGACCCCTGATAAATTTAAACTAGAAGACACCAGGAATGAGGTACATGCAGTAAAATATACAAATGGGGACATGGTGGTGTTTAAAGAGTGAGCCAATTCTGAAATATAACAATTAACTGGAAATCTGCCTCCAAGCAAAAGCTAAATGATGTCTTAATGGTGATAGTTTTGTTTTAATAAAACATGACAGGTGTATGTTTATTGCAGTTGTAGTGGTTGTTAGACATGAGGTAAAGCTGAGTGCTTAACAGACACTCTAGGCTTACGTATAGTCTCCAATGACCACAAACCCTGTCATGCATTATTGCTCTTATATAATGGATGAAAACAACTGACTCACATTTCCATAATTTTTATTATAATTTTCTTATTTTGATGACTTGCACTGTATAACCTCTCCACTTGATAAAGTAGTCCCAATACTGTGGTCTTACAAAGGAATTCTAAAATTCCAATTTATGTTTAAATACTGCACTTTTTAAGCAATAACACATGACAGGATGTGCATTATGGTGATATAATCACACACCTCAGGTGTTCCTGTTAGGCACAAGGCACAGCTGAGCGCCATTAAATGCATCAGAGAAGTGCAGTTATATCATCATAATGGTACACTCTGTCATGTCTTAGTGCACTGATAAAATGACATTGAAATATTTGACTTAAATTGAATAAACAAAGAGAATAAATTATTTTTAAAATATAAAAATCAGGACCTTTCATTGAAATATGCTTCCATCTTAACTTTGAAGACAAAAATGAGTCCACATTCTGGAAATGAGGGGGTGCTAAAAACAATAAAAGACTGTAAAAACCATGTTTGGCACACATTTTTATAAAAATAAAATCTTATTTGCACTGCAAACCAGTTAAGGTAGTTTAATGGAAATATGTTCAAAACTGTTGAACCTGCCAAGTTGTTTGGGAGGAGGGTGTAGATTTCTTCTGAAAACACCAATATATGATTCAAATGTATGTACTGTTATGAACTTCAGGAATTTATTTAAGCAGTTTGGACATGCCCCTGCCTACTTTGGGTAACTGTTTTCCCATATTTCCTCTCTTTATTTAAATTATTGCCTTTCCACACCCTGTTTCCCTTTTCTTTGTCTTTATCTTTCCTCTAACTTTCCCCACATTCAAAAGATGAAATGTTTACCATCGAATACAGGGATTCAAAATTCTGCTCAATTCCTCTAGTAGAATGCTACTTTCCCAACATACTGTAAACAAAGTAAAAGAACCAAAGGCACTCTTCACAAAACAGTAGGGGAGTTTTATTGAAGAAATAAAAGTTCAAGTTCAAGTTTATTTGCAGGAAAACTCCATTGAGCACACTCATTTACAAGGAGGTCCTGGTAGGACAACAAGTACGCAGTAATACATTTACAAATTTTTACAATGAGCAAGTACACAACAAACAATAAGTCATTTCCAAGATACAGTTACAGTTTTTACAATGAAAGAATACAAAACAATCAAAAAGAATTGGAGAACAAATTACGAACATATGAAATTTGTCAGCAGATAAAGGCCTAGAGGTCTATCAAGTCTTCTCGAATGTGCAGCTAGCACCCTTTATGCTGCAGCTGCTCCTCCCTTCCACCCTTCCCCTTCATTAACCCTCCCCTTGTCCTGTCCCATCCCCTTTGAAGCAGTCCACTGTTCTACTGGATACCACTTCTGCAGGTAACGCATTCCACCCAGCCACCACCCTCTCTGTAAAAAAGTGTCTCCTCATCTCCCTCCTGAACCTTCCTCCCTCCAGTCTCATATCATGGCCCCTGGTGTCCCTCCCCTCCCTTACTTTGAACAGCCCCTCTGTACCTGTCTTGTTTATTCCTTTCATGTATTTAAAGGTTTCAATCATGTACCCCTGTCCCTCCTGTCCTCCAGTGAGTACATGTTCAACTCCCTCAACCTCCTCTCTTATGATAAGTCCCCCAGCCCCTTGATCATCTTTGTTGCCCTGCACTGCACCCCCTCCAGTAACTTAATGTCCCTCTTCAGATACGGGCGCCAGTACTGCACGCAGTACTCCAGGTGCAGTCTAACTAATGATCTATACAATGGCAGAATCACCTCCTTCCTCCTCGAGGATATACCCCCTTGCAATACAACCCAGCATTTTGCTGGCCTTTGCAGCTGCCTTCCTACATTGTGCCAAGTTGTTCATTGACCCTGTAATGAGCACCTCCAGATCCTTCTCCTCCACTGTCTGGGCTAGCTGCACTCCCCCCCCCAGCTGGTAACTCCTCCTGCCAGTTTCCTACCCATCTCACCAGCTTTGCACCCTCCCCTGTGCCTACTAGCTTACTTCTCAGCCTTCCATGTGGCACCGAGTCAAATGCCTTACTGAGTCCAGATACAGGACATCCACTGCATGGCCCCTGTCCAGTTGCCTAGTTACCCAGTCATAGAACTCCACCAGGTTGGTTTGGCAGGATCTGCCCCTTATGAAGCCATGCTGTCTGCTGTCCTGTAGTCCTTTGGCCTCTAGGAGGGCCACCAGCCTCCTTCAGGATAGTCTCCATTAGCTTACCCACGATGGATGTGAGGCTCACTGGTTTGTAGTTTCCCAGTTCGTCCTTGGGGTCACTCTTGTGGAGGGGCACCACATCTGCCATCCTCCAGTCCTGAGGTACACACCCCGAATGTAGTGAGGCATTAAATAGGTCTGCCAAAGGTCCTGCAAGGATCTCTGACAGCTCCTTCAGTACCCTGGGGTGGATGCCATCTGGGCCTGGTGCCTTGTCCACCCTCAGTGCCTTCAAACCCTCCCGAACTCTGCCCTCCATGATTTCCCTATCTGTCACCCCTCCCCCCCATTTCTGCCATTTCTCCTCCCTTGAGTGTCACCCCTCTCTTCTCTTCTTTTTAGTAAATACTGAGCAGAAGTACTCATTTAGTGTTTCTGCCTTATCGCACCCTGCTTCCACCCAACCCCACTCCTTCCTAATCTTTACTATGTGGTCCTTACAGCTCCTTTTCTCCCTGATGTACCTAAAGAAGTCCTTCTCCCCCTTCTAAATGCCTTTTGCCAGCCTTAGTTCCGTAGATGATTTGGCTCCCCTTACTGCCGTTGTCACCTCCTTCGATTCTGTCAAGTACTCCTCCCTGTCCTCCCCCCTCCCTGTTTTCTTGTACTTCCTAAAGGTAGCTCTTTTTTTCCTTACCTTTGCCATGACCTCCTTGTTCAACCAGCTCAGTTTCTTAGCCCTAGCCTTCTTGCTCTGGGCCTAGCAGCAGGTTTTGGTTGTCTCCACTATCCCCAGCTTTATGAGCTCCCAGCTCTGGTTAGTGTTCATACTAGATTGAATTCTGGCCAGGTACCCTTTTACCACTTCCCCCATCCTCCCAAAGTCGGCCCTCCTGAAGTCCAGCACTCTTGTGCCTGATTCCACTCCTTCCTTGCCCATATCCAATGTGAGCCATACTGAGCGGTGGTCACTCACTGACAGCGGTTCCTCCACTGTAAGTTCTCTCACAATGTCCCCATTTGCCAGCACAAGGTCAAGGGTATTTCCTAACCTGGTTGGTTTACTGACCATTTGCAGCAGGAAGCTGTCCTGGAAGGCATCCAGCAGTACCTGCTTTCTTCTGTTCCTGGTTGTTGGGGTACTCCTGTCCACTCCTGGCATGTTGAAGTCCCCCACAATCACCACACTTCCCTTCCCGCAGGTCCTCCTGATCTGTTCTGCAGGTTCCCTGTCTAACTCCTCCGTCTGAGATGGTGGTCTGTACACCACTCCCATTCTAAGAATCCTATTGTTGGAATCCTGGATTTGCATCCAAAGTGACTCTGTACTACCATCCTCCCCTTCCTCCCTCCCATATACACTTCAGTCATTCCTTCACATATAGTGCCACACCCCCTCCTTTCCAAATCACCCTGTCCCTATGAAATAACCTGTACCCTGGTACAGACAGGTCCCAGTCATTGTATTTGGTGGCCCATGTTTCTGTGATGGCTCCAATGTCCACCTCTCCCTCTGCCATGAACACCTGTAACTCTGCAGTTTTCCTCCCAAGGCTCCTAGCATTAAGGGTAACCACCTTCCACCCTTTGCCCCTCCTCCCACCCTGCCCTCCTTTCCTAGCATCACCAATAGTACTTGCCATTTGTCCTTTGTCACTGCTATGGGGGGGTAAGCTCATATGGTTTCCCAACCTGTGGTCTCTGTATATCTCTTGCCCAATTGCCACCCCCACTCCTAGTTATAATTCCCAACTTCCTCTATATACTCCTCCATCCTCTGTTTCAACTCTTTCTTTCCCTCCTATCTCAAGTGTAGTCTGTCCTTGGCATAGAGACTACTGTCCTCCCAGGTCCCTCCCCACCCCCCCAACAGCCCATGCCCTTTAGCACAACACCAGGTTCTTAGCCATCCCTTAAATTCCTCTATTCTCAGCTTTCTTGTTGTGCTTGCCTTGGGCACTGGAAGAATCTCTGAAAAAGTTACTAATCTTCCTGCCCCCTCACATAAATGTAATAGTTCCTCAAACCTCCTCTGGACTATATCTACTGCCTTGTCAACCAGGTCGTGTGTCTCAAGATATATAATTAAATGAGGCTTGTCCCTACCCGTTCTAGAATATTTCAGAACAGATTGTCCCACCCTTTCTGCTGTCATTCCTGGCATGGCCTCCACCCAAATGTGACTATGCCTCTCCCCCTGGCTACCCCACCTGACTCCTCTTAGTATTGAGTCCCTCAGCACTAAGATTCCACCACTCTTACTCCCTGCTTGCTTCCATTCCTCTCCCTCTCTCATTTCTAGCTCATCTTCTTCCTCCTACACATTATTTCCCCCTTTTGCCCCTGTTGCAATTCTCCCAGCAGAACTTCTCCTGCTCCAGTTTGGTCCAGGCATTTATCAATTGCTCCTTTAATTTCATCATTTCCCTCCTCCACCTTCTTCCTCTCTAGCAGTGTAAAACTATTTTCTGAAGACCCTTCACAAATGCCCGCTCCCTCTCTCTGCATAGTAACCTGTTCTCTCCTTTCCACTCCATGACTTTTGCCACTTCTTTGCCTCCCCTCACAAGTCCATATCTCCTCCTTCCATTTGTCTTTTGTCTCCTGACCTGGTTTCCCTGGCAATGGTTCTTCCTGGCCAGGGCCCCTTTGTCTCTGCTTCCATTCTTCTGACCCTCTCCTCACCACTGTTTTCTTAAATCGTCCTCCCTCATCTCCCCTTCTTCCTCCCTCCAGTATTGGGCTAAACCCACCCCCAATTTGCCTTGCATGTCTTAGTTCCTCCTGCAGACCCTTGATCTCCTTTCTAAGTTTCTCTATGTGGTTGCACACTAAACATCTTCCCACACTCCAGGCAATTTTTAGAAAGATTGGTGCACTGCAGTTGTTGCAGCCTACCACCCTACCCATTGCTGACGTTGCCCATCAGTGACCCCCTACCCTTCCAGATGCAGGATACCAAACACTCCCCTAAGTCTCCCCTCTCCCCCTCTATCAGTGCAAAACATTCTTTTCTTTATTTCCCTTACCCCCTTTGTTGTACATGTTTAGATAGATTGAGCAATTGCTTTTCATATTCCTATCCACATTCAAAAAGAGACTTTAAATAGCTATTGCACAACCTTCTTCAAACTCCTACTCCTCCTTTCCCCAATGCAATAGCAATGCAAAGAAGTAACAATGAAAGCTCCTAGATTTGCATTTACTTCCCTTCCACTGAGATAGCAGTCACCTCTTCACTTGCTGCTGTTCCTTTCCTGGATGTCTGCTTCTGTTATGACAGGTGCAAATCCTTTGCCCATTTGAGGAACTGATGTCAGAATCCCTGGTATAAAGGAAATAATGGACATGGGGTGGGTGGGGTGAGGACAACGATACGATGGGCAGACAATAACCTCAATGTACAACAATGAAGAATTAAACTTACTAAGTGCAGTAACTAAGTGCAGAAATATGTCGTAGGGACAGTTGCGCTGTGGGAACTACAACATGGATTTGAGTGAGGCAGAAGGAATACAAGCATTGAAAGGGTGGGCAATAACAGCCAGAAAACAGAACACGTTTAAGCTGGGGGAGGCTGGGAAGGACCAAGGATGTGTACTTATTGCTTGTTGAAGTAAAGGTAGGGGAGTAGAAGGGATGGAGATGGGGAACAGGGCTGCAAAGTGCTGCAACTAACAGGAAACCATGGTGGGTAGAACTACCCATTGTGACATTGGCAGGTTTTCCTGTAAAACTTATAGAACAAGGCTTTAAAGGAGTTGACAGATACAAGTTTAGTGAGTTTGAGGGAGTTTGGGATTCTGTTCCAGTAGGCTGGTTGGTGATGCTGATTGCAGCTTGGCCATAAAGAGTACCTATTCTCGGCACATCAAATGGTATGACATTTTTTTTAAGAAGTGTATAGCAGCTATGGGATTTGTGAAAGAAGGAAGTGATGTAGGTGGGGAGTTTGTGTGACTGCATTTTCATGGCACAGTCACAATATTACAGTACAAACTGGTAAAACAATCACTTTGAACAACGACTAAATCATTTACATCATATTACTATACAGTGTTGAAGTTCAAGTTCCAAAAATCCCACCAGCAACACCCTATGCATATTTCTGAAAGAAAGTAAATCCCCTCAACCACACCAAAGCTTAGATTTAGGATACAAAAGAGTAGAGGAACTTTTTATAAACATTCAAAAACAAGATACAAATAAAACATAAACTTTCTGTGAATAAATCAAAACTAGAAACTTTACCTCCTTACTCTTATTTTTTAATCAAATAATCTTATAAGATGAACAACTTATATAAAACTGTAAAAAAAAAAAACATAATATAAGAAAAACAAACTGTTTCTATAACCCACCTCAACCTCTTCTATTACACTATTTGTGTATTCCCATCACCAGTGAAGAACAGTAAATATACTACCTACATATCTTAGCCATTGTCTAATTTATCAAATCGAAATGTCAATCAAAGTTATCTTACCCTTAACATCCAGGAATAGACATCTTAATCCAACCACTCGACATTTTCCATAATATTGTACACACCTCCAGTCCTAGTGATTGTTTTTCATAACAGTATAGCCTATCTATCGCATCTTGGATTTTAAACAAAACATCTTTTTGTTGTATATCTTCATTCTGCAGGAATCTTTGGCACCGGACCTGCCACAGGGATCATTTTATACAAACCACTATGACATGTAATGTGCTCGCCTTTCATTTCTTCCACTCCTTCAGGATTTGTCCTAATACTAGCAAGTCATATGTCATCTGACCAAACAATTTTTCATCCCATAATGCTGTTAAAACTGTCCAGAAACCCTGAACATGAACACACTCAAAAAACAAATGTCTCATTTTTTCTCTCTCTCCTAAGCATTGCTGTTCACTACAGCCCACTCATCTTTCTGCTTATGTATTTGATTGCAATTAACATTTAGTTTTTGATGTTCACTGAGCCATAATGCATCCTGTATCTTCAATGGTATCCTGGGTTCTATCATGCTGGCCAAAAGCTGGTCAATATTAATGTTAGATGGAACCATAAACACAGGGCTTTCAAAATAACAATGTTCCACAATTATCCTATACAAGTGTTTTTTGTCCTTATTTAAAAACCCACTGAGCTCAGTTTTCCAAAATCTAATATATTTTAACATGGTTTGTATATATGTTGGGCATTCCTTGTCCAACACATGCCATTTTCCCCTCTACCCCAAGCCTGTAAAACAAGATTCCCCCACAATTCCATACCTAATTTCCCCATCACATCTTTTTCCAACACTAGAAAATGTATAGAGCTATACAAAAATTACTAAGTAAATACATTAAAGACTGCAACATGTTCAATCCACCTGCCTTTCATTCCCTATATGTATGCACATGATGTAATAGGTTCATCCTGCTTCCCCAAAGTAGAAGAATGAGAAGACCCATCACTTTAGTAGGCATAACTTATGACAATGGAAGAACATGAGAAACACAAAGAAAAAATGGAGTTGAATATGCCCTACTGAGAAGCATCCTCTTTTTCCTTATCATTTTCCATGACCTTCAAGTTGTTACTTTCTGATGAGCTACCTCATATGCATTTCCCCAATTTAAATTTTCCACTTCCCTTGAGCCATAATACATGCCCAATATTTTTACATTTCCTTTTAACACAGGAATTGTAAAATCCATTGCCTCAGGAGCTGCACCCAAAATCAACACCTTACTTTTTTCCATATTTATACATATTCCCATAACTTCGTGCAGCTCCATCACTACTTGAAGTATTTTCCTACAAGAATTTAAGTCAGCCACAGTAAATATGCAATCATCAACATATGCTGTGACTTTCCCAAATAAAATCTCCATGCTATGTTTTATTGGTATAATATCCTCTGCTGCTTCTATTATATGTAAACCGGGGTCCAATCCAAACACATATAGCAGTGGGCTCATTGGATATCCCTGTCTTACTCCATTTTTCACATATACCGTAATGTCTAGGTGCCCATTAATCAACAGGGTCACCTGCACTTGAGTATATAGCATTTGCAATAATTTTATCATCCATTCCGGGATCCCATAGTGCTGTAATAATGCCTAAATGTGTTCCTGTCTGATCTCATCAAAGGCCATTTCCTGATCAACAGACATCAAATAACCATCCAACTTCATCTGTAAGTCTTGCTCCACAATCTCCCTGACATATGTTAGGTTGTGTATGATATTTCTGCCTGGGATTGCACAAGTTTGAACCCAAATTATTAATTTCTGAGCCATCTTTGCTAACTTTATCATTAATATTTTAGTTAGAATTTTGTAGTCTGAAGACAACAGATTCAAAGGCCTCCAATTCTTAATGTCTTGAGGATCTCCCTTTTTGTAAAGAAATATCATTACCCCATCCTTCGTACTGGGTACCATCCTATTTTCTGTCCAAATAGCATGATAAACTAACTGTAACCATGCCGCCAATATTTCAATAAATTCTTTATAAAAATCATTGGGAATTCCATCCCTGCCTGGAATAGTATGGGAGGTCAAATTAGTCACTGCCTCCCTAATTTCCAGTAAGGAGATTGGCGCTTTCAATGCATGTATTTCCTCCTGTGATAACTGAGGAATGTCTAAATGCTTAAAAAAGGAGTCCTGTCTAATTATTCCCTCTTTTTGAAAAGTATCTTCCATGTGAGTCTGAATGCCATGTATCCCCCATCTATCATTGACCACTTTTCGAGAGCCATTTCTTAAAGCTGTAAAAACTACTTTCTTGGCTCCATGCAACCCTAGATCATATGGATTTACTGGCTCCTTCATTCCCTTAGTTAGAAATTTTTGTTGACTAGCTACCCTATCCTCTTTTTCCTTATGGTAACAATACATTTGGTTTTTCACCTCTTTCATTTATTCTGATAAATTACTCCCTGTCACTCTCATCTGAGTTAGTAATTTTAAATATTTCTCCTGCCATCGCAAATATTGTATGTATTTTTCACCCTTATACTAATGTTCTTAACTAGCAACATTTTGATATCTCTCTTGGTGTCCTCCCACGAATCAATGGGGCTATCACAGAAGAAGCTAATATCTGCCTCTTGTTTGAAAAAACCAAAAATGCCCTCTTGGAGAGTTGCCTCCTGTAGCAATTTTACATTCAGCTTCCAATATCCCCATCCCATTGAACATTGCTGATTCTGCCCAATAGTGAGTTTCACCGCCAAAAAACCCACTGTTTCTATTGGTAAAACTACTACAGCAATGCTTGTTATTCTTTCAGAAAGAAACCAGAAATCTATCTTTGTGGATAGAGTTCCTTTAGAAAAAGTGTGTTCCGGTATGATTTGTAAGATGTCATATGCATCTTTTAGTTTATTCTGCTCCAGGATTTTTTTAAGGTATTAGTGTCACTAAAGACCTTCTCTGTCCTTCTCTTCCAGTCCTTGTGAGCAAGCCTACAATAGAAATCACCCCCCTCACAACACTAACTTCATGGTAGGCAAATAAGGTGCAATACTCCTAAATAAAGAAGACCTCTCTGCCTTTGTTTGTGGGGAATAGAGATTAATCAGCCATTATGCAATCCCATGTAAAATAACATCCACCACTAATGCTCTACCTGGACTTACATCAATTACTTGTAATATTGTCATTTGAATACCAGTAAATAGAATACCTGGACCAGAGCACCTTTCTTCCCCAATTGACCATGGGAAGGGGCTCCACCTCCAATCCCTTTGTGTCTCTCTGATCTCTGGAAATGTGTGAAATCTAGTGTCCTGTAGAAAATTAATGTGTCCTCCTCCCTCCACTAAGCTTGCATAAGTAACCCTTCTTTTTTCATGGGTCTTGATGCTATTTACATTCAGCATGATGACAGTAAGACCCTCATCCATAAGGAAAAAAAAAGTTAGCAAGAAACTTGTGAAACTAAACAAAAAGCAACAAGTCACTTTTGCTTTTTCCTTTTTGGGCTTAGGTTTATCACCTACGCTAATGTCTAAGACTGCCTCAGATTGTGATGAGGGGAAAGAAGAAACATCCAACTCCATCCCTTCCTCTTGCTTCAATAAAACCTCATATGAGTTTTTCATAATAACTGGATCCATATCTGAAAGTACTTTTTGAGCCTCCATAACTTTTTTCCCAGCCTTGGATCATGCTACCCTCTTAAAAGAGGAGTCCTGTACAGTTTCTGGGGTGGCGCGCAACTTGTTTTGTCAGGATCTGCTGACCTGAGTCCTGCTGCCTCAGCAGACCTTCCCAACCCTATCTCCTCTGGGGAGGGTCATCCGAGGGTTCTACTATTGGAAATTCTTCCTCCATTTCTTCCACATCCAAATCCTGTGACCTAGGTGGGGTGGGGGTACTGGAGGTTGCTCTACCATAATGTCAACTGCCGAGGTCTCTTTCTTGAGCCTAGCCTCTCTCTGAGGTTTCAGGTCTGTCGGGGTCAAGTTCATCATCAAGTCATGCATTCGCATTTTTTCCTTTTTGGCCGTGGCCACATAAACATCTTGCACAGCCTGTAAGGCTTGATCTGTGCTATTATGTGAGGTCCAGGAGCAATTGTGCAACATATGTCCATGCTCCTCACAGAGATTGCAGCTCAAAGGCTGCTGACACTGTGCACCTACATAACATATTTCCCCACAAAATCCACATTTTTAGTTCTTGCAGACATTGCTTAAATGCTTAACATCCCCACACTTATAGCAGGCCCTGGGCTGTCCTGGGTCAAAAAATAATCCCCCGTCCCATCCCCCAAAAAACAGTTAAGGAGATGTTTAGAATGACCTTGTTCCAATTTCAATGTAACCTTGCATCTCCATCCTCCAATCCACAAATGCTCCTCATCCAGAATTGGTTCTGGATCTCCATTAATGGTACAATGTTGTTGCAGCCAGTATCTAATGTCTGCAGCATTCACCACCTCATTCCTGAATAGTACTGTTATTTTCTTAAACATGGGCTTTGTTAACAGAATTGCCAGAAAAGGCTTCCATAATGGAGTATGCTTCAGTATCTGATACTGCTTCCAGAACCTATTAAGCCCAGCAAGATGTTTAAAGCTGATGTCAAATACTGAATCCCTGCATATACCTCATATGCGTAGTATTTCATGCTGCCTTTGAGCAAGGCTCATCCAAAAAACAGCCTGTCTGGGACTTCTGATATGTCTCCAAGTATTTAAGGTGGACTGCATTCCTCCTGGCTGCAGGTTCAGAAGCATGTCTTCTATTGTCTGGAAATAACTGATCTCAAACATTTGTTTGCCACACATTCAGGAGAGCCCATTAAGGTAACTGTGCTATGACCTGATTCTGAGGTCCCCCAAGAGTAGCCTGTTCAAGTGGGACTTTGGTCCCTCTTACTATTGAGGGAGGGGGGGTCACCTCCACATTATTCAAGGGCTCTTCTCCCTCATGTTCTCTGATAATGTGTAAGGCAGGGTTTGGGGTAGAACCCAGATCATTTTGAAATCCTTTTATAGAAGATTTTTGCCTGGCATCAGAAGGGACTCAGGAGACACCTTCGTAGCCTGTGCCTGCTGTGACGCAGCACCTGGAGTTAAGCCTGAAATGGGGGTTTCATTAGAAGGGTCCAGGAGGTTTGCATCCCAACCAGTGCCTGATAAATTCTTTACCCAGCCAGTAGCCTCCAGTGCTGACATTGCCCAGCTAGCTGGCATAGTAGAGGGTCCAGCACTTTGCACAGTGTCCCCATATTTCTCTGCAGAGGAAGACATGTGCCCCCCCTTCAACACTTAATGCAAGGTTTGTTTTGCTCTTCCCAACAAACTCTTTTAGTGTACTTTATTTTCCCCTCCCTCCTGTAGAAATCCCTACTGTATATTGAAGGTAAACTGCTGAGCCTGAAATACAGGCATATCCCCCACATTGTTTGTCTCTGTGACATTATCAGCTAAAATATGCCCCTGTTTCCCCTCCCATGGTAACATTTCTTTTTGTACTGATTCCTGTTGTGAGTTATCCCCACTCCCATCTGAGTCTTCTACCTTCATAACCATAGTTACCAACATCATTGGAGAGCCTGTTCTATCATCCTCCGATCCAAAAACTTTCAATATGCCATCACCTTTTGCATTAGTTTGAGCCCCTGCTTCTTGCATTGCGTCATCCTGTTTCAGTGGTGTTTCTGGCTCCTGTGCTCATGGTTCAACCTCCCACTGCCATAATTCCACTTCCAAATGGTTCCAGAGATCCTGGAACCTCTGTTCCTCCTCTTCAATACTGCTGCAGATAGCATCCACTGACATCTCGCTCATCATAGCCTCACCTCAGGGGATTACACCTCCATCTCCTCAGGTCTTGGTGCCTCAAGCCTAGGCTCCATCAATTTGGCTGCCAAATCAAATGCTTTCTCCAGTGGCTTTTCTAAATCCATTGCAGTTTCTTCCAAGGGAAGGATCAATGAGGAGACCCGCTCCCCAGCCACCCGAGCGTCCTGCTGCAACTCACTCCTCAGAAGACTGGTTGTCACAGCTCCAAACACAGTGCCCCCTACCAGGAAGAGTAGGGGAAACTTTTATTGATAACAGAATATTGCAAGGATACATATATTTACATCATACTCGATCACAATGGTCTTGAAAACAGGTTTATTACATAATAATACTTAAGTCATTGGAAAGTCATTATCTGTGATCCAAGGCAGACCCATCCAATATCTGTCCAGATCATTTTGTAAAAAAACATTCCTTTCCTTTTTATATAATTTCACAATTTCATGCATAATCTTTTGCACAATTTCAATGTATGAACTTTCTTTTTATTGTAGTGTAAAGAAGCACCTAATCATCCAAATGTACCATTTTATGATTGATAAAATAACCTGTATTGTACCCAAATTCCATTTTCTCCATGCTATTGGGAATGAACCATGTACCAGTATGGAGTAATCCATTGTTTTAAAAAGTGGTTCATTCCAAGTCAGTGCAAAGTATTTCCAGAAGTCTTTTATGAATGAACAGTGAAAAAAAAAATAGATGTTCCATAGTTTCAATCTGTTGTATGCATTAAAGTCTATTACATAATCTATCTGAAGTCTGTTTATGTTTGTGATTTAATTTCACATTTAATTACTCATGGCAGCTTAGCTAGTGTATATTCAAGATTTCTATAGGAAACCTTTTATTATTTAACCATTTCTTTAGGGAGGAGATTTGAGATGGTGGACATTTATCAAAAACTGTTTCTACATGACAAAGTTACTGCACCAAAAAGTTATAGAGCTGTTTTCCCTGCATGGACAGAATTATTTGGCTTGAGACATTCCATTGATTAAGCCATAAAAAACATTCTCTCACATATTCAGGAATCAAAGATGTTTTTTTTTTAGAATTTTTAGTCTGTTTGTTTCCCATAGTAAAAACCAAGTTTGACACACATTAAAAAAATATACTTTCTACCCTGTAGTTTTATCTAATAGTAATGGTTTAAAATGTTTGTTATAATAAATATACTATTGTAAAAGAGTATTGGATTAGTCATATTTAGACCTCCTTGTTTTTTTGGTATTAAAGTATATTTCTTTTAATCAGTTTCAGTCTGCTCCCCTAAGTTGCCTGGAAGAACAGACTAAAAAGGGAAGTTGCCATTTTTTTTGTGGGGGGGGATATAACTTATAAATAAAAACACAGGAATCAGGTATGTTTTTATTAAATAAATTAATTTCTTTTTTCCCATTTTTCATCTACAGTATTTGAATGAGCAACTTTTTTCTGCCATATTTTTAATTTCTGGGACCAATTATGTTCACCAAGATCTTCTGTTCCAAACTGTACCCCTAATATTGTTATGGGTTCTGTTTGAATGGTAATAGATTCAGTATTTCTTTTATATTCCAGTGCATAATTCAATCCTTGTCCTGTACATTTGGTCACATTTAATGAAGCTCATGAAATATGTCCAAAATCTGAGCATAGTTTTATTGCTTTCTGTACTGAATGTTCATCCTGGACCATTAGGGTCATGTCATCTGTATAAGCTATTATTTTGTATGGCATGTCTCCTATCTCATTATGCAGTGGTTTATGCTCTAAGGATGTATTCATTTTCCTAAGTAATGGGTCAATGAAAAAAATGTATAAAATAGGGCTTAATGGACATCCCTGTCATACTCCTCTTTTAATTGGCATTATGAGGCCTTTCCATCCATTTATTATTAGTGTTACTGTCACTGTTTTATACAGTCCTGCAATCCAATTTATTATTTTTAGAGGAATCTGATAGTGGTGTAGACATTTCCATAGAAAATCACGATTAGCTGAGTTGAAGGCCTTCTTCTGGTCTAGGGATACCAAGAAGCCATCTAATGTTTCATTCTTTCCTCTTTCTACAATTTCTCTTATTAGTATGAGATGATCCTGTATATGTCTATTTGTTACAGAGCATGTTTGTACCTCTGAGATTATATGTTTAGTTAACTGGAGTAATCTTTTTGCTAGGATCTTTGTTAGTATTTTAATGTCCGAATTTAATAAACTAATTGGTCTCCAATTATCTAGCCTCATCTTGTTCCCTTTTTTTATGTAAATATATTAATGCTCCCATATTCATATATAAGGGGGCCTCACCAATATTTAAAATATAATTATACACTTGTGTTAGTTCTGGGAGTAGTTCTTGGCCAATGGTTTTATATATTTCATTAGGAAGGCCATTTAATCCTGGTGTTTTCCCATTATTCAGTGATGCAATTGCTTCTTTTACTTCCTGTGTACTAATATCCTGGCTAAGATTTGTAGTAATATCTTGTGCTATTTCCAGTAGAGGAATTTCTTGTAAGTAATTTTCTATGTCTTCACCTTGTCTGGGAATTGGCTGATACATGTTTATCATTTATTATGATACTACCCATATAATGTCTTTCTTTCTTGTGTATTTTTGATTAGTATCATCTATAATACCTGTTATTTCCTTTTTTGATAGTTTACTATAACAGGTTTCAAAGGGACATACTACCTCTGCTGAGCCCTGTATTCCATATTTTTGTTCAAAGTATAGTACTTCTGCTTTATGTGTATGGTATGCCTTCAATTCCTTTTTTACTTTGCTAATTTGTATTGATAAGTCCTAATTATTTTCATATGATATTGATAGTAATTGCTGAAAATTATGTCTGTTCTGAAGATATTGTAAGTATTTATCATTACTGATGCATTTACTCAATCGTTTTAGTAATTTCTGTACTTCTCTTTTAGTGTCTTCCCACCACTGTATTGGATTATCAAATAATATAAAAACTTATTGTCTTGCTCTTAATAAGTCCAGTATAGGAATTTTCACCAGAACATTGTGTAATAATGATACATTGAACTTCGAGTAACCTGGGCCAGTATTAGACACATGTGAGTGTTTTATAGTGATGTATAATAAATCATGATCAGAAAATTCTGCAGATTCTACCTTTGCTGCTTCTATAGGAATATGGGAAGAGGTGAAGATATAATCAATTCTTGTTGCCAGTTTTCCTTTGTGAAATGTTGGTGTGTGTTGCAGTGTAGATTTTAAATAGAAGTCGTGTAGTCTAGTGTCTTTGAGTAATTGTGAAAAAAAATGGAATCACAATGTATTTTCTCTGTTCTAGTATGTTTGCTTTTGTCCTGCACTGATAAGGTGCAATTAAAATCCATAGCGAACACAATTGCATGGGTTGTGCATAAAAATGGTTTTATCTGTTTCAATAAATCAATCCAGGCTACTTTTGATTGTTGGACATAAATGTTAATTAGGTGATAAACAATGTTTTGCATTAGCATATCCATAATTAAAACTCTTCCTGGTGTTACATCATATAATTTTAATACCTGGATTCCCGACATGCTAAATAATATCCTAAACCCAGGAGCATGGTTCAGGACAAATAGGCCAAAATGATGGGCCCAAAAACCAATTCCTTTTAGCCATTTGTACTTCAGACATGGTTTGAAAATGGGCATCCTGCAAAAAAATAATCCATATATGCAAACAAGTTAAAAAAGAAAATACTGCTTTGCATTTGTATACCCTCATTATACTGTTCACATTTACAGTATAAACATGGAACTTTTTATACATGCTTTCATTAGTATTTCCCCTTCCTATAATCCAATGGTTTCTGTTTCACTTTTGTCTTTGCCTTTCTTTTTTTCCACCTCCTTTTGCTGGAATATTTTTGTTATCGATCGTGCTTTCTGCCACAGAGGAGGCTACAAAAGATTAATCTGATTCCTTCCCTGAAACCACTGAATCATCCTGTAATAATTCAAATTCATTAGCGGTGGACACTGGTGCTGGTGTAATTGTAGTTTGGGGCTTTGTCCTCAATCTAGTTACCCTTTTCTCCTTCTCTACTGGTGGATGAGGGGAAGGGGGGGTCTTGTTTTCTTCATGCTGCACTTCAGCAGTCTGTTCTGCAGGCATGGAAGTGTTAGTCATATTTTGACTTTCTTTGGGGATAGGTATTGTAGTTTCTGATGGTATCAGCACAGAAACCACTTGTCCTGGCTGGGGCTGTTCCTTGTCAGTCGGAGGGGGAGTCTGGTGGGTAGTTTTTTCCTTCTTCAGGGGTGTGGTTTTCAGCCACATTTTGCTCTCTTGTTTTTAGACTGTGTTTTTGAGCCAAGGAGATATGTATTCTCTATTCTTCCCCATCTGCTTTCTTATGCACATTATGAGCAGTCCATTAAAAATTCTGAAATGTGTGCCCCTGTTCATCACATAAATTGCATTTAAATTCATTCAGACACTGGTTTTCATTGTGCCCAAATTCTCCACATAAGTTACATTTAGTGTTGTCACATACACTGCTTAAATGTGTGTGTGACCCACATTTATAGCAGGCTTTCAGCTGACCTAGGTAAAATGTCCCTCTGTCCCTGCCTAGGAAGAATGAGTAAGGCAAATGGATGACTCCAGTTTGTGCTGTTTTTAACAGAACTAGCACTTTCCATCTCCCTGTTGAAACATTTTCTGAGTCAATGATAGCATCAGGATCCCTTGCAACAGTGCACCTTTGTTTCAACCAGTGTACCAAATCATGACTACTGACTCCCTCATTCCAAAATAAAACTGTAATGAATGTTTGAACCTGCTTGGTTAAGGGTATTGCTATGAAGGTAGTCCATAATGAAGTGTTTTTCAGTGCATTGCATTTCACCCAGAACCTTTCTAGGCCATTTACAGTTTTAAAGTTAATGTCAAACATAGTTTCTTCAGAAACATGTATCAGTGCATATATTTCATTGGTGAAAAATGTAATTGAATCCTTTAATAGTGTTAGTGCCACAAATATTCTGTTGGGGGGTTCTGGTGGTACTCCTACATAGGAGAGATGAATAGCATTATGCCTTTTCGCTGGTGCATAGGTAATTTAAATAATGAAGCAGTCATTTTTGTTGAGCAGGTAAGGATTCAGTAGGTAATAACATTGTATTGGAAGTGCCTGGCCCTTGTGATTCTAAATTGTTATTCTGTAGTCCCTTCTGAGGGATTGTTATTTCAACCCCTTGTTCCCAAAAATGAAGCTGACGTTTTTAAGTAAGGGTAAGTTTAGGTGGTAGTTCCTACATATTTCTGTCTTGTGCCTGTTCCTTTTGGATATTTTTTACCCTTTGTGGTATGGGACCTGCAGGTATTTGTATGGGACAGGATCCCAACTTCCAAGTTCCAGTATGTATGTCTCTCTCTCTCCTACCCTGCCGCAAGTAAAACTGTATCTACAGACCAATTGTCATTTGTTTTAGACTTTGCACTCTCAGGTCATTTTAGACCAGACCTGATTTGGTCTGGCTTTGCCATTCCTGACATTCCTCCCATTTTGCAAGGTTGCACTCCTCTCGCAGTTACAGGCCCAGAAAATAAAGAATGTTGTTGCTCTTTACCTTTTGCCACATTCAAAAGTTTGGATTGTTCCGTCTTTCCTGCACATTGCTCCGATTCTGTTTCAGAAGCCACTGCCCAGCTGATTCTCAACTCTTCTGATGTTGCCACATCAGCGAACTCCAGCTGTGTTGTGCTGACAGCTCTCTTGCCTCTGTCAGATCTCATCTGCTGAAGTCGTCTGTTCACTTTCATTTTTGCCATAAAAAACTTTCTTTTCTCAGCTTCCAATTCTGCTTTCAAAAGTTTTTCCTCCGGACTGTCTGGCAAAGCCTCTTCCACAGTATGTAATACCTCTTCACTGTCGTCTTTGGGCTCTGACATACTAGTATCTCATGCAGTATCTTCCATCTGTATAGCTTGTCCGTTCAAAATAGTTTTCTCTTTATCCATACCACTAGTCTCAGGGATTGCAGAGTTGGGGGATGAGACCTGTTTCACCACCTCCATTTTCTCCATTTGCTCACCATCCATCACTGCCACCATCTTGTCCAGGAGCCAAGTGGACAGAGTCTCCACCTACAGATCAGTAGGGGAAATTCCTCAGTGTCCTGGCCAATATCCCCCTTCTCATAAAACTGTTTCATGCAATTGTCCAGGCTGTGTATGGGTACTGATGTGTCATATGGCTACTGCTACACATTCAGTCACTTCAATACCAGTCTAGTATTGCTTGTAATGTGCTTTGGGATACATTGTTATAAAAAGCACTACATAAATACTGATTCTTCTTCACACACTCAACAAAGGCCTCATGTAGGGACAGAGGGATGGATTTAAAAGAGCACTTAGGAATGTTGCATCCCTGCCATGGTGCAAGCCCCCCTTGTGACCTGCCCCACAGGGTTGTTTGGAGCAACTCTGGCACAAGGGGGCTTTGGCACAGCTGCTTCAGGGGTTGATTCAGGCTGTGCTAAAAAATCATGTTTGATGAAAGTTGGGATGTCAGTCACCTCTTGCGTCAAACTCTTTTGACGCAAGTACCTTCCATCACTGTAGGTCTTCTGAAAATTGTGCCCAGCACTTCAGTTTTGTCTCTGGCAGTGTCAGCAGAATAGATTTCCCTGGTCATCAGGTCATGATAGGAGGAGGCTTTTTCACTGTCAGCCAAGGGACACTAGTAATGAAAACTATGAATGGTACTTCATTTTTCTAATTTGTTTATCTGTGTAAGAAGAGTGTGATGATCAGTCAAATAACATTTAATTAATTTCTTGGTTTTTAATAAGTAAATGTGGCAGCCATGTTTGTGATGGGTGGTCAGTCTGGGTGTAGGGGGATTGATTTGCTCATTGTATCATGTGACTACTAACAAACCTGGTCAGGTTTAGGACCAGGATGACCGTACCATTATGCTGTAATAACTGTATGGTCATCTGACTGGTTTTAAGCAATTAAGTTTCTTTGATTTTTAGACCCATTTTATTTTAATATCAACTAAATTAATCCATGTTTATTTAATATTTTAATTTTTTTTTTGTGTTTTTATTTTTAGATGTGCAAATTCTCATTTTATAACTGCAATAAGACACTCAAGGGTTGTGCATTAGACAGTTATAATGCATGTACATGGGCTGAAGACACTAGGTCTGCAGCCTTGTGCCATACTATGCCCCTGGTCATGTGTTACAGCTGTCTAATGCATGCCTTGTTGTGTTTTGTTGCTTACATCAAAGAAAATGTATTTTCTGTGGAACACAACCAGAATGCTTTGCACGTATAAAAACCAATAGGCTGGGGCCAGTCCAGTGTCTCAACAGTAGCGCTATTGCTCACCATGCTGACGACCCGTGTTTGGAAGCACACCAGGGTTGCTGATGGTTGGCCAGGAATGGAGAGGATTGCACATCTGCTGTACTGCTCTCCTCTTATGAGGAGGAGACATTCACCACTCCACCACATGACTGATACAAAATGGAGGCCTGGTGTCAGTTATGGCTAAGTGCAATGAAGAAGGAGGGGAGCTGTGATGCCATGCAGCATGACGTGTGCCTCCACACGTTTGTGCAGGTACACTGCAAGGCTGGGCATGGTGTGGATAAAATGGAGGAAAATGTATGATGAAGCAGGTCACCATGATACCATGTGCACCTGCACTCAGCCCGTTCCACCACCATGACCATTGACCCAAGACCTGGCTGCGAGCCTACCGGAGGGTGGAGGATGTCCCCCTCTCAACTAGCCCCACCACAGGGACAATCCGTGGGGGAACACTGAGGTGCCAGTAAGTCCTGCGGAGCTAGCTGCCAGTCATGGGCAGTGGTGGCAGGGCAGAAGAGCCTGCCTACTCGGCAAAGGAGTCACATGGTCCCCATATTGAGCAGACTATTTGCACATCACAAACAGGTGCACGGTGCAGCATACAGTGCCAGCCAGCTCATGAGAAACAGTAAGACAGATAGTTGCTCCAGACAGAGTGCATTGTCTGAATATTGGGCCATGGCAGCACAGCACGTAATGACAATGAGCGGTTTCATTGTGCAGGGCTGAACATGCCTCATAGGAACATAGGGCAGATTTTGTGGGATAGTGCTAGGGCTCATTTGGGCCATATTCGGCCATAGCATGTAAATGAGTCAACTGTGCATGCAAGGCACTAAGGGGTGATTTTCATGCCCATTATGGGCTCCTTCGCATGCACACAGCCCCATAGTGCCCATGTCTCCTACACCATCCCTTCAGAGCTGACACTTTTTTGGTCATCTATATCCTTTAAAATCATTAGCAACAGATTCTTCTTGGCATAACAGACATTCTTTTATTAATTAGTTCAGAGATGCAGTGGGAGATATCAATACACCACTTCAATATGGATACTCATTATTTCCAATAGCTTCATTCGAAGTCTAAGCCATCCATTGTTTAACATTGATACAAAATTGATCAGCTGATAATGAGTTATCCAGTAATAATTACTAGGTTGAGTGTATCAGAAAGAACAGGGTAAACAAATGTAATAAAAAAAAATTAAATCCCTATGCCATTCAGGATGTTAAAAATGATTATACTTGAGAAAAGAAACCCTTTTGTTGCTCAAAAGCATATTCGTTGTTTTCTTCAATTAGAGTAATGAATTCTGTGCTTCTGAAAAGCAAGAAACTGATGGCATCTGAAAAGAAACCCTAAGTTTATTCAGATGCAGGACTGTGCAAGAGTCAGTTTTAACTTTCATTTGTAATTCGGGGCATAATGCAAATCATCTCAAGTTAGTGAAGTTGCATCCATTCTTGTCTAAGCTGGCGAGTGTGGAGAATGTCTGCTCTTCACTTTTAAGAAGAGTGATCATTGTGGGACTGGAAGTTCAAATGTGGATGTGTCTACCTGTTTAGAGGTTACACTGCTGTGTGCAGCAACTTGGGAACTGCATTGCAGTTCTGACTTGCTTTCCTCTACATGTAGGCAGTGCAGCAAGCATGCGTGAATGGAACTTGTTGTGGTGATGAAGTGCTCACTGCTCATCTCTTTGAGAGGGAAGGCAAGGGACAACAGACATTCTCCCTGTCCCCCACAAGCTGTCCAAAGGAACTGCATTGCTATCATCTATGGAGGTGACCCAAATTTCTGAGGGCTTGGAATGGGCAGGGAATGTGCAACTCACCGATGCAAAGAACAAAGTTTTATACCAGTCATTGCATGGGCATAGGTAAATGATTACTTGCACCACAACTGTAGCTTAAGTAACTGTAAAATGGGCAAAGAGGGTAGAAAAATGGCAGCTTCTTAGAAAACCTCACATATACTGTGGGGACTGCAAAAGTGAACTGGGACATTCCAATGCACTACTTTTTCTGCCACATGTGCAATACCATCCTACCCTCTAGAAACCAGGACCCTGACCATCAGTCCAAGGGACTGGGGAAACAAAGGGGACAAATCCGATTACCTTAAATACTTTCACAATTCATTCACAGCTCCCAAACTTCAAAATACTACACAATTAAGCCTTGTTTGAAATAAAATAACACGATTTGTGAGAACCTCACTAACTTTATTTTTTGCCCTGATTGTATCTACATACACTTCATAGAGCATTAACAGGGTACCACAAGATGCTTCCTTCACTGAAAGCTGCTGTGCAGCCAAAAAAGTTCTTGGCCACTCTAGTTTACCAAACCTCTGTCTGTGCTCTGACTGGTCCTGCCTCTGACTCAGTGACCTGTCAGTGCAATACATGGTAAATAAAAAAAAATGTTTAAAAAGAAAACAACATTGCACCTCCCCAATCCCCAACCACTTCCACTTACCATGCTCTGCATTCCTGCTCACACACCTACCCCTGCAATTCAAAAAAAAAAAAAAGCGAGCATGGTAGTGCTTCTATTCGGACTAAGACGGACAGCATGGAGGAGGGTGAGCTGTGCTGGCTGCCTTCAATGCACACCAGATGAGTCCTTATTATTAAAACATTTGGGTTCTGTTGGGGTTTGAGAGGAGGGTGGTGGCTGGGTGCAGATGAATTGGTAGAAGAGTGCATTGAAACTCAGATATTCTATTACAAGGATAGATCAGGACAATATGACTAAAAACCTATGACAATTAAGAAATGCTAGTCTCAGCCAAAACAGGCTCACCCTGCCATTACAACATCACATCCACCACTAATTTTTGCCAAATAAAAGTTCACACAGCACCATTTCCACCCTGCTACCACTCCAAAGTCAGTCTCATGAATCAAAAAATATCATCTCATCAACTTGAATAGATTAATAATATTTACTGTGACTTCAGAATGAGGAGCCCCATACAGCCACAGTTGAGTCCCAAAGAAACAGTGTTTCCATCTGTCGTGGACTGCAAAAAGAGCATGAAAAGGGAGAGTACACATGACGTAGGCTGAATCAGCTGATCTTATGTTCATGCTCATTTTACAGTCCAGATCATCAGGACAAATTCAATGGAGCACAAGGTAACATTTTGGCAAGGGCTAAAAATGTATGACTAAAATAAAATGATCTGTTTTGAGGAACCAGACCGTCCTAAATATTCTTGCCTGCACTGTCACTTATTATTTGCAGGGATACACTGCTTTGATGCTTCATTGTGACGCACTATATTCAAACGGTGCCTTCAATTATTGCTTTGACTTTAGACAATTTATTAGCTGCATAGTTTTAATTTCATAGCTGAAGTTGCCCTTCCCGTATTCCTGTTTGACCAACATAAAGCTGATACACTGAGCAAATGGCACCAAACAGCCAGTGTAAGATGTGAGAAGTCTGATTTTTGAGATTTTTATTCATGTTTACCTTTTACTGTATTTTTCAATAGCATGGTGTGAGCTGGGTATGAGAAATGATTTACTTTTTAAAAATGAGCAGTCTAACAAAGCTTAATCACTGTTTCAAAAGAAAAACCATCAACACCAGCATGCACATTAGAATTGATCATGATGAACATGCTCTTGATCACATGTTTAATTCTGAAACAGTGATTAAACTACTGTATGTTAGGAAGCTCATTAAAAAAACAAACTAAATCGTCTCTCAAGTCCATCTCACATTCTGCTATTGGACAATACATTGAAGTAAGAATGGAGAAAAATTATGGAACTGACTTTCAGTAGGCCAAATTCAAAAGGTTGGGGGGGAAGTTATTGAAATAAATGGACCCATTCATTTCAATAGACCCATTTGTTTCAATCGCATTTTTTCTCATGCTCATAACTTTCTTGCTGTTTAATATTTTTTCTACTTTTTGCTATGAATGATTTATTTAAGTCCCCTCTCATAAGCATATATGTTGCCAATTTTCACATCACCCTATAAATGGGAGTTTGTGAACTACGCAAACACAGCCCACAAACACCCACTTATAAGGTGATGTGAAAAATAACACCTGTGTTTCTGAGAGGGGACCAAAATAAGACATTGACAAGTGACAAATAGAAACAAATATTAATTGGCAAGAAAGTTAAGAGCGTGAGAGAAAATGCCCTCAAAATGAATGGTCCCTTTCATTTCAATGGGCCCATTCATGTCAATGGTGCGTTTTTTTTCCCCTCAGGCTTATTTTTTTTCTAGTTGCAAATGTTAACATGGGGGTGATAGTGGAGGACACCAGACCCACTTATGCTGTTTTGATATGTACCCTGCACTATACACCACATTGATGCTCCCTCCAGTTTCTTATACAGGCTCCCCCTACTGTACCGTGGGCCCACTGTTCTGACAACTCAACTCTGCTGAGCTGATTTCTTACCACTTGCTTTTGGGGTGGAAAGGGGAGGGATGATGTCCGCCAAAAAGTAGAGGAAGTGGGTTGGAGGCCCCATTATAAAAATACTTTCGTTAGTTTCATGTATTGTATAGAGTTTATGTAATCAGGGTTCAGCCCCAACTCCCTATTTTTTTTTTTACATATATCTGAAGCACTACTATTAGTCACACAAGTAGTGTAGCTGAAGTATTAGAAACTAACATAAATTACGTTAATTTCATGGCAGACCACTATGCTCCTTGCTTGGGTCCAGAGTCCTCCACTAGCACCAAAAAGGGTGCCATTGTGTGATATGACAGTAACTCTGTCAAGCAATCAGTAAACCTGTAGAAAAATCTTCATATCAAGAGGATTACAGGCTGCCCTGGTTAGTAAGGTGTATGATGAGGCCCTAAAAATGAATACTTGTCTGAACAACATATGAAGCACAGGTGGAGGGCATAATGAACCTACAGACCCTTCTGACCTTAATTTACTTTGTTACCATGTTATGTAGCATTCTAGACTGATTAAGTCAAACACAGTACCCTGTAATGAGTTATGCAGCTATTCTGGGTAGGCTTAGACTGGTTTCAGGCCATTGGATCTGTAGCAACAGTCCTTGTCACAGGGAGCAGACTGGTCAGCTGGCAGCATCTGGCATGTAGACATGCTGACACTGTATGCTGACTTCAAGAATCATGCCCTTCTGCTGTGGTCCTTACATTGGTGAAACACTTGATACAAACAATGAGAATATGATTGTACAGTAAACTGCCTCCCTTGTGCGTGAGCGTGCAGTACAGATTATAAATAAGACTGAAACAGACAGAAATATATTTTTTATGCATGCATATGCCTTTAGCTTGATATGAGACAATAACTACAATATTTTTGGCAACTGCAATAAAACTTGTTGTACCAGGTACTACGGGGTTGCACACATGCAAATGAGCCCATATGCCCAATGGGCTCAATTGCATGCTAGGGATGATATTGCCCATAGGAGCACTAGCTCTATCTCATAAAGTTTGGGTTGTGCTCCTATGGGCCATTTTCAGCCTAAAACAGACAAAAATGTTGTTGTTTTTTTTTTATTATGCATATGCCTTTAGCTTGATATGAGGCAATAACTACCATATTGTTGGCAACTGCAATATAACTTGTTTTTTTGGAGAAAAAAAATTCTGGTAATTTTTATGTTGAGCTAGTGAAAGTCCTGTTGGACAATGTTTTTTTTTCCAGTCAATAGTCCTGCTGGCTGAAAATGTTATTTTCAACCACTGTATATGGAAAGTGTATCAGGGCTGGGGGGCAATAGACAACTAGGGATTAATTTGCTTGCTATGCAGAGATCGGGTGGGGGACTACTAGGTTGTACTTGGTACTATGGGGTTGCACACATGCAAATGAGCCCATATGCCCAATGGGCTCAATTGCATGCTAGGGATGATATTGCCCATAGGAGTCCTAGCGCTATTTCATAAAGTCTGGGTTGTGCTCCTATGGGCCATTTGCAGCCCTGCATGGTTATAGTGGGGGTGGGGGAGGGGGACAGGCCAGTAGACACAATTATAAATGGGTAACAGAAATCTAGATCTGTGATTGGTCTGATGTGATCCTCAGGCCATCTGTGATTCCAGCACAATGGTACATATTAAAACTACTTAATGTAAATTACCAGTATCTTCAATTTTGGTTTGGGGCTTTATAACAATTACATTGCAGTGGTGATGCTGTGTTAGTGCTAAAAAGAGAATTTTCCAGTCACCCCATTGGGGGGGGGGGGATCATAATTCAGGTGATAGTGATGGCCAGTCGATCCCTTCCACTTCCCAGTCCTCCAGCCCCACCCCCACTCTCAGACATTTTATGCCTTCTAACCAGGGAGATCACGGGCACTTATAAGTTGATGGGCGGCATTCATTTAAATCAAAGGATGCTGTAACACTAATAAAATTGTATTGAAAATTATCCCGATGGACTACAATGAGCCACACCCCAGCACTCTCTCTGTTTAGATGTCATAAAACATTTGAGTGCTGGGGCTGCACTGGATGATCAGGACGTGCAAGGGATCAGCTGGCCATCAGTTCAGCCTGAATTACCATTTCTGTCCTCCTGAAATGGGTGATAAAAAAAATCCTACTTGGCACTAATGGACTATCACTGCTGTAAGGTAAAGGTCTATAAAGCCCAATACTTTAAATCAGAAATTTCCTTTAACATAGTGAGCATCATTACTACAGTAAGGTCCCCAGATTAAAACCGTTAGTGTGGCGTTAACCTGGTTAGCATCACGTCAACCTTGAATAACACTGACATCATGGTGGGGCCAAAATCAGAGGGCACTGGTGCACTGCATAACCACAATAGCACAAACACTTCCTAGCTGTGCATTAGAAGCATCTAATGAACACCCTGTCAAGTCTTTTTGCATACATGGCACCAGTAATCACAGCTTACAATTTGTGACACAAAACAGTGAGAGCCAAGTGTCATTTAGTGCTTGAACAACACGAGGGTGATATTCAAACAGCTGTCTCACTGTACTGGAGAACACTAACTATCTGAATATGGGGATGGACAGTGCAGTAGTTAGTGACTATGCATTGCGCTAACACAGCCCATCCCAGGACATGGCTCACAAGGGAGAAAAAGGGAGCTCCATACTACACAAACAGAATAGCTCAATGTCTCATAGCATTTGTGTGGTGGGGTGGCATGATGACTTGAGGCAAGTAATAGTCTTCTGGGATTAGGTTTCAGTAGGGAGCAGGGCATTATTATAAAACGTATTTATAATTGTGATTTTTAGTCATTTTATTTTCTTTCAGTGTGGAAGATACATCAAAAGTGGAATCAAGTTGTGAAACTACATTTACAAATAGTGATGAAAGTTTGTGTGAAGACAATAACAATCCAAAAAGTGTAGATGGGTCAAATTGTTAGTATTTTATTCAAAGCAAAAATGTGTACAGTTCAGGAATTGCAGTCCAGAGATTACAGAACACAGATAGTACAGTACTATAGTGGTTAGCAATGAATTTCTGTCTATTTACTTGCCATATATCCATGAGCAAATCTGCTTTTACAGATAACTTAAAAATGCAAATATTTTTACAGCAGGACACAGATAGCATATTACCAGTAACATACTATGAAGCAAAGAAGATGATTGATCCATATTTAGTTAAAAAAAGGTATTTAGTAGTTGCATCCACATCTGCATTGTGTATCGAGACAGTGCAAAATATGAATATTCCAAACTCATGCAATGCTCAGTTTGTAATGAAGAAAGATATCAGGAAACTGATGCTAAACATTTAATAATACAAAAAAAAAAAGATTTAGTTGCATTCCAGTTGGTTTGAATCTTGCTAGAATGTATGGTGAAGTTAAATTATCACAGTTAGTGCAGTCACACCCTGGAAGTGCAAATGAGATTCTATCAAAAAGAGACAAAATGTGGGATATTCATCAGGCTCCTCGTGGAAAGAAATACATTCAGAACATTATTATTTCAACAATGACAAAATGGATCTTTCTTTTGCATTGGAAGCTACTGGTGTCAATCCATTCAGTAACATTGGGGTCATGTATTCCATGACACCCATCATACTGGCCCTTCTAAACTTGGCAAGGCAAATGAGAAATGCATTTGGAAACAACACTGATTAGAATTGTAGCCCCCCTCCCCAGTGTTTAGGGGTATGATAATGGAATGTCTGTGGGAAGGGGGCAACCACAATAGAAACTGAAAAGCTAACTTAAGTTTTATTCCTCAGGACTGGGGTGCAAGCATCTGTCACATGGTTCTGGGCTAGGAGACAAACTGGATTAGTGACACAACAAACATGACAGGCATTAAAATCCAAAATGCAATTAATGACAGTAAAATAATCCTTTAATAAAGTACATGATTGCTTTATGGAGTATTTATTAAAGGGACAGCCACACATCCCACTGGGGGAATATTAAGGCACTGGATCAAAGGGTCCACTGTCTCAATGTCCATGCATTGTCCTTGAGTTCATATACTTCAGAGTGCATAATCAACACAGGTGATCATTACAATCATCACGTGCAATTATTCAGCATACTTTTGTCCCCCTTCTGACATTCTTACACTGTACACATCTTGGCAGCTTCAGCTTTCCTACTGGCAGGCTCAAACTCAGCTTTCCCTTTTCACTGGCTACACTCTCTACCTGGCAGACTCTCACTGACTTCTACTTAGCCATAGGTTCAAATCTCCTCTCTGGATTGCAGTCCCATAAAAAGGTGACTGCAACCCTCTTGACTACAAGCTGAGCAGTATCTTCTATGATCCCAATGGAGCTACTTCATTCATTCATTACCGAGTGGCATGGACCTCAGGAGTCGTCAATCTCAACACTCCCCAGTGCTTAGCTGATAATGAGCTCTGTTCCTCTATTGCTTTCCAAGGTTCAATAACTGGTGGTGTTCTCCACCATGGATGTGTAGTACCTTTTTACCTCTCTGATGGTTCAATTCCAATGGTGGCTACAGTGGACTATGCCCCCTTCCTTCTTCCAGGTAGTTATCTCACTCCATGATGGGGTTTCATTCACAATGGCTGCCAATAGATCCTCAGTAAGTCTTGCTCAGGTCCTCCACACTAAGAAATGGGCTGACAGTGGGGAGTGGGCAATCTCCCCAGCTCCTGCCTACAGACTGACTCCTTTAGACAGTTGTTATCCACATGGCCCAAATGAGCCACACTCTACGGGGGTATTCTCAGCCAATGGCTGACCAGCTCTTCTGAAGGAAAAAAAAAATTAACCCATGATGGGTTTAAGCCCAGGGACCTTAAAAGGAGCAAAAGCTTCCAAACTTACCCACTGTGGATTTTCTTGCTAAGGGAAGGAGGGTTCATCTCTCCCCCCTTCTGGGGCCCAATGCACTAGGTGAGCATCTCAAGGCATCTACCAACCACCCCCCCAAGTCCTGTGTCAGGAAGGGTATGTGCACTCCCCTTCCCCCCAGGTCCTGGAGGAGCTCACGGCTGCCTCACCACGAAGGTGGCAAAACTCATGCTACTGTGGAAATGGGGCCCCTTGAACTTGATGCAACACATTTGTTCAAGCCCTCCTGATTGCCCACCCCATGGACCTTCAGGACAGATTTCCAATATTCCCAGTGACTGGAGCCCTAGGTCTACACATCTAAACAACACCTATCTGAATTCTGGCTAAATGAATCCTGCCATTACAATTGCCTATCTAAACACTGCCAACTTCCTTATCAGGCCCAAGAACAGACAGAAATTTGACTCATTCATTCCCCCTTGATTAAACACATATCCCCTACAATTGCGATAGATAAATTACAACAATGCTACTGGCCCAATGGGACTCAAATTTAATATAGCCATAGTAGAGAACATGTTACTTTTTTTCCAAAACAAGCAGAGTTAATAACAACTCACTACCAGTTTTATTAGTTACACACATGGGGTAAATGCAAGTGGCAAAAGTACAATGCAATAAATTCAATTACATCTGAGACCAGTGGGCTAGTCCACTATTACAGCAACATGAAAAATAGCGATCTCACCCCTATGCTGATCTCCATTTGGTGGCTCATCAAATGGCAACTCTGAATGCTTCAGGCCTCCAAGTACTTTCTTAAGAAGTGGGCAAAATAATGCCAGGAATGTGGCTTGGCACAGGGCTATCAAAATGAGTCCGTGGCTTCCTCACTATACCCGGCTCAGCCTCCATCCAAATCCTGGATCAGGGCATAGTGCTTCATCATGGTCAGTCCCCTCATAGGTGCTGCTCCCACAAATTCCCTTCATGAACCTCTGTACCTCTTACAATGCTATGGAGAAACTATAAACAATCCAGCATATGCTTCCTGTAGATCTTCTGAAAAATGGCCCTGTACACCCATTCCTTCCTTTTTGACCCTATTACATCCAAAATCCTCTCTGGCAGGTATGGGTACTCATACTGGGGACAGTCCTGTTTTTTTCACTCTGGACTATCCTCTCTGCCTGGGGCTACTCCAGTATGCTCCTCATAGTTGTCTGGGGTGCTCTTCTCGGAGGCAGCAATTCCCCCTCCTGATGTTGACATTGTTGGCATTCTCACTCACCTCTCTTCTGAAGATTCCAGTGCTGGGCTTATTCTTGGGGGTCACACTGGGAAAAGGGGTCCTCAGGCAGAGAAAGGACTTCTGAGTAGTAGTCCACAGTGGTATCTTCAGACGATTTCTCCACTCATACTGCCTCCACTTCTATGTGGGGCTTGTTCTCCACATTTACCAGTTCCTTGGGGCTTACTGGATCAGGGCCTTGCACCACTGGGGAAGGGCTTGGCTAAGTGCTGGCTGGAGGGACTGAAGGTGATGTACCTGAGGGAACTGACTGCTGAGTGGCAGGGGTTTCACGCAGCAGTGCCAACTCAGTTTTACTCCCAGACAAACGAGCACTAAAATCCTCAGAGTAGGCAGCTTGGGCAATGGTGCCACCTTAAGGACAGGAGAATATGCACACAATCAGCAAACAACTTCTTCTCTGTTGCTCCACTGGCTTGGAGGGGTGGGCTCAAATTTTTCAGTTGCTGCAGCAGCCTCTGCTTCTTCCCTGCAGAGTGCAAGCCCCAGGTGTGTCTCCCACTCATCAGCAAATGCCTCCTCAGACTCAACCATTGGCATAGCCGGGAGTCACCCACTTCCAAAGATCAAGAGGAGGTAACAGGTAATCGGATTGGAATCCCCCATCATGGCACCATGCACACAGTAGGATGGGCTCCATATTCAGGCCCTTGTGTTTACATAGTATACACTCCCAGGAGGGGGCCAATTTGTTTGCAGTCTCACACAACCATTTGAACAACTTCCTGGGCACTTTGATATTCATTTCAAAAGGGATCTCCGCAATACTGGGTGTGGGCCTGAGGTTGTTCACCCTGCTATATAGTCCACCAAAGTCCAGGTGTGCAGACACAGGTCCCCTGACTGGGCACAATGATAACGTGGGGAAAAATGATTTTTATTAACAAAATAATAAATTATGTGCTGGGAACAGATGCTCTCGTCAACAATCACAAAGTTCTTCTGAATAAGCACATCGAGACAAATGGTGAGCAATCTTTGCCATGACCCTTCTTGCACAATCATCCAATCCCATGGACTGGTCACAGCGATTTCCACCCATTTGCATTGTCCTCACATGTTCAGGCCACAGGTCCCTATTAGTGGTGGGCGAACTTCCTAAACTTCGCTACGTGGAGTATTTCACGTATAACTTGAATTTTGTCAAATACTCAGCAACAAGAAGTGAATAACTTTGCCTTTAATTTTAAGGCAAAATTCCATTGATTTCAATGGACTTTGCATTAAATCTGCCTCTTGTATTGGTCTTTAAGGCAAATTTTGCAGTAATTCATGGGATGGCAAGTCACATGAGCTCTAGATTGTCTTGCACAGCCTCAGTTCAGCGTAGTATGGATAGTGGAAAGCTGGAGACAGGTTGATATCAGAGCTCTGAGAATCAAACCATAGAAACATAGAAACATAGAAGTTGACGGCAGATAAGGACCGCAAGGCCCATCCAGTCTGCCCATTTCTTTTTCTACCTTATAAATGTGCCATCGGCCTTTGCTCTGTCAGTGACCTATCTATTCATAGTCATTTGTATTGCTCCCTTATGCCTATCCCATGCCTGTTTGAAGCCCTGCACTGTATTCATAGCCACCACTTCTTGTGGTAAGCTATTCCATGCATCTACCACCTTTCTGTGAAAAGAATTTCCTCACATTCCCCCTTAATCGGCCTCCCTCTAATCTCATGCTGTGTCCTCTTGTCCTGCTATTTTTCTTATATTTAAACATGTTAGACTCTTTCACCTTGTTTATGCCCTTAAGGTGTTTAAATGTCTCGATCATATCACCTCTCTCCCTCCTTTGCTCAAGGGTATACATATTGAGCTCCGTTAATCTGTCCTCATATGTCTTCTGATGCAGTCCCTGCACCATTTTGGTTGCCCTTCTCTGGAATGCCTCAATTTGTTAATGTCCTTGTGAAGGTGTGGCTCTCCAATACTGCACGAGTACTCCAGATGGGGCCTAACTAATGTCTTGTACAGAGGGATTATTACCTCTTCACGACTTGTGATACCCTCTACTAATACACCCTAACACCCCCTAGCCTTACCTACTGCTTTAGAGGTCTGCTTGGATGATTTTAGGTCATCAGTGATGATGATGCCCAAGTCTCTTTCTTCCTTTGTGACTGCTAGCAACTCCTCCCAGCCTATAAGTGGCTTCAGGGTTTCTCTTCCCTATGTGCATGATTTTGCACTTCTTTGCATTAAATCCCAGTTGCCACTCTTCTGACCATTTTGCTAGTTTATCCAGATCTCTTCTCATTCTGCCCACCCCATCTGGATCATCTACTCTGTTGCAGATCTTGGTGTCATCTGCAAACAGACAAGCCTTACCCTCTAGTCCATCTGCGAGGTCACTAATGAAGATGTTGAATAGGACTGGCCCCAGGACTGATCCCTGAGGTACCCCACTTGTGACTTGCATCTCTTCTGACTGTATACCATTTACCACCACTCTCTGTTTTCTGCCAGTCAACCAGTTTGCCACCCAGTTGACCAACTTCTGACCCACCCGAGCCTACCTAGCTTATTTATCAATCTTCTATGTGGAACAGTGTCAAAAGCTTTGCTGAAGTCAAGGTAGGCTACATCAACTGCTCCCCTTGGTCCACCACTCTGGTTACCCAGTCAAAGAAATCTATGAGATTAGTTTGACAGGACCTTCCTTTGTAAACCCATGCTGTCTTGGATCCTGTGCCCCTATGGATTCCAGGTGTTGCACTATCCTTTCCTTAAGGTGCCTCCATAATCTTGCCCACTACTGAGGTAAGACTGACTGGTCTGTAGTTCCCCGCCTCCTCCCTGCTACCACTCTTGTGGGCGGGATCATAAACCTTCTCCAGTCTTCTGGGACCTCTCCTGTGCTCAGAGACTCACTAAACAATTCTGCTAATGGCTCTGCTAGTTCCTCCTTTAGCTCCTTAAGTACCCTGGGATGTATGCCATCAGGTCCCATTGCCTTATCCACCCTAGCTTAGCAAGCTCTTGTAGGACCCTTTCTTTTGTGAAGGGAGTAGTGCTCACCTCCCTCCCCCTGTGTCCATGATGCTGAGCTGTGGGCCCTGCCCTACCTTCTCTTCAGTAAATACTGAGCAAAAGTATCTATTTAGGATAGATGCCTTTACAGGGTCCTCCTCCTCACATGCTCCCTTTTCTCCATTAAGCTTAGCACACCCTCTGGACTTTCTCCTTTCACTAATGTATCTATAGAAAGTCTTGTCACCTTCTTTACTGTTCGTGCTAGTGTTTCCTCAGTTTGGGACTTTGCCTGCCTTACTGCCTTACCTGCTTCCCTTAGGGCAGTTTGGTATGCCTCCCTATCTTCATCCCGCTGTGTTCCTTATATTTTCTGAAGGCCAGCCTTTTGGCTCTGACCTTTTCTGCTACTGTATTTGAGAACCAAAGTGGTTTCCTTCTTCTTTTGCACTTCCTTTCTGTCTAACACAATGGGATGTTGCTTCAAGTATTGTATCCTTAATGCTTGCCCACTTTGCCTGTACCTCCTCACCTGTGTTTCTTTTTGCCAGGGCTAGCTTAACTCTGTTGGCCATCTTATCAAAGTCAGCTCCTCTGAAGTCCCATATTTTTGCCTTGGAATGGGATGATTTAGATGTAGTAGCCAAATTGAACCATACCATGTGATGGTCACTGGACCCCAGGTGACCTTCTACCTGAGATCTGTGATCCCTTCTTTGTTAGTCAGTACTAGATCTAGGATAGCCCTGTCTCTTGTGGGCTGCTGTACCAGTTGTTTGAGGCCCTCCCCTGCAGGGAATCCACTATGAGTCTAGTTCTGGCAGATGTTCCTGCTGGTATTGACCAATCTATATCTGGCATGTTGAAGTCTCCCATTATCAGAACCTCCCTTTAGCTGTCATGTTTTGTATATCTTCTAACAGTAATGTGTCTAGTCCTCCTCTGGTCTGGGGCCTGTAGACAACCCCAGTTCTTATGGCTGTCCCATTTCCTGTTTCCAGGGTGACCCACAGTTCTTCTGGCTCCTTATGTGTATTCTGAATTTCTGTAGCTTTGATATTTTCATTAACATACAGGGCCACTCCTCCCCCCCTTTTTGCACCTCGGTCTCTTCTGAACAATACATAGCCAGGTACTGAAGTCTCCCAAATTTTCTGCCCATTACATTTAATGTGTGTGCAAATGCTGTCAAGTTGAATACATTTTATTGTGGCACCATAATCACAGTACTCTTAATTTCTTAAGCCCATCTGTGTTATTTTTTACTGCTTCTATCTAGGCACCGCTGTACCCCCCCCCCCGTCAAAGAATATTATTTTTCCAGTTTTGGATTGCTAACCACTGGTTAAGGTGTTGTTGCGCCTATGAGGCTGCATCTATTTACTGGGCAAACTCCATCTCTCTGTGCCGCTGCATCTGTTTAGTGCCCACTCTCCATCTGTAAGTCACACTTGCTGTTTTTTGGCTTCTCATCCTCCCAAAAGTGCCTAAATCTAAATTTCTTGTTAATTGTCTGTGTAATCCCCAAAAATTCCCATGAAGAGACGTGCATGCAAAGATGTTTCTAGCCGTGGCACTCCTGTCAGTGCCCAGAGTGGCCATGGGCATGATAGTATGCAGCAGAAGGGAATAGTTAATGCAAGGAAAAGGCTTTCTCCGACTATGTTTTTCACAGTATAATCTGTCACTTCAGTGATGGTTGGAGATGCTGTTGTCCCTGTTGGTGGTGGCGGTGGTGAAGTTAGTGACAGACCTGGCATGAGTTTTGCTCCAAGTTCAACTCGTGCAAACTTATCTGGGTGCCAAAATGTTGTAGAGTGCAAAGACATGATTCAGAGTGTAGTTGATGTCACACTGCCCATCCCCACATTAGTTGAACATGATTCTGATCATGATGATGACTCACAATCTTATGTTTCCAGCGATGTTGTGGTTATACCTAGGTCATCCAAATATTCAAATGCTGATGAAACAATTGTGGATGATCATACTGCATCTGTGGCTGGAACATGTTCACCACAGGACAGCATCCAAACTGAATTTGTGGATGATGGTTATGATGATGATGCTAGTGACCCCAGTTGGGAACCGGAGAAAAAGAAACTGAAGGTGGCTGTGTGTAAACAGTGTATTATTAAATCCCCCCCCTCCTCAAAGTTCTGATGTAGCTGTGTCTGTTGATGATGATGATCCTGTAATTTATTTATTTATTTGCATTTTGGATGACACCTTTGAGCCGAGGGCTCTTTTACAAAGGTTCCACGTCAAGGCAATAAGGACAATAATGTACAAAACATAACATGATCATTACAATGGAACTTACAAAAAAAAAACACAAATAAGGTTACAATAATAGCAGCCAAAGGCATTGACAAGGAATGTGTTGTGAGTTAAATATACAGTACAAGTCATAGGCGGCTCAGTGAAGCTTTGCTAGGAGTGGGTTAGTGGGAAAAGAGAAAGAAGAGTGGTGGTGAGGGGGTGGTATGGGAGACAGAGGAAAGGAGGGAGGAGGGGAGAAATGGGGAGGGCATTGTGTTGGGTATGTGGTAGATGGGAAACAGCAAGGGAGGAGGAAAGGGGGGATGAAAGAGAAAAGGAGACAGATTCATCCTATGCCCAGTAATGGGGGTAGGAGAGGAGGAGGAGCTGAGGCAGTGAGGAGGGATGCTTGAGGGTAGTATGCCTAGAGGGGATTATAAGAAGCAATCACAGAAGGCACTAGCCACAAGGTGTTGACGCAGTTTACACTTAAAAGCACCAATCATGGCAATGTTGGAGATTTCTGTAGGTAGCAAGTTGAACCAGATGGAGGCTCTGACAAGATAAGAACGCTGAGCTTGAGAGGTCTGACAGCGAGGTATTGTAAAGGTTAGACTGTCCAATCTTCTAGTTAGGCGGCAGACACACCGTGGAGTCAATATTGATTGGACTCAAGGGGACATAAGGCCCAGTAATGTCTTCTTAGCTGGGATGTAATAGTAATAGGCACAGATTATAATGTTCAAGCACAGTCCAGGTGTGCCCAACAACATAAATCATGCAGTACACCACCCATTTCAGTGCCACAGAAACTGGAGTCCAAAATGCAGCACCAGTGACTTGTGAAAAGTAGGATATTGTACAAGATGAAAGTGATGAAACAGTGTCAATCTGCCAGCTTTACCAAGCATGTGTGAGGCATGGTAAAAAGGGTAGCCATCTTGGCACCAGGGGCCAACATACACATCTGAAGAGCAGGCACATGGCACTGTGGACTCGGCACCAGAGGGGTGCTAATGCCGTAGTTGGGCATTCACCCTCATCCACCTTAGTAAGCATGTCACCCCCTTCCTTGACTGTTAGTAGCCGAACTAGCCATTTCTGTAGAAGTGGTGAAATAACACCAGAGGATTACTACAGGCATGAGGAGGAGGATGATGATTTTGAATTGTCAAGCAGTGGTCACAGCAGCAGCGGTGGTTTATGTAGTAATTCTAGTACATCAACTCCTGTGCTTAAAACAGGTAAAATAACCTCATTTGTTGGCTTGTCACCTGTGCACCCCCATCACATGTCAAAAGCACCCCACCCATGGCAGTTTGTAGAGCAGAGCCATTTGACATGCCGCATGCAAAATGGGTAACAATGCAGCCCATGTTGCACAGTCTTTTTTCACATCACATGAGATACCCACCAAATCATGTGGTTGCACATGAACTGAATGTTTCTGTAGCAGAAATGCTGGAAATTGACCTTTTGCCCTTCTCCTTTGTGGAGAATGCCAGATTCTGGTGCATTGCGGCACGCACATGTCCCAAATGGAAAATCCCATCCAGGACCTACTTCTTCACCTATGCTGTCCCGGAGTTATATTGGACTGTGAGAGAGTCTGTAAGACATGCCCTTCTACATTCCTCATCACCTTACTTTCATTTAAGCATGAATATGTGGACAACTGGCAAAATGGAAAGCAGTTCCTATTTGTGTATTACTGCACATTGGGTGCAGGTATCGGGAGTTGTCTGTAATGGTGGGATTGGAAAGCAGTGTAATAAGTCAGACTGTGGTGGTAGCAACATTCATGGCATTAGGCAGCATGCCACACTTGCAGTGCATAATGTAACAGGGTCTCATACAGGTGGAAACATGTTAGACTTGCTACTGACAGAAATTGATCAGTGGCTGCACCCCCTGTCCCTAAAAGCTAGCTTTATAGATAGTGAAAATGTATCAAATGTCATTAAATGTATCACCAATGGTGGCTTTGTGAGGGTTACCTGCCTAGCCCACTGTTTAAATCTTGTGGTACAGGAGTTTCTGCAGCACCTTGACATCAAGCAGATGCTGACTGTTGCATGCCACATCTGTGTACACTTTGCACACTCTGGAAAGGCCCAATGATCAACTTTGGCAGCTGCAGATTCAAAACGGCCTCCCTCAGCACCGCCTTAAACTTGAAGTTATCGTGCTAGAATTTGACAAGTTACATGCAGAGCAGTTGTATGAGCAGTACAAAACCATGTCAGAGTACCTAGTAATGCACACTAGCTGTGATGGCTCATTGGCCTGAATGTCTATGACAACTGAACAATGCTGCCTCATGGACTCAGTGATATTAAGTTTGAGACCTTTTGAGCATGCAACACAGGCAGTGAGTGGTGACACTGCATCCATAATTCAAGCCATTCCACTGCTGCTGGTGCTGCTGAAGACTTTGAAGAACCTGAAGCCTAACCTTGATGTTGCTGGAGATAGGACAAGCAGTGTATTACTGAAACACATGCTTACAATATTCAACAGAAATTGACACATTGCCAGTATTCAGCAAAGTGCAGAATATGGAATAGCCACAATGCTAGACCCATGCTGCAAACATGGCATTGCAACCATACTGGAGGGAGGGCATGATCATGTTCAAAATCTGACTGGACAGCTGGTCTGGTTGGTTCATGGGGCACGGAAGTCACATGCAACTTCTGCAGACTAGAGCATAACAAGGCTGAAGGTCACTGTGGACCGAGTACATCCAGTAAGGAGGCTGAGAGTGAGGGGAAAAGGGGGGTGGCAGCAATACAGTTTGCCATTAATCCACTTTTTGGTGCTTTGTCTGAAGCAGGAATTTGTGACCTGGATGAATCTTGTGAACAGGTGGATGACTCATCAGGACTGCATGCATCACAGAGCATGGTTGATGCCTATTTGGCAGAAAACAGGCATCTGACAATACTTGAGGATCCTCTACTGTACTGGGGTGGAAAGGTGAATGAATGACCAGAGCTGACTTCAGTAGCACTGAAGTACCTGACCAGCCCACCCTCCAGTGTAAGCATGGTGAAGGTATTCAGTTCTGCATGGGCCATAGTGCATGACAGTCATACTAACCTATCACCTGCAAATGTCAGCATGCTGACATTTATCAAAATGAATGAAGATCACATACCAAGTAGGACCACCATTTCTATTTTAGTGCCCAGTCATGATGATGGTTATACAGAAGATGCGGGTGAAGTACACCATCCTGGTGGCAGTGTCAAATGGTGTACCATCAAGGTTGATGATTCAATTATGGAAAAAGAATTTCCAAGTGAGCACAACTCTGACCTTGATGACTGTGAGAGCAGCTTCTTCTTTGATGAGAATGAGGAGGATGTTGGAGATAGTACATGATGGGTTTGAATGTTGTCACAGTTCTGTAATGCTACCATTTATTACCATTTAATGAACAAAAAAACAGTGTCCTTGACTAACATTCCATATGTCAAATCTATACAAATAATTACGTCTTTCGATTTGACCTTCCCCATTCTAGATTTTGTGAGTACAATTAACAGAATGTGCACCGTCATTATATTTGTTACACACAGTCGGTCTTATAAACACATCAGCTTTTGGCCATAGCCACGTAAATCCTGCTGATTGACTGACAGATATCCTCTCCCTGACACTGAAGAACTGTAATGCACAATAGCCAGCCACCCAGCTTCATGAGACAGTGAGACTGTACCAGTGCCCGCTATATGAACCCTCAGCCACAGCCACCCAGCTTCATGAGACAGTGGGAGAGACAGTGAAATTGTACAAGTGCCTGATGTATGAACCCTCAGCCACAGCCACCCAGCTTCATGAGACAGTGAGAGAGGCAGTGAAACTGTACCACTGCCCAATGTATGAATCCTCAGTTAACCACAGCCATCCTGCTTCTTTAATCAGTAATTTACAACAAGTATGTACTCATGTCACATGTTATGGTTTTGGCTTGAACTGTGCTGAAAATGCTTCCATAACCAGTAAATGCCATTGTCACCAAATATCGACAACTGATTTTCATGTTGTTTTCACAAGCTACTGTCACAAAGATTGTAACAGGACTCAATTAGTTCTCGGAACACCGAAACAATAACATTTTCAGGTAAGTATCAATCTTATTTCCTCTTTCCTTTTTGATTTTTAATTTTGTTCAACTGGTGCAAAGCATGCAATGGAGGTGACATACTGGCCATATTAACATCTTATTCATTCACATGTCTGACAGGAGTACTTCAGTACTTGAGGGATTTAAAATGTGTTATCCTGCTCTTGAAAACACATCATGTGATGTAACTGTAGTCAGTGAGACAGTGCCTGTCACTGGCACTAACCATGTTAATTGGTTTTGTATGGGTTTGCTAATAACTTGGTATTTTAAGCTGGATGTAACAGAAGACAGGAACAGCCACTCTGGGAATGGATTGAGGTAGTGTGATGAACTCCAAATAATTTCTTCTTCATCTGTTTTCAGGTAACATTGAGGTGTACAGTAGTCAGTGGTACCTTACAATATGAAGAGATGGACAACAACAGTCAGGAATCAGGATGATTAGCAGAACACCTGGAAAGAAGACAAAAACATTAATGAAACTTGTTTTAAAATTATGCCCACCCCCCCAAAAAAAAATACTTACCTTTCATGATGTGACAGTTTCCCTACAGGCAAAGTCATCAACAAGCCGAAACAGGCAGCACACAAGTGTGCTTGTATGACCTAGGAAGGACAAAGAAAAGATTATATTTTAGTCAACCACATCACAAATTCAATGGATGTGTCTTGGACAAAAAAATGACAGTGACATGTACAACAACTTACTATTGTTGATATGAATGAATACACACACATAGGCAGCATGTTTTGGTTAGCACAATACAGTATTTTTCCAGCATCAAAGTATGGTTCAGCTGGCCATGGTCATCTGTGTTTATCATTATTTAGCAATAGCAACACACTGTACATCAGCAGCAGCAGAAAACAGCTGGACAACAGCAGAAGCAGGCTGCAGCAAGAAATGTTATCACTTTTGAGACAGCTGTGCATAGTTCTGTCTCTCTCGGTGCATGCTGTGAGCAGTGCGTCATCAAGTACTTGTAACTTTTCTGAACAGTTACTCATGTCATTATTCTTCATTGGGACTCAGGGAATGTTCATGACATTTAAACAGCAGCTATTTTCTCAGTTGGGACAGTTGCACATAGTTCTGGCTCTCTCGGTGCACACTTTAAGCAGTGCATCACGAAGTACTTGTTGAGCACTACTTTTAATCTGGCTTTATGCTGATTTTCATCAGTATTACCACCTGTTTTTGTACATCTATTATTTACAATCATTGCTGTTGTGACTGAAATGAACTAGCATGTAATTCAGCAGGACGTGGTACACCACCATGGCCTTCTGGAACAGTAGGTGTTCAAAAACAGCTTGTTATACTGATGGAAGACAGATCTGAGAATATTAAAAGGAGAACTAATATTATTTTTTTCAAATTTAAAATATCGAGTAACTAAGTTATAACCCCACCACAGACAATTGGTGTATCAGGCCATTGCTGCACACCCTGGGTGCATTGTGAGGCATGAGTGCTTGATGGAGGGACTTATACCACCTATGAAGTGCATTAATGCCCTGATACACCCATGGGCTGCAGTGGGTTACTGCACTTATAGGGGCCTTAGACAAATAGCACACACGGTAACCTTCTCAGAGGTGCTGCCAGTCTATGGCACGGGTGAGGCTAGGGTGCTTCACACCATGGGATTCAATCAGTGGTTGAAAAACTGGTGCAGAGCTCAGGCATTTGGCTTCATTGGAGACTGGGGGTCCGCCTGGAGGGAAGCAGGCCTATACTGGCATGATGGTCTGCATCTGTCCAGGAGGGAAACCAGGATCCTAGGCAATAGGTTTAAATACTTCATTGACAAGTATTTAAACTAACCAAGGGGGGAGGCACTGGAAAGAAGCAGGGAAATCCTAGCCCCCCAAAAATATCAGGGTACTAAGTGAGGTAGACACCAACATAGAGATTTCAATAGAGAGACATGCAGGGGTAAATGGAGAAAGTGACAAATGCAGTAAGGACAGGGATGGGGCAAAAAGCGGTAAGGCCATCAAGAAATGGAGGGTAATGAGTACCAACGCCCGTAGTCTGGCAACAAGCTCCCTGAACTGGTGGCCTTGATGGAAGAGGGATGCCTGGATATTATAGCAGTCACAGAAACATGGTACACAGAGAACCATGACTGGGATGTTAACATACCAGGGTACACAACCTACAGGAGAAAAAGGGAGGGCAGAAGGGGGGAGTAGCTGTCTATGTAAGGGAAGGGATAAAAGCAACTTAAAAAAAGAGTAAACAGGGAGGAGAGGAGGCACTGTGGGTCACCTTAGGGACTGGAAATGGCACCACAATCTGCACAGGGGTTGTATATAGACCCCCATGTCAGGGGGAGGGAATGGACAAGGATATGATAGAAGGCATACTTAGGATGGCAAAGAAAGGGGAGATACTCTTGATGGGGGATCTTAACATGCCAGATGTTTACTGGAGCACCTTTGCGGCAGCCACATCCAAAAGCAGGGCCATTCTTGATGCCCTTCAGGTGGCATGCCTCAAACAGCTAGTTTTGGAACCCACTCATGAGGGAGCAATCTTAGATCTCGTACTCTCAAATAGGGACAGTGAGAGGATCTCAGATCTAGAAGTGGGTAGCCATTTGGGAACAAGTGACCACTAAACAGTGTGGTTCATGATAAACTCTGTTACAGAGTCAAGCCATACAAAAGTGAGGGTTCTGGACTTCAGGAGGGCTGACTTTGGCAAGATGGGAGAGTGCCTTAGAAAAGCACTAGCAAACAGACTAGAAGGAGAGGTGGAGCAACAATGGGCAAATATCAAAACTGCCATCACAGAGGCAACAAGCCTTTGTGTGAAGCAAATAAACAAATCAAAATGAAAGAAAAAGCCACTATGGTTCTCAGAAGAGGTGGTGGTGAAGGTTAGGGAGAAAAAGATAGCATTTAGGAAGTATAAGGAAACACAGAAGGAGCAGGACAGAAAACTGTACCAGTTAAGGCAGAAGGAAGCAGGGAGGGTAGTCAGAATAGCAAAGGCACAAACTGAGGAAAAGATAGCTAACTTGGTTAAGAAGGGGATAAAACCTTTTATAGGTATATCAGGAGCATAGAAAGACAAAGGAGGGATAGTGAGGCTGACTAGAATGGATGGTGGGTGGGCAGAGAGTGACAGTGATAAAGCAGGGATATTGAATGAATACTTCTGCTCAGTATTCACAAAAGAGGAAGTGGGGGAGGTGCCTAATCCAATTAACGGAAGCACTCTGGAGAGGGGGGTTGATCCCAGTCCTTTCACAGAAGAAAGTGTTCTGAAAGAACTGCTAAAACTGAAGGTGGACAAAGCAATGGGGCCAGATGGAATTCACCCCAGAATTCTAAAAGAATTAAGCAGAGAACTAGTGATACCACTGACTACGCTTTTTAACAAATCATGGGAGGATGGTGTGGTACCAGAGGACTGGAAGAAGGTGGATGTGATTCCCCTTCACAAAAGTGGGACCAAGATGGAGGCAGGAAACTACAGACCTGTCAGTTTGACCTCTGTGGTAGGAAAAGTGATGGAATCACTTCTGAAGAAAAGAATTGTTGAGTACCTAGAGGCCAGTGGGGCACAGGACCCAAGGCAGCATGGGTTCACAGTGGGAAGGCCATGTCAGACAAATCTAATTGATTTATTTGACTCGGTGACCAAAGTAGTAGACCAGGGAGGGGCTGTGGACATGGCCTACCTAGACTTTAGCAAGGCATTTGACACAGTCCCACTAAAAAGATTAGTAGTCAAATTAACCAGCCTGGAATGGGTCCCAAGGTGGTAGCCTGGGTAAAACAATGGCTGAACAACAGGACACAGAAGGTAATTGTAAATGGAGTCCACTCTGAAGAAAGAGGGGCTACTAGTGGGCTACCGGAGGGTTCAGTACTGGGTCCAGCCCTTTTTAATGTCTTTATAAGTGACATTGAGAGGGACTGGAAGGAAAAGTATGCCTCTTTGCAGATGACACAAAGATCTGCAACAGGGTTGAAACACAAAGAGGCGTGGAAAGGATGAGAAGGGACTTGGCAAGGTTGGAGGAATGGTCAGAAGTATGGCAGCTTGGATTCAAGGCAAAGAAGTGCAAAGTAATGCACCTGGGAAACAAAAACCCAGGGGAAGATTACACAATGGGGGGGGAGGTAGTAACAACAACAAAAATGGAAAGAGACCTGGGGTAATCATATCAGATGACCTTAAGGCAAGGCAAAAGGCATGGCAAAATTTATTTAAAAGACGCCCAATCCCGGAGGCTCTGGGCGCCGTACAAATTTTTAAAACAAGCATATAAAAATAATAAAAATACAGTTTATACACAATAAAATATAAAACCTAAAAAAATCAAAAACATTATCATAAATATCAAGCTAAACCTCAAATGCTTTAGAAAAAGAAAAGTCTTCAACTGGGCCTTAAAAGTGTCTACTGTGGGGGCTTCCCTGACCATAATCGCAAAGAATTCCACAGAACAGGAGCTGCAACGCTAAATGCTCTATCGCCATCGGATATCAACCTAGTTCTGGGAATGGCCAGGAAGCCACCACATGAGGAATGAAGAGGGCGTGGGGAGAGGGCAGGTAACAGAAGGTCTGACAGGTAACCAGGGCCCAGCCCGTGTAGGGCCTTATAGGTGAGAAGACCCACCTTAAAGAGGACTCTCCACCTAACTGGCAGCCAGTGCAATTCACATAAAACCGGTGTAATATGACAAGACTTCTGCTGTCCGGTCGACAACCGGGCAGCTGCATTCTGCACCAGCTGCAGTCTGCGGAGAGATCCTCCTGTGACCCCGAGATAGAGTGCGTTACAGTAATCAAGCCTTGATGTGACTAAGGCATGTATCAAGGTAGGGAGGTCCAGAGATGGAACAAGGGGCTTAATCCTGGCAATGTTTCTGAGGTGATAAAAACAAGTACGAACCGTGGAGGAAATTTGAGCCTCCATGGTTAAGTCCCTGTCCAGAATCACTCCCAGATTTTGCACCCAAGAGGAGGCCTTCAATGACACAGTTCCCAGAACAAGCCCAGTTTCTGCATCAGAGGCCACCCTATCACGAACTCTGTTCGACTCCACTACCAATACATCCGTCTTATCGGGGTTTAGTCGCAACCAGCTGGAGGTCATCCAGTCGTTTATCTTGGCCAGACAGATATTAAGCACCTCCACAGCATTTGATGTTCCTGGGGCAAAGGAAAAGTATAGCTGAGTATCATCAGCATAGCAATGAAAACTCAGACCATACTTCCTAATGATACCACCCAGAAGCAGCATGTACACTGCGAACAACATTGGTGCCGGTACCGATCCTTGAGGAACTCCACAAAAAGGAGACTTAAGGTTGGCAAGCAATGCGAGAAGGCAGTAGGGAGGGCTGGGGGTATACTGGGATGTATAGGTGAGGTATCACCAGCAGAAAACAGGAAGTTGTTATCCCCCTGTACAGACAGTTGATGAGACCCCATCTGGAGTACTGCGTCCAGTTCTGGAGACCTCATCTCCACAAGGACATAGACAGGATGGAGGCAGTTCAGAGGAGGGCAACTAAAATGGTTCAGGGTCTGCAAGAGAAGCCATACAAGGAAAGAATAAAGGAGCTTAATATGTATACCCTTGAGGAAAGGAGGGAGAGGGGGGACATGATAGAAATGTTTAAGTACCTCAGTGGAATCAACAAAGTCTAAGAGGGTAGCATCTTTCAGAAAAAGAGATGTGCAAGAACAAGAGGACACAATTTGAAGATAGAGGGGGGATGGCTCAGGGGCAATGTGAGGAAGTATTTTTTCACAGAGAGGGTGGTGGATGCATGGAACAGCCTTCCTGAGGAGGTTGTGGGGTCTAAAACTGTGGGAGAATTCAAGAATGTATGGGACAGACATAAGTCAATTTTTGTGGGGGGTAGGAAGAAATAGGCTGTTGGTTAAATAGGATCTGCTGCTTGTCCTGTAGGTAGGGAAATGGGCAGACTAGATGGGCCAAGCCGTCCTTATCTGCCTTCAAAGTCTTATGTTTCCATGTTCCTATGGATAGCTAAATGTAAAAAGCAAAACATCAACATCTTTCTACAGTCAGCATGCCCACTGTTGCTCAATCGGGTCATTGTTGAATGATCAGGTGACACTTTTTGACAAATGTCAAGTTGTCACATTTGACCTTTCATTAATGACCTTTTCATAATGCAGAATCACATTAATTGTAGAAATAATGGTATCATACCACTCAGTAGATAACGGACAACTGAAAATAGAGCAAAACAGTATAGGTCAGAATTGTTAAACAGCAGGTGTGCAGTGTCAGGTTACCCAATCCACCTTAAACATATATGATAGCTGATATGCTTCAGTGTTGAAGGGTATTAATAATACCATGTGGTCACATCCAGTAAAAAAGTTATAGCACCTCAAAGGTGTACCAGCAGCAAAACAGAGCTGTGTCCTTAACCGGCTCACATAACACCAGACAGGCACCCCAAGCACCCTTGTGTGATGTCAGCAAATTAATTTAGAGTGTGCACTCCATTTGCATGTATGTGCATGATTTTTCAACAACTTTTACTACTAATTTACTGTTGAAATTTCCATAAAGCAATGTGACCGCTGGAGTAACAGGGATTGTTAATCCAGCAGTCGAGTTCATATTTCTAAATCTCAGCTATACATAGTACTAACAAAGATCACAACCATAAATGTCAAGGAACTGCATACTCAGCATTCATTTTCTGACATAAAATGAACATGGGGGTGCCTGCATGGGGCATGTCAACAGGTTCAGGCAACAACTCTATTTCTGTACTTACATAGTCGGGGTGCTATGACATTTTGACTTGACAGGACAGTATGGTATTATTTATACCCCATTAATACTGGAGCAAGTCTGCTCTCATATATGGTTGTGGGGGGATTGTTACCTGACAGTGCACACCTGCTCTTTAACATGTTCTTGCACTGCTGCTTTAACACGGTACAACAGAAAGGAAACATTACTGCAAAAAACATTTTAATAGTTGGACTGTATGTCAAAAGATTATTATGTAGGAAAAGAAGGAAAGTGAAGGACAGTATTATTTCAAGGTTTTTTCTTTCATAATTTTTTTTTGTGGTGTTTTTAAGATTTTTGGGGCAGGAGAAAGTTACAAAAAAGAAAGACAGAATGCACATTAAGAGTTAAAAAGAATAAAAGACAGGCTACTGGGATGGGTCAGGGTGTTGCTGACTAAGCAGCAGTTGGAGCATGGAAATTATTTGCAGCTGGTGACCCTCCATCCTGTTCAACTGCTGCTGCATGTTGTTGACCACAATGCCAAGGTGGTTGACCTCACTCCACAAACCCACAAGGTCAGTCTGAGTGGCAGGGATTGATGCTGGATTTTCAGCTTATGCAGGTGCGGGAGTCAGCACTTGCTCCCTCTCCCTTCTCCTACGCTTCTCACCAGTGCATGCAGGCTGAGACCATGCTGCCACCTGTTGCTGCACATCCATACTTTCAACAGCAACTGCCCAAAATAGTTCATAATTTCACCCAGCCACAACTGTGGGATTATATGATTGCAGAGGAGCACCCCCAAATACTGTACAAGTCCCCACTTGTAGCCCCAATCCCCAGTGTCTAGGGGTATGATGGTGGAAAGTCCATGGAGAGGGGGCAACCACAATGGAACCCGAAAAGCTGACTAACAATTTATTCCTTGGGGCAGGGGTACAGGCGTCCTTCATGGGGTGATGGGCTAGGAGGCAAACTGGATTAGTGACACAACAAACATGCCATGCATTAACATCCAAAATGCAATCAACAACAGAAAAAACATCCTTTAATAAAGAATTTGATTACTCCATGGAGCATTCCTTAAAGGGACAGCTACACATCTCATTGGAGCAATATTAAGGTACTGTACCAAAAAGTCTGCTATTTCAATGTCCATGCATTGTCCTTAATTCCACATAGCTCAGTGTTCATAATCAGCACAGGTGGTCATTACAATCACCGTGGACATTTATTCAGCATACAGTCATCCCTTTCTGACATTCTTACACTGTACAAGTTCTGGCAGCTTTAACTGTTGCACTAGCAGGCTCAAATCCAGCTTTCTCTTTTTGCTGGCTATACTCTCTACCTTGCAGACTATCACTGAGATCTACGCAGTCACAGATTCAAATCTTCTCTCTGGACTGCAGTCCCATACTCAAGGTGACTGCAAACCATTTGGCTACAAGCTAGGCTACGTCATCCATGATCCCAATGGAGCTACTTCACTCCTCTTGTAAACCTAGCAGCATGGATCCTGGGAGTCACCTATCTCAATACTGTTCAATGTCTTGCTTTCTGAAGTTCACTGACTGTTGGTGCTCTCCACCATGGATGTTAAGTCAATTTTACCTCTCTGAAGGTTTGATTCCCATTGCAGCTACAGGGGGCTACTCCCCCTTCTTCCTTCAATGTGGTTATCTCACCCACTGTAGGGGTCTCATTTACAATGACCATGACTTCCTCCTCAGTAAGTCTTGCTGGGGTCCTACACACTAGGAAATGGGCTGAAACTTGAAAGTAGGCAATCCCCCCTGCTTCAGTTTGACTCCTTCAGCCAGCGCTCTTCCACATGGCCCAAACTAGCCTCACCTACCAGTGTCATCCCAGCCAATGGCTGACCAGCTCCCCCAAAAGAAAGAAACTTTTAACCCATGATGGATTTAGCCCAGTGACCTTAAAAGGGACAAAAGTTTCCAAAATACCCCTGAATAGGTTCTGTTCCTAGAGGGGGGTTGCAGTATTATTTCTTTGAATGGTACAGCAGAGGCCTTAAAATTAAATCCATCCATAGAAATACTTGTTGATGAACTGTTGTTTCTAAGTGGGTCTACAGTGAATATCATAAAGCACCTGCTGACATGAAAATAAAACTGTTAATATATGTACTAGATTATCCAGGACTATCACAATGATTCAATCAATATGGTAGTGGCAGTCTTACAGGGTGTCACTGGTAGTTACTCAAAGGAAAAAAATTTCCTCATCTTGAAAAGGTTGTATACCTATGAAATCAATTTTTTTGACAATGGAGGACCAACTTAGGAAAGATGCTACAAGCTTCTGTGACAAAAATGTTGATTACTCACAGAGACCCAAGCTACGAATGGAAGAAGCAGAAAAATGTTATTGAAAAATATGAGAATGTAAAAACTAAAACTTAAGCAAGTACGGTGGCAACTGCAATGGGATACAAGGGAAATTATGCTCTTGTGGATCTGCTTGGATACAGCAGATTAAAGGAAACTCAACCAGATGCATGTCACACTGTTAAAGATGTTGTCCAAAATGTAATGAATTGATTTACTAAAAAAATGTACATTTGATCAAAATTGTAGTAGCAGAGAAAGCATATAATAGATTGGATTCATTTGCATTGGAAAGTACATCAGAAGGATTTGGATGTAATAATTATGGCACTTCAAACATACAAGAGCATCAAACATCAAATAAGAGAAACATTTAATACAATTTAAATCCAAGTGAAAGAATTCCACAAAAAGACCAGGATTGTAGTCAGCCCAGTAGTGCTGCTGGCTGAGGGCTGAGGTGCTGGACACCTTACCTCATGTCATGCCGGTGACCTGGGTTTGGGATTGGACTTGGGTCACTGGGCAGCCAGCAAGGGGGGGGGGAGGGAGCAGATTTGAGCAACCACAATGTAGCTCTCCTCTCAAGGAGAGGACCCTGTCACCAGTTGTAGTTCCACTGCCCACAGATGGAGCTCTGCAGGCAGTGCAGGCAAATGGATGGTAAAGCTGTGGGAGAGTGTCTCTGTACTGCAGCATGTGCATGCTTCCATGTGGCCAGGACAAGGGTCCATTTATGGGGGAAAAATGGGCAAAAAATGTAAATTAAAAAAAAGACCAGGATTGTCTACCTTACATACTGACAACAGACTGGCAGATGCAAGAGATCACAAAATTAGAGTTCCAGGTTGATTCAGACTGAAGCCATCAAACCACAAAATTAGCCTACCCGGTTAGAATACAGTGTCTTTAACAGTGCTGTCTACACAACACTGTTAGGACCACATAGTGCCTGAATAGTGACAAGGGTAGAATAGCATATAGCAACTACCACTACCCCTGTAGCTATTCAGGGACTGTAGAGGGTACACAAGCATAGGAAAAGTGCACTAGCTGGACAGGCAGCTCTTGTGGTGGAGTGGTTTAAGGTAGCAGCAGCTCGGGCAGCACAAAGTGAGAGACTAGGGTTCTGTTCCTGGTCTCCCAACACATGCGGATACATTTTTCCCCCTGCTCAAAGTGTATTTTTCTTTCTGTCTACTGTGACACAAAGATCTCCCCAAGTCCCTCCTTTACCCTGAGATCAGCCCCCCCCCCAGAGTTGGTTTTATAAAGTATAAGGGGATGTGGGGGTGGAGCCCCCACTAAAAGAAAGTGAATAGTGTGATTTTTAGCACTGGTAGTGTTCATCAGTGTCGTTTATGACTGCTACCAGTGGCGCAGCATTTTTACTTGCTGCCGTTCTTCAGAGTGTTGTTTATATGATGCTATTATTGACAGCACTGTTATTGATGGCTCAGTTTGGACCTAGTGCCAAAATTCAAGTTCAAAGTTGATTCAGATTGAAGCCATGAAATTTCATAAGCAAATCTAAGTGTTTGAAGGCATGTGATTGGAAACAATTTGCCACACAAGGAGTTCTGAAATTTTGCTTGCGAGGAACTTGACATGTCCAGTGCAAAAATACATTGTTTCTATTGCTGGACTGCATATCCAATCTATGTGAAGAATTTTAGTTTTTTGATGATATTGATGAATTGGAATTGAACTGAATAAAGTGTTAGCTTTATTGTAAACATTTTCTGGTTGCACCACAGGCCATTACTATCCACTTGATGCACCATATCATAGATGGAATTTGGATGCATGGACCCCTATACGGAACTTTGATTTATGTATTTGAAAGGTTTAATTCATGAATTTGTAAAAGGGCTCTTAATATGCATTGTCCAGAAGCTACAGTAGTAGAAACATTTGTGATTTATGACTGGTGTCAATTCATGTTTGCATCTGGGCACATGCCAGACAATTTCAGTTATGGGGAAGATATAGAAAGCGACATCAGTCCTTTCACTGATGTCACTGTACAACAACATAAATGTTATGTGAATGTGATTGGAAAAACAAAGTTCATTAAAGTAAACAGACTGGAACATAACATGATAAACAAAAAAATGCTGTCAAATATTTTGCAGTAAAACAACTTGTGATACCATGAAATATTTTAACCATCAAGAGATGCATCCCATTACTAAATGTCTGACAATCAACAGTTGTGAGGAAAGATAATATTCATCAGTTGAGACTATTTCATCATTGGTGTGTTCTGAGCAAGAAAGGATCTCCATTACTGAAGGTTTTATCTGTGAGGTTTGTTAACTTTGGACACATTCAGTTTTTCATAAAACGCATAAACACTGGCAGTACAATGGAAGTGCATCTTGCAAAAGTTAGGCGGAATGAAGAGGCCCAGTTTGATAACGATTCATGCTTATGGTACATGCCCATTACTGGTACAGTTAAGTATTGCTATGTAATGATCACAGACCTATCTCCTCTTCTTGTTACCGCCATGGAGGATTAATTCATTTGGTTCTGTGACACTGGAAAGATGCCATATAGATAAACAACATTTACAGTATGATGCATACAGCAGATCTATTATTACATATAGTAGAACTGAGTGTGCTTGTGATAAAAGATGATTTCAGAACACTTTAAGTTATGATATCACTGCCTCATGTGTATGAATTGATTTAATCAAAAGTACATAATTATAAAAAATAAAACTTATTCAATAAGCTTTCCTTTTAAAATATTCTGTATAATTGATAACTTTTATACAGATGGAGGCCTGTCAGTTTGGGATGACAAAGAAAAATTGAGATGAAGATTGCATAAAAGCAAATACAAATAGCTAAGGGAAGTTAAGTGATCTATGAGGAGCACATATATGTAAATGGAGGTTATGGAATGTTGATTTAAATATTGGTGCTATAAACACTAGGCAATATGACATCATAACAACCTTGGAGACTCACACACACCAGTAATGTAACAACTAGTGGTTCACTCATGCCGGTGCACAGGAGGTGTGGATGACCTGCATTATGGTGCAAGCAAAATAGCACCCATCACCATCATGGGTTGACTTTATGCCACCTGCAACTTATGGTGTCCAAGGACCATCTGGTAAAAAACATATGTTTTGAAGGGGGGCATCACCTCCTGCATCCCCTGACATGGGGGTCATTGCCATCCCCCCAAAAAAACTAGCTATAACCAACTCCAGAGTGGGTATGCAGAGAAGGGCAGGAATACAGTGTAGATAACTAAAATGGTCTGAGCATGGGACACTGTGAAATCCAGAGCACCACTTTCATTCACAACCTTGTTTTTGCACCCACGTGATGGTACCCTAATCAAGGCACATCACAACTAGTATATGCAGCCTGTTTAAAGATCACCTTTCTTGGTACTGAAAAGTATTAATATGGATATCTCTTCCTTCAGAAGCAGCTCCTACATTTTTTAGAATAACCAATGAATGAAGGGAATGGATCATTATTTGCCACAGAGGAACTGGCTGCAAGATCCCTTTACAATTCATGACTTTCTGATCCACCCCAGTACTTTGTTTTGTGATGTCTTTATATGGAGAGCATGGGGGGAGCTGCTACAATCACTTGAGTAGAGCATTTTTTTAAAGGGTGATTTCCAGATTTTAAATCAGGTTTTGGTACTGATTGATGCATGGGTTCAAGTAATATTATTCTAGTTAGTGAAACTCTGTCATCAAAAGGTACCAAAGCCAGATTTAAAATTGAGAAATCTCATTTCAAAAAGGGAATACATTCAAGTGAATGGTGCTCACCACCACACTCTACCTATAAATAGATCACAAAACATCAGCGCGTGGTAGTGGATCAGAGGGTTAGAAAGTGGAAAGGGATCATGCAGCCCACCCCTTGGAGGGGAGAGGGGGAGGGTTATGATCTAGTTCCTTCCTTTGGGCTTTATTTGAAAAATTTGGCAAGCATTGTGGAGGAGCTCCCAAAGAAGTAATGGATCACCTAGTTTATGTTTAAAAAAAATTAAAACAAAATTCCAGATAAAGGTTATGTGTAAGGATTTGATCTACAGACAGATTAGCATCCAAAATCACAATATCATTACATTAAGTGCACTGCAGTAAAGTTAGCAGTTCTGTGAATCACTAATATTTATTTATTTATTTATTTATAGCAATGGTTTCACCAGGTAAGGCACACTGAGCAACAAAATGCTCATCTCCCGGTGCGACCTGGGGGGAGGGGGTACAAGGGGGTTGGATAACACGCAGGTTATCAACTGAGCAAATAACAGAGGAAAAGAGCAGCATATGGATACAATTGCATTAAACTACAAGCAACAACACATGGAGTACATTTGATATTGTATGGAACATATAACAATATACTAATATACTGTGTGTGAACAGGGCTGCAGAGTTCAGCGACTGCTCAACTTGAACATGAAGTTACATTTCAGGCTACTCACAGTCATAATTTTTTTTCATTTCACATGCTGTCTTTGAACATGTAAACAATGAATGACACTGAGATGATCAAGATGTGCAGACAACCTAGGTGTGGAAAGTTGACTCTGTCCATTGTTTTGATGGACAACTGGGGGTAGCAACAGTACTGAATGTACATCAGCAGTGAAGGACAGGAGGTTGGGTCTGGGCACTGTTGAGAACTCTGCAGATGGTCAAGGCAGTTAGCTCATGCAACCTGGATTATTTCAGTGCATGGGCTGTAGGTTAGGGGAGGGAGAAAAATGGGAAAAAAATGATCTACGGTACATGATGCTTGCGACTATTAAAACAGTATATCCTGTAAAGACGTGTTGCAAGGTGGGATACAAATGTGCAAACACTAATTTAGAACAATGGGAAGACCACTGAAGAGTTGTCTGCACTACAGCTTATGCAGATCTTAAACTATATTTAAAGGAAAACGATGTTTAACTGAGACGGTGCAGCAGCTGCTGCAGAAATTCCCCAGGGTTTTTAGCAGTACATTTAATTTTTAAAATACCTTTTACATCAATAATTATGTTGTACAAGAAGAGTGACAACTGTCATATGTTAAAGAGTGCTACCAACTAAAGGCAGGGTTGGTAGAACTCATTTGCATAATCCTAGTGCTGGAAGCTGCTTGGTATGTTAAAGATGGCAGCTGATATGTCTTCCAAAAGGACAGTCAGTGCTCTTCTTGTATAATACAATAACTGATGTAAAAGGGTTTTTAAAAATGAAATGCATTGCTAAAAGCATTAGGGCATTTCTGCAGCAGCTGCTGCATTGTCAGTTAAACATTGTTTTCCTTTAAATTACATGTTAATTTGAAAAAAAAAGAATTAAAAATATTGCATCACACGCTTTACCTAACATACATGATTGTAATAAAACCGATGATAAAAATTGTTTACTGTACAGAAAAGAAGATAAAAAAAAATTGTAAAATTATTACACTTTAAAGATGTGGATTGCACTACTTTTTTGGATGGGAATAACATTTCAGATATTAAATTTCATTTTCTGTAGCGCTCCTCATTGTCAATCAGTAGTCATTACAACTGGGTATAGTGCAACCCTACTAGGGGAAATGGCACAACCCAAAGGTTTAGAATGCTGGACATATGAGGATTCTGGACAGCGGCAACTCTACATTCTCAGCTGTGCTACTGAAGGGGAAACATCTTCTAATCTTCTCCTCAAAAAGATTGGCCTTTAGATTTTGGAATTGCAATTCTGCATTGCAGGTTGGTGCTTCCAGGTAACATCGAGCACCCTTAAATTAAAATCATGCCTGTTAAGCTGCGGCTTTCAAATTGGCTAACCTGCTTTCCTGGCTTGCAGCTGCCTGTGCTTGGTATGAATTCCACATATGCCTCTTTGTTCAGGGTGTTTTGCTAACTTGGTCTCCGGTTTTTCTATATAAAATAACAACAAAAAATGGTGCCACAGTAAGTACCTCTTTTATTTTGGGGGGTTTAGCATTGGGCTTTTCCAGGGAGTCCCTCTTTAAGACTCTAAGCATTGGTCCCTCTCCCAGTATTTAGGGTCCTCTCCTCCTTTTCTTCTTAGCATGTAATTGTTCTAAGGAAACTTCCATTTTAATTTGAGTCATGGTTTTTGAGGGACATTGCCCTTTTTAATTTGCTCAGAAAGGTCACTTCTCTCAATTATCCCTGAATTGTTAGGGACGTCTTAGTTCTTGTTCCCACAGAGGTTTCCTCTGTCTCTTTAACAAAAAAAAAAAAAAACAAGCTTGTTTTGCTATCCCTGTCCTGTAGAGATCTGGAGTGTGAAAGTGTGACAGGAGCTGTGTTTTTTTTTTTTTTTCCTGTCAGTGAGGGCTTTACACTCAATGACAGATTTGGGGAGTTTGTGTGTCCTGTTCTGGGATTGCCTTTGCATTTGGCTTGCTGCCTGTTTGTCTTTGTCCCTAGGTCTGAATTGCATGTAGGGGATTTGAAATGGGCTTCAGAGCTTTTTGGGCATTAATTCTGGGCTCCCTTTAGTCGTAGAGTTCTTTTCCCCCATTCCCACCACTAGGCTCCATTGCATGTGAGCTACTACTTCCTAACAGTTTGGAATGCTTTGTTTGTGTGCCTGTCTTATGTGTGTGCCTTCTCCTGGTGTGCCAGTGCCACCCACAACATGGTGACATCATGCATGCACATGTTCTGAGAGCAGTCGCACATCTGCACTTCTACAGTAGGAGACATGGTAGCTCCTCTTCGCAATGCTTGTGTCATTTCCTTGAAGTGCTTCAGACTCTGGGTGGCTCATTTTCCTTTTTCTAATGTGCAGCAGAACCCAGCAATAGGGTGAGAGAGCTCAGGATGAGCAATCTGTGACTGCCAGCAGTACGTTTTTACAAAGTATTTAACCCTTCTGAATATCTTTTCATGCCATTTCAATTTTAATTACATGACTCCAATTCACAGTAAGTCTTCCTTTTAGCAGCAGGCATAGCTGACTGGAGGGTCATTTAGACTTTTTTAGCCTTTTTGACCTGCTGTGATTCTGGGGTTCACAGCTACAGGGGTTGACAGTGAAGGCTAGAGGTTTGAGTATCTAGCAGTGAATGATCTTGACACATTCAGCAGACCTGGGTTTGATGCCCAGATATCCACATGTATACTGCATGACTCTGAGCAAGTCACTTACCCTCTCCAGTGTTCCATGGCTGCCACTGAAACAGGCACTTACACCTGGGGGAGAGTAACCCAATTACCAGAGAATAATAAATAAATAAGCTCTCCTCTAAATGATATTTATTTATATCTATTAACATTAGCCTATTATTCTTGAACTCTGCAGGGCTATTTTTATTGGTGCCATGGCATATCGGAGATCTCTAAACATTAAAAAATTTAAGACCTGCATGGGGATAATGGGACCCTTTCCAATGGGTCTGTTTTGCCCCATGTGTGCTTTGCAAGCTAATAAGGCTCTTACAGTTCACCCCCAGCCGCACCTCCAAAATGGGGGGGGGGCTGCACCTGGTGTATTGTGCGGCAGCAGCAGACAGAATTGCGTACGTTTTTGTTGTTGCTCTTGTGAAAACTTTGAGCCTCGATGTCCCACAGGACATCATATCAGATACACCCAACCCCAAAACCAGACCCTTCAGGTGAGGGGGGCCCACACAGGCACATTCAAGTGCTCCACAACAGAATGGAGTGGCTTTTTTTTAGTTCTGCATGCAGACCCTAACCCTGACTATACAGAGAATCAAGCTAAGGATATCGGGGGGTCTTGAGGAAAAATTTCTGACCTAAAAATAAAGTTCTTGATGAGGAAAAGGATTACCCCTCTGAGGAGGAGGAGGTGGAAGGTGAGTGGATGGAGCCAAAGAGGAGGATTCTTATCCTTTCCCTGTTTGATTCTAAATCTGTGTCCTACCCGATAACTGAGGTGTGTAGGATTTAGTGGCTCATGGAGGTGCTTGGAGGTGGTAGAAGTCATTCCTAGCTTGTTCCCATCCTTCTCCATTCTAAAGAGAATATCCCACTAGACCTAAGGTGTGGTGTTTCCCTTCTTGGAAAAAAATGCTCACAAGTGGGAAACTCCTCTTCTGGCAGATTAAATAGTTCATAACTCCATGAGATACACTGCTATTCCTGTGGAAAGGCCCTGGGCCCTAATGGTTTCAAACATCAAGCAAGTGGATGTCCCCTGTGGAAGAACCTTCACCCCCCAATGACATAAGCCTGCACAACTCCTATGCATCCTTTATTGCGGCTAGATCCTTGTACTTTGGGGTTATGATCCTGGGCAGCTTCTTTCCCCTGGATTCCTAGGGGGTGAGCATTTTGCAGCTGTTTTCCATGGCTGGTACCTTCTAAAGAGGTGCCACAATGAAAACAATTGGGACATCTCAGATCGATCAGCCTGTCACACTGTGTCAGCTATGTGATGTGTGTGACTTTAGCACTGAGTCAGGCATCAACACCAAGCTGTTTATCTTAGCCTTTGAGGAAGACTTGCTTTTTGTTTTGGGCCTCTATGATACTCTGAAAGATATTTCAGATAAATGGCCACCTTCCAGTGCCAAGCAACAGCAAAGGCTGTTTTCATCACCAGATGGTTAAGGAGGCGGCCATCAAAGGCAGTTCTGAACAGGTTTCATCCCTTTCCTAACTTCGGGAACCAGGAGAGTACTGTAGATGAGCCTACCCTGTTTTCAAGAGCAATAGTAGTAGAGGAGCTATTGTCTGAGGAGGAAAGGCAGGCACAGAGTGAGATGTGAGCTCTTCAAACTAAGGTCAGTTGACATCAAATACTTGAGCTTAGGAATTCTGGCCTTAGGTTATACAATAGAGTTTTTTGACAATTCACTCAATAGGGCATTTTTACACCATTCCCAGTTCCAAGGGATCTCATGATGAAACAAGCTGTATCCCAAACCCTGGACTGCCTGTGTCATTTGTGGAGATTATTTCCACCACTCCTCCCCTTCCCACCCCAGTGAGCAAGGTCAGGGGTTCTACTCTGTATTTTCATAGTTCCCAGGAAGTTATGGGCTTTCATGCCTATCATAGATAGGAGGCTACTAAACATATTTGTTCACCTCAGAACCTTCAGATGGAGTCCCTGTGTTCAATTATCTGGGTTGTCCAGTCAGGGAATTATCTAATTTCCAGAGTTCTGAGGGATATATAGCTCCACATTCCCATTTGACTGTGTCTTCTGAGGTTCCTCTGGTTTTTGGCCTGGGACAGTACTTTTAGTATGGTGAGCTCCTTTTGGGCTGGTTTTAGCATCTAGGGTTTTCTCAAGGCTACTCCTAGTCCTGGTAGCTCATCTCCTACAGAAGGGACTTTATTGGGCTGTCCCATTGCAAGGAAGTCAGTGAGCTGGATTCTGGAAATATTGGAGTTCCATGGCAGACTGGAGAAATGTAAATAAAGAGGTGGCTTAAGGAGCAGGGAGATGCTGAAAAAGGCTTCTGTTCTCCTGCTTTGGCTAGAAGAGAATCCTCTCTCCCTTTCAGTAGTCCTTTTGGTGGTGGAGTTGTGCTCTCAGACTATCTGGTTAAGTCATGAAACTGTTCATTATAGGGAGTGGATGTTAAACCAGAAGGTGTTTGACCTTCTGTGTCAAAGGTTCAGATCGGTCATCCTCAGATCTATATGTTCACCTCCACCAGAATATTCACCTTCAATGGTTCTTCAGTTATTGCCAGTGTCGAGAGACTGAAACAGTGGTCATCCTGTCACAAGAGTCAAATTTGGGCAGTGCATACACCTTCCTTCCCCTGCCTCTCCACATTAAAGTCATTCACAAGTATGGCACTCAAAGAGAAGCCTTCTTTTAGTACCTCTGGAGTGGCCTGGAAGACCATGGATCTTGGTCTTGGTGAGCCCAGCTCCAAGTGCACTGTTTTGCCTTCTAGTGTGGCGGAACCTTTTTTCTCAAAAGGGCTCTCCCTGCATCTAAATCCGGGAGCGATACAGCTCATGGCCTCACCCCTGAAAGGAGGAGACTCCTGCAAAACAGGTTGTCTCTAAGAAGGTGGTGGACTGTCTGATGGATGCTTGGAAGAATTCCACATTGGCAGCTTATGCTCCGGTATGGGTCTCCTTTCACCTTGGGCCAGAACAAAAATATCCAGCCTTGCAAAGCCACTGCTCTACTGTCTTTGATTACTTGCAGGACAGAGTGGGTATCATTTTTTCCTTGAGATCTCTGAGAGGTCAGGTGTCAGCTCTTGGAACTGCCTTTGTTCTGTCCCTAGAGTTTATCCAGGAGATAATTCATTTTATCTGTGGCTGCCGGCAAGGGACGGTCTCTATTCTGATCACTGGTTCCTCCATGGAATCGGAATTCAGGTTCTGATTGTTCTCTGGGATGAGCCTTTTCAAACTGTTTTCATCTGTGCCATTGGATGTGCTGTCTTACAGTTATGTTTTTTATTAGTTGCTAAGTACTCAGTCATGTGGATTGGTGAGTTCCAGACTTTGTCCGTTGAAAAGCCATACAGGACAAGGTGGTCCTTAGAACAGTTCCGTCTTTATTTTCCAAGTTTTCTATGGTCTTCCATGTGGACCATAAAATCTGTCTCCTGGTCTTTTGTCTGCAACCTACTCTATGGAGAAGGAGTAGTACCACTTATATTGAGTTGGGTCATTAGGACATACCTTAGATGGCCAGCTCAGTTCCAGACATCAGACAGACTTTTCATCCCCCTTGTAGCAGCCAAGAAGGGACAAAAAATCTTCCAGGGCCACCCGAGCCAGGTGTTTGAGGACTTGTTTTGCTTAGGCTTATGTCACTGCAAAGAAGAAGCCTCTAGCACTCTTCAGGGTTCACGTCACCAGAGCTATGGTCTCTTCCTGGGTGGATTGAGGTGAAGCATCTGTCTTAGAGTTATGAAAGGCAGCTATATGTCTCCCTACCACTTTGTCTGTGAGTACTACAGTTTGGATGTTCATAGCTCTGCTGATGAGGCCTTTGTTCGCAGCAGGATCCATATGAAATACTGACATTTAAAATCCCAACACCATCTTCCCAAAAAGTTTGAAATCCTGTCAAATATTGCCCCAACATTTGATATCCTGTCAAGCAGCAAACTCATTATTTAAAATGTTACAAATGTTTCACTCACCAGCAAATATCTTTTGAAATCCCGACAAATGAAACCTCCCTGTACGTAATGGACTGAGGCACACAGTAATCAAGTGCAGCAAAAGGCAGCCCTACTCCCACCAATGGTTTCTATTTCCCCTTATGGCTTTCCTTAGAAAAGTGGCTTTGTTGCTTACACAGTCTCACTGTGAACAGTCTACTGCTTGCCAGACCCTCTGTGCTTCCTAAACCACTTAGGACCGCTGCCATATTCTGGTCACTTAAAGTCATTTGGCAGATCTACTCTCATCTGGGGCTTGACCCCTATAAGGACCCTGCTCAACCGCTTCTTGGTAACCTGCATTTTTGTATAGCAAATTGCCCAATTTCCTTTCACTTTTGCCCACCTCTTCAAACAGCTATGGTGGCCCCCATTCTTGTTGCGGGTAGGCTTATTCCAGCTGGTGACATCCAGATGTGCTTTGGTATTCTGACCTATCATCCTTTTAAACACTTACAGTTGGTCAGTGTGATTTCTTCTTTCTTGGGGCCCCTGCTGTGGCATGTGACCACTAATCTCTTGTAATAGATGTTTATTGCTACTGTGGTCCTTCCTCATCCCTTTCTAACTTTTACGACATCTTGCAGCAATATGATACAAGAAGTCACAAGGGGATTTGTCTTTACTAGCAACATGATTTGGGACTAGATTTGGATGTGAGAACATGACGTCGCATTTGGCAGCATTGGTATAAATATATTAAACAAGATTGCTTTTGCTTCTTACAGTTTTGCATATTATACAGTTTATATTTCTCTCCCTCTAGGTTTTTTATGATGGGTAGGTCCTCATCCCCAACCTGTCTTAGATGTGGTTGTTGTGAAAGGGCTTTAAAACATATTCCCTGGGAGTGTACAATAGCAGCTCCTTTCTGGCAAGCAATCCAAGACCCCTTAGATCTGCTTTTGGGCTTAAATTCCTATTTCACCCTATAGATTTGCCTGGTAGGCCATTTCCCAGCAGACATGTTGGACTGCCACGAGGCATTCATATCCTTAATATCGAGTGTGGCTAAATTAATTATTGTCTGACACTGGTTTGACAGTTTACTTCCTTCCTTCAGAGAATGGCACTCTGAGGTGCTCCAAGTTCTGGAAATGGAGAAACATATTGCCCAAAGGCAGGCCCATCAGGAGAGATTTCTGAGGTGATGGGGCCCTCTGCTAGATCTTCTAACTATAGCATGACCTCCTTGAGTGTCGAGGGCCTGTTCTGCTGGGTGGATGGCTCCCCTTCCTGTGTAGGGGGAGCTAGGGACTTTGCTCCCACTTCCCCCTTTTTGCTATATCCTTTTTTTCTCTCTCTCTTCTTCCCCTTTTTCTAATGTACTTGCCCCTTTGTTGTGCTCTGGGGGAGTTGGTCTGGGGTGGGGGAGGGTGGGCTTTTTTGGGGTGTTTGTTGGGTTCCTTGGTATACCTGTGTTTGCTTACCTAATGTTATTGTTCAGATCATGACTGCAGTTTTCATTATTTTCTTTCTCCCGGTATTGTATTTTTATGTTATACTGCCTCTTCTGCTGAGATAATTGTGGTTGGTTTGTTGTATGCGTGTTGGTATATGCTTAATAAAGTATATTTAATTCAAGTTCAGCAAAAGATAGTTTTAGTGCAGCAAACTCGTTATTTTAAACATTACAAAAGTTTTAAAGCACTCGCCAGCAAACATCAATGTTTCGATGCCCCCCCCCCCTTAGGAAGACCAGCATTTGAAGCACTGAGGTGGTGTAGCATTGACAGCTACAGGTTCTGAAATAAATCTTTTGAATTTACAACTTTGCATCTGTCATCCTTTTAAGGTTGAAAGCATTGTGACATTGATGTTTGCCGATGAGTGCTTTACTGGGTGCCAAGAGACATTCTTGACAGTAGTGACGGTCTTCCTTCAGGACAAGGCTGCTCAAACCACTGCTGGTGCTGGTGCTGGTGCTGCCTCCCCTGAAAACACACAGGCACTTTTATCTGTGATCTGAAATGCAATTTGAAATGCTCTCCAGAACAGGTGTTTCAGTCAGCAACTTTCAATTAAAAAAAATGTTAATAAAGTAGAAGCATCTCTCATTGCATGCTGACCCAACGATGAACCCCTGGTTGCAGCAGGAGTTGGATGGTAGGGATCGGCTCCCCTCTTCTTTTGCCAGACACTGTGAGAGATGGATGGGCTGTCATCACTAGGAAGGGGGCTGAGGGCTTTGTCTTCATTGGGATTACTGATACTGATACTGATTATTGCCTGTTACCAAAAGCTGTACTGTAGCGAGGATGAACAGTCTATCAATAATGATTGCCGGCATACTAAAAAGAAATTGATTATGCAAATACCATTTGCTGTGTCCTATACGGATTACGTGGATAAGAGGTAACAGGCAGTAAAGGCTGTTGTCCTTGCTACAGAACAGCACTTAGAGGTATCAGGCAGTAATCAGTATCAGTAATCAGTTTGCTACACTAAAACAATATGTTGCTGCACTTGATGTACTGTGTGCCTCAGTCCATTATTTACAGGGGGCTTTTATAACTGTGGTGAGCAGTCTGCTACAATAAAACTGCTGACAGTAAAGCAAATGCAAGTGCAGCAAACTGTAAAGACTCTGGTTGCAAATAGTTGTTTTGGGATTTCATCATGTTGGGATTAAGTACTTGTCGATATTTTGATTGTAGGAATTTTGAAGTCAGGCTTCTGTCTGATGGGATTTTAAGAGCTGTGATTATGTATCTGACCCCTTCACAGTATGTAGCAGGTGGCAATTAGCAGGTAAATTACGTTCCTATACATGACTGATGTATGGGACAATATTCTGCCCCACTCATTCTGTCTTGTCTGGGTACTGTTTCTAAGGATCCATTTGTAATGACTATCCATTGACAATGAGGAGCACAACAGAAGGAAGACATTTCTTCATATCTATCATATTTTCCTTTTCTGTTAGCTCCTACATTGTCAATTGGGCCTGCCCAGAAGCTTCCCTCCTGTGGGAGAATATTGTTCGGTATGTTGGTGCAGAGATGTCTGGTGTCTTGTTATAAATTCTGACTGTGAGCCTGTTTTGAACATCTCTCTCTTTAATTTACCTGCTACTTCTATGTTTATACAGATATGCAAAAAAATACACAAAAACAAAACTGAGTTGTTCCACATCAGAATATCAGTTGCTGTCATGCATATTTAGAAGATTTAAATTTGATGCTAACCAAGGATGCCTCTTTTGTTGCAGGTGAGTGCTTGCACTGCAAGGAGTTTTTCTTTACTTCGGAATAAATCTGTTTTCTTTCGAGCTCACTCAGTGCTGCAGATCCTGCCAGGACACAGAATTGTAAGAAGAGTTTCAGTCAATCACCCTCTTTCATCTGACTAGGTAGGCCACTGTTTACTGTATTTTATTCTGACCAGTATGGTATATGTGTAGACAGCTAACCTGTGAAATTTTGGTGTCAAGTCGACTGGTATGGTTTTTATTTACATATTTAGAGATACACTGCTAGTACAATAGTGACTGCATAGTTGATGATTCATAGAATCCTCATTTCCCCCGCATTGTGAAGCTTCGGACTGTGCCATTTTTCCTAGTGGGTGTGTACTGTACCCAGTGGTAATGACTACCCATTGACAATGTAGGAGCTAACAGAAAAGTGAATTATGGTATGAATATTCTTTTTCTGTGCATACTTTTTTATTACAGCATTTGGTATTTAGATTATAGGCACTTGCAAAAAATGTATGTAAAATACTTTAATGTTTGCAAGTTCTTTATGAATAGGTGTTGTGCTATAGTATTTAAAGTCTATAAAGACCATTAATTTCTAAATGTTTCACTAATCTGATATGTTAATGGCACATACTTATTCATTAATGGCCATTAATATATGAGCACTCACCACCTAAAAGTACAAAGACACCAAAGTAGCTCTCTTGTCTGATTTATTAAAAATACAATCAGAACAGGCAAACACTCATAGTGCGCCCACCTGATGTGTTTCATTGATAAAGGTCTGATGTTTAAAATGTGTCAGGCAGACACACTATGGGGTCTTTGGCTGTCTCTATAATAAATCAGAAAATTGAGCTTCTTTGGTGTCTTTATACTTTTAGGTGGTGAATGCTAAACTCTGCAGTGTGACATACTTGACTTTTGTTCGAGCACTTCCAGCCCTGTGTGCACTTTTGTTGTTTTGTTGCCATTAATGTATGCGCATCAAACAACAAATGCATTAATGGTATAAAAGACAATTAATTTCTACTGGTGACAATAGTTACAGAAATTAATGGTGAACATTTGTTTTTAATGGCCATAAATGTTTTGGCACAACTTGAACATGATTTTCATGGAAATTAAATGCTTATTAAATTATTTTAATTTTTATTTAACACACCATTAAATAGGCATGATACAAGATTTAAGGAGGTGTACTACACCAATTACATATTTAATAGATGTGTTTCCTGATTAATTAATGGCACGTGTGAATAAATTAATGCTTTGCACACAAAAAACCCCATCAATAATTAAATGCAATTTATTTGGAAGATGCATCAACCATTAAAATGGTGATACAAGATTTAATGGTGAAAATTAATGGGTTCACAGAATAATAATGGGAAATGAATGGAAATTATTGCCATTTTAATGACTTAAATGTGCAATAGTGACATAAAACTAAAGGTGGTTTATAGTAGTTCTCCTTCAGTATTTTATTTTGTATTTTACTTAGGGCCAAAAAACACAGATTCATAACGCGTATGTAATTTCTTCCACAAGTACAGTATTTTGCAAATGATGATGTTTAGCAGGGGAGCACAGCAACAAAGCCTACAAGCTTTTCTTTCACCCTAACTGTGCTAGGGTAGCCCTAGCATGCTTAATGCTCGGGGGGGGGGGGGCAGAAAGAAGAATTAGAAAGAGCATTAAAATTTCAACCTTTGATGATCACACCAGAGAAGACAAGTTAGAATATTTGAAGAGTTAGCAGAGAAGAAAGGCTGCAGCCAAAAGGATAGGAATGAAACAGATGGAGCAAAGTTCTCACTTTGCAGAGCTTTGGAAAGTTTTCTTGACCCTCAGAAACTTTGATTTCACCCAAAATTGCAAAGTTTTTGCCCACAAATGGCGAAATTTTGCCCTCAAAGTATGAAGTTAAGCACTTTGCAGGTGGACCTTCGCACTTTGTGGATTGAACTTTGCACAATGCGGCAGAACTTTACACTCTGTGAATTGCACAAAATTCATGAATTAATTTGCTGAGTGAATATTTCCATCTTTGCCCATCTCTAATCTGGCAGGCTGTAAGCACATTTCTGCACCGAGTGTTTCAGGTCTCAACATGTTTTCATTTTGTCTGGTACCTTAGGGCTTTCATTTTCCATTTTTGTTAAGCAAAGACACAGTCGGAGGGTTTTACCCTACCACAGGAACGTATTATTGTTTATGGGTACAAATACTGGTAACATCACGTACTTATGCATATGAAATATATTATAGAGGCATGGTAGATCCTCTATATTAGGGTTAAGTCTTCACTTCTATCTTAAACTGAACATTTTGCACTTTAATAACTGCAACCATTCAAGCAATTTGCATGAAATGTTGCACATGCCATCAGAAACCAAAGATCTCTTGATGAGACAAGTTTCGTTCCATCGGATGTGTGGATGCGGCGATATTGAGTGTCAAAAAATGTGTAAATTACCATTTTTTGTCAATTTTTTGTCACGCCACTTTGCAAGAATGGTGTGAAAATTTGGACTGAAATGTTTAGGGTACATAGGTCTTGGGTCACAGTGGTGTCTTTTGAAGGTTTGGTTAAAACAAGTATTTAATCTGTTCTAAAGTTATTAAATTTCAAAAATTCACATTATTTGCTATGGAAAAAGTTTTATGTTCACCTCAAAAAAGGATTCTTTATTGCAAATGCAGAATCCTTTTTTGCAAATGCTGCAACTTTTGCCAGAAATGCAGAATAAAATCCAAAGATAATTAATTCCCCTATCTTTGTCAAAGCCCAGCACTTACTAAGCTGATGTAGTTGTCCATCAGTGGCAGCAGTGCTCGTACAGACAGAGAGAGAGAGAGAGAGTGTGAGCTGAGGAGCACTTCTGCCTAGTGAGTACTAATGAGCTCAGACGAATCCCTTCAGACACACTGAGGGTGGGCATGTTGAACTGCTGGTGTGGTTGCAAAGGCAGGCTGTGGCTTGCAGAAGTCACAGTGAGTGAAACTGAAAGAAGTCTCCAGGGAGACTCAGTGCAAGCATGGAAGCAGGTGCACTTAATACTAACATACTAACAAACTAAAATGCCAGCAGAATAGGCCTAATGGTCTTTCGCGTCTCCTTGTTTGGTCAGCCCCCACCCTGGGAGCTGACCTTGCTGCCTCCCTTGCCTTCTCTGACCTCTCCCTTCCCAGTTCTGAATATTCTCGCTGCATTGTATTTTGCTTCCAGAACCCTTCCTCTGTACCTGTCCCACCCCCTCTTGACCCCCTCCACCATCTCTGCTTCCACCAGCCCCCTAGGCAGAGCATTCCATGGTTCCACCACCCTCTCAGTGAAGTAGCACCTCCTCCTTTGTCCCCTGAATCTTCCCCCTTCCAGCTTCCACCCATGTCCTTTAGTGGCCCCCTCCTCCTTCCTATGAAGCACCCTGACTGTTCCTCCCTTATTTACTCCCTTCATGTACCTGAAGACCTCTATCATGTCCCTCCAGTCCCTTCTCTCTTCCAATGTGTACATATTTAGTTCTTCGAGCCTCTCCTCATAGGTCCTGTCCCCCATGCCCCAAATCATTTTGGTTGCCCTTCTCTGGACCCTCTCCAGGAGTTTAATGTCCCTCTATAAGTGTGGCCTCCAAAACTACACGTAGTACTCGAGGTGCGGCCTCACCAAGAGTTATACAGAGGAGTATCACTCCTCTTCTGGAGGTGATCCTCTAGCGATGCATCCCAGCATCCTGTTGGTCTTGGCTGCTGCCCTCCTACAAGTCTCTGAGTTGTTCATCTTGACATCCACCACCACCACCCCAGGTCCCTCTCAGCCATCGAGACTTGTAGTATTTCCCCCCCAGGGTGTACACTTGGTCCGGGTTTCTGGCCCCCAGGTGCAGTACCTTGTATTTCCCTGCATTGAACCTCAGCTTCCACTTTCTAGACCATCTTTTCAGAGCCTCCAGGTCCCCCTGTAGGGCCACCCTCACCTCCTCCCCATCCACCACCGCCCCCAGTTTTGAGTCATCTGCAAAGAGACTCATCTCACTCCTGATACCTGTCCTTATGTCAGAGACATAGGCGTTGAACAGGAAGGGCCCAAGGACTGATCCCTGTGGGACCCCACTAATGACCGTCCTTAGGGATGAGACTATCCCGCCAACTACGACCCTCTGGGTCCGGTCCTGGAGCCAATTGCCTATCCATCTGATCATCTGGTTCCCCACCCCCCATTTCTCCCAGCTTATCCAACAGGCCCACGTGAGGAACAGAGTCAAATGCCTTGCTGAAGTCTAGAAAGAGGATGTCCACTGGTCTACCCAGGTCCAAGGCACTCATCACCCAGTCATAGAACTTCACAAGGTTTGTCTGACATGATCTCCCCAGGACGAATCCATGCTGTCTATCATCCAGGCACCCTGACTTTTCCAGGTCACCCCCAGCCTCTCCTTGACAATGCCCTCCATCACCTTGCCCACCACCGATGTCAGGCTGACAGGCCTGTAGTTCCCTGCCACCTCCTTTGATCCCCCCCCTTGTGCATAGGCAGTTTATGCGCCACCTTCCAGTCCTGGGGCACCCACCCTGTCCTCAGAGAGATGGTGAAAAGCTCCGCCAGGGGTTTCACCAGGACATCCGCAAGTTCCTTCAGCACTCTAGGATGTAATTTATCCGGCCCGGTGCTTTCTCTGTCGTAAAGGACATGAGGACTTCCCTCACTCTCTCTACTGTGATTTCCACTTCCGCTACCTCTTCTCCCTGCTTAGCCTTCCCCCTCCTACCAGTGATTCCTCCCCCTCTCCCCAGACCCGCTGATTGGTAAGGGTCCCCCTCCTCAGTATCACTGTCTCCTCCCATGTATGATGCAGCACCCCCATTTTCCTTGGTGAAAACTGAGGTGAAGTACTAATTTAGTACCTCAGCCTGCTCCCCCGGGTCTTGTGCCCATCTCTCCCCTGTTTTAATCCTGCTAATCTGCCCCTTCACCCTTCGTTTTTCCCCAATGTATCTAAAGAACCCCTTGTTCCCTCTCCTAATTTCCCTGGCCAGGTTCTGCTCCTTTCTTGCCTTAGATGCCCTCTCCACCCTAGTGGCCCTTCTAGCTATCAGCTCGTACTCCCCTCGATCCCTTTCACTCCCTGAGCACTTGAATTGCCTATAGGCTGCCTTCTTTCCTCACAGCCCTGCTTCTTTAATGATAAAACCCACACAATAAATTTTGGAATGTGCATAACTTCTTTTAGAACAACAGCTTTCTGAAAGCCACTGATTTCCATACACAATAAACCATAACCATATACTATAAAATAATTAGTGACAAAACTATTGCTAATAAAGTATGTAGACTACAGCGGCATCTGCATGGAGGTATATCTGTTACTTGTTATATTATCTTGCACTGGGCAGTTTATGTGCATTGAATACAGGATCTTCTGTAACAGCAATTACATATCTGCTTAATAATTTATTACACTTTTGCATTTCAAAGAAAATTATGGTTTGAACTAACTAATGGTGAGTTAACTCCAGCTGAGTACAGCAGTCTGTTGTCCCATGATATTCATGTTGTTGGGCTGGCCGTCGAGGTGCTGCATGTCTCCTAGCACCAAGTGCATCCCGGTTTGTTGGTGTCAGGAATGTCCCTCTGTCAGCTCAGAATCGCTCCCTAAAACAAAAATAAACACCAAAAGAAATTAAACAAATGATCCCACAAGGAACATTAAATGCAGGAGCAATAGATAAAATAATTAGTGACAGCAGTATTGGTAATAAAGTATGCAGTCCACAGATGGACTGCTTTATCACCATTACCATAGAAAGGTGGAGGAAAACCAAATGTGTTATTATCATGTATAGTAAAATGAATGTCCTGATTCATGCCCTATCAGGGGCAATTTTAAAAGCTTGCCTTATTTTCAGTAAGCAATGCTCACAAGCAATAGCCACATCAAGTACAAATTAATGATTTATGCTTAATATTAATAAACAATCAAGTGGGAACCGTCCTCTGATATGAACACACTTGTGCCAAATGAATAAGCCTCTTATGTGAGCAGTTAAATAAACCAACTAGTCTTTTGGCAGCAACTTGGAACTTAGCCTGTTCATTTTGCATAGCATGTTCATTTTGGAGTGTGGTTGCTGCTTGCTTACTTTGACTCTGTTTTGAGGGCTGGACACCCTAATACCACACCCAGGCCCTGCACTGAAGTATGCAGATACCATCTTGCTTCTTCCTCGAGTAGCCTTTTGTATGTGTAACCCTGGGTAGTAGTTTATACTGTGATAGTGGACCTTTTTGAACAGTATTGAATACATCGGAAATTACAAACTACATCAAGTAGATTGCTTTGCTTGAGAAATTTGTCACTGTTGTGTGAACCCAACTACATCACCATCTGAAGTATTCATATGTGATAATGAGCAACAGCCAGTTTTCCTGGAGAATGCAGATGGATAGCAGAATCATAAGGAAAGAGCCAAACAAATACTTGCCAGCTCTATTTCATCAGCAAGTACAGTACTGTACTTTTAATGAATGAAGGTAACATGAAACAACAAGCTAAAACACTAGAGAGACTATTCTCTGAGTTTAATACAGTGGAACCTTCTTACAACGGACACACTGGTGCAAACAGGATTTGTCCATCATAAGGGGTGACTCTCCTCCTTCATAGCTCACACACATGAGTTAAAATCAGAAAATGCCCCTTCCTCTGCCAACCAAAGATATGGGGAACTGCCATTCCATTTTCAGCTGATTGGGAACTGAGCAGTAAACAAGACTGGAAAGATGTTGCTGCACAGTACCTGTGCCACTGGGGATCAATCGGCTGAGCAATAAATGTGATTGGGAAGAATTTGTTGTACAGAACCTTTGCTTATTGTTGGATCTTTAGGGTACTGGAGTAATTGCCATGAGTAAGATGTCAGGTAGCATGTATCAAATGAAATGAGTGATGTCTTTATAGTGTCAGACAAACCAGCTAAGTAGTCAGGTGAAGAATCAGCAGGCATTTTGCAGCATGCAACAGGGGTACAGAGGAGCTCACAGTGATGCTATACAGGGGTTACAGAGTATGGTATGAATGGGATTTTTAACATTACAGCAAAGCTTTTGGCTTTTGAAGAGTTCCACTGAATAACTTACACCATTATAACTCTTGACATGGATGCAGAGAGAAAATAGTTTGTGTTATGAAGGAGGGGTGGGACAAAAACAGTGGAAAATGGATACTGGGAGGCTTCAGGAAGCTCAGCCCAGCTGTCTGGCAACTACACTGCCAATCAGTGAACAACCTGATCCACCTCAGACTTGATGCATTGAGGGGAGTATGGCCCTTCCTCCTCTGCCCTGCCATGAGAGGGTAACTCATGGGGAGACTTCAACCAGGTGCTTACCAGAAGATGCAGAGAGACGGCCAGGAGGGGTTGGGAATTGGGCTGATGTAGTTGCCCCAGACATAGCAGGATAAAAAACTATATAAATAAAGAACAGAGAAGCATGGGAGCTGGCAGTAGCAGACAGCACAAAAAGATTTACTGAATTTCTTATGGACACAGGCACAGCTAACTATCACAAATTAGCTGTTGTAAATAATAACAACAAAGAAGAACTAGCCATAAGCCGCACTTAGTTTAAGGAACTCAGTAAACCTCTTAACAGCAAATTAGCAAACTATGAGGCAGAATTAGTCAAACTTAAACAGTCCATGCTAGGAAGGGACAATTCTGACTCTGAGGAGGGCCGAGTTTTGCTTTAGCAGTAAGGCAGTCACTCTAACAGTAGGAGAGCACACTAAATCTAGAGGATGCACACAACAAATAGATAACACATCTAATATCAGGCCAAATAAAGCAACTGTCAGCACTGTTGAAAGGAATTCAGAGGATACTGATGGACCCACCTCCTTTCTTTTAGACCAAGGTGACCACGAGAACCTGATAGCCAAAAAAAACCAACAATAACAATTATTCAAAAAGGAAAAGGAGGAAACCTAGCTAGAGGAAGCATGTCAGTAGGAAATCAAGCCCCACAGAGATTGGAATGAGCAACAACAAAAGATAAATTACTAGTTTAACAACTTTTGAATTTCCTCTGTGTAGAAATCTGTATTTAAAAAAGGCTTGAATTTTGTCGCCCCAATCAACGCCAGAAAGTTTCTCAGTACAGGCAGGCGGACTTGCAGAAATTATTAAAAAAATCTGGCTGGAGGACTTTTTGACAACAGTCCTAAAGATCTAACAACATATCAGTAATCACTCAAAACATTGTCTCTGAAGTGGCTACACAGGACCTGGTTACAAGATCTACCACAGCCACTAATGAGAATGATTTGACTGATGATACTAATCAACTGTCTGTGATTTACTGAATCCAATTCCAAACCCTTTACCTTACAGGACTTGATTAATTATAACAGTTTAGAAAACCAGTACAGTTATAAGCCACCAGATTCATCAGAAAGGTGTAGCAGGTCAGATTATGTCTACTATCAAGTGCTGTGTTTTTATAGGTTTTATAGGTATAGGTATAGGTTTTTATAGGTACTATAACTATAGGTACTATTAACTTGGCTTTCATTGTTCACTTGGGAGCTTAAGCAGCAGCCAGGTAGGAAAGAGGGCTGGAGTTATATTCTGTTTTAACTGAAATATTTGAATAGTTTGTAAGTGAAATTAGTTTTATGTGTTAAAAATTATTACCTTGAATTAGAACTGTTACATTGTAACTTTGGTGGCTTGTGGATAGTTGTTTGGCAGGGATACTTAGAGGGAAATTTAAATGTGTTGTTTGCCTGGTGTTTGGTAAGAGCCTCCCACCCTGTTTTGTATGCCTTCTTAAATACTGAAAAGCCACTGGGGTTGGAATTGAAGGGCTGAGTATTTCTGTTTGGGACTGAAATTCGAAGCAACAGGAGCTGGTGGGCCTGTGACATCGTATGGTACCTGATGTCTGCTTACATACACTGTTAGTGGGACCGAACACACACTGGACTGTATGTGTTTGTGAGACTTGGGAACGTTATTGGTGGGGTTGAAATTGGGTTTGTAAATAACTACAGTCAGTATAGAGAGAAACTGTACTCCAGGGGAAAGGGACTGAGAAAAGGGGGTGTGCTATTATAAACAGAGGGGAAAATCAGGGTGGCCATATTCCACCATGGCAGGCATCTTTGAAGGGTTGTAGGCTGCACAGGCTGTGGGATGGCACAATTCTAAATTGGGCCTGAGAGAGGGAGGCTGCCCACTCTGTAGACAGCTATCTTGTATCAGGAGTAGGTATATTGGTTAAGGAGTAAGCTTGGGAGCTGGGGTGTCCATGACAAGGGGTGTGGATATGGCAGCAGAAGGGTGGGGCTGAGGGAGGCTGGGGCAACGCCTGAAATTACAGGACGTTATGTTACGAGCAAGGAGAGGGGGATATTAGGACAGAGAACCCTTAGATAGGGAAGTTGATGTTAAGGGGAAAGCGACAGGTGAACATTCTGAATACAAAGAGACTGAGGGGAAGAGTCAGGAGGGATGTTGAAGGAAGCCTAAAACAGCAGACTGTGGAAGGGAGCTCCTAAGGTGAACAGTGCAAGAGAGGAAGAAGAGGGTCAGTTTAGAGATGCAGTCAGGGGAAACTCGGTTACTTGATGGAGGCTGATATAGAGTGTCACAATAAATTTGAGCTACTAACAACCTAGAGGGGAGGAAGGGTTGGTGAAATGAGGAAACTTATACAGAGGCCGGGAGGGAGTCGATACCCATAGGGCATCGCAGACCAGCTATGGAAAGGATAGATAGTCCCAGAGGAGAAGGGGAAACATATATATAGCAAATGGGGAAGATGCAAATATATTCCAGACATGAGGGAGGAGAGCATGATTGAGAGAAACTGGGAGACAAGGAGGTGGGGGAGGAGCCCTTCAGCTGGGAGGTCAGTACCAAGGATGGGGCCCTAGCTAAAGGGGACCCACAGAGAACCTCTGGAAGCAGGGGTACTATTACAAGGGGGAGGATGGTGGAGTGGGGAAGGAAACCATCAGGGCTAGGATAAATGGTTCAGATAAGAGAGGGTTAAAGGGGACACCTATTCAGAGGGGTTTGAGTTAAGGGCAAAATAGCAAGGAGGCAGAAAGGAGGGTGACAAGGGGTCTCGAATAAGGCAGGAAGACCCTATGAAATTGAGATCATGAATAAAGGGGGGAAGGGGGCTGAGAGGGTATAGTGGAGGTAAACTATAAGGATGATGGCGGTGTTAAGGTTCTGTTACTGGGAGACTCGATGATTAGGGGATCCATTGGGAGGGACAGGGGTGGATGCCATAGCCAGGTGAAGGTAGTGAGTATCTCTGGGCTGACAGTGCACAGAGCAAAGTTCATGGTGTATGAAATGGTTGAGGATTGTGGAGGAAACCGGATTTCCTGGTGCATTTGGGAACTAATGATCTAGAGGGAAATAGCATTTTGGAAATCCAAGCAAGGTTCCAAGAACTTGCCAGAGTCTGTCGGGATAATGGATGCAACATTTCTTGGAGATATTGCTAGTACCAAAGGCCCCAGTGGAGAAAAAAGAGCTACAGAGGTTAATGACTGGCTCAGGAAGTGGGGTGAAGAGAATGGGTTGAGGTGTTAGGAACTGGAATGGAGTTTGGGAGGATAAGGGACTATATGCCAAGGACAGGTTTCATCTTGCCCCATTAAGGAAGGAAGTCCTTAAACAGGGATGGCTGACTACATACAAGAAAGGTGGGTTTTAAACTTGTAAGGGGGGAAGGGAAGAGGGAGGGCTGACCAGAAGTCTCTCCAGATGAGGGAGTAGTCATTGCCAAGAGGGGAGGGGAAACAGACTGGAGGTGGAGGTTTCAGGAGGAGCAGGGGAGGATGGAAGAAGGAATCTGGTGGGGTTCAACAAAGAGATCAGGGATAAGGGGTAGGGGTTGGTGTTAGTAAATGCCAGGAGCTTGGGAAACAAGTTGCCGGAGTTCCAGGCCATGCTGTTCGGGGGTGGATGTGGCGCGGTCACGAGACGTGGCCAACAAAAACCATGACTGGGACCTTAAATGTACAGGGATACACTATGCTTAGGAAGGACAGAAAGGAGGTCAGAGGGGTGGAGGGCTATGTTCATTAGAGATGATATAGGAATTGCTATGGTATAAGAGGCAGAGGGAAACGTGAGGCCTTATGGGTCACTTCACATCCCCAGCAGGAGATAAGATCAAGCTGGGAGTAGTATATAGGCCCACTGGGATGAGTGATGTTCTAGAGGATGGTTTTCTGGACAACATATTGCCCAGTGTGGTCCAAAAGGGAAGGAGTGGTGTTGATGGGGACCTTAATATGCCAGGTACAAACTGGGGAACCATGTCCTCTAAGGTGGCCAAGGAGCAGAGGCTGCTGGATGGCTTCCAGGATGTGTTCTAACACAGCAGTGATGGAGCTCACAAGGAGGGGCATGTCCTGATGTGGTTCTGGCAGATGGGATCTGTAAGGACATGCTGTACAGGACCCCTGACTGGGAGTGACCACAATACTGTCTGGTTTCAAATAAGCATGGGGGAGTGGGGGTGAGATCTAGGACACTGGCAGTGGACTTCAGGGGGGCAGACTTTATGGGCATGGGAATATTCTCAAGGATCACTTGAAGGGATTAGCTCAATGACAAGTGTGGAAAGGAGATGGAGGTCATAAACGGGACTTCATGAAGCAGTCAGGATCTGCGCTAAGTTCAAACGTAAGGGAGCAAGGTCACGTAAACCATGCTGGTGGTCCAGTGAGGTACAGGTAGCAGTCAGAGAAAAGAAGGCGGCCTACAAAAAATATAAAACAACAAGAGAGGATAGGGATAAGGAAATGTACCAGCTTGCATCTAGAAAAGTCACCCATATGGTGAGGGGAGCAAAGTCCAGTAAAGAGCAGCGGCTGGCACAGGGGATACATGGAGGGGAAAAGGGGTTCTTCCGGTACATTGGGGAGCGGAGAAAAACTAAGGGCCATCTCAGCAGATTGAGATCAGAAGGAGGGTGGGTGGAAGAGGCGAGGGACCAGGCAGAGGTATTTAACGAGTACTTTGCCTCTTTGTTCACTAGGGAGGGGGATGGGATATCTACAAAACAAGGCATGAAGGGGATGGAAGCAGCAGGGAGTGGGAACAGGGGAGCAACAGAAATGGAGCAAGAGGGAGGGAAAGGTACCCCAGGGGGGTCACATCTGGATAAGGATAAAAATACCAGTAAGGGGGAGGGGACGGATGATGCTATCTCCACCAGTGGTGTGGTTAGCCCTCAAGGCCCTAAAGAAAACAATCTCCTGGGCCAGATGGCATTCATCCGAGAGTACTATGGGAATTGGCGGACATACTGGCTGCACCCCTGGTGGAGCTTTTCAGCAGGTCACTTGAGACAGGGAGGGTACCTAGGGATTGGCGAGAGGCACATGTGGTACCAATCCATAAAGGGGGGTCGAGGGAAGTACCAGGTAATTATAGACCCATCAGTTTGACCTCGGTGGTGGGAAAATTAATGGAGAGTATTCTAAAGGAACGATTGGGGGTGTACTTGGAGGAGGTGGAGGTCTGATAGTCAGCAACATGGGTTTGTGCCAGGTAGATCATGTCAAACCAACCTTGTGGAGTTCTATGAATGGGTAACATCAGAACTGGACAGGGTAAGCCTGTGGATGTATTATTCTTGGACTTCAGCAAGGTACTGACTCTGTCCCCACAATGGTCTGGTGGAGAAACTGATGGGGTTAGGAGTAGGCCCTTGATGGTCAGATGGATTGAAAACTGGCTAGCTGGATGCACCAGAGAGTAGTGGTCTGTGGGGAGATCTCGAACCCTAGAGAGGTTGGTAATGGGGTACCACAGGTTTCTGGTCCTGGGTCCGATCCCTGTTTAATGCATACATATCGGACATCAGGAGGGTATAGGGTGTGAAATGAGTCTCTTGCGGATGACTCCAAGATGGGAGCAGTATTTGAGGGAGAAGAGGGGAGGGTGGCCCTGCAAGGGACCTGACACCCTGGAAAGCTGGGCTCACCATGGAAATTAAATTAATATCACCAAGTGCAAGGTGTTGCATCTTGGTCGGGAAACCCTAAGCACAGGTACACCCTGGGAGGGGAGGCGCTGGAGGCCCTAATAGGGGAAAAGACCTAGGGGTCATGGTGGATACATGTATGAATAACTCTGAGCAGTGCAGGAGAGCAGCTAGCAAGGCAAACAGGATGTTGGGATGCATCGTAGGGGGATCACCCTAGGAGCAGGGAAGTGATTCTGCCACTGTACAATGGACTGGTTAGACTACACCTTGAGTACTGTGTACAGTACTGGAGACCACATTTGAAGAGGGACACAGCTCCTGGAGAGGGTACAGAGGAGGGCAACAAAGATGATACGAGGGCTAGGGATTTGACTTATGAGGACAGACTTGAGGAGCTCTGCCTGTTTTCATTGGAGGAGAGGAGAGACGGGGGGACATGATTGAGGTCTTCAAGTACCTCAAGGGAATAAATAGGGTAAACATGGAGGGGATCTTTAGACTAAAGCAGGGAGGTATCACCAGAGGGCATGGTTTGAAGTTGGAAGGTGGAAGGGTGAGGGGGAAAGAGGAGGAGGTTTTTCACTGAGAGGGTGGTGGACCCTTGGAATGCACTGCCTGATGAGCTGGTTCAGAGATCCGCAGTGGAGGGCTTCAAGAGAGGGTGGGACAGACACAGAAAGTGGATGTATCAGATGATGGCCTGTCCCGGGGGGGTGGGGATGGATGATAGGGGTTTCTAGAGAACAAGGGATGGGAGGATCTTGGCACCCAACTAAGGATCTAGGTTCGAGCAGACTCGATAGACCGTAAGGCCTAATCTGCTGGCAAATAGTATGTTAGTATGTTAGTATAAATCCCAGCTTTGCCCAATGAGCATTGATTCACACATTATAACTTTTAACAAGCATTTGTCAATGCTGAACATTCGCTTGCAGGTATTTGCAGTGGTGTTTGGCACGTATGGTGTTTTACCCTAATACCCTGTGCGATTGCTGGTATTTGCACAATAAATTTTCAGCATGACCTTTTTGTTACCCCCATTGTGCGCTACATAGGTGGAAACACGTTTTGGGCAGGATGTGAAAAATGACAGCTGTACTGCTCATAAGGAAGTGTGGTAAAATGGCAATGTTGAAAATCTGGAGTGGAAATATTGAAAATTCGCAAACCTACGAGTGTGCGTGGGAGCTGTGCAATGCACGCCCGTAAAACAGTCATTGTTAGGAATTTTTTCAACAAATTTTCAACATTGGCATTTCAAGATCTCTGCTCATGAATAGTGACACTGTGATTTTCTTACTGTGTCCCATACATTGATTTCGCACACCGACTGTGCCATTGTGCACTACATGGGCGGAAACACATTTTGGGCAGGATTTGAAAAATGACAGCTCTACTGCTCATAAGGAGGTGTGGTAAAATGGCAATGTTGAAAATCTGGAGGAAAATATTGAAAATTCGAAACTTACGAAGCAAGTGAGGAACTGCACAACCACGCCGTGAAACAGTTATTTTTAGAATTTGTTCACCAAATTTTCAACATAGCCATTTTAAGATCTCTGCTCATGAACAGTGACACTGTGATTTTCTTAATGTGTCCCATGCACTGAGTTCGCACAGCGACTGTGCCATTGTGCCCTACATGGGCGGAAACATGTTTTGGGCAGGATGTGAAAAATGACATCTGCACTGCTCATAAGGAGGTGTGGTAAAATGGCAATGTTGAAAATCTGGAGTGAAAATATTGAAAATTCGCAAACTTATGAGCGTGCATAGGAGCTGCGCAATGAACACACATAAAACAGTCATTTTTAGGAATTTGTTCACCAAATTTTCAACACAGCCACTTTAAGACCTCTGCTCATGAACAGTGTCACTGTGATTTTCTTAATGTGTCCCATACATTGAGTTCGCACACCGACTGTGCCATTGTGCGCTACATGGGCGGAAACATGTTTTGGGCAGGTTGTGAAAAATGACAGCTGTACCGCTCATGAGGAGGTGTGGTAAAATGGCAATGTTGAAAATCCTGAGTGAAAATATTGAAAATTCGCAAACTTACAAGCGTGTATAGGAACTTCGCAACACAGACTCATAAAACAGTCATTTTTAGGAATTTTTTCACCAAATTTTCAACACAGCCATTTTAAGATCTCTGCTCATGATCAGTGTCACTGTGATTTTCTTAATGTGTCCCATACATTGATTTTGCACACCGATCTGCGCATTTGCGCTACATGGTGGAAACACATTTTGGGAGGATGTGAAAATGACAGCTGCCTTCTCATAAGAAGGTGTGGTAAAATGGCAATGTTGAAAATCTAGAGTGAAAATATTGAAAATTTTGCGAACTTACGAGCTCAGTGAGAACTGCACAATGCACGCTAGTGAAACAGTCATTTTGAATTTCAGATTACTTAACATGGTGTTTTGGGACTCCTTTTCATGAATGATAACATTGTCATGGCACTATTTGGGCCTGAAGGGTGATTTCACGCAGTGACTGCGCAGCGCATCTGCGAAATCACTTTCGGGCCCAAATAACGCCAATGACAGTGACATCATTTATGAGAAGGGGTCCCAAAACCCCATGTTGAAAATTTGGTACAGAAATTCCAAAAATGCCTGAGATATGCAATAAAGTTGAAAACCCCTATCTAGCCCATTATACAGCTACCGGCATTTCCTCAGTTGCGGTCAGCTTTGAAGAGTGCAGATGTGTTCCGGACCATCGAAGATCGCCGCACTGAGCTCTGGAGGTATGGGGGGAGGGGTGTGGTAGGCTGGGTGCGCAGGGTGGGTGCGGGTTGTGGGAGGGGACGGGAGAAGCGCCGTGGTACCGCTTTTTGGTTTACAGGTTTTAAAAAAATACTACGTGGACGTTTGCCACACTGGGGTGGGCTCTCAGCATGGCAGAAGATGGCTGGGGCCATGGAGCCGACAGGATTGGGCAACCCGTCGGCAAACAACGTGGGACATTTGCCACGCTGGGTGGGCCCCGTGTGGCAGCAAAGATTTGGGGGCGGCGTGAGGCGGGCGGCGTGACGCGTGCTCCGTATGACAGCGGTGGTTTTTGAACGAAGACCACTGCTGTCATATCATGGGTTCTACACCCATTGGTGCAGGATCGCCACACCTGCTCAATGGAGCAGCGGATTGAGAGGAGAGACACCTCCAAAGTGTGCTACTCTCCCAAAAACGTTCCTTGTGCATGCGCGCAAGCGAACGTAAAAAATGTGGTTATGTTGTTGGAAGGTAAACTGTTTGCTAATACCACTAATGTTTGCTCATTCTGCTATTTTCAGGTGTAACAACTTCTGCAGAGATGAAACACTGGCCTAGATGAACTTAAAAAACTCCAAGGTGTAGTATGTAAACCTCTGTACAAAGAAGGCAACATTGTTGCCATGCCTGAGGTCACGTATAGAAAATGTACCTGTGAACTATTAAATGATGAAAACAAAAATAGAAAATTCACATCTAACCCTACAGATACATTAACATAGAAACATAGACTCTGTCAGCAGATAAGGAACTCCTGGCACTCTCAATCTGCCCAATTTAGCCTACCTATAGTGATGCCACGTAGTACTTGGGATTGTGACCACAAACAGGGGGAAGCGGTGCCATCGTTAGTTCAGTGTATAGAGAAAACAGTGGGGAACTGGTACCAGCTGTCGAGTGCTATAATAGTGTTGCTCCCAAATCAAAGTTACACGGACTGCAAACTGCTTTATTTTTCAAATTAAATAAACTTTACTAAAAGAACCAAATGAGAAAGACATCATATAAAACAAATGAAATGCGGAAGTCACAAAGAGGTTAAAGAAAGGTCATGAACAATGGCAAAGAACATCCATTTTACACAAAAACAACAGTTACGACCAGCCCACCTACCTTCCTCCACTTCCACCTCCCCCATCCTGCCACCTGGGCAAATAAATTTAAGCCACAAAGAAGCACAGGTGAAAACACCTAGTTTGGTTTGCACCCATCTGGAATTGGGAAATTATAAGGAAAAGTAAAATATATAATCAAAACATTAACAAGACATAAAAAGGATCTCAATGCACTTATATTTAGACAATTTGCCAGACATACTTCCGATGAGGCGCTCAGCCTGCAAGGCAAACAGGATCTCCCTGTACCATACTAGGAAATGGAGAGTGCACTGATCCAGCCAGTGCTGAAGAATGACCTTCCTCACACATGCCAAGATCAGAGCCGTATGTGACCTCTGGTTGCCAATCAGGTTATCGGTATACTCACCCAAAAGACATATTTCTGGGAGAAAGGCATTAGACAGACCCAACAAAGGATCTAAACGAGGGTGAATCAAATTCCAAAAGGGAACTACAATCTCACAAGACTACAAAATATGAAACAGGGTACCAGGTTCTTTACCACATCTGGAGCAAGAATCAGTGGGCAATCGGCCAATCCTATATAGTTAACCGTGGTGTAATAAAGGTTATGAATAATCTTAAATTGCATAAGGTAGTATTTATTCCAGCTTATTAGAGTGTATAAATGCTTCCAGAAGACAGACCAATTTCTAGCAGAATTAGAAGTTGGAAAAACCTGGTCCCATCAATAAACCTTGGCCACTCATTGGCAACCAGATAGACTTATCAAGAATGATAATAATATGAAATGAGATGGGTAGAAGGGGCTGAATAAATTAATGGGAGAATGGATGTACAAAGGGGACTAAGCCATGGCCCAGTACCAAAAAATTGCAAAAGCATATGAGATAATTGAGAATACGTGGAGCAAGAGTTAGTAGGCCAGTGATGCAAAGCACGTGCTTCCTGGAAGGATAACGGTTTTGGTTGAGAATAAGATCTCCAACTGTATCCACTCCTATATCCGGTCAGAATTTTCTAGAAAGCATACAGCCAGCTATCTGAAGATTAGGATTCCCAAAGAGGGGTTGAGACGTATCCCTGTATATGAAAATCTTAAGAAAGGAAGAAAGTTGTAGGTGAACATGGAGGGAAACTCCTAAGGGAGTGTCCTGCAAAGGACAGGGAAATTTCTTCCTGGAGAGATAAGGAAGTGACAGGATATCCAGACCATTAGTCAAATGCAGGGAATGCTCTATATCCACCCAAGATGGAACATATAAAGGGGGGTATCCCCAGGTGGCTGCAACCAGTAAGAAAGTCTACTAAACTGCAAATCCAGAGAGTATAAAAAGAAATTGGGGGCTTGGAGACCACCATCCTGCTTAGAACACATAAGTTTGAAAAAAGCCAGACAGTGTATTTTACCTTGCCACAAAAAGGAAGTAAGAAGCATATGCACTTGGGCAAACCATGACTGAGGGAGCTCCACATTATACATCTGAAGGGGATACAACAGTTGAGGTAAAACATTCATTTTGATGATACTCAATCAGCACCACAAGGAAAGGGGTTGCATAGACCAGTGATCCAGATCCACCATGAGGCGGGACATCATAGAGTCCAAATTAAATTGTTTCATCTTAAGAAATAAAGTACAGGGGGTCACATGTTGCTGAAGAAGGGATAGGACATGTTCGCCAGAGCTCCGTTCCTTCATCGACTTAATTCAGCAAAAACACCCAATATTTTTACAACTCAGCTTCAACTAACAAAATATATCTCAACTAGAAAAACTCAGTTGCTGTTCCGAGAGCAGATGGAAACAGGCTTACCTTTAAATATGTCATGCCAACAGTCAGACACAGAGGTCCTACAAGAATCAGAGGCCAAGCGCCCTCGTCGCAGCTCGTCTCCCCAATCAGCTCCAGAGGATCTCTCGTCTTCTCACATATATGCAGAACTAACTACCATTAAGGAGCCTCTGCTGAAATTAATCGAGGATGTTGCTGATTTTAAACCAGCACTCATGCAACTAGCCCAAAGAGTGGCCGACACGAAAGCCAGAGTAGCTCCGGTGGAGCAAAAACAGGACAAGATGGAGCCCGAGGTAGTGGAGCTTAAGAGGAGCCTTACTAAATTAGAGGATCATTTGGATGATCTTGCGGGGAGAAATAGGAGGAATAATCTGGTGCTGTTTGGTATCTCCAAGGGAGAAGAGGGACCTAACACTATACAATTTCTCCAACGTTTCTTGAAAAAGACAGTGAGTCTTCCCCCAATGGTCCAGAATTTGTCATAGAGTGAGCCCACAGATCACTCAGGGATAAACCCCCTCTGGCTGACCCTCCTAGGCAGATCATCTTTAAATTGCTCCACTATCTGGATCGGGATTTCATTTACAAAGAATCTAGGAAGTTATCGGCTATTCTCTGAGAGGGTAAAAAGTTGATATTGGGACCAGACTTAATGCTAAAAACCTGCCAGCTACGTGCTTCTTTTTGGCCCATAACATCAAAGCTGTGGGCAGTGGGCATATGACATCGCCTTTTATACCCTGCCCGATTGGAAGTCACTCTTTCTGAAGGAGCCAAGTGCTTCAGTTCGGTGGAGGAAGCCGTGAAGATGCTGTGAAGAAGTCATCCTGATTTATTTCCCAAATGAGAAGGGAGACGTCCTATTTAAGCACTCGGGACAATAGCGACAGCAAAATATGTTGAGATGAGATAGCCCATTCGCATGCTGTCTAGCCTTTCCCTCACTACCCTTTTCTTTGTCTGGCAAGGAGCAGAGAAGATTACCACTGGGACTGTAAAGAAACGTAAAGTACTGATACTGAGTCAACATATTGTGGCATTTAAGAGTTTAACTTCCTCTTAATTTCACCTAACATTATTCAGTGAGGGAGTTCTTGTGTTACTTGTTGTTTGTTTTATCCACTAGATGGTGCCAAAATGGCATGTTATTAATAGGCACTTCAGTCATAGCCAGTGACACTAAGAGTATATTAAAATACTGCCTTTATTTTCCTTCTTTTAAGACTATGCTAAAAAGTTTACAGTCCAATGCTGTGTTAAGTTCAATGTTGCAACAGTGTTTATTCCAGTTGGAAAGTTTTTTGTTTTATTAATTTTCTCATTATTTAAGATAAGGAGGGTGTGTAAGTATATTCACTTCCCCTTTTTTTTTCAATAGATAGGTCGGGGAATGGATGCTTGTTCTTCGTTTGAGAGTGTCATGGTCCAGGATATAGGGAATGGGCTTAGGATCCGAGTGACTAGAATTGTATATAGTTTAACAGTTTTTTCACCTTTCCTTTCCTTAGCTCATTTATGGGACAAAGTATGGGCAGATCTTATTTTTTGGGGGAAGGAGGGGTGGCAGCAAAGCCCCTCAAAGCATTTGCACAACTTGGTATGACCATCTTATAATTTATGGTTAACACCCTGACTATTCTTTCATGGAATATTAAGGGAGGGAGGGATAATAACAAGAAATATGTTATATTAAATCACCTTGCTAAATTTGACCCTATGATAGTGTTTCTTCAGGAAACACACATATTCCCAGAACAGATAAAGTTCATTAAAAAGTGGTGGGTAGGACAGGCCTTCACAGTGAGTTTCAGCCCTCGTAAGTGGGGTGTAGCCCTGCTGATAGCAAATGGATTGTACTTTACTCCAGTTGATACTGTTAGTGACCCAGAGGGAAGGTTTATCTTCGTTTTTGGTAAACTGGGAAACATCAACATAGTATTGGGGTCAATTTATGGCCCCAACTCAGAAACCCCTTCCTTTTTCATTCACCTTGCCTCGGTATTGGCTCCCTTTCTCCAATACCCATTTATAATAGGAGATGATTGGAATTTAGTACAATCAAACAATCTGGATTGTACATATCACAGAGGGGCGGTGTCCTCTTCAGCCCAGAGGGCCTTGGGTGAATTTATCTCCTCACTAGGTCTAATAGATCCATGGAGACTATCCTACCCTTCAACTAGAGATTTCACTTTTTACTCCTCTGTGCATAAAAGTTATTCTCGCATTGATTACTTTTTGGTTATTCAACAGTTAATCCCCTTTATCATTGATTTGCAAATACATGCCCGGGTAATTTCTGACCACTCATTAATTGCAGCCCAATTAGATCTACCCAACGTTCCCTTCAGGCCCCATACATGGTCGTTAAACAATAATTTGTTAAAAGACAAACAAGTAATTTCTAGGTTAAAAAATTCTTGCAGGATTCCATTCAAGCTAATTACAACTTGGTCCCTGCAGTGGATCTGGTCTGGGCAGCTTTAAATGCTACATGGAGGGGGGAATTTATACATACTGCTACAGTATTAAAAATTAAAAAATTATACCAAACTAATCTATGTCTGGAGAGAATTAGAAATCTTGAAATTAAAGGGCTGGACAACCTCTTGTTTGCAGAAGAACAAGAACTTATTCGGCTAAGAGCCCACTATGCTAGTATTTTATTGGAGAAGGTAGAAGGATCAGCATCCTTAATAAAAGCTTTATATATTGGCCATGGTAGAAAAGCTAGTAAGTTATTAGCCTGGCAATTAAAACAATGGGCAGCGTCAAAATGGATTGCAGCCATTAAACACCCGCACACAGGCTCCTTGGTGTCTAACCAACCGGAGATGCTAACTCTATGTAGAGAGTATTATCAATCCTTATACTCCCCTTACTCTTTGACTGACACCCAATATAAAGCAATGTCAGCTTTTCTTATTAGAGTAGACTTGCCTACCCTTTCGGAAGATAACCAGACTCATCTGACAGCACCAATCACTGTCGAAGAAATCTCGGCAGTGATTGATCCTTTAAAACCAGACAAGGCGCCAGGCCCAGATGGCTTCTCAGGCCTGTTCTATAAAACTTTTAAAAGGCATCTCCTTCCCTTGTTGTTACAGCTTTATACTTACTGGGGGTCTTTCCCAGTCAAGGAACCTTCATTATTTGAAGCGAGAATAATTCTCCTTCTCAAACCAGGGAAGGATCCTACAGTGATTGATAATTACCGCCCTATTTACTTGGTTAATGTTGATGCCAAAATCTACGCAAAAATTCTGGCCAACAGGCTAGCGGGAGTGTGGAGAAGTCTGTAGGGCCCAGAACAGGCAGGGTTTGTGGCTGGGTGCACCTCATCAGATCATTTTTGGAAATTACACCACCTTGTTTCTGCATCCAAGGACCCCAATATTGAAGCTGTCTTGGTGTCCCTGGATGCAGAAAAAGCATTTGATAGGGTGGAGTGGATGTACTTGTTTGTGGCCTTTTCCAAATTTGGTATTTCACAGCCCTTTATTGACCAAATTCGAGTCTTGTATCGATGTTCATCAGCAAGGTTACTGTGTAATAGTCACCTTTTGGATCCCTTTCCACTCTGTTGTGGAACTCGGCAGGGGTGCCCCCTCTCTCCCTACTTGTTTAACTTGTATATAGAACCTTTAGCTAGAGTTCTCAACCTAGAACAGGGGATAAGGGGCATGCAATTGGAACATTTGGAACTTAAGTTATCTCTGTTCGCAGATGATTTACTTCTGCACATTTCCAACAGCAGGCAATCCCTCCCCCTTGCCCTCCATGATATATCTCAATTTAGTGAATTTTCAGGATACAAGCTCAACAAAAATAAAACTATGATATATTTCCTATCCCCTCTAGTTACGAGGGACCAAATTGAAAGCATAGGTCTCCAATCGGAAAATGAAAATCTAACTTATTTAGGCATCAAAATTTCTAAAGAAATAAATAAACTCAAGGAACTTAATTTGGACCCCTTGATAAAATTGACAAAGGAAGACCTGGCCAGCTGAAAAAATCTACCGTTATCATTTTGGGGACTGTCAAATGTTTTGAAAATGGTAATTTTGCCCAGGTTTTTATACCCCCTAAATAAACTTAATATATATCTTCCCAAATCTTTTTTTTTCTCCACAAAGGGCTAATGGGAAACTTATTCACCCTAGGGCATTAGGGGGTTACAATTACCAGATTTTTACATTTATTATTTGGCAATTCATGCTAACAGATTTCTGCATTGGTTTACTCCTCTGTCAAATATTTAAGAAAGACCCTCATGGTTACAATTAGATATCCAGCAAGCAAACTCCTGCAATCTCGCTTTGGCTACATTGTTGTATAACCCATGGTCAAATATCCCATTAAAGCTCAGAGATTCCCCAATTGGGTGGGATGTGAAAGCCTCACAAAAATTATGTGCCTTGCTCCGGATTCACCCCAAAAAGGATTTGAGGCAACCTCTGCTAAATAACCCAAACCTAAAAGTAGCTAAGAAAACTATAAATACCCAGCTCTGGGGATCCCACTTTGATTTATGTTTAAAAGATTTCATTTCGGGGAACTCACTCTATTCTATTTCTGCTTTACAAACTAAGTACAATATTCCTCCAAAATTTCTTTTTCAACTAATTCAAATATGCCATTGTATTAAACTCTTTCTGGGCAATCCACCCTGGTCAGATGAAGTGGGGAAATTGTTAACTACTCTTTGGGAATCGACCAAAGGTCATAAGTCAATTGCTAAATTGTACAAAGGAATTACAATTCAGGCTTGGAAGAATTCTTCTCCCATAGCTTATTATTAGAAGAACAACCGTACCAAGAATTTTCCTGACAACATATGGAAAGCAATATGGACAGACAATTTTGTTCTAATTAAGCAAGACCGACTGAGGAACATTCAGTTCAACATTCTCCACAATATTTATTACACACCTAGTAAATTATATCGGATGGCAGGTTGTCCTCTGTGGAATGCAAGGATTGTGGCTCTGATTATGCTACACTACATCATAAGCTTTGTTCATGCCCCAAGATTTCAAAATTTGGGGATACAATCAAAAAACACATAGCACCCTTTTTAAAAATGTCCTCCTAATTCGAGGAGGATACCTGCCTCTTAAGAATGTATTCATCTATCCCTACATTCTCTCAAAAAGTTCAATTTGCCTTGGTTTCCATGGTTACAAAGTTGCTAATTCTAAGGCATTGGAAAGAGAAATGGGAACCTTCTTTTGGAGCATGGTGGGATGAATTTCTTACTATTCTGAATGCAGAAAAATGTGTGTCTAGGTTCTCTCACTCCTGGGGAAAATTCCAGGAATATTAGGGAGTTTTTTTCTCAATTCTTAAAGGCAAATTTGGATATTGAACCAGCTCCCAACTTTCTCCTCCTTCATCCTTTTATAATTGTTTTCCCTCATACCTTTATCCCTCTTTGGTTCTTCAACCTCATGACTACTTTTTGTTATTACTGTTTCTTCTCTTCTCTTCTCCTCTCTTTGTTCTCTTCCCTAGTCTGGTTGTGCCTAAGTCTCAGGAGGGTTCAGTGCATCATGCTTCTATCCCTTTTATGTGAACCTGGGTCAAAGGAGGGTGTGTGTGCTGCAGGGTGGGGTAGGGATGAGTGGGTATATAGGATATTGTTTCCCCCTTTTTTTCTTCTTTCCTTTCTTTAGTTTATGGTTACTGGGGATGGAACATTTGTTTGTTTAGTTACAGTATAATGTTGAAATGTCCTTTTTTCCTGTGTACATGGTTAAACCTTGCATTAAAATAAATTTATTTTTGTTGAAAAAAAAAGAGATGAAGTACTAAGTTAAATGCCCAGTTATTTCATTTTGTCCCTACTTCAGATAAGACCAAGGTGCTTGACTTCTGCCTTAAAAGTGGTGCTGCTGAGAAGCATGATCTCAGTTTTGGTAAGGTTTAATCTGTAATCAGAAACATTACCAAACTGGAAAATAATCCATACAGTAGCAGGCAGAGAAGTGGCAGGGGAAGAAATATGTAACAATATATTGTTCCTGTACACTGATAATTTCTAATCAATAGCTCCAAATGAAATATCAGAGGCCTGAGGAGAGAAATTAAGTTTAGGAATCAAAGGCACCAAAAAATGTTTGAATAAATATGGGGAAAGAGGACATCCCTGCCTGGTTCCCTGGTAAAGAGAGAATGAAGAGGATAAAACCCATTACAGAGTATATGAGCCATCTGGGAGAAATAGAGCACCTTTACCCAATTATAAAGGTTTGGGGAATACAATATTTGGGTAATAAGGCAAATAAGTAGTCCCACGAGACCCTGTGCAAAGCCTTTCTCCATCCAGGGACACCAAGGCCACAGGAATGAAGGAATTCCTGCATGTCGAAAGAAGGTAAGATAATTTCCTGAGGTGATCAGCCTAGAGTCTACCTCTCACAAAACGCACCTGCTCCCTGCTAATAAGCAAGTTCCATACTAGTCCTAATCTAGAGGCTAATAACTTGTCAAGTATTTTAAGATCTACATTGATAAGTGTTATTTGCCTGTAGTTGGAGACCAGTAAGGGATCTCAACCGGGTTTGAGAATAACCACAATAGTGGCCATGGTCAGAGAGGGATTGGACAGGCCCTCTTTGAAAATATCATTGTAAGTGTCTAAAAGGATGGGGGTCACTTGGGCTTTAAAAGCTTTATAAAAATTGGTGGTGAACCCATCCTGCCCAGGAGGCATATCTGAAGCAAGGGAGTCAATGGCTTGGGAAACCTCAGATAGAGTCAGCGGAGCTTGTAGGATTGCAATGCATGAATCATCCAATTGAGGAAGGGCTATAAGAATAGCAACATGCTTCTTACAAGAGTCAGAACCCACCCCGAAGGCCTGTTCCACCAAGATTCACCTAAAAAGAAGAACCTGTGAGGGAAGCAGGTGAGTCTCCTGAAGGAAGACCACATCAATTTGTAACCTGTGCAAGTGAATTAAAATGTTTGATCTTTTAGTAGGAGACTGTGCGCCCTTAACATTCCAAGTGCAGAAATTATAGACAGCCATAATAAAGTGGTGGGAAAAAAATGAAAGCCAGACTAAGCTGCAAAGGGACAAACAGAAACAAAATAATAAGTGACAGTATTAGAGCCCGTCCTCCAGTGGCACCCACCCACCAACCAACATCCCTCCCCCCCAAAAAAATGCCCCCCAAATATTAAAAGCACTGTAGTGAGCAACTATAACAACAACCAGAAAATCCACATAAATACGATAGTTCCCAAGAACCAAGCCAAGTCAAGAAACAAACCCTCCCCCTGTCAAACTGACAAATAACAAGATCCCCTTGAACAAAAGTAAACTCATCCCACCCATCAATTTGGTTCGTGAGGCCACTAAGGACAGTACCATTTCACAAGACATCCCCAGCACCCACCCAACACAGAACAATGAACTCTCATGACCATATGTAAAAAAAAAAAAAAGAAATGCAATAATAATAACAAACAAAGCAGCAGACAAAAGGAAAAAAACAATGGTAACAATGCTTAAGCCACAATAAAAGCACACTGGCAGTCATTAACAAAAATAAAAACAGAATGAAGGGAAAAAAAAACTAAGGCAAAGTACTGCCTCCAGCCAGTAGGGGCCCTAGCAGGGTTAAAATTCCCAAATTGCAATGTAAAACCATGTATGATTTGTTAAAGAAGAAGCAGAGTACCCACACATATGACCAAATCAGAGGGTTACTTAACAGCATTAGTCTAAACAACAATAAAATATTGTACACTGTAACATCATTGAAGTAGCCTGACATACAGCATAAATCTTAAATCTAACATTAGGTAAAGGCAAAAAAGGAAACTGTCCATCTCGAGGAAGTCCCAAGGCACATAAACGAACCAAAACAGGAGAGGGAGCAAGGAGTAATACAGGACCATCTGGCCAGTATAGGTTTGTAAGCTGAGTCCCAAATTACACATGGAGGTAGGAGAAACAAAGGATATGGCAGAATACTCTGGAGAAACTTGGCCAGGAAAATTGAACAGCACAGTCAGGCATATGCAGCGTGGGTGTAGTTAAGAACCATCAGGTAGACCCGCCAGACTCATGGAGTGCTGCAGGTGGCGAGGGGCTCGATGATGTAAACTGACTCAGGGTAACCAAAGTCCAGGCCTCCAGGAGACTGAAATAAGCCCGAGATAGGCGGGAGCTGACAATAAGGCCAAATGAATAGAGGTCCAGTACGAGCTGAGAAGGAGTTGACAAGTTGCAGCAAATGCAGGATCAAGAAGAGCCACAAATTAGAACCACTGAAAGCAAGTCCATTAAACAACTTTTCAGGCAAAATCATGAAATTCAGCCAAAGGGACTGGTGATGATGAAGTGAGACAGCATTGAAGGAATGAGTTAGCATGACTTAAACAAGTTGGGAAGAAGCAACTGGAGCTCCCATGAAGCATGGGCATCATCAAAGGAATGCCAATTATCCTGAAAGTGAACCTGTAAGTGAGCAGGATAAAGCATTCTGAACTGGATGCCCGCTTGGATAAGTTTAGACACTGATGGATGAAAAGCTGCTCTCTTATGTCTCACAGAAGCCAGGAGATCCTGTGTTACCTGGAGCTTGTTGCCCTCCCAGTTAACAGAGTGCAAATCTCTGATTTTGGATAAAATATGTTGTTTGTTGAGGTAGTTAAGCAACATTAGGAGCAGTGGGCAAGGAGGTGAGCCAGGCAGTGGTCTAGGACGGAGGGTGCTATGTGCCTATTCTATTACATAGTGAGGGTCATTTGGAGAAGTCTCAGACAGTTTATCCAATAACTTTTGGCAGAATAAAATAGGCATGGCCCCATCTGCATCTATGGAAAAACTGAGGACAACTAAATTATTCCTCCTGCTCCTGCCCTCAAGGTCCTCCAGTTTAAGTTCCATTTTGTGAATCTTGTGCTGCAGGGAGGTTAGCACAGGATTGGTCTGATCTCTCCATTTCTCCAAGGAGACCGACTGAGCTTCCACATTCCTGACCTTGCGGTTAATGTGCATAAGATCTTTCTGGAGAGAAGACAGCTCTGAGGTGAGAGTCAGGAGAGATTCTTTCAGCAGTTGCAACTCAATAAGAAATGTCTCTTCCGAGAGTGGAGTAACTTCTGGCGTGGTAGTGGAAGCTTGCCCAGTAGAAGCACTCTGAGCTTTGGATTTTATTGCGTCCTTGTCCAGCATCCGGGCCGGGGTATGACATGGTAGGCTTTGCCGCATCTCTGAGTCCATGTTGTACCAGAGCTCCAAACAAAAACTGCTGCACTGAACAACGAGATATTTGTGGCGAGGTTTAGGATGCAAATCTATATTGAGCTGAAAAAATTATGGAAAATAGCCAAAATTGGAGCGGGTGAGTGGGAGCAGGGAAGAAGAGCTGCTAGCCCATGCATCACATGACCAGTGACTGCAAACTGCTTAAGCGTACAAAGTTTAATTTCAAAGGTGCCATTCAATGAAAAAATCTGTAGTTCAGTTCAAAGTGAGTGCAATTCAGTTCATTTGTGAAGGCAAGTCTGTTTACCAGAAAAGGGAAAATATCCATAAAATCCAAAAAGCTGTGAGTCGGCTGGTTCAAACAACTTGTAGCAGTACTTATGATTCAAAGTTGGAGGGACACACCCTCTGACATCACCTAAAGTGTTTCACACATGGTGCTTTATCAAAGGTCGTCATACCTTGTATGAAGTTTTTGCACTTAAGCAATTTGCAGTCCTTGTAACTTTGTCTTGGGAGCAATGTTATTATAGCGCTCTACAACAGGTGCTGGTTCCCCACTGTTTTCTCTATAGTGATGCCAGAGACCCTATTCAGTTTAAAGACTCCCCCCGCTTACCTCTAAAATGGTATACTGTTACTATACCGACATCATTACAGTGACACAGGAAGAGCGACCACTGCACAATGAAGACATTGTTAGCAAGAGCTGGTTAATGCTGACAGGTGTTCTGCATCAACAGGCAGGTGTATCCAATGAGATACCCAGTTAAAAGAGCATGGCTGTGAAAGAGCACAAGGAACAGAAAAAAGTGAGAGCTTACCGAGGTGCTCCCATGGTGGAGTGGGTTAAGGCAGCAGCTTGACTAGCACAGAATAGGAAAACAGGGTTCTGTTCCTGGTCTTCTGAACCCTATGTTTCTTTTTCCTCTCCATCAAATTATAACATTTTTTTTACTGACAGCCATGGAAACAGTAATTTCACAGCCAACTATTTCTTCTTTTCTCTGAGATCCCCTCCGCCCCGAGCTGGTTTTTTAGGGGTGCTGGAGGCATATTCTCTGCATAAAAATAAAGTTGTAAAATGTTGGTTGGAACAATGGTAGCCACTGTCTGCATTACAGCATGGTGCTGTGGTGTAGTTCGCTGTAGCGGTCATCGGTTTAGCAATGCATCCTTGTATTAGATGTGGATGTGTGCTGCTGTCGCTGTGATAGGTGTAGCTGTTATTTCTGTTGCCACAACTTGGTGGATTCCTTTAAAATCCCTCTGTCTGTCCCATGCATTCTTGAATCCTGTAATAATTTCTGCCCAAACCACATCTGCTAGGAGGCGGTTCCATTCATCCACTGCCCTCTCTAAGAAGAAGTACTTCCTCACATTACCCCTAAACCTCATAGTGTGGCCCCTTGTCCTTGAGCATCTTTTTCTGTGGAATATGTGTCCTTCTTGCACCTAATTTTTATCTATGATGTATCTAAATGTTTCCATCATATCTCCCCTTTCCTTCCTTTATTCCAGGGAGTACATATTCAGTTCCTTTAGCCTCTCCCCCTAGGGCTTTTGATGACATTCAAGAAAAAGCTCCTGGATTTGCTTGATTGAGGGAGGGCAAATATGAAAACTAGTGATGGTGAATTTGATTTCTTATTGGTGATGTCCCCACAATGATATCCACTTTTTAGGTACTTCAGAAGTACAAAAAACCCTCTCACTAACCTTCGGGACATCCTACAGTAGTAGCACCAAATTTGTCAAGCAATTTTGTGAGACTTCCTATTTATCCTTCAAAATATATATGGGGAAAAAATCCTCTAAAATTATTTTTGTTATAGCTGCAGAGGAGGCCAGTTCCTATTACAGTATTTGTCATCTAGTGGATTTTAAACTAGACTATTAGGCTGAATCACCCTCTCCTGGAAGTAGTGAAGACACTACAAAACAAAAAAAGAAATCTCTAACAAAAGATTTCACAGTTCTCAGTAGGGATTTTCAAAAATCTTTAGAAATCCCTTGACTAATTCAGCACTACAGTACACTCCACTTATATTGACTGCAGTTAGTACAGGCAGCCGTTTACATCGGGTGAATCCTGAAAACCAATTGCTGAGCTAATTGCTCCCTATGTAAAATACTGCGGTTATAGTGATCATTAGCCACCTGATATTTTGGGCAGATTGAGGTAGCTTTAGACTGGTGCTAGTACTATTCACAGGTCATTCAAACCCATTCACACCTGTTCACTTAACAGCTCCAATTAAAACCTATCTGACTAGCCAGCCCACCGGCACAGCGGTTGGATTTCCGCTTGCGACACCAGCGATCCAGGTTTGAGAACGAGCCCGGGTCACTGGAGGGCCTGCTGGGGGAAGAAGGATTGAGAGTCTGATGGACAGCTCTCCTTCTCCAGGAGGAGGGTAGGGGACTGGTCAGGTGCCTGCTGGCTCCTAGCCGAGACTGGGAGTAGAGCAGGACACATGGCCTAATGCTAACTGGGGGAGGAGCGCATGTCGGCATATACCATGACATCACTACGCTGCCCCCAACAGAACAAGGAAAAATGGCTGGGAGTTTGCCAGATGACAGCCTCCAGATCCTCTGCATCCCCAAGGGAGCCATTCCTCGTGGGTACCAACAGCATCCTGCAGCCTAACAAAGAAAGTGCTAGTGCACCCCCTCCACTGGTGCATTCCCCATCGGAGAAGGGGGACCTGCCTGGTGAAGAGAAATGCCGGGATACTGTGGGAGGGCTTCTATGTGGGTCCCGTGGGGGAGTCAGTACTTGAGAGGGGAAGACAGAGGCAGGAAGGACCCTAGGAAGAGCCCGAAGGAGTGGTGGGCACCCAAGCAGGAATGAGGGAATAAAACAGATTACACACGAAAAAAAACAACTATCTGACTGCATGTTGCTTTAGATGGCATCTTTTTTTTCTTATTCATGGACAGCAGATAGCAGCAGATACAGTGCAGTAGCAGCAGACATGGCAGCAAAGTGTAATGCCATGAGTCTCAGCTAGAAAACAGATGTTCCTAACAAGATTGCAGAGCTCCCGGAAATGAGCAAACGGGAACTTTCTTAACACCTTAGTCTCCCCAAATCTATTTTGGCTGACCTTTCAAGACAGTGAGAGGAGCTGTTCTCCAAGTGGAAAAAGAACTTTAATCCAAAAAGAAAGAAAAAGAGAGACGGGAAAGATGGAGAAGTGGAGGCTCTGCTTTGGTGGTCCCATAATGCGCATGGCAGAGACGTGCTGATCAGCAGGCCACTTCTGGTTCAACAGGCAAAACAGTTGGCAATTGCCCTTGGAAGATCAGAGTTTAACCACTCTGAAGGTTGGTTGCAGAGGTGGAAGGCACACCATAACATCGGTTTCCACCATGCTCATAGTGAGAAGCTGAATTCTGATGCATCAAGTGCAGAGTAGTGGCTGCAAAATGTGCTGCCAGGGCTAATGGCAGGATATGAGCCTAAAAATATTTCTGTGATGAGACCAGCCTTTTTTAATGGTGTGTTGGTTATGGCACTCTGATGTTTAAAAGCAATCCTATGTTGGGGCAGAAAAAAAGCAAAAGAACAAATTTCAGTCATGTTGTGTTGCAAAAAGGATGGCTCAGAGAAGCTGGTGCTATGAGTACTGATGTCAATGGAGAGGATGAGGATGGGAAGGGTGAGCACAATGAAAACATGGCAGAAATGGAGGAGGTTATCATCACACCTGGTGATGTTCGGGTGGCCCTTCTAACTTTGTGGCAAGCAACAGAGCAAAATGCTAATCTGAAACTGGACTGGAATATGCTACAGCAGGTTGAAGAAATTTTGATTCCCTACTGCCAGTGCGAGAAGAATCAAACCTGCATCACAGAGTACTTCACTTAACCGAAGTAAGAGTATTAATGTTGTTGATCAAAGCACTTGCAATATTTTTTTTAAACAAATGAACTGTATAATAAAGTTTGAATTTTGAAATTCAACTGCTCATTTCATATGCACTACTATATTGTTCAAGGTGTTAAAGGTTTTAAAGGTTTTAGCTTAGTTTTACTTTGATACGGAACTGATTAGAGAGACTTGGTGGGCTGCACTTGCTGAAATGGTTATAGCGACCATCCAATATAGCAGGCAAAACAGTGATGCAGAAACATGCCCGTTATAAGCAGTGGGCACTGTACTACTGTATAGTATCTGGAGTGAGTCCTTCAATAAGAATCTATGCAAACTCCTCGATTGTTTTTCTAACAAACTGTATTGAGAGTTTCGGATCTAACCTCTAGGACACTATTAATGTTCTGGAAAAGTTTAATACATTTGTGTAGGATTCTGACTACAGTATGTCTGGTTAGAGACAGATGTAGAGTCACTGTGCACTTCCTCTTTTTTATTAAATCATATTTATTTATACATAACCAACAGTATAACATTCAACTTAATAGAAATATTAAATTACAATTAATCTTAATAATATGTCTGCAATTTAAAAGATGAAGTCCTCAAGTTGAGAAGCAGAATGAAGCATGGTTTATAATGGGCTTTATAGAATTATAATTATAATTAACTCATAAGAAAAAAGAAAAAATGAGCTCATCATCAAAACCCAATTATTTAAACTTTTTAAAGTACAAATATTTCATATATATGGATAACATACACAAGCTTCGAGGTTCGAATAACTGAAAAGGAAACGTATTCTCCACCCCTTTTCAAAACCGATCGACCCTTAATTTAAAAAATAATCCAAAAAGAATAACATATTTATTAATGTTTTCTATATAGAGTCCATTATTCATTTTATTTAGACCCCAGTAAATCATCCTGTAAGGAAGGAATTTCTTCCTCCTTTTCAAGTTCTCATCTCTGTTTCTCATCTTCTGTCTGTATTTGTTTTTTGCAGAATGGAAGGGTAGCCCGGTATTATGTGGGGGAAGAGCTCCTCCCCCACAGCCTATTTAATCCTGACAGCTGACTTCCGCTCTGCTTAGAGTGAGTCACACTCGCTGCGTGGTGGTGTTGGTTCTCGGCTGCATTTCTCTGTTCTGTTTGCCTGTTCTTCCTTCCCCCTGTTTCCATCTCTCTGCCCCCCCCCAACCTTCATTTGGGTTCCTTGTTTTTTCCGTTTCTGCCTCTCTCTGGACCGTGTTCAGCGGTCTCTGCTTGGCTCTTGTCTTTTGCTTGCCCATTCTGTTCTACTCCCCCTTCCCTTTCTACTGCAGCTGCCGCTCCATGCCACCGTAGTTCACGTCCTTCAGGTTTCCTTGCCAGTGGCTCTCCAGGGCCTTCACGATCTCGATGCTGAATTTCCCTGCCTGTTGCTCCATTACCTGCTGCTGTGTATCTCCTAGCCAATCGCAGCTTTCGATGTTTCTCTTGGGTCCCAGCCGCTACTGCTCCGATGCTTGTGCTCCCTCTACGTTCTGCCCAACAGCTGTGAACTTTCTGCTGCATTACTGGCTTCTCTTCTCGACCGCTCCAGTTCTCTGGTTGTGTCTCCGCTACTCTAGCACCTTGACTGGCTCAGACGTTGGTTCGCTGGACTCCCGCAGCATGGATCACTCCATCATCATTTGCTACTACTTTGAAGCCAGCCGCTGTGCCACTTCTTTGGACTGCTGCTGCATTCCTGCTATTGGAATCTTAAGCCGTATATGCCAATGGCTTCGCCGGTGTCGGGCTGCCTCAGGATTCTGTCTGGCCTGCTTTGACGTTTGCTCCTAGCTTGTGAATTTTGGGGTGGGGGGTGTTACTTCTGATTGTATTCCAGCTGGCTTTGCTCTAGTGCTTTGCGCATTCACCGAGCGCTGCAAATGAAGGGAGCTAATTTCAGCGAATGACACTTCTAGTGTGGCTCTTCTGGTCCTTGCTACTCAAACCCACGGGTTGCCCTGCAGTGGATACTCAAGCAGCTAGCAGTCTACCATCAGTGTGTATTCCTTCATCATATATGTTACGCTGCTGCCATGGATACTTTCCCATCTCCATTACTGTGTTAGCACTCAGGTCCTGTTTACTTTGTTTATAGCTCTCCTCTGCTACAATGGTGCAAGCCCCCTAATATGTTATTACTTCTGCCATGTATGCTTTGTTCAGCAGCCCTCTTGGACTCCTCTATCATCCTGCTGGCCATTGCTCATGCCTTATTTATTTATTTATTTAGTTAGTTTTTGTTGACTGGGTAAGTGCACTAGACAAATCCTGCCTATTTTCAGGCATGACCCGGGGGAGGGGGATACAGATGAATGCCAACTGACGTTGAACCAGGTTAAGCATGGGTATAGTTGCTACCTGCCTGCGACATCTGACCTACAGCCGGTTACTTGCTTACAGTGTCTCAATACCTTGTCCAGAGCTCTCTGCATATCCTTCAATGTGAACATTCCAGGATATTCATTTTGTCAAGCTCTACAGTACTGGTTGCCTGCAGCTCCTACTTGCTGGTTCTCACTTCTCCTTCAAATTTCTTGTCTTCTGTACATTGTGGTTCTTCTTCAAGCCTTGCCTCAGGACTTGCCTTGTTATCCTTGGACATTTATCATGCCAGCTAGCTTCAGTCCTTATCTGCTTCTACCTCACTTCGGATGATTACTCTCTGCCGTGGCAGCCTGCCAAGTGCTCCCTACTATGGATTCTCAACGTTTGCCATTTTTGATACACTTTTTGGATGCTCTCGCCCTGCTTCCTCCTACCATGCCTACCTTATGCAGCTTACTCCTACAACTTATGCAAGTCCATCTACCTTGCTTGCTTATGCTACCTCTTTCTCCCTTCAGGGTTTAGAGGTCCTACCGACCACCATTCCGTTACACTTACTGCATTCCTCATGAACTTGGCATCCTTCTAACCTATGTTTACATATTTTCTGCGATCTACTTACAGACCGTGACTCTCTACATTGCATGCAGTTCCACATTTCCGTTGCATTATCTTCTGCTACTCTGCTTCCTGCCTCGCCTGCAAGGCCAGAAGTTAGCCATCTCATATAGTCAGGCCATATGCTCCTATGGGCCCAGAAGCCTTTTGCTCCTATATTTGCACCATGATCGCCTGCTTCTACGACCTGTCTTCACCCATCAGGCTGGGAGGTTTACCTACTAATCTTCTGCTTCTATGACCTGCCATCACCCATCGGGCTGGGAGGTTTACCTACTGCTAACCTGCTTCTACGACCTGCCTTCGCCCCTTGGGCTGAGAGGTTTCCTACTTCTGCTCTACTTCTGCCTTGCCAGATCGGGGCCTGGAGATTCCTGAATTCTACTATTTTCCTACCTGCTGCCATGTCCTCCAACTGTAAGCTCCTTTATTGGATCCGCATCTGGCGGTTTCTTCGTTCCTTCTTGGATGCTTTGCCCTGATGCTTCAGCCGTGTGGAATTGTTCCTGCTTCAACCTTTCCAGGACACTTAGTTGCGCCTCTCATGATGACCTTATCCTGATTGTGCTCTACCGCTTGACCCTGTGACAATGCTACTCCATTTGCCTCAGCCTCTTCAGTTATCTCCATCCAAGACTCTTATGTTCGACTATTCGGGTCTCGTCTCATTATTGCTGCCTCAAAGCATTGCATACGTACAGTTTTGAATGCTATTCCTCATCAAGTTGCCATCTCTATGCCACGGTCTCTTCAATGCGATTCCTGCCATCCTCGATCTACTGGATCCATCAGTCCTCAGCGCCATTCCATTCTCTACATCTGCCTTTCAAATACAGTACTCCTATGTGCTAAACTGACTCAAGATCCATCTCCTGAGGCTGTATGCCATGCCCTATTCCTTCTGGTGGACCTCCATAGGGCTGGCTGCATTTCCTGTTGCCTGGAGTTAGTCGCCTCTCTACTTACCTCTCCAGCTGATGGAAAAGCTGCGCTTCTCATCGAGGGACTAATTGCCACGCTGTATTCTACCAGTGGACTTCCATGGGTGTGTCTGCACTTCCCATACCTGGAATCAGATGCCTCTCTCTCCTATCTCAGCAGCTGTCAGTTAAGCTGCGCTTTCTTCAGGGGCTGATCGCCATGTCTTGTTCCTTCTCATCTGCCTTCATGGGTGCAATCCCTGCTCCTTCTACCTCTCACTTTGGATTAGCAGTCCCACTGTCTTGCTTACTTTTTGGGCTCACCATATTCTACTCCTTGGATGCTTCATACCTTGCACCAGTGTCTCCAATATCCTCTACATCTTGCCATTATTCCAGCTCAGCTCTACAGCCATTGCCTTCATATCAATTCCTAAGACTGTACTTCACTTATCAGAACTGGATTCATCAGTTGGTAGCCTGGCTACAAGCCTTCTTTCATGCCACCATCCTGCCTCATCGACTTCAAGTTTGGATGCAACTATCTGCGTCTGGTCTCCTGTATTGAATTCATCAGTCATCAACTTCATCTCCACCGTCATACTTTTAGTGGATTATGCCCTCTATCAACAGAAGTCGGGAAGAAGGTTCTGCATATATCCACTCTCCATCATTCCGAATTATACATGGATTCTCAGACTCGGACTTTATTAAGAGGAAATGACTTCAATGGACATTTATAATTCAGCTCTTTCTTAAGCTCCATTCATTGGTATTGAATTCTACAAATTAGAATTCCGATTTAGATGATTAATTTAGTTTAATTAGGATCTCTCTTCTTTAGTGTGCCCAGAAGGACAGGCAGGTCAGTAGCCATGGGTCCTCAGAGGTTTCCCCCAAGGGGGGTTTTCCTCTCCTGAGTGCTACTGGTCACACTCTCTGGAGTTGGAGGAGGTGATCATCTATTCGTATCATTAAGATGCTATGCTCGACTTCTTCTGCATTCAGTTATAGAACAGTTGTTGATAATTTATTCTTTTTGGGGCTTTCATAATTCTAAACCAAGCTTCCTTCCTACAGGTGGGATACAGAGAAAGGCCAAAACCTTCAAATATTATCAAACAATTCATTTCAAGCATCCAAGTACCTAAGCACAATACATTCTATACTATTACCTAGTAAATATTATCCTCTTGATACTGGCCTCTGTATCCAACAACCATATTCATCATTCAACTATATGTTACATAAGCACTGAGCTATGAACCACACATAATGTATACCTTCAGTTGTTTAAGTTCAAAGAAAAGTCTTTTGTTATCTCCACATGTGAGCCAGCACTTTTCTGGGACTAAAACTTTGAATTTAGCTTCTATTTTGTTAAGGTCATCCTTATGTAACCCCCAGTTGGTGCTAAACTGAGAGGGCTACTACCCCTGCCTGTGTGGCTATGGACATGTTGAGGCGCCTAGGTCTTATGACGTGGTGCCTCCGTTTTTATAACCTGGAACTTGGGGAGAAAGGTGTCACTCAGCATGGTGATTAGGTTTGGCTACTCTGCACAGGGGCACCCAAGTAACCCGGACACAGGAAGCAATAACTGAAATGTCCAATACCAAAAGCTGGGATTCTAAAGAGTGGCTTTTATTCACAACACCAATGAACAATAAAGCATAGATGGACCCCCACAGGGCTACACTCCTGGTAAATACAGATTTCTCCTGAGCTCACACACATCTTCAGTACTATTAAACCCTCAGGTTTAAGAACACACAGGGCACACTGCCCTAACTTGACTCTTTTTCGGTTTCCTTGGCTCAGCTCCCTTGCCAGCCCTTTGGACCACTTTCCATATAGCATGGAGATTTGTTGGTGGCTTTCTAAACCACCTACGAGCACTTCTGCTCCATCAGGGAATCTTCTTCAACAATTCCATGTCTGGGTACTTTCCTGAGGCACTGGCCAAGTACCTGAGAGAAAGCAAACAGGTGTCCCAAAGCGAACCCATAGAGGTGACTCTGGTCATGCCAGATGGGGGGTCTACCACCTCTTGCTCCCATAAATCATACCCGGCCATTCCTCTGGACTTTAACACCTCATCTCTGAAAACACTTTACTTGGTAGATTCTCTTTAAATGTAAGTCACATTTAATCTACTGTTTCTTCCATTCCACGTGTGCTGAACTTGAAACATACTTAATGAATGGCTCTGTCCATTTCTCTAGACCCCCACAGAGTTAAGCAGTCCAATTCCCACAACTTTTAAAACTACTTGGCTGTCTTTTCCTGACCCCACAGTAGTAGTCACTTAAATTCTTCTTGTCCCAGGTGAAAACACATTGGCCCTTTAGCAGAGCAAACTAACCCCTTGGTTTCAGGTGCCCCACAGGCTTTTTCTCTTCAAAGAAATCTCAACAAAACTTCTGGTGCCTCAGTATGAATCTAGATTTAGGCAGCTTCTTCTTCCTCTAGCCGGGCCAGGGGATTGGCCCTGGAAGTAGGCTGAATCCTTCCCCTCATCCCCGCAGGGATGGGTCCTGAACTTTTGTAAGTGGTCTCTACCACTTCACTTGGCTTTTCTTGTGTTCCTCTTCAGGTGAGAACACACACCTCAAACAAAAATATAGCTCTTTGTCAGAGCTGTGGTCTCTGAGGTCCTGCAGCTACAGCACACCTCCTTCCTCTTCAACACTCTACTACAGACTTCTACTGACTGACTTCAAAACCTCCCAACATTCTATCCTAACTTCCCTATCTGCAACATTCAAATGTGGCTTATGCAGCTGCGACATTTCTAAAATGATGTAATCCCTCAGTCTCAGCTGAGACTGAGAACAGAGTGAGACAGTGTGAAATCCATTTAACTGGAATTTCACAAACCACCTTCCCTGTCTGCCACTAGGTCTAACTGGGATTCTTGTAACACCAGGTAACAGGGGGGTTACACTTATATTATAGAAATTGCTTGCAACGTTGTAGTGTAACTGGAGCTATATCAAGGAAAATATGACAAATTATAACTTTATACTTTAATGCATCCAGTTTCCTAACTGTGTTGAGAACCAGGTCATTGTCAGTATAAACAGACTGAGAAAAAAATGATTGTATTTCTTGGACCAGAAGTATATTTAAAGTGGTCATTAGTTTTTTGAGCCTGATTAAACACAGCTGCAGAATCAGGGGAATGCAGTTCAAAACTTGCATCTTCATTCATTATTTGGCTTTGCTCTTTATCTTTCTGTTGAGAAACAGAATATGAAATCCTGACTGGAACTTGAAAAGCTCTAGTCACAAAGGGTAGATTACTTTCAGATAGCTTTAGGACAGACAAAAACAAGACTTTCAGAGGATCTGTAAGGGAGGTAAATCCCTTATCAAAAAAATGTGGGACTCCCACCAATCTTAAATGTTTATATTGCATAGTGTTCTCCATTACATCCATGTTCCTTTGCAGTGCTACAAGAGCTTTTAAGTTTGTAGTTGAAAGGGCTTCATTTGTAAGCTTTTTGTTTGTAGCAGCTACCTGCTTTTAAATATTGTTCTGCTTATCTCATACCATTTCTAATTCAGCTTTAATAGATTTTATTTCAGTATCCACAAAGTCAGTTCTTTTTATCAATAAATCCTGCTTTTTGTCAAAAGACTGGAAGAATAAAAAAAGGTCAGAAAAAAGGGAGGATGCCTCTCTTAAATTCTTAAATTCAAATTTATCTGGTAGTGGCAATGTCGGGAAAGTAAGGGGTGCCATTCCCACTAAAGAAACTGAGGAAGTTGAATTCAAAATCACAGAAGCCAACTCATCACCGACATTTATACCCAATGAAATAAGTGTCCCACCTACATTCTTACTCATAGGCATTGCAGAGAAGTCCTTGTCAGAAGATGTTATTGCCATCGTCATGGCTTCTTCAGGTTTAAGAATGTTTATTTGATGTTAACAATCCTCATGAAATAGGTGGCAAAGATCCAGCCATATATAACCTCTCCAGGTCGGTCTTAATAGAGCTTCCCAAGTCTACAGGCAGGATTCACATACCAGTCAGCATTTGCACTCTCACAATTACTCCCCTGGGACATTCAATTGTTAAGAAGTAGTCCATTGGACATTTAGGAATCAGCGTTTCTTGTTCACAAGAAAAATAATCCTCTTTCTTCATCTGTTACTGTTCTTCAAGCTATTTCTTTGTTTTTTTCTGATATTTTAACCATTGATTTATGTATATTATCAGGAACTGAAAACTTACAAAGCAATAGATGGTAAGAGCTCTGTAGTGTGGCTAGTATGTGATTACCATCTTGGATCCCTGTGCACTTCCATGAAACACATGGATCCCATAGAAGCACGTGAACACTTCTTGCAATGCCATCTGAGCAGTGACTTCTATCCCACTGAATTCATACTAGAGGGCTTGAAGTATCTTCTGAAGCATATTTTTGGGGTGAGTTTGATCAACAATTTACCTCTGGCTCTAAAGAACTGAATTTGCATTGCTATGGCAGCCAGAAGTAGATGCAGGTTCTGAGGGATGGCAAAGAGGATGGCAGAAATTTTGTATTTCAAGTCTCGTGGTTCAATGAGATTTCACATATGTAATCAGAAAGTCAAAAGTTGGCAGGCAACAGTCAAGTGCTAATGGGAATGGAGATGATCTGGGTACTATGCCTCCTGCATCCCTCTACACACACAAACAAAGGATCAGTCAGTTCTGAGGTTCAAAGCTTCCTGAGCCCCCGTCCTATCACTACTGTACTTCTGCTGCTACAACTACTGTACTACTACAACTCCTACTAGTTAGTCTAGTTAAGTTTATTAATTTGTTAGAGCTCTATATCTTATTGTGACTCTAGGCACTGTACAGATACCTGAATAATATTGACAAATTAACCTAAAGTATACATAAAAATATAGACAAGCATAATAAGTTCAAAGGAAGGAAAAGCTTTATTAAATAAAAAGGTCTTCAGATCCCCCTTGAAGACACGAACTGAGGGGGCCTCTCTAAGCAACAGAAGCAGCAAATTCCACAGGGTACGCACCATGACTGAAAAGGCCCAGGCACCAGATTACTTTACATGAACCCTGGGAAACACAAGGAGGCCCTCCTCAACTGACAGAAAGGGACAAGATGAGAGGTAGGGCTGTAGGAGGTCTTGCAGGTAACCAGGCCCTAGACCATGTAGGGTTTTATAGGTCTGCAAACTGACCTTGAAGGTGAGCTGCTACCTAATAGGAAGCCAGTGCACAGAGTGCAGCAGAGGTGTAACATGACATGTCCTCAGAAGGCCAGTCAGCAGCCTGGCTGCCACATTCTGCACTATCTGTAAGCAGTGAAGATCAACCCCTGATAGCCCTAGGTAAAGGGCATTGTAGTAATCAAGCTATGAATTTACAAAGGCATGGACTAGTGATGGCAGATCACCCAAGGGAATCAGGTGTTTAATCCTGGTGATGTTTCTAAGATGGTAAAAAACACTCTGTATCATGGTAGACACTTGAGATTCAAGCGTTAGGCTGCTATCCATCACAACCCCAAGATTTTTCACCTTAGAAGAGGTGAGAAACTGGGAGTCTCCAAGCCTATGCCCAGTGATGCAAACAACCTGTACACTCACTCTTGGTTGACCAGGTTCTACCACCAGTACTTCCATCTTATTCAGATTTAACCTCAGCCAGTTGGCACTCATCCAGTCTCGGACCTCAGTTGAGTACCAGTTAAAAACTGAGACCGCATCCTGTTGTTCAGGTGAAAAAGACAGATACAGCAGAGTATCATCAGCATAGCAATGAAATCTCAGTCTGTACCATCTTATAATGTCCCCTAGTGGAAGCATGTACACTGGTAATGACATGCAGGACAAAATGGAACCCTGCAGGACCCCACATGGCAGGGGCAGTGGTCGGGAGGTAAAAGCTCCTAAGATACCAATTGCATTCTGTCAGTGAGGAAAGAATGGAACCAGCTGAGGATCACACTGGAGAGTCCATAATGAACCCGCAAGCAATCCTAAAGCACCCCATGGTCCAAGGTGTCAAAAGTAGCCGAAAGACTGAGAACAAGAATAGAATGCTCTCCTGTGTCCCTCTCCACCAGAAGACTATTAAGCATCTGAACCAGGGCAGTATCAGTGCTGTGCCTTTTCCTAAAGCCCAACTGGAGATGGTCATAGATGTTGTGAGTTAAAAAACATGCCTCCAGATGTAAAGCCACCACCTTCTCAATAACCTTTACTAAAAAATGTAGGATAGAGATAGGTCAATAGTTTGCCAAGCAGTCCGGGTCTTGTGATGTTTTTTTCAAGAGGATTCTCACCATCACCTCCTTAAGGAGTTTAGAAAAGACCCCCCCCTCACTAAAGAACACTAAATTATCATAGCAGAGACCAGGCCAATGGATTCAACACACCCTTCAAGAAGATGCATTGAATCTTGGTCCAAACCACAGTAGGTGGGGCTCAGCTCCTGGATGACCCTAATGACATCCTTGACCATCAATAGGTCAAAGTCAAATCAGACAGATGGAGTGCTCACCACAAACACTGGCTCACCACTGCAAGTCCCAATGTAGGGTGCTGATAGGATCCCAGATCTGATAGAGAAGATCTTATCAGTGAAAAACACAGCAAACTCATCAAATTTAGATTCTGAAAATGCTCTAATGGACTAAAGATAAGCTGGATTACACAGCCTGTAGACAGTCCAGAAGAGATGAGTTGGTCTGTTACTTGCTGCAGCAATCTCCCTGGACAGGAACTCTGCCATCTTAAGGGAAATTGCAGTTTGATACTCCATAGAGTGAGACATCAAAATAAGCTTGTCACCATCAGGCCAGGATCTCAGCTTATAGTGATTCAGCATTCAGTCCCTATCCATCAACTCACTGAGAGTCCCTTCAAACCATGGGGATGTCTGACGTGAGGGGAGTGGCTGAACACGGACTGTTGTGATTGAGTCGAGGGCACCAGTGATGGCCCTATTATAGGTCAACACCAATTCCCCAAGCTCCTCACAAGCTCTCATCACACCTGATAGGTCCAGCACCACTATAAGACCCTCTGGGGTCAAAACCATCAAATGTCCATAAGGAACCATCTCCATGGAGAGGATTTATTGGGGGGGCTTCAAATGAGAACTTCATAGTATAGAAGTCCAACCAAGTGATAAGCTCCACCATGAGGTCAGTGACCTCTAAACCCAATGAGAAACCAAAGTCCAAGTAGTGACAGTGTGAGTGGGTTGCAAAGGTAACCTCCTGTGTCAGGCCTAATGATTGCACTCATCAGAAGAAGTCTTGTCCAAACCATGAAAGTTCATTGTCGATCCAAGCATTGAAGTCACCCAGAATTATCCATTTGGGTGACTCCATGACTAGTCCAGTGATGAAGTCCATGACTTCCTGCTGCAATTCCCTCTCATGCCCCAGGGGGGTGATAAATGAGAAGGATCCTGCAACCTGCATCTGCAACCCCTTGAACAGCCACACATGTAAAAGACTTTGCTTTTCTCACTGGGAAGGCCGTGAAGTTCACATCTGACTCAAAACAAATTGCCACACACCCACCCCTGTGATCCTTTCTCGGGCAGTGAATGACTGAGAACCCAGCAGGAACTGCAGATTCCAATACTGGGCCAGCAATTTCATCCAACCAGGTCTCAGTGACAAAAGCCTGGTCACCTACAGAAACCAGATCAGCTATAATGGCTGTCTTGTTTCTAATGGATCTGGTATTGCGTAGCCCAAGAAAGATAGGTTGATGATGCTGGTCCTTTGGGTACCTTCCCACCAGACATGAAGCCCTTGTGTATGGAAACAAGACAGTGAGGACCTCTATCATGAAGCCATTTCACCCCAGGTCACCTACAGCACTAGAGCTCACCACACCTGTCTATCTTCCTCTTGCATCTTTTCCCAAAACAGGTCTCACAGACCTCCACATCCTCCCTTTTCAGACAATGCCCAATGCTCTGCAATGTTCATAGATGTCAGATGACAATGAAGGGTAGTCAATGGGGTGGAGGACCTGAAGCCAAAATGGGGAATAGTGCCTTCTAATGGGAGTCACTGACCAACACATTCTAGGTTCTACAACTAATCCTATTATAAAACAAGATAAAGAATTTTAGACATATACACTTCTAAACTAGCTGACATATTTAAAGTAAGCAATATAGTGCACCCAAAATATTCTAGATTCACAAACTGTCCCTATCACAGAGTCAAATAAAACAGGTCGGACCTATACAACTTCAAGTCCAGCCACCCCTTAACATAAACAATGACAAATAGAGCACTCAACATAAATTAAAATACAAGATCAAACACCATAGAATACAAATTAAATAGCAAGATAGTGTACAAATGAATATAAATATAAAAAAGACTCAGATATTAAACCCACACACATAGACCAAACTCCAACTCAGCCCCCTCCCCCCCACACACACACTCTCAACCCCTTGAAACAATACTACCAACAGGCTTAAGAATAACAATTAAGGTAGTCCAAGTCCAAGAAGCAGCAAACACAATTCAAATTCAGATTTTAAGTCCTAAATGGACTCTGGAGTCCGAGGTTCTCAGTTCAGTCACTCAGCAGAGAGCTGCCAACCTCAATATGTTCTAATCTAAAGGAAAAAAAAGTCAGCACCTGGGACACAGTTTAAGAAAATAGTAGGAAATAGCAGAGCTGGGTCTCTCACCCCTGAGGTGCCAACCACCGAGGTATTCTCACTTCCAGGCTACATAAAATAGCTGTCTCATGGCCTGTGTTTGCCCTCAGGAAACCTCCAGTCTCAAATAGTGCTCCATTAGCCATTTCTCACTAACAGCAGAGAGAGTCAAGCACACATTCACTCCTGGAAAACCCAGCTCTGGTTTGCATCAAAGGCCCTCTCATGGCCCTACACTCATCTCAGGTTTAGTCCTCAGATCCACAATAGTCTCGAAATCCAGGGCTGAACAAAAAATCCATCACTCCATTCCGGCACTTCACTCTCACAGTTCTGAGGAAGCACGCTTACAGAGCAGTTCACTGGGCTCCTTCACACACTCAGTCCTCCAGCTACACCCTGCTTCCCACACCAAACTGGCATACACCACCTTTGCTGTTCAAATGGCCAGATACTTCTTAGGGCACCAGAGCAAATCATGGCAGCACTACTCACACCTCCAAACACTGTTCCAGTTTCTTGCTCAAGCAGATGGATCTACTCATCCTGTCAGGTAAAGAATGCATGGTAGCCACTCCTTATACTGTAACCTCTCTAAAAACAAAAAAGCCAGACTCCTGCAGCTAGCTCACTGCTTGTTCCTTCTAACACTCCCCCTCTACAACTCACCAACTAACTAAAAAAAAGAAATAAGCAGCAAAGAAAATTCTTGAAATATTATGAATAACAAACAGAACATAACAGAAGATAAAAATGAGAAAGATTGTACAAATTTGCACAGATTACACAAACTCCATCGAAACTCTAAGTTCCTAACAGACAGCCCAGTGTGGCCACCATTTTTAGTTAATAGTTGCAGTACCTATGAGATCACAGACATCATCAGATGTGATTTGATTACACTGAAATATTGTCTGACATTTTGAGTCCCTCAGAATCAGCATACAAGCCTGACATTCCTATTTGGTAATCCGTTTCTTGGTTACTGGGAAAAGATGCTTGTTCTGAATCCGTCAGAGAGCACCTTTGTGTATGATATATCTAGCTAGTATAGATATTTTGGTCACATAATTTGTGTTTGGAGGAGCACTGAGATGGAGTCACATGCATTCTTGAAATGGCTTAATGTAAATAATTTGAACCTCTGCTCACCAGCATTGTAAACAAACAAAAAAGGTTTTTGATGTTACATTTTCAGCTAACCATGAGGCAAAAATAACTACAATGGATTACCGCAAATCCACAGCAACAAATAGTTTGTTAAGGGCACATAATGCCCATCCCTGGGCACTTAAGGAACCAATCCCATATGACCAGTATCTTAGATTCTGCAGAAACTGTTCAGAAATCTGTGATTTTGATAAACAAGATGAAGAATTGACAAAACAATATACTGCCATGTGTTAGAAAAAACAGTTCTACAGACAGGCAGTGAAAGGTCTACTCTGCTTTTTACCAAGGAAAAAGTATTGAAATGAAAGAGATCTTGTTTGCTTTGTAACTGAATTTAACTGATTTACAGGGAAGATCAGTGGGGTAGTTAAACAATCGTGGCCCATGCTGCTTAATATTCCTGTACTGGCTACAAAACTTGGGGATAGTTCAAGAATATACTTTTCATGATCTGCTAGTAACAGGGACAAACTTCTCCATAGCCATAACAGGTATAATAAGCAGAAACCACAATATTTGAATTGTCTTCCAGCACCTTCAAATGGCATGTTCAAATGCGGACACTGCACTGTCTGCAGGTACTGTACTGAAGCTAACAGTTTTGTCTTGGTTGGTTAACCAAGGAAGGTTGAGGTGAGGGACTTCATTTATTGCAGCATAAGTTTTGTTGTGTATGTTTTATGGTGCAGCTGTATGAAGGTTTATATTGTTCGCACTATCTGACCATTGAAACATAGAATACAAGAACACATGAGCATTAATAAAAAGTCCTGTGATGACACTCTGTTGGGGCAGAATTTTTCTGAATACCATGATACTAACCCCTCCTACATGCATTTTTGAGGCCTTAGAGGATTAATACAATTTGAATGCAAATACTGTGTTTTGATTTTATGAGATATTTCATTTCTTGTTTTTAATATGTGATGTTATGAAATCATTTTATTTATATGTTTTATTAATTGGCATTGTATGTTGTGGTTTTGGTATGTTCAGCACCTTGATATATTGAAAGGCGCTTTAAAAATAAAGTTATTATTATTATTATTGTTATTATTATTGAATGGGCAAAAGCAAACAGTCAAGTAGGTCACTGACTAACAAAACTATTACTAAGGGAAAATTATTGCATTTTCAATTTAAATTCTTTGAGGACCCCATGGTGACAACACTGACTGGGATTTAAAACCATTTCTTTAGTGTAAAAGGGACTCACGTCCAGCTATTGAGTTCTATAGTAGGGTGTTTCATGATCAGCAATATACTTAATTTCCCATCCTTGCTCTCTTAATTTCCATTTATCTGTCTCCTGTCTCATGTTTTCTTTTTCTTTTCTCAGAAAATGGACATTGTAAGCTCACTAATCCCCAGTCAGTGGCATTAGCAGCATCCCCTATCAGTGGCACTGAATGGACCAAGGGGAGATTGCAGCTTAATGGACCTCCTGTCCTCCTTTCACTCTCAACACACTAGTCTGAACAGGGGCTCCTGTTTGTATCCATATCATCTGGCAGCTACCTCCTTCAAGATCCCCTGTCCATTGCTAAAGGAATTAATCAGTTCCTCACTGACCTAGATAGGTACACAGCACACCTACCGCCAGTCTCGGATTTCTCTACCCCTACCCAGCATCACACCACTCTTGGCTCCCAAACCCCTTTCCACCCAAAACTAGCCACTAGAAGAGAAGTCCTCAGGCTGTTATCTAATCTCAAGGCAGAGAGCTCCCCTGGCCATGACACCTTAGAACCCAGGTTTATCAAACTAGGAGCAGCAGCACTCGCCACACCTGTCTGTGATCTTCTAAATAGATCCATCCTCTCTGGTGACGTGCCAAGTCTTTGGAAAGTGGCTGTGGTGGTCCCCCTCCATAAGGGGGGTGACCTATACTGTGGAAAATGATAAGCCTGTTTCAATTCTCTGCCCACTGGCTAAGATCCTGGAGCAGATCCTGAACATTCTGCTACAGTCCTACCTAGACTTACATCATCTTCTCACAGACTGCCAGCATGGCTTCAGGAAGGGCCACACTACTACCACAACCCTTGTCAAAGTCTCGACTGACATTCTTAATGCAAGTGATGGTGGTCTTCTAACTGGTGGAGTATTTGTCGACTTGACTTAGGCCTTCAATCTATTCAACCACCACCTTCTCCTTGGTAAATTGCATCAATTAGGTCTAGATCACTTAGCACTCACATGGTTCCATGACTACCTCACCGGAAGATTGCAAAGGGTAAAATGGTCTGGTTCAGTCTCTTCTACAAGGCCTATCTCACACAGCGTACCCCAAGGTTCTATTCTTGGCCCTATACTATTCTCACTTTTTATCAACGAGCTCCCTAACTTCTGTGGTGGTGCGTCAGTGCAATTATATGCTGATGATACAATCTTATACCGCTCATCTAACAATATAGAATGGCTTAACCAAAGCCTTAACTCTGATTTCAATTCACTTGAGACCTGGTTCTATGAAAATCACCTAATTCTAAATATGAAAAAACAAAAGCTATGCTTTTCCATAACCTGTCCCGCAGAAATACCAAACAGCTCCAGATCAGTACACAGTCAGAAGACCCCTTAGAGGTGGTTAGTACTTTTAAATACCTTGGGGCTCACTGAGATGCCTCCTTCTCAATGGAGCATCATGCAACTCAGCTTACCAAAATGGTAAGCCAGAAGCTTGGGTTATTATACTGCCTCCACCCTCTTTTATCCAATGCTGCATGAAAAAAGATTGCATCAACATCCCTTCTCCCTACTTTGTTCCATGGTGCCCCTCTACTACTCTCCACCCAATCCTCTTCACTTGCGCAGGTGCATCAACTTTGTTTACCCCCCCTTGCAGTGACATCTTGCCAGCGAGGTCCCCCACAGAGACTACAGCACCTAGCCATGGTAGAAGACCCGCTGGAACCTGGCGATGTCTGTCGGGGGTCCTGCACCCCCCAATCAGCTCCAACTGGAGTTGAGAATCCTTATGTGGGGGAGAGCAGGGGGTGCAGCCCCCCATTTTGGGTGTTCTGAGTGCGAAGCTCCTCGAAGAAAACAAAGAAAGCAATAGTGAACCGGCAACTGACTGCAGAATGTGGTCGACCTGCCGGTGTCGCTGATGGGGCCTTTGACAGAATTTCTGTCAGACTCTTGTCATGGATCCCATCAAGTCTATCATAGGATTGGATGTTTTGCCCTTGGAGCAGACTCCAGAAAACACCACTGTGAGGCCCTGTCCTCTCTTCAATGGCCTACCTATGACCACAAGGTTACAGTTTCACACCTTATGCCTTGTATTCAAACTTACAAAGCTCCTTAATCCCTCTTGCCTAAGGGGAATCATTTACAAAATAGCACCCACATGCCTGCTTAGATCTACTTCCTTACCCTTATTAGCAATCCAGAAGGTGCACCGTCTATCGGGTAAGTGTTCATTCACCTTCTCATCCCCTCTGCATGGAATTCCCTCCCACCATCTTAATCTCCTGCCCCACCCTATCCTCCTTCAAAAAAAAGCTTACCTCTTTTCTACTAACCCCCCACCTCTGCAATTGCTTTAAATAACCCTTATAGTGTCATTAATGCCCAGTCTAGGGTACTCCAATAAATGCATTTGAAATCTACCTGCTCTCATTTTCCTGCTATGTATATATTGTATAATGTTAGTTTCCTGTTTATTTATATATGTTAATGCCTGATCTGTTTTAATTTGCTTACCTGGCTTTCCACTGTAATAATTTTTGTAACATTGTTAAATCTGTCTGTATCCTGTATATTATTATTGTATTTATCTTTTGTACTGTGTTCACCTTTGTCACCCGGGCGGTCACTGAAAAAGGGACTGCGTGGTCTCCGTGGACTTACCCAGTTACCAAAATTCTAATAAATAATAAAAATGTATTTAATATGAAATATTATAAAGTCATGTGTACTTTACTATTATATCAGTTAGCATTATTTACTGGTTAAGCCACGTGAAGGGTGGACTCCCTATAACTATGAAACCTTGACATACTTTGAAATTAAACTCTCACATTCATTGATCTGTGCAATCCAATCTTTTACTATCGTTTTTTTGTAATGTCTTGTTCATGTTGTAATGTTAAATACGTAATTATTTGTATTAAGTATTTGTTTTTCATTTGTTAATCAGGGCATTCTTTGCCCCCCCCCCCAAGTCACTTACTCAGCAACAGTCACTTTACAGTAATGTGTATCTGGTTTCTCTCTCATTTGATTGTATTATCATTCACTGAGCATTACTTCAGGAGGAGTCTTTTGTTCAATATTCTGCCCTTTTATGAAGCTCTAATGTGTGAAGTGCAGGGGCATTTGGACAATGTTGTCAGTTCCTTTTACACTGTTGTAAACATGTCCTGTCTGCATCATCTGTGTTTATTTGTATGGACTGACACATCTTTGGCAGCAACTTTGGACTTAACCAATTTCTTGGCACAGTGTGTTCATATCTGGTTGTGGTTCCTGCTTGTTTGTTTCACTGACTGTAAAAGAGGATTGATTTTGTAAATGGTCTGAGTTTGTGATAGATTACTGAGTTGAAAGGTATGTATTTGTAGTGTTGCCAAAGCTGTGTGATGCATGCCTTCCCAAATGCAGACAGCAAGGGGCTACATCTATAGCTACAGTGAGCCAGTCACTGCTCTGGAGGGGCATATTGCCTCTTTGGAATTCCAGCTGGCTTTATCTTGGGGTCATGAGAAGGAAAGTTGATAGATGGTAGTGGACAATGTGGTTTGCATCTCAAAAGGTACATGGTCATGCTCGAGTGATAGATGAAGGAACCATAGGGGTGCAGGGAGGAGAACAGCCAGCAGAGCAGAATGGTAAAGTGGAGATTAGGGGCAAAAGTGCTAGGTCTTTAGACAGCTGGCAGAGACAAGTAGGGTAGTGTAGAGAGGAGAATGGTAGGGACTTTGATCTCAAGTCTGAAGATCAGTGGATAAAAGTTAAGAAGGGATGTAGCAGCCACATTCAGGTATATAAGGGAGCACCATCACAAGAGGACACTTGCTACAGGTATCAATATCTGGCTGCTACAGGTATCAATATCTGGCTGCCTGTTTGAGGGGGTCACTGGGTAACTGGGGCTGATGAAGGCAATCTAGACACCAGAACACCCAACCTGTTGTAAAGGAGGAAGGAAAGTCTTAGTGGAGTGGTAGGAAGTTATTGGTCTTTGGGCATCTATAGTCAAGGCAATGGGTTCGATGCAGGGTGTATTCAAGACAAGGTAGGCAGCTTTGGTATAGTTGTTTGCCCTCCTTGAGTGCAAGTTTAGATACTATTTTACACGACTAAGCAACACTGCTCAGGGTAGGAGCAGAATATAGTGCAAGATTATAGCAATACTTTGAAGATCATGAATGGTGTCTCCACAAGGAACTTAGACCAAGTGGGCAAATGATGCAACAGCAAATTTAACCTTCATTTTATCTTAGTACAGTCATTTTTTAATATGCACATTTTCATAGCTAAGTAGGTTTTCCAAATTATATATGTGGAATAATGGTAATAGATGGATTAACCATTTACTGCAATAGCTCTCAAAGGAAAGACAATCTAACACTAAATGACTAACAGTAATGTGTTCATTATTTTGACAGATGCACATTTCATTTGATGCTGTATAGTGTTTGATTAATTATCACACCCCTTTAGTATTTCATTTACCAGGCCTGTTCAAAAAATGCAGAAGTCTTTTCTAAGCATGCCTTTCTCACAAATACTTAGAAATGGTTCCATTCCCCCACACCTGAGTAAATGTTAAAAAAATGAATTCAGTTTTGCAGACTCTTACTGCTGCATTGTGTCTTGCAAATGTTTTAGTGCATTTTAAAGGTGTTTTCTATGATAACTTACTGCAGCTTCAGAAAACATATCTATCAAAAGTACACATTTTAAGAAGTTATTGAGTGATGAGAACCAGTTGATTTTATTTCCATTCCACACTTCCAATAAACACATTTTAGGTTGTCAATGTTCTTCTTGCCAGAATGATTTCACCCCATTATTTTACCATTCTTTTGACTATGTTATACTTAATAGAGGGTATACCAGTCTCTACTCCAACAAGGGAACCTATAATATTTCATGAATATGGACCTAAGGATAGTATTCAGCATCAGTTCTAATTTGGTTACCGAGCTATTTATACCTCATATTTATGCTCCATAAAGAAGCTGATGATTAACCTTTGCCTTTATGTATTTCTATCTGGCAACAAATCACTTTCCTACAAATGAGTGGGCAAACAAGCAAGATCCCCTTTACCATAGGTATGGTTGTCTTTTGACCCCCTCTTATGAATTTTCAAATCCATTTTCTTGTTTATATTTACATCCAGATATGAGTTTTCAATTTAATCCAAACATATCTCACCTTGCTTCTAATCCTGAATTTTTATTTTGCCTTAAGTGAAAACCTTGATTTTAGATTTGATAAAATACCTATGGGTCCAACATGCACCAGCTGGGTGTTTTTATGGGTGCTTTGTTACTTGCTTGACTGTCTTTTTAATAAATAGATGATGGAACTATTCAAATAATAATGTGATGTCCAGCCACTTGAGAGGTGATGAGTGCCCAACTTCTGTGTGTACTAAAGTTTAGTTCCAGGTCTAATTTATTTTGTCATTCTTGAAACTTTAATCTTCTCTTTTTTTACCCTAATAGTGTGTTTGGGAGATGTGCCATATGATTAGAAGGCATTAAAACCTCTTGTGCCCATGTATAGGTCACTGGTGAACACCATCAGGAGCACTTTGACCAGTTCAGATTGAGACCTGTGAGCTCCTAAGATGAATAAACAGAGTGAATGGTAAGGACTTGAAAAAGGACCAAATTTCGAAATGATTGGGACTGGTGCAAAGGGCTTGTGTCAAGAAGAAATAGTGCAAAGGGTTTCTTGCACCACACCTTGTGCCAGTCCTGATTTTAGAAGGCAACCTGCACCACAGAGAAGACCACCTGTGCCAACCAGGCTTGCACTGTCCTTGTGAGAGCTGCACAATAGAAACATGGAAGCTGTTGGCAGAAAAGGGTGTCTTGGCCCACCTAGTCTGCCCTAAAGTCCCCACCTACTGTGCTACCATAGAACCTAATTGATCTCTGGCCTTAGCCCCCTAGCCCTGTTACTAAGGTCCCCCTGTGTCTATCCACACCATTGTGCCATGGTCTGCTGTATCCCCTAATTCAGGATTCTGCAAGCTGCCCCATGATACATGGACCCTGCCTTTAGATGAGATGGGGGCTGGTCTAACCAACCGTGTGCCACTGCTGGAGTTCTCACTGGTTGGGGAGTGACCATGTGGCCCCCTGGCAATAGCACCCATACAGCCCCCAACACCTGCCAAATCACCACTGGAGCAATCAGTAGTCCATGGCAGGTATGAGCCTACTATCCCTGCTGGTGTCAGTCCTTCGCTGGACCCCCCCATTCAGACCTGCACTAACCCAGCAATTGCCAACTTGGAGCCAGTTGCCACCCCCTTACCCCTGCCTGACATATTCCCCCCCCCCCGTGAGCCAGGGCATGTACAGGATGAGGCTGCAGCTTCTGCAAACCCATCACATTGCTTGCTGCATTCCTCTCCACTGCACTATTTTTTCAGTATAGCTGTTACCTTGCAGAAAACCTGGGGAATTTGGGGCCAGCACCCCACCTTTTGTAAAATCAGTTGAAAAGTCACTAGCATACCCAGGTTTCCCACAGGTAACAGTTTGGTGCACCATGTTCAATTGTAATGAGGCTTTCTAAAACTGAGCCCAGGGAGTCAGGAATGAGGAGGCATGAATGGAAGCCAACAGAAGGATGGCTCATGAGAGATGTGAGGAAATTTTAATTTACAGAGAGGGTGATAAAGTAATTGAATGATCTGCCAGCAGAAATGGAAGGGGTAAAGGCATAACTGGGTTCAAACATGGCTTTGACAGAGAAAGGGATCTGACAGTTATACTGAGGGTAACTATTATGGTGAAACTTTCTGGGGGGTGGGGTGTAAACAATGGCAAGAAGTAAGTCACGGGATGAGGCAAGAGTTACCTATTCCAGTAGACTGATGTACCTTTGGTCTTTTGCTGCTGCCAATGTCTGTGTTTCTATGCTTGATTACTTCTTGGTCTGGCGTGATTCTTGGCTGAGGCAGAGACTGCACTGCACTGCACTGCACTATGGAGTCCAACAGATAAAACACATGTCTGTAGTCTGTTTTTCTCAGCCTATCTTGGTTCAGTGTAAAATCCTGTTTAAAATATGACCTTTGTTCCAGTGTGGTCATGTCAGCTTTCTTTGCAGAAGAATGTGTGTACCCAGAGAAAGCCTTGCACGGGAGCTGTGGCCTTAGGTTGCATGCATTTTACTTGTGGGGATGCACAGAAACCCGAGTGTTCAGATAATGGTCCTATACACTTGTAGCATCTTTTTATGGAGCCTGCACACTGCTCGTCTTGCAAGGTTCCTCTCTGAGATGTTATTTTGCAGTGTATTAATGGTCAGCAAATTCATAATTTCTGTTTTGGAGTTTATGCTGAAATTAATGACCTGTTGTACACAATACTGCTTTAAAACATTGAGGAAAGCTGACAAATTATGCTGTTTTTTTTTGGTGCGTAGGTGGTATCAGGTAAGCATCTTCATATTAGTGTTAGAGTAGAGTTCATGGTAGCTATACTGTATGTCATTTTACTATTCCATGATGATTCCTACACTGGGATATCATGGCAAAATAAATGTCATTCTATGTAAATGTAATGTAATCTCCTAATAACTAAAAAAACACAAGTTGGGTACATGGGTCTATGTAATTTCTTATATGAGAAGATAACAGCTTAAAACTCTGAGAAAATAAGTAACTTGGCCTTTTCATAAAGCTTAAAACAGTTATCTTGACAAGTAACTGTTGTGCTAGCTTTTTGTTGTCAATCTGTAAACTGTGAAATCTTTCAACTGCTATTTGATAATGTGAAAAATAAATTCAAAAATGTTTAATAGAAAACCAATAAGGACGTGAACAATAGGGCTTAGTAACACTTTATCCTGATTTAATCTTTAATACCCTTACTTATGTACTACTTATTCTTTCCATAGAACTCTGAAATAGTTTTCAGCCAATTCTACACAGAGATCTTGTCACATTAGTCAGGGTCTTTGTTCTGACAGAACTATACCATGCAGTTATCTGCAAAAAAATCTTTCTTTAGGATTTCTATTACAAAAGGAAGGTCAGGGTCAGAGGAATTATAAAGCTTAATCCGATCCCAAAGCCACCATCACAGATGGCTTAACCACAGAGGGAGCAGAAGTACAGGACACTGTAATGCCAGTTGACATGCAGTGAAGGTTTTCTAATGAACAAGTTTAAAAATTCTGTAAATCAGGAAGTGAAACTGTAAAAAATGAAAAAGTTAAGCTAAATTAATAATCACACCATTGTTAGCTAATGAACACATTTTCAATACAAGAATATGGGGAGATGGTACTGAGTACAGAGTGAGTGAATTGTGTTAGCTTTTTTTATCCAAATTTTGTAATGATAACAACTATTCATTGAGGTTGGTCCACTGGCACAGTGGCATCATTACCGCTTCCGACACTGATGAACCAAGTTGAGAAGCAAGCACAGAGCATCAGAGGAATGCTCAGGAAAGGTATGATGAGCATCTGATGGGCTGCTCTCCTCTTCCAGTGGGGCATGGGTTGTGTTGCCTAGCATCATGCTGATTTCAAGCAGAGGCTTGGAGTATAGTGGCAAGGGCCCACCAAATTCAGGAGGGAGATGACAATGGATATCAGTATTCCATGGATACTAGCACACATGACTCTGTCAAGATGTCATTGCTCTGTAGCATCTCTAGGGGGAAACATTAAGAGAAATATCTTCTGGAGGCAGTAGAAAATGATGCCAAGGTCCCTCAGCTTGCATGCCCAAAATATTTTTAGCATAAGTCTCAGCAGGGAACAAAGGTAGATATTAGTATCTCCCTCTAAGTTGCCCCACCACAAACTTTAAGTTGCAGGTCTCATCAGCTGAGATGCCATCAGGGTATGCTTGGGTTCATGGAGACCAAAGGCTGAGCAAGGCGTGCATCCCTGTCTGTGTGCCAGAGAGCAAAGAAGAGTTAGAAACATGAATGTTTTGATATTTTTCTTATTATATTTAAACATGTTGGTGTAGGAATCAGGGAGGAAAGAGAGACATCCCTGAGGCTGGGATAATAGACATGGATGGAAAACTTTTCCTATACAATAAGCCCTAATTTATTTTTCTGCATGATTGTGGGTAAATCAGTAATTAAAACAGTCTACCTACACTAATGAAACAAATGTATAAACTTACACTTGTTAAACAAGTAAAAATCTATACCTATACAAAATAAAACTATATACTACACTAACACTACCTTAAACTCCATGGGCTACAATAAATACAACTAATCAACAACCTAATAAGTATTTATCCCACTAATTAGCACACCTAATAATTCCAGTGAACACCCCCAGCCCCCAAAAAAATGGCCTGCTGGAAAAACACTAAAATAAGACCTCAATAAATGTAAAAATTCCCCACAGTCTTAACAAACAGCCAGATTCATTGAAGCATGCTCCACTGTGCTGCCACCATCAATCTGCATGTTAAAATCTTCCATACTGTGACATCTGCCTGCATGGATGCTTCACTCCTGACTGCAAGCACAGCTCCCAAATGCACACTACATGTATTTATTTATTTATTTTAAAGTTGGTAACCAGGAAAGGCATACTGAGCCAAGGCTTGTTTCCAGTTGTGACCCAGGTATGAGGGAGCTTACAAAATACAAAACAGAGGGCATGAACAGAGCTCTGACTAACATAACAAAATGCAGTAAGAAAACATTGCAATATAATGAGCAAAGAGTTGGAACTAATTCAATATCACAGTATGGCATGAGGCAGAGTGCTTAGAAAACAGGAAAATGACTTGTAGTAACAAAAGTAGATATCTAGTCCCAAAGAAATGTATGAGTCAGGGGAAGATTGCAGGATCAAAAAGGACAAGATAGGCTTATGTGGAGGGACCAAGGAGGCCAAAGAGCAAGAGCAGGAAGGGACAGGAGTGAGACGCAGCAGATGGTAGGATGTAGAGAGAGACTGGGATAAGCAAGTATCAGAAGAGATCTGATTCCAATAGTATTGGAAGTGGTAGGAAAAAGCTTATATCCCAGAGGAAGTGCGAGGATGGTGCAGTGAGGAACAAGAGTCCCTGGAGCGCAGAGGGTAGGAGTAGAGGGTAGTATGGGATAGGAAGGAGGAGTGATAGGAGGGCAGAGGCCCAAACCAGTATTTGCCAGTAAAGGCCAAACAGTGGGTCAGAATGTATATATCTACACTTGTTAAACAATTAAATCTCCATGTACCCGGTTCAAGACAACATGTCCAGCTTCTGATAGTACATCCAGCTCATGACCACACACCATGACAGCACTGTTATGAAGGAAAGAACCACACAACCTTGCTCCTTTATATATGGGTACACTACACTATGGAAACACTAACCGGCCAGAACTCTGAAGACCTAATCAGATCCATTACACTATGGAAAACCTTAAGAAAAAAAGAAACTGCAAAACTGGAAGTGACCACAACTGTGATCTGGAACAAAAATGTAACATCCCAATGTTTATAAAACTCAAACAACAGATAAGGGTAGCGCACTCTGAGGTATACCTCTCTAGGGGGCTAATTAGGGCAATAATGTGACTTACACTTTGGGCTCATGGCCTTATACTAATTAGTCCCCTTAATAGATATGCCACCCGTAGCCATTATTTATTCAATACATTATATTTGAGAGCCTACAAAAGCATTGCAGCAGCTGACTGTTTCTCTGAGGACATCCCTCTGACCTTGGACAAGGAAAAGGGATCCTCCTCCTCCATGGGAGGGGTACAGACCCTGGCTCCACTTTTAGAGGAGAAACCACAGGGGCAGCCAACAGGTAGTGGCTGTCTGGAGAGGGGCAGAGAAAGAGGGGTTAAAAGGAATTGAGTGATGGCAGATCCCCCTCTATCTCCTCCATTCCTCAGATCTAGCAAGAGCAGCTCCTTGGCCAAGTCACAAGTAAGGAATTACTGTCCTTCAAGGGCTGAAAGAAAAGAAAAGAAGGGAAATGGGTAGGCTGCAGGGGGTGTCCCCCTTTTGACTGACACCCCAATGGTAAAACATGGAAAATGACCACTACAGTGACAGTCAACACACTGGGGGCTTGGGTGGCACAATACCTGCATTGGTACTGTGCCGTCACTGTGCGGGTGGTTGACAGATTTACTGTCGACCAAACTTGGTGCTTGTGGCAGCAGGAGTTTACCCAGCAGCATGGTAGTTGAATGGAGAGAATTAGAAGTCTGCACTTTGTGTAGATCCTGGTTAACGGAGTTCTTTGTTAAGGAATGAATGGTCCAGTGGGAGTTAACCTGGCAGTATGGTGGAATGGAGAAGATACTGTAACTTAGACAGCCAGAAGTCTTTTACATACTGGGCAATTGAGATTCTGTTAGGGAATAAATGGACCAGTCCAAACAACATGTCCTCTCACAGGCAATAAGGGAGAAAATACGGTATAGCAGGTTGACTTCGCTTTCCTCAGTATTCGCGCAGCATAGCCAGCTGTGCTTAATCGCATCAGCTAGAATTAGTGGTACACGTTTACTGCAAAATACGGTATCTCACATAGAGGACACTAGTTGAATAGGAGCACTGATTCATCTCTGATTCATCTCTTCCTCACTCTCTGACAAAACGCAGTGCGTTGCTGTCAGTCAGTCAGTCATGACACTACTACGCTGGATTAAGGGCACAGAGCGAATGTACCCTCTTGAAACAAGCGATATGGACAGCGATGCACTTGCCACAAGCTCTGGTGTAGAGTCTCATGTTGCCTTGTCAGTTGTCAAGGAGCTTTCTGTTTCTGGTTCACCACCTGAAAAAAAAATGCGACCATCCTCCTATGCCACTTACACCCCGGATTTACAATTTCAGCTCAGCAAGTGCAGCATCACCTTTCACAGTCAGGGAGTGTGATTAATGAGAGTACAGTGAGAAAATTTAAGAGTGACTACCTGGCTGCTGTTAACAAAGCTGGTGACCCTGCAAACATGTCCCTTTTTCTGCCTCGGAAGCCGCGTGGCAGACCCACACATCTAGAATATGATTTTGAAGAACAGCTTAAAAAAATAGTGAGGTCAATGAGGGGTGTAGGAGTGGTGCTAAAAGCCCGTGTGATACACGCTGTGGCAGCTGGTATTGTGAAGGCCAAGTCTCTACAACTGTTACTGGAGAATGGTGGGCATTTGTCAGCTGAGCACTAAGTGGGCGTGTATTATTTTCATAAATCAGATAGGGTTTAGCAAATGCAAGGGCACAAAAGTAACGAGGAAGGTCCCCTCCTATTCTGATGCTTTAAAAGTTGGATTCTTGAAGGGAATAGCTACAGTTTGTGCACAAGAGCTAATCCCACCTGATTTGGTTATCAATGTTGATGAAACAGGAGTGAACATGGTCCTGTTTCCGAGTGGACCATGGAGGCCACTGGCTAGAAACAGGTATCACTGACTGGATTGGGCAACAAGCGACAGGTTTCTGTTGTCTTAGCTTGCACTCTGTCTGGCAACATGCTCACCCCACAGGTGATATACAAGGGCAAGACAGGGTTGTGCACCCCTATGCACAAATTTCCACCAGCCTGAGACATCACACAAACAGTGAACCACTGAGCTAATGAACATACCACTATCGTCTTTATCGATAAGATTCTGGTGCCATATTTTGAATGTCAAAAGACAACCATGGATCTACCCCCAGGAACAGAAGTGTCTGTTGATCTGGGATTTGTATGGAGCCCATACTACACAACCAGTGATTCAGAAACTGGAAAATTGCAACATCATCCCTGTCTATGTGCCAGCTTCTTGTACAGACTCACTTCAACCACTTGATGTTTCAGTTAATAAAATCTTTAAAGATTTACTAAAGAACTGCTTTATGGACTGGTATGCAGGATTGGTTTCAAACAAAACTGGCTCAGCAGCAACAGAACTGAATATTGATCTGAAAGCAGTACAACCTCTCATACTCTAACCTTCACTTTCTTTCTCTCTCTCCCATTTTCACAGGATGCGGCATGATCGATGGAAAAGCTCGAAGGAATAGCTCTATGAACTGCATGTTTTTTTGCACTTTAATTTTGAAATCTAATAAAGTTTCATTGTGATTCACAGTGCTGGCATTCCTTTTTGTTGCTTGTACTATCCCCCCTCCCTGCCACCATGATGCACGCTATGCGTGTTGCGTCACAAAAACACACTGATGTGTGTGATCTCAGTCTCAGCGTGTCTCGGCATGTTGCAAGTGGTCCACCAGCAAGTCGGACTACCACAAAACTGCCTATATCCTGGGATAAAGCAGGTCGGAGAGAACATAAATTACAGTACCTGGTACAATATAGTAACTTGAGGCATGTTTGTACCATTCGTACTGTTACATTACTGCAAATGTGGCACTAGTCAGCACAGGGAGCAATTGCAGTTAATTATAGCATTCAGGTAGATTTTGCAGATAGAATTCAAATAGCAGATATAGCGAAAATTTTCTGACCGTGAAAATTACCTGCTATACAGTGTATCAGGGTTTCTCCATGAGGATCCCTGATATCAATCAATCAATCAATCAATCAATCAGTTCCTTTGCAAACTGTTCCACAATGTGGGTAAAGAGAAGCTTAGAGCAGCTTTGCTGAAATGAGATTTGACCCTTGAAACTTGGAGGGCAATTAGAGAATAGCTCCTTAGAGCATAGGTGCAGAGCAGTGGTATGTGGCAAGTGGAAGGCCAGTAATGAACCTGATAGCTCTGTGGTGGAGGGTGTCCAACTTAGCCAGTGCAGAGGCAGTGCAGTGGCTATAGAGCAGGTCTGTGTAATCTATTAAAGATAGGAAGGTAGCTTGAACCAGTTGAATCTTGGCCTCCTTTGTGAGCAGGTGGTTAGTTCTGCAGAATAGTCCTAATCTTTGCCTTAGTTTCTTCTGTAGTTCTTCGAGATGGTTGGCGAAGGAAAGTTTATGATCGAGCCAAACTCCTAGATATTTGAATTTAGCTACATATTCTAGTGTTTCTCCAAGAACAGTGGTAATTTGTGGGATAGCTCCCCACCCAGCAGAAATTGACGCATGCAAGGAGGGGGAAAAGAGCATATCTTTTGTCTTTTTCACATTGAGCAAAAGCTTTTTGTTTATGAGCTGGTATTGTAGAAGGTTAAATTCAGCTTGGAGGTCTTCACAGGCTGATTCCGGCATGGGATGACTCAAGTACAGTACAGTGTTGTCCTCGAATAAGTGGATGTTGGCTTTTTTGATGACGTCATTGATTTTGTTAATGTAGACTGCAAAGAGGAGGGGACCAAGGATAGAGCCCGGGGGCACACCCCTCAGTATACGTTTTAATGGAGAAAGATCATCTTCAGCTTTAACCTGCTGTTTCAGTTCTCCGAGGTAGTCTGCAAGATAGCACATAGATTTATGGTCCAGGCCTAAGGTGCTTAGGGAGAAAAGAAGCAGGCTGTGATCAACTGTGTTGAATGCCTTACTAAGATCCAAGAAAACAGCACAGACATGTTTCTTCTTGTCAAAGTCTAGGAGCCAATCATTGGTCAACTTAGCTAGGGCTGTCATGGTGCTGTGCTTTGCTCTGAATCCAGACTGAACTGGGTTTAATAGGCTTCTGGATTCTAAGTATACCCCTAGCTGGCCACACACTATTTTTTCTAGTAATTTAGACAGGAAGGGGAGGAGGGAGATCGGTCTGTAATTATTTAGATTGCATGGGTCACCTGCTTTTAATATGGGGATGACATGGGCTATTTTCCATTGAGGGGGGGAGGCTACCCTGGGAGAGTGGCATGTTGAATAGGTGGGTGACTGGCACCGCAAGCAAATGCTAGACACATTTCGGACAGTATGACTCTATGAAGTAGGAGTCTGCTCCTTTCCTGGTGTCCAGTTGCAGCAGTAGGTCTTCCACCTCTTTTAGAGAGACAGGCAGGAGGGAGAAGGCCTCCTCGGTAGAGGGGGACTCATGGGTTGGTGGGCCCTGAGCTGTGCGGCAGTCATTGGCAGGAGAGGTATCAAATGCTAGCACTGCTGTTGCAAAATGGTTATTGAGAGCTTCCAATATCCTCTGATCTGTTAGCGATAACGCTGCCACCAGACTTAATTTTTGTTGGAATGGAATTACCAGGTGCATGTCCAGACATGTCTTTTAATGTTTTCCAGAGCTTTGTTGGATTTCTTGAGGCAGGGGCTAGCTCCGAACGATAGTAGGCAGCCTTGGCTGCTCTGATCAACTTGGTGCACTTGTTACGTACTCTCTTAAAAAGACACCAATCTGAGTCATTCTTGCTTCTTCAGGCTTTTTTCCATAAAGTATACCTTTCTAACAGGGAAGCTTTAAGATCAGGTGAGAACCAATGGCAGGTGCTGCTCTTGACCCACACCTTAACCAAGGGCGCATGCTTATTTAAAGCCTCACTTAACATATCGTAAAAAATAGTATATGCCCTGTTAACCATTTTGGCTAGGAAGAATTCCTTCCATTGTAGTGAATGTTTCAAGTAGTGGACATAAGCAAACAAATCAAAGTTGCATTTGCACCTCTTGTTAGAGAACTTTGCCACAAACTGTGGGCTATGTACGGATCTAATGGTAGTGATTATACAATGATCGCTAATGTCTGAGAGAAAAATGTTCCAACATGAGAGAACAGGTGTGGCTTGCTAACCAAAATTACATCTAAGAGGGAGCTGTTGTTAAGGTTCTTTTTATTTGGGCGAGTAGGCTTGCCAATGAGTTGCACCAGCCCTACCGTGTCACAAAAGGATTTCAAGGGAGCTGATGCACTTGATAGCCAATCATAGTTCAGGTCACCAAGAATAATGGTTTTCAAGGAACTGAGCCCCAGTATGGAACTGAGGTGAGACAGGAGATGAGGCCCGGCAGAAGGGGGCCTGTAGCAGTCTATTACACAGAGTGCACTGGAAGGAGAAAGTTCGATCTTTAGGGTCAAGCACTTGAATTCTTTGGGGGGAGGATGATGCATCTATGCATGCGGCTGAGTATTTGTCCCTTACATAAATTGCCACCCCATCTCCTCTTGATTGCCTATCTGCTTGGAAGAGTAAATAATTTGGGATATTGATTTCACTGTCTGGGGTGGCTGGCCTAAGCCAGGTCTCAGTGATCACTAGGATGTCAGGTAGGGTGTGGCTCACCCAAGCCTGGATAAGGGTGAACTTTTTCAGCAAACTACAGGCATTAAGATGCATAAAAGACATTCCTTTGATACCTGCCAGGTCTGATGGAGAAGCAAGGGTGTCTAATGGTCCTGGGTTGAGTTCGACATTGCCTGAGCACAATAGTAAAAGAAGCAGGATTCTTTTTAAGGCAATGAACTGTAATTTGTAAACACTATTTTTTGGGCGATAGGGGAGGCAGTGTTGTTGGGTAGGCCTGTACCCACTCCTGGTGTTACACTGACCCAGTGTTGCAGCCACTAGTGTCCTGGCATAAATTTGCCTTGACTAGGAAGTCTCAAGTCTGGATGGGAGAGTAGTCTGCAGAGGCAGCTTGGAAGATGTCCCACTCCCCAGCAGAGACAGCTGAGAAGCCCAATAGTCCAGAATGGCTACTGGAAAGGAGCTGTTTGACGCAGGACAGGGAGAAGCGCAAGGTCATTCCACTTTGAAGAATTGAGCTGAGCACTAGTAAAGCTAGTGACACACCGAGGAACCAGCTGTAATTTCCCATGGTAGATCTAAATGCCACAATAGCTGGCAGTAAACGCCACTAGAAGCCTAGACCAATCGGTGATCAGGTGTCATAAGTTCAAAATCCTTTTGTTGGCTGAGAAGTGGTTTTGGCGCTGAACGTACCTGTGGAGCAACTCTTTGCAGCTGAGCAGTGAGGTGGTTCAAGGCTGCAATCCAGTGTGGCAAGATTGGTCTGTAGCTTTTGTTTCTGTTTCTAGCCCTGCTCTACCAGTACAGAATGGGAGTGGGGGCAGTTGTTCAAATCTTGCAGCCTTAGTGGATGAGCATGGTTCGGCCTGAGAAACAGGCAGTAAAACCACGGGGATGGTCCTCAGAAAGAGAGGAATCTCAGGTCCACTAGACCAGAAGAGGAAGTAGAAAATATAATGTGTTTCCTCTTTAACAGAAAAAACAGCTATTGTAGCCCTCTAGTGGCTATGTAGTATAATGTGCAAATGAGAAAGTAGACACAATAAAAAAGATTAGGCTGTAGTTTTAGGATATTAAGGAATGCATAAAAAGGTCAACTTAAAACTCTTCAGCCATTCGCAGATAATTCATTCTAAAGAGGGATGTAATCACAATTCATTCAGAGCAGGTAAATCACTTTAAACAATGGCAGTGTAACACCGAATGGACTAAACTAGATTGATAGATCAGGAAAGAAACAGTGGGGGGGGGTCTTTCATGCCTTTCTAGCTTTACAAAAAAGAACAATTTCTTTACAAAAAAAAATGAAATTCTTGCTTTACAAAAAAGGATAGTCTCCCAGGGTCAGTAGCACTGATAAATGTCTCTAATGAAGCAAGGTAAAATGGAGACCAGCAGGAAGAAATCAGTGAGGCTGAGATCCTCCAATCAGAGTGCTGGCGCTGAAAATTCAGAATGTCCAAAGGCGCCAAATACCAATGTACCTGAGGGGGTATATGACTTTTGGCTGTTTCTGTAGATTTCTGGGCCCTGCAACGAACCGGAGTTCGGAGGATCCCAGGTGGCAGGTTCAACAGGGGCAGAAAGCCTCAGGGTCTGCTAATTTGCAGTAGCAGAATGGTGGGTTGCTTCCCAGGACAGGCTTGTAGCTTTTCCTCTGGCAGCGAGGTGCGAGCCCCAGGAGGGCACGGCACATCTGAGGGGGTATATGGCTTTTGGCTGTTTCTGTAGATTTCTGGGCCCTGCAACGAACCAGAGTTTGGAGGATCCCGGGTGGCAGGTTCAACAGGGGAAGAAAGCCTCAAGGTCTGCTAATTTGCAGTAGCAGAATTGTGGGTTGCTTCCCAGGACAGACTTGTAGCTTTTCCTCTGGCGGCAAGGTGCGAGATCATTTGAGAGTTCAGAAAGGGGGAAGGGATTATGCTTGGAGCTGAAAATGTTGTGGTGCTGCAGGCAGGGTGGCCATGCAGTTGCCCCCCCTTCCACACACATACTGCACACGGCTGAACCACACTTCCAGTTGACTAAAAAAAATATAAAGGACTAGGGGATGGGTTGCTTTGCATCCTCTTCCAGGATGCAAGCCAACCAAGTTTGTTGGAAGCTGCCTGGTGTGGGGAGCGCTCTTAGGGATGGATTGTCTGGTGAGGTCAAGCCAAGATAAGGTGTTGCAAGCTGAGTCTCTGCATGGCTGGTTTGAATGCAATTTTAACAAGCTCAGTTCCTCTCACCATGTTGACCAGCTCCAATAGACATAAAAAAAGCTTTTTGGACTATCATCAGTTATGAAAAGGAGCACCATGTGGTGAAAGTTTTCATATTACTCTGAAAACATGATTTCTTGGAACGATTATGAAATCATAATTCAGGAAACAGTTGAAAAAATGTCACCTGTCTTGTTCAGGTGAGGTCCTAAAAAGGCTAAGTTAAAAGTTTGGTGGAGAAATGTCAAAAATATGTGAAGTTATGTATGAATGTTGAAATATTTCAACATTCATTCATAACTTGGTCATTTCAACATAATTTGTTTTTCTGAATTTTCAACATAGCCTTCTTATTACCCCAACTCATGAACTCAGCAGGTGAAAATTTTCAAATTGTGCCTGAAAGGTGATTTTGCAGTCACTTCCTTTCCAGATGGATTTTTTATTTTTTTTTTTGCAAGTAACTTTATTTGATTAATTTATCAACATCAACATATACAAACAAAATAAAATAAGCAAGAAAATATACTCTATAACAATAGCTCAAACAGGATATAACCCACATCTAATTACAATATATGTGTGCATACTACAGTAATAATAGAATAGAATCAAAATTAATACAGATGCTGCCTCGCACCCACCCTTCCCATCTGTCCATGTGGCCTAAGTATACATCAGTAAATTAGACACCATCATAAAATTACAAAGTCTTGTTATAACAAAACAAAACTACATATTGTACACAGGGAGCAGCATTTATTTAGGTGACAAAGTCATTAAAAAGGAGTATAAAGCTGTCCAACAGGCCTGGAACCTGTGCCACCTGTGATTGGAGAGTGCTACCACCCGTTCTGCATTATATGCATATAAAAATTCCTGAAGCCATTCCGAGTATGTAGTCATCCAATCTTCTTTCCAATGTCTTAATAGTACAAGTTTGGTAACAAGAGTGATCAGGGCCAGAAATGTCTTGTCACGGACAATATGAATAGTTAAATAGTCTCCAACAAGACATACTGCTTCTGAAAAATAGGAAAGGTTCCCAAAAAAGGGTTTGAAGGCCTTACATACATTGCCCAAAGGGTGCTTGCTCTTGGAAAATCCCAGAATTTATTTAATAGGGTACTTTCATTATCTCCACAAAATTCACAATTAGGGAAAGCTAACCTACCCATCTTATAAAGACTGCATAATTTGAACACTACCAGTTTGAGTATATCTTACTTGACTAGGCAGTATGTGTCACTCCAAATTTTATTCCATTGAAGTGGGGTGTAGTTTAATTTTAAGGCCTGCTTCCAATAAAAGGTTTCAGAATTAAACAAGCTCCAGACCTGTGTCCCCAACTCTTGATACAGCTGAGAAATGGATCTGTTCTTGGTCAATATGGAGGCTCATCTTACTCAAACAAGGAAGTGGCCCCAAATATGTCTTCATGCAGTGGCTTAACTGCAGATACTAAAACTAAAATGCAGATGGACATGAGACCTTTACCTGGAACTCAGAAAACATGCTAAACTGATTATAATGAATAAAATCCTCCAAGGTGGTGACTTGCAGTCCCTTCCACTGGAATTGTACTATTGGGGACCCTAAAATACAGAAGTTGGGGTTGTTGTAGAGAGGTTGACCTATATGTTTAAAACAAGAGATTTTTAATAGTCTACACAAATGATTGTGGGCTTTATCAGACCACCTTATCAGTGAGTTATTTAGCTCCAATGGAATACGTTAAATGGGGACAAATAATAGTGATGGAAGCACAGCATGAAACCTATTGGTCAAACTTATTTCAATAGTTAACCATACAGGGAAGGAAGAACAATCAGGTTTAGAGGCATACCACAAAAAGTATTTGGCTCCTTGCACAGAAAGATAATAAAGAAAAAAGTCTGGTACATGGAGGCCTCCCATCTGTTGGGGTCTTCAAAGTTTAAAGTATGCCCTCCTTGGTGGATTATGTAGCCATAAAAATGAGGAACAAATAGCATGTAATCTGTTAAAGCATCCCTTGGGAATAAAAACATTGAGGGCATTCAAGTTGTACATTAAATGAGGAATAACATTAATTTTCAGTATAGACACTCTACTCCATAATGACAATGGTAACTGTTCACAACGTTTGAGGTCCAATTCAATTTGTTGTAAAAGGGGGTCTAGATTTAAAGCTTTTGGTGGGTGCAGGTTCCAGGATATCCAAATTCCTAAATAGGATAATGATTTGGATTCCCACTTTAACCCCATGCTCCCAATCTCTTCTTTAAATGAATGGCAAGTTAGAGGGTGGACAACAGTCTTACTCAAATGTAACTTATATCCAGAAAATTTACCAAATTGTGACAAGAGTTGTATGGCAGCAGGCAAGGAAGTCTGCCAACTAGAAATGTGGAGAAGTATATCATCTGCAGAAGTGGATAGTTTAAATTTTTGGTTGCCAGTTGTAATCCCTTGTATTTCTTGGGACAGGTTGATTCTGCAGGTAAGGTGTTAAATATATAGATTAAATAAGTACGGAGATATGGGATAGCCATGACAGGTTCCCCTTGTCAATGGAAATGCCTCTATCAACTCATTGTTGCACAGAATATGAGCCATTAGTTTGGTATATAAAACTTGTATTCTGGGTATAAGCACATCTGGGAGCACGTATTTCCTTAACAATATAAACAGATTCGACCAACTAACCCAGTCAAAAGCTTTCTTTGCATACAGGGAAACCAGCAATGAGTCGGTACTGGGTTATCCGGATGCAGAGATGATATGAAATTATTTCCGAAAATGATCACTTGATGTATGTCTTACCACAATGCCAGCTTGTTCGGGGCCCAAGAGGAAAGTCCATGCTCATGCCACATGGGTTGCTAAAATGTTTACATGTATTTTCATATCCATGTTTATTAGCAAAATCAACTGATTATTTTCAACTTTGGTAGGATCCCTCTCCGGTTTACGCAGAACAATTTTGGCTTCAAACATTGTGAAATCCTTCAGTGAGGACATCCCCAGAAAACTGAAAGTGTGAGTTAGGATTGGAGAAAGCTCCTCTGTAAAGGTTTTATAAAATAGGGGGGAAAATCCATCAGGACTGGGAGCTTTATCTGATGGAAGGGATGATATAGTCTCCTTAACCTCTTGTTCCATAATAGGGCCTAACAAAGAGTTAGGTTGGTCTTCAGACAGTTGTGGAAGACTCACTAAGTCTATGAATTGTCCCTGTGTTGCACTAGAAGAGGGGTCAGAAGGAGAAGTGGAATACAACTTTAAATAATAATCCCAAAATAAATTAGACATTTCCTTAGGGTCACTGGTAGATTTACCAGTCACAGGATTCAATAAAAAGGAAACTCAATGGGAGGCCGCTTGTTGTTTAACCTAATAGCCAGCAACTTTCCAGCTTTATTCCCTTAGCCAATGTACATAGCTTTCATTGGTGCTGATGCTTTATATACTTTGCCCAACAGGTATGCAGAATACTCGGCCCTGAGTTGGGCTAATTGCATCCGTATGCTGTCAGGGGATTGCGGGGAAAGAGTCTTTTATAGTTGGCAGATTCTAGATAACCAATTGTCAAGTTGTGTCTGTATCTTTTGTTTATGAACTGAGGCTATTCTTATTAACTCCCCTCACCAAGTCACTTTTAGTGCACCCCAAATCACATCAGGCTGCAATGAATGTTGAGGTACTCCCAGATAGAACAAGTTAGAAAAGAATGTAGATTGCTGACTGTATCTTCATTCTTCAAAAGTAGATTGTTCAAAGACCAAGTTTGGATATGAGTCTTTATATAAGGAGGGTCTGTTGTGAGTAAAGCTGGGGAGTGATCAGACAAGACATGAGGCAATATTTAGCAATTAAAGAGCAGGGGGAGTATTGTTTGACTAAGTAGGAAGTGCTCTAACCTGGAGTATACTTTATGGTGGCCGAATAAAAGGTATAATATAGTCTTGGTGATGTAAGAATCTCCAGGTGTCCACTAGACCCAGTGAGTTCATTAATTCCCTAAGTGCACACTGAGCAGATGAAAGACCATCCCATCTTTTATAAGTCCTGTCGAGGCCGTTGGCAATCACCAAGTTCCAGTCTCTTCCTATAATCAGGGGGAGATGGGAGTAGAGCTGTGTGGAATATACAATTCCATCCAAGGAATGCCAACATAAAGAGCTTTCTGATTCCCTAGAATTCTGCAGAATTTTTTCAAATATTCTGCAGAATTTTGCAAAATATTCAATTTAAGCTATTTCACCATAATTTTAAAAGTACGCTTTCACATAACACCAAATGTAGAAGGTACACAATATCCCATGGCTTACAAGAGTTTACCAAAACTCTATTTTCTGTATTAATCTACCTGTCTACCTACCTAATACATTGTTTGCTCAACTGTGCTATTGCTACCCTGTACACTTTTGACTGCTTGTTCATGTACTACTCTTGTATTTTTAATTGACGTGGAGCCTTTGAAAATGAGTCTCTGACTCAAAGGATTGTAATTCTAAAAACATTAATAAAAATAAATACATTTCAGAGTTGTAGACTGAATGGGGGCAGAGTTATGGGTGGCCAAACATTTCATCAAAATTAAATTTACAGTTATATTGAGATCATTTTAAAATTTCTTATCCAAATATTTCCACAATATCAGGATTTAGAGAAGTGCCTTGAATGCATATATGCACCATGTTTTAAGTCTCAAGCTTTAATTGGAACTGAGATATAGGTAGCCAGGTATTTTGCCAAAATTTGGATTTCTGTAATTTTAGTATAATTTTGATAGTATTCATTGAAATGTTACAAAAAGTGACAGGTGTAAAGGTTATCACTACATTTGTACGTACACATAGTTTCAAATTTCTAGCTTTAAATGGAATTGAGTTATAGCCTGCCAAACATGTTGCCAAAATCTAGATTTTGGTTAATTCCCTCTAATTTTAAAACTACATATCCAAATTTAACCAGAATTTAAACTTTTAAACTACCATGCCACATGGTCATTTCTGAAAAAGTTCATGTTTGCAGTTTAAAATGGGACTGAATTAAACGTAGCCAAACTTTCACGACATTTAAAAATTAAATTTTGCAAGAATGTAAATTACAAATTTATAAACCCCTGAAATTTTAAAACTAGAGAAAGCAATACCATTAAAGCTGGAAGGTTCTTAGACCTTACAAGGAGACTGTGTATGCCACTTTTATTAATTGATTGTGCTTGCTGTGAGAAACTGGAAAATAACATCTGCACTTAAAGTCAAATTCCTTGAGCTTTTACGAAAATTGGAGAATTTCATGAAAAATTCCATAAAACTGGAATTTTCTAATTTCACTCATTATTATCTGGTGATTCTAATGAAAGGAGGGTATAAAAGGCAGGTAACACAGGGGGTCAAAAGGTTCTGGAGTTAGATACACAGTCGTACCAAGAAATGAACAGCTGAGCTGGCAGCACAACAGTGGTAGACAATTCCAACCTGAATGCAGGATACTTAAGGATCACATCCAGTAAATTTATGATCAGGGGAGCCTGGTGTACATGCAAGTCTAAGACTCAGAAGTACTCAAAAAGATGTAGTGGGGAAAGACAATGGCTTGCACAGCAGAAAGAAAGCATTCTTGATATTCTAACAGGGTAGGTCAATAGGAAAAGGAGTAGGTAACTTGTCTTTTAAAGGAGTTTATCACTGTAAAGAACAAAGAGGATACCAGTGGGATAAGTAGTTCTACTTAGTCAATCCGGCTATGCCAAAAGAGAAGTGGGGAAGAGGCACCCAGAGAGGAATAGCAGGACTACAAAAAGCTCATCCCAGCTTATCAAATGAAGTAGTGATATGTGCATTGTTAATGCTAAATTCCCCCCCCAAAAAAAAATTCTGGATGCTTCATCTACAGTATATGCTATCAGAAATATGTGAGAAAATGACACTAATCACTTTTTTTGTCTATAAAATTAAAACTGCTTAACCAATTTACCCAATTGTGTTAGACATTATCATACACTGTCTACGAATATGCACGTCAATTGTTAACTCTATGCATGCAAGAGGAGAAAAGTTACAAACATCCACATTGTTGATAGTTTTTGCAAAGTTTTGCAAATATTTGCACAGTAATGTTTTGAACCCCAATAACCTAAAAATCACATATCTAATTCTCTCCATATTTAAATCATTCTATAAGCATTACAAAAAGGTTATATGTCCTAATTTACAAGTCTAGCTCCAAAGGCACCTGAGTTATATGCAGATTAATTTTTTAATGACATTTCCCCCCCAAAAAAATGACAGATTTTGAGCACATATCATTTTGAGAAGATACATCATATTGTCATGAAATCTTGCACATTGTAAGAACACCAATCATCAAGAAATCAGGCCAAATTTAAGATCCTTAACCCAATATTCAGTTCAGGTATATGAAGATAAAAATGTTCATGAAATTTTGCACAAACAATAGAATGACAACATTTGAGCACCTATAATTTTCAAACTATCCATCTGAATTTCATGATATTTGGATCAGTAGTGGCCCTCAAACAAAAGAATGAATTTGCAAAATTTAAGAGCTCTAGACTCAAAGGCAGCTGCATTATGACCAAATTACTAAATTTAAAAAAATTCCATGAAATTATGCAGACTTTTGTGAAATTTCACTGAAATTCCATGGATTCAGAAATTTCCCATTCTGCTCAGCTCTAGATGGGAGTATGGTGCTAACATTCTTAATAAGGTAGGAAGAAAGATGGGGAGTCTATGTTAGGGCCGAAAATTGTACCAAGTACCAATTCAAAGTGGCCCAGATCCCTGTGTAAGAAAATGTATTTATCCTTTGAGTCTTTTACTGTACTGAGTAGGTAAATGGCAGAGATTTTGATAACAGGATGGCAGTCTGTCTTTTCTGAGGGCTATTGCCTGAACCATACACCTGTGCCACTCAAAGTTTACATAAGTTGTGAGTTTGATCTCTGGGAGGTGAGTCTCTTGAAGGAAAACTATGTGGGGATTGATGTTAAGTAAGTGTTTAAGAGTAGCCTATTTTTTCCTGTTCTCCCTCCCTTCTTTAATATTCCATGAAATAATATTAAGAACATTTGAATTATCAATTGGTGAAATGCTGATAGTAAAACAAACAAGCCTAATGTCTTGTGAGCTATTAGGCATACAAGAACAGGCCCTCCCCCAACCCCTCACTCCCTTTACCCCTAAAATAAATAAGCATACCCAATGCATAAACTACTATAAGAAAAAGTATAGAACCAAGTGAATTAGTAACTGAATCCAACCCAGGCCAAAGCCTACTCCTACCCATTTGGCCAATGAGAAAGCCCCAGAATCTATAGTCCTAAACTAGACTATGCCAGTAAGATAAATTAACCATCACTACCCCCCTCCCTCCACTCCAGTAACCCTTAGGCTGCCAACAGAAGTAGAAAGTATAGGAATTCTGGACTGATATATCAGTCTATGGCACACCAAGGGTTAATAAGTAAATCAGTCTAGCAAAGAAAATGTATCACCAAGAATATGATAATTTGCCATGTACAATACAAAATGTAAGACTAACAATATGTACTTTACCTATATTTTCATAAACACCAAGGTTGAAACCGATAGGAGTATTCAAGCTAATGCACCCTTAAAAGGAACAAATAAAGGTTAACGCCTACTTGAAGCCCAAGAACATCTTGGTATACTGTGTCTGTAAGGGATAAAATGGTGGATATTGGTAGTTTTCTGCAGTTACAGTATGTTTTAAACAAGTTATATTGGCTTGACACAACTGCAGAGCCTCTAAAGGGTAAACTTGTCTGCAAGTATAAAGATAGCTCTAAGTAACATCTAGATCATTAATAAACAAACAGCCCACCAACAAGAAAACTAACTTTGTTAGGTTATTAATAACACAAAAAAAATAACAAGTGCTCCATCAGATTTGTAAGTGGAAACCATTACTCTGTGATACACAATCCAGGCACAAGTTCACACTTCCATCAGTGCACATTAACTATTAAGAGAAACAAGAGTTCATAAAAGAAAGTAAAACAGTAATCCGACCAGTTCCCACAGCAGGGGTAATCAGAAAATAGTTCTTATAATGCAGGAAAGCATATATCTCCAGTACTTCAGCCACTGAACTTACTGTAGTGCCACAGCAAGCAAAAGTCCAAATAGAATTAAAGCAGCAGTGCAATGAAAATGGACTAAAATTTGACCCCACCTTTTTTTCTTCCTAATCAATGCCAGATGTCTTCCAGTTTATTTTGCTGGTAACATTTTCAGTTTTTGTTATCATTTAAGAATTTTATGAAAGTTTTAAGGTAATTATTTCTCAGGAAAAAAGATGGACCCCTCATTTCTGCACAGAAATAATACTGAAGACCCGAGGAGGGTAAGAATGCAGACAAAAATGAGAATGTACAGAACACAGCATAGGAAGCATCCAGAAAACCCAAATCAACAGTTTGGTCAATATTTTTCATAACCATAGCAGAAAATTAGCTTTTTGGAATAACGTTTTTCATTGCATTGCTGCTTTAACTAAGCAAAAAGAAAAGGTTTATACCTAAAATATAGTACATGACCACAGGTATTAAAATCAAATTGCAGCACTCTGGAGATCCTGGAATTTATACATTTAAATTCCACCTGTAGCTCTTCTAAGCTTAATAAGAGGTATTTTTTTAACTCTGTTTATGCTCCTCTTGACAGCAGGGGCATGCTTGCCCCCTGCTCTGCCTTGTACATGGGTACTCTACTCACCCACCAGCCAGCCTCCACCATGGATGCAAAGCAGGGAGGACCATTGCTTACCCCCACGGAGGGCCCTCCCCGGCAGGAGGTGAACCGTCGGGAGAGACTGCATTACACTTGGACCCCCAACCCAACTTACTCCAGGCTTTGTCTGGTTGGGGGAGAGGTCACCATTCATAAACATCACTGTGCTTGCCTTGAGGGGTTTTTCTATCTTTAGATCCCCTAAGGCATGGATGTGCAATAACATCTAGTGCATGGTGTGCCTGCTTCTATGCAAGCCCTCAGGATGTCTGGAACTGCCCAACCCCAGTTACAAGGGCCCCCACTTACCACTCCATCAGTCTCCAATGGGGTCACTTGAGTGCTGGGCACACACCCTAACCCTCACCAGCAGAGGAGAGCAGTTCTCTGGATGCTCAGTTCTGCCCTCCCCTGCTGGCCCCCAATGACTTGAGTCAATTCTAGAACTCAGCTTGCCAGCATGGATCGAGGTGTGGCACCCAGTGCCTCAATCCCCAGCACCACTGGGATGGCTAATATGAGGTATTACAAGAAGATAGTAGGCAGGGGTACACTAGTCACTGGTAGTCCCAGACTAACAATGTTCAAGTCGGTTGAATAGATAGACTTACATCATGGATAAGAGGAGGTAAACCAATCCAACCGAAGGGTGTGACTGTTACATTAAACTGTAGAAAACTCTAAACTTACATCCAAATGTTTAACTGCCCAACCACAATGCTAAATCCTGTATGTATTAGTGTTAAGTGGTACTAAGAGAGGTGGGTGGTACTTCCATTGGCTTGAGGCTAGAATAGTAAAGTGGAGATTCATTCCCCAGATTCCACATATTGAAGACTTATGTGAGACAATGGTGGTTCACCGAGGGAAGGTTCCATCAGCAACATGAATGCAGAGGAGATTACATAACACAGTAGAGAAATCTAAAAGATTAAATGTTATATGTCTCCGCTGTGAAAAAAGGCATAGATGAGATAAGAAAACAAAAAATTAGTGTTCTTGAAGAGTCAGAAAAGGAGAAATTATCCACAGCTCATCCTTTTTTAACAAATAAGTCTGGGAAGAGAGCTGGTACCACTTGCATCGCTTGCTCTGCATGCGCAAACTTTTTGATGCCCCCTTTAGAATGCACCTCAAGCCTCATTGGGTAGGGTACAGAAGGCAATGGTGTATCTGTGCTGCCAATAATTTAGATAGAATAGGGAGATATGCAGACCAAGCTTGACTAACTTTTGAAGTCAAATCCTGTAGCAGTCAAAGATTTGACCCTGTCCTCTGAATGGATTTTAATCTGCAAGATGCTTTACAGATCTGGCCCTGATTGAGGAAATTTAATAATTTGAATAATAGTGGCCTTGGAGGCTCTCCTGGTGTGGGTTTATCCTGCAAGGATCGGTGGACCTGTTCAATTATGCAGCAAGGACCATTTGGCAAAGGGCCTGCTACTTTAGTGCAAAATCATTACAGGAACTTGAGTGGGTTAGCCCCTTCTTCGCCCACTGGGAGACCGATCAAGATCAAATTGTTCCAGCAATTCCTCCCCTCAGGACCACTGACCTTGTCTTCAAGTTTGGATAAGGATCTTTTTAGGGAAATATTCTTGGTTTCTGTGTGGGCTTGGTGATCTACTGATAAAATGCGTGCTCAGCATCTGTGACCCATAAGACCCTGTAGCACTGGCTTCATTATTTTTAGGTCCTCAAAAATTGCATATATGGCAGTTTTGATCTCAATTAGCTCTCCAAACACCTGTTCCAGGGAGACAGTGGTCAGTGAAGAGGGAGGTGGAGTGGCTGGTGAGTTGCTATGACACAGCCATTTTGGTTCCAGAACCATTGTGTGGAAAGAGTCCTCCAGTTGAAGAGAGGGTTTTTCTTGTTGCCTCAAGTCCTTTAGGTCCATTTTGCCTTCTGACATATTATTGCTGAGGTAAGGAAGTATTGTTATATAATTCTGAGGTTGAATTGCAGGGGGAAGTGATTAAAAATAAAGAATTTTACCAGCTTAGGACAGAGCTCTGTACTCTCACTCCTTTTCCATGGCTGTCATCACGTGACTCCTTACAGAAAAATTTGAAAAATTCAACCTACCTTGCTCAAGAGGTGGGGCCACAAAAAGGCCATGTTGAAAATTTGGTGTAAAAATATTAAACATTGACAAAGTTATGAGTAAAAGTGCAAAACCAATTGAAATGCATTAAAGGGGAACACTCAGTACAATGGTCCCCCACACTCAAGAGTGGGTCTGGTCCCAGTGTGCACCATGGGCCAGATATTCAAAAGGGTTGCACAATGCGCAATAGGGTTGCACCAGCACAAGTCAGAAAATGCACCATTCTGCGATATTCAGCAGGAGGCAGTTGCGCCACTGAAAATATGCTGAGCAACAGCGCAATGATAATGAAGGCATGCGCAACTGAAGGGGGTGGAACCATGTATAAAGTGCGCAGTGCAATGTTCAAAGACTTGAGCAATGCATAACAGTGGAGCAGGCGGAAGTTGCGCCATAGTGGAAATGAGCCAAAGTAAAAAGGAGCAAGGAAGAGGTGCAAGAACACTACAGGGAAGCCATATGAGGCAGGGGGAGAGACAGAGAAATAGGGAGAAAGAGGGCAGGCCAGGGAAGCCACAACACAGAATAGGGGCAAGGGAAGGTGTGTGGAGCCACAGAATGCAGAGCCCAGTATGTGTACCCGGTGCAGGGGAGGTAGCAGTCAGGACAGCGGGGAAACAAAGCAACAACAGCTGGGGGGACACAAGCCAGGGACATGGACAGTATCACCTTCCACATGGAAGCTGTAATGAGGGGGGTGAGAAGGCATGCTGCAGGGGGACATGGCCGTGGAAGGGCCCGTCAGCAGTATGCCCCCAACAGGCAGTACCGAGCCAGCACCAGCTTTGAGCTGTACACAGATGTTGAGATTGTGGGCCAGTACCGCCTGAACAGGGCAATACTGAGGCAGGTCTATGAGCTGTGCAGTGATGTGATGCAGGTACCCACACGACAGAGTCATGCTCTGTCAGTGGAGACAAAGGTAATAGCCTGCATGTGCTTGCTCGCCATGAGTACCTTCCAGAGACCAACAGGGGACACCACAGGCATAACACAGTCGGCCACGTCATGTATCCTCACCCAATTCCTCAGCGCACTGTTGCCACATACTGCAGAGTACATCCATTTCCCCAGCACCACGACGGAGTGCACAGCAAACATACAGGAGTTCCACAGGGTAGCACGTATGCCTGGCATGCTAGGGGCAAGAGACTGCACCCATGTGGCCATTTGCAAGCCACCTGGTCCCTATGGTGCCGCCTACATGAATTGGAAGGGATATGCCAGTGTCAACGGCCAGGTGGTCAGTGATGCCAGTGGGCACATCATCAATGTCTGTGCCATGCACTCTGGGGGATCACATGATTCCTTCATCTGGTACCAGTCGGCACTGTGCCATCGATTTGAGAGTGGGGACATCCCCACAGGTCATCTAGTGGGTGAGTATGTATGTAGAACTGACAAATCATGGGCAAGGGGGGGTAAGCCAGAGGTGCCATGGGTGTGGCCCACAGGGTTTGGGGCAGTCTGAGCCTGAACAAGACACTAACCTCCACTATCTCCACACAGGTGACAGTGGATACCCACTCCGTCCCTGGCTGCTCACACCCTACCGGCAGCCCACGACCCCATCGCAGCAACGCTTCAATGAGGCACATGCCACCACATGCAATGTCATTGAGTGGGTGTTTGGGATGCTGAAGGTGCATTTCTGTTGCCTGGACACCTCTGGCGGTGCCCTACAGTATAGCCCCTCAAGGGCCTGTGGGATATTCCTGGCCTGTTGTATCCTGCACGACATGGCCAAAGACTGTGGGATAGCTGTACAGGTCAAAGGGGGGGACAGCGATGGGGATGCCAGTGACGCCGGTGACGATGGGGATGTGAAGCCCCCCCTTGGCCGACGGGACCCCCGACTGATCCGGCTGGTACAGCTGCACCAGAACACCATCACAGAGGAGCACTTCAGCCAACACAGGTAAGTCATGGGGCCATGTGCAACCACCAGTGGCTAGGGCACAACCCACATACACACTTGGAAACACACCAGGGGTACATGCTGGCAAGGGATGTGGCAGGGCACAGAAGCACACACATACAACCAGGGAGGGGTGAACAGTAACACACCACATGGACGGACACACACGCACACGCACACACAATAGGCACAAAGTGCACAGGGGTCAGGTGCAAAACAGAGCCGGAACACAAACACTAGCAACACACATGTCCACAGGCAACCACGTCCACTGACTGTCTATGTGCGTGTGTCAGATGCTGGGCACCATAGCACTTTGGTGTACAGTGCAATGCAGGCATCATCATGCACACGTACCTGTGGACAGCAGTTGGGAGGGTGTGCAACCGGACCGTGTGTCTGCGTGTTGGGCTGGGCACCCACCAGAGCACTGCCCACCAAAACACACAATGCACACAGGGCAGCACCAGACAGTGCCCGCACTGGGAGACAGGTCAGTCTTGTGGCACAGTGCCATGTCCGCCTCGGATGCATGGGTGGCCCCACCGAGACCCAGCAGCACTGGCAGGCTGACCACGGGCCTCATGGGGTGGCACCGATGGCCCACCAGGGGTTCCACTGCACGAACGCGACTATGCCCGCACAGGGGTCTGCAGCACACCGAACATACCTGCACCAGGAATGCTCGGGATGCCCACAGCTGAACCTGGCATCGACGGTGGGTGTCGCACGATGCTGGGAACGGGGAGTGGATAGCGAACTGCGCAGTGTGAGTGACACATGGGCACCTGACTGTGTGCCCATTGTGGCCATGACAGCGACCAATGCCTGTGTTTGCCTGTCAATGGCAGCGGTCACATCCTCCCACAACTGGACAATCTGTGACAGGATCCTATCGGTGTCCCTGCTGTGTCGCTCCTCGACCCACTCCAGAGCCACACACAGTGCCTCCATGGATGTTGCAAGCTGCATCTGCTGCCATACTGATGCCTGCAGTAGGGGGGGCGTGCTCGTCAAAGAGGTCGTCTGCCACCTCGGCATCCTGTCCTTCAGGGTATGGAAGGTCCTGATGTTCAGCACCCCTTGAGGGTGGGTGCTGCTCACCAGGACCAGGTATGGGCAAGTCTACAGGCAGTGCACAGACGCCACCACTGAACCCTGAACCCCCAGTCCCAGTGGGCGACTGCTGCTGCTGCCCCTCCACCTGCTGTGCCCAAGGGATCGGTTGTTCCACTTCTGTGGCCACAAAAGTGCCACTAATCTGATCAGCCACCGGGTGCTGCCCCACTGGTGCTGACAGGCACAGCCTGGGACTGTGCTGACATGCTGGCACACACGTCGGAACCAGCCAGGTCCATGGGCGTGAGCTGGTCTGCTGTGTGTCCATTTCGTGACACACACATGTCACTGCCCATAACGGTCATTGCATCATCAATGGTGCAGGTCTATGCCACAGCCACGGCCACAGCATGCTGGCATCTTTGGACGCCAGACCTCTGAGACACAGGAAGGGCCTCCCCCACACCTGTCTCAATGACATCAGTTTTGACAGCCAGGCGGACCCATTGTTGCAATGCTCACCGGCTACCTGTGGAGGTGGATGGTCCCTCCTCCAACTCCAGATGACTGTCCGCAGTGGACAGGCCCTCCACCACTGACCCCTGCAGACGCAGAGGATCTGTAACAGAAAGTAAGGACACATTAGTGCATGTAATCTACCTTCCCCCCGACAGACCACGACGTACCATGCAGTGATGGGCTACCACCTGTCTGGAAGCTACCTCCTGGAACGCCCTCAATGGCACTGTGCTGCATGCTTGCAGAGAGCCTGTCCTCTGCTGGAGTCAGCTGCACCACCTCCGGCTGGCCCCTGCCTGTTGCAACATGTGCCACCATGATGGCAGCCATCTTCTCCTTCACCCTTCTCCTTTCAGTACCCATCTTCTTCTTACACTCCTGCACAGAGTGCTGGTGGCTGCTGTGCAGGTTGACAGCATGTGCCACCTTCCCATGCAGCAGCATGGGCCTGAGAGTGCCCCGCCCACTGAGCAGTGGCTCCTGATCGATGTAGGCCTCGAAGAGTGCCTCTGTCTCGGCCTTGGTGAAATTGGGCCTCCTCTTCTGCCCACCATCGTTGTCCTCCTCACCCAGTCCTCGCTCAGTCATTATTCAGCCTGTATGGATGACAGTGGTTACCTGTGACTGTGCAGTACAAAGCAAGTCCCTGATACCACAGTCCAGAACATCACACAGCATGCAACCTACCAATAAACTGCAGTAACCGAATATGGCCACTGCAGAATAGTGTTGTATTTTTATTAGCGCAATCCATGCAAATTAGGTGTGTAGCAACTTTAATGAGATGAAAATCGCGCTGCTGCGCCATTGCATGGCTGATCGGATGATTTGCATATGATGGCTGAATATCACGCTTTTGCACTTTACGCAATTGTGTTGAACGTGCTGAGCCAATGGCGCAGTTCTGTGGCATGCATAGTACACCACACTGCGCATGCCCAGGTAGCTTACGCAGGCATCTGCCACACTGATGACGTGCTGTGCACACGGTAGGCAATTCAGGGCAAGGCCACCATTGTGCCAGTGGTGTTATGGCGAGGGTCACTACATGGCGCTGTGGAACAACTGCGCAATAGTTCACTGTGGTGATGGCACACAGGCAACCAATCACGCTAGACACATAGACGTCTGATGGCGCTGTGCGTGGCTTTGCGCCAGAGACCCATGATCCTGTGCCTGACCTTGGCCCCCTTGGCACTATACATCCGGCATGGCTGCACCTCTATCGCGCTTTTCAGTGACAGCACGATAGGGAATGGCAGCGTTTTACTGACAGCGCGATAGGGAATGGCGGCGCTGTACCACACAGCACTTCCACGTGGGGTGCCGCACTGCAGAACACCATATTGCCTACTATAGCATCAGAGATGGCACGCAGGAGAGCCCCTCAGTGGAGTGACCTTGAGCTGGCCAACCTTGTGGCCATTGTGGAGCCACACTATGGCCCACTGTTTGGTGAGGAGCCATTAGACAGGGCCAGGACCCAGGTCTGGCAGAGGTAGCCACTAACCTGGAGGCAGCCACTGGCCACAGGAGAACGGTGGAACAGTGCAGACACCGGTATGGGGACCTTAGATGGAGGGAGCTGGTGCAACTTGCACATCTGCGGTCACATGCCAGGAGGGGCATGGTGCCTCGTCCAGGTGGGTGATATGTGTACACACTTGTATGGTCCTTATGAGTAACACATTCTTATGTGTCCAGCACATAGGGGAGGGATAGTCTAGGGTTGGCTGTGGCGGTGTTTACAGGGTATGAGGTGGGTGAGTCTGGCTGGGTGGGTGGGCACACACATTGGGGCAGGGGGAATATGCTTTGGGTTTGTACTGATGTGTTTCTCTCCTTTTGTCTCCCACAGGTGTGGCCAAGTGGAGGAGGATGGTGGAGCAGCAGCAGAGGGCAGAGGACGCTGCACAGGGGCATGTCGGGGAGCAACCCCAATGCCATCAATGTCCTGATGAGGGTGAGTGCCATGACACCATGATTGCTATTGCATGCTGTGTGACAGGGTGGGAAGCAGGGCATGGCCACCATCCATGGACAGCACTGCCATGCACGTGACATGTGACAGTCAGCACTGTCCAGTGGCACTGCATGTCTGGGAGTGCATCAATGGTGGTCCATGCATGCACTGGACACATGGCTGTGGCTGCACTGCCACCGCATATACATTGCTGTACGGCCTTGGTTGTGCTGTACTGGATATGGTGGTGGTGTGTGTGCAGTGGTACACATGGCTGTTGCTGCCTGGTTGGGCATGTCTTGTGGACACGGTCACTGTGGGTGGGCGCACACCATCACAGGAGTGTGGCACATGGCTGTATGCCATGCACAATGGGTGGGCTGCAGGGGGATGGACAGTCACACCTATTGACTCTGATCCCTTGTCCTAGGTGTGCGGATACTCCTGCATATACAGCAGGCCATCCAGGAGCTTCTGCAGGTGGTGCAAGAGTCCCTCTCCATCTTAAGGGATCTACAGCAGCATGGGGTGAGGAGGAGGAGGCGACCCAGGCAACAGCCCCAGGCAGCGCAGGACCAGGCTGGACACTGACAACTGCATGAGCAGCCTACGTCTACCCCCCTTTGTTCAACCCTCACACCCCACCTACCCTCTCCCATATGTTCACCTCTGCCCCTTACCCACCCCCACCTTGTTCCTGTCCCTCCACCCCATGTTTGTACATAGTTGTATATAGTTAATTTTGATATGTTTTTAAATACAGATATGTTGATATGAATACTGTAGTGGTCTCTGATTTGCAACTGGCTATAGGTGCTCAGTGGCAGTGGTGTGCATGGCATCTGGGGTGGTTCAGTCATGGGTATGTATGCGTGTGCATAGGGAAGTGTCTCTGCTGTGGGAGTGGCTATCAGTTAGCATCTGTGGTGTGTGTGTTGTTCCCTGTGCATTGCATTACTGTGTGCAGTGGTCCATGGTGCATGCTCTGTGTCCATTGTGCCCCTGTCAACCCATCCTTGGCTGTGCAGCTGACATCCTTGCATGTCTGTGGCCTGTGAGGTCTGCTGCCTTGTCAGTGGTGTCTGTCCCTGCAGGTCATCCACTGTGACCGTCACAATGCTGGGTTGCCTCCTGTCAATGGTGTGGTGCATGGTTGCCTCGGGTGACACTGTGGCCTCCATGTTGCTGTCCCACCTCCATGCTGTGGCTTGTGTGTGGTGTGCAGGGGCTGTGCACCACTGTCTGTGACTTGTGCTCCAGGCATATCCTGGTGGCATACAGGGCCAGAGTTCATGCACAGGGTGGGTGTCACCCCTGTGCCATGGAGGATTGCAGGCTGCGTGTGCCCAGTTTTCATGGTCCCACACTGGGGCCTTGGTTGCCACACTACTGTATCCCTGCGTTAGTGTCCCCATGGGTATGGGTGTGTGTTTGCCCCTGCACTGTGTTGCATCTGGTGTGCTGCATGCTTCCACACATCACTGTGGGTGTCTGTGCTGGCTGCTGTGGCTTGTGGTGGGTCGGGCTGTGACACTTGTCTACTGTGCAGGGTGCTGTATCAATGGTGATGGTGTCAGGGGCACACCCTTTCCTGTGTGGGGTACCTCTTGTGCTGACACATGTTCTGTCTCTCAGCTTTGCCTCAGGGGGATTGTGCGTGTCGGCACTGTGTCTGCCATTGTTGCATTGCCGTGTGCTGCCACCCACTGCTGGGTGCTCATGGTGGGTCTGGCTTGTATGGTTCTGTGGTACATGAGGTTGCAGTGTGACAGTGGGGGTGGTAGTATGCATGGGGTTTCCTGCAGTGGTGGTCACTGCTCATGGGGGGTGTCTTGGGGTCACGTTGCAGGGTGTGCTGTGCATGGGGGGGCTGCTGTGCCATGGGGTGGTCCACCCTCCTTCTGTGGCAGTCTCAGCTTGCCGGTGGGTGTGCTGGGGCACCATGGCCCAGCTGTGCTTTGTTTGCTTGTTCCCATGGGCCGGTGGATATTCCAGCCCTCCCCCAGTTGTGCTGTGCTTGGGGTGTGACGGTGCATTGTCAGTTCTGCTGTGTGTTCCTGTGCCCATCTGTGGCATGGATGGTGGGCCCCTACCTACCTCCCTGGTTATGTAGTTACATTGCTCTGCTGCTGGGGGGCTCCCTGCTTGTGCTATGGCACCTCTGGGCTACTCAGCTGGGCAGCCCGTTTTGCACCATAGCGCATCGTATCTGCTCAGTTTCCCCTTCCTAGTTGCGCTATGGCGCAAGTTGTGCAATATTCAGACGTTGGCTTTTGGCGCAATTTGGCTTGCTCCTTTTTTGAATATCGCGTCTATTGCACATGGGCACAATGGACTTGTGCTTGCTCCTGCTATTGCGCACTTTTTGGGCGCAGTTTGAATATCCAGCCCCTTGTGTGCAAAAACATTGTGATTTACTTACTGTTTGCTGTTGTGTAGTAGATTGTATCAGACTAATTTTATTTACATCTAGGCTGATACCTTCTGTTGCTACAAATACCAGAATACACTGCAGTTGACATCAGAGCAGTAGGCAGCAGTGGGAAATTCAATCACCTGCAGTGCATTTTAGAGTTTATATAGCTCTGATCTTTTGTTTTCTGGTCTTGCTGTCCCCTTGGGGCTAAGTACAGTCACAGAGGACTGCACTTAGCCCTTAGAGAAAAGCAGACACAGAAAATATCTGATCAGAGTTCATAAAAGCTCTAACATGCACTGCAGGCTATTGAATCTCCCACTGCTACTTTAGCCTCTAATGTCAGCTCCAGAAGATTTAAGGTTCTGTAGCAACAGAAGATGTCAGCCTAGAAGTAAACAAAATTAGTCTGACACAATCTGCTACACAACAGTTTACAGAAGGTAATGCAAAATGTTTTACACACAAGGTGCACATGGGAACCAGCCCACAATTTAGTGTGAGGACCATTTGTGCTAAATATCCCCCTTTAAAGCAGGTTTCAGTGTGGCTTAGTTGGTAGCACATCCACCTCGGGACCAGAAGGTCATGGGTTCTCGTCCCACACTGGGATTGAACTTGCACCTAAAAACGCTGGCATCTGAGTGCAGTATTAAGGGGGGTGCTGTACTGCCGGGGTGTGCTGTCCTTCAGATGAGACGTTAAACCAAGGTCCATTCTACCCATCCTGGTGTTGTCCTGGTGGGTGTCCAGGTGGAAGTAAAAGAACCCAGGGCACTCTTCACAAAGAGTAGGGGACATTCCCAGTGTCCTGTCCAACATTCCTCTTCCCATAAAACAGGTCCATGCAATTATCCAGGCTGTGTGTTGGTGTTAATGTGTGATATGGCCACCACTACACATTCAGTCACTTCACTACCAGTCTAGCATTGCTTGTAAAGTGCTTTGGGATACACTGTGTAAGAAAAGTGCTATATAATTGCAGATTCTTCTTCTTCCCCTTACCATATTTTCCCATGTTGCAGTTGCCAGTTCCATCATAAAGATGTGTCTTCAACTGGAGCGTGGATCTACAACATGGTACAAATTGAGGTGAGTGAGGATGCAAGGTGTCACGGGTGCTTAGAGGGAGACTGGAGTGGTGTAAGTGTGAGATGTGTGGGAAGGTCAGATCAGCATGGGGCAGTTTTCTTTTTTACAAGTTATTTAAAAAATAAAGATATTGAGGGACTGTTTTCCTTTTATGCAGGTTTAAAATCTATATTTGGTACAACTCTGGGGATTGTGCACTACATTGTTGGCTTAATTCAATATAAGCATATAATGAAGCCAGCAGTAAAAGGCCATTTGGTCGATGTACTGTAGTCTGCTCATATTGCAGGGCCCACAGCTTGAGCTACTGTCCCTGCCCCATCTCCCATCCCTCCCTGACCATGATGCTTACCTTCCCCCAGGCCTGTCCCACTCTCTCTTGAAGCTGCACACTTTCATCAATGAGACCACCTCTTGTGGCAGCACATTCCAAGTGTTCACCACCCTCTCTGTGAAGAAGTGCTTCCTGACCTCCCTCTTAACCCCCCTCCAGCTTAAGACTGTGCCCCCTCATGTTATGGTTGCCACTCAGCTTAAAGAGACCCTACTTATCCACCTTATTTATCCCTTTCAAGTAGTTAAAGGTCCCAAATCATGTCCCCTCTCTCCCTCTTTTCTTACTGGGAGTACATGCTCAGTGCCCTCAACCTCTCCCCGTATGCCTTACCCTGCTGACCCGCTATCATTTTTGTAGCCCTCCTGTGTACCTTCTCCAGAAGGTTAATGTCCTTTTTGAGGTGAGGGCACTAGTACTGAACTCCATACTCTAGATGTGGCCTCACCAGTGACTTGTACAAGGGTAGTATAACCTCTCTCCTACCACTGATCCCCCTAGCTGTGTGACCCAGCATTTGGTATGGCCTTGCTGCTGCTTTCTTTCACTGCATGGAGTGCTTCAGGTCACAAGTGATCATCAGTCCCAAGTCCTCCTCATCATCTAAAGCAGATACTTGTACTCCACCCAGGTAGACATGGCGGCATTGAGGTTTAAACACATCAGTGTTGCCACTTAAGGATTTTGGGGAGGGGACCTGGAGGTAAGGGGAGCTTAGACAAGTGATACTGGGGGTGGGCACCCTACTTTGCCTTTCTATTAAACATTATCTGAGAAACATAAAGGAGGGCTAGCTGAGCTGGGAGGGAGATAGATAGATAGATAGATAGAGACAGACAGATATTGATTGCTCATTGCTGGCACACAAACCAGGAGGACACCTCCATCTGTAACTGCAGATGTCAAGAAAGTACCGTTATTCTCACATTCAGAACAAGTTGAATGACTACTCTCACTAAACTGGGCATCCTGGATTTTGAGTTTTCCAGAAAAGGTATTTCTGGGTGTATTTTCCTAAAAACAAAGACATGAATCTTGATAAATGAGTCCCATTTAGCTAGGTTCATTTTAAAAAAAAAACAACATAGTTTTTATGTATTTTCGGTGTTTGTTGGTTTTTAAAAAAAACAAGATGGTGACCATCACAATCAATATTTTTTCTCACAATGGATAAATCATGAAATATTAACCCTCATGATATATATTTTCTACGATTTGTATCTGAGGGTTGACTCAAAACCCTACACAGTATGCCAAGGCAAACACATACAATCCTTTTAACACTGGAATTGTTTAACATTTTTTCACAAAACCTTTGAAAGGTACTACCCTGGCACAGGCTGCTTTTGCTCTGAATGTTTCATGAAAAAATTCCAATCTGTCTAACCTATACATGAGAGCAAATAAACTAGGTTAAGTATAGTGGAAAAAGGAATTTCATTAAAAATGTTTGTTCCATATCTTGTAAACTGTGCAAGCACCTGTCACAGAACTTTTAACATCTTGAGATCCTGCCAGCCAGACTGTGCATACAAAATTGTGGGCTGTTTCATCAAATGCTGCCAATGTTATTAAGGTACAAAAATTTGGTTTAACATTAAAGACTTTACTCATCCCTAACTATATTTGTGCTTCTGTACCAGTATAATAAGGGATATGTGATGCAACCTTTGAGATAAATGATTTATCTTCACAAGAGTAGGTTGACCTTGGGTAACCTCAACAGTGGTGTAAGCCACAAGTATTGTGCCTGAGGTCAGACTGCTCATGTGAAGAAAAATTATTTATCCTGCCAGGTCCCCATTGCATAATTCAGTTATGCAAAAGGACTGGCATTGTGATTTTTTAAATTGTGTCACAGTATTGTTTTAGAACATAATTTAAAAAAAAGCGTTTCCTTTGTGATGTGCCACATTAGTGCGTGGATGTGTGGCTGACTGTTTTATAGTTGTTTGGGATGCACCATCCATAATAGATGTTAACACCAAAGCAGAGTTCCTGATTGGTTGAATGAGTGGAGTTTTCAAAACAAGTGCTAGAGAAATGGTGGTATCTTTCAGCATGGAGGTTGCTGAGGCAGTTTTCGTAGTGCACACCTTGCTTGCTATGTGGTCAGGAAATGTGGGGTTATTTATATATATAGTTTTGTAAAGTACTGTCTCAGCAGATCATGAGTGCCTGTGTGAGGATCGTGAGCACTCATGTGAAATGGAGAAGAATGAGTGGCTGGATTGAGTGGGATTGGGAGAACTATGGAAAAGTCAGATAAGAAATGCTGGCAGAATGTTTTGGTCATAGCAGCTTCCCTGTTAAAAAAAATAACAGTTGTTTATGTGGCTGTTGTTTTTGAAGCAGTTTAGAAAAAGCAATGTGGCTGCAGGTCATGAGCCCTTATATGAAATACATAGCAGTGACTGGGGTGAGTGAGCTGGACAGGGAGGAATTGTTAGTTGGGTGTACCTGGAGTCAGACTGTCTCCGGTACACAGGTTTGCATTTTCTAAAAAAAGAAACTTTTTATGGGGTGTTTGAGAGAGGCTAAACTGTTTTTATTTTTTTTATTTTTATTTTTATTTTATTTAAACAGTAGTTTGGAAAACCTTTGAGCCATAGGCTCATTTACAAAGGTACCTTGTCACAGTAAGACAAACCAAAATACACAGTATAGCAGTACAACACATAGGTATAACAGTAAATTAAGACATAGGTACAAACAAGCTGGTACAGGTAGGATGGATGCAAACAATACCAGAGTTATGTTGTCCTTAGCAGCTTAGTAATAAGCTTTGTCATAAGTATTGAGTACGGCTTTGACTAGCGGCAGTTACAGCATCGGGTGTTAATAAGGTGGTTACGTAAGGAAGTTTTGAAGCACGATATAGTTGGAGCTTCGGAGATGGAGGGGGGCAGTGTGTTGAACCAGGAGCGGGCCCTAAAGCTGAAGGCTCTTTGGCTGTGAGAGGTCCTAGCTCTAGGGATAACAAGAGAGGTTTTCCCAGAGGTCCGAGGTTGAACTAGTGGGACAGAGCGGCGTATGGTGGTGGTCAATCCTGGTGGGGAAAGCCCAAGAGGGTCTTTTGTAAGGGTACAGGTAAGATATTTGAGTCGCTCGTCGAGATCAACTACCAGTGCTTTAGCATACAGTAGACAGGTGGTGTCATCCTAGGTGCTCCAGTACTAACCTGCAGGCCTTATTCAGAGAAAAGCACTTTATGGAGTGCGGTCTGATCAGCAGCACCATACACCAGCAGTCCATAGTCCACTAGGGACAGGATAGAGGAGGTGACTGCGAGTCGAAGAGCCTCTGGGGGGAGGCAGTGTTTATACCGATGTAAGATGCCCAATTGGATATTAGTGGCAGTGGCTAGGGCAGCGATGTGTCCATGGAAGGAGAGGGAGGGGTCAAAATGGATCCCTAGGTATTTATAGGAGCAAACTTGTTCGAGTGGGAATGAGGACCCATAGTGAATGAGGAGTTTGAAGTTGCAGGACTTGTTTTGTGCAGAGTCTATGTAAATTGGAAGAGAGTGTTGAGACCAAGTGGAGCTGGAGCAGGCTGGCGATTGGCTGCAGCATGTGAGCTTTGTGAAATGGGGAAAATGTTTGATAACATTTTAAATGATGTTGTAGTTTTCTTTATTGTTCAATCTGCTGTGGATAAGAAAGGAGAATGCTGTTGGAAGGAGTAGTCGGTTGTGAATAAAGTACAATTAATTTTAAAGTAAATAGTGCAGGCCCGGCAGCCGTGTGTGTGTGTGTGTGGCTATTTTTTGACAAGTTAACTATAAGTATAAATTTGTGATGATAAGTTTACTATATGTATAAATCTAAGATTTTAGATTTATACATAGAGTAGCTCAAATAAACAGATTAATACCATGACTTTTGTGCCCACCCCTATTGCATATATACATTTATGCAATAGATGTGTACATAAATGGAGTGGGATAAATCTGTTTATCTGAGTAACTGTGTAGATACATGTAGACTCCTATATTAATGTACATAGTTAATACATCACCATCCATTTATGTACATACTTACTACATTATAGCTTCCCCTGCATGCTGGTACAGTTCACCCATGCCACAGTGACATGGAAGTGAGTAATGTAAAATACAGCACAGGCAATGCATCAACAGCACCTACGGCGTCCTGACAATCTACTGCCCGGGAGACATATTGCTACATGACAGGAAGAACCACAATGCGATATTGTGGGGGGGGAGTTATGCACCCTGCACCCCTTCACTCCCCTTACAGTAAATATAACAAATGCCAGGTCTTTGCACAATGGAGAAAAGGCAGCACTCAGATGCACCCCAGTAACATGGCACTGTGAAGCCACAGGAGGTGAAAACATAGCCCGACAGGACATGAAGGTAATCAACAAAGTCTGTGGCAGCATCCCGGTGAGATAATCACCACACCAATAGTGAGTAAGCACATTAATGGACTACCTGCTGGTATTACTTCCAACAACATTCAGTTTTTAGTTTTATGATTGCTTGACTTCCTTAGATCTTACATTTGTTCTGATGCATCATCAGTCCTTTCTGTAGCATCCCTGTTTCTGTGCTGCCAATCTGCTGGAGTTACAAAACAGCATCTTTGTTCTAATTTTTTTTTTTTAATGAAGTGCAGCAGCCCACTAATGCCTTACTAGATACTAGACCACTATCCTGATCTCAACCCACTCTTCCACTTACACCTCTTCCACACCATCCACATATCTCTGTTAATACTTTATTAGGGGGGAAAGCTTTTTTTTTTTTTTTACTTGAACTTCAACTTTTTTCTTACTCAGGATGTACACTCACATCCCATCCCCCCAACCCTGCCCATCTGTCCACCCATGGATGCTACATTTTTGATCTACCATTCCTGTTCCTTATGATCCTCTTCCTCTCTTTCTCTCTCTCTCTCTCTCGATTGATCATGCAAAATATTCCTAAACAGCCAGTACCTTTTAAAATTCAGCAAAAATTTTCTCCTGCTGTGTTGCTTTTTAGTTATTTTCTTTATCTCATTCCAGTCATTCACAGTGAATGCTCCAAATACTACTGCACTCTTCAACTTTCTCTTCTCCTTCCCTGACACTGAAGCAACAATTAAAATACAAATGAGCACATTTAAAATAAAAAACTCAAACTTCAACTCACTGATACCAGTTCTGTCAGTTTCCTGACATAGTCTCATTCTACTGAAGCAGTTGCACTCACTAAGCGGGTCCGCCATTTTCTTTCAACATTTTTCAAAACCAACTTGCTCCACCAATCAGCTGGAACACCGTGACATCAACGTAGCACCCAAATGCTGCATCCTTAGTAATAGCCACAGCATCCACATACGCAAATAGCTATTTCACAAAAAAACTCTAAACTTTACAAAAATAAAAAAAAAAATAAAAAAAAACTATGAACACTAAAACTAAAAAAAAAAAGATAATCACACAAGGTCTTCTCCTGTTGCATCAATGAAATATGCAGGGGGACTTTGTCTGATACATGATTTATGTACACTCATGCTTTTATCTTTGGACACTTCATTCATGGCTTATGCCACTTGCAGGTTACCTAAGGTCAAACAGCACTTGTTTACATAATCAAGTATCACATGCCCCCCCCACATATCTCTTATTTACATACTGGGCCGGATATTCAAAAGGGTTGCGCCATGCGCAATAGGGTTGCACATGCGCAAGTCTGAATTTGCACCATTCTGCGGTATTCAGCAGGAGGCAGTTGCGCCACTGAAAACAGGCTGAGCAACAGTGCAATGCAAATGAAGGCATGTGCAACTGAAGGGGGTGGATCCATGCATAAAGAGCGCAATGCGATATTCAAAGGCTTGCGCAATGCGCAATAGCGGAACAGCCGGAAGGTGCGCCACAGTGGAAATGAGCCAAAATAAAAAGGCTCAAGTAAGAGGCACAAGAACGCTACAGGGATGCCAAGCAAGACAGACAGAGAGAGAGAGACAGACAGCGACAGTCCAGAACAGGGCAGGCAAGGGAAGTTGTGTGGGCCATAGGCTGCAAAGGCCAGCGGGGGTACCCAGTGCAGTGGAGGTAGCGGTCAGGACAGCGGGGGTAACACAGCAACATCAGTCAGGGGGGTCACAAGCCAGGGAGATGGACAGTGCCAGCTTCCACATGGAAGCTGTAATGAGGGGGGTGAGAATGCATGCTGCAGGGAGACGTGGCCGTGGAAGGGCCCGTCAGCGGTACACCCTCAACAGGCAGTACCGTGCCTGCATCAGCTTTGAGCTGTACACAGATGTAGAGGTCGTGGGCCTGTACCACCTGAACAGGGCAATACTGAGGTGGCTCTGTGAGCTGTGCAGTGATGTGATGCAGGCACCCACATGACGGAGTCACGCTCTGTCAGTGGAGACCAAGGTGACAGCCTGCATGTGCCTGCTCACCACGGGCACCTTCCAGAGGCCGACAGGGGACACCACAGGCATCACACAGTTGGCCACATCACGCATCCTCACCCAATTCCTCAGTGCACTGCTGCCACATGCTGCGGAGCACATCCATTTCCCCAGCACCTCGGCAGAGCGTACAGCAAACATGCAGGAGTTCCACAGGGTAGCATGTATGCCTGGCGTGCTAGGGGCCATAGACTGCACCCATGTGGCCATTCACACGCCACTTGGCCCTGATGGGGCCACATATAAGAACAGGAAGGGCTAATTCCAGTGTCAACTGCCAGGTGGTGTGTGATGCCACTGGGCGCATAATCAATGTCTGTGCCACACACCCTGGCGGAGCACATGATGCCTTCATATGGTATCAGTCCGCACTGTGCCATCGATTTGAGAGTGGGGACATCCCCACAGGCCATCTAGTGGGTGAGTACGCATGTAGGAATTGCAAATGTGGGGCAAGGGTGGGAATGCCACAGGTGCTATGGTAGTGGCACACAGGGATATTGGCAATATGGACCTGAACATGATACTTAACTCCACCATCTCCACACAGGTGACAGCAGATACCCACTCTGTCCCTGGCTGCTCACACCATACCGGCGCCCCATGACCCCATCGCAGCAACGCTATAATGAGGCACATGCCGCCACACGCAACATCATCGAGCGGGTGTTTGGGATGCTCAAGGCACGCTTCCGATGCCTAGACACCTCCGGCGGTGCCCTACAGTACAGCCTCTCAAAGGCCTGTGGGATATTCCTGGCCTGTTGTATCCTGCACAACATGGCCAAAGACTGTGGGATAGCCATTCAGGTCAAGGAGGGGGACAGCGATGGGGACGCCAGTGGCGCCAGTGATGATGGTGATGAGCAGCCCCCCCTTGGACGGCGGGACCCCCGACTGATCTGGCAGGCCTAGCTGCACCAGGACACCATCACGGAGGAGCATTATGCACAACACAGGTAAGTCAAGGGGCCATGTGCAACCAGCACTGTCCAGGTGCAACCCACAGGCACACAGAGTAACACACCAGGGGTGCATGACGGCAAGGGGAGTGGAAGGGTCCAGACACACAAACATACCATCAGGAAGGGGTGAACAGTCATATGAACACACACCAGGCACAAAGCGTACATGGGCAGGTGCACAGCAGAGCAGGAACAGACATGGCAAACACACAGATCCACAGACCACACCCACCACCTGTACTGTCCAAGTACGTGTGTCAGATGCTGGGCACCCTTGCACCTTGGTGTACAGTACAATGCAGGCATCATCATGCACACGCACCTGTGGACAGCAGTCAGGATGGTGTGCAGGTGGTCCGTGTCTCAGCGTGATGGGCAGGGCACCCACTAGTGCACTGCCCACCATGACGCACATTGCACACAGGGCAGCACCAGACAGGGCCCGCACTGGGAGACAGGTCAGTCATGTTGCACTGTGCCACGGCTACCGCGGATGTGTGGCCGGCCCCACCGTGACCCAACAGCACTGGCAGGCTGAGCAGAGGCCACATGGGGTGACACCGATGGACCACCAGAGGTCCCACTGCGCGATCGCGACCTTGTCTGCACAGGGGTCTGTAGCATGCCAAACATACCTGCACCAGGGGTGCTCTGGATGCCCACAGCAGAACCCGGTGTCGACAGGCTGGGTGTCGCATGACACTGGGAATGGGGAGTGGAGAGCGTACTGTTTGGGGTGCACTGTACAGGGGCACCTGTTTGTGTGCCCAATGCAGCCACGACAGCGACCAATGCCTGGGTCTGCCTGTCAATGGCGGCGGTCACATCCATCCGCATATGGACCATCTCTGCAAGGATCAGAGCACAGTACCTGCTGTGCCGCTCCACAGCCACGCACAGTGCCTCCACGGATGTTGCAACCCACCTTTGCTGCTGTACTGATTCCCGCAGCAAGAGGGTGTGCTCTTCAAATGGGTACTCTGCCACAACGGCATCCTGTCCCCCAGGGTATGGAAGGTCCTGATGCTCAACACCCCTTGAGGGTGGGCGCTGTTCACCAGGACCAGGAATGGGCATATCAAAAGGCGGTGTGCATGTGCCACCGATGGACACTGTGCCCCCAGACCTGGTGGGTGACTGCTGCTGCTGCCCCTCCAACGCTGTGCCCCAGGGACCACTCATTTCCACTGCTGTGGCGCAGCAGTGCCAGACACCTGCACAGCCACGGTGCTGCCCCACGGGTGCTGACAGACACAACCTGGGACTGTGCGACATGCTGGCACCTACGTTGGAACCAACTAGGCCCAGGGGCACGTGCTGGCCTGCTGTGTGTCCATCATGGGACACACGTGTCACTGCCCATTGCAGTCCTTGCATCATCAATGGTGCAGGTACGTGCTACAGCCACAGTCACAGCGTGCTGGCATGCTTGCAAGCCAGACTGCTAAGACACAGGCTGTGCACCCCCCACACCTGACTCACCGACAACAGAGGTGGCAGTCAGGCGTGCATGCTGGTGCAGTGCATGCTGGTTGGCGACAGAGGTGGATGGACCCTCATCCAACTCTGGCAGGTCTTCCTCAATGCCTGGTCCCACCACCACCATCCCCTGAAGATGAACAGGATCTGTAACAGAAAGTGAGGACATGTGAGTGCATGTGAACAACCCCCCCCCAACACCACCACCATGTCATACCGTGCAGTGATGGGCTTCCACCTGTCTGGAATCCACCTCCTGGTACTCCCTCAATAGCACTCCGCTGCATTGATGCAGCCAGTCGGTCCTCAGCCCGGAGTCAGCTCTGCCACCGCTGGCTGGCCCCCACCTGTGCCAGCACGTGCCGCCCTGAGGACTGCCACATTCTCCTTCACCCTCCTGCGGTCTGTCCCCATCTTCTTTTTGCATTACTGTACGGAGCGCTGGTGGCTTCCGTGCAGGTTCACTGCCCAAGCTACCCCCTCCCATGCAGCCGCATGGGCCTGAGGGGTGCCCCGCCATCCACTCAGTAGTGGCTTCTCTTCCAGGTAGGCCTGGAAGGGGGCCTCTGTCTCCGCCGTGGTGAAGTTGGGCCTCCTCCTTCGCCCACCATCCTCACCCTCACCTTGGCTGAATTCGGTCATGTCGGTCTGTATGGGTGGAAGTGGACACCTGTCACTGTGCAGTCTACAGCGTTATTCCATGACCATTGGCCAGAACATCATACGCATGCAACTCACCTCTCACCTGCAGTAACCGAATCTGGCCAGTGCAGCCCAATGTCGCGTATTCATAGCACAATGCATGCAAATTAGGAGTGGCGCAACTTTAATGACATGCTAATCACGCCACTGCACCTTTGAATGGCTGATCAGATGATTTGCATGTGTCGGCTGAATATCGCGCTGTTGTGCTTTGTGCAATACGGTTGAGCCGGCTGAGCCAATGGTGCATTTCTGTGACTGTGTGGTACACTGCATTGCACATGCCCAGGTAGCTTACACAGGCGTCTGCCGTGCTGATGACGTGCTGTGCGCGATCAGCTATTCAGGCCACGGCCACCATTGTGCCAATGGCACTACAGTGCTAGTCACCCTATGGCGCTGTGGCAGTACTGTGCAATAGTCCACTGTGGCACTGGCACACAGGTGTCCGATCGCCCAGGACATGTGGACGTCGATGGCTCTGTGCGTGGCCTTGCGCCATTGACCCATGACCTTGTGCCCGACCTTTGCCCCCTGGCGCTGTATGTCTGGCATGTGTACGGCTCTATCGTGCTGTTTGGTGACAGCACGATTTGGACAGACAGCGCTGTCCAAACAGCACGATAGGCAGTGATGGAGTTGTATTGTGCAACATTTCCACGTGGGGTTGCCGCGCTGTGGAGCGCCATATTGCCACTGTACATTTTGAAAATGGCACGCAGGAGAGCACCACAATGGGGGGCTTTGGAATTAGCTAACCTGGTGGCTGTGGTGGAGCCTCACTATGGCTCACTATTTGAGGGAGTGCACCTGCAGATGCCACGCACCCATGTGTGGCAGCAGGTCGCTGCTGCCCTGGAGCAGGCCATTGGGTGGAGGAGGAGCCCAGAGCAGTGCAGGCACCGCTATGGCGACCTGCAGAGGAGGGAGCATGCTCTGCTTGTGCGCCTCAGGTCGCATGCCAGGAGGGGCATTGTACTCAGGCCAGGTGGGTATGCTGTGTATGCACCGGTATTGTCTGCATGGGTGACTGTGTAATGTAATCTGCGCATGGGGGTGGGTTGGGCTGTGGTTTGCTGTGAGGGTGTTTGCAGGTGTGTGCTGTTTGGGTCTGGTTGTGTGGGCAGGCACACTCAATGGGGCAAGGGGGCTATCTGCTTTGGGATCTCACTGATGTGTTTCTCTTCCTTTGTCTCCCACAGGCGTGGAGGAGCAGAGGCGGGCACAGGCTGAGGCCTGGGATGGCGGTGCCAGGGTGGCTGACGGAGGAGATGTGCAACAGCCAGAGCCACAGCAGCAGCAACAGCAGCACCCGCAGCTGCAGCAGCACCTGCTGCAGCGGCTTGATGAGGGTGAGTGTCATTACATCATGGATGCTATTGCATGCTGGGGGGGCATGGACACCTTCCATGGACAACACTACCATGCATGCAACATGTGACAGTCATCACTGTCCAGTGGCACTGCATATGTGTGCGTGTGTGTGCATCACTGGTGGTCCATGCATGCACTGGTCACATGGCTGTGGCACTAGCATCCCACCATGTAGCCATGTCACTGGGCAGCCTTGGTTGTGCTGTGCTGGACATGGGCAGTGTGTGTGTGTGCAGTGGTACACATGGCCACTGCTGGCTGGTTGGGCTTGTCTTGTGCATGGTCACTGTGGGTGGGTGCAGTCCATCACAGGAGCGGGGCACTTGGCTGTATGCCATGCATGATGGGTGGGATTCAGGGATGTGGACAGTCACAGCCATTGACTCTGTTCCCTTGTCCTAGGTAGCCGGATCCTGCGCTTGTTGGAGCAGGGCATGCAGAGGCTAACACAGGTGGCGATGGACACCCGTGCATTACTCCTCAACCTACAGCAGCATGGCATGTGGCGCCGGAGGAGGCCACAGGCACAGTGCCAGGTGGGATGAGGGCAGGCTGCCAGGATGTAGCCAGTCATCAGCGGACCCCACCTTCCCTCTCCCAGTTGTTCACCCTGGCCCCTAACCCACCCCTACCTCATACCCATACCCCCAACCCTGCCTTGTACATATGTTTGTGTTTGTTGTTCTCGTTATGCTTCTTAATTACATTTATATTTTGATATGAATGCTGTGTGGTCTCTGATTTGCAGCTGGCTATCGGTGCTCAGTTGCAGTGGTGCATGGCGTCCAGGTGTGGTATGGTCATGAGTATGTGTGTGCGGGTGTGTGGGCGGTGTCTCTGGTGTGGGTGAGGCTTCCAGTCAGTATTGTTGTCTGCTGCCACCCACTGCTGGGTGGTCATGGTGGGTTTGGCTTGTGTGGTTCTGTGGTTCACGAGGTTGCAGTGTTCGGGGGGCCTGGGCATTCCTGCAGTGCTGGTCATTGCGCATGGGTGATGTCTTGGGGTCACAGTGCTGGGCGTGCTGTGCACGGGGGGGCCGCTGGGCACTGGGGTACTCCGCCCCCTTTGTGTGCCAGTCTCGGGTTGACGGTAGGTGTGCTGCAGTAGCACACCGGGATGTGCTTTGTTTGCTTGTCCCCATGGCCCAGTGGCTGCTCCACCCCTCCCCCAGTTATGCTGTGCTTGGGGTGTGGGGTACATTGTTGGTTCAGCAGTGTGTCCCTTTGCCCATCTGTACCATGGGTGGTGTGCCCCTGCCTACCTCCCTGGTTGTGCAGTTCCATTGCTATGCTGCTGGGGGTGTCTTTGCTTGCCCTATAGCGCCTCTGGACTGCTCAGCTGGGCTGGCATTGTTGTGCTATGGCGCATCATTTCTGCTCAGCTTCCCCTTCCTGGTTACGCTATGGCGCATCATATCTGCTCAGCTTCCCCTTCCTGGTTGGGCTATGGCGCAGTTTGTGCGATATTCAGACGTTGGCTGCTTGCACAATTGGCCTTGCTCCATGTTTGAATATCGCGACGATTGCGCATGTGCTCAAGTGACTTGCGCTTGCTCCTGCTGTTGCGCACTTCTTGGGCGCAGTTTGAATATCCAGCCCACTGTGTGTGTGTGTGTGTGTGTGTATATATATATATATATATATATATATATATATATATATATACACACACACAGACAGAGAACATGAACAGCGATGGCAGAAAAGACCAGAGGTCTGCCCAAGTTCACTATAATCCCTGGAATCTTCCCTGGAACCTATTGCTCCTCCAGGGTAATAATCCTCCCTATCCTCTCCTTATTCTCCTTCCTGGTCATGTCACCCCAGGCAACCACTATTCCCTCCATTCTGTTCCAGCTGTGCTTGAATTCCCTTATTGTTTTCATTCTCACCACCCTCACTGACAGACTGTTCCAGGTTCTACCACCCTTTCTGTAAAGAAGTACTTCCTCATGTCTCTCTTTAGCTTCCCTCTTGTTAGTTTCCACTCATGTTCACATGACTGTGAGTTGGTATGCAGGCTAAATAATTCCATGCAGTGGACTTTGTTAATTCCTTTACTGAATTTGAAGGTCACTATCATATCTCCCCTCTCCCTTGTGGTTTCCAGTGAGTACATATTTAGTGCCTTGAGGCACTCCTCATAGCATCTGATCTGCTGGCCCTGAGATATTTTTGTTACCCTGCACTGCACTGTCTCCAACCCATCATCATCCTTTCTGAGGTAAGGACTCCACAACTGGGTGCAGTACTCCAGGTGAGGCCTCACAAGGGACATGTAGAGGGGAAGTACTTCCTCCTTTCTTCTGATAGCAGTACCCATCCCAATACATCCTGTTAGCCTTGCTATAGGCCATGTTGCTCTGGCTCATTTTGTTTAACTGAGTTACTGATCATAACTCCCAGATCCCATTCCTTAGCAGTAATGTTAAGTCTCTCCCCACCCTTCCAGTACTCCATCTTGGTGTTCTTTTTCCCTAGGTGCCCTATCTTTCACTTTTTGGCATTACATTTTAACTGCCAGACCTTTGACCAACCTCTGCATTTCTCTTATTCCCTCTTCACTATCCACCCTCCCACATAGTTTTGTGTCATCTGTGATGACACACAACGTGCCCCAGATTCCTTCTCCAGTGTCAATAATGAACATGTTGAAGAGGAATGGACCCAGGACAGATCCCTGTGGAACCCTGCTGATAACCACCAACTCCTCTGATTTAACCCCATTGACCACCACCTCTGCTGTCTCCCTTCTAGCTAATTACCCACCCAGTTCACTATGGGTTTAGCTGCACCCTGGTCTTCCATCTTCTTGAGCAATCTTTTGTGAAGTGCTCAATCAAAAGCCTTTGCTGAAGTCAAAGTACAGCAGACTAACAGTGTGGTCCTTTTTTAATTCCTTTGTCATTCAGGCAAAGAAAACTATCAGGTTAATCTCACACGACCTTTCTGCCACAATACCATGCTGTTTACTAATGTGGAGACCATTTCTCTCCAGGTAGTCTATGAGGCCTCTTTGATTAAATATTTCCAGCATCTTCCCCATGATAGAGGTCAAATAGACAGGCCTGTAGTTCCCTTGTTGCTCCTTATCACCCCCCTTATGAAACAGTACGACTGCCACCTTCCAGTCCCTTGGAACTTCACCAGAACTAAGTGAGCTAATGAACAGAACAGTCAGTGGTTCAGCCAGCTCAGCTGCTAATTCCCCAAGTATCCTTGAAAGCAACGTATCTGGTCCTGGAGCCTTAGCACTCTTAAGGGCTTCCAGTCCTTTCAGGACCCTTTCACTAATAAGTAAACATAAGGTATATGCCACAGATGCCTCAGAAATGTGTTTGATAATCTTTTTGAGTGTTGGTTGATCATATGACATCATGAGTGGCAAAGCCACAAGTGATATCATAGGGTCAACCAGCAATTAAAAACAAATATTGGACATATTTCTGAGGCAAATTCAATTTATTCAGCCCTTTTTTTGAATTTCTAGAGTGAGTAATTGATTTTGTGCGCTTTAAATTTTGTTTGCAGTTATTTTATTTTTTTTGCTGTTTATTTAGTGAGTTGAGATGCTGTATAAGTAGTGAGTGTGTTTGCCGAAGGATAACATAAGGGGTTTCCTACTGGTTGGAGCAAGATGGGAACCTTGTTCTTATTGGTGCATTTTGCATCTTTTGTTTCTGATTGGTCCATTTTTGTAGTGGAAGGGTTTAAGTTGGGCGCATGCAGTTCTGCTGTAGTTGTCAGCTGGAGGACTGCATTGAAAGAGTTCCTATGCAGAAGGGAGTTCAATTACAGTGGCATTATCATTTTAGTGGCCTGCTCTGAGGGAGGAGGACCATGACTTTATGGTTGAGGAATACCATGCAGGCAGCATTGGAGGTCACCTGGAGGACTGGAAACCTGGTGGCATCATCCAAGAGGCATATGTGTATAATGAAGAACTAGGACTTTGTTGTCGTGGAGCATGCTAGTGAGGGGTTCCATCTTCAGTGTTAGGTATGAGATACTTTGGGGTGTCTTTGAAGGATCTCGTAGATGGTGACTTTGTGGATTGGAGGTGGATTCTCTGGAATTCATTTTAGATTCTTTGGTGAGGCTCACCGCAATTGTGGGGAAACTGATGGAATCTATCTTCAAAGAAAGGCTGGTGCAGTTTCTTGTGGATAATGATCTACAAGATGACAGACAACATGGGTTCATTGCTGGCAGATCCTGTCAGAAAAACTTGGCTGATTTTATTTGTCTGGGTCAAAAGGATGCTGGACGAGTGCCATGCGGTAGATGCAGTCTACCTGGATTTCAGCAAGGCCTTCAATTCAGTGCCACATAGAAGGTTGTCCTGCAAGTTAAGGAGTCTTGGTATAGGGTGGAAGCTAGCCTGATGGGTAGAAAACTGGCTGAGGGACAAGCAGCAGAGGGTAGTTTTGGGGGAGAAGCATCAGAGCCCAGGGCAGTGACTAGTGGTGTCCCACAGGGATCAGTACTGGGACCAGTCCTGTTTAATTTTTTTATTGCAGACATAGCAATTGGGATCAAGAAAAAGACCAGCATCTTCACCGATGACATCAGGATCTGTGCTGAGGTGGATGGGAGGAGGGTGGCAAATTACTGCAGGAGGACTTGGCAAGACTCAAGGAGTGGTTGCACACCTGGAAGCTTGGGTTCAATGCCAAGAAGTGCAAGGTGATGCATTTCATAGCCAAAATCCCAGAATACAGCTACTGGATGGATGGTATCAAACTGTCCACATCCAATGAGGAGAAGGATCAGGGGGTGCTGGTGACTGGGGAATTAAACCACTCGACCAGTCTAGGAAGGCAGCTGCTAAGGTTAACAGGGTGCTAGGGTGCATAGCAGGGGGGATTACATTCAGATGTAGCAAAGTCATATTCCCCTGTACAGGTCCCTGGTGAGGCCGCACTTGGAGTACTGCTTGCAATTCTGGCACCCGTACTTGAAAAGGGATGTAAAACTACTGGAGGCAGTGCAGTGAAAAGCAGCAAAGATGATCCAGATGTTGGGGGATAGAACTTAAGAGGAAAGACTAAAAGAGCTCAACATTTATACCCTAGAGGATAGAAGAGAGAGAGGGGACATGATTGAGACCTTCAAGTACCTGAAGGGGATGAAGAAAGTAGGCTTTGGGGGGTTCCCTCTCCAGAATGGAAGAGATACCAGATTGCACTCCCTGAAGTTAAAGGGGGGTAGATTCAGGAGGGAATGGAGGAGGCACTACTTCACTGAAAGAGTGGTAACAGGGTGGAATGCACTGCCTGAGCAGCTTGTATCAGTACAGACGGTGGGGCGCTTCAAGAGGGGATGGGACAAGTTCAAGAGGAAAGTACATACCAGGGGGCTGTTGGGGAAGGGAAGAGTTAAAGGGAGGGGGCAACTGCAGTCTAATGGGCTGAAGTGCTGCACACTCGAGCAGACTAGATAGGCCATATGGCCTGTATCTGCTGGCAATTTTGTATGTTTGTATGTGATAGAGCATTTTGTATTCATTTTCATAGTCTTCTGCACCGGATGGTTGGAGCTTCGTAGATTCCCATCGTACCATGGATTATTTTTTCATGGCATTTTTAGGGCTGCAGTGGGTGGAGCCCTTTAGACCTCTAGCTGTCAAAAAAGGACATGCATTTCTTCCAACTAAACAACTTGTTAGAGTTACACCACAGTTTCCTCTGTGGGAGGTGAATAGCCCCGCTGTCTGCCTTTACCGTAGCAGTCTCACAGCCCTATTTTTTGTGTATGTGGGACAGACAAGAGCCTATGTTTTGTATATGTTTTGCCCGAGCTGGAACAGCTGTAGGTGTTATTGTGCAGCAAAGATAGCCTCACATATTGATTAACCCGACAGTAAGTAACCCACAATTTTTGTTTGAGATGCAAAATCTACAGAGTGCATAAATCTCCTTGCAGCACATCTCTAGCAGTTATGTGAAAGTGCCAAGTTTGTGACAGTTCACCCAACAGTCACAGAATGTAGAGATATGGTACTGTAGCGTTCAGTTGCTTTGTTTTTTAAGTCAGTACGGCAAAGCCTTTTATTAGCTATTTTGTCTTAGAAGCCTGCTGCTGGAGATTACAATAGAAAGTACAGTATGTGATACTGGTGATCTGAATGCTGAGCATAAGGAATTGTTTCTTCATCCATTATCAAGTTTCTATAAGAATGAAGTGGTACTTAAAAGTATGCCTATTTATTTTCAAGAACATATTCGAACAGATTTACTTCCAAGGGAAGTCCCAGTAATCTCTTACCACTGATCTTTGAACTGACTGTTCAGCTCCCCTTGGATATTAACCAAACATTATAGAACACTATGAAGAAACCTTTTACTGCGTTACCCCTCTGAAGCAACTTTTTAATTTAAATGCCTTGTTCTTCTATGAAAACAAAGTTTCTGAGGCTTGCTTTTAATGTTTGTGGTCTGCTCCTGTTCAGGATGTTCAATGTTTCTAACGTGTTTAGGCATAAGACTGTGTCTGTGCCTGTTTGCTTGGGGTTAAGCCTCTGTTTTAGCTATTCTTCCTGTAGGCACTGAGAGGAATACCATTTGAAAATATTTCAGACACTTTGTAAAAGAACACAATCCTTGGTCCATTGCACTGGGGATGCCCAATTCCCCAGTGCAGGTATCCTTTTTTTTTTACTTATTTTTTCCTCCCTCCTTTCTGACCCTCCCTCTCAGCATCCACCACCCTACCCCCCAAGAAATGTAACAATGACACTGGGGTACCCAATGCCTGAGTGCAAGAATCCTCATTCATTTTTTCATCCTGTAAAAAGAAAACATCCATCAATGTTTTTTGGCAGCTACAGACCCCCACCTGACCTTCTACTCAGCACCCACCACCTCATACCTCCCAAACCCTTACTTACCCATCAGTGGTCCATTGCTGTAATCCATTCTGGAGTACAGACACGTCTTCACTCTTCAAAGCTGGACTGCAAACTGAAGAAACAGGTATGCAGTTCAATGTATTTCAATGGAGTTTTGAATTTAGTGGCATAATTTGGGGCATTTTTTCATATGTTTCACCCAAATTTTCAACATGTTTTTTTTGGGACCCCGCCTCATGAACATTTGCACTGGCATTAGGCAAATCTGCAGGGACCCTGGTTTTCCATTTTAACCGGTAACAATCACGGAATCCTGCTTGGTTTGCGGATTTTGAATTCTTGTACCGGTGCCTCACGGAAATTGCATGTCACTGCACAGAATCTCTAAGATTTCAGCATTTCTTGGAATTTTTTTTATTTTCTCTTTCTATGTCCCCATCTCACAGCATCAGTCTCCACTTTTCAGGCTGGGTATCCCTTAGCTTCACCCCCAGGTAATGCTCAGGAGCTCCTGTGGTCCTGCCCCTATCCTGCCTGGGTTGTACCCCCACCAGGTGGAAAGGGAGGGGACTCCAGGACCCATCCACACCCCTGGTGTGTGTCGGGCAGCTCAGTGGGTCCCTCATGGAGCCTGGTTATGAAGTCTGGGGCACCTGGGTCCCTTCTGCCAGTGGCCGATGTGCGGTGATTGTTCCTGGTTTTCTGGTCTCTGTCCCTGAGGACACTGGCATTAGAGGAGATCCAAGGAAATAGGTCACATAGAGACATGCCACTGCTCCAGATCCTGACTAGGGTCCTCCCCTCCTGATCACTCTGCTGCACCATTGCATCACCACCCATGGTCACACAGGTGGTGGTAAAGCAGGAGGACCTGCAGCCCACCTTCCCTGGAGAAGGAGAGCAGTCCCCCAGGTGCTCGATCCTACTCCCCTGGCCAGACCTCCAGCAACCCGAGTTCGCTTCTGACCCTGGGTCGCTGGCACTGCAAGCAATAGTGCTACCGCAGCAACAGCAGGCCGACCCAGATTTCAGCATCTTAAAATGAATGTTACTGTGCTTTGCATTCTTTCTGCTTTGCTGCATATAGAGTCAGTAAGGAAATTACCTGCACTGCTTTGTTGTAATCAGCCATTCAGTTTAACCACCCATGCCTAGTGGTTAGAGTAACAAGCAGTGAGTGAACTGCGTACATCCAGCAGACTTGGGTTTGATTCCCACAACCTCCACTTGCATACTGTGTGACTCCAAGCAAGTCACTTAACCTCCCCAGTTCTAGGTCACTCCTGAAAACAGTCCTGCCTAGTGGGCCTTACCTGCTTTACAAAGAATATAAAAAAATATATATATATATATATATATATATATATGCTTACTACATCATAGAATAGTAGTCAGGGTACCATGTAATTTACCTGAGTTTTACTTGGGCTGAAATGATTTTCTATAGGTAAAGATAAATGTTCAGATACATTTTACGTGTCTTATAAGCTTGTTTTTAGAGTTTAGTCAGGTGTTTATTGTATTCTTTGCATAAAGCGACTAGGTTGTAGATTGCTAAATGCAGGATCACTGTTACCAACTAGCATATTCAAGTTTATAATCAGTAGGCCATCCACAATCCTCAGTTGTTTGAATGAAAACTAGTCTGAATGAAAGTATGTTCACAAACAAGAAACTGCCTTACTACTTATGAAAATACTTCAGTTAGCACCCCAGTTAGGTGAATTGGATAATTTGCAGCTTTTCTCCCACCTACTGTTTCAGTCTCTGTGACAACAAAAGGTTTTGTGATAGACTGCTTCAACAAAAAGCAAATGTTAAGTATTTAAGTGTACTTATGTTTGGCCAGTGGATTTTGAATGCACAGTCAATGACATACAGAAGGTAAGACCCCAGGGGCTATATGATGCTGGTGGGCAGAGTAGTGCTCAATTCACATCTGAACAAAGACATGAAAACAGGGAGACACTCTTTTCATGGACACCAAGGAAAAAAGCATCCACATGTCTGATACGCATAAATCCATTTGAACGTCCTCCACTAATCACTTGTGGATTTTTAGGTGAAGACACTTTATGTCAAAGAAGCAGATTCAAGTAGTTTTTACCCCCTGGCCATTCACTCCTTCAGGCCTGCTAAGGCTCCCTACCATCACTGCTGAATGTCCACCACCATCCACTGCCCTTACTACTGTGCTATCAGGTAACCCAAAGTAACCCTTCATTGAGTGTGCCCCTATCCCTGTGGGAGGCTACCAGAGGAGGAGAATTGCCCTAAAGAGCTTCCAGTGTATCCTGGGCATGGCAGGGGTCAGAACGGACACATGTCTGGGGATTCTGGCTTATGGAGGGACCAACAGCTGTCCTTCGGTTGGGTCAGTGGGTGTTTTCCCATTTTTTTGGGAGCGTGACAGGCCACATGATGTCAAGGCACAAGCCAATGTCCATCATGCTTCCTCCTGCAGTGAGGGCTGACATGTTGTCGTGCCTCTGGCCTCCACCAGGGGCCAGCAAATGCTGAGCCATGAACCCACCCTCCTCCCAGGAGAAGGTGAGTGGTCGTTGAACACTCAAGCCTTCACCCACCAGCTGGCCCTCCAACACCCAAGTCTGTTCCCTAACCCTGGTCAGCAGTGCCACAGGCAGAAATCCAATTCAGGCAGTTAAATTATAGATAGGAAAAAACAAAGGTAGTCCACCTTAGCGGGTGATGGTTCAGATTAATTCACATCTGTGTTCTAACAAGCAAAGAGACCAAGTCATTTGTAACTTGTGCATGTGGGGTGTGGGTGCTGAAGAAAGGGGATCATAGCGCTGTCACTACTGCCATCACCCCAGAGGGATGTGGACTGCATTGTTGCTACTGCCATCACACCGAAGGGGTGGGGACTGTAGTGCTTCTGCCATCACCACTGGTGTATGGGGAATGTAGTACTGCTGCTGTCTCACCTGAGGGATGGGGGCCATAGTGCTGATACTGCCATCACACCTGAGGAATGGTGAATGTAGTACTGCTGCCATCACACCTAAGGGATGGGGCCACAGTGCTGCTGCTTCTGTCACACCTGAAGGAGGGAGGTCATAGTGCTGTTGGTTCTGCCATCGTACCTGAGGGATGGGGCTGTAGTGCTGCTTCCATTACACCTTAGGGATGGGGGCCATGCTGCTGCTTCTGTCACACCTGAGGGAGGGAGGGAGGGAGGTTGTAGTGCTTTTGCTGCTGCCATCACGCCAGAGGGATGGGGGTCGTAGTGCTGTTGGTGCTGCCATCGTACCTGAAGGATGGGGCTGTAGTGCTGCTTCCATCACACCTTAGGGACAGGGGGCTGTAGTGTTGCTGCTGCCATCACATCTTGTACCTAAAAAAACTTTAAATTGGTACGAGGATGGAAGGATGTGCAATAGTGGAGGTCAAAATTGCCAAAATGCATGTTAACAGAGTTAACAATTGTTGAATAAAGTACACAAAACCAAACCCCAGTAAAAGCGGATTTTGGCTTTGCAGACACTGGTGACAATACCATTTTTTACAATGTGCAAAACGGAATATGCCCTTTCTCAATCCCGGTAAACCAGTGTCCCTGCAAATCTGTCCCAAAAGGTGATTTCACAGTTCCTGTTTGAAATCACCTTTCAGGCAGGAGTTGAACATTTTCTCTGCCCTTGTTAATGAGGTGGGGTCATAAGAAAGCTATGTTAAAAATTTGGTGTAAAGATAAAAAAACAACAAAGTTATGAGCCTACATTGAATTTTATAAATGCAGGCTCGTAACTTTGGTAATTTAATTTTTTTTACCCCAGATTTTCAACATAGCCATTTCTTTGCAACCCCTCATGAATGTAACAGCTGTCATTTTTCAACTCCTGCTCAAAATGTGTTTTTACATCCTGAAAGGTGATTTTCACAGTCCCTCCACGAAATCACCTTTAGAGCAGGAGATGAATATTTTGTCTGCCCTTTTTCATGAGGCAGGGTCATAACAAGGATATATTGAAAATTTGGTGTTAAAAATAATAAAAAAACAACAAATTTATGATTATACATTATATTGCGTGAACGCAAGCTAATAACTTTGGTAATTTTCAATATTTTTACTCCAGATTTCTTGAATGCAGCCCTATCAGCTCTGGCCAGAGTTTTTTTTCCCCCGTCTTTTGGCCAATAATTTGATGGACCATGGGATTTAGTTTTTGTTTGACTGTATTTTTTTTTTTGTAAATATTGTTTCTTTTGTGGTATTTTTGGGGTATTTTGACTACTATGTAGAATTTTGACAGGAAAACTTGTGAAATAGTTGAACACTTTATTTTCCATATGGATTACAAGAAGTCAAGATGTAACTACCTTCAAAAAGAAGACTTTTCATCATAAAAAAACCTATGCAAACAATGTTCTGTACTGAAAATAGGGATAATATTTTTTTTCTTAGCTCAAAGATGATCAATGAAAGAGTTTTTTAGTAACTGTAGAAGAAAATGTTTTTTTTTATGTTGAGCACTTGGAAAATAAATATTCTAGATGGGGTTTTTCAACATTAAAGTGCTTAAGAAATGCAACAGTAAAACACAACAGTTTTTAAACAAACAGCAACTGTATTAGGTAACAGAGTCCTAATTTCCCCCATTGGGGGGCATAGAAACAGTTCTTTGGTGAGTTTTTTCCATTTTGCAGGTCACGTCTGTTTACGATAGAGTATGCTGCTTAACTTGGAAAATGCAATTTAGTATTTTGTAGTTTGTAGTCAGGTTTTCTTTCCACTAGTTGCAGGATCTCATGGAAAAGGTTCTCATATTTTGGTGGTATCCTGTGATAATAGTGATCGAATATGGGTGACCATCAAAAAGGCGACTCATATTCAAAGTTATTATAATGGGCGACCCACAAGGATAGTAATGCACTGCTACTGCAAGGGTAGGGAAGGGTGAGTGGGAAGGGAGGATAGCAAGAGGAAGGGGAGAGACAGGGAAGAGGGTTATTACTCCGAAGTGTGCCTGCTGCAGCTGAACCAGCTGTGTGGTGTGGTGGTGAGGGAGGCTAGCTCCAGCGCAACAGGTACTGTGTTCAGGGCTGGGGATGGGGTGAACTTTTGCCTCTGGCTGTGGAAGCTGTATTCTTTTAAATTCCAGAGTGTCACCCCCATCTCAACATGCACCCTCCTGGAGTTAGGAATCTTTAAATGGGGGGTGCAGGAAGAACGGCATGGGGCGCATCTCCCCCACATAGACACTAAGGTCTGGATATTCAAACTGCGCCAGACTGTGGTGCAAGCCTGGGCACAGCTCAACTTTGTTGCGCAGGGGTGTGGCCTGGGCGATATTCAACGGCGCAGTGCTATGGTGCAGCAGCTTTGAATATCGCACTCTGGCCACCCCCACTGTGCATGGCACAGTGGTACTGTGCCAGTGCAAGTGGCCAGAGTGGAGCATGGAGATGCGCTGGCACAAATGCCATTGTGCCATGCACAGTACCTGTGATATTCAAAAGGGGACATGCAAATGGGGCCATAATTTATGCAAGGCGCACAGGAGGCCATTTAAATCTCATTACAGCCCCATTTGCATGCCATTAGCATGCAGGTGCGCCGATCCCCAATGACTTGTGCCTGGCGCCCTGCCAGGTAGCAGCTGTCAGGGACCGACACCCTCTGCAGCCCGGTCGTGGTCATTACTGTAATAATAAAAAACCCTGTCCAATATCCCTGGTGGTCCAGTGGACCTCTATGTGTCTGATCGCAGGCATCAGTATAGTCCCCCCCATCCAATATCCCTGGGGTCCAGTGGACCTCTATGTGCCCAATCATGGGTATCAGTATAGTCCCCCGTCCAATATCCCTGGTCGTCCAGTGGACCTCTATGTGCCCGATCACAGCATCAGTATAGTCACCCCCACGTCCAATATCCCTGGTGGTCCAGTGGACCTCTATGTGCCCGTTCAAGGGCATCAGTATAGTCCCCCCTGTCCAATATCTCTGGTGGTCCAGTGGACCTCTATGTGCCCAATCGCGGGCATCAGTATAGTCCCCCCCATCCAATATCCCTGGTGGTCCAGTGGACCGATAGCCACCTGATCATGGGCATCTGTAACACATAACAGACCACTACCACCCTGGTGGTCTAGTATACCCCCCTCCCCACCTCCCCACTGAGCCCCAATGCCCCGCTCCCCTGGTAAGCCGGCGGGCGGCAGCACCCCCCACTTGCCACCTCGCCGCCCGCCGACTGACAGCTCGGTAGACGCTGATTGGTTCCAGCGTGACTATTGGCGCAGTTTATACCGCATTATTTCAGTCCAGATATGTGAAATGAATCATTCACATATCTGGATTGAGTAATACGCTATCAGATGCATGCCCATTGGCTCACGCCAGAACCAATGGGCGGCAGTCCTACTGAGCTGTCAGTCAGCGGGTGGCGGGCAGCAGAGCGGTGCGGTGCTGCCTCCCGCTGGCTGACGGGGGAGCAGGGTGGTGGGGCCAGTGGGGTGGGAGGGGGTACACTAGACCACCATGGGGGTAGTGGTCTGTTATGTGTTACAGATGCCCACGATCGGGTGGCGATCGGTCCACTTGACCACCAGGGATATTGGATGGGGGACTATACTGATGCCGGTGATCAGGCAATAGAGGTCCACTGGACCACCAGGGATATTGGACAGGGGGGATTTTGCTCCAGGGATGCCAGCGATGGGGCATGGGGGGTACCGCCAGGTGAGGCAGGAATTAGCTGCCTGACATGAGGCAGCTGCCATGTTGCGCCCTGCAATGTGGCAGCTCACCTGTGGGTGGCCATCACTTGTTCCTTTTTTGGCTTAACTTTGTGCAGTCGCAGGTAGGGGTTGCACATGCATGACTCTGCACATCCCGGGCTGAATATCGGGCTGTGCAGGTTATGCATGGGCACGCCCCCCACCTGTGCTTGCATACATTACTGATGCGCTCCGGTGCATCAGGATTTGTGCGGCACACTTTTCCCTTTTGAATATCGCACCAGAGCACAACCCTTTTGAATATCTGGGCCTAAGTCTATATGCTAGATGTCTAGTCACCTGCATGCGAATATTGCAGAATTGCTTTTCAGCTATATACACAAAGCCATAATAGCAATCGTTTTTGACAGTTCTGTTTTGGAGAAAACAATTTTTTGGAGTTAACGTTTAGAGATATACTGATACTGCTCCATACAGGTTTTGAAATTTTTAATCAGATTCAAATTTTTACCTGTATATACTGTTGCTGTTTATGCTATTCCGTTAGTGCTGTATTGTGCAATCCTGGGAAGAGTGGGATTACTTGATTTCTCAGTTTGCATTCTTTTCTACCAATGGTGTTCTACATTATTGACTTACTTTGTTAGGCATATTATTATTTTATTAGTCCAGTTCACTGTCCTGTATGACACAGATTCCTCTATTTTTCCATGTTTTTTTTTTTGTGGGAATAATAAAGTGTGTGTGTGTGTGTGTGTGTGTGTGTGTGTGTGTGTGTGTGTGTGTGTGTGTGTGTGTGTGTGTGTGTGTGGAGAGGGGTAGTTACTGTTTATTTGGTTCTGAAATTATTTTCTATTATTATTATTATTTTCTGTAAAATACTTTGACTTACCAGGTAAGGCTAGGGGGGTGTTAGGGTGTATTAGTAGGGGTATCACAAGTCGTAAGAGGGCGGTAATAATCCCTCTGTACAAGACATTGGTTAGGCCCCATCTGGAGTACTGCATGCAGTATTGGAGGCCACACCTTCACAAGGACATTAACCAAATTGAGGCAGTCCAGAGAAGGGCAACCAAAATGGTGCAGGGACTGCATCAGAAGACATATGAGGACAGATTAACGGAGCTCAATATGTATACCCTTGAGCAAAGGAGGGAGAGAGGTGATATGATCGAGACATTTAAACACCTTAAGGGCATAAACAAGGTGAAAGAGTCTAATATGTTTAAATATAAGAAAAATAGCAGGACAAGAGGACACAGCATGAGATTAGAGGGAGGCCGATTAAGGGGGAATGTGAGGAAATTCTTTTTCACAGAAAGGGTGGTAGATGCATGGAATGGCCTACCACCAGAAGTGGTGGCTATGAATACAGTGCAGGGCTTCAAACAGGCATGGGATAGGCATAAGGGAGCAATACAAATGACTATGAATAGATAGGTCACTGACAGAGCAAAGGCCGATGGCACATTTATAAGGTAGAAAAAGAAATGGGCAGACTGGATGGGCCTTGCAGTCCTTATCTGCCGTCAACTTCTATGTTTCTATGTTTCTATGTTACCATGGTTGATTTGGATGGTAATGTATTTTTTGTAGAAGACAGGGGGCCCAATATTCAAAATGTTGCCGGGACACAAACCCTAGTTTGTGTACACAAAACATTCTTTGAGCAGATTTCCTATAATCCTGGTTTGCATTCGCAAAGAGGGGGTATACACCCCCGACAGTGACATTTCAACAGTGGGGTCCCCTACAGCGACTACAGTGACATGTCACTGAAGGGAACCCACCATAACTAGGCTCTGTTTGTTGGGGGTCCTGCACCCCCCCGAATTAGTTCCAGCTCAGAGTTGAGAATCCTAAGTGGGTGGGTGAAGGGAGGTTCGGGGATGAAGCCCCCCAAGAAAACACTTGTTGTTCTCCAAAACCAGCAGCTGACTGCAAAATGCAGTCAACCTGCCAGTTTCACTGTTAGGTCATTCGACAAAAAGTTTGTCGACGACCCGTCATAGATCCCAAACAGGGTTTGCACCCAGGCAAACTGTGGAGGGGCCACAATGCAAATGGAGTTGTGTGGACCTGAATATCAGCACAGTCCAATATTCAGAGTATTTGCACCATGAAAGAGTACTTTGCACAGTCCCCTTGCAGAGTGTAAATACCACTGATGGAGACAACAACTTACTCCTTTGCAACCCTACCAGCTGGCAGGGGAAGTGCAGTGGCCTCCCCATCTGATCGCCATCCCCATACTGTGAGAAAAATTCCCTGGTGCTATTGGTGCCCACCCTCCCTCCGATCCAAGGCCTGTAGTGATAGAGAAATTCTCTAGTGCTAGTGGCAACCACATTCCCTTTGATCCCAGACCCTAATGGAAGAGTAATGCCCTCATAGTATTGGTATTCACCATCCCTCCAATCCCAACTCTGTAATGATAGAGTAATACCCTGGTGCTAGCATCTCCCATCTTCCCTCCGATCCCATCCCTGATGTAACAGTACCCATCCCTGGTGGTAGTGTTTCCCCCCAGTTGCCAGCCTGGATTTACAACCAACCTCTCCCTGGCATCCAGTTGTCCGCCCCTTGGAACCAGACCACCCACCACTCACCTCACTGCTAGCCACCATGATGCGGCAGATAAACCTGGCACAGCCCTCCACTCACCTCCCTCGGTCGGGCTGGCATATACATAGGAGTTAATAACCTCCTATTTATAGGACAGGGCACATTTCCCTGTCCTATAAACAAGAGGCATGCTTTCTGCATATACATATGATGGCCTGGCTGAGGAGGTGTGTGGAGGGCTGTGCTTGGTGTCATATGCTCCCGCAGCACCATGGTGATACTGCTGAGGTGAGTGGGGGGGGGTGACCCAGTGTCATAAGAGGACTACTGAGTGCTAGGAAGGGGTTGGTCATAAATCCAGGCTGGTGATTGGGGTGGAACCCGTACCAACAGTGATGGGTACTGTAACGTCAGTAATGGGATCAGAGGGAAGGTGACCACCACTAGGGCCAGGGTATTACTCTATCATTATGGGGCTGTGACCAGAGGGAAAGTGGATGCCACTAGCACTAGGGTGTTACCCTATCTTTACAGGGCTGGTGACTGGCCAGAAGGACCTCTAGCACCAGGGATTGCTTCACATCTGGGACATGGTAATGGGGAGCTGGTGCCATGCAAACGTGCCTGGCTACCCATGCAAATGAGCCCATAATGGGCATGCAAATGTCCCCTTAGTGTCTTGCATGCACAATTGGTTCATTTGTATGAGTTCATTTGATTATGACAATTTGCACTCCAGCACTATCCATTGTGATGCTGTACTTCGGGAACCATTTCAGGGCAGTGCAAAGTGGCTTATCACTTGGATGACATGGCACTATGTTTAGTCAAACAGCACTCGTGTGCTGTTCTACTGAATATATAGCATCTTTGGGCACCCGGGCAATTGCAAGGCAGAGGGCAAATTCTGGCACTCCACTTTGCATTATTTTGAATATTGGGCCCAGGGTTAGTGAAGCAAGACTCCAGAGATTTTTTTCACCCTATTTGTCAGTATTGAGTGGGAGGTGGAAACACTGCTGTACGTGATCTCTGATGTCGATGGATTGTTACTGAGAATTGTTGACATTCTTTCTTGATGCTTATTATTTAGGTGGAAGTAGTTGTTGAGCCCTGTCACCTGCATTCTGTTCATGGGTGCTACACATGAATTGGTTAGTTTTTGGACTAAGTGCTCCCTATCTGAGTGGTTTGTTATTCTTTTTTCCATAGTGATGCCACTGTCTCCAATCATTTTTTTTTTACTATTGTCCTGATCTTATGAATACCCCATGGTTGTTCTTTATACCCGGATGATGATGGCTTGTGCCATTGTTGGTTTGTGTTTATTGAGAAGAAAATGGTCTGGCCTCTGTCAGAGTACATGAAGGTCTTTGATTTTTGTACTTTTTGAAGTTGGAGATAGGACACTTAATTGTGCAATGTTCAGTGCTGTTTGCTTTCAGTTTTATTCTATGAACCTCATTGGGACTGAGGATGGTTCTTGTTTTTGTTCTTCTTTCTTTACTATATTCTAGATATTTTTTCCCATTTGTGTCCAATTTTGATTGAATGTCGCCTCATTTAATGTCTCTTATTTCAGTGTTGCCCCTTTTCCAAAGAATATAGTGCATTTGAGCCACATGATGTTCAGCAAAGAGGTTGGATTGAAGGGGTCTAGTATTCTTTATTATACAATGGCAAGAAAAAATCCTGGACTCTGGTCAATCTTGGCCTGGAGCAGTGATGTTATCCCAGTACAGCATCACCGGTCTAGTCTCAGCATCACTGTGAACCAATGTAGATGATCTTGAGCACCTTGAGCACATTGACCATTTGCTTGATTGTTTCATTTGCTCTTAAAAAACAAAAATATTTTTCCACACAAAAACATCTTTAAAATGATTTTTTTATTCTGTATAAAAACGAGCCATTGTATAATAGAAATAATGCCCTCCAGGGTGTGTGTCGTTTGGGATAATGTCACGCTTCAGTTGTTGGACATACTCGCCCGCGGCCTCATGCCCAACCACCTGAGGCGTGACATTATCCCAGCACGACACACACCCTGTAGGGCATTATTGCTTAATCATACAGCTTATCTATCAGCAATGTTATCCTATGGGAATTGAACTTTTTAAATTTTTATGTTTTTTATATGGCCACTACATTTTATGTGTGGGGGGTGTTATGTCTTAGTGTTTTGCTACTCGTTAAGGCCTTTATTCTGATGTATAGAATGTCACATAACTGTAAATATTGACAGAGTTATGGCTTGGTAAACTTGAAATGCGCAAAAACACCAAGTCCAAATTCTTCTTTCATAGGAAGGAACTCTTTTTTCACATGGCCCTATTCCTTTTTTGTATGGCCATATGAAATAAGAAATTTGTGTCACAAAAAAAGATTTTTAATTTGTCAAAAACACCTTTCTGGGTGATTTTTAAAAAAAAAAAATAACTGCAGAATCCTCCTAAGGGGGGCCTGAATAAGCAAGATACATGTGTTGGTGTCTCTGCAGGATATGATTTTTATGGGTTTTCACATTAAAAAAATAAGATTCAAACAACTGTGACATAAAAGCATGAAGATATCATGATATCGCACTAGTGGCTTATGAGGTATCAGTGATATCTTCACTGTTCCAGACCACACGTGTTGTGTGTGTGTTTGTGTATATATATATTTATACAATGTATGTTGTCAGATAAATAACAGTATAAAACGTGATATCTCAGGTGGCAAGTGAAGATAACATTGTTATCTTCATCTTCCTATACGTCATATGTTATCTCCACGTTCTTATATGTCATATCGAAACTTATCTGGTTGATCCTGCCACTCTGAGCCCTTTCACTTTCCCTGCAATTGTAGTGTGACCGAGCGCTATCCACACTGACGATTGGTACATTGCCAAATGTTTTGTAGGAGGTGCCCCGGGTTCAGTAACTGAAAAAACGCTGTGCTTTATGCTTATTTCTATGTATTTTGTTGAAAAAAAGCTTCCGACTGCACATAGAGTGCAGCAGTGACCGAGCCGGCGGCTTTTGAACAGTAAAATGAAGCGCAAGCGTCACGCTACAATTGCAGGGAAAGTGAAAGGGCTCAGAGTGGCAGGATCAACCAGATAAGCATTTAAAAAAATCACTTTTCACCAAAATAATAGCAGGATCAACCAGATATTTTAGTAATTTAAATTGACAGGATCAACCAGATATTTAAAACCTAAGTGATCTGTTATGTGGGGAGGGCATGTATAGCTCTGTTGGGGTGGCAGGATAAACCAGATAAGACTTTTTAAAACTAACCATAAATAGCAGGATCCACCAGATATTTTTAAACAATAAATGACATCTGCTGTTTTGCCAGCTTTTCTGTAAGTGGGGTTGTATTGCTAGGGCATCACCTTAATATCACCCATTGCATTGAGAGGGGCATGTGGTGAGTTGTATTAGGGGCAAAGTATGCATTGTATAAACAGAATATGACATGGCCTGACTGAAGATATCATATTACTTTTCACGGAGGTTGTCATTATGATATCTCACTTGTGGCCGCCACCGTGAGATATCATGATATCACTGGCCTCGTGAAGATAAATATGATATCTTCAGTCAGCCTATATATATATATATATATATATATTATATATATATATATATATGTATATAATATATATATATATATATATATATATATACACACACACATATATATATATATATATATATATATATATATATATATGTATATATTATATATATATATATAATATATATATATATATATATATATATTATGGCAGCATGGTAATGTGCTACCATAGTTAGGGGAGTGAGTAGCACTTTTAAGGTTAAAGGGTGAAACTTTGCACCTCAATAACTTTGTCACTGTTTGATGGATTTGCCTGAAATTTGGTATGCTCGATTGGGCATGATAGTTCTTGGGGTATGCCAACTGTCGTACTGGTCAGATATACGGCTGTGGAGTTATTAAGCAGCAACCAAAAGCACTATTACAGTTTTTTGCTAATCTTTGCTCTAGCCTACAGGTCGCACGGTTTGCGCCACTATTCCAAAACATCAAGGAATGTGTGTGGTTGTCCTAATGTGCCTTTTGAAGATTTTGTGAAAAATATTCAAAAGTTATTCAAAAACAAGTTCTCATTATAAGTCAATGGGAAAAGTTAACAAAAAGTTTGAAAGTGTCGTAAATGCACGTTTTAGTGTCAAAAATGGCCCTATAAGTGTTGCAAATCTGCCATTTTGATTTCAGTTAGTGAGCAGAAAAATGCTTGGCATTTAAAATTGGGACCTTCTAGGACACAATTCTTTCTGTGTGCACCTTGTCGGACCCTGAGGATGCTAGCCATGTCTTTATTTTGGGGTTAAACACCCCAGAAATATGTTTTTCAAATTTCTGGAAACAGTAGTGTCACAAAGTAGTGTCGCACCTGCGACACTTTCGCAAATTTTTGTGAAAAGGTTCACAAATTGGGACACTCCATTTCCAGACTATGGCCAAAATTACAGGAGTTCCTTGCCACCCTGCTGCAAAAGAACGGTTTGGTTTTTTGGGCTGAAATTTGGAGGGAAGGCAGCCAACATCTGACAGATGTGCCTTTTGGTGGTTTGGTGAAAAAATATTGCACAGCTACCAAGTTATGGTACTCCAAAGATGGCATTTTTCCCCATAGACTAACATGGTGGCTTCTGCCGCACCTTTCGAGGCTCGTATCTTGGAAACGGAGAAAGATACTGAATTTTTGTTGCAACAATGTGTAGCCTATGGCTATGCATTTAGTGAAAATGTAGCCAGGAAAATCATGAATCACGTGAATTTTTTTTTTCCCTTCGTCGTACGGTTACTGAAATTTAAGCAATTTAGTATTCCAACACTTCATTTTTGGCTCCCAGCCTCATTATTATGCATACATTCTTTGTATACACTGTGTTTCTCTATGCAGCTGTTGGGGTAAAACAGGGTATGCGCTTCTGTTAATGTTACAGTTACTGTTTCCACTTGCATTTACATACCCGTTTGTGTTACCGTTACCGTCTACGCCACCAAGTGCGTTACCCTTTGCGTTCTTGTCTGCGCTTGCCTTTGCATTACTGTTACCATTTGCGTTTCCACTACTGTTTGTGCTTGTGTTTTGGTTTGCATCACTATGTGCATTGCATTTTGCATTTACAGCAGCCCTTTCATTTGTGTTTGAGTTTGTATTTAGTTTTGCATCTTCGTGGCTGTTACTGTTACCATTTCCATTTCCTATTTCGTTACTGTGCCCGTGAGCATTCCGGTTAGCATTTCCATACATGCTTGCGTTTCCTTTTGCATTTCTATTTCCTTTGTCATTATTGTTGCTATTACCATTACCATTTGCATTTACAATTGCAGTAATGTCACCATGCATGTTATGGTTTGCATTAACGTGCGCGTTTCTGTTCGCGTTTACATTTCTGTTTCCTTTGGTGTTATTGTTCATGTTAACTTTACCATTTGCATTTACAATTGTGGTACCATGCCCATGCGCATTACAGTTCACATTTACTTGTGCGCTTCCTTTCGCTTTTTTGTTTCTGTTCCCTTTGGCCTTCTTGTTGCTGTAACACTTAACATTTGTGTTTACAATACCAGTGCCATGACTGTGCATGTTACCAGTTGCATTTCCATATGGGCTTGTGTGTCCATTTGTGTCACTGTTCGCTTCAACGTCACTTTATGCTTGCATTTGTATTAATGTTTGATTTACCATTTATGTTTGCTATACCATGTGTGTAACCATTGCCACTTGCATTTGCTTTGCAGATCCTGTAACTATGTAACAAGACATCATGTGGGTGGTGGGAGGGCCCCGTGCTCCCGCCACCGCATTCCATTCACTATTTATTGTTCTCATTCTCAAAATGAAGGGAAATTAGAGGCAACAAACTCTGTTTAATGCATCAGTTCGGGTTGTTCCACAGTGACAAAAGCAGGGAAATTCGGTGTTACGGTTGAAAGCCCCCCTTGGACCCCCCAGCCCACCCCTCCAACTGGCATCGGGGTGCACATTGGGGTCATCAGCCCTAACTCTCACCCCATCACATGTGTAAAGAAGCAGAGGTATAGGAGAATGGGGTGAGAGTTAGAACTGATGACCCTAACGTGCACCACAATGCTGGTTGGGGGTGGCTGGGGTCCAAGGGGGCTTTCAACCCTAACACCAAATTTCCTTGCTTTTGTCACTGTGGAACAACCCTAACCGATGCATTAAACTGATTTTTTGATATATATATATATATATATATATATATATATATATAGTTTTTTTCACTTATTTCATTATTCAGACCTTGGAACTTGCACACCTGACCTGAACAAAACTTAGCATATCAAGAAAACCTGCCCCTGAAGACATGCATGCAAAATATTGTCATGCAAATTCATTGAACAATGGTGAAGTTATTAAAGTGCAAAGTTAGCAGTTTAACATTAAACAGACTACTCAACCCTAAATATAGTGGTTCTATAACACCACTATAATATGTACTCATATATATCTATATCTACTGTATATCTATATATGTATTTGTATCTTTATTTGTATCTGTGTCGGTATCTGCGTATTGTAGGTAGGACCCCTATAGTTATGGTTTAGTTGCCTTTTTAATGTTAAACCTCTAACTTTGCACATTAATATATTTGCCTCCCTTTTTGTTTGTGTTGTTTAAGAGACAAGGTCTTGATGTGTTGAATTTTTTGTGATGGCAACTTGTGTGGTTTCTGACATGGCATGTGTTTTTTCTTCACTTCTGCAGCTGCAGCTGAACTTGTGCTGCCAGCTGCAGTTTGAGCTGAGAGCCACTGTTTCCCTTGTGTTTGATGGCCTCCTTACATAAACACACACACACACTCTCCATTGCTGTCCCTGGCAATGTGGCAAGTTGCACTGGTGTCCAGCGTGGTGTGGCTACGCAAGGTCAACACCCACTCAGCAAACAACAGCACAGTCTGTGGTGAGTCACTATGCTGGTGCGAGGAAGACACCAACAGTGTGTTTACCGGTGTAGCGCCCCCCAGTCCAACTCCTTCTCCAGAGTTAGATATTTAGAGACCGGGGGTGTTATGGAGAGAACTTTACATGGGGTTGAAGCGCAACCCACGAAGGGAAGTGCACCGACATCCTCGACGGTACAATGCCGAAGACCGGCGTTGTGTCCATCGCTGTGGGGATGTCAGTGAAAGCGCTGTCAAAGCACTAAAGTAAAACCATCTAGTGGCACCCCCCCCACCCTTCTCATCAATGTCCCTGTAAATAAATATCCTCCCTGGTGTCTAGTGGCATCCCCCTACCCACTGATCCCCATTTTCCCAATTTCATGCTGTATTTTTTGTCCATAAATGGATGATGTTTGTGTGTTGGGGTTGGGAGGAAAGATGCTTGTCTACTTACTACTGCATCAATCTTTGCCAATGGAGGTCTATTCAGATACATGGGTGACTTGTAGGGTGAATATAAGTTCAACACATGTTGTGTGATGTGGCTGGGCAGTACAGTAGGACTATGGGGCCCTGTCAGGCTGTAAGGGGAAAACAGAACTGCTAATTAAAAACCCAGAATGTATGACTATATCACAGTTACACACACATGTAACAATACATTTTCATATTCAATAAATAACAAAAATATATATATATATACGTGCTGATGTTATCTCTTGAGTCTTGGCCGAGGCTGAAGATTTGTGGGGCTTCTTTGTTCTCAGACCAATGCTGCCTGCTGCCTGGTGGTGGTGGTTTAATTATGGTTGGATCTGCATCAGCACATAGCCTCAGGCAAAGATGTCCAGCTTCCATGCCAAACAGTTATATACTCAGACAACCTTGAAGGCCTCCGGTATGAAATGAGCACTACAGAGGTGACTGGTTTCTGATGTTCCATGCCAATCAGCACACTAATGCCGAATAGATTCATTCCACTTCTGTGATGCTGCATATCGGATGGAAACTTGTGGAGACTGACTTTGTCCATAAGGGTAATAAAACACCCTTAGGTGACATTTTGATTAATCATTTTAAATTCAGATAATAATATGCAGATGCAAAAAAATATGTTAGTGGACAGGTTCAGGAACATGTTGATAATATTAACTGTAGGACTGCTGTAAGTAGACTACAAAATATATATATATTTATATTTATATATATATATATATATATATATATAAATGTGTGTATATATATATATATATATATATATATATATATATTTATATATATATGTGTGGACAAAGGAATATACACCATAAAACACAAGATTTAACTTTTTTTATTTCTTTTTTGCTTTAAAATGAAATGTATATACAGATATGCACACTAATAGTTGATAATAACAAACTGTGATTAGTAAGGGAAAAATTTCAAAATATGCTGAAACCAGTACAATAAATGTACAGGACAGGGTTATAAAACAATAGGTACTGTATTGCTTGGAAAATTGCCTGTAATGGTAGACAATTATTATGATCAATAATAGCACAGAGAAAAGATGAGCAACACAACAAGTATTACTGTACTTTTAAAAGGAAAACTATATGCCTAAAATTATAGTAATGCAGGATTAGTATACTAAAATGTGAAGCAATAGGCTGTCAAATGCAAAAAGCACACTGTAATACAAAGGACAGGTTTGGAGACATGAGGGATGGTAGGTTAGTTGAAAACATATATTAATAAAAGATGCCACAGTAAGGAAGCACACAACTTATTATATCAGCTGTTGTACCAGATTTTAGGGTTTTTTTTTTTACTGTGATTGCTAGTATTAATTCAAATGTAACAACAATGCACTGAGCCACGTTATGTGCTGGGTCCCACTCAACAGAGGGATTTCCTCTGATGATGTAATAACTTTATGCGGGCAGGACCCAAGCTGAATACATGTCTGGAAATATAATTAAAAAAGGATAAAAATCTACATTTTGCCATTTTCAACCAGCAATTTCTTTGGACTCTGCTGCCATGGTGAACTAAGACACTGTCGACTCAAATAAGACTGACTTGTAGCCAGCCTGCCGGCACAGCAGTTGGATTTCCACTTGCGATGCCAGTGACCCAGGTTCGGGAATGAGCCCAGGAGCTAGAGGGCCAGCAGGGGGGAGGAGACTTGAGTGTCCCAAGGACAGCTCACCTTCTCTGGGGGGAAGGGGGATTCAGGACACGGCACATGTCTGACCTCGGGTGGAGACCTTAGGAACGGCAAGCCCCAGTCAGTGAAAGGGGTGGCGTGCTGGACATCGGTGCTTAGCACCTTGATGTCAGGGCACACAACACACCTAGAGAATACCGAGAAAACACCCCACAGTGCTGCTGGTAGACGGAGCACCAAGGCCCTGATCCCTAATGCGCCTACCTGTCCTGGTGATGGCATCCCGACAATAACAGGAAGGACCTCGGTGTGTAAGGGCCCCACCCCGTACCCCGCCTGGGGGGGGTATAACCATGGCTACATGGGGGATGGAATGCCAAGGCTCCGGGTAGGAGGACGGGGACTGATAAGGCCACACTGGTGTCTTCCAAAGAGTGTGTGCACTGCAGGCAGAGGGAGTATGAAGAAAATGTTAAAAAAAAAAAAAAAGATTGACTTGTTTGTGTAACCTGCTCTTTAAAGACTTAACTGAACTACTAAATACTGGACCTATTAGCGTCACACTTTCCATCTGAAGGAAAAGAATGTGTTAGAATGAGAATGAATCTAACCCACTCTCAGAAGTTTTATATGCACTTGATTTCCACCCCCACCTTCACTTTCTCTCCTCTCCTCTGCTGTACCCTTTGTGGCCCTTCCATTCCCTATATTTTCCTTTGTCAGTTTAAGTATCTTTGTACTTGATGAAGAATTATCAGTTTGAAGTATTGTACCTGTTTGTACCTGTTAATAAGTGCTTTTTCTTTTTAGTTTTTACTGTCTGTATCTTTTGACCCCATATAAACACCTTTCACTACAAATTATGTAACCCTGTAAGGAGTTTCTAATAGTGACGGTAGCTTCTCAGTGGAGCACTGGATGGAGCTCAGGAATAGTGAGAAAGCATGAAAGGAGGGGACTTGCAGAACAGTGCATCAGACTAGATTGTGTGAGTCTCAGACATTATTAATGTAATGTCTAACCCAACATCTGGGAAGACACACCAAGAGCCCTTGATGCAAATTACAATCAAACCATGGAGTCTGAGCCCAAAGCTATGAACACTCCTGTACCTTATAATTAGAATTGAGCTTTTAGGTAAAACCACAGTGATTCTTTCTTTCTTTCTTTCTTTCTTTCTTTCTTTCTTTCTTTCTTTCTTCTCTATCTATCTCTCTATCTAGTTGTTTATCTGTCTGCCTGTCTGCCTGTCTCTCTGACTGCCCATCCGTCTGTCCATCAATCAATCAATCTATCTATCTATCTGTCTGTCTGTCTAGCTATCTATCTACCTACCTATCTCTCTATAAAGTCTATATATAAAGTAGAGGGGTCATCACATGAACCCTGCACCCATAGATATAGAATAGACCACTCGCCTATAGTGGCATAAAAGCACCTAGCATTCCATGTGATGTACCCTCTGATATATCTACAGTATATCTGTATCTCTCTCTCTCTCTCTCTCTCTCTTATATATATATATATATATATATATATATATATATATATATATATCAGTGGTGCGTAGTGCCGCTAAAGTTAGGGTTGAGTAGTCACTTTAATGTCAAACCTCAAATTTTGCACTTTAAGAACTTTGCAACCATTTGACGGATTTGCATACAATTTTGCATGCACGGTTTCCTGGGGTATATGTCTTGACGTGCCAAGTTACATGTTAGTTGGAACAATAGATTTAGTGCTGCGTATAATGAAAAAATTTGAAAATTCACCATTTGGACTGTTTTTTCCTCATCACACTGTGGCCAAACCATATTGAATTTTGGTCTGAAACATTAAGGGTAGAAAGAACTTCTCTGAAGCAACAATCCAGCATTGGATTTGTGAAAAAATGTTAATTTGTTCCAAAGTTATTGAATTTTGAAATTTCCAGTTCTGAGCATGCTCAGTTCAGCTGCAAGATAAGAAAGAGGATTTGGTTCTTATGAACGAGGATTTTGACAGCTCGAGGAAGAGGATGCTTAGAATCATTAGACTTGCTTCTGATCCTGTTTCACAATGTGAAACAGGATTATTGTGAAACAGGATTTTGACAGCTCACAAAACAGTATTGGGGATGCCGACCAGATGGCTCTAACCCTAATCCTGTTTTGCCATGATGGCACAGGATTTTGACAGCTCATGAAACAGGAATTGGCTAGCAAAACTGGATTTTCATAGCTCACAAAAGAGGAGCTGAAACAGGATTTTGATAACTTATGAAATGATTTAGAAAAATAATCCTCTTTCGCAAGCTGTCAAAATCCTGTGTTGTCATGGTGAAACAGGATTGGGGTTTGGGCCATCTGGCTGGCAATCCTAATCTTGAGTGAGACTGTCAAAATCCTGTTTTGCCAGTCGATTCGTTTATGAATCGTAGTTTGTAGCCATCATGGCAAAACAGAATTAGGGTTCCCTAACCAGATGGCCCTAATTTTGTTTTGCCATTATGACACTGGTTTTGACAGCTCCCAAAATAAGAATCAACTTGTGAAAGAGGATTTTGACAGCTCACAAAAAAATATTTCTTGTTTTAAATAAAGTGCATTCCTAGACCTACAGACATATCATCACAGGGTCTGTTGGGGCACTGTGCTGGTTCTTAAGTCAGTTTGGGAGTGTAGGGTCTGAAGGACCCTGCATTCCCACCCCTAATGACATTGTAGCACAGGGTTTGTGAGCCACTGTGCTGGCGCCTTAGATACTGTCGGATCCAATACTCCCACCCCTACAGATGTTGTAGCGCATGATCGGTGTGGCACTGTGCTGGTGCCTGAAATATTTGGACCCTGCACTCCCACCCTTAACAATGTCATGGTGCATGTTATAGTGCAGGGTCTATGAGGTACTGTGCTGGTGTCTGAGATGCTATGGGGGACTGTGCTCCCACCCCAAAGACATTGTAATACAGGGGCCTTGGAGCACTGTACTGATGCCTGAGATACTGTGGGAGTGCAGCGACTGAAGGACCCTGTGCTCCCACCCCTGAAGATGTTATAGTGCAGAGTTTCTGAGCCACTGTGCTGGTGCCTCACATATTGTGGAAGTTCAGGGTCCTTTGGACCCTGCTCTCCCACCCCTAAAGATGTTTTAGTGTAGGGTCCATAGGGCATTGTGTTGGTGTATGAGATGCTATGGGAACATAGAGTCCAAAGGACCCTGAGCTCTAACCTTTAAAGACATTGTAGCACAGCATCTGTTTGGCACTGTGCTGGTGCTTGAGATGCTGTGGGAGCACAGGATCCAAGGGACCATGCACTCCCTCCCTTAAAGATGTTGTGGTGCACATTGTAGCACAGGGTGTATGGGGTACAGTGTTGGTGCCTGAGGACCTTGCACTCCCACCACTAAAGATGCTTACACAGCTACAAACACATGCCCATCTGTGGAGTGATGACAGTAAAATTTGGATACTATTATACTGTCTCAAAAAGTAAGAACATTGTTGCAAAAATGTTGTTAATGCATCAGTTAGGGTTGCTGCAACAAAGGTAGGTAAATTAGGTGTTAGAGTTTCATCCTAATACCCCACCCCTGCCCTGCAGAGACCAGGACGCATCCAGGGAAGGGGTGGTGGTATTGGGTCACCAACCCTAACACCTATCCCACTCTCCTATACTGTAGCCACCTAGCTCATTTTACAATGGAATGGGGTGAGTGTTAGGGTTGGTGAGCCCAATGCCACCTCCCACCAACACCCCCTGGTCTCTGCAGAGCAGGGTTGAGGGATTTGGGTTAAACTCTAATGCCTCATTTCCCTACTTTTCAAGAGGCAACCCTAACTGATGTATTAACAAAGTTTTTGTAACTAATATCTCTATCTATCTATATACGTATGTGTGTGTATATATATATATATATGTATATATATATATATATATATATATATATATATATATATATATATATATATATATATATATATGATGTCTGTGCATATTACATGCTAGATGAAAAAAGAACAAGGGTCCATTATGTTCACTCTTTTCCTCTTATACTGCATGTGACAGGGTAGATAGGTTCCCTGATGAAGCTTCATCCAGAGTGAAGGGCTGAGGCGCCAGCATTGTGAATGTTCTTGCACTGTCTGGGACTGCAACTGTATGCTGCTTAATGTTTATGCAATTGATTACAACACAGCATTCTTGACTCATGGATTCTAATTTCACAGCTGCTTCCAACCTGATCTTTGAGTGTGGCACTTTCCTGCTTTTGTTTCTTTGACTGCTTTTGGGATGGTTGATCCCAAATGCAGCACCAAAACCCTCCAAGTGAGCATGTGTAAACCCAGCCGATTCTGTATATGTCCACTATAGCCATCACCCCTGCAAGGCACCACAAATATGTGCCCTAGCAGGGCTGAAACAGTGGGACTCCCTGGAGGAGAGGAGGGAGAGAGGGGATATGATAGAGACATACAAGTATCTTACAGGGAGGAACAGGGTACAGGAATACATTATTTCTAAGTGAAAAAGATGTTCCAGGACTAGAGGGCATGGGATGAAGTTGGAGGGAGAATGATTCAGATGAAACGTGAGGAAGAATTTCTTCACAGAACAGGTGGTGGACAAGTGGAACACCCTGTCTGAGGAAGTGTTGGGGGCTGAAACAATCACGGGATTTAAGAATGCATGGGATAGACATAAAGGAATTCTGGAAGTCAGGGTTAAGGGGCAACAGACTTCTAGGAAAACATAAAGTAAACTTACAAGCTCAAATGGGCAGACTGGGTGGGCCGTAAACCCTTATCTGCTGACACTGTTTATGTATCTATGTATCTAAGTGGTTAAAAGAGGCCCTTGAGTCTGCAAACACTTATTGTGAGAAGGCTGCACCCAGTAAGAGACATTGCTGAACTTGTAAAGCTGTCTGGAATACCAATAAGGTACTTTGAATGCCCTACATGGTATTGCTACTTACAGGCCACCTGGGTAGCCTCAGCCTCTTTAATTAGGAGGCCTGCTACAGACTCAGACAGGAGATCAGGGTGAGACCATACTGTGAATGAGGAAGCTGCAGAATATACACTAAATGGAGAAGATAAGGTTGGGATAATAACATGTCTAGAGAGACAGATTAAGAAAACCTACTAGTTTCAGGTTTTTTTTTTTTTGCTCATTTGAATGCTGAAGTAAACATACCTCTCAAATGTTTGCCACTGAAATGTGAAACACTTACACTCATAATGTATATGTCTATGGGACTAGTACTGTGTGTCTCTTACAATGTAAGATGAGTCTCTCTCACTGTGGTTTGGCCAGAGGACCATAAAGTGAAGGTGAGCAGGTCTGTCTGCCCAATCAGCATGAGAGACATATACAGCTTGAATAGCTTGTTAAATGTTAGCTCCCTATTTTTACACATAGAAACATAAAATTTGATGGCAGATAAGGACTGCTGGGCCAACCTAGTCTGCCCATTTTCCTACCTAATGGATAAGCTGCAGATCCTAGTTAACCAATAGTCTACTTCCTCCTAACCCCCACCAGAATTGCCTTATGCATGTCCCATTGATTCTTCAATTCCCCCACTGTTTTTGACCCCTCAACCTCCTCCTAAAGGCTGTTCCATGCATCCACAACCTTCTCTGTGAAAAAATACTTCCTCACATTATCTCTGAGCCATCCCCCTCTATCTTCAAATTGTGCCCCCTTGTTCTTGCACATCTCTTTTTCTGAAAGATACTACCCTCTTGGACTTGGTGATTCCCTTGAGGTACTTGAATGTTTCTGTCATGTCCCCCATCTCCCTCTTTTCCTCAAGGATATACATATTAAGCTCCTTTAGTATCTCTTCATATGCCTTCTGGTGCAGACCCTGCACCATTTTGGTTGTACTCCTCACCAACTGTTTGTACAGAGGGATAACAACTTCCTGTTTTCTACTAGTGATGCCTCTCCCAATGCATCCCAGTATCCCCCAGCCCTCCTTACTGCCTTCTCACATTGCTTGTCCCCCTTCAGGTTATCTGATATAACTAACCCCAGGTCCCTTTCCATTTTTGTTGTTGTTACTACCTCCCCCCCATTGTGTACTCTTCCCCTGGGTTTTTGTTTCCCAGGTGCATTACTTTACACTTCTTTGCATTGAATCTAAGCTGCCATACATTTGACCATTCCTCCAACCTTGCCAAGCCCCTTCTTATCCTCTCCACCCCACCTTGTTTATCAACCCTGTTGCAGACAATTCTACTTCTGCAAAGAGACATACTTTTCCTTCCAGTCCCTCTGCAATGTCACTTATAAAGATATCAAAAAGGACCAGACCCAGTACTGAACCCTGCAGTACCCCACTAGTAACCTTCCTTTCTTTAAACTGGCTCAGTTTACTATTATCAAGGCCACTGTTTTTCGGTTTTTACCAGAAAATCCGGTAAAATTCCGGAATTAGGACTGCCTGAAGACCGGTAAAAATGAAGATTTCATGGAATCTGGTATTTTCTGTCAGGTCAGTAAATCTATAAAAAAGTGTGTTTTTCTTTTAATTCCTTCCTGTACTATTTTCAGTTTGCTTTATTTAATGCTCTGATTATTAAGCCTTCTTTGATTCTGATTATTTATGCACATACTAAAAGAATGATAGCAGAATCCCGGTAAAATCCAGAAATTAGAGTAACAATCACCGATAAAATTCCGGAATCTTAAGTCTTGAAAATGGAATTTAATTGTTTTAATCACCGTAAATCAGTGGCCTTGACTATTATCCTCTGCATCTTGTTGTCCAGCCAATGTTTTACCCAGGCTACCACACTAGGACCCACTCCCATGCTGACTAATTTGCTTATTAATCTTTTGTGTGGGACTGTGACAAATGCCTTGCTGAAGTCTAGGTAGGCCATGTCCACAGCCCCTCCCTGGTCTACTACTTTGGTCACCCAGTCAAAGAAACCAATTAGATTCATCTGACTTGACCTTCCTGCTGTAAATCCATGCTGCCTTGGGTCCTGTGCCACACTGGCCTCTAGGTACCCAACAATTCTTTCCTTCAGAAGTGATTCCATCTTTTTCCCTACCGCTGAGTTCAAACTGACAGGTCTATAGTTTACAGCCTCTTTCTTGCTCCCACTTTTGAGAAGGGGAATCAAATCCACCCTCCTCCAGTCCTCATGTACCACACCAGCCTCCCATGATTTGTTAAAAAGGGTAGTCACTGGTGTTACTAGTTCTCCCCTTAGTTCTTTTAGAATTCTAAGGTGAATCTCATCAGGCCTCGTTGCTTTGTCCACCTTCGGTTTTAGGAGTTCTTTCAGAACCCTTTCTTTTGTGAAAGGACTGATACTGACCTCCCCCATCCAGAGTGCTTTTATTGACTGGATTAGGTACCCCCCCCCTCCTCTTCTTTTATGAATTCTTAGCAGAAGTATTCATTCAGTATCCCTGCTTTTTCACTGTCCTCTCTGCCCACCCACCCACCCTCCCTCCTCTTTATTCAGCCTTAGTATCCTCTGTTAGGCTTTCTTCTCCCTAATGTACCTATAAAAGGTTTTCCTCCTTCTTAACTGAGCTGGCTAACTTTTCCTCGGTTTGGGCCTTTGCTTTTCAGACTGCCTTCCCGGCTTCCTTTTGCTTTAACTGGTACAGTTCTCTGTCCTGTTCCTTCTGTGCTTCCTTATATTTCCTGAATGCTATCTTTTTCTCCCTAGCCTTCCCCATCACCTCTTTTGAGAATCATAGTGGTTCTTTCTTTCATTTTGATTTGTTTTTTTGGTTCACACAAAGGCTTATTACCTCTGTGATGGCAGTTTTGATGTTTTCCCATTGTTGATCCTCCACTCCTTTTTGCCTGTTTGCTAGTGCTTTTCTGAGGCACCCTCCCATTTTGACAAAATCAGCCCTCCTGAAGTCCAGTACATTCACTTGTGTATGGCTTGGCTCTACAGCTGAGTTTATTGTGAACCACACTGTTTGGTGGTCACTTGTTCCCGTATGGCTACCCACTTCTAGATCTGAGATCCTCTTTCCATCCCCATTTCAGAGTACCAGGTCTACAATTGCTCCCTCCTGAGTGGGTTCCAATACTAGCTGTCTGAGGCATGCCCCTGTAGGGCATCGAGAATGGCCCTGCTCTTGGATGTGGCTACAGCCAAGGTGCTCTAGTTAGCATCTGGCATAATCAAGTCCCCCATCAACAATATCTCCCCTTCCTCTGCCATCCTAAGGATGCCTTCTATCATTTCCTTCTTCATTTCCTCCCCCTGAGACAGGGGTCTGTATACAACCCCTGTGTGGATTGTGGTGCCATTTCCAGTTTCCAGGGTAACCCATAGTACCTCCTGTCCTCCCTGTTTACCCTTTATGTCTGTTGCTTTGATCCCTTTCCTTACATAGAGAGCTACTCCTACTCCTCTTCTACCCTCCCTGTCCCTCCTGTAGACTGTGTACCCTGGTATGTTGACATCCCAGTCATGGTTATCTGTGTACCATGTTTCTGTGACTGCTACTATATCCAGGCATCCCTCTTCCATCAAGGCCACCAGTTACGGGAGCTTGTTACCTAGACTACAGGCACTGGTGCTCATTAGGAAAAATACAAAAGACAAGCAGCAAACCGGTGGCAGCAATGAAAAAAGTCAGACACAAATAAACTGCATAAATGCAAAGGAGACCTCGGCTCATTACCCTTCATTTTTTGATGGCCTTAACCCTTTTTGCCCCCGTCTGCCTTTGTTGTTTTCTTCATTTACCCCTGCCCTTCTGCCTGTCGACTTCTCTATCTTGGTGTTTGCCTCACTAACTACCCTGATCTTTTGGTGGGGGGCTAGGATTTCCCTTCTCCTTTTCAGTGCCTCCCCCCTTGGCTAGGTTAAATGCTTGCCAATGAAACATTTAAACCTATCACAGATAGATATTATCACATTAATATCTTTGGCTCTGTTTGACGAAATGAGCAGAAATTGTGTATGTGTTGTCTTGGAGGCAAGGTCTTGGGTGTACATTTTTGTGATGCCAGCTTATGTGGATTTGGAGATCTGTAGCTGTCATGTCTTTGGGAAAATCTAACTTTTTTCCTATACTTAACATGTTTGTTTGTTTTTCTTCCTGTACCCTACAGCCTACTATACAAGGAATAGAATTTTTCTCCAAACTTAACAGTGACATGTGTCCTGCTCTAATGTAATGCCCTTGACAGGTCTGGTGAAAAATAAATTAAAAGATTCCTGAGTTATGAGGCTTTAAAATGTAATGGTTTCTGACCTGCACATGTTCAGTAGAGTTTTAGAGAGTACGTTCCATGGCAAAAGTAACAATTTGATGCCACAAATGTATGTTTTTGATTTCGCACCTAATGCTTGGCAGGACATCCAAATGTTTTGTGCCATGGCAACCAACATGTTGCTGATTTTTTCCATGAACTGACAAATGTGGAAAATATATAAAAATGATGTTTTTTTTTTAAACAAACATCAGAACCTAGGTAAACAGGACCCCTTTAGCTAGATTCTGATGTTTGTTTATTAAAATTATGACCACAAATATGTCTCCTGGGCACTCAAAATCCTGGGTGCCCAACTTAGTGAGGGGAGCACATCCCCTGCATTCTCTGTATGAGAACAGCAGGAATGTCCACACTTCTGCAGCAGCAGCTGAACTCATACTGCTGGCTGCAGTGTGAGCTGTTGGCCAATATTTTCCTGGTGTTTGGTGGCACCCCTCACACACACTGCATTGCTGTCCCTGGCAAGGTGTGAAGTTGCCCTGGTGTCAAATGGCACCACCCACACCCTTCCAATCAGTGTTCCCATAACTAAATAGCTTCTCTTGTATCCAGTGGCACCACTAATCCCCATTTTCTGGATCTCCCTGGTGTCTAGTGGCACCACCCCACTGTTCCAATCACTGTCCTTGTAGAAAAATAAATAGCTTCCTCGGTGTCTAGTGACACCCCCCACACTTCCAGTCTCTGTTCCTGTAAATCAATTAATATCTTCTCTTGTGTCTAGTGGCACCCCTCAACTGCCTATCAACATTATCCCAATTTCCCTGGTGTCTGGCGGCACCCACGACCCTCCAATCACCATCCCCATTATTACATTTTATATTTCCTGGTGTCTAGTGGCACCACCCACCCGCTGATCTCCATTCCTGATTTCCTGTGTGCCTAGTGGCACCCCCCCCCACTTGCCACTTGTCCAGTTGACATCCCCCTTATTCAATTTTATATTCTCTGGTGTCTAATGGAACCCACCACCCTCCCATTGCAGTCAAAACCTGAAATAAAAAAAAGTGTTCCCTCAATGTTTTTTTTCAAACCTGTAATAAAAGAAACTGGTGTCTCACTGATCAGTCCACACCCACCCCATCTTCTACACAGCATCCACCATCCTACCCCCACACCACCGGGTACACCCCCACACTGCCTCACTCACCTGAACAGGTCCACAGTTCAATATCCACTCTATGATCAAAGACTTGTTTTGCTGCTGGAACTAGCAACTTCAATGTGAGACACTAAGGTAAATTCGGTTCAGTGTATTTCAATGGGGGGGGTTAATTTTCATGCATGACTTAGCCATCTTTTGACATTTTGATGCCACATTTTCATCATGGCCTTTTGGGGACTCCACCTTATGAACAATGTGATTATCATTATGCAATTCCTGCCCAAAATGTCATTTTGCCATTATTTGGGGAATTCACCTTTTGAGCAGGATTTAAAAATTTTTCCTGCTGTTGTTCATGAGGTGGGGTTATAAGAAGTCTATGTGAAAAATCTGGGGTCAACATATGTAAAAATGGCAAAGTTATGACTATTTGTTCCAATTTCACTAGGCACACTGTAACTTTCGAAATTTTAAAAATGTTGACCCCAGATTTTCAACATAGCCTTCTTACTACCCCACCTCATGTATGTCACAGCTGTCATTTTTCAAATCCTTGCCAAACTGTGTTTTCACACCTGTGGCACTGAATGGTATTGCAGTGGTGCAGAATTTCATTTTGGCATGGATTGAAACATTTCCTGTACCAGGTACATGAGGTGGGGTAATAAGATGGCTAAGCTGAGAATTTGGTCACTGTTGTCCTACATACATACAGCTACATGCATCTATGCATCTATGGAGGGATGGTAGCAAAGGGGGCCACACGCTCAAACAGGCAAATAAGGATACAATTATACAGCCTCAAAAAGTAAGGAAATATATTACAAAAAACTTTGTTAATGCTCCAGTTAGGGTTAAAGCCACAAAAGTAGTGAAATGTGGTGTTAGGGTTTCCTACCCTAACAGCCAGCCCCCACTATGCACACTGCAACAGGCATCAGAGGTGTACCTTGGGGTCATCAGCCATCATGTTCAGCCTATGCTCCTTTACTGTTCCCATCTCAGCTTATTTACTTATGGATTAGGGTGAGTGTTAGGGCTAATGACTCCAAGGCACACCCAAATTCCAGTTGGTGTGTGCAGAGTGGGGGTGGAGTGTTTGGGTTGGAAATCCTAACACTACATTTCCCTACATTTGTGGCTTTAACCCTAACCAGAGCATTAACAAAGTTGTGTATATCTATATCTATATCTATATCTATATCTATATCTATATCTATATCTATATCTATATGTGTGTGTGTGTGTGTGTGTGTGTGTGTGTGTGTGTGTGTGTGTGTGTGTGAGCTATGCCATTCCCCAACAGAAATATCTGTGAAATTTCTTCCATGTGTAGTTTTTCTTTATGACATCCAGGGTGGTGGATAGTGATGGGCGACGTGACCCTAATTTGCTCCTCTGAGTGATTTGCAGAGTGAGGCAGTGCTGAGTGCTCCACTTCCAAGCAGAGCACTACAAGGTTGATGGGTGCAACGGAAGTCCATTGAAAACACTGACTTCACGTTACTCCACCTTCCCAAACCACTACTTCACCAATTCTTAAGGCGAAGTACTTAAAAACAATGTACCTTTTTTTTAAGCTCCAAAGGGGAATTTTGCAGTGATTCATGGGATTTCAGGTCACATGGGCTCTAGATTGTTCTGCACAGCCTCAGTTTGGGGTAGTGTGTGTAGGAAGCTGTAGGAGACAATCTATTCTGAGAGATTTCTGTGATTCAAACCTTCAAAAAACTGTTAAAAAATCCATTCTGAGTCATTTTTTTTGCTGAAACTTTAGTTCATCGATTATAGGAAACCCTCCTGTGCTCATATCATCAAGTGTTTATTGTTTGTGTATGGATTTTGAATGTTAATGCACAACATTCAGTCTGTGTACTGAGAGACAGTGAAAGTGTGCTTTGGGGAAGGGGCGTATCTGTGGTGTAGGTAGATTAACTTGGAGAAAAAGACAGTGCTTTCTGTTTTGGTGAGGTTTTTCTTGTTTAACTGTGTTAATGTACACAGTAACATTTTCAATATTTCCTGCCATTTTTTTTGCTGATTGTTGTGGTGCAGCAGTGCATAATTTTAGTTTATTTAAAATATGTGGTTATATTACTGAAGTTTTCAATTTGCTATGCATTACTTGGTGAGTGTGTAAGTATGTGTGTGATGCATGTCATCAAATCAGACACCATTTATTGTGTCACATAATAATTTCAGCAATGTGAAGCTAGTATCCACTGCAGCTGTGTGATTTTTGTACTTCTTTGTGGTATCTTTACTGGTACTAGTACTACTGACTGTTACTGCAGCAGTGCAGTACACTGCCCCCCCCTCGCAGCCGGCCCCAAACAGCAAAGGTATTCTTTCCAAGATTTGAATTTCTGATGGTGAGCACTGGTTAGGTGTTGTGCCTTTGTGTCTGCATCTCTTCAGTGCACAGTGCAATCTTAATCTGCCTGTGCATTTGCATCTCTTTAGAGCTCAAACTCCATCTGTAACTTAAGTCACAGTTGTTTCTTTGGTTTCCCTTCAGAGTACTGGACAGGTGTGGCGCTTGATTCTGCATGGACATTGTACTTATTAATATGCGTTTTTAGTCAGGACCGTCATCACAAGTCACACGTGATACAAATCACGTTCTTCATCATCACAGTCAGAAATGCAGTCACAAATCATGATTCACGATCATTCACGTTACGAATCACAACATTGATTTATTTTCTAGTTACTTGGATGTATTGTAGGCCTGTTTTGTAGTATCTCGCCAGGCTTCACCACCCCACCATTGTACTCAATGATACGTGTTTTTAAGTCTGGGGGTTTTAAACTATAGCTCATTGGGGAAGTACAGCCGTAGGTGGTAAGCAATCATGTTTCTTCATCATCATGGTCACAAATGCAGTCACAAATCATGATTCACTATTACGTCACGAATCACAACATTAATTTTTTTTAATAGTTACTTGGATGTATTGTAAGCCTGCTTTGTCGTATCTCTCCAAGCTTCACCACCCCACCATTGTACTCATTAATGTTTGTTTTTAAGTCAGCGAGTAGGACAGTGTCTGCAGTACATACACAGACTGGAAAGAAGACTGCACACATGCAGTTTAGTACAGTATACTTGCACTGCTCAGAATATAAAGTTTCTCGCATACGGAAGACAACAAAAAAAGGGCATGATTACATACAAGGGTCGGGTATGGTGGAGGAACACATTTTATAACACAGCAAGGAAGGTGTGGGGGGGCACATGGTGTGAGAAAAAAAAATAATGTGGGATCCCATGGTGATCCAGCAGCAGTTCCTGCATGGACATAATTTGCTACTGATGTCCCTCTATGTGATGCAGCTGCTGCTCCACAGCACTCACCCTCTCGTTGTTATCCTCAACAGCACTCCAGAGAACTGCCAAGTCAGCCTGTGTTACATGCAGTTACATGCAGTTCTCTGGGGTCCACACATTCTACAGGCTGAATTGCTGGTGGTGGTGGTGGTGGGGGTGGTGGTGCTGGTGAGCAGCAGGTGCTGCTGTGGCCATCCTCTTCTTAGGAATGCCACAATGCACAGTTGCACCCTGTGCCACAGAATGGCCAGCAGATGCAGGCATGGTCCGTTCTATGGCAGCCTGGCACTCCAGCTGCTGGTGGTTGAGCATATGGGTGTGCTGGTCCCCAGTCCCCAGGTGAGTCCCTTGGGGGCCAATGTGCACCTCCACCTCACATAGGTGGCACTTGACCACACTGCTGCCCCCCACAACACAGTCAAAAAACTGTCAAACAACAGAGGTGTGGGGAGGACCAGACACAGGCAGGGGATGGCCAGATGAACTGGCAGTGAGCTGATCATGGTGCTGAACAGGGATGGGATCCACACCTGGGCCCAGGGGAACAGGCACATCCTGCTCCAGAGGACCTGGTGCTGGACTTGGTGGTGGTGGTGGTGGTTCAACTGCCTCAGAGTCAGGACAGGAGGCGGTGCTGGTCCTGCCTCTGGAGGGGGTACTCACAAGTTTTGCGTGGTCCAACAGGAATGGGCACCCATGCCCTCCACACATGCACATGGTATGATGCTTACCAATACCACCCTCTCTCAGAGCTGCCCCCGCCCCAGACATTCCCTCACCCTGGTCCATCTCTCCTACTGAGCTCCCTCAGTCTGAGCAATCACTACTCACACTGTCACACAACACACACACACACACAGACACACACACAGTCACACAGACACAGACAACTAACTGCTTATAAAAGTAAGAAAAAATGTACAGAAAGAACAAATTAAGTGAAAAAAGAGTACAAAAAAGGCAAAAAAATGTTGCTTTTAAAAAAGCTGTTGGGTCTAAATCAAAGTTTAAATCTCCTCCTCGCTCTGATCACAAAGTATCAGCAGTCACAAAACACACTACTCTCTCTCTCTGACTGCACAGAAGAAAGTAAAAATGTCTGCTTGTATGACTCACTTTCTTCCTGCCTAGCTAAAGATCATGTGACTTACAGTACTGTAAGCCATTTGATGTGTGTGGGGGGGACTGCCAAATCTGAAACACCAAGTGGATCACTTAGAATCATAATGAGGACAGCAAAGTCCATTAAAAACAATGACTTCGCCTTACTTCGCATTGCCATTCCGCCTTAGCGATAAGCTATGACAAAGCAGGTGACATACTTATTTCCCACTCTGCGAAGGAGGTGGCACCGTGAAGTGCCCACTTCACGTTCACTTCGCCGGAGGAATTTAAATTCACTGCATCTCTAGTGGCGAAGCCATGAATGATGCCACAGGTCAAAGTACACAAGGAAGAAACAGCACCAATGTTTCTGGTAGGTGGCATGGTATATTTCATTTTACACAATAATTGTCCTTTTTTAGCTAACATTTTGTTTCTCTGCCTGTTTTTTGTTCTGAATGTTTGAAATTGAGTTCCCGTATGACTGAACAGAGGTTCGGGTGTACCGAGCAATGTTTTTACAGTTTGATGCACATGATGTTCGAGCATGCTGTGTCACTGCATCTATGTGTTAGCATATTCATGCATTCATGTTGAGGCTGTGTGGAATATATGGCATGCTGGGGTGCTGCACAGCAGTTTGAGGTGCATCTGAGAAGAGGTACTGCTGGTACTGCTGTTGCTGGGAAACTGGTGATATATCATTTGGGAAGCGAGAATGCTGGATGTGAAGGTGAGGAAACCACCTAGTGGAGTGCTGATATGGGTAATAGGAGGGGTGGGGGGTGACTGACTGAAACAAGGACGTGATTGTAAAAAAAAAACCCAAAGGTAATGTTGAAATATTGCAGTATTGACAGACAACCACCCAGTATGAGTTATGGTGAAAGAGTGAGAGAAAGAGAGTTGGAGGTGGCATGCCAGTCAGACAGAGGCTCTAAAAGTGAATATGTGTTGCTCATTCTGTGGACTCCAACCAATCACAACCTGCAGTGAGGATATTTTTGATCATGTGGACCTAGAGTGAGAATATTCTGATATTTTCACTCAAGGTCTAGAGTGAGCAAATATATCATGATAAATACCAGAAAATACAATCACAAGTGTTGCACAGCTCTGTACAACATTGATATTTGGCATGCGGCCAGATGTGGGAGGGTGGTGACACTAGATGCTATGGAGTATTGGCATGGAGTTGATTGTGGGGGATGCTACATGAGGACATGTATGCTTGCTATGTGGTTGGGTGTTGAAGAGGAGGCCACTGCATATCACGGATAATTTGGCATGGGGTCAGGTTGAGATGGTGCTACTGAACACCAGAGATGCTTTGCTTTGGATCAGGTGTGGTACTTGGTTCCTTCCTGCTCAACAGACTGCTTGCTATTTCTACCATTGTCAGTGTAAAGTAATATGCATCTATTTTTTTTCTGTTGAGCAAGTTCTCCTGGCCATGATCATAGATACATAGATACATAGACAGTGTCGGCAGATAAGAGCCTATGGCCCACCCAGTCTGCCCATTTGAGCTTGTAAGTTCAGTTTATGTTTTCCTAGAAGTCTGTTGCCCCTTACCCCTGACCTCCAGAATTCCTTTATGTCTATCCCATGCATTCTTAAATCCCATGATTGTTTTAGCCCCCACCACTTCCTCTGGCAGGGTGTTCCACTTGTCCAACACCCATTCTGTGAAGAAATTCTTTCTCACGTTTCCTCTGAATCGTACTCCCTCCAACTTCATCCCATGCCTTCTAGTCCTGGAACATCTTTCTCGCTTAAAAATAGTATATTCCTATACCCTGTTCCTCCCTGTAAGATACTTGTATGTCTCTATCATATTCCCTCTCTCCCTCCTCTCCTCCAGGGACTACATGCTCAGTTCCTTCAACCTGTCCTCATAGGACTTGTGATGCAATCCATGCACCATTTTTGTTGCCCTCCTCTGAACCTTCTCTACCCTGTCTACATCCTTACATAGGTAAGGTCTCCAGAACTGTACACTGTACTCCAGGTGGGGCCTCATTAGTGTCTTGTATAGTGGAATTATGACCTCCCTTTTCCTGCTGGTGATGCCCCTGCCTATGCATCCAGCATCCTATTTGCTTTACCTGCTGCCTTGTCACACTGTTTCCTACCTTGAGGTCATCAGAGATGATAACCCCAAGATCCCTTTCCTGCTTGGTGCATGCTATATCCTCACCCCCCAACTGATATATTGTGCCAGGGTTTTTGTGCTCCATATGCATTATCTTGCACTTCTTTGCATTGAATTTCAACTGCCAAACCCCTGACCATTCTTCAAGTTTCTGCAGGTCCCTTCTCATTCTGTCTACACCCTCTGGTGCGTCTACTCTGTTACAGAGCTTTGTGTCATCAGCGAAGAGTGAAATTCTGCCTTGTAGGTCCTGTGCAATGTCACTGATGAAGATGTTGAATAGGACCAGTCCCAGCACTGATCCCTGTGGTACCCCACTGGTCACTCTTCCCTCTGTGGAGTGACAGCCATTTACCACCACCTTCTGTGTCCTGCCGCCCAGCCAGTTACCTACCCACCACACTACCGTCCTGCCCACACCCATATTCCCCAGTTTGTGTAATAGTCTTCTACGTGGCACATCATGATACCAGGGATTTACCCAGTTTCTACAGCTGTACCCTATTGAGGCATGAACATCCCTTCATCCCTAGGTTGGTTTTCTCACTGACAATCCTAGTGATTTGACCTCTGTGGCAGGGGCTCTGCAGGAGTTAGAGATATCGTCCCTCCAGCTAGTCCACTGTATGAACTAGGATGCAGTAATGCAGGCACTAGGACACACAGAAATCCAAACAATACATGGGATCCAATTTCACTGTCATCCCTCGCTCTGCACCAATCAAATGAGTCCTTGGAGTTCAGTTGCACTTCCTGCTTCACTCTGACCCAATCCAAATTTCTATGCTGTCCTCTGTCACCTAAGCCCACCATTGTTATCTATTGTAACTTACAATAAAAAGAAAAAGTCAACAGTCCCCCCCCTCCCGACTTGTCTAGGCCTGCACCAGGAGCTCATCCTTGATACCAGCTTACTCCACAAAACCATCCACACTAGATGGCCACCTGTAAAACCTTGTATCAGCTCCACACTGACCACCCTCTGCAAAATGTTAAATGTTTCAGCCTATAAATATACAGACACATGCCTATTTATTCAACTGCAAGCTTATAATATTACTTTCCAGATGGTGGCTGTGTGTGCAGATGACTGGAGTGCTGTTGTCAGCCACCATGTTTTGGTTATGGGGTAGTTGTGCTGAGTTTGCTATCACTTGGGATGGGCTTTCAGTGCCAGCCTCAGGAAGTGATGGGAAGGGAGACTTGTGAGGAAAGTATTTTTTTTTGTTTGTTTTGCTTTCTAAATTAGTACCCACACCCTGTCTGAATCAGGGGCTACTGTGGCTGCAGTGGCACCTGGGTATCATTTCTTGTGGCTGCATTATTCCTTATTTTTCTGTCTTTGGGATGGGTTCCATATATTGGAATCAGTGTTCATTGTTTACAATAGGGACCACTGAGAGCAGGCTCCCAGTATCTGCATCACTTATTAGTTTCCTGGCACTGTGATGGTCTCCCAGTGTTGGGATCACAGTTCAGGGAGAAAGAGGAGTGTGGATAACAGCAGGGATCCCTGGGGTTGGGATTCCAGTAGCAGTATTATTGGCAATTATTTCAGCACAACTGTGGGTTCATGTTCCAGGAATCAGATTTTGGGTGGGAGATAGAAACCACAGGGGATGTGATCCCATTATCTTTATCAGTTAAATGTAACTGTATTTTCTAATGTCCTTGCATTGTCATTATCACCACCACAGCAGTGTGCAGCAGCCTGCTCCACTGGCCCCCAGAGAACAATATTCTGATGGTGGTCACTGTGGGGCCATTTACCTGCACAAAATGCAAACATTGATAGACGGTAATTTGAGCCGGGTGCTGGGCCACCAGATCCCAACTGTATGGCGGAGACTGTTTGACAGCAAACACTCACACCACGATAATGTCCTGGGTCACAGATACCTGCCTTTGTAGGAGCCCCTGGGCCCTCAATAAATCAGTATCATCCTCCACGCCTGGGCACAGACCCCACCACTGAGAGTGACAGGACATACAGGTACTAGCAGGGGCACACCCAGATCTGAAAACAGGTGCAACTGGGCACCTGTGTCCAACACACTATTACACCTGGGCAATGGATGGGAGTCTGGTAGACAAAGAGGTACTCCATGTTTTTTGTGGTGTCCTGTTATGGCCCTTGTGGACCACTGTCCTTATGGTCTAGGGTGCTGGACAACCCTGCAGCATTAGTCCCTACATAGTGCCTCTCCTTCTAGCCAACAATGTAGGGCATAGGCTAATCATGCTATGGCATGCCATAGCCACTGAGATTTACTATCTACTGTAGGCAACTGGATTGGATCCCATCATGGATCCTGGTACATATGAAATACCCCCTGTACCCCTTCCTGAAGCATGCCCAGTCCATGTCCATTTTTCCCTCAGTTAGTAACTGGATATCACTGATTTAGAGCTTTCCATTCCAGAGCTTCAACATCTCAAATACTAACATGCTGTTACTGTAATTGTTGCACAGTAAGTTTATAGTATATGGTTAAGTGTTGTGTATGAATTTCCATACACTTAAAATCCTTGTATATGAGCCAAAGCTGTTGTGCACAGTTCAAAGGCCATAAACAGTTATTGCACACAGTCCAAGGTCCTCATGACAAGTTGTTGTACACAGTTCTAAGGTCACAAAAAGTTCCTGTGTATGGTTATCTACATAGCTAGGAGAGGAGCAAATGCATCCTTCATGCTACTGTATATAAACTAAAATTTTCACATTTGGCAAACAGTAAAACTATATACTATAAAAAAATAGAACATGAGCAACTATACCCAACTCAACTAGTGTTCCAATCTCAGGGTTCAGATGACATCATGGACCTTTCAAGCTGAGCTCTGAAGGTCCATATGATGTCCTCTTAACCCCTCAATGGAAACACAGCCTCAATGTGTATGGTTGCACATGCAATGTGAACTGTACTACATAGACATAATAAAGTCTTACTTTACAATTATTGACAATGAACATCCAAATTAAACAGTCTCCAAATACTGTATTTGATATTACTGTAAAAATGACACGATTTCACACATTTATTGCAAGGAATAAGGAGGTAGAGTTTCAAATGTTTAGAGCAGAGGAGCAATAAACCACACAATTCTGCTTTGAATATCCTTTTAGCCACTGTACTATATGACCTTGGCAGTGACTTGACTTCCTTTTCCCTCAGTTCTTTCAACTGTTAAATTGGAAAAAAGCAAGGCCCCAGTTAAATGAGATATTTTTGCTCAGTCAAGCAGTGCTAACTAAATTTATAACCATGTATTTATGTTTTTTTAAAAGCAATATTAAAAAGAACAAATAATAAAACAAAATCTCATCTAAACAAGGATTCAAAACAGAAGGCAGATAAATGCTCCTATCTTAGTAGAAATCCAAAAGTCGACATATGGTTTTCATTATTTTGGAAACCAGTTTCTTACTTATTACCATTACTACTGTGGACATGAATCTTGTTGTCTTATTAAAGGGGACAATATCCAGACGTACAGGATGGGAATAATAACCTCAACTACAAGGCATTAACCCAATTAACAATGCAGTGACACTAAGCAGACAGCAGTCCCATCTCCTGAATTGCCATTGCTGTAATATGACATGTTTTGCTTTCTCACAGACACAGTGTGTGCAGTGACGACTGGTATTCATTTTGACAGAGACGCCAGAAGTGTTACTAAGCCCCGTACTTTATAGCATTCAATCCCGGGGCTCACACATACTCCTTTTCTCCATCCACCTTCTCTACATCCAGCTTTACCAACTCCTTTCTGTGCACCGTGCCCTCCTAGCCTTTCTTCCCCAACTTCCCTCCCTCTTTTCCCCCCTACCTTCACCTCTACCTGGTGTATATTTTTATTTTTATTTTTTTCTTCCGTTACTTCTTCCTGCAACCTTAGATAACCTGCTTTATCTTCCTATAGACACTTCTATGTATGTAAATACCGTGTAATCTGTATAATATCTGTATAATTCTATGTACATATGATCTTCTTTTTCTTCCTCTCTGTAAAGAGTATTATCTGTATTGCCTTGTAAATACCTGTGTTGACCTGTATACACAATTGTTCATGCTCCACCCAGGTCCATCTTGCAAATGAGCTTCTGCTCAACGATGAACGCCTGGTTAAATAAAGACTTGATTGATTGATTGATTGATTGATTGATCCCTCCACCATTATGGATTAAAGGTGGGGATAGGACACTACTATGGGAGTAGTTTGTGGAGAGGAAGTTGGTTTAGTGTGTTGGGTGGGCTCATTAATTAATGACACTGTCTGGTGGAGGAAAAGAATGCAGGACATCCAGGTAGGTCAGAGGGCATATGTCAGCTCTCCTTCCCTACTTAGCATCAGAAATTAGGGTAAAGATAATGATGGCATCATTTACTTCAGGGGATCTGTTGTACAGCCTGGAGGTTAAGTTAGGAAGTGGAAATCTGAAAGATGATATTGGGCAGTGCAGGACTGTCAGGATTCTAGCTTTGCCATAGAAAGATCAAGTGGGTGGTGAGGAATGCAAAAATATAGGGGATGTGATGACTAGCCCCAACCATCCTGGGGAGGGGAAATGCTTTTCAAAGACTTATATTACCCACTTTAGGGTTAAAGTATGGATACAAAATAAATAGTGAATAATTTGGTTTAGTGCATGCAAATACTCAGTGAATATTCACCATAAGCTATTCTTACAGCCTTAGTAGTTAGCTTATTTCATTTTCAGTGTTTCTTCCTGCTTCCTCCATATAATCTTCAACTTGCCTTGCCATTCCTCCACTATGTGTTTGTACCCAGTCCTTAACCTGCCTGTTCACTCGCTGTGTTCTTATATTCTCCAGGTCAGAGCTTGAGGACTGCACAATGAGCAGATCCAGATGTTACTGCAAAAATGTCCCAACATCCACCTCAACAACCAAACTGGAGATCTTGTGTCCTTATACTTGGTGAACGCAGACAGCTTTGACAAAAACCAGGATTTGGCACTTCCACAGACGACCCCCTCAATGACAATGCAGCAGGTGGCATCTCTCTCTGATCTCAGTGACTGAATTATTGCAAAATGTATTGACCAAATAGATGTCCTAGCAGCCCCTAAAAACCCTATAGATGACTCAGACAAACTTCAACCAAGTGGTGCTCTGACTCCAAATTACCTTAAGCGGGTACCTGATGACCAAGAGGGCCAAAATAATGATCTATTCTTAGAATGAGAAGATTCAAAGGAGGAGGAGGAAGAGGAAAGGAATGATCTAATTGCCCTATGTGTCTTCAATGTTATCTCAGAAATTATCAGACAAGTCATGGAGACCCTGAACTTTGAGGCTACAAGAACAAAACACCCACAGAACAAATAGTGGACACCTTAGTATAGGAGCAAGCAAAGTTAAAATCCTTTTTTCCTCATATGCAAGCATAAAGAAGACATTGACAGCAGCAAATGGGATGCTCCTGACCCAGCCAAAATGAGAGCAAAGAGTTATTTTAATAAAAGATACATGTTAGTGGAAGACAAGCTACAATCCTGGAACATCCACACATTACAGTTGTAAGAGAAAGAACTTCTCTTCCTTCTGGTGAATCAACAATGCTGAAGCACACTACAGGTGGCAAAGCAGAGGACATGGTCAAAAAGACACATGAGATCCTGGTGATAATAACTAAAGCATTCATCACTTCCATCTACACCTACAGCAGTAGGGCCATACCCAAGTAACTGTAAATTATATAAGTGGAGCTCCCCAAAACTATCAAGCACATCTCCATCCTCAACTAAACTATACAAAGGATAAAAATTGTTGTGAATATTACATTAGATAGCTTCAAGATGATAGTGAAAGCAACATCCTCTATCAAAAGGATCAGATGCCACTTGCAGTTAAAATTGTGGCAGGCTAACTGTGACTCCAAAAACTGTCTGACTAAGGTCATGCTCTCAGGAAACACTGTCTTTTGTCTCAGACATGAAAATTTGATCAGATTGAAGGAGGAGGGTAAGGAACTTGTTAACTATATAAAAGGCTGTCTTGCCTACCTTCCAGCATTAAAGAACTGATTTTGTAACAATTTTCAAAGTGGTGGAAAGACAACTACTATCAAAACAAGAATAACCACAATGTCAGCTTTATGTCAAGTTTTGTTTTCAACAAGAGAAGTGATGCAAACAACAGGAACTGGTCATCCCAGTTAAGATGTCACTCTGGATCCAGATGCACCACAAAGCACCACAACAATCAAGCATGAGATAGAACAAGCCCAGGAAAAACATGTGGCAGTGGGAGGCAGACTACAATCCTTTGTCTCAACCTGTGCCACATTAGTGAGTGGCAAATGGGTGAAACCAATAGTTAAACAAAGATACTACATCAAATTCCATTAGTTTCCAAGGAAAGACTGATTCATCTCATCACATCTCTTATCAACAAGAACTCCAGTGCAAAAGGTCAGGCACTACTCAGCTTACTATTTTTAGAGCAGGTCATAGCACCAGTATCTCCCAAAGAACGATGTCAGGGCATCTACTTTGCATTCTTTCTTGTTCCCAAAAAGACAGGGGATCTGCACCCTATCCTTAACCTACAATTTGTGAACCAGTTCATCCAGTACAGATGATTTAAATTTAGACATTAAGGTCAATGATAGCCTCAGTCAGAAAAGAAGACTTCCTTACTTTGGTGGATGTCTAGGACACCTACCTCCTCATTCCCAGACAGTGTGGTACAGGTTCCTATGATTTCACATCCTCAACATACAATTCCAATACCAATGTCTCCCCTTTAGCTAGCTTCTGTCCCATGCATTTTCTAAAAGGTGATGGTGGTCCTTGATGCCCATCTCAGTAAGGAGTGCATCCATGTCATATCTTATATGGCATCCAGAATAATTCATCCCACAGACAAAGAATTGAATCAATATCAACACAGTGCAAGAGGATGATCAAGCAACCACAACCCCCAGTATGAGACCTGATGCAACTGTTAGGTCAGAAGGCATCCTCTGTAGACCTCCACACCTTCGGGAAGTGGCACATGAGAACTATAAAACTATTCCTAGTCAAGAGTTAGAAATCCCAACTTCCAGAACTACTACAATGTCTGAAAACCCCTAACAGGGTCTGATACTCCATCACTTGGGGAACCTTCCTCACAATCTCAGACAGGGAGCACCTCTGGACAATCAAGTCATGGCACTGCTTGAAATGAATACAAGTCCCCTAGGCTGGAACAACATCCTGAGTAGCAGAACAGGTCAGGGAAAATGGACAACTTTAGAAATGCATATGTACATAAACAGGCTAGAATCTATGGCAGTGCAAATTGCACTACAAGCATTCCAGTGACAAGTAAGAGGAAATCATTTACAATTAAGGACAAACAAAAGAGAAATCATGTCCTACATAAACAAGCTTTATAATAATAATAATAATAATATGCTTTATTTGTTATGCACCTTTCAGGCATCAAGGTACCGTATAATAAAAGAATAAAATCCAACAGATTCAGCCACATAATAAATACAATTCAATAAATAGTACATCCGTAAGATTTTTCCCAGAGGAAAGATTTCAGAGCCTGTTTAAAGATCCCCAAGGTCGTGCACTCCCTAATCCAATGGGGTAGAGAATTCCAAAGGCAAGAGGCCGCAAACATAAAAGCACGGAACAAACTGTGCTCAGAAGTTTTGAGAAGCAGAACCCCTGATCTGTTGGTCTGAGTTGCACCTCTTCAGCTTGACAGCATTTCATCTTACAGGATAACTAAATGCTTGGTCAGACTGGATCAGTTGGTAAACTTTTAACCCAGGAGAATGGTAACTCAAGTTACATGGCTTTTCAGAACATATCTATTGGTTGGGGCCCATTTAACATTGACTTGATGGCAGCAAGACAAAACAAACAAATCCCAAACTTCACATGATACCAGAAGTACGAATTAGCAGGGGTGGGTACTCTGTCTCTCATTTGGAAATTCAAAAGTATAAATCTTTCCTCCCATCCCTCTCAATGCTTAAGTCCTGAAAAAGATACCAAAATACAGAGTGACAATATTAAGCATGGCCTGGGTTGGCCCAGAATGACACTGTATACCAGTTTTGTTAGAATGCTGATGGACAGACCCTTGAAACTACCAACAGCCTCAGACATGCTCACGCAAGGCCCAGTATGGCACACTCAACCTTACAATTTCAGTTTGATGTCCTGGCCACTCAAATGCCGAGACTGTTAAATAATGGCCTATCCAGTCAAGTATTTTAGTAGATATGCTACTCCAGTCAAGAAAGAACAGAAAATCTACCTCCAGGAAATTGGACCAGCTGTTCATTCTCCTGTAATAGTCTAAAAGGGCTTGACTGCTTCTGGGACCACCACAGTCAGGTGTCTTCACTCAATAAAGAATGGAGCCTATACACCAAATGGTCTATCATTCTCTTACCAATTGAAAACTCATTCAGTGAGGTCAGTTGCTACCTCGTAGGCAGATAGGAACTGTGCCTAATTAGGTGACATTTGTGGAGAAGCCACCTAGGCATCTGCGCACACTCACCAGACACTATTGCCTTGATATTTAAGACTATGACAGTGTTTCATTTGACCACAGTGTGTTACTGTTTGTGTTGGAGCTGTTCTACCCCTGTCCCTCCCAGGGCTTTTCTTCTACTGTTTCTTAGGTCACCATGTGGTTACATCATTGGAGTGATATAAAGGATGCAGTTTTTCTTACTCGGTATGGGTAATTATAAGAGCAGCCTTTACAGCACTCCAAATCTTCCCTTAGAGAGATAATGACTGAAACACTCACTCAGGGTAATGATTTCAGGGTTTTTTTTGTTGCATTACTTTTTCAGAATCTATAGTTGGTAATTTTTTTTATCTCATTTATCTTGTACTGTTGTTAATGGCTACAGATGTGATTTTCTAAAGAAAAAAGATAGAGGTCCTGATTTAACCCCCCACCCCCACTTAGATTAGCACACTGTGTGCCAAAACCCTGGCTGCAGTTAATGCAGGTGTGTCAGGGACCCTGCAACAGATTTTGCAAAAAGTGTACTCTAAGCACCAAACCCACCTCCCCCCAAGTTTTCTGCAAGCCATTCTGTGAGTTGCACAACTGGGGCACAGTAGGGGAATAGTGCAAGCAGCGGCACTGTCAGGCAGCTCTGGTGGTCATGGCAGGGACCCACTGGCCATGCTTCCAATTGCTGGCAGGGCCCAGGCAGAGCTGGCCAGGATGATTTGGGAGGTGGGGGTTGACACTGGACGTGTGTGATGGGAAGGGCACGGCTGCCAGGTGCCAGAATAGGGGGTGTTCATGTGACAGGGCGGTGGAAGAGGATCCTTGGAAGTTATCAGCTGAGGCTCCACCGCTGCCATGACATTTGGCAGGGTTCAGGGTGCCACAGATGTCCACTGGCAGTGGCTGCAATGGGGGGGTACAGACCACTTCCACACTGCCACACACCCAGAATTGTGCACAGGCCATTAAATTACCTCCTGGTTGGTCTAACTCCAGTGGTCTGTGCAGGCCTTTTTGGGTTCTGGAATTTATATTTATGGAATGTGGCAGCCCAAATGTAGCACAAAGACCCTACCACCATGGTGCAACCATGTAGCTTCTGCAAGCATGTTGCAAAGTGATCTGGTGCAGGGGGCCCCAGTGCTGCAATAAGCTGCCATCGAAAATCATGGTTGCTGCAATGCCTGATACAAGGTGCCCTTTGCAACACTTCCTTTTGATATAAGGTCCTTGCATCAGTCTCAGACCTTTTAAAATACAGCCTAGAGACTTTCTGAAATAGTGTGTGGCTATTCTGTTTTTCCATGGATTACAGGATTTTCCAGCAGAGTTTTATGCTCAAGGTATTATTCAACTCTGGAAGTTTCAAACTGAGGTGGAACCAACTGTAAAAGGAGGAGACTGGATTTGATTCTTAAAAAGTTTTTTTTTTGTTTGTGTATCAAACTGTCAGAAAATACCTGTATCAGACAATGGTTACATCATCAGAGAGCTAGAACAGGTGTGCCTATAACCAGCTTTAAGTAAACTTTCATTTTGTTTTACTCGTTAATACTGTAACTAAATCATGGCTAGGATTAGATATACAAAACTTGTAGGCTCATTAGATCCTGTCCAGAGGGTGGAGCTTTTGGTGTTATAAAAACAAACAATCACAAAAAGAGGTTATAAATGAAATTAAAAAAAAAAAAGTAGTTTGCTTGCTGGCCTGTAGGGTCAGTGGCAAGGCTGACACTCATGACACCAGCTGTCCAGGTTTGGGAACAAGCTTGTGACATCAGATGCCAGCTGAGGGAAGAGGTTTAATCCTCCTGCAGAGATGCTCTCCTCATCTGAGAAGGGAGTGCAGGAGACTCCACTGCTATACTGCCACTTGGGTGATCATAGATGGCAAAACAGTCACAGCTGCTTATGGGTCAACTGAGGCATGTTTTGCTACATTGGTTTGGATCTGACTGGTGGGATATCGATCAGTATGAATTCCTGAATTCCACTGGAGTCTTGGTCATGAAACCACATGTAGTAGTTAATTCATGTTCCCTTCTCTTTTCTAAGTTATTTCCAGACCTAGATGGGACCTCTCTTCACTTGGATACTCACTTCTCCCTTACTCTAACTCAATGGCAAAAAATTTGGAAATATTTATTTATTTATGTTTCCCAAGACAGATTATGGCTTACTCAGTTTAACATTCTATTTAACTTCTATGTCACCCCGAAGAAGCTTGCAAGAATGGGTAGGCTGCTGTCTTCTCTTTGCACAAGATGTGGCAAAGATGAAAGTTCCCTTTTAAGCATTTTTTTGTCATGCTCTAAAGTAATGGAAAAGTGGAAAAAGAGTTTGAATTACTGAATCTGATCAAAAGGCTGGCTTCTGATTCAACAACGATGAAAGGCAAACTGAGAAGCGGCAGTGTGAAGATGAGAGGTGGTTTCCATTAAGGGTACGGTATAGGAGGAGTGCAGGAGAGGACTTGGAGATTTAGCACACCACAGACAGCAAGGTTTTTTGCAGTAATCAGACATTGTGGCTTGTGGCCCCTTTGGACATTTATTTGCTCTCAATTGAACAAAAACTGTGCATTGAGATATAGAGATATATTATAGTGGCATGGTAGTTAGGGTTGAGTAGGCACTTTAATGTTAAACCTCAATTTGTGCACTTTAATAACTTTGCAACTGATCAACAGATTCATATGACATTTTGCATGCCTGGTCTCATTGGGTAGATCTCTGGATGTGTTAAGATTTGTTCCAGTAAAATGTGGGGATTCTGAGATCCGGGGAGTGCAAAAAGTGAATTTTTGGGGTGTTTTTTGCTGGTTCAGTGCTGTTTTTTGGTAATACCGGTAGTAACCAGATGGTTTGGAATTTTGATCTGGAATTTTCAGGGTAGAAAGGGGCTAGCCACAGATGTGCCTTTTGCTGGTTTGGTTTAAAAATAATAATCTGTTCCAAAGTTATTTAATTTTAAAATGTTGATTCTGAGCATGATCACTAAGAACTTCAATGTAGCTGTATGAAATGAAAAAAGAATCCTTTTTCATATGGGGCCAATCCTTTTTTGCAAGGAAAACATTTTTTCATTTGCCACCATTTTGTTTTCTGTTTTTTATTTTTTTATTTATTTAAAACCCACAAAAATGACATCCAGTCTCTTGGATCCAACTACTAACAGAAGCAGGGAAGGGAAAACAGTCCCAATTGACACAAGCATGTGCTGTAAACCTTATTCAAATGAACTATCTCTCTCATAGCCAGTCACTGTCACTACAAATGGATAGTAAATGCTAGTTAATTTCAAAATCAGAATTACAGCTGTTGCACAGAAAACTTTGCTGATTCATGATTTTGTAGTGTTTTTTTTTTTGAAACGGGGATTCAGCACAATTACATAACATTTTTAAGGGGGTAGTACAGTACACATTCATTTTAACGTTTGTGGTTTGTGGTGGAGAGAAATTCAGGTTTTTAGATTGAAGCTTAATTAGCTCTATACTGATTTTTTCATAAATAAATGAGCTCAGATTTTGTCTGTTTAGATTGCAGCTGACATGTATACACATCCTAAAACCCTATACATTCTAAATCTTATGGCAGGCTAAGGGTTAATCTTCTGGCAGCTTAAGGGTTAAGCAAAAAAGTGTGATGCAGGAACTTGGGTGCATGCAAAATTCTGCTTTTCCCTGACTTATTTTGAAAAAAGCTATAATTAAGCTTCAACTATCACATTCCATGTTTACTGAGTTTCATTCATTCTGTGAAATGTAAAGTTTGACTTTTTATGTACTGTGTGCTGTACATTCATCTGGAAGGGCCGGGGACAAATACAAAGATAGCTGTTCTCAGATGTTAGTAGAATCTTGGGGACAAAGTGTTGTTTTTGAACTACCAAATGGTATGTGGCTCTAACTGAAAATGTCACCTCAGGCAACAAGACTGGTCCCCTACTGAAACCTTTGAAGATGCTGAAAAAGCCCTCAGATTCTTCATTGACAAGATTAATACAGCTCGTGATCTTTACGCCCCTTTCAGGAAACACAAGGTTAAGAGCGCAAGTAAGTCATGGATCTTATCACCCCTTATTGAACTGACACATAACAGAGATAATCTTTGGCATCAGGCAAGAGCCACAAGCAAACAGGCTAATATTCAAAACTACAAAAAGGCTAGGAATGCCTGTACAAGGGCTAGCTAATCCACCAAAAGTATCCACTTCAAAGATGAACTGACCAACACCTGGGGTGATGGCAGATATTTCTGAGACAATATGAAGGCCCTGTCTTGGAGATCTAATAAAGCATCACGACCATATTAGACATAAATGGACTCATTAATCAAGACCAGAAAGAAATTGCAGACACTTTTAACTCTGCATTTACAGACCTAAGTAACATACTCCACCCTGACTATTTTGTGGCAACAGATGAAATCAACTATGGAGTCGATGAATGCTAGCCGCTGCCCCTCCGCTTCTATTTCAAAATTGTCACTGAAAAAGTTGTAACAAAGTACCTGCAATGGATATTAGGTAAATTGAGGTTCAGTGAAGACACACTAGATCTCAAACTTGTCACCCTCACCCATGACAAGATACTTACACCACTAACATTTATCCTAAACCTTTCATTAAGGTTTGCTAAATTCCCCTAGAAATGCAAAGTCACCATGGTAACACCAGTCCTTAAAAGCGGGGACAGGGCCACACATACAAATTATTGTCCCATATCTATTCTCCCCCCTCTGTCCAAAACACTTGAGTGCATTGTATCTGATCAGCTCGTCGAATACCTGGACAAATACCAGATACAATGCCTCCAACAGCATGGATTTTGAAAGTCGCACAGCACCAACACAGCTTTAATTGAAAATAATTTTTATTAGGAGAGACACACTAAGCTGAAAGCTTGTTTTCAAGTGCAACCTGGGAGCACTAGGAAGTTAAGTGACTTGCTCAAGGTCACACAGTATGCAAGTGGGGGCTGCGGGATTTAAACCCAGGTCTCCAGATTGCAGCTCAGAGCCTTAAACCACTGCGCTATACTGCCTTCTTGAGTTCACCAGGTACATACATAAGGCACTTGACCATGGGCAATTGATGGAAGCATCCTTCCTAGCCCTCACCAAAGTGTTCGTTATGGTCACCCATGCATTGCTACTTGAACAACTGTCCTGCACCAGGCTCTCCCCTGCCATCATGGGTTGGTTCAGTAGCTATCTCATGGACAGAATGCAACAGGTAAAAATAAATGAGATACTTTCTGAAAGATGTCAAGTGTAAGTGGGGTTCCCCCACGGATCCATGTTACACCCTCTGCTCTTCAGCCTCTTCCTGAATAGTTTTCCCTAAGCATGCCAAGGCAGCATTCTCCTCTATGTGGATGATGCAGTACTTTTTACAAGTAATTTGGATCGAATACTATTAGAGAAGCAGATTCAGAGGAATTTCTCCATAGCTGTGACCTGGTTCATGAATTACAAATTACTCTTGAACCACAAAAAGACCAAAACCATGATATTCGCAGCCCCATATAACAAGAACAGATCATATCAACCCACAATCCGAAATAACCTTGGCACCCATTTAGACCCTGTCCACACAATCAAATACATGGGGGTTACTCTAGATAGCAACTTATTCTATGCAAACCATGATGACAGGTGGCCAAAGCTGTCAATGCAAAAATAGCCCTACTTCATAGGCACAAACCCTGCTTGACTGATAAGCACTCAGACTTGCAGTACATTGCTCTGTGACCACCATAACTGATTATGGCCTAGTTGTATATGGTGCCTCAACATACTCCACCCTTAAAAGAATCTCAGTAACCTTAAATAAGGCCTGTAGGCTCGTCACAGGGGCCCATCAGCTCACATACACCTGTGAGTTATAAGTCAAAGCTGGACAGCTCAATCTTCATGGCAGAATGAAATACCAGACGTGATGGCTTGCCAAGAAAACATCCTTGGGCCTAACCGCCCCAGGTGTTCAAAACCTCCTGTGCCCATCTACAAATCTCCACCACATCATAGGAACAATCAACCAGCCTTTCAAGGTCCCCTTCTGCCATAACCAGTAAGGGCAAATATTGTCTGGGTACAGTGCCCCCAACTTGCTGAACTCCCTCTGCTGTGACATATGGCAGAATCCAAAATTATCCTTTTAGGTGGAAGCTGCTGGCTTGCCTAGCTTTGCTCAGTAGCTGTGACTGCCAAACCTAATTGGAATCTGGCTGGCCAGTTTACACTGCCCAACTGTTGCACTTAGCTGCTATGACAAACACAAGGGCACTCACCCCCTACCTTTACTTCAAAGCTACCACTGTTCACCCCTACACCTCTCTAGTTTGTCCCCTGCTCACCCTCTCCCACCTTATACTTTGCTACATTTTTCACATTCAACTTCTTCCCTATGATCCTTATGCCCCCCTCAACCATCCCTGGCTCTCCATGCTCCTGACAAGGCCTCTTGGCTGTGAAGCTTAAGTCGGTATGGATAAAGTAAGGTGTCTAATATCATATCTTACATTGTATGTAAGCATTATCGCTTAAATTGTATTAAGTGAAGTTTTTTGAATTGTTGAACTCTTGAACCACAAAAAGAAGAAAGCCATGATTGAGGTTATCATCTCTGATAACCTCAAGGTAGGGAAACAGTGTGACAAGGCAGCAGGTAAAACAAATAGGATGCTGGGATGCATAGGCAGGGGCATCACCAGTAGGAAAAGGGAGGTCATGATTCCACTATACAAGACACTAGTGAGGCCCCACCTGGAGTACAGTGTACAGTTCTGGAGACCTTACCTACATAAGGACATAGACAGGGTAGAGAAGGTTCAGAGAAGGACAACAAAGATGGTATATGGATTGCATCACAAGTCCTATGAGGACAGGTTGAAGGAATGAATATGTACTCCCTGGAGGAGAGGAGGGAGAGAGGGGGGACATGATAGAGACATACAAGTATCTTACAGGGAGGAACAGGGTGCAAGAATACACTATTTTTAAGCAAAAAAGATGTTCCAGGACTAGAGGGCATGGGATGAAGTTGGAGGGAGGATGATTCAGAGGAAATGTGAGGAAGAATTTCTTCACAGAACGGGTGGTGGACAAGTGGAACACCCTGCCTGAGAAAGTGGTGGGGGCTGAAACAATCACGGGATTTAAGAATGCATGGGATAGACATAAAGGAATTCTGGAGGTCAGGGGTAAGGGGCAAAAGAGTTCTAGGAAAACATAAACTGAAGTTACAAACTCAAATGGGCAGACTAGGTGGCCATAGGCCCTTATCTGCCGACACTGTCTATGTATCTATGTATCTATGGTTGTATGGCTGTCCTTAAATGAAATGTAACCGAACATTCTGTTCATTTACCCACTGTCTTCCCAAAATCACGTATGTTGTCCTCTGTTACCCACTGATGTGGAACCTTTGTAAATGAGCCCCTGGCTCAAAGGTACTTGTAATCCAAGAATTTAATAAAACATAAATAAAAACTATTGGTGACTTCTGCTAACTACTTTGTACTAATCCGCTCTGTTTCAGATCATTTTTATTCCAAGTTCAATAATGCCATAGTTCACAATTTATGTGACCTATGTGACTTTGTGGCAGAACATTGCTATTTTTGCATATTTTGAGCTTCAACAATGCCTTTTTTGGTAATCCACCTAATGAACAATGTTTGGCCGGAAAGGAAATGTTGTGGTTGCTTGGTGAAATAACTCTTCAGGTGGGATGTCAAAATTTTCACTGCTCTTTTTCATGAGGTGGGGTCATAAGAAGGCTATGCTTAAAATTTGGGGTCAAAATATGTATAAATGCCAAAAGTATGCAAGTGTTGAAATTTTGGTATGCTCAGTGGTGACTTTAGTAATTTTAAATATTTAGACCACCAATTTTCAACATAGCCATTTGCTAAAACTACCACATGAATGGGATAGCTGTCATTTTTTAAATCCTAACCAAACTGTGTTTTCACATATGTAGCATGGAATATTGTTGTGGTGGCATAGAAAAATGTTTTGCAGGGGATTTTTAAAATGTTCACTACTGGGTTCATGAGGTGGGGTAATAAGAAGGCTATGAAGACAATTTGGTTCATGTTTTCTTACAAATGCAAGTGCAGGACCCTCTGGGCTTTCAAAGCAATGTACATGTAAGCATCTTTGGAGGGATGGGAATGCAGGGCACAGAGTACTCTGTGCTCCCACAGGCAAATGATGATACAATTATAATATCTCAAGAAGTAAGGACATTATTTGTAAAAAAAAACTTTGGTAATGCGCTAGTTAGGGTTAAACCACCAGAACTAGGGAAATCCGGCATTAGAGTTTCCAAGCCCAACACCCCATCCGCACCTTGCAGGCAGCAACAGGAGAAACCATTACAGTCTGGCCTCTTCTGCATCTTGTCAGCATTAATGCTCATCCCATTCTCATGTAATCTACACATCTACACATCCCAGCTTCTTTAATGATGGAATGGGGTGAGCGTTAGTACTGACAACCCTGAGGCACACCCCATACCTGATTTGTTAATATGCAGAAAAGGTTACACTTTAATGATTTCTCCTGTTGCTGCCTGCAGGGTGTGAGTCAGGCCCTAATGCCACATTTCCATACTTTTTTGCAGTTTAACCATAACTAGTGCATTAAAGAGGTTTTTTTGCAAAGGATATATATGTTATAGGGATGCGGTAGCACCCCTATATTTTTGGTTGAGCAGGTTTTTTTTATGTTAAACCTCAAATTTTGCACTTTAATATCTTCCCAACCATTTAACAGATTTGCACAAAACTTTGCATGTGCAATCTTATGTAGCAGGCCTCTTGATGTGTCAGTGTCATTCTAGTTGAAGATGCAGATTCCAAGATCTAGTTAGCAAAAAACTGTTAAAAATCACTGTTTTTCACTGTCTTTTTTGTCATCGCCTTGCAGACAGATGGTTTAGAATTTTGGTCTGAAATTTTCAGGGTGGAAAGGGCTTGGCACACAGATGTGCCTTTTGCTGACTTGGTGAAAAAATATGAATCCATTTCAAAGTTATTCAATTTTAAAATGTTAGGTTCTGAGCATTCTCAGTACCTTCTTTTGGATAGTTTCCAGGAAGGAAAAAAAATTAGTACAAACAAAAAAAGGATCCTTCTTCATTTGGTGCCAATCCTTTTTTGTTGGCAAAAAAATCCTTTTTCATTTGCCGCCATCTTGTTTTCAGTTTTTTGTGAAAAGAAAAGTTCAAAACCCACACAAATTACATCCTGGATAGAGACCAAAGGATGTATCTTGCTCATCAGGACTCCATTAGGTGGATTCTGCAGTTAACTCTGGACAACTGAACCCCCAATTTTTTTTTATTGAATTCTTTTTCGTGACTTGGTTCTGCTTTTTCCTTGTGGGATTTTTTGTTCAAATGAAAAAGGATCCCTTGATATGAAAAAGATTTTGGATTTAGGTTTTTTTTTTTTGTTCTTTTTTGATTTGTCCTTTTTTGTTCAAATTAAAAAGGATCCGTTCAACTGGAAAAATAATTTGGACTTAGTTTTTTTGTTTGTCTTTTTTCACTTTAAGGGCTCCTTTTTCAATCACTTCTTTTGTTTGATATGGAAAAGGATTCCTTCAAATGAAAAAAATGACTTTGTACAATGTCCTTGTAAGTATTTGTATTTGTCCCTGGTGTCTAGTGTCAACCCCACCCTCCAGTTGACATCTCCAGACTTTTTTAATTTTTCCCTGATGTCTAGTGGCACACCACACCTTCTGTTCACCATTCCTGTAATAGTAATATTTATCCCTGGTTTCTAGTGGTGTCCCTCACTCTTTGTTTGCCATCTTCATAATTATAGCATTTATTTCTGGTGTCTAGTGTTGCCCCCCACCCTCCGTTCACTGTCCCATAATTGTAAGATTGATCCCTTGTGTCTAGTGGCACCTTCCACCATCCACTCATCATCACCATAATTATAGCATTTATCCCTGGCATCTAGTGGTGCCCCCTACATAGATACATAGATACATAGACAGTGTCAGCAGATAAGGGCCTATGGCCTACCCAGTCTGCCCATTTGAGCTTGTAAGTTCAGTTTGTTTTCCTAGAAGTCTGTTTCCCCTTCCCCCTGACCTCTAGAATTCCTTTATGTCTATCCCATGCATTCTTAAATCCTGTGATTGTTTCAGCCCCACCACTTCCTCTGGCAGGGTGTTCCACTTGTCCACCACCCGTTCTGTGAAGAAATTCTTTCTCATGTTTCCTCTGAATCGTCCTCCCTCAACTTCATCCATGCCTCTAGTCCTGGAACATCTTTTTGCTTAAAATAGTGTTTTCCTGCACCCTGTTCCTCCCTGTAAGATACTTGTATGTCTCTATCATCTCTCTCCCTCCTCTCCTCCAGGAGTACATGTTCAGTTCCTTCAACCTGTCTTCATAGGACCTGTGATGCAATCCATGCACCATCTTTGTTGCCCTCCTCTGAATCTTCTCTACCCTGTCTATGTCCTTACGTGGTATGGTCTCCAGAACTGTACACTGTACTCCAGGTGGGCCTCATTAGTGTCTTGTATAGCGAATTATGACCTCCTTTTCCTGCTGGTGATGCCCTGCCTATACATCCCAGCATCCTATTTGCTTTACCTGCTGTCTTGTCACACTGTTTCCCTACCTTGAGGTCATCAGAGACGACACCCCAAGATCCCTTTCCTGCTTGGTGCATGCTATATCCTCACCCCCAACTGATATATTGTGCCAGGTTTTGTGCCCCATATGCATTATCTTGCACTTCTTTGCATTGAATTTCAACTGCCAAACCCCTGACCATTCTTCAAGTTTCTGCAGGTGCTTCTCATTCTGTCTATACCCTCTGGTGTGTCTACTCTGTTACAGAGCTTTGTGTCATCAGCGAACAGTGAAATTCTGCCTTCTAGATCCTCGCAATGTCACTGATGAAGATTTTAATAGGACCGGTCCCAGCACTGATCCTGTGGTACCCCACTGGTCACTCTTCCTCTGTGGAGTGACAGCCATTTCCACCACCCTCTGTGTCCTGCCACCCAGCCAGTTACCTACCCACCACACTACTGTCCTGCCACACCCATATTCCCCAGTTTGTGTAATAGTCTTCTATGTGGCACAGAGTCAAAGGCCTTCGAAGTCCAGATAGGCCATGTCCACTGCCTTCCCTGATCCACCTCCCTAGTCATCCAGTCAAAAATTCACACGAGGTTGGTCTGACATGACCTCCCCTGGTGAAACCATGCTGCCTTGGGTCCTGTAGTCCATTGACAACCAGATGTTCCACCAATCTCTCCTTCAGTGGTGCTTCCATGATCTTCCCCACTACCAAGGTGAGGCTGACTGGTCTGTAGTTCCCTGCTTCCTCTTTGTTCCCACTTTTGTATAAGGGGACTACATCTGCTGTCCTCCAGTCTTGGGTACCTCCCTGTTTCAGTGATCGGCTAAACAGGATAGCCAGAGGTTCAGCCACCACCTCTCTTAGTTCTTTAAGGACCCTGGGGTGCACCCGTCTGGCCCCATTGCTTTATCAACTCTTATTACTTCCAGTTCCTTCAGTACCCTTTCTCGTGTAAAGGGACTTGTGTCCATTCTGCCATTCTCACCCTTGTACTCCCTTCAGACCCATTACCCCTCTTCCTCAGTAAAGACTGAGCAGAAATACCTGTTCAATATGTCAGCTTTACTGTTGTCATCCTCCACGTGGCTCCCATCCTCCCCCTTCAGTCTCACTATCCCTCCCTTTGTCTTTCTTTTTTCACTTATGTACCTGTAAAAGGTTTTGTCCCCTTTACCCACTGATTTTGCAGTGTGTTCTTCTGTCTGAGCTTTGGCTTCCCTTACTACTTCCCTGCCTCCTTTGCTTCTCCTGGTACTTCTCCCTATCCCCTTCTGCCTGTGTCTTTTGTATTGCCTGAATGCAATCTTTTGGCTTTCACTTTCTTTGCTACCTCTTTGGAAAACCATAATGGTCTCCTCTTCCTTTCCTCTTGCTAACCTGCTTAATGCATAATTCTGTTGTTCTTATAATCCCCATTTTAAATACTGCCCACTGTTCCTCAACCCCTGATTCCTGTCCCATTCCCTTAATGCCTCTTTCAAGTATCTCCCCATTTTCCCAAAGTCTGCCCCTAAAATTCAGGATACATGTTTTGTGTGGTTTGGTTCTGCTCTTTCTGTGATTTCAAACCACAATGACTGGTGGTCACTGTTACCCAGGTGATCCCCACTGTTACCCCATCACACTGTCCCTGTTTGTGAGCACAAGGTCCAGTATTGCCTTCTGCCGAGTTGGTTCCATGACCAGTTGCTTGAGGAAGGCACCCTGAAGGGAGTCCAGGATAAATCTGCTCCTAGTTGATACTGCTGCTGGGATGCTCCAGTCCATGTCTGGAATATTGAAGTCTCCAACCAGTACTACCTCACCCTTGTCTGCCATCCTTTGGATGGCTAGCATCAGCACCCTATCTGTTTCTTCCTCCTGGGCTGGTGGTCTATAGACCACACCTGTGCAGATGGCTGTCCCCATTTTCCTTTCCAGCTTAACCCACAGTATCTCTCCCTATTTTGTTCCTCCTGGATCTCTGTGGCCTTATGTCATTTTCACATACGGTGCCTCCTCCTCCCTTCCTGCCTGCTCTGTCTCTTCTGAATATGTTGTAGCCAGGTATGGCCATCTCCCAGTCATGGTTATCATTACACCAGGTTTCAGTGATGGCCACAATGTCCAGGTCTGACTGTACCATGACAGCCTCCAGATCTTCCATCTTGTTGCTAGGCTCCTGGCATTTGCACACATGGCTTTCCATGATTTGACCTCCCTAGACTGCTTCACTGTTCTACTCCAGCCCCTTCCTTGGTTGTCATGTATCCCTGGTTCTCCTTGCTGTCTGCCCTTCTGCTGAATTTTGCCCCTTTTCTGCTTATCCACCTCTGGGGCACTAATCTCCATCTTTTGCACACTACCCTCTGTTCACCATCCCCATAATTGTAAAAGTGATTCCTGGTGTCTAGTGACCCCCTCTCCGATAGCTGTCAGGACTGAAATGAAGAAAATGGCACTACAAAGTATTTTTTTAACCTGTAAAAAAAAAAAGATTCCTAACCAATCAGATCCCCAACCTGATCTCACAATGAACACCCACCACCCTGCACCTCCCCACACAGCCTCACTCAGAAATAAGGTAAGTGCAGTTCAATTTATTTCAATGGGGTTTTCAACTTTGGTGCATAACCTTTTTACATATGTTGACACCAAATTTTCAACATGCCCTTTTTAAGACCCCACTTCATGAACAATGTTGGTGGAAATATGCAAATCCAGTCCAAAAGGTGATTTCACAGTCACTTGGTAAAATCAGCTTTTGGGCAGGATTTGAGAATTTTCACCACCCTTGATCATTAGGTGGGGTCATAAGAAAGGGTATGTTGAAAATTTTGCATCAAAACATGTTAAAATGGCAAAGTTATGCACATCCTTTGAAATTTAGGTTCACTGACTTGTAACTTTCATAATTTTAAATATTTTAACCCCAGATTTTCAACATAGCCATTCCTTTACACCACTTCAATGAATGTGACAGCTGTCATTTTACAAATTTTCACCAAAATGATTTTTTATGCTTCAGGTGTAGAGTGATATTGCAGTGGTGCAGAATGCCATTTCAATATGGATTTTTAAATTTTTTCTACTGGGTTCACGGGGTGCATTAATAAGAAGGCTATGCAGACAATTTGGTTGCTGTCCTACAAATGGAGGCCCTGCACTTCCACATCAAGATAAATATACACATCTATGGAGGGATGGGAGTGCAAAGACCTTTGGGCCCTGTACTTTCACAGGCAAATAAGGTTACAATTATACTATCTCAAAAAGTATGGAAATTATTTTCAAAAAGCTGCATTAATGCAACATTTAGGGTTTAGGCTAAAGTGAAAAAGTAGGAAAATGTGGTTTTAGGGTTTCCAACTCTAAAACCCCATCCTCACTCTGAAAACAAATCAGGGGTGCGGTCTTCCTCGTTGTTGTCAACCCTAAGGCTCAGCCCATTAGGTGTGTATGTTTCTGGAGTGTATAGAATGAACTGAGCTTTAGGATTGACATCCTCAAGGAAGACTGCACCCCTGATTTGATTTAGGGGTGGCAGAGGTGGTTTGTGGATGGAAACCCTAAAACAAATTTCTCTACTTTTGTCATTTTAGCCTGAACCCAAAATGTTGCACTAATACAGTTTTTGCAAATGATATATCTGTATGTATATATTCTTTGCAAAAAAAACTTTGTTGATGCACTAGTTAGCATTAAAGTGACAAAAGTAGGGAAATATGGCATTAGGGTTTTCAACCCTAACACCCCACCCCCACACTGGGGGCAGCAAATCAGGTGTGAGGTGTGCCATGGGGTTCTCAAGCCTAACTCTCTCCCCTTTCCATCACTATATAAACATAGGTGTGTACACTGACTGAGAACTTATTTATTATTTATTTGAATTTTGGTAACTAGGTAAGCCCACTGAGACAAGACAGTCCCTTTTTCAGGGGTGACCCAGACATGAAAACAAGATAATATGTAATAAAATTTTAGAGGTATGCAGACTAAGAACAACAACATGTATACAATAGAGAACAAATATATATAAAGTGCAAGGTGACATTGTACAGGTGTTCAGCAATTATTATGTGTTAACACTTTAGTTTAATAATTTGTAATCAGTGCAAATGGACATCAGCAATGATACAATGATACACTATAAAAATGGAACAAGAGTGTAAGTGCATAAACAAAGGATACACATTTGGAGGCATTCTCCAGAAATAATTCAATAGGATGCAGAGCTAGCACAGAAAGTAAGGAAAGACAGTGGGCTTACGCTGAGGCTAGTGAAATAGCAAAAACAGATACAGGGCAGAGGGATGAGGAGGTATCCGGATAGATTGTGCTTGAAAAGTATTAGAGAGGTGGAGAACAGAACATCGTGTGGGTGTGCATTCCAGGAAGATGTTGCCATTAAAGCAAAGGACCAGCTGCTGACAGCCAGCCAGGGTTTGGGTACTACCAGCAGGGGGAAGGCCACAGATCATAGTGTGCAAAGATTATGTCTATGGTCAATGAGTTCCCCCAGACAGGGTGGTGTAAAGTAGTGTGCCAGTTTTAACATGAGGCACATGATAGTGTATTGGAAATTTCCTCTCTAGGAGGGCCCAATTCAAGGATGAGAGTACTATACAGTGATGTAGATGGGCATCAGAGCCAAGAGCAAAACACTCTATCCTCAAGTAGAGTTGATTAATTCTAGAGAAAATGGAGGCTCATGCCTGAAGGAATGATGAGATCCAATAGCCAAGTAGCAAGAGAAGAGTGGCCAAAGTGATTTTTTGACAGTAGGACCTAGTTAGGAGTGGATGAATATGGTAAAGCAGACCTAGCCATTGACTTGAGTGTTCTCATCAGTATATTGACATGATTCTTGTAGGTGATTGCGGAGTCAGGGGTGACCCAGAGATATTTAAAGCTGGTTACATGCTCTAGAGTGCTGCTGTCCAGTGATCAAATCATGAAGGGGTGATAAGACAGGAACGTAGCTCCGGAGTTGTGTAACAGAAACATAGAAACAGAGACTTTGACGGCAGATAAGGACCGCTTGGCCCACCTAGTCTGTCCATTTCCCTACCTAGTGGATAAGCTGCAGATCCTAGTTAACCAACAGCTTATTTCTTCCTACCCCCCACAAGAATTGTCTTATGTCTGTCCCATGCATTCTTGAATTCTCCAACAGTTTTAGACCCCACAATCTCCTCAGTAAGGTGGTTCTATGTGTCCACCGCCCTCTCTGTGAAAAAATACTTCCTCACTTTGCCACTGAGCCACCTCCCCTGTATCTTCAAATTGTGTCCCCTTGTTCTTGTACATCTCTTTTTCTGAAAGATGCTACCCTCTTAGACTTTGTTGATTCCACTGAGGTACTTAAAGGTTTCAATCATGTCCCCCCCCCATTCCTCAAGGGTATACATATTAAGCTTTTTTAGTATCATCTCATATGGCTTCTATTGCAGACCCAGCACCACTTTAGTTGCCCTCCTCTGGACTGCCTCCATCCTGTCTATGTCCCTGCAGAGATGGGGTCTCCAGAACTGGATGCGCTACTCCAGATGGGATCTCACCAACTGTCTGTACAGAGGGATAACAACTTCCTGTTTTCTGCTTATGATGCCTCTCCCCAAACATCCCAGTATCCTCCCAGCCCTCCCTACTGCCTCCTCACATTGCTTGCTAAGCTTAAGGTCATCTGATATGATTATCCCAGGTCCCTTTCCATTTTTGATGTTGTTACTACCTCCCCCCATTGTGTATTCTTCCCCCAGTTTTTTGTTTCCCAGGTGCATTATTTTGCACTTCTTTGCATTGAATCCAAGCTGCCATACTTCTGACCATTCCTCCAACCTTGCCAAGTCCTTTTCATCCTTTCCATGCCTTCTTGTGTATCAACCCTGTTGCAGATCTTTGTATCATCTGCAAAGAGGCATAGTTTTCCTTCCAGTCCCTCTGCAATGTCACCTGTAAAGACATTAAAAAGGACTGGACCCAGTACTTAACTCAGCAGTACCCCACTAGTAACCCCCCTTTCTTCAGACTGGACTCTGTCTACTATTACCTTTTGTGCCCTGTTGTTCAGCCAGTGTTTTACCCAGGCTACCACTCTGGGACCCACTCCCAGGCTGGTTAATTTGATTATTAATCTTTTGTGTGGGACTGTGTCAAATGCCTTGCTAAAGTCTAGGTAGACAATGTCCACAGCCCCTCCCTGGTCTACTGCTTTGGTCACCCAGGCAAAGAAATCAATCAGATTCATCTGACATGACCTTCCCACTGTGAACCCATGCTGCCTTGGGTCCTGTGTGCCACTGGCCTCTAGGTACTCAACAATTCTTTCCTTCGGAAGTGATTCCATCATTTTCCCTACCACAGAGGTCAAACTGACAGGTCTGTAGTTTTCCGACTCTGGCTTGCTCCCACTTTTGTGAAGGGGAATCACATCTGCCCTCCTCCAGTCCTCAGGTACCACATCATCCTCCCATGATTTGTTAAAAAGGGTAGCCAGTGGTGTCACTAGCTCTCCCCTTAATTCTTTTAGAATTCTGGAATGAATCCCATCAGGTCCCATTGCTTTATCCACCTTCAGTTTTAGGAGTTCTATGAGAACCCTTTTTTCTGTGAAAGGACTGGAATCAACCCCCCTATCCAGAGTGCTTCTGTTAATAGGATTAGGTACCTCCCCCTCCTCCTCTTTTGTGAATACTGAGCAGAAGTATTTGTTCAGTATCCCTGCTTTTTCACTGTCCCTCTCTGCCCACCCACCGTCCATTCTATTCAGTGACACTATCCCTCCCTTTGTCTTTCTACACTCCCTAATATACCTATAAAAGGTTTTATCCTCCTTCTTAACCAAGTTGGCTATCTTTTCCTCAGTCTAGGCCTTTGCTATTCTGACTGCTTTCTATTCTTCCTTCTGCCTTAAGTGGTACAATTCCCTGTCCTGCTCCTTCTGTGTTTCCTTATGTTTCCTAAATGCCCCCTACTTACCTACTGCCTCTGTGCCCTTAAAGCTCCTGATCTTCCTGTTCTGAGACAGGAAGGTCCTATATTTCTCAGTAGTTTCCTTACTTTCTCAGAGTCACACCTCCAGCAGCTGGGGGGGGGGTACTCTTTTCCTTCTAGGATGGTGAGTCTTTTGTGGCTCTGTGATCACTCCCTTCCTGCTCCCAAACAGGAAGTCCCTGTTGTCAGTCAAAGCCTGTGCCTATAAATGTAGAGCTGGCTAAGGTTGAAGGGAGTGATGGAGAGGATGGAAGGAGGGCAATATAGTCCCAGTAGCAAAGTATAGTTCTAGCATCACCTCCTTCTCTTGCTGTTTTCTGCCTGTTCTCTGCCAGAAGCTATCTAGGGCAGTTTTTAAATCCTAAACACCTGGCTTCTTTCTGGTTAAGCCAGTCCCCCTAATTTACAGGTCTTTATAGACCTAGATAACTGCACAGACAGCAATTCACTTCAGCCAACTCAGAAAAACACACTAATTCTTCTTGTTTTGTTTGTTTGTTTTTACCCTAAATTGAAGGTCCCAGTAGTAGAGTTCTAGTTTTTTAGTCCCAGTAGAAACTAAAGTAGAGAAGTATAGATCTTCTTTCTCTTCTCTGCCTGTTCTCAGCATGGTCTTTGTTTTCTTTGTATTGAGAACCAAGTGGTTTTCGACGAACCATCCCTCTAGTGCATGAAAGTCAGTCTCCAGTTTCCTGTTGGTCCAATCCAGATCAGAGGAAGAGTGGTATAGCATGGCATCATTGGCATAAAGATGAACTGTGGTGCCTCCACAGTTGAGGAGCAGGTCATTAATAAAGAGTGACAATAATAAAAGCCCCAGTATGGAGCCCTGTGGATCATAATGCTGGATCTGTCTGAGCTCAGAGAGGGCCCCAGATCATTTGATCCTTTGGGAGTGGATAGAGTGGTAGTTATGGAGCCATGACTGAGCACTACGTTCAAAGCCAAGAGACTGGAGTTTGCAAAGTAATATATTGTGATCAACCAGGAGAGTGGGGTGAGTGTTAGGCATGAGACCCCCACGGCACACTTCCCACCTAATTTGCTTCCTCTAGGGTTAGGTGCGGTGTTAGGGTTGAAAACCCTAACAGCTTATTTCCCTTCTTTTGTCACTTTAACCACAACTAGTGCATTAACACTTTTTTTTTCAAAGAATTTCCTTACTTTTTGAGATAGGATAATTGTAACCTCCACATTAATATATCTACCTATCTATATATTCTATGTATATATGTGTGTGTGTGTGTGTGTTTGTGTGTGTGTGTGTGTGTATATATATATATATATATATATATATATATATATATACACTTTTATAGAGGCCCTGTGCTCTATCCATCCATAGTTTCTGAGATAGAGTAATCAGATCCTTATATATCTGTGAAATGTGCTCCCATCCCTCTATAGATGTGCATATGCATGTAGCAGTAGAAGGGCCCTGCACTTCCATTTATAGGACAACAATTACCAAATTGTCAGCATAACCATCTTATTACTCAACCTCATGTACCCGGTACAGAGCATTTTTGAATCCCCACCAAAACATAATTCTGTGCAACTGCAAAGCCATTCCATGCCACTGCTGTGAAAATACATTTTAGCCAGGATCTGAAAAATTACAACTGTGAGATACATGAGGTGAGGGCAGGGCTGCAGCTATGAAATTTTGGGGCCCCGGACAAGTCACTTGGAATGGGCCCCTGTTTCCCAAACCAGCTAATGACGGGGTAATGCCAGCTCCTCAGGAGGGCCCCTCCTTAGCTCGGGGCCCCTGACAACTTCCCCACTTTTCCCCCATTACTGCGGCCCTGGGTGAGGGTAATAAGAAGACTATGTTGAAAATTTGAGGTTAAAATGTGTAAAATTTCCAAAGTTATGAGCGTACATAGTAAAATGCCACAAATGGTCATAACTTTGCCAATTTTACATATTTTGAACCCAAATTATTAACATAACGTAGCCTTCATATGACCCACCTCATGAACAAGGACTGGAAAAATTTTTAAGTCACCCGAAAGGTGAACTTACCAAGTGGCTGCAAATTCACCTTTCTGGCAGGAGTTGCATAATGTTGCATAATGTCACTGATATTGTTCATGAGGTAGCGTCCACAACAGGCCCTGTTGAACATTTAGTGTCTAAATGTCCAAAAATGGCTGAGTTATGCATCAAAGTTTTTTTACAGTAAGAACAACAAAGATCTGGAATCAGCTGCCCCAAAATCTCATCGAGATAGAGGACTCTAACATATTTAAAAGGGAACTAGATAAGTATCTTTTGGATAGCTCAGTCCAGTAAACAATATGCCTTCTTGAAGTGGGAGACAGTCCAGATGGGTTTAGTGCCTTCTTCTGTCTTGGACACCCAGTAATACCCAGTAAAGTTGAAAACTCCATTGAAATACATCAAACCACATTTACCTTAGTTTTTCATATTTCAGTCACTGGTTCCAGCAGCAAGACATGTCTTCAATCAGGAGAGTGGATCTCGAACATGGGACCAGTTCTGGTGAGTGAGGGTGTGTGGTGCTGTACTGGTGGCATGTGTTGGTGGGTGCTCAGTGGGAGTTGGGGGGGTTAATCAGCAAGGAACATTATTTTTTTCAGAGTTGAAACAAAAATATTGAAGGACTATTTTCTCTGTTTCAGCCATAGACACTAATTGGGAGGCAACTAAAAATGGGGACAGTGATTGGAAGGTGTGGGTGCCACTAGACACCAGGGAAATGTCAATAAAAATGGGGACAGCAGTTGGAGAGTGGGGGGCACCATTAGACACCAAGGAAACAATAAAAATGGGGACATTGATCTGAGGGTAGATGGGTGCTACTAGACACCAGGGATTTGGCAATAAAAATGGGAACAGCAATTAGACAGTAGGGCTGCTAGTAGACACCAGGGAAATGGGAATTAAAAGGAGGACAGCAATTGGAGGGTGGGACAGTGCCACTAGACACCAGGGTAACAGAAATAAAAGTGATGACAGCCATGGGAGGGTGAGGTGCTACTAGACACACAAAAAATTATTACATTATACCCACATTATGTCCAGCTCTAACTGTGATTACAGATAAATTCCTCTAGCAATGGTTAAGTTCCATTGCTAAATTTACTCTGATTCTAATTTATGATTCACAGTTACACACCTTTGGTGTTTGCTCTGTATATGTATTATCCATTTTGTCACTGTACTTAGTCACTGTACTTATCATACTCTGTATTTGTCCACATTCAATGTATGGGGCCTTTGTAAATGAGTCCCTCGCTCAAAGGGTTGTAATTCCGAGACTTTATATAGATAAAAATAAAAAATAAATACATTAACAGGGATGGCCATCAATGATCCATTTTTGTGTCTTTTTTTTTTGTAATTTTGTGAAACAGAACCCTTTTTCGAGTCTCTTGTTTCACAGTTTGTGAAAAAGGATTCCCGTGCATGTAAAAAAGACATGAAACAGAATCACAAAGTGTTGAAAAAAAAATATGCAAATGATTTCTCTAAAAACGAACTCCAGAATCAGCTGAAACAGGTCCCAATTAGCAGCATACATGTGTTGGTTTATAGAACCACATCATTTTTTTCAGTTATTTAATTTTGTTTCGCTCTCTAATGGAAAACAAGATGGTGGCAGCAAGGAAAAAGATTTCCCATTTGAGGCCCAAAATGATGCATTTGTGACAAAGGATCCTTTTTCGAGCAGGACATCTCACTGGAACATAAAATTCCCCTTGAAAACAATGATAAATTTTAAAATTTAATAACTTTGGATGGTTTAATATATTTTTCACCAACCCTTCAAAAGTCACATCTTTGATCCAAGACCTTTCTTCCCTAAAAATTTCAGACCAAAATCACAAGCTGCTTTTGCACTGCAGTGTGACAAGTTAATGAAAATAATTTAACTTTCACATTTTGTCACATTCCATATCTCCACACCCACACATGCAATTGGAACAAAACTTGGCACATCAAGAGATACTTGGTCCCTGTTGCTGAATACATAATTTCATGCAAATCAGTTAAACAGTTGCAAAGTTATTAAAGTTCAAAATTTTGAGTTTAATATACAAGTGACCATTTTAACCCTAACTATATGGGTGCAACTGCGCCTATATATGTATGTGTGTGTGTGTATATATATATACATATATATATATATATATATATATATTCATTTCTAAAAACTTTGTTAATGCATCAGTTAGGGTTGATAGTGCATTGACAAAAGTTTGGAAATTCGATATTAGAGTTCTCACCCCTACCACCCTCACCCCCTCCCTCTACACAACAACAGACATTGGGGTGTGTCATGGGGTCATCAGACCTAACTCCCACCCCACTCCATGTGTAAACAAGCTGACATGCTACAGTATAGGAGAATGGTTTGAGAGTTAGGCCTGATGACCACATGGCACACCCTGACATCTGTTAATGTGTGGAGGGTGGGGGTGGTAGGGTTGGGAACCCTAACATCGAATTTCCAAACTTTTGTTGCTGTGCTAGCAACCCTAACTTAGGCATTAATAAAGTTTTCTGCAGTGAATTTCCCTTCTTTTTGAGAAAGTGTAGTGTAACTGGTAACTGGTCTGTGGTTGTATGAGCACAGGCCCACCGGGCCCTGCACTCCCTTCATGCTGTCCATTTTTGCCTAATGGTATGCATATGTGGGAGCGTGGGCCCTCTTGGCCCTGTGCTCCCACTTACCCATGAATACGGAGACATTCAGTAGCCCTATATTACTGAAAATGAACCCTTGTAACACTAATTTGGCAATATCTCAGTAACCGTAGCAACTGTGAAAAAAATTCCACTGTAGTTGTAACCATGACTTCGAAACTTCCATGCAGGCTTAGTCAATCTAATTGTGGACTAAACTGCCAGAAGAGAAAAATCAGTATCTTGAATCATTTTCAAGATATGGGTGCAGAAAGTCGCCGTGGGCACCACAATGTTATCCTATGGAAAATTTTTCAACTTCAGAATACTGTAACCATGGGGCCATTGCAGATTTTACCACCAAACCACCAAAAGGCACATCTGTGAGCCCAGGGCTTGCCACCTTGCAAATTTCAGTCTAAAAGCCCCAACCATTTAGGTGCAGTGGGGTGGGAAACATTTCTCTTTTGGGCCACAGTAGTGTTGCAAATTATGACAGTTTCACAAAAATTTTCGAAAGAACACACACAACGCTTTTGCAATTTGTGAAAATGTCACATCCCTTATGTTGCAATTTGCAACACTACTGGGAGCCTGACTGCAGAAAAAGCATTTTTGTTGTTTTTTTTTTTCCACAAAATCATTTCTGTAGTTTGTTTCTCATGCCCCAATTAGGTAAACACAACTGTCAGTGTTTACCTAGGGGCACACAAATTTAAACTGCAGCCATTTGTGTGCGGTCAATGACTGAAAACAAGATAGCCACCACACGAGAGAAAAAAGGACATTTGTGGCAGTAAAATGTAGTGGCTGCAGCTTTCGATATATATATTTTTTTCCCATTGACTATAATGAGAAAAATTAATTGGAATAACTTTTTAAATAGCTTAATATTTTTTTCACTAAATCTTCAAAAGGCACATCAGTGACCCAGACTGCATCTTTCCTGAAGATTTCAGACAAGACAGACAAATCATTTGGGCTGTTGCCCTGAGCAAATAAACATGCAAACCCCCTGTTTTGCACTTGTTTTGGTGCTCTGCAGCTTCACAACTGTTTATCCGACTATAACACATCTTGCAAAATCCAGAAAGCTATAGTTCTACTCTGTGCATTTGACATTTCAGGCAAATCCATCACACAGTTGCAAAGTTATTAAAGTGCAAAATTGTGGGCTTAACATAGAATTGGCTGTGCAAACTTAACTGTAGCTGCACTGCAATACAGCTATAATATACACAGTATATATGCATACAGTGAAACCCACCAGGATGAAGCCCAATTCTGCAGAATTCTGCAGTAGAGTTACTGCAACAAACAGTGTAATTTAAATGACAGTTAATCCCTTTTTTTATGCAGAAAACCTGTGACACTGTGATTCATCCTGGCGGGCTTCACTGTATACTGTATATAAGATCATGGCTCCCGATCTCTGGAGTGTAAGTATGAGTGAGGGGGGTGCAGGGAGGTGGGTGCACACAGGGAGGGTGGGGATGGGGAGATGATGACCATTTTCTTCATTACAGGTAAGAAAATAAATAAAACAAACTTTGAGGGATTTTTTTCATTTCCAGGAAGGAAACACTTAAATAACATTCTGGACACACTGGGGTGGGCTCCCAGTGTTCCAACTGAGTTGGGGGGCATACATGATGCTTACAGAGGGATTGGGCACCCCACTGGCAATGGAAGATGGTGATGGGAAGACATCCGACATCGGGAGTGGGCATCCCAGTGTCGGAAATGAAAAGTTATCAGGGCACACTGCGGTGGCCTCCCAGTGTGCCATAATAGTGGGGGCAGGGAAATAGTAGTAATGTACACACAATGCCAACATGGGAATTGGGCACCCCATGTTGGAAAGCATTGTGCAGCACATAACAGTACTTCGATGCAGGATCCTGCATTGAAATTATTGAAAATCTCGAAAGAAAGGATTCTGCATCAAAGAAAAGATCTCAGGGGATGGTTTTCTTCTTTTTACAGGATTTTATAAATAAATAATGCAATTGGGCTGACTGGGTTGGGTTCCCAATATGCTCAGTACATAGTATGTATTGTGCGCACAAAGTGGTTCTTCCTTGACTGTGCAGCCTGCAGCATGAGTTCCAGCTGTAGCTGCAGAAATCAAGAAAATACCGCTCTTTCATACAGAAAATGGACTCCAAGCTGTTCTCCATATATGCTTGCTCCCAAGAAAAAAACCTTCCTTGAGTCCAGCTTAAAATAGAAAAAATCATCAAACACCTACAGAAGTTATCTTTAGCTGTTTTCTGATGTTTTGTTTGTGTTTAATACCTTCGGTACTTCAGCATCCCCACTAAGCGGCAAAACAAGATGGCAGTGGCAACACAGCTCAATCGATCACAGGACTTTGAACTGTGTGAAAAATACTAGCATTTTTTATATGAAGAAGCTGATATTTTTCACACAGTACTCCTATCATTCAAAAATAAGCTGCTATTTTTCGTGCAGTACTTCCGTTGTGTGAAAAATATATCTTTCATGCCTAATATATAAACTTTCCCATAGGAAACAATGGGACAATTAAAAATGTCATAACTTTTGAATGGATTACTATTTTTTTAACCAAACCTTCCAAAGGCACATCTGTGACCCAAAGGCTTTCTATGCTGAACATTTCAGACCACAGCATAAAGGCATTTCTGAGATACACGTGAGCAAAGAAATGTTAAAAAAAAAGGATTTTTCTGCTTTTTCAACACTTTATATCGCAGAACCCTCTTGACAAATTCCCATGAAATTTTGCAAGTCAAGAGACAGTCCCCTAGAGATGACACTCATCAAATTTCATGCTACTCCATTGAAAGGCTCCACATTTATTAAGGCTCAAAATTTGGACTTTAACATACAGTAGAAGTGCCATTTCACCCTAACTATACTGGTGCAACTGCACCAGTATAATAAATATATATATTCCCTACTCAAATGCAGTCATCAGGGATGCCCTCATGTATCCATGATTCTGATATACAGTACTTAAAATACCAAAACAGATCTCCACCATCCAGGCCTCAAAAGACTCTTTACTGGCCAAAATGCTGCTGCACACATTCAAAATGGAAAGTCTTCAAGGTTGATCATATTCTTTTATCCTTATTAGGGATGCTGGTCTGATAACTGGGGCCTGGATGGTGATGAATTCTCCCTGATGACAATAACAGCATTAAAGTATGTTTCCTTAGTCTAAACACAATAACTCTTGACTCCTTGTTTAGCGCCAAGCTGGGGACCTTTTAGTAGTAATAACTCTTACCTTCTTGAGCCAAATTATGCATTTAGCAAGAGGAAGTATGTCACCTTAAAAATACTTCTGTCAGTTGAAGAAGTTAATGGATGGATGATGTTCATTAGTGAGCAGTTAGTATATTTACCCAAATGTTTATATTTAAGCATCCCTGAAATTGTGTAATCACCAGGCCCAGGCGGAGCACATCCCAGTGTACTAAAGGAATTGTCTGAGGAGCTGTCAGGGCCACTGGCAGACCTATTTAATAGTTCACTAGAGACAGGCATAATACTGCAGGATTGGAGAACAACACATATAGTGCCACTCCACAAATTGGTCACAAGGATGACCCAGGGAATTACAGACCAGTCAGTCTGACCTCCATTGTGGGCAAGCTCATGGAGACCATACTAAAGGAAAGGTAGGTGGAATATCTAGAGGAGCATGGTCTCCAGGGTGCAAAGCAGCATGGGTTCATGGGGAGAGATGGTGTCAAACAAATCTGATTGACTTCTTTGACTGTGTCACTAAAACGGTAGACAGAGGCCAAGCAGTAGACATCCTCGATCTTGATTTCAGAAAGGTCTTTGAATCTGTGCCCCACAAAAAATTGATCAGGAAGTTGGTGGATCTCGAGGTTGGGGAAAAGATGGACAGATGGGTGGAAAACTGGCTGAAGGGCAGAACCCAGAGAATGGTTGTGGGGGGAGAGTTATCTGGCGCAAGACGAGTAAACAGTGGGGTCCCACAGAGCTTGGTGCTGGGGCCGGTGTTGTTCAATGTCTTCATCAATGACATTGGAAGTGGCATTAAGGGCAAAATGTGCCTATTCACAGATGACACCAAGCTCTGTGGGAGAGTGGACACAGCTGAAGGGATGCAGGACCTACAGGAAGATCTGGAAAAGCTAGAGAGGTGGTCCAGGATCTGGCAGCTTGGCTTCAATGCCAAGAAATGCAAAGTTACGCATATTGGAGCCAAAAATCCTAGGACAGATTACTACCTGGGTGGAGCCTGAGTATCTGCATCAGAGGAGGAGAAAGACCTGGGAGTGATGATCACTAGAGACCTGAAGCAGTTCACGCAGTGCAAGAATTCAGCAGCAACTGCAAACAAGATGCTGGGATGCATATCTAGGGGGATCAGTAGTAGGAAAGAGGAGGTTATACTGCCCTTATACAGGTCACTGATAAGGCCGCATCTAGAGTATGGAGTTCAGTATTGGTACCCACACCTCAAAAGGACATTAACCTGCTAGAGAAGGTCCAGAGGAAGGCTACAAAGATGATAGCTGGTCAGCAGGGTAAAGCATATGAGGAGAGGTTGAGGACATTGAACATGTACTCCCTGGCAGTCAGGGGAGAGAGAGAGTGGGGACATGATTGGGACCTTCAAGTACTTGAAAGGGATAAATAAGGTGATAAGGATATTCTCTTTAAGCTGAGTGGCAACCATAACATGAGGGGGCACAGTCTTAAGCTGGAGGGTGGGAGGTTTAGTAGGGAGGTCACTAAGCACTTCTTCACAGAGAGGGTGGTGGACACTTGGAATGTGCTGCCAGAAGAGGTAATCTCGTTGAAGGCAGTAGTCAGCTTTAAGAAAGGCTGGGACAGGTATAGGGGGAGGGTAAGGGTCATGGGTAGGGAGGATGGGAGGAGTGGGGAGAGGGGGCAGGGACATTAGCTCAAGCTGTGGACCCTGCAACATGAGCAGACTTGATAGACCAAATGGCCTTCTGCTGGCTTCTTCATATGTTCCTATGTTCGTATGTGTATTCAGGTTGCTGTGAGTTTAAAACCTAATCATGATTAATAGACAAAAAGGTCACCACATAAATTAGGATTGAGACAAGCTTTTCCCCTGAAACTAAATAAAGAGCATTAAACCAATAAAAAAGATAAAAACAAAATAAAAAGAAACTAAGCAGCCTCACACTGCCTCCTACCAGAGTCCAGACAGTGACTCCCACCACTCCAATGGGAGCTGCTCACACAAAGAGCCTCTTGAGCAGGTTTCCTATTGAAGCAGGGTGCCGCCACTCCCCCTCAGCCACTTCACAACTCCAAGACAGATTACTAGAACCAACCCCTGCCACCCTGTTTGTCTGGACCGCTGCTGCTGGAATTAAAAGGCAGTCTGTGAGGGATTAACTGCAGGTGGAGAGAGAGAGAGGTTAGATATAGAGTTCAGTTCAGTAGAATGCAGAGTTCAAAACAGCTAATTCTAATTAGTTGCCCTTTCTATCAATGTATGGTGTTTGGAAAAAATATGTTAGTTTGCCATCAAAAAGAACCACAGAATTCATTATGGTAAATTTTTAGTTTTTACCTCAAAATCAAAATTTGAATTTTGGGTCCCCCTTAGAGGTGTGCAAAAAAAACAACTTCTGATGGCGTAATTTCCACGAAAGTCACATTTTCACTTCTATGGAAGTGCAGAAATCAAATTAGCAACTTTCGTGGAATTTCCAACTTAGAACAGCAGAATAAATGTTTAAATTGTGGATTATTTTATTAAACTGCATAGAAAAATGTCCACAGAACCGATCACTGAACTGCAGAATAATTACATGTATTGCGGAATAATTCAGCAAACTGCAGAAAAAAATTCCTCGAACTGTTATTCCGCAGTTCATGTGTATTTTTTCACAGATAAGCTAAAAAATTGCAAGTAACTTGGTGAAAATCTGTCAAACACATTCGGAAGATTCCGATCTTGCCAATGGTGCAAATTCATAAAACTCTGAAATTTCCGAATTTTCATGTAAGTTCTGTGAAAGAGGAATTCACAACCTTCGCTCACCTCTAGTCCCCCTTGCCACCAATGCCCATTATTTTTTGACTCAGTGACTCTTATTTGAAGTAGTGCTACCTGATACCTCTTTAGGCTTGTATCACATTAGTGGGTCAGACGTGGTGTTTGACATCAATATGGCCTTTGTTTTTTTAAGATTTATTATGCTTTATCCACCACCTGTCATCTGATACCTTGGCCTGGTCACGGACCCTCTGCTTCCACTCTCATATTGGTCGCGGCTCCCTGATACCCCCCAGGGTGGGGTTATGGCACCAGTCCTATAGTGGCTCAATCAACGGGATAGGTCAGGGAGCTGGCCTGAGAGATAATTGAAGCTGAAGGCAGGCTACATCAAGAGTATCAGGCAGCGATTTTCTCCCCGATGTATGGGGGTGGGGACATGCAATGATGGCCAGCGTACGCCCTGCCCCCAGAGCAAATCAGCGTCTGCTTACTCTGTACACCCAGCCTCCGCTAGGTGTCTGTATAAAGCCGAACACTCTACCTCCCTCCCCTCTGGAGAAGGAGAGCAGTCATTGGATGCTCAATCCTTCTTCCCCCCTGGGCAGCCCTCCAATGTCCTGGGTCTGTTCCTGAACCCGGGTCACTGGCTTCACAGGTTGGCACCCTGTCCCTGCTCTAGCGGGCTGGCCCTATCAATATGGCCTTATAATTCACCATCACCCCTATCATTTTGATTATGGGCCCCTGCCCATCTGTCATTTGAGCCCACTATCACCAATGAAACGTAATGATGGACCCATCAATCTTCTCATATCATTTTGATTATGTACATTTACCTACCTGTCTTTGGGGCCCCTATCACCCATGACACTAAATAATGAACCCATCAACCCCCACATTTATTTAAATCTAATTAGTAGACCTATCTATTAGCATATGGTATTCGTGAAGATATGTTAGTTGCCTGTGAAAAGGGGTCCCAGAAGCCATAAAGGTGACTTTCTAATTTTGATCATGAATTCAAAATTTTAAGTTTGTGTCACTTTTGCCACCAGTGACTTTCATTTTTTGTCTAAGTGGCTCTTACTTGAAGTAGTACTACCTGATTTTTATTTTAGGCTTGTATCACATTAGTGGTTCAGAAATATTTTTTGTTGTCAATATGATCATATACGTTGCCATGACCCTATCATTTTGATTTTGGGCTCATGCTTACCTGTCATTGTGGCACCTTGTCACCAATGACACTAAATGATGGACCCATTAACCCCTACATGTAATCACTCCCTACCCTTCCCCGGGTACACCTGAAATGTGCCTTGGCTCTTTCACCTTCCCTTGTCACCTATTAGTAAATAAACATATAAAATTCACCTGCTGTTATCCTCTTTCAGTTTGCTTTATCTCTTCACACAAAATATATAAAACTCAAAATTTAAATACAGTACTTTCTCAGACCTGCTTGAGCCTCCCCTGGAACAGGCTGGGGCCTCCCAAGGGAGGCTGGCCTCCCCTTTTGAGAACCCCTGGGTTAGATGAACATGACAATTTGCATCTATATGGCCATGTAGATAACCATCACTCCCTATTATTTTGATTATATGCCCTTGTATACTTGTCTTTGGTGCCCCCTTTCACCAATGACACTACATGATAGTCCTATCAACCCCTACATTTATTTAAAGGTAAATAGTAGCCCTTTCAAACAATGTATGGTATTTGGTGAAAATATATGATCTGCCCTTGATAAAGTGATGCCTCTCAGACATTATGATAGAGTACACTGAAGGTTCAAGAATGGTGGTAGTTGGTGCCCACAACAGAGAAGGTTATTCCAATAATTAGACAATGCCTCTCAAACATGAAAATGCACTATGGGGAGGGTTGAAGTGTGGCAGTAATTAATGCCCCCATAGAGAAAAATTATTCCATCCATTCCTGACAAGAGAAGAACAATTATACAAATCACACCTTTTTTTGGAGGGGGGTCTAGATAGGCAACTTGAAGTAAACAACAGTCATGACGGTAGATTTGTGAGGAAGAAGATAGAAGAGAGAGTGACACACTTGACTTCCACAACTGTGTTGTCATTCAGATCTTCTCTTGGCATAGGGCACTGCATCTCTGCACCCTTGGATGCCAGAGCATCCTGTGCTTCAGCTGACAGATGGACTCTTTGCCCTGTGTAACTGTATATGAGCCCACATGGAAGTGCAGTGCCCTCTGGGCCCTGAAATTATGCAGCCTGTCAGATAGCCCCACACATTCTTGACATCCTTTACCACATAGAAGTGCAGGGCCCATAGACAGATAGCCTGTACCCTTGGCAGAGGTCCCAAAAGGCCCTGAGCATCTGCATCCGTTCATGCTAGTCCTGAAGAAAGATGTGATAATGAGAATACAATTTAACTATCTCAAAAAGAAAGATAATTCATTGCTAAAAACTGTGTTAATGCATCAGTTAGGGATCAACATAACACAACAAAAATAGGGAATTGTAGTGTTAGGGTTTCCAGACCGAACTCCCAATCCCCCCCCCCAAACAGCAAAACGACAACACCACAATGGCAACCACAGACACCCATCATCAGGTAAGACAAGCAACATACTGTACAACTATTTCCAGAAGGCACAAACACAGAAGCACTGAGGTTGCTGCAAAAACAAATCCATGATACTTGAATCACAACACTGCATCGATATGCAGAAGTACAGGCCCCTGCATCATCAGATTCAAATTCACAATACCCAAATTACAAAGTTCTTTTGTTTGCAGAAGTGCATGCCTCTTTGAGGACAATGCTTCTGTAGCTTCATATACTCATGCACACTGTAAGACATACATACACTTGACAGGCCTGTGTTTCTACAGCCACAGTTCTAAGACGTACACAGCAACCTCTGACTACAGAAGCACAGATACAACAAAATTCATGCAGAAAAGCAGTCCCCTGAGGGACCTGCATGTCTTTTACCACAAGTATGAGGTGCACACACCAACATATAACTTCAGAAGGGCAGGCTCCTGTTGGGCCTAAAGATATGCAGACAAAGTACTGTTGCAGTGTGGGCATAATGGTTTCTGCAGCAGATCCAGAAATTGTTCACGAGCATACCAGTTTTTCAGTTATGCAGATGCATATAGAAAAGAATGAACTAACAGATCATACTGTCTAGCTAGGTACCTCATACAGCATGCATGAGTACAGCAGAGCCATCCACAGTGCAATGCAATAACTTGCAATAAATAGCACATGACAAAATACTGCAGTAAAAAATGGCTTAATAACCTTTGAACTACATTGTTCCCTGCAGCATATAGCAGCATTTTTGTGACGTATTAGAACATTTTTGCATTACATCCTGGTTGGCACCACTGTACTTCTGGATGCAGAGGCACAGGCCCCATGGGGCCTTCTGTCTACAGAAGGACAGCCACCATAAGACTTACACTTCTGCAGCCACACATCCTCATGCACGCAGCACGGCATACTCACACAGGTTTGGCTGCACAAGCACAAGTCCCTATGGGACTTGTGCTTATGCAATTCGCTGATACAAATCCATAAAAGTAGCATAGTAGTGCTACTGCATTTGTATAATTTGGAAACAGATGTATGCAGTTTGTCTTATTTAATGACGGCTGTCTGTGATTGCTTGCGTGGTGTCATTATGCTGCTTTGGGGGGCAGGAAGTTAGGGTTAGAAACCTTAACACTGCATATTCCTAATTTTGTTGTGTTGAGTTGCATTCTAGCTGGTGCATTAACACCATTTTTTTTTTTTGCAGAGATGATATATATTAATTTTTAAAAGAATTGAGTACAGTCAATGGTTGCAGAGGGATGTTGAGGATGAAGATCTGTGAACTGCACAGTCTTCTTCCATTTCCAGTTAGCAGTGAGATCTGACAAATTTGTGTGAGTGACCTAGAATATCAAGCTGGTAGGTATTGGGAATGTCATGATTGGCACCGGCTCCATGATAGTGCATATGATGATGAGGAAAACATTGAGCTAAAGTTGTATTATAAAATGGCAAGAAAAAATCTAGAAATTTCATTGGCCAAGAGAGATTTGCTGACCTTACATTGATTCTCTGTACATGCACAGTCATCCTGGTCCTAAACCACATTACACAATTAGCAGATCAGTCCTCCTACAACCAGAACTATCTTCCATCAGTATCCCTACAACCAGAACTGATCTTCCACCACAAACATGGCTGCTACTTTTACACTGTAGAAACCTTCAACTGGGCCATAAAATTAAAATGATCTTAAATGTAAAATAAAACAAATTAATTAAATGTTGTTTACCAGATTGTCACACTCTCCTTACACACATAAACAAATTAGAAACATTAAGTATTGTTCATAGTTTTCATTGCAAGTGTTTGTTTGCTAACAGTGAAAAATCCCCCTTCTGTCTTTACCTGCTCATCAGGGAAATCTCTTCTGCTTTCCCTGACAAGTGAGATAATTGAGTCTCTGGCTCTAAAACAGGTCTTTGTTGTTTGTGTGTACAGTATGTTAGTAGAAGAACATTCTGCTAGTAGAACTGAGCAAAATTTTGAATCCCTGTATTCCATGGTAAACATTCCATGATAAACATTCCATTTCTTGAATGTGGGGAAACACAGAGGGGAAAAAAACAGAATGAAGAAAGTAAGCAATAATACTATATAAACACAGAGAAAGGTGGTAAATGACTCCCCCAGCTGTTTATCTTTTAGGACAGAGTGAGAAGTTCCTGATGCTGTCAATGAGTGTGGAAGTTTTGAACCACGCTCATGCTTGCATCACTGGGGAACTGAGAAGCCTGTGTTATGGCTTCCTTTTAGTTTTGTCTACAGAGTGAGGAGAATGAAATAAAATAAGGGAGCTATGTGTCATACTTAGAATGAGAAAAACAGCATTTGTGAATTGTTGTGGCTGGCAGGGGAATATGAAATGTAAGTGGGCAGGGAGCCACACACTGTATAACACTATTTTAATCTAGCACCAATTGGCGGAATGACTATTTTATGTTAAAAGCACAGATTCACTTACATTTTCACTCATTGAAAAATGAGCTTAAAAAAAATTGCTTTTAAAAATAAAGAGACATTTTATAAGAACAATAAGACACTCTGCGGCTGTGCATTATGGTGTGATAACTGCACTCCTAGGTATGACTGGCACTTGGCCTTCAGCCTTGTGCCTAACTACGCCCCTAGGCGTGCAGTTATCACACCGTAATGCACACCCCATCATGTCTTATTGCTTACGTAAACTGGTATGAGGAGCTGTGAAGTGCCTTGTCACTCATTCCCTTAACATCCATGTTGGAGGGACAAATGTGTGTGAGTGACACAATATACATCTGGTTGGTGTTGACAATGCCACACTTGGCACTGGCACCATGAGAAGACAAATGAGGAGGAGGAGCAGTACGACCAGGAGTATGTGTGTATGTGCATTCCTGCTTTGAGACTGTATTACAATATGCAAAGTTTCTGTTTGGTATACTCCATTAATCCAGCAATGTGCGGTCAATGGACATGGTTACCTCTGGTGTCCCCAATAAAATACACCACATTCATTCAACTAATTTTCCATTGTAATTTTTATTAAATAATACTTTATATGTTTAACCATTACATAATTTAATTATATTTTAATTAAGGCAGTATACTTAATTTACATAATTTAAATAATCTATTTAAATGTTATAATATTTCTCTTTGCAGTTCATAGTTTAATTGAATTTCTCAATTTTACAGAGTAACATCAGGATTAGACACAAAATTAACAATGTCTCGTAGGTCCTAGATGTATGACAACTAGATAATCACATTTGACTAAGCAGCACAACAGATAAAATGACTGGGTTATACTGTATGTATTACACTATTGTATCAGGATAAACGCTTACTGATATTGAAAAAAAAATCACAGCCTTTTTTAATTTATAAAGTAGAAAACTTAAACTTTAGCACTCTTGAGCTTGTCGAGGGGATCTAGAGGTGATGAGAAAGAGATATTCATGATGTAGAAGGTATCTTGTGCTAGGGGACCATTTGGTGGGGGGAAGTTCCTGCTCCTGGTGATTCTAAGCAGAGATTGCACTTTTGGAATTAAGGAGGCTTTAGTAGGTCTTTGCTCTGAATTAGTCTAGGTGACAGCCATCTGGGCATAGCATATGCACCAATGGGGGCTCACCTCTCTTTCCAGATGCTGGTAGTCCCAGCAGCAGCAGAGTGTGACATTCTTGAAAAGTTTACCAGCTTTTCCATGGCCAGGAGCCATTCCTGAAAAGTGGGGATTTCCAGTTGAGCACCACTTTCTTAGGAGGGCCCTCTTGACCTCTACAGATGCTTGTAAGAGACATAGCCTAGACTTGTAGTGCTCTCCTAATTTCTCCAGGGGGAGCCCCAGTATCCACAGTGATGGGGAATTTGGTAGCTGTCTTTTTGTTATTCTGGAACAGCATGTGATGACCTTGTCCCTTAAAGGGCGAATTGGAGAACAGTGCCAAAGGACATGTAGAAGGTCTACCCATTGGGCTTCACTCCTCCAGAAGTCATCTGTTGGGGTCAGCTCCATGGCTTTCAGTTGGATTGGGGTGCGGTACCACAAGTGCTGTATCTTATTTTGTATCAGAAGGCTATGTGGGTCAGGACATGCCCTTTTGGCTGAGGCCCAGCATGCTGTCCAGTCCTCATCAGAAATGGGGATGTTAAGAAGCTCCTGCCATTTGGTCCTGGCCTTGATGGATGGATCCAGTGCTACATCTCTAAGTTTATTATACATAATACCTGCTAGCCCCTTTACTTTTTTGGCCATTCTTCTAACAGGAGTGGGGGGCGTTGACTACCTCTCTTTTGACTGCATGTAAGACATGCCTTATCTGTAAATATTTCCAAAAGTCTTGCTGTGGCAAGTGGTACTTTTCTTTGACAGAAGTGAAGGAATCAATGTTTAGACCATCCTTGGTGAGGATGTCTCTAACTCTGAGGATATGTCTTTCCCACTACCCAGGCTAGTTAATGGGCTTCTGATCACTCATCAAGTTTGGGGTTATTCCAGAGGTATCCCATCTTGCCTTAGTTGAGACAGGAGTTAGTTATCTGACCCACCTTATGCCATGCTTTATGTGCCTCCTGTATTACCCTCAAGTTTTTAAGGTTACTGGGCAAAGGGCTTCCTAGATATGTGGAGATATCTGTGCCTTCCCCCCATATACTCAGTTCTATTTCCCACCATGCTGGTTTGTTCAGACCTAGTTCCTGAAATGTCCTACAAGTTCTGGCTACTGAAAAGGCATAGGCATAGAGTCAGAAATTAAGGAGCCCCCATCCCCCTTTATTCCAGGGTGCTCTCAACTTTGCCCTACTGTAATGCAGTTTATTGGTGTCCTACAGAAAACTGCCCACCAAGGAGTCCAGTTTTTGTAGCCACTTGCCCGGGATATCAAGCTGTAAGTGGGATATCAGGTAAAAGACTCTTGGGGCTATCATTAGCTTTACTGTGGCTATTTTCCTTGGCATAACCAGACTGAGGGTTTCAATCTCTGAATTTCTGTTTGGAGTTGGGCTATCAGGTGTAAGAAGTTTCTGTCTAGGAGAGTATGAATCTTTGAAGAGATCAGCACGCCTAGCTATTTTTTTTCCTTGGCCCAGGCCAGTCCTGTGCCCCCAATCATGTGCGGAGAGGCAGAGAAATTTAGGGGAAGCACTTCTGTTTTGCTTGTGTTTATTCAGAGACCTGAGAATTTTGCAGAGTCCAATAAGGACAGTAAGTGTGGTAAGGTAGTTTGCAGGTCCCTGGTTAGGTTGAGGCAGTAATCTGTGTACAGCATTGTGTGAGACATGATTCTGCCCACCTCCAGGCCTTGTATGCCTGGGTGCTCCATAAGTGCACATGACAGGGTTTCGATGGCCAGGACAAAGAGCATGGGGGATAGGGGGCACACCTGCCTGGTTCCTCTTTGTAACATAAACGGTTCTGAGGGACTGGTTAGTGAGGATCCTAGCAGTGTTATTCATATACAGCATTTTGATCCAACTTCTGAAGGAGGGCCCAAAATTGAAGTGCTGCAGGGTGGCATGCAGGAACTCCCACTCCACTGAGTGAAACACTTTTTCAAAGTCCACATTGATAGCCGTAGTGGGAGTGGGAGTTGATGCTTCACCCTGAATTAGTGTGAACAGAGCTCACAAGTGATCCACACTGATCCAGCCCTTTACAAAGCCCAACTGTGAAGGGTGAACCTGGTAGGGAAGTACTCCCTCCAGTCTGGTAGCTATCGCCTTAGCAAGAAGTTTGGTGTCTTCATTTATCAATGAAATGGGCATATAACTAGCTGGGGATATGAGGTTTTTGCCTTCTTTTGGGAGCACTGTTATGATGGCCTCCCTCAGAGTGTCCATTAGACTCTCTTTTTGCAGGGCCTCTTGAATCATTTTGTGCAAAGGAAGGGAGCCTGAGTCTTGAACTAGTTTGTATAAATAAGCAGGGTAGACATCTCCTCCAGAGGCTTTGTAGGGTGCCATTGTAGAGATGGCCTTACGCACCTCTTCTCTTGTCAGGGGGAGTCTAGAAGCTCCCTTTATGTGATAGAAAGTTTAGGCATGTTAAGATTAGCTACAAAGTCCCTACATTTCTGTGCATCCCAATTTATGTAGGTGTTGTAAAGTGTTTTGTAGAATTCTGACATTGCTTGATTTATCCCTGACTCTGAAGATTGGAGTTCCCTGTTCTTGTTTTGCAGTTGCGCTATGTGTCTCTCAGCCTGTCACTTTTTTATTCTGAATGCTAAGAGTTTCCCTGCTTTTTCCCCTAAGGCCCAGTACTTGTGGTGCATTCACTGGATCTGGAGCTCTGCTTTTCTAGTGGCTAGGGTGTTTAATTGCAGTCTTAGATTGACTATCTCACAAATTGGGGCCTGTGAAATCAGTTTTTTTGAGCCTTTTTTGTAAATGCCTTCCTTTTCAGCTGGCTGCTTTTCTAGCCCAGCAGCCTCCCTCTCTCTCTCTCTTTGCTTCCTGTGATATGAGGCATACTGTAGCTATTATCTTGCCTCACCGAGTTGCTTCATAGAGCCCCCATATAGCTGCAGAAGTTGCAGACCCGAGAGTTATCTTTGAAGTAGTTCTGGGTTTCTTTAGCCACCCAGGATTTGAATTCTGCATCCTGTAGCAGCAGGGATCTAGAGATTTCTTAGGGAGATGTCCGCCCATTAGGACCATAGTCAGATGGGTGTGGTCAGACAGGTATAGAGGGGCAATTTTAGAATCCACCACTTTTTGGAAAATTCGGGGAGAAGTGAGTCAATAGTCTAGTCCAGGAGTTCTCACACTTTGTCATAGTGAGCCTCCCCTAAGCCTTGTAAAAGATTTTGAGCCTCCCCATAGTTAGAACAACTATCATACTTTGCATAGTACAGGAAGAATACAATGAAGTGCATGTGAGTAGTTGAGTTTATTTTTATTTTATTGAACTTATTATTCTCCCTCTCTATAACCCACCTCCCCAGGTCAGTCTACTCGCTCCACACTTCTGATTTTTGGACTCTATTTACCCCTCGTTGCAGTACCTCCATGAGTCAGATTGCTTTCTTTGTCAGTTTTACCCTGCTCTGAAACACCTTCTCGGGGACCATTTTGCTCCCTCCTGCTTTTGCTCCTAGTATCTCTCTGCTTAGCCTTTGTATTTGTGCTTTTCTGCAGCCAGTATAATGGGTCAGTTGTTGCCTTGTTCTTATTCATTTGCATTATTTTGAATTCTGTTTTGCACAGTTTCCAAATATTGTATTTTCCTCATGTCATACCAGGAAACAAGTGTTTGTTGAGGACATCTTTCCTGGTAACCATTTTGTACATAAATTCACATGCCATTATTCGCTTTACTTTGCTGCATCCTTTCACACGAAGCATCCAAAATTTGACATTAAAATATAGTACATTTTAAGGCTTGGTTGAGCCTCCCCTGGAATAGGTTGGGGCCTCCCCTGGGAGGCTGGCCTCACCATTTGAGAAACCCTGGTCTAGTCTAGTCTAGTCTACTTGCCATCTGCTTGGGAGATGGAAAAAAAGGTGTAGTCCCTCTCGGTTGGATGCTGGAGCCTTCAGATATCATTCAGACCATGGAGGGTATTTAAGTTTTTGAGGGTGAGCAGGGACTTGGTGTGTGGCTCAGGTCTGGAGTTGAATCTATCCAGAAAGTGATCCAGTGTCAAGTTCATATCACTCCCCCCCCCCCATAAGGATATTGGATTCATCACTGGCAAGCTCTGAAAGAGCTTTGGAGATGCCATGGAATATTCCAGTAGTAGTCCTCGTTAGGTGTGTAGATGTCTGCCAGTATCAGTTTACTCATAGGTGTGGACACTTTCACCATCACCCATAGATCCTTGACATCTTTTTTTGTTCTAGTGGGTCCCCATGAAGTTTTTTGTGTGAAAGGATGAAAATCCCACATCTTGTAGCCCCAGCAGAGCTGTGCACTTACCATCCCAACCATTCCCTAACTAGCTTGGTAGTTTCCTGTTTAGAGAGTTTGGTTTCCTCTATAAAAGCAATCTGTGTATTTAGTTGTGTGAGCTTTGTTAGGGTCTTCTTTATCTTTATGCGTGAGTTTAAACACCTCACATTCCAAGAGAAGGTCGTGATTGTCCGTACATTAGCCATGAGGGATGATAGAAGGCATAAGGAAGAGGCCTTCACCCAGGAAACCAATCTTCATTGACAATAACTCTCAGTTGCTTACCAAGCTAGTGTACCCAGTCATTCTTAAAAACCTTCCTTTACCTTTCCCCTTCCTATTCCCCCTGAGCCCTCGTGGGTGCCTACTGGGGGGAATAACTCACAGATGGAGCTTAGTTATAACTTGCTTAATTTCCCCATTACTAAGGTGAACAGTACTTTCTTAACCCTGAGAACTACTATGTGTCTTAAATTCCTTTTCAGAACAATGTCGGTAGGTGTTGTCCATTGTTGCCAAGTGGTCTCATTCGAACATGGCATGGAGAGCCCTCTGGTGTGATAACATCAAACAGAGAAAAAAACTACACTGTTAACCTATACATTAATAACCTAAACAGTTAACAATAGTGCACATCAGAGTGGGGGCCCATGGCCCCTACCTTATGGTTGGCCCCAGCTGGAGGGGGGGACCTCCTGACCTGTAATTGGTTGGGTTTGCAATCCATCCCACTGGGTCACTTTGGAGGCAACTGTGGAGCCTCTGACCCCCTTTCAGTACATTTACATGATTTGTGCTAATGCTGGTAGTCAGGGCAGAGTTGCAGCTATCTGGAGGTTCCATGTGCAGGGGAAGAGCCACCTCTCATATCTTTCAAGGATGAATGGAGATTCTTGACCTTCCCCCTTCAGTGTGTTGAGCAGAACCCTCCTTGTCCATTCACATAAGCAGCCCTTTGCAACAGAGAGGCTTTCATGGTGGGGAAGGATTGCAGCACTGTTAATCTCAATATTGGGGCTCACTCTGAGCTTGACCAATACACCCGCAAATCTTCCACTGCATAGGGGAGAATGATCTTCAAATCCTTTTGCCTCCCCCCTTTGTGTTACCTCTGATTAAAATTAAGGCTGGGGAGAAGTGTGGGGGAGGGAGGATTTGCCCCTGCTTGCAAATAGACTGAGCAGGTGCCACCCTCCAGTGTGTACCAGCAGGCCATGAGTTAGCTGAAAATGATGAGCTGGTGGGAGAAAGGGTTAGCAGACTCGTTCCATTCCCACTGTATGCTGTAACCATGTTACCTAGGGGTCGATGCCCCTTTAAGAGCCAAAGCTCAGACCTTTGTTGTCGATTTCTGCATATCCATGGAAACCAACACCCCTTTTATAGCTAAGGCAACAGCCACTTTGGGAGTCCCATGCAGCTGGTTGTAACAACCTCGATCAAGGCTTCATGTAGCTGATTTGTCACCATATCCAGTTCGACCAGGTAAGCTAGAAAGTCTTTGATTGGTGATCAGGTTCTTTGGGTGGCTGAAAGACAGAGAGGGTAGGAACTGCATAGCAGGGGAAAGAAACAACATGGGCGCTCGGAATTGTTAGTGCAATGCAGTCGTGCTACATGGCCATCAGACCAAGCATCCATACTGTGACAGCAAAGTTAATCCAGGGGAACTGTTTTGGCTGTCAAGTGCCATCAGGTTCAAAGACAGAGGCAGCTCATGGTTAGTTAATTCCATCTTCTTAGACCAAGTCACAGACACTGATCGTATCTACCTCAGGGTATCAGGCAAGGAGACCACTGTGAGGTCTGCATCCTTGACACCTTTTTGCTCGTCTAGGCACTTGGCCCATTCCTTGCGAGTGGGGTCCAGTCAGACATGATGTCCTCAGCATTTGCAGCTCCAGAGATCATTTGTGGTGTGGCTTTTGGGGGTTTAATGGCTGCTGGAGACTTCTCCCACAAAGCAGCAAATCTATCCCCTGTTTTTACCCAAGTGATTCCTGGGGATGCACTGCTTGCATCAGAGAGGGTCTGTAGTCTCTGGTGGCTGTTGGATTGATTTCTGAGGGGAAGGGCTTTAGTGTTACTGTTTAATTGACTTTGCCACTTAGACCTTCCCTGTTGTACCATATGCCAGGGTTCCTCAGGCAGGTCAGCACTTCTCACATGTGGCACTTAGCTGCCCTGTCTTCCAGGTTTGTTTCCATGAGCTGCCATCAGGACATTTGAGCCTAGCTATTTGAATGACTGGGGGCCTTATTTTATCCCCAAATGTCTACCAGGAACATTTCCACTTCACTAGGATGGTTAAACATTAATTGCTCACCATTGTATGACACTTACAGCGTTGCCGGGTAGCGGACAGTAGCTGGGGTATTTAGCTGGTAGAGCTTTCTCTTGACATCTGCATATGCCCTTCACTCTTTAGCTAGTTCATACAAAAAGTCCTGGCACAGTTGTACCTTGTGGCCTTGCCAGTCCAGATTTTTCAGCTCCCTGGCCATCCTCAAATACATTTCTTTTGTGGGGTATTTGAGAAACTTGCATAGGATGGGCCAAGGTCTCTCCCTGGATGGGGGTATTGGTGCAAGACTGCGGTGGGCCCTTTCTATTTCTGGTCAAGGTACATTGTTCAAATGATGCATGCCTGGGAGAGCAGACTGGAGAAATACAATCATCTCCTGCACTTCCATCCCCTCTGGTGCGCCAACTATCCTGATGTTGTTTCTTTGGGAGTGATTCTCAATGTCATTAACTTTACTTAGTAAGTACTGGATTTGAGTTTGCTGCTCCAGAATTAAAGACTGATGGTGAGTTAGCCAAGTCTGATGCTGCTGGGCCACTATTCTGTTTTTGCCACCCATAATGCTACCCCTCTTAAGTCCTCGTTAGTTTTGGTGGTGGTGATTTTAAGCTCCACAGTGTCCTGCAGTACTTTGTGGATCATTGCTGCTAAATTTGCAAATTCTGCTGCATTGTCCAGTGGTTGTGTGGCAGATGCTGTGCTGCAGTATCGGTACCCCCCTCAGGGTTCCTGGTGTCAGAGCGTTTCAACAGAGCCTGACTCGCTGCAGCAGCGATGTTATACCTGGCCTTGCCACTGGCACCACATGGAGAATAAGTCAAACTGTCCTGTTAAGTATTGGTTGGGCATCCACTATCTGATTTTCAAGCCTGTGGTATCAAAATGTAGCCCTGGAATTCCGATTTTATGTCCTTCTGTTTTATCCTCTGTTGGGATTGGTGATTCTGTCAAATGATGATAGGTAGGTTCCACAGGGATCCACTACTCAATATTAATGTGCTAGCATTTTGGATGCCAGGCCATGCCCCCACTATAATATTTCTAAAAATCAAAATGCATTAATAAACATTTATTTGAGGATAAGGTATTTATTTACTGTAGTGTAAGAGTGATGATAAATAGTATTTATATATATATATATATATATATAGTAAAAAGAAAAATACAGGACAGATGAGGTATACAGAGTATCACAGGCATCTGCAGCTAGTGTTCACAGAAAGATGTTACTGATGCCTTGATTTGAAGGTAACATTGGATTTTGTTATCCAAGCGTGAGACTGTAAGGAAGTTCCACATTTCTGAGTCCCTGAAATCAGAGGCATTTTGCCACATGACTGTCTTTACCTGTGGAAACTTAATCAGATTAGTGTCTATGAAATGAAGAGTTCAGGTTCTAGGGGGTGTCAACTGGGATGCTAGGTGGAACAGGTACCCATACGACAATGCCTTGTGAGTAATACAGTGGGCATTGAGACCATATTTATTATCCAGTGATAGATTCTTGAGTGTGGAGCACAGGGGGTTATGGTGCATTTCTTAGTCTACCATCAGTGCAAACAATTTGAAATGGCTGTAGAACATTGCTTTCTAGTCGAACTCAGAGGTTGGTACCAGTTCATAAACTGTGAATCCATATGCATGTACAGGATGCAACATCTTCTGCACAAAACCAACTCTGGCTTCAGAAGCCTGACAGTTCTTGACTCAGTAAAGCATACCAAGCTTCTGGTGGACCTTGTTTGTATTGACATTATAGTTTTTAGCATTGGAGAGGGAGGAGTCCATCTGTACTCCAGATATATAAGGCTATCCCCACATTCCATTGGCACGCTGTTGTAAGTAATCAGGCAGAGATCCCCCCCTTGAGCTTAAGGTTTCTAGGCCTGGAGATTTTATTAAGCAAGAGCCTAATGATTTGGAATCATGTCTGGGGAAGAAGGTTGGAACACAGTCTCAAATTTATTTCATCAGCACTAGACTTTGAGTACAGTATCACGTCACCAACCTAAAACAGCATCCTTGAGTGGTTACATGTTGTAGATAAGGCATTAATAGCTAGGGTGAGGAGTATTGGACCTAGGCATTGATTATTTGTTATTTACATGCTGAGGAAATATGAATTTTGAATTTACGATTTGAGCTTGCCTCTCTGAGTGCAAAATACTTTCAGTGAATATTTGGTGTTATCTGTAAAATACTCACACACTACAGTTGAGCTTCTTAGTTGTTGTTTTTTTTTAGTTACAGGTGTCCTGGTGAGCCATCTAGATACTTTTTCAGGAATTATGTAGTGACAGAGAGAAGATTTTGATTTAGACACTATGGAATAATGTGGATAGTGATGGGCTAGCATGGCATCAGCAGGTGATACAGTACTATGACACTCCAACAAACCATGAATGCACTCCAGGACACACATACATATGAGCTACCTTTGGTATATAACCAGCTAGCACACATAACATGGCATTAAGACACTATATAGCAAAAAAGAGGAGTACTTTTTTTCTTATACAATAAATAAGTACGGGGGGGTTGCCTGATTAGAAAGGCAGGCCTATTTGGCCCTGGTCACCTGACCTAGGGGAATGGGTCCTCAGTCAGGCATGGGGAGTTTGCAAGGATGCGGGAGTGGGGATTGGAGGAGGAGGAGGGCTAAAAACAGGAGGGATAAGGGGGCAGGGCTACATGACAGACAGAAAAAAGGGAGGGGAGTAAAAGGACCATGAACAGAGGGGATTGGCTGGGTAAAAGAGAGCGAGAGAGAGAGAAAGAGAGAGAGTAGGGTGGGGGGGTATATGAAGAGCTACACAGAAGAAGGAGCCTTCATTCTTCTTCTGGTAGCCAACAATTTTTGAGTTGGCAAGCACATCAGTTGGTGTTTTATTTTTCTCCAGAGATATTTGTTGTGGTAAGGTATTCACAAGAGGTAAGCTTGGGGAAAAAAGGGGAATTTTTTGGAGCATTGTGACTGAGGTAAAAAAGAAAACAAATAGTAAAAACTAAGTACATAATACACTGTGTAATGTTTGGTTTTAAGAAAAGTGAGGCTTTATTTTTTATTGCCATGTGTTGCTATAGGACCTTAGTAAAAAAAAAAAGGGAAGAGATGATGTTGGAGTGGGGGGGGGGGCAAGCTATTTCTGTTGTTTTGAGTTCATTTGAGTTTTTTGGGAGAACAGGAGACAGCATTTGGAAATGTAAAGAGTCCTGGTTAGAGAAAACGGAGGTAATTGCAAGAGTCTGGGATTTTTAAAAATACTACAAGAGAATGTGTAACCACTACAGGTGAGAGAGAGAGAGAGAGAGATAGTCAGAATGGCAGAATGCCAGAGCAAGGTTTGCAGGAGCAGTGGAATGGTGTTGGGGGTTTGGGTTAAAAAAATACATAAATATAACAATACTGTTAAATAGAAAAATGTGGAGTGGTGCATATGGGAGCAGGATGTGACAGAGGATGGTGGTGGAGCAGAGTAGAAAGGCAAATCAACCGGGGACAGACAAGGGTCAGGTACTGCGAGACAAGACAGGGAAAGGTTCAGTCAAAATAACTTGATTTTTGGACACTTTACAAAGTCATGTTAGATTGCTGTATGTTTGGAGGTTCTCATAGAAACAAACAAAAAAAAAGAGTATTAATTTGCTCACAAATGTCAAAACATTTAAAATGTGCAATGTGTGGAAATGCACAAAAGGGAGTGGGTCCACAGGGGAATTTGGATTTGTTTTGGTTGTGGGGTGCCGAAAGATGGGCAAGGCTGGAGAGGAAGGCTTGGGAACAAGGGTAAGGCCCAGTACACTGTGTCAGGAGGCAGATACCATCTTGGGAGAGGGGGGTTGCATTGCACTACAAAATGGAGACTATAAGAAAAGGCTCAGTATAGAATATATGAGGGGTGGTTTTAATTTCAGAGCATATGCGATGAACAGTTTCCTAATTATGTGAGTTATTTGCAGTGGGGAGAAGGGTGAAGGGCAGACACATGAGGGGGCAGCCATTTTGTAGGGGCGTTCAGACAGGATAGGGACATGCGTACATGGGGCAACTCCATTTTTGAATGCAGTGGACCAAAGTGAACAGGAACGGCAGGGTGGAATGGTGTTTTGGGTCAGGGGGTCTGACTGAAGCAGGAGAAAGAAGAGGATTGCATTAATAAAGTAGCAATGTATATTACAACCCCGTCACCAAAAAAAAAGAAAGTGTGTTTTTGTTTTGAATTGTCCTTGGTGTTTCTTTAGTCACTAGTGCAAATTGGGTCTGAAGCAGGAGAAGAACATTTTCCTGTTTTTGTGCATTTGACTTAGCAGCACAGCAGTGGTGATTTATTTGGAGGGGGTTACTGATCTAGATAATGTGTTGTTGATTGAGAATAAAAATGGTTGTTTTTTAAACAGTGAAGCAAAGGGTGAAGACTGCTAAAGGTAATATGGTACTATGCCAAAGCCATCTGAGGGGAGCACAACAATTTGGTCCCCCATAGAAAACAATTATGAAGAAAGATGCGATTGCATAGAGGATGGATGGATGGGCAGCCAATGCATAGCCTGGTCAGGCCAAAGCAAAACAAAAAATACACTTGGAAAAGGTCTGTGTGTGTATGGGGGGGGGGGGGAGAGGTTACAGTGAGGACAAGCCCATGCTGGCTAGGTTTCTTTTTCATGAAGATCAGCCTTCAATGAAATCCTATCTGCCCTCTCTCGTCCCTCCCCAACAATGCAGAAATAATTATAGCCAATGCCTTTAACACTGACTGGCTCTCCTGGTCCTCCAAAGTTTTCAAGGACTCAGCAACTGCCTTAGACCTCATCCAACTGGTCCAATCCCCTATCTGACTAAACTACAAAACTGGACCTCATTTTCACCAACCGTCCCAAACACATCTCCCAGGTCTCTGTCCTCCCTGACTCCCTTTGTGACCACTCCCCCGTTACATGCCTATGGTCAACTAAATCCTCCATCCCCTCCTACCTTAGACGAATAAAAAGAGGCTCCCTACATAAACTCAAGGTCTTCCTTCGGTCAGGGACTGATCACCTATTTTCAATGCCACAGACATGGATTCTGCCCTCTCTCACTTTATCATTATCCCCAACCATGTCTGTGCCACCTTCACCCAGCTGAGAAAGCAATACTTAAAAACCAAAAACAATCCCTGGATCTCCCCAGATCTATTTCAAATGATGCGCCACCAAGACAATCTCTGGCTTAGAGCACTTGACTCTGGGCAGCCCAGTGACAGGCAACTCTGTTGAGAAGCCAGGAATAAATGTACATGGGCAATTCGTCAGGCAAAAGCCTTGCACTATCGCTAAGCTCTATCTACAACCTGGGACTCAGGGCATGACTTCTAATGAAATATTAAAGAAATCACAGGAAAAGTGGTCCATCAACCTCCCCTCCAGCTCTCCATCAGCAGTGAGCTACTTCAAGACCCACTTATAATCGCAAACTACCTAAACAAGACTTTCTTCGATCTCTGCAGTGTTGCACCCCAAACATCTTTGACACCCCATCGACCCCCAGTCCTCCTCCCTTATCTACCTCACCCCCCTTCTGACTTAGAGTCATCTCTCCCAGAGCCACTAGAAGGTATATCTCTAGCTTCATCAACAAGTCAAGACACAGTGGTGATATCCTCGACTTGCAACTACTGACTCACTCTCGATGAGGTCCTCCTCCTCCTCATAAAAATCTTTAATCTCTCCCTCTGTCCAGGGCAATTTCCATCTGCCTGGAAATGCACTGTCATCACACCATTGCACAAGGGTGGTGACTGTACTTCCCCCAATAATTAGCTCCCATCTCAATTCTGCCCCCCCAAGGCTCTGGAGAAGGTGGTTGCTGACTAGCTTACTGAGTACCTCTCCATCCATAGCCTGTTCTCTCAGTTACAACATGGTTTCCGCAGTGGCCACAGCACCACTACTGCATTACTCAAGTACACAACCTTCATCCATCGGGCCTTTGAATAGCATACAGTTGGTGGGCTCAGTCTACATAGACCTCACCAAAGCTTTTGATACTGTCAGTCACGGTCTCTTACTCCCTTCTCTCCCATCATTAGGCCTTAACCCTGAGGTAGTATCCTGGTTTTCCAGCTATCTCTACAATTGATCCCAACAGGTCAGCATCAGCTCCACCTTCTCCTCCCTGTGTCCCATCCTCTCTGGTGTCCCCCAAGGCTCTGTACTTGGTTCTCTCCTCTTCATCCTGTTCCTAAACCCCCTGCCCCTGTCCTGCCCTGGTAAAATGCTCCCCTAAGCGGATGACGCCGTTGTCTTCAAATGTTATCCCAATCCTGCTACACTTCAAAATATACTCCAAGAGTGCTTCCGCAATTTTGAATCCTGGTTCATCACCCACAAACTAATCCTCAACTATAACAAAACCAAATCTATGCCACCATCAAAACCAGGACCACAATGTCTCCCTATCCATCTGTAGCTCTACTAATGCCCCTATTGATCAAGTCCACTCTTTTAGGTACCTGGGGGTAACTCTTGACACCCACCTCTCCTTCCATGACCTTATCCAAGGCCTTCTGACCACTGTCAACATCAGCAATGGCCTGCTTTACTGGCACAGATGTTTTCTGTTCCCTGAATCTCTCCACCTGGCTGTCTCATCATTTGTCCTCTCCCTAGTTGACTATGGCCTGGTGATATATGGCTCAGCTGATCCAACCTCCCACTCTCAGGTTAAAACTACCTTGAGCAAGGCCTGTAGACTGATCAAGGGCCATGACAGACTGACCCACACTTGCAGTCTGTACAAGTCTGCAGGCTGGCTAAACCTGGATGCCAGACTTAAATACTATACCTGCATCCTTGGAAAGAAGATCTTGCTCAAATCCGCTCCACCTGGCCTTAACTCACTGGTCTCCATAGTGCACTTGAACTGAGTATCTAGAAGTTCCACCAGGTCCACCTTCTCCATACCATGGTGCAGATCAACACTATGTCAAAGGGCTTTCCTATACCGGGCACCCCTATGGCTCAATAAACTCCCAACATCCTTCACTCACCTACCAACCCTTGGCCCTTTCAAATTGGTCCACAAAAGCCATCTTCTCAAACATTCCAAATACTAATGTCTCCAACTGTTACACTGCCCTGTTGCCCCTGCTGTTCCTTCGCTAATGACTAGGCTGACCAATTTGTACACCTGGTTTATCCTGCACTGTATTCATGACCTGGGTAACCTTAACCCTCAAAGTTGTATATTAAATTGCCTTACTGTAATGAGTGGTATGTTTAGAATACTTGTATAGAAACATAGAAACACAGACTTTGATGGCAGATAAGGACTGCTTGGCCCACTTAGTCTGCTCATTTCCCTACCTAGAGGATAAGCTGCAGATCCTATTTAACCAACAGCCTATTTCTTCCTACCTCCCACAAAAATTGCCCTATGTCTGTCCATGCATTCTTGACTTCTCTCACAGTTTTAGACCCCACAACCTCCTTAGGAAGGCTGTTACATGCATCCACCACCCTCTCTGTGAAAAAATACTTCCTCACATTGCCCCTGAGCCGTCCCCAATCTGTCTTCAAATTGTGTCCCCTTGTTCGTGCACATCTCTTTTTCTGAAAGATGCTACCCTCTTGGACTTTGGACTGAGGTACTTAAACATTTCTATCATGTCCCCCCTCTCCCTCCTTTCCTCAAGGGTATACATATTAAGCTCCTTTAGTCTCTCCTCATATGGCTTCTCTTGCAGACCCTGCACCATTTTAATTGCCTCTTCTGAACTGCATCCATCCTGTCTATGTCCCTGCGAAGATGGGGTCTCCAGAACTGGACGCAGTACTCCAGATGGGGTCTCACCAACTGTCTGTACAGGGGGATAACAACTTCCTATTTTCTGCTGGTGATGCCTCTCTCTCTATACATCTCAGTATCCCCCCAGCTCTCCCTACCGCCTTCTCACATTGCTTGCCAACCTTAAGGTCATCTGATATGAGTACCCCCAGGTCCCTTTTCATTTTTGTTGTTGTTACTACCCCCCCCCATTGTGTAATCTTCCCCTGGGTTTTTGTTTCCCAGGTGCATTATTTTTCACTTCTTTGCATCTAATCCAAGCTGACATACTTCTGACCATTCCTCCAACCTTGCCAAGTCCTTCTCATCCTTTCCACGCCTCCTTGTGTATCAACCCTGTTGCAGATCTTTGTGTCATCTGCAAAGAGGCATACTTTTCCTTCCAGTCCCTCTGCAATTTCACTTATAAAGACATTAAAAAGGACTGGACCCAGTACTGAACCCTGCGGTACCCCACTAGTAACCCCTCTTTCTTCAGAGTGGACTCCATTTACAATTACGTTCTGTGTCCTGTTGTCCAGCCAATGTTTTACCCAGGCTACCACCCTGGGACCCACTCCCAAGCTGGTTAATTTGATTATTAATCTTTTGTGTGGGACTGTGTCAAATGCCTTGTTAAAGTCTAAGTAGGCAATGTCCACAGCCCCTCCCTGGTCTACTACTTTGGTCACCCAGTCAAAGAAATCAATCAGATTCATCTGACATGACCTTCCCGCCGTGAATCCATGCTGCCTTGGGTCCTGTGCCCCACTGACCTCTAAGTACTCAACAATTCTTTCCTTCAGAAGTGATTCCATCACTTTTCCTACCACAGAGGTCAAACTGACAGGTCTGTAGTTTCCTGCCTCTGTCTTGGTCCCACTTTTGTGAAGGGGAATCACATCTGCCTTCTTCCAGTCCTCAGCTACCACACCATCCTCCCATGATTTGTTAAAAAGGGGAGACAGTGGTGTCACTAGTTCTCTGTTTAATTCTTTTAGAATTCTGGGGTGAATTCCATCTGGCCCCATTGCTTTTTCCACCTTTAGTTTTAGGAGTTCTTTCAGAACCCTTTCTTCAGTGAAAGGACTGGGATTGACATCCCTAAGTATCCAGAATGCTTCTGTTAATTGGATTAGGCACCTCCCCCACCTCCTCTTTTGTGAATACTGAACAGAAGTATTCACTCAGTATCCCTTCTTTTTCACTGTCCCTCTCTGCCCACCCACCGTCCATTCTGTTCAACCTCACTATCCCTCCTTTTGTCTTTCTATGCTCCCTGATATATATATATGAAAGGTTTTATCCCACTTCTTAATTGAGTTGGCTATCTTTTCCTCAGTTTGGGCCTTTGCTATTCTGACTACCCTCCCTGCTTCCTTCTGCCTTAACTGATACAGTTCTCTGTCCTGCTCCTTCTGTGCTTCCTTATACTTCGTAAATACTATCTTTTTCTCCCTAACTTTCACAGCCACCTCTTTTGAGAACCATAGTATCTTTTTCTTTCATTTTGATTTCTTTATTTGCTTCACACTAAGGCTTGTTGCCTCTGTGATGGTAGTTTTGATATTTCCCCATTGTTGCTCCACCCCTCCTTCTAGCCTGTTTGCTACTGCTTTTCTAAGGCACTCTCCCATCTTGCCAAAGTCAGCCCTCCTGAAGTCCAGAACCCTTACTTTTGTATGGCTTGACTCTGTAGCTGAGTTTATCATAAACCACACTGTTTGGTCATCACTTGTTCCCAAATGGCTACCCACTTCTAGATCTAAGATCCTCTCACTGTCCCCATTTGAGAGTATGAGGTCTAAGATTGCTCCCTCATGAGTAGGTTCCAAAACTAGCTGTCTGAGGCATGCCATCTGAAGGGCATCAAGAATGACCCTGCTTTTGGACGTGGCTACAGCAAAGGTGCTCCAGTTGACATCTGGCATATTAAGGTCCCCCATCAACAGTATCTCCTCTTTCTCTGCCATCCTAAGTATGCCTTCCATCATATCCTTGTCCATTCCCTCCCCCTGACATGGGGCCTGTATACAACCCCTGTGCAGATTGTGGTCCCAGTTCCAGTTTCTAAGGTGACCCACAGGGCCTCCTCTCCTCCCTGTTTACTCTTTTGTTCAGTTGCGTTTATCCCTTTCCTTACATACAGAGCTACCCCACCCCCTCTTCTACCCTCCCTGTCTCTCCTGTAGGTTGTGTACCCTGGCATGTTAACATCACAGTCATGGTTCTCTGTGTACCATGTTTCTGTGACTGCTACAATATCCAGGCAACCCTCTTCCATCAAGGCCACCAGTTCAAGGAGCTTGTTGCCCAGACTACGGGCATTGGTACTCATTACCCTCCATTTCTTGATGGCCTTACCCCTTTTAGCCCCATCCCTGTCCTTATTGCATTTGTCAATTTCTCCATTTACCCCAGTGCTTCTCCCTACCAACATCTCTATGTTGGTGTCTACCTCACTTAGTACCCTGATTTTTTTGGGTGGGGGCTAGGATCTCCCTGCTCCTCTCCAGTGCCTCCCCCCAGTATCCTGGTCCCCCTCCTGGACAGATGCAGACCATCATGCCAGTATAGACCTGCATCCCTCCAGGTGGACCCCCAGTCCCAAATGAAGTCAAATCCCTGAGCTCTGAACTAGTTTTTCAACCACTGATTGAATCCCATGGTGTGGAGTACCCTAGCCTCACCTGTACCATAGACAGGCAGCACCTCCGAGAAGGTTACCGTGTGTTCTATTTGTCTCAGGCCCTTCCCCATCTCCACAAACACTTCTTGCACTGCTCTAATCCCTTTCTTAGCCAGGTCATTTTTCCCTTGGTGGACAATGACATCCAGCTCCCTCCCTGTGCAGCTGCACCTGCGATCCTGAGGATTCGCTCCTTGTCCCTACAAGCCATGGTGCCAGGCAGGCACCTTACCTCCCTCTCCTTTCCTCTTCCTCCCCCAGTTCTACCTTCCTAACAATGGAGTCCCCCACCGGGAGTTGCTTCCTTCCCCTGTGGGGTCCCATGCCACCCTCCTGTGGGTCTCCTTTGTGGAGGTTCCCGGCATCCTCCTTGGTCTCCACTGTGGGTGCCTCTATAGAGGAACCACACTTTTTCAGAACAGCATAGAAATTGTGGTGAGGTACAACTGGAGGGATGTGCCTCTGTTCCACCACCCTCACCCTCCCTGAGCCCACTGTGGTCCAACCGCTCCTCTTTCTTGGCAATCTCTGATGCTGGTGGTCCCTGGGTGGGAGGTGACATCCCACAAATCCTTGCCAAATCAGCCTGGAGATGAACAACTTCTTCCCTCAACCCAGAAAAGTGCCTGCAGATGGGACAACAACGCATCCTCCAGAACATCTCCCGGAAGACTGCTGCACCACAGCCACTGCACTGCACCACTACCATTATGTCTTATTTCTGGCCCCCTAATTGTTGTTTGGAATACTTACTCTTTCCTCTGTTTGTTTATTTCTTTTTTTTTCTTTTCTGTCCCTACTTTCATCTCTGTGCCCTTTTAGCTCCTGATCTTCCTGTTCTGAGACAAGAAGTTCCTATATAACAATGGCCCAATTGACTGCCATTCCTACTTATTGTATGTTGTATTTTGTGAATGCCTTGTATATACCATATGTAATTCTCCTCTGCAATACCTCGCTTCTTTACTGTGTAACTGTATGCCCTCTTTGTATGTATGATATGGAACCTTTGCAAAAGAGTCCTTGTCTCAAAAGTTGTATTCCGAATCTTCAAATAATAATAAAAAAAAGTAACACTATGTGGTTAATTGTCAGGAACGGCAGCATGGTGCCAACAGAAAATAAGAATTGCAAGGAGGAGGCAGTTCAGAGAGTAATTGAGCTGGTGGAAAAGGCCCAGAAGATGCTTGAAGTAGTGGATGACACACCAACTGAGCTGGAAACTATCACGCAGGGCAAGAAGTGAAAAGGCAGAGCCACACCGGGTACTGGTAGGGGAAAAAAGCACACAAATGAGGGCCCCTCAACCCCAGTGCCTCCTCAACCAGCTCCGCCACAGTCCCCAACACCTAGCCGGTACCACCACAACCAGATCAGCTGCAGCTGGATCCACCACAGACTCCCAACCCTGTACCTCAACAGCCATATTATCCACAGTCAGCGCTGCCACAGAACCCGGGTGGAGCAGGTACAGTGGCCATCACCCTAGAAGAGAGTGCAAAAGAATATGTGAAGCAAATCATAGGCTCCATGGGTGAGAATGGTATAGTGGAATTAGAGAAGGTACTTGGGAAAATTAAAAAAAAAGGAAAACAAGTCTTGCAGGGGGCTGATGCAGGAGGAATAGGAGGAATGGGGGGATTAGGAATGGAGAGAGGCATGCTAGAGGTGAGAATAGGGGACCATGTCCCTCTGGCCACAAAAGAAAAAAAAATGGAAGGATGAATTTGTGAATATATTCCCAGCTGCCTTTGGTATATAACCAGCTAGCACATATAAAGTGGCATTAAGACACTAGTCTATAGCAATAAAGAGGGGAATTTTTTTTTCTTAAACAGACAATAAATAAGTATAAAGCGTTATTACATTTCTAAAAAGGCACTTATTGAATAAAGTGGTGTATTACTTGCATTTGGGCACCACCATAGCAAGGAATACTGAGTGTAGTCTGTTTAATGTTTGTTTCTATGCATGATTGGCACTATATACTGTTTTGTTGTTTGCCTATGACATATTTGTATGTCTTCTAATTCCCACATATTGGCAATGTATGCTGTTGTGTTGACTATGTTTTATTGTATTCCTTCCAACTCCCCAACCCCCCAGGACACATCGTGAGATGAACAACTTGTTGTTCAGTGTGCCCTTCCTGGTAAAACTGTTAAATAAATAAATAAATACATAAATAAATAAATAAATAATGAAGTTTGTTGGAGTGCTATATTATAGGGTTAGCTGCCTCGTTTTGTGAATGAACCTGGCCCACTGCACCATCAGCATGGCAACTTTTTCTTGGTTGTTTTGGTACTATGGGGTGATGTTGTGCCAGTCAAACTAATTGTTACCTTCCTCATGCACTAGAGGACTGAGTATCAGCACTGAGATGTGTGGAGCTTCTGCTGGAGGTATGATCTTGGGAAAGGGCATGATATAATGGTTCAGGGTGGACTGGCAATTGTTGTTCCCAACAAACAGGTAGTTATGGCAACAGTTAATGAGTTGTTCAAACAAGACAAATTGGGAGGGATTGCCTTCACATTTCTGGACAGATAATTTCTATCTCAGCTAGAGGAACTAGAAGTGGCAGCAGTTAAAGAAGGAAGAAAAGGAACTCAGGTAGCTGATAGATCATCCAGGATGGTTTCATCAGCAGATACTGCCAACAAGCTACCTGGTCAATATGTCTGGGTCAATATGTTGTACACTTAATAGTGTACAACAAAACCCTGAAACAGAAACTGTGCATTATAGGACAGAGAGAGGGTACAATACCGTGAATGGGTCTATGCATGGTACTGCACCCTTTCACTGTCCAGGCAGAGGATAAGACCTCTGCTGGAATGGCATTCGACTGAGCAGCTGCAGTGACTTGACATGATGAGTAACTGGCAGCAAGGGAGGCAGGCAGTGGGTGTGGGACTGGGTTCAATTCTGGTCCCAGCCACATGAAATGTTTAATTTTTTCACACTTTGTGTAATATTTACTCCCGAGTTAGTTATTTTAGTTGTGGGGTGTTTGGGGGGCACATCCCCCTGTATCAGAGGGTGTGGGGACAGAGCCCCCACAAAAACAAGACATGCTGCATGCAATATATTGCACTGTACTGGCAGCACTGTATATTGCTGTGGCATAATGTCTTGTGACATTATGACCCCGTGTCAACGGACAACTATCTGGCAAAGTGACATGGAATGGGAGTGGAAACAGTGTGTTTTGGAGACTAATGGATCATAATTTATTAGGCTATAATATCATCCAGTCCTCTCATCCCAACAACTCTGATTCCCAGTCCCACCATGACCATCTCATTATCCACAACCATCAGTTACAGAACTTGCACTTGGTTGAAGTAGAATAGTGGAATGTTTGGCTGGACCTTTCCTCCCCCTGCATCCCTTTCTCTTCCTGTTCTTTTCCTCATATTTCTGACAAAACAACACACAACAGGTGGTGCTCGACTAGCCAGCCTGGATTCCTAGACATTTTCAGGTGGGTACCCTCAGTTGGACTCCACTCCTTCTTCAAAACTCTGTAAATCTTTCCATATAAAATCTACTATTTTTATGACATGGGCTTTTTTGATCACTGCACATAAACATAGGATAATATAGCCCGTATGTGAAATTTGGGTTGAATGCTGATATACTGTAAGTGTGTCACTTCTGCTTACCTCCTCACATTCATTTTCCAGGTAGGACTCAATATCAGCTTACCAGGAGGACCCCCCTGTGTCACAATCCAACCTTAATGGCAGATGATGATAATGTAATGATGTAGCTGACAGACACTGACTATTAAAACATAGAAAATGTTTGCAGAAAAAAAATTTGTCCATCCTACCATCGCTGTAGTGATCTATGATGACTCACAATATTCAGCAATTTTTAGATGCCTCAAATGTGCATGCACCACTACATAACTCAGCCATGATGTAAGAGGAAATTGAGGGAGAAAAGTGAGAGCAATACAAACCAGCAACACCCCACTATCACTCCCTCACCTACCCCACTGAAAGACATTAAGTGACTTAATGTATCACACAACAGTCTACTTCATTTTTCACTCACATTCTGTATAGATGGCTCATACAGGCAAAAAAAAAAACAACCAATGGAGTTCTGTGCCTTTTATGAGCAGCAGTAAGTAAAATAACTTAAAAAATCTTCAAAGAAGATTCATCCCTTTATGTTGTACATCTCATGACCAACATCTTCTGGTAGTGCAGATTTGGAAGCACGGTCACTGTTGGCGAATGCAGGGCACATCATTAGGTGCATCCCTCATTCCCCAATCAGTCTGAATGCTGGGGCCACACCACCTGGGTGAGCACATCTAAGGAAAGGTCTGCTGTAATGTGAGCAAAGCTCATCAGATGTAGCGGACCTCACGTCGTGCTTATCCGGAAACACAAACATGGTGGCACACTGTCTGCCCAACTGCTGACTTCAGGGATGCCCAAGCCCCCTGTCGGCTTACCCTGCCCCCAATGTATGTGCTGATGGGGGAGCCCACTCCCTGTCAGCATAAAGAACCCCCCCATTTGTTATATGCCAAGGGGGGTGCCCAATCCCCCTCAGCTCTTGCCCCCCCGCTGTCATTGTGTGCCAACGGGGGGTGCCCAATCCCCCATTGGCTACAGCTGCCCCCCCAAAAAAACAAGACTCCATTGGCATGCTGAGAGCCCACCCAAGCATGCTACATGCCCCTGTAAACAGAAAAACGGTCCCACAATGTTTTTTTTTTGGTACCTGTAGAAAAAGGAAACGGTCCCTCGGCGGTCTCCCTGTCTCCCTCCCACAACCAACACCCACCCACTGTGCACCCTGCCTCTCCACATCCCCCTCACCCCATACTTACCTGCGGAGTCTGGAGCAACGATCTTCATTGGACCGGGAACATGTCTGCACTCTTCAAAGCCGACCGCGAACTGAGGAAATGCCGGGAAGCTGTATAATGGAATAAATATGGATTTTTCAACTTTGATGCATATCTCAGGCATTTTTCAGAATTTTGGCACCAAATTTTCAACATGGGGGGGTTTCTGGGACCCCGCGTCATGAATTCTGGCACTGTCATGGCGTTATTCGGTCCAGAAAGGTGATTTTGCGGTCACTGCATGGAATCACCTTTTGGGACTGAGTAATGAAATGACAGTGCCACAGTTCATGAGGGGGGCTCTCAAAAAGTCTATGTTGCAAATTTGGTGACAAATCTCCCAAAAATGCATGTTTCACGGGCATGCGTTGCGCTGTTTCTACGCACGCTCGTAACGTCATGAATTTGTAATATTTTCAGTCCAGACTTTCAAAATTGGCATTTTTCCACACCTCCTGATGAACAGTACAGCTGTCATTTTACATATCCTGCCCGAAATGTGTTTCCACACGTCCTGTGCAGAATAGTATGGTCACTGTGCGAAATCACTTTTCAGGACAGTTTGAGGAAATGACGGTGACACTGTTCATGAGCAGAGGTCCTAAAATGCCTATGTTGAAAATCTAGTGCCAAAAGTCCATAAAATGATTGTGTTGCAAGCGTGTGTTGTGCAGTTTCCACACACTCTTGTAACTTTGTAAATTTGCAATATTTCCATGCCAGATTTTCAACACTGGCATTTTTTCACACCTCCTTATGAACAGTACAGCTGTCATTTTTCACATCCTGCCCAAAATATGTTTCCGCACCTGTAGCGCACAATCACGTGGTCACTGTGGGAAATCAACTTTTGGGACAGATTAACAGAATCACAGCGCCACTGTTCATAAGAGGAGGTCCCAAAATGCCTATGTTACAAATGTGGCTACCAAACTCCCCAAAATAATTGGGTTACGGACGTGTGTTGCACAGTTTGTATGCATGCTCATTGCTTCACCAATATTTCATATTGTTACTCCAGATTTTCAATGTTGCCATTTTTTTATGCCTCCTCATGAACAATACAGTTGTCATTCTCCACATTCTGCCCAAAAATGTGTTTTCATTCCTTTGTCACCAAATGGCACAGCCGCTGTGCAAAACCACCTTTCAGCTAACAAAGTGAAAGTTCCGCTTTACATGAGGTGGCCTGACAAGCAGCCCATGTTGAAAATGTGGAGTGAAACTACCACCACATGCCTACAGTGTTAGGGTTTCCAACTGTAGCACCCCACCCTGTACAGACTGACAGGCGTCAGGGGTGTGACTTGGGATCATCGGATGTAATGCTCATGCCATTCCACCCCCACCTCCACCCTGCAGCCACTGACAGGCATTGTGGTGTGCCTTGCACTGTTCAGCCACAAAGTTCACCCCACTCTCCTATACTGCACCCACATCAGCGTATTTCCTTTTGAAATGCGGTAAGTATAATGCCCAAAGACCCCAAAGCACACCACAACACTTGTCAGTGTCTAGAGGGTAGGGTGAGGTATAATGGCATGAGCATTATAGCTAATGACCCAAAGGCACAACCAAATGCCTGTCGCTCTCTACAGGGTGGAGATGGGGCTGGCATCACTTCAATACTTCACTGCCATTCCTATTATGCATCTCTAGCTCCAGCACTACCCATGCCAATGCCAGCGTGACAACATTCGGCATTGACTAATGCTTGCTGTGTCTGCTACAGTCACTGCCCTGCTACAGGGCCTTGGTTGCACTAATTACACACGGCACACACTCATCTCTCATGCAGCAGCATACAATTGTACTGTCATTCTGCCTGTGTGAAAATACTGTTAACTCCTAACTAGAATGATAATACACAATTCTCTGATTTAACAATTTTCTGATAAAAAATATATTTTGCAAAAGAAATGAAGAGATCTCAGGAGTAACTCCCTTCTCTGCTAAAAGAGAGCTGGATATGGCACTGCAGCATGTACAGCAAAACGAGCTGTCAAGCTTCAGTGGTATTCAGAGGTAGAAGACTTGGTTTGCTGGCCAAGGCACCTAGCTTCACCTGAGCTCTTTCCTTCTAAGACTGCTTGAAAGGCAGAGTAGAGAAACTTACCAGAGCAAGGGAGAAGGATTAAGACTTAGTTTGGCTAAGCAGATTTACTGTGTGGTGGTGTTTTTAGTTTTTACTCACAGGGATTGCTACTGTTTGTTGCTAACATTTCATTGCTTTATTTTTTCTGATTCAAATTGTTGTTGCTGGTATACCTTCTTCTGCATTATTACAAGGTGTGCCTACAGTGTGTGCTAACAGATTACTGCTGTAATCTTCTGATTCAAATTGTCTTTGCAAGGTATATCTTCTGTTACTGCTTTATTTTTCTCTGGAGCAAAGTGTTTCTTACAGGGTATATCTTCTCTGAAATTATTACAGGTGGTGCTTTACAGGTTTTACAGTTTTATCTAACATTAGGATAAGCTTTCAGGGTTACTGCATTTGTTGTTGACTGATTGTTTCTGCTCTTACCTCCTTGTTCTTTCGTCCGTGGTTCTTCTTTTTAGGCAGGGGAAGGGCCCAGCCACCACCCCATCCCCAACCACCCCACGCTACAGTCCTTTTATAGGGTACCACAGATGTGACATTTCCTGTGGCAGAACAGGAAGGGGCGGATCAGTGGGGCCTCCACAAGGTGATCTCATTTACAGGGGCACTAGTAATTTAACTTGTTATAACAAGTTAAACAAAGCACAATTAAACCATTACTTGCATTTTTTTCCTTTTTTTTCATTCTAATTACTCTGACTAGGTTACAAACCCAGCAACTTATTTGGAATGGATTTCATTAACTGCAGGTACTGTGGAACAATTTTCAGAAGGACAGTCTTACAGGATTTAGGACACTGTCCTACATGCTGGGCCTTTGGAGATCTTAGGTCTCAGCTCCGGGCAGCATGGGCAGAGATTGCACGCCTCAAATTTCATATTGAAGAGGAAATACATTATAAGAACCACCCACCATTTCCCCAGCATCCAACAGAAAAACCTCGACTGCAGAGGTAGTTGGTCCAGGAGGTTGGCAGGTGGTTAGGAGGAGCAAATCAGGTGCCCCATCACTCTGCTCTCCAACACATTACCTCCAAAACCATATAAACACTACAAACAGGTATCTGCCTCTATCTCTGAAATCAAATAAAGAGGCAGAAGACACTACAGAGCAGGACACTGTGCACAGGAGCTAGCACAACAATACTCACCCAAATCAGGAACCAAATCTAAACAAGCACAAAGGAAATCCAAAAACTCTGATCATAGGAGACTCCATGATTCGGGAGTTGATACCCATCTCCAGCGGGTGATGGTCAGATGTCTCCCAGGTACATCAGCATGGAGAGACACTGACCGCGATTGCTAAAATTGTTCACAAAGCAGGAGAAAACATTGATGTCCTAGTACACATAGGGACTAATGATCTCGCCAGCCGGTCAGTTGTGGAGACCAAGGAACACCTGACTAAGCTGGGTGACAAACTATCATCTATTTCGTCTGGCATCTCCTTCTCTGAGATCCTGCCAGTCTGGGAGAAGGAGCAGATGGACAGAAGGTCAGAGAAGGGGAGATAGGGGAGCTAAACACGTGGCTCAAGGACTGGTGCCAGGAAAAAGGACACAGATTTGTAGGGAACTGGCAACAGTTCTGGGAGTGAAAGTTCTTTAAATTTGATGGACTGCATCTGACTAAAGAGGGAGTCAGTGCATTGGGGCAGAAATTTGCCATCTTTGCAGAATATTTAAACTAGCAAATGGGGAGAGGGGTGCAGCACCCCATACGTTGAATGGGAAGAACACCCTTCCCCCCTCAGCTAGTGGTCAAACAGGAATTCAGCGTGTTTGCCATTCATTTGCATCACCAGGTAAGAAAAAAGGTTTGTCTCCCCATACGATGCACAGGGGAAATGCCAAACTTCACCCAACAACTAACACACCAAAATCTGGCCAATGGAAAATCATGTACACAAATGCTCACAGCCTGGGATATAAGATCCCAGACCTGCAGGCAATAATGTCAGAGGCTAAACTGGACATAGTAGCAATTAGTGAGACGTGGTTTACCAGTAACCACACTTGGGAGACTTCAGTACCTGGCTATGTATTGTTCAGAAGAGACCGAGGTGCAAAAGGGGGGAGGAGGCCCTGTATGTTAATGAAAATATCAAAGCTACAGAAATTCAGAATACACATAAGGAGCCAGAAGAACTGTGGGTCACCCTGGAAACAGGAAATGGGACAGCCATAAGAACTGAGGGTTGTCTACAGGCCCCCAGACCAGAGGAGGACATAGACAAATTACTGTTAGAAGATATACAAAACATGACAGCTAAAGGGAGGTTCTGATAATGGGAGACTTCAACATGCCAGATACAGATTGGTCAATACCAGCAGGAACATCTGCCAGAACTAGACTCATAGTGGATTCCCTGCAGGGGGAGGGCCTCAAACAACTGGTACAGCAACCCACAAGAGACAGGGCTATCCTAGATCTAGTACTGACTAACAGAGAAGGGATCACAGATCTCCGGGTAGAAGGTCACCTGGGGGCCAGTGACCATCACATGGTATGGTTCAATTTGGCTACTACATCTAAATCATCCCATTCCAAGGCAAAAATATGGGACTTCAGAGGAGCTGACTTTGATAAGATGGCCAACAGAGTTAAGCTAGCCCTGGCAAAAAGAAACACAGGTGAGGGGGTACAGGCAAAGTGGGCAAGCATTAAGGATACAATACTTGAAGCAACATCCCATTGTGTTAGACAGAAAAGGAAGTGCAAAGAAGAAGGAAACCACTTTGGTTCTCAAATACAGTAGTAGAAAAGGTCAAGCCAAAAGGCTGGCCTTCAGGAAATATAAGGAACACAGCGAGATGAAGATAGGGAGGCATACCAAACTGCCCTAAGGGAAGCAGGGAAGGCAGTAAGGCAGGCAAAGTCCCAAACTGAGGAAACACTAGCACGAACAGTAAAAGAAGGTGACAAGACTTTCTATAGATACATTAGTGAAAGGAGAAAGTCCAGAGGGGGTATTGCTAAGCTTAATGGAGAAAAGGGAGCATGTGAGGAGGAGGACCATGTAAAGGCATCTATCCTAAATAGATACTTTTGCTCAGTAGTTACTGAAGAGAAGGTAGGGCAGGGCCCACAGTCCAATTCAACATCTTCATTAGTGACCTCGCAGATGGACTAGAGGGTAAGGCTTGTCTGTTTGCAGATGACACCAAGATCTGCAACAGAGTAGATGATCCAGATGGGGTGGGCAAAGAAGTGCAAAATCATGCACATAGGGAAGAGAAACCCTGAAGCCACTTATAGGCTGGGAGGGGAGTTGCTAGCAGTCACAAAGGAAGAAAGAGACTTGGGCATCATCATCACTGATGACCTAAAATCATCCAAGCAGACCTCTAAAGCAGTAGGTAAGGCTAGGGGGTGTTAGGGTGTATTAGTAGGGTATCACAAGTCATAAGAGGGAGGAAATAATCCTCTGTACAAGACATTGGTTAGGCCCCATCTGGAGTACTGCATGGCATTGGGAGGCCACACCTTCACAAGGACATTAACTGAAATTGAGGCAGTCCAGAGAAGGCAACCAAAATGGTGCCGGACTGCATCAGAAGACATATGAGGACAGATTAACGGAGCTCAATATGTATACCCTTGAGCAAAGGAGGGAGAGAGGTGATATGATCGAGACATTTAAACACCTTAAGGGCATAAACAAGGTGAAAGAGTCTAACATGTTTAAATATAAGAAAAATAGCAGGATAAGAGGACACTGCATGAGATTAGAGGAGGCCGATTAAGGGGAATGAGGAAATTCTTTTCACAGAAAGGGTGGTAGATGCATGGAATGGCTTACCACAAGAAGTGGTGGCTATGAATACAGTGCAGGGCTTCAAACAGGCATGGGATAGGCATAAGGGAGCAATACAAATGACTATGAATAGATAGGTCACTGACAGAGCAAAGGCCGATGGCACATTTATAAGGTAGAAAAAGAAATGGGCAGACTGGATGGGCCTTGCGGTCCTTATCTGCCGTCAACTTCTATGTTTCTATGTTTCTATGTTTCTATGAATGGCTACTGCAGGTCATGTGGCCTGCTCAAGCTCATCGAGTGAACCCAGAAAAAGAAAACACATCATGACATTGAAATGCTGACATTTTTTATTAATATTTTAAATCAGTTTACATAAAAAAAGTACAAACATGGAATGCAGTCTGATGCCTCCCTTGTCACCAAATGAGAGTGAAACACTCCACAAAGGAATTACAAACTAGAAGTACCACTATAATATACATCAATCCTATTTCCAACATACATCCTCTATACTGCATTTCCCAGACCAGAAACAATAACCCCTCCTAAGCTAGAAACTAAAGAGCCTAATAAACTGACAACTATACAGAACTAGCGTACTACTGATCTATTTGACTAAAGGGTGTCTGTCTTAGGAAGTATTCCTCTTACCAATTTGATAAAACCACCAGGACCTTGGAGCTCAGCTGCTGCCCCAGACATAGAAGACCTCTGCCATCTCCTATGCTTAACTTAAACCACCTGAATGATCCCCCAAGCTTATGTCAGGGGCACCCCTAAAGAGAATTCCTCGACTAAGTAAAAGGAAAGGAGAGAAACCATAGGTAGAGAGGAATTCCCACCCCCCACATCCTGGCTAGGCTGTGGAAGGGGGCCTCCCTCTTAACTTCCAACTGAAGGTAGTCCCAAACTTTGGAATTTACAAGGTGCCAACCATATCCTACCCATAGGAGTGGGTATATTCTTATAATCCAGGAAAGGATGCCACAGTCGGCCAAATTTATCCAATTTATTAATCTCCAGATAAGACGGGTGTTCAAACCAGCTATCCGAAGCATACTATCTTCCCGCTTCACCAATTTAGGCATCTCAGCCAACCTCCAGCAATGCAAGAGAACCCTATTGGCCTATGTGATAGCCATCATAAACCAATTTTTTTTTTTTAATAACTGGAGCAGTGTCTCATCTTCAATGTGTTTCCCAGTATTCACTGCTCTGGATCAAGCTCCAACCTACAACCCAACATCCTCCCAATAATCCTTGATAACCCTCATCACTAACCCTTCAGTTTCTTGCACCCCATAATATGTAGAGCAACAAACTAACCTTGGTGTCACACCTCCAGCACCTTGGATGGGGTAATAACTTCATATTATACAAAAGGTCCAGAGAACGACACCAAAGTAACAGAGTCTTAATCAGGATCAATCTGCCTGTAGTATCCCTGCCTATTCCATAACTGATAGCCCATCTTCTCTCCCAGGCCATCGCCTCCAAACAATATCCCAATATCCATTCCCATCTCCTCTCCATGTTGCTGATGTCTGGGGATTTAATCTCACAGAGGGTTCTATAAATCACTCCTAGCTTTGGAGGCCTAGCTCCTTGTTGGAACACCTTAAGCCAAAGATCTGTCCCCTCCCTGGAACATACAATCCCCATCAATGGAATTAGCATATGCCTGATCTGTAAATGCTTCCAATGATCCGAAGAAGGGAGGGAGGGAATATTGGGCCTACAACTTCCCAAAGGATTTAAGATAATTCTGTTGTGGACACATCAGGTCTCTGACCCACCTAATGCCTCCTTTGTTCCAGTATGGCCAGAAAAAAAGTGGATCCCCCTAGATTTGGGTACAGGCAAAGTGGGCAAGCATTAAGGATGCAATACTTGAAGCAACATCCCATTGTGTTAGACAGAAAAGGAAGTGCAAAAGAAGAAGGAAACCACTTTGGTTCTCAAATACAGTAGCAGAAAAGGTCAAAGCCAAAAGGCTGGCCTTCAGGAAATATAAGGGAACACAGCGGGATGAAGATAGGGAGGCATACCAAACTGCCCTAAGGGAAGCAGGTAAGGCAGTAAGGCAGGCAAAGTCCCAAACTGAGGAAACACTAGCACGAACAGTAAAAGAAGGTGACAAGACTTTCTATAGATACATTAGTGAAAGGAGAAAGTCCAGAGGGGGCATTGCTAAGCTATATGGAGAAAAGGGAGCATGTGAGGAGGAGGACCCTGTAAAGGCATCTATCCTAAATAGATACTTTTGCTCAGTATTTACTGAAGAGAAGGTAGGGCAGGGCCCACAGCTCAGCATCATGGACACAGGGGGGAGGGAGGTGAGCACTACTCCCTTCACAAAAGAAAGGGTCCTACAAGAGCTTGCTAAGCTCAGGGTGGATAAGGCAATGGGACCTGATGGCATACATCCCAGGGTACTTAAGGAGCTAAAGAAGGAACTAGCAGAGCCATTAGCAGAATTGTTTAGTGAGTCTCTGAGCACAGGAGAGGTCCCAGAAGACTGGAGAAGGGTTCATGTGATCCCACTCCACAAGAGTGGTAGCAGGGAGGAGGCGGGAACTACAGACCAGTCAGTCTTACCTCAGTAGTGGGCAAGATTATGGAGGCACTCCTTAAGGAAAGGATAGTGCAACATCTGGAATCCATAGGGCACAGGATCCAAGACAGCATGGGTTTACAAAAGGAAGGTCCTGTCAAACTAATCTCATAGATTTCTTTGACTGGGTAACCAGAGTGGTGGACCAAGGGGGAGCAGTTGATGTCGCCTACCTTGACTTCAGCAAAGCTTTTGACACTGTTCCACATAGAAGATTGATAAATAAGCTAGGTAGGCTCAGGGTGGGTCAGAAGTTGGTCAACTGGGTGGCAAACTGGTTGACTGGCAGAAAACAGAGTGGTGGTAAATGGTATACAGTCAGAAGAGATGCAGGTCATAGAGTGGGGTACCTCAGGGATCAGTCCTGGGGCCAGTCCTCTTCAACATCTTCATTAGTGACCTTGCAGATGGACTAGAGGGTAAGGCTTGTCTGTTTGCAGATGACACCAAGATCTGCAACAGAGTAGATGATCCAGATGGGGTGGGCAGATGAGAAGAGATCTGGATAAACTAGGAGAATGGTCAGAAGAGTGGCAATTGGGATTTAATGCAAAGAAGTGCAAAATCATGCACATAGGGAAGAGAAACCCTGAAGCCACCTATAGGCTGGGAGGGGAGTTGCTAGCAGTCACAAAGGAAGAAAGAGACTTGGGCATCATCATCACTGATGACCTCAAAACATCCAAGCAGACCTCTAAAGCAGTAGGTAAGGCTAGGGGGATGTTAGGGTGTATTAGTAGGGGTATCACAAGTCGTAAGAGGGAGGTAATAATCCCTCTGTACAAGACACTGGTTAGGCCCCATCTGGAGTACTGTGTGCAGTATTGGAGGCCACACCTTCACAAGGACATTAACCAAATTGAGGCAGTCCAGAGAAGGGCAACTAAAATGGTGCAGGGACTGCATCAGAAGACATATGAGGACAGATTACTGGAGCTCAATATGTATACCCTTGAGCAAAGGAGGGAGAGAGGTGATATGATCGAGGCATTCAAACACCTTAAGGGCATTAACAAGGTGAAAGAGTCTAACATGTTTAAATATAAGAAAATAGCAGGACAAGAGGACACAGCATGAGATTAGAGGGAGGCCGAGTAAGGGGAATGTGAGGAAATTCTTTTCACAGAAAGGGTGGTGGATGCATGAATGGCTTACCACAAGAAGTGGTGGCTATGAATACAGTGCAGGGCTTCAAACAGGCATGGGATAGGCATAAGGGAGCAATACAAATGACTATGAATAGATAGGCCACTGACAGAGCAAAGGCCGATGGCACATTTATAAGGTAGAAAAAGAAATGGGCAGACTGGATGGGCCTTGCGGTCCTTATCTGCCATCAACTTCTATGTTTCTATGTTTCTAGAGTCAATTGAGGATGCTGCCATAAAGGCCAAAGAGGAAGAGGTACCGTCCAATTAAATTCCAGGTACTGCTTCACTAATTTCCATATGTGAAGAGCATAATCCTGTGTGGGCAATATCCTCCCATTAATCCTATTCAGTCATAATATCTGTTCCAGGGGCCTCACTATATCCCAGTCCCTCTCTAGATCTAACCATCGAACCAAAGAGGCCCATTTTTCCAAATGTAGCCAGAACCAAATCTGCCTAAGTACAGCTCCTATGTAATATATCTGTAGACAGGGAGAGGCAGACTTGCCCCTCTTATATGGGGCCATTATACAAGACATAGTTATTCTAGGCTTTGACCCCTCCTAACAAAAAGAAGTTATAGCCACGTTGAATTGATGCCACCACACATCAGGAATTCTCAGGGGAAGGTACCATATCACATATAATATCCTAGGTAGAAATAATATTCTAATAGCCTGTACTCTGCCCCACAGAGACAACTTAAGATGTCTTCACCTGAGGATATCTTCATTTAACTTAACCAACATTGGGTGAAGATTAAGGGATATCCACTCAGACAACTTTATTAGTATCCCAAGGTATTTAATTGGGCCCTGTGTTCATGTTACCCCAGGAATCCTAAACCCTAGTGCTATACCTGTTCTGCCCAGAGGTAGAAATTCTATCTTGTGCCAGTTGTTGAAGAGCCCAAATATGGATGCAAAAGAATTCAACATCTGCACCAGAGTGAGGATCGAGGTCTCCAATCTCAGCAATGTAAGGCATGTATCATCCACAAACAGCATTGTTTTATACTCCCAACCTCCCACCTATATTCCCTTGACCCCTGCAGAGTCCCTAATCTGATGCACCTGGGGCTCAATAGAAAGTAAAAACAACGACAGAGATAGGGGGCAGCATTGGCGTGTTCCCAACTCCAATTGAAAATAAGGGGACAGCCTACTATTTGATTGCACCAAAGCTCTTGGAGATCAATAAATTGTCTCCACCCATCGAATAAAATAGGGACCAAACTCAAAGGAGTCCAGAGTAGTCAGCAAATAGGGCAATTCAATGGATTCAAGGGCCTTTTCTGTGTCCAAAGCCACCACTGCAGTACTCTCTGGGTGTTCTTCCGAGATGCAAAGAAGGTCCACAAGGTAGCTAATATGATCTGCCCCATCCCTTCCCTTCACAAAGCCAGCCTGATCTGAATGAATCAATGATGGCAGAACAGCGGCCATCCGAGTGGCCAGCATCTTGGCCAGCAGTGTATAGTCTACATTCAAGAGTGACACCGGTCTATAGCTTGCACAGCTATAAGAGTCTTTGCCCTTTTTCAGGAGGACTGAGATTATGGCATCATACATTGTGGGGGGAAAGACCCTTGCCACCACCCCAACTCAGTCATCCTTACAAAGAGGGGGCCAATTGTATCACCCACTGACCTGTAAAACTCTACAGGGAAGCCATCAGGGCCCGGACTTGTTCCTCCCTGGAGCTGTCCTAGTGCCTTCTGAAACTCCTCTGAAGTAAAAGGTACCCCTGATGCCTCCCTCTGTTCTGCTGTCAACCTAGGAAGAGAAAGAGAATGCAGGAAGGTAGTGATATCCAAATTTTCCCCCCAGGTCCCCATCCAGTAGTGTACAGTTGTCTGGAAAAATCATTGATACCTTTAGAGTCCAGAATTATGTGCCCCTCTTTGTTAATCCCTGGGATAGTCCAGGAGGCTTCTAATTTCCTTAGGAGGTAGGCCAAGACCCACCCAGACTTGTGTTCCCCCCTCCCAGTAGGAATGTCTCATCCTGTATAATGCAAGTTCTGCCTGCTGGGTATTCAACATATTCCACTGGAATTTCAGTTGTCGCAAATGGTGCAAGAGCTCAGTACTATGAGGGTCTCCCTTATGTTGCCCCTTAGATTCCTAAAGCTGCCCCTCCAACTCCCTCATTTGAGCCTGTCGAACCTTTTTATGGGTAGTAGAGTAGGCTATTAAGCTCCCCTTTGTATATAATTTAAGTCTCTCTCACATCCACTGAAGTGCAGCGTCATCTTTATAGTTATTCTGTAGAAACTTTGTCACTTCACTCCAAAGCCAATTCTAAAAAGTAACATCTGAAAGAAAACTAATATTACAACGCCATCTGGATGTCCTCTCATGTTCACTGTCAGCCAAGAATGACCATGTCACAGGAGAATGGTCGGACACTAGAATGGGTTTGGAAGAAGTCTGAGTGGTATACCTCACAATCTCCTTTGAAGCTAATATCATGTCAAGGTAGCTATAAGTCTAATAAACCAATGAGAGGAAGGTGTACTCATTCCCCCAAAATATAGAATTAAGGAACTGAAGCAAAACGCTTGTGGACCTGCTTAACTGGTGTAAATATTACTGGGTTTCAGCATTTCCATTAATCTCTGACTCAGCATTGCTCAGACTGTACCACCAACCAGCTATACTATGGATCCGGGCCCTACGCCACTATTATTAGGTTGCGTAGATGTTATCTGTCCGATCCTTGCTGAAATTGTCTGGAAATCTTTGGAGCAGGGTTTTTTTCCTGATCCCCTAAAGGACGCAGTCGTTAGACCACTCCTTAAAAAACCTTCATTGAACCCAGACCATTTAGCTAACTACAGACCTATCTCTAACCTGATCTTTGTGGGTATGGTTATTGAAAAGGTGGTTGCGTTACAGCTAGATGACCATCTTACAAATCACAATATCTATGTTACTTTCCAGACGGGGTTTAGGAAAAGACATAGCACTGAGACTGCTCTCACCTGGGTTTTAAATGACCTCCTAATTGTGAGAGATTGAAAGGCTTGTACTATCTTAGTCCTTCTTGATCTCTCTGCAGCATTTGATACTGTGGACCATGGCGTGCTGTTGGAGCACCTTCAGCTTTTTTGTGGACTGTCTGGTATAGTTCTACATTGGTTTCAATCTTTCCTCACAGGCCAGATACAGAGAGTTGCCACTGGAATTTATTCCTCTGATGCCATCTCTCTGTCCTGTGGGGTGTTGCAGGGCTCCATTTTGGCGCCCATGTTGTTCACAGTTTATATGCTGCCATTAGGAGACATCATTAGGCTATAAAGTCTGGGTTTTCACTGCTATGCAGATGATACCCAGCTATATTTACCCTTTACTCCCGGACAGGATGATGCAGTCTCTTTACTTAACAACTGTCTATCTGAAATCAAAGACTGGATGAGTGCCAGCTGGCTGAGGTTAAACCCAGATAAGACCGAGGTGTTGGTTGTGGACCTGGGTCTTCTTGAGGTGGGTCATAGGGATGGGGTTTCATCTGGCCTTTGGCTTGATGGTGTCCAGCTCTCAACCTCAGACCAGGTACATAATCTGGGTGTTATTATCGATGACTAGGGCAGTAATTTTATCATTGTGTTCACGGGCTTCACGGATACCGTGAAAAAGTTTACTTGCCGTGAAAACATCAGCTGTTAATATGCGGTGCTGAATTATACCATTTTATCATGCGATGCTATCTTAAAAACCCTATTTTACTTTTTAACTGGTCTTCTTAGTGAACACAGTGGCTTGTCATGATTCATGAGGTTTAATTAGTACTGAATTGGCAAGGGTAGTACAGATTTGCACGAGTAACACTTTTGAATCAATTACTTAATTGCCTTATTCATTAGATCAGTTAACAAACACTTTAAAACAGTTGGTAACTCACAGTTCATTTATACGACTTAGTGTCTTCTCCAGCTAACAAAGAAAGCATGTCTGTTAAAACGAATGGGTCGCCCGCATCTAAAACGGGTAATGTTTATGCTCTGCAATGGTGCCGACAGTACTAATCGGGTACTTTCCATGTATCTGGTGATGTTTTATTCTGCACAGTTTGTAATGTGGCAGTAGATCATAAAAGAAAGGTGACCTGCGATCGTCATCTAGACACAGCTTCACATTTATCCAAGAAGAGAAAAGTCGAGTCCTCCTGTTCCTCTGCCAAAGAGAAGCAAGTAACAGTTACAGAGCTGTTCTCTGTTAAATCTGTGCAACAGGAGAGTAAAAAAATCACTCTATTCAATTTGGTTGAAGCCTTTACTGCTGCAAACATCCCCCTACATGTGCTGGACAACCCTACTCTTCACTCTTTCCTAGAAGAGAACCTTAAATCCATCGTGTACTTCCAACATCACAGTGGCTGAGAAGTAGTATCTACCTAAGGTATTTAATACCACTTGAGAGAAGTAAAAACAAAATACAGAATGCTTTTTCAGTCTCACTTGTCTGTGATGAGACAACTGATGTCCAGGACAGATTTATTTTAAATATAGTTGCAGTACCGTCCATACATAGCATTCATGCCAGTGAAATAAATACTGTGCTGGAGCCAATTCTGCTTGACTGTGTCGTTTTAGAAGCAACAAATTTTAAGACAGTGTCACAAGCAGTGCTTAAATGTTTACAAGACTTGGACATCCCTTACACAAAGGTTTATTCATTCGTTACTGACAATGCTATGTATATGAATAAGTGTTGGAAACAAAGTTTACAGCATGTATTGCTGAACGCTGTTCATGTAACTTGCTCCGCTCATTTACTGAACCTTTTGGGTGACATATGGAGGAGAAACTATCCCGTGTAAATGAGATCGTAGTAGCAATTGAAAGTCATTCACCGCTTGCCCAGCGAGAAAAGCTAGATTTAAGCAATTTCATGGTAGCGACTACCCACAGCACTGCTTCCTACTCCTGTAATTACAAGATGGAACACTTGGTTCTATGCAGTGTTTTACCACCAAGAACATCTGGAACAGTATAAAGAGTTTTTCCAAAATGAGAGTGCTGCCTGATGAAGTAATTAAATTGGCAACCACAGACTCAATTGTGGCTGACTGAGTCAAGTTGCATGTAATGCCCCCCCATCCAAATGCTGGAGAAATATGAGGGAGATGAGATTAAGGCACACCTTGTTTTCGATGATCTGACTGACTTTGCTTGTTTTTTGCAGCTAAAATCCGAAGACACACAGCACCCAGCCACTAAAAGAGCCCTGTCAGAATGCTCACTTAAAATTAAAGATTACATGACAGGACATGGGAGATTTAACCAGTCGGCATCACAGTTCTTTCAAGCTACAAGAGTTTTCAACCCAGTGAGGCTGGCTACTTTGGCGATATCGGAGGAGGAGATCTGCAGTGGTATTCCTGCATTTGAGGAGAACATCAGAGCATGTTCTGAACTGAGAATTTACATAGCCGAAATTCAGGCACAGAAACTCAAAATGAATGACCGCACTGTTGAGCAGTTCTGGGGTGACTGTCAAGAACGTTTCCCATTCCTCGCAACAATTGCACTTGGCTGTCTTAACGTTCCTGTACATAGTGCTAGCGTAGAACGATCCTCTTCTAAGTATACAGCACTGCTAAGCAACAATCGATGCTGCATCAAGCCAGAGAATTTAAAAGTATACTCAATGTTGCAACAAAATCAGTTTAAATAAACTGCACAGCATTTATGTTTTTAACTGAATAATGTTTGTCAGATATTATTTATGTATTAAAACTGATTTCTGAAGCATAATCTTACCCTTATGCAGTGTTCATGTTCATTTCCGTGAAATCACCTGTTTTTGTTCATTTCTTTACCGTGAAAAATGGCAAAATTTACTGTGAAATAATTACTGCCCTATCGATGACGGTCTGACCCTGAAATCTCAGGTGTTGGCCATTGTGAAGTCCTCTATTTACCATCTTAGGAATATCACCTGGGTGAAACACCTGGTTTCTCTGGCTGACCTTCCTACTTTGATCCACACCTTCGTGACTACCCACCTTGATTACTACAAAGCCCTGTACCTAGGGCTACCGGGGGTTGATATCCACCACTTACAGCTAATGCAGAACGCAGCAGCCAGGCTTTTGACTGGGATATCTAGAAATAGTAATATTATACCTGTGCTGCGCAGGCTGCACTGGCTGCCGGTTCAGTGGTGGATCACCTTCAAGGTCAGATTACTGACCTATAAAGCCCTACATGAACAGGGACCGCAGTATCTGCAAGATCCCCTTACTCCCTACTGCCCTTCTCGTTCACGCCGATCCGCCGGCAAGGGATTGCTAGAGATTCCCAGGGTTTGTTTGAAGACATCTGGGGCACATGCATTCTCCTACACTACCCCTGCTCTGTGGAATTCTCTACCTCATCAGATGCGAGGCTGCCTGACCATTGAGAGCTTTAAATCGGAGCTCAAAACTTATTTGTTTCTTAAAGCCTATGGAGAATAATTTTACTACTGTTTTAATGTGCGTTGTTTTAAATGTCGTTCTATTTGTAAAGTGCTTTGGTTTTTTGAAAAGCGCTTAAAAATAAAATGTACTTACTTACTTACATTGTCCTACCCAAATATCACAGGCTTGTATGCGTTAAGCAGGTCCCTTGACCTTCTTGAATATCAGTAAATTAGTTCCACCACTTTACATCACTGGCAATGCTGCCAACATCCCCGACAGTGACAGGAACAATGCAGACTGTCTGCATAGCTCCAGTTGGGATAAAGTCTTTTTCTGTTGTGGGCTTTGCCCCCTGCACCTCCCAGCTCTAAATACACAGTTCTGAGTTGGAGTTGTTTTGGGGGTGGGAGCAGAACACCAGGAGTCATGGTGCCATTGTACAGTGCACCACCACAGCAACCTGGAGAAATTCGGTGCTGTGGTGGTGTTCGCTACAGTATGAAATTGTCACTGTTGTGGAGTGATACCCAGTAAATCAGTACAACCCAGCTGCTAATTGCGTAGATGTAGAACCAAACTGAAAATAAAACATTCCATCTGAGCTGGGCTAGCTAGAGTAAATAAATGGTAAAAGATCTAAGAATTGTCAATTAAGTAATGCACAGAAACTGATCACAAGGATCATTCTTACAGCCAACTATTTATGAGTTTAGTATGGTTTAAATGCATCTTCTACTGCTAAGATTTGCATATTTGAAAATATTTCATAGGTTTGAAATTCTAAAAACTACAATCAGTGGGTTGCATGGCACATCCGAGGTGGGCAATACTGCACGGCCAAAAACAGCGTGGACAATACTGTACAAGTCGACACCATGCCATGGAATACCATCCTAAACCAAAAGAACAGGTATTGTAAGTTCACATATTTCACTGGAGTGGTGGTCCATGGTGGCACGGTGTTGTAATAGTAAATCTACACTCACCACTAATCTACTCCGAATTTCACTGGGTGCAGGGTTGACTTGCATAGCATTGTCCATGCTGTTTTGTCTGTGCAGTATTGCATGCAACTACATGACGTGGAGCCCAATCAGTGAGAGGAAAAGACTACATTTTCGAAGTAAGTGTGTATGTGAGTGAATGTGTGTGTGTGTGTGTGTGTGTGTGTGTGTGTGGCGCACCTGTGTGTGTAATTTGTTTTATATATCGTTATTTGACTTTTAAAATTATTTTTAGTAGCAATAGGTTTGTAATAATTCTGTCATTCAAGCAGCAGATTAACAAGATTCCATAAGATTCCTTTCCTGTGAATCAGCTCTGGATAATATGGTGAAACGTCAAGAGAAATTAGACCAGGCTGTGACTAAAGTTTACATTTACTGTTGCCTGTGTCAGACAATGCATTTTAATTCTTCTTTCTACAATATCTCCTACTGTTTTAGAATAAGATCAGTTCTCTTCAAAGAAAAAGTCAGTTTTTAGCGTGTAGACTGTCTTATTTTATTATCTTTTTGCCATCTTCTTTCTGGTGATTTATGCTTTTGGAGAAATCTTAAGAGCCTAATAGATCAACTGAAGCTTGAAATGAGGCTCTGACACAAAGCTTGCCCATTTGTCTTTTTTTTTATCCTTGGAAACCAGCCCTATCCATAGTTAACAATTTCTCTTAGTGTCTGTGGCCACAAGGTTATGTGAAAGGCTATGCTCAGTGAAGTTCAACATTCTTTGGCTTCCAGGAACACAGCAGCCAAACGAATGGCAGTGTAGAGAACTGAGCTGCTGTATATACATGAAAACACAGGTTTGAATGCAGTTACCATTAACTCATTGTATGACCCTGAGCAAGTCCTTTCACCTACATAGCATTTGTATAACCTCTCTGTAACCTAGCACTGTGCCGTTAAATCTCTGAGTCCCTAATATAGCAGCATTCACTCTTTTCTCTTTTCTCAATTGTAGTTGTAAAGTACTCTGGAATATGGTCCATATGAACAGTGCTATACTGTATGAAAATCACTCTTTTTTTTATTTTAGAAAGGAAAGTAACTCAATGCAATAAAATAATCTTTGTTCCAAGCATGTACTGAATTGGCAGCAGTATGGCCAGCCCAGTAGCATGGAGGGCAAAGGCATTGTTACCTTACCTCCTGTCAAACTGGCACCCCAGGTTCGGGAAGGGATGTGGGCCATTCAGGGGTCAGCTGGGGGAGGGATGATTGAGCATCTGAAGGACAGCTCTCCTCCCTCAAGGAGGGGGCTTTTCCCAACCTGCTGCAATACTGCCATCTGGAGATGTCCAGGTGGCAGTACAGGTCTGGACACATTAGGAGGCAGGGCCATGGCTACACAGTCTGGGCCATAGAAGAAACTTAACCAAGGTGGAAAAAACACCCTTGGCTGCAGGATGAATTCTGGTCCCTTGCAGGTCCCACACTGGTGAACAAGCACCTCTCCACTGTCCAGGCACGAGGATGTTGGTGGGAAGATAAGTCCCAGAGAAATCAGGTGATATGGCTTGGGGGGGGGTGCAGGACAGAGGTTGGTGTGCCCAGGGTAGTGAATAAAATAGCAGCAGTATTATAAAAATTATACAGATTTACAGAGTCATAAATCATTACATTTCAAACAAAAACATAATATACTTCTTTAATTCTACAGTTTCTTTGAACTTTTCTAGTGGGTTTGTCAAGTACCTTGCTGAACTAAGTACAGTAGCACAGTACATCTGTAAAGGACCAGTTAGAAGAGCTTGCTGTTCAATTTTAGATTTTGGTCTTGAACCTTAGAAGTGATATAATTTCATACCTCTCAACTGTCTCTGATTTTGCTGTTCAGAATTGCTCTGCTCCACATCCATCCCAAACTGAATATGCTGTAAAAAGAACTTTAAAGCAGAAATTCATGCCATTTAAGCATTTTAAAGTAAAATTAAACATTAATACTTTGTTAGCAGCTAGTCAAAATGGTGAGGGGACATACAATTCCAGTCCATTTTAAACATAAATTAAATACTCCAGACTGCAGTACTTTGAGCACAAATGTGTAGACCTAATGGCATATTCATAATTTGCATGTATATGTTTAAATAACATGTTCTGTAATTGCTTTCTTGTCAACATCAAGTTTAACAGCTTTGGTGAGTTAGGTGTTGCCTATTGTTTCACTTGATTCTCTGTTAAAAAATATGTATTTACTATTTTTACCCCAGCTCCAGCTAGTTGCCCATTCACCAGTGTTCTCAGTACCATCACCCTGACTTCCACAGAACTTACCTTTCATGGTGCACAGTGCAATACCCCCCACATGTTGAAGTCCCAGCACTGACCAAATCCACTTTGGAGTACTGCTTGTTTAACACATGCAGGGCATGCAGGATGCAGGCATCAGCCTGCATCCTGGCTGGAATTTTCCATCACTTCTGGCCCTCTGCAAATCATCAATGGCATTAACCCATACTGTATGTGTAGCGTCCATGCTTCCACCTCCATACTTCCATAAGAGGCAGTGTGCAGTGGTACCTGCAGCCATCCTCCCCAGAGAGTTTATTTACAAAGTAAAGGCAGCACATACACTGAAATAAATAAACATACAAAATGTATTGTGGGTGGCTGAACATAGACTTCTGAATTCCGCTATGTAGCACCCCTGTATGAGGCTTCTACATTTATAGTGCAAACATCCACTGTGATGTTCAAGCCCTGTACCCAAGTTGCCCTATAGCAACCAGGGATGATTCCCAAACCCATGTCACTGATTTCACAAGCAATAACTCTACTGATGCACCAACAAGGTGGTGGGTCTATTATAAAGTTGTTAAGCATTTTCTTTACCCAGGAGAGAATGACTGACCTTTAGGGTCCACATAGTAAATAACACTTATTTTTAAACATTTGATATTTTTGTATCAACTTAGATGTTCTAGGGTTGCATGATAAGTGGATGTTTTATTTGGTACATGATAATCTGTAAATTCCTCACTCAGTAACATAAAGCAAGTCCTGTTAACTCTTTAACAGAATGCATTTATGAATACTATATGATATATGGTAATTAATCATTCTGTATCTTTGTATGGAATGCTGTATGTTATGCTTTTTTAAAGTGAATAAACAAAAGCGAAAAAAAGTACAAACATTAACCAAATAACAGCACTAGTTTTCTAGAAAGGAATATGTTTTTATTAGCATGATTGCCTTTGTTGCTATGTGTTGTACATTGTGTAAATAACTGTGGTCTATATTTATTGTAAAAGCTAATAGCTAATCAAGTAAACTTGAACTGAACTAACTGAGAACTACCTCCCTGTGTTTTCACATTTCATATTTACAGTTGATGATGCAATCCACATTTAGAGGGCAAGTGTCCTATATCATATCTTCTTGTGTTTTGTGTGTTAGTGTTCCACATTTCAGAGCCAACAGGTTGAGAGGCAACATTACAATGCAGGGATCTGTGGTCTGGATTACTCTAAAGGTTCATCAGGTTTGTTCATACCATTTTGAAGTCACAGCTCCCTCTATATATGACCATCAGACTGTCCCATCCTTTTTTAGTTCAACAGGAAAAAAAACTTCTGGATAACACTACCTTATGTCTTTATATGTGGAGGTCCTACAACTCCTAGCCCACAAATTTTGAACTTTTACTGCTTTAATTACAGTATTTACAAAAGATCACAATGTGTCTATAGAAGAAAACAACATGCAATAGAACACAGATTTACTTTTTGCCAGCTTCATTCATATTTCATGAACCTAAAGCAGCAGTAAACAAATTGAGGGATACACACTTTAGCATAAGTATAGAAGCAGTAGAAAAGAATGTGGGGTAGGATTATACCTTAAGTACAGCATTAATACCTTTGACACATCCAACAAAATTAAAACAAGCAGCAATACCATAATATAATCGATATTGATGAAAATTGTTATATCAGAAGCTTGGTAATTGGTACGTGCTAAAGACCACCAGATGCCAAGCATGAGTATATGGAGAATCTGTTATTAGAAATAGAAAGCACCTGTGAATATGGAACAATCATCATAATGAGTGCCTTTAATATCAGTGAAATGTATTGGAACAAAAGGACTACAATCACTACACAGGGTAAAGCATTTGATGGCAAGACTACTGCACAGGGTAAATCCTTTGTTGGCAAAATTGAACAAGTAGGTCTATCACAGTATGTCAAAGAACAAACAAGGGGAAACATAATCTTGGACTTAGCATTATCAAATAAGCCTGCAGTAATATATTCATGTATCAACAGCAGTCACTTTAGCACTAGTTATTAGAATTAGAGATGGGGAAAAGTTTAAGTTTATGGGTGAAATTGCCATAGAATGGCCGAAATTCGCACTTCACAGAGCATCACAAAGTTTTTTCCACCATTAGCAACTTTGACATTGCCTGTAATAGTGATGTTTTCATGTGCAAATGGCAAAATTTCACCTGCAAAATGAAAAGTTCTACACTTCCGGGGTGGAACTTTGCACTTTGCGGGCAGAACTTTGTGCTTCATGACAGAACTTTGCACTTTGAGGATTGATTTGTGCTCTGTGAATATCATAAAATTCGCAGATTAATTTGCAGAGTGAATTTTTCCAACTTCACCCATCTCTAATCATAATATCATTGAACTTAGTATTAATACCATGCACAACATAGACATTTGTATAACAGAAACTTATTAATATTCAAAGGCAGACAGCAAAGGCAATTATAATGTTGTTTTAAATATTGAAAGGGATATACAACTCTGAAATAAAACTGCAAATGAAATGTGGGCTACTTTCAGATATATTGTAATCAGCACTTGTAACCAATTGATACCAAAAATCAGAAAATATGAAACTGGAGTAAAACTGAAGTCGCTAACATTTAAAATAGAAAAAAAATGTTTAAAAAGAAAAACAAAGCCAATAATACATTCTTAAAAAACAGGTCACCTGAATCCTGGCAAAATCTAGATTTAGTAATAGCCACATTGGTCCTAGCAAGAACTGATCCAGAAGCAAATTATTTGGTACCTTTTAATGAACCAACATAGACGTAACAACCAGGACAAAGTGCTCTAGCTTTTGGACCAACTGGTCCTTCTTCAGAAGCTAAGGCTTCTGGAGAAGGACTGGATGGTCCAAAAGCTAGAGCACTTTGTCCTGGTTGTTACATCTATGTTGGTCCATTAAAAGGTATCAAATCATTTGCTTCTGGATCTGATTCATGGCATAAATTCAAAGATATGCTGAAACAAAGGCGTGCTATAAAAATATCAAAAAGTTATACGGAACCATCTTTGCAAAAAAATTCAAAAAAGGAGGATAGTAAATATCAAATCCCTAAGCAAGGAAGATAACAACATATGGCCAATAGCAAATGACAAACTAATAAATGTGTAGAGATGTTCCAAAGTCTTACTTCAGTAGCAAAGTTCAGGTGAAGTTGGGAAATTCATCTTCATCAATTACTACAAAAATTGCCCACTTCACCACTTTGTATTGAGTTTTCCGGAAAAAAAAAATTGCACTTTTTCAGCTGAAGTTAAGGTGAAGTAAAGGCAAAGCTGCAATCTTGCCAGTGAGTTTGCATAACTTCTGAAAAAAGTGCTACTTCACCTGCCAAGAACTTTATGTAGTCAGCACTTCAAGGATTTGGCAAACTTCAGAAATTATTTCATGGGGCAAAAACTGCCAACTTCTCGCATCTCTATGAATGAAACTACTGAAATGGTAGAAGCCTTCAATAATTACTTTTGTTCAGTATTTACTACACCAAATAGCATAGTACAACATGACATCGAACCTGAACTGGAATATATTACCATAAATGAAAGCAGTATTAAGGGTAGATAAGGGTTTACTGGCATACTAAATGAATGGTGGGTCTTTTTCTGCTTTCATTTGCTATGTTTTTAATATTTCAAAGGTACTGGGTACTAACCAACTGGCCACAAAGAATAGCTAGAACCACTGTGCTAGCTGACTCTATCAGTGACCACTTGCCAGTCTTATGCTCCCAGACAAACAAGACCCTGAAACCCCCCCCTAAAAAACAATAACCTCCAGAATTATAAAAGCTGGACATCTTGCCTCACTACAATCCTACCTCCACCAGCTAGACAGGGAGGAGGTCCACGCTGCCACTGACGTGAATACTGTTCCTGAGTGCCTCATCAACAAGTTTAACTTGCCTGCAATATCTTTGCCCCTCTAAAAATGAGGAAAATCAAAGGAACCAGCAAATCATGAATCACACCACAGCTCCTTGAGCTAATTGGGGTCAGGGATAACCCGCGACGTAGGGCTAAGAGCACTGGGTTCTCCTCTGACATACAGAAATACAAATCATTATGTAATAATAGCACTCGAGCCATCCACCATGCAAAAAGATCTCACTTTAAAAGTGAACTGGACAACTCTTGGCAAGACAGCCGCAGATTCTTGGACAATATAAAAACCTTAACAGGCAGAGCAAATAAATCACCACCATTGCAAATAAACTTTGAGGGTGCAATTACCCAGGATCCCAAAACTATCGTAGATGGCTTCAACAAGGCCTTCACAAACCTTAGTGTGGTCCTTCCTCCAGACTATCTCCGACCTGTGCCTAGCTCTGCCATTAGTTGAACCAACATCCCTCCAACACACACAGCACCTCCCTTCTACCTGAAAGTAATCTCTACAAGTGAGGCAAAAAAAATACTTGCAAAAAGTTCTCAGGAACACTAGATCCAGTGGGGACTCGCTTGACCTAAAGATTGTGGCTCTCATCCTGGATGTGTTACTCTCCCCTCTAACCTGGATCTTAAATCTCTCACTAACCACTGGCATTTTCCCTCAATGCTGGAAAGCAGCGGTGGCCACCCCGGTCTTTAAAAGTGGGGACAGAACCTGCCTGTCCAACTACAGGCCAATCTCAATTCTGCCCCCCCCCTCCAAGGCACTAGAGAGGATAGTATATGATCAGTTAGGTACGTAACTTGATAAGCTTAACCTTCATTGCCAGGAACAGTATGGCTTTCAGAAGGCACATAGTACTTCAATGGCATTGGTTGAGTTTACTGGTTATATCCATGAAGCACTTGACCAAGGGCTCTTGGTGGGAAACACTTTCATTGACCTCACCAAGGCCTTCAACATGGTTAACCAAGACTTGTTCTCACACAACTCTCTAACATTGGTATATCCTTTGTCTCGCTAGGCTGGTTCCAGTGTTACCTCTCTAACAGGACCCAGCAGGTCAAGATTCTTGGTGTTCTATCTGACCATCAGCATGTCAACACAGGGTTGCCCCAATGTTGCATTTTGGGCCCCCTGTTGTTCAGCCTGTTTCTAAATGAACTCCCCAAAGTCTGCCAGAATAAGATCCTTCTATATGCAGATGATGCTGTTCTCTACACGTGTCACTCTACTCCGGAAGAGCTGGAAAAAGGCATGCAAGACGACTTTACTGCTGTGAAAAAATGGGTCCTTCAGTCTAAGCTCTTGCTCAACTACACTAAGACTAAAACAATGTTGTTTGCCTCCCATCAAAACCATCATAAGTCCCATCACCTCAATATCTACAATAACAAGTTTGAGACACTCAAAATGGTCACCACCTTTAAGTACCTTGGTGTCTACCTTGACAGCTCTCTCTCCTACAGCCAGCACATAGACCATGTTGCCAAGGCAGCTAGTGCCAGACTAGGTCAGCTCTACTGGCATAGGCAGCGCCTCAGCAAAGGTGCATCAAGCTTGCAGTTAACAGCTCCATACTCTCTATCATAGATTATGGACTGGTAGTCACACAGCACTTAGGCAAATCACGATTGACTTAAACAAAGCCTTCAGACTAGTCCTGGGTGTAGACCATTTAACTCACACTTGTGAACTATACTCAAGCACTGGTTGGTTAAACCTGAATAGCAGAATTCAGTACCAAGTCTGTCTATTAGTGAAAACATCCACCCTAGGTATTGCTCCTCCTGGAGTGAGGCAACTGCTAAGAAACTCCACTTCCTCCAGACTAACTAGGGGGTTGAGTAAAGCTACTTTCATTATCCCATTCCACCTGCCCTCACTAGGGCAACAGTCTTTTAAATACAGTGCCCCCTGCTGGCTAAATTCCCATAACTCTGAGCTGATTGAGAAAACAAAACTACGCCCATTTAAGACCAAGCTGCTGCAGTACCTGGTCACTCTTAGTAACTGTGACTGCATCACCTGTGCATAATCCTACTGTTATTGATAGCTTATCTGTCCTGCATAGCACCAACCCCCCACTTCCTCCACTGCCTGGTGTGATCCCATTGAGCACTTACCCCCACATCCCCTATTTACCCCCCCCCGCCTTCCTGCTTTCTCTTCACAAATATTAATCCCCCAAGATTTTCACCCCATCCCCCTGGTTTCCCCTCACCTCATGCCCCCACTTTAAAACCCTTTCCTTATCTCTCTTTCCTGCCACATCACCCAGCCCTGCCCTATCACCCACTTACCCACGTAACCCTTGGTAGATTTCTATCCAATTCCACCCTGCTGACTATTCAACACCCTTATTCTGTCACCCCTTCTCTCTGCCCCCACCCTCCCCTGCTCTCATCTATTCTGTCCTCCCCTCCTTTGGTCACCACCACCTCTGACCCTCATAACTCTTCCTGCATACTCTAAAGCTCAGCTACCACTATAAATTGCTTGTCTTCTTAGGTATGCTCTTAGTACTGTTGCAATAAAGTTGACCTCTCCTACCTGATGTATTTTAACTGTACTTGCTTGAATCTGTACCTGTATGTACCATAATGTACAGTACTTGTCTGCTGTATATACCCCTATCTATTTTGTAATGTCTATGTACATTATCTATTGCCTTACAACATGTAACCTTTGTAAACAAGCTTTTAGCTCAAAGGTGTTATCCGAGATTCCAATAAATAAACATTTGCACAGGAGTGAAGCGTTAGGCATGACTAGGCAGTATGGACAAGAGCATGAATATAGTCATTGGGCTGTTTTTTGAGAAATCTCTAAAACAAAATAGGCTACAGTAGGAGGAGTTCTTGTGGAGCACACTCACCAGACAGAAAAATATGAGGAGTGATCCGTGACAGAATTTAGTAGAGTAACTGCCATGACAATTATGTCTTGCTTGTTTGTGAATAACTAGTTTAGCTGGGAATATTTTGAGCCCCCGCTGGAGTACCTAGTTGGGCTGGTAATAAGTTGGGAATGATAAATTCTTTTAGTGACTGTTTCTAGTGACTTGGTTTTGTTGCAGGACCTGTCAAGGTTGACATCACTCAGCAGTAACAGGGCTTTGAAACCTGAGTAAGCTGTAAGATGGTTATTCAAAGCAGTAATGTCAGATTGGCTACTTTGTGGTGGGTTGTATGCACACACAAGACATAGTTTAATAGTTACCCAATTGAAGTACAGAGTGTACGTACCTCATAGTTGAATATTTGCCCCATTTATATTGTAATCTGGATTGCAAGTAGTGGAACTACTGTATTTTTGATACTACATTTAGTAGGCAAAATATGTCTCCATTGTGAAGTAATATTTCATATGAGCTCACTTACTTTTTTTTTTATCCACTCCAGCACCAATTATCAGCCCAGTCACGGCCCCTGCCGTCCCTGTTCTCAGATTAGCTGTCCACCCTGCCCTCTGGCTTGCCCCCAGGGCGGGGCCGTGCCACCGGCCAAGGTGTCATGGACACGGGTCTGGAACAGGAGTCAGCCTGAGAGCTATGAGGGATGGTGAGGTGCATTCATGTAGGTGTTGCGGCGGGGATTTTCTGCTTAAGCTCCCTCTGGAGCCAGATGCATGCAATGATGCTTGTCAAGGTGGCCCGTGCACATTCCCATGCACGCTCCCCTCAAAACGTGTGCACCCGACTACCCCATGTACGCGCCTGTACACCTTGCTCCACAGCATCTGCTAGGGGGCACACAGGTTCCAGTGCCATGATCACCCCCCTCGCCAGGGAAGGAGAGCAGTCTTCCAGAAGCTCCATCCTTCCCTGCCCCTGCCGACCCCTGGCAGCCCACATCTGTTCCCGAACACGGGTCGCTGGCGTGGCGCAAGGTGTGGCGTCCAGCACCTCAACCATCAGTGCCACTGGGCCAGGCCCATATGAGCTCACTTATGAAAACTCTAAATGATATTACATTTGTTTTTGAATCTGAATTTGTCTTTCAGATTTAGCTTGATATGAAGCGTCCAGTGGAGCTCAAGAACTATGTTGTGAGGATAAGCTGGACACATGTGCACTTGTACAAGCACTCGCTCATTCATTCAAGTGCTCAGTCACGCTCAGTCAGGCTGCCAGCTGTGGAGGTGAGTTGAGAGCTGTGCCGGTGGCCCGATCAGGGTACTGGGGAGGGGAGTGGGGTGGGCGCTAGCTCATAATGACAGGGTGGGGGCTCCATTAGACACCTGGGAGTGTGAGTTTGATTTTTTTTTTTATATAAAATGAAATGAGGGGGCCATGGTAACTGAGGGCAGGGGGCTTTATTCAATTATAGCTGGTGATTGGCTGGGGGAGACCACTAGAAACCAGGAAGAATAATTTGGGCCAGTGAGTTGGGGTGGGGGAACACTAGGCACCAAGGATTGTAGGTTTTTTTTTTTTACAAAGAACATGAGGGACCAGGTAATTCGGGGGGGGGGGGCTTCAATTACGGCAGGTGATCAGTCGGGAGGGCGGACCACTAGACACCAGGGAGAATAATTTGGGCTGGTGAGCGACTTGGGGGTGGGGTGGACCACTAGACACCAGGGAGAGATTTATTTAACGGGAATGGGATATGCAGGGTGTGAAACTGCAACAAAGTTTCACCATTTCACCACAATTTCACAACATCTCTATTCCTGACATATGCTTCAATGACAGTTGATGTAAGACAAAGTGGGATTTACATCATGCATAGTCTAAGCCAGGAGTTTTGTGTGTGGGTACTAGACCTGGTACCAGGGAAGCACAGAAGAAAGGTATGGATCCTGCAACAGCAACCCAAGAAGTGATTACCAGAAGAATGGCAGCCAAACTAGAAGCAGAAACAAAAGCCCAAAATGAGACTGTACAGCCGAAACAAGTGATGGATGAAAAAGAACAGGGGCAGAACCTGAAATCATATCTGCCTCTTCAAATGGTGGGCTACATAAAAAGAGAGATGAGGCTGCAGAGAAAAGAAGAGATGCAGTGACAGGAGCAGCAGATAAAAGAAAAGATGCTGTGATGGCTGGATGTCTTGAAAGCTATCAAACCTGGAGGATTTGGTACAGGTTCAGTAGATCAACAAAACACGTGCAACTTAAAAGACATTAAACTTACAAAGTTGTGTTCCTCAGATGATATTGCAGCATACCTAACAACTTTTGAAAGGATTGCCATAGCCTGCCAACAGCAACAGGCAATCAGGCTGGTACCTTATCTGACAGATAAAGCACAACTTGCCTACAACATTACGGACACTGCACAGAAAGAAAACTATGGCCAAGTGAAAAGTTAAATCCTTACAATATATGACATCTCAAGGGAGACCTACAGGCAGAGATTCCAGTCCCTGAAGTATCATTTAGTCAACTATCCTTGAGCAGCCTTCAGCCGACTCAGAGAACTCCTTACTAAATGGCTCCATCCAGAACGAAAATCAGTTCGGCAGGGTATCCAGTGATGATGGTGACCAAAAATGAGCAATTACAAAAATAGCGACTCATTTTCAGTGCTATCATTCTGGGCTACACTGCAAGGGTAGTGATCCTACGGGAAAGCGAGCATAGGAAAGGGTGACTGGAAGGGGGAAATAGCGAGGGAAGGGGAGAGGCAGAGAAGGGGTTTTAGGGGACTGGTATGCCTGCTGCCACTGAACTAGACATGTGGTGTGATGGTGTGGGTGGCTATCTCTGGTACACAAGGTATTGGATTTGGGTCTGGGGACCGAGAGTGTGGAATTTTTTTACCGCTGCGTGCAGCTGCAGGACTTACTTTTTTTTGAAAATCCGGATTGTGCCCCCTAACCAACATGTACCCTCCTGGAGTTGAGAATCTAAATTCAGGGGGTTGTGGTGGGAAAAGCCCCCCCTTGAGGGGGGCAAAATTCCCCCAACAAAAAACACTTTTTGATGTTCTGGATGTTGGATAGACTGGAAGTGTACAGTATATCACCAATTTGCTTTTCGGTGATATACAGTCACCATAATAGTGATCGCAAATGACACCACTATTACTAGGCAGATAACTATCTTTTTTTTATTTTTGCTGCATACAAGTTTTTATCCTCCAGAGACCAGGCAGGCGGCTTCAGCTCTCCTGATGGAGGAACTCTCTCTCCAGTACCTCTGCTCCCATAATTTGCCAATCCCTGTTAGTTCCCCTGTGGATTGCCCCTCATGGTGGGGCCAGAAAGGAGGTTCCCATCTTCTCCCCCAGCGACCCAATTCAGAATCCGGAGATGGATCTCGGGAGCTGCAGTCTTAGGCAGGCGGGCAACTGAATTCCCTGCCTGGGACCAAGAGTAGATCCCCAGCCCATGACAATGTGGGACTGGGATCATGCATTGCACGCATGCATGCACCTGCAGAATGCAAGGGTAGCTGCTGTCGGTGGCAGTAGACCCTTCCGAAGCCTGCCCTGGAGGCATCCCCCACTGCCAGGAGCCCAGCTGCCACCCCAACATGGCAGAGCTCCCTCCCCAGTCTCCCGATGTCTGCCCCTGCCCCAGAACACAGTGGTGCCACCTCCCCAGCATTGCATCCTCCCCAACACACAGTGGGGCACTGGCCCCTGGACAGCAGCACCCCCGCCTGCACACATCCATTCCCCCCCAATGGCACTGACCACACCATCTCCAACCCCCAGACCTGGCAGGAGGTGCTGTGGCCATGGGACAACCGGCAGCAGTGTCCACCTACCACCCCATCCACTGTCTGCACCAGGAAAGGGGGCATACTTGTGCTGGTGGGGGAGGCTTAGTGCTGCAGGGACTGGAGGTGCTCCATGTGTTGGGGTGAGGGAGATCATTAGCAGTTGCCATGCCTGGGGGGACCCTGTGAATGTGCAGGCATGGCCTTGTAAGGCAGTTATGTCAGGGTCTCACCTGGCATATCCTACACATCCCTATGCCCAGGGGTTAGCCTTAACTTTTTTTTGCACTAGCCAGCTGGACAAGTTGATTACAAATTGTACTAGCCTGCAGATGGTTGCACTAGCCCACAATAATAATGGTTATACAGGAAAAATGCAAGCCAAGAAATACTCCGATTATTGCATATTTATCCAGCTCCCACATTGCTTCCTGCACCAACAAAAAAAGACTGCAATACAATCACATGCAGTGTGCACTCCCACTGTTTTTCAACATTTGCCCCTTGCTTCCTCTTTCTTCACCCTCTCCCTGCTAGACTAAAGAATACCATAATAGCATATGTTTAATCAAGCAGTTCTATCTCTACACACACAATAGCCAATATCATCATGCACCTCGCCACAGTCCCACCCTGATCTGCAGGGCAATGTATAGAATCAGGCAGAGAAAGACACGCTCATCCCCAACCCTTTGATTAACCAGACCTGCACTTCTGGAAGTTTTCTTACACTACGAAGTGAGCCAGGGGAAGTTTTAAGATTTCTTTTGAGAGAGTTAAACAAACATATGAGTAACTTTGACATATCCATTTATATATACCAGGCACAAAAGTATTGACATAACATGCTCTGCCCTAACAACAACAGATTTTTCATAAGAGTGTCCTTTCATTAGTCACAGGGAGAGCAGTATACAGGCATGATGCTGTACTACCTCTCTTTCTATATAGGATAATCTGTGCACATCAGGAATACCTATTTTAACCTTTCAAATTATATATTTTACTAAGGTTTTGCTTTGTACCATACATGCACCAAAGCATTGTTTTTAGGATGAAATTACATGCTGGGTGGGACTGCATGGATGGCATTGACTGGTGTGATCCATTAAGAGGAGCTGTGAACCCTACACCAGTCAGTAATGGCAGCTATGAGTCTATGGATGGTCACTTCAGAGTCTAGTCTGCAGTGATGTCCAGAGAAAGTATAGAGTTGGCAGACCACCTTGCTGGGAGACCTTGTATACATCATAGCATTCTGCCAGTGCTGTGTTGGATGCAGACACTCAAAAGGTTGGGAAATGAGGCACTCTGGTCTTAATATTGTGGAACAAATCAAAAACAAGTTCAGCAAACTGGAAGCTAGTGACTTAACCACTCTACCCTTAACCACAGCATGCACACTAGATGAATGTTCTAACAATTGAGCGATAATGACTCGCATTGAGTCTTTTGTTGGATCCCCCTCTTGAACTGCCAGATAACTGCAGCTCTTAATGAGCTGTTAATCACACCAGGCCACCTGGAACACTGAGGGAGATTAGCAAAAGGACTACACCTGCTAAAGCAGGGACTTTTTCAACTCCATTAACAGTCATGTAAAACCTGCACTAGTCAAGATGGACAAGTAGAGGGTCAGCTGCACTAGCCCTGGCCAATTTGCACTAGGTTCAGGGCTAGTAAAACAATGTTAAGGTTGAACCCTGCCTATGCCCCCTGGCCTGTTGCACTGTGCACCTTTGAGACTGGCACATAGTGAAGGCACACTCCCTGCACTCCCCTGGCATGTTGCAGTCCATGCAGCTGGGTGATTGCGTGCATAGAGGCTGCATGCCTAATTTGGTGCATCTCTCGTGGGGAGGGTGCAATGGGTGCAGAGTGACTACCAGCAGCGAATATGAGGCATGTAGCTACTCTGCAAATTCTTGCATAGGCCCAAATGAACTTAAAGCAGCAGTGTTGTGAAATTTTTTTGTTTAATAATAAGTAGTCAGAAGTTATCACAGAAGTATCAGCATACAACTTATTTATTTCCATTTTGTTTTGTTCCTGAACTGAGATCTGAAAACATGACATTTGTAAATACAAATGTACGAACATACAAAATTGCCGGCAGAAAAAGGTCCACAAGTCTATCAAGTCAGCACGATTGTGCAGCTGCTAGTTTCACATCACTACAGCTGTTCCAGCCCCACCCAAAACCCTCTCTTCCTCCACTTTTCCGATCCTTCCCCTTTGTGTTTTTGTCTTACTAACCCTGCCCTTGACTCTATCTCAACCCAACTTAAAGCTATCCACTGTCCTTTGAGTGACTAACTCCTCTGGCAGTGCATGCCAACCAGTCACCACTATCTCTATTGAAGGCAGTATAGCGTAGTGATGTAAGGTTCTGACCTGCAAATCTGGTGATATTCAGCAAACCAGACCTGGGCTTGAATCCCACAGATTCTACTTGCATACTGTGTGACCTTGAGCAAGTCACTTAACCTCCCTGTGCTCCCAGGTTGCTCCTGTAAAAAAGCTTTCAGCTTAGTGTGCTACTCCTGGTTAAACAACTAAAATAAAATTAAAAATCTCTCTGTGAAATAGTGCCTCCTCATCTTCCTCCTAAACCTTCCCCTTTCCAACTTCAGACTGTGCCCCCTAGTGATCCTTCCCCCCTTTAAGAGGAACAATCCTCCCTCCCTGACTTTGTTTATGCCTTTCAAGTACTTACAGGTCTCTATCATGTCCCCTCTTACCCTTCTGTCTTCCAGTGAGTACATGTTGAGCTCTTTCAACCTTTCCTCATATTGCAACTCCCCTAGTCTCATGATCATTTTTGTATACCTATGCTGCATCCCTTCCAGTAATTTCACATCTTTTTGAGGTATGGGCACCAATACTGTACACAGTATTCCAAGTGTGGCCTCACCAGTGATCTATACAGTGGCAGGATGACCTCCCCCTTTATAGAGGTGATCCCTCTGGCAATGCACCCCAGCATACTATTTGCTCCTTGCTGCAGCTCTCCTACACTGTGCAGATAACTTCATGTCCCCTGTGACTATTACCCTCAGGTCCCTTTCCTTCTCTGAAGCCATTAGTTTCACTCCTCCCATCCAGTAGCTGTTCTTGGAATTTCTGGCTCCAAGGTGCATGACCTTGCACTTCTTAGTGTTAAATCCCAACTGCAGTTCCCTAGACCAGTGTTCAAGTTTAGCTAGATCCTGTCTGAGTGCCTGCCTCTCTTCCTCATTGTCCACTTTTGCACAAATCTTAGTGTCATCCACGAACAGGCAGATCTTACTCTTGACCCCTTCTGCAATGTCTCCAATGAAGACATTGAACAAACCGGGGCCAAGCACTGAACCCTGTGGTACTCCAGTCATTACTGGATGTCTCCCCCATTACAACTACCCTCTGTTGTCTCCCCTGCAGCCAGTTCTCAACCCACCCCACCAGTTTTTCCCCCTCTCTCATGTCCCTCAGCTTGCTCATTAACCTCTTGTGTGGCACAGAGTTGTAAGCCTTGCTGAAGTCCAAATACAGGACATCCACAGCATGGCCTTCGTCAACTGCCCTAGTGACCCAGTCAAAGAAGTCAATCAGGTTAGTCTGGCAAGAGCTTTCCATGACAAACACATTCTCTCTCTCATCCCACAGACTATTGCTATCAAGAAAGGTTATCAACCTCTCCTTCAGAATGGTTTCTATCAACTTCCCCACTATGTAAGTCAAGCTCACCAGTCTGTAGTTACCTGCTTGATTCTTGGGCCTACTCTTGTGAATGGGTATCACGTGAGCCATCCTCCAGTCCCTGGGTAGATTCCCTGTCTCCAAGGAGGTGTTGAACAGGTCTGTCAGAGGGTCTGCAAACAACTCTGCCAGTTCCTTCAGGACTCTTAGGTGTACACCGTCCGGTCCTGGTGCCTTGTCCACCTGCAAGCCTTAAAGGTCCTTCAGAACTCTATCCTTTTGGATGACCTTGTCTGTTATCTCTGCCCCCTCCATCCTTGCCCACTTTCCCCTGCTATATTGGGCCATCCCTTTCTTTTGTGAACATCGAGCAGAAATACTCATTGAGTGCCTTTGCCTGATCTTCCCCTTCTTCTGCCCATCCTTCCTCTCTCTTGAATCTAACAATGTCATCCCTGGAACTCCTCTTCTCCCTTACGCATTTAAAGAATCCCTTTTCCCCCTCTCTGATCCCCTGAGCCAACTTCGGATCCTTTGCTGCCTTGGCTTCCCTGACTGACCTGGTCACCTCCCTAGATGCCTTTGAAAACACTTCTCTATCCTCTTCATGCCCAGATGTTTTGAACTTAATGAAGACCAATCTCTTTACCCTACCTTCCCCTCCACCTCCTTGCTGAACCAGCTAGGTGATTTTGATCTGGACTGCTTACTCTGAGATTTGGCACATGTGCTTGTGGCCTCATTTAGCCCCTTCCTAATGATTGCCCATGTTCAGCATCCATCCCTGGGTTAATTTCAGCTAAAACCCCTCTAGGATGCTGCCCATTCTGGTACAATTTGCCTTTCTGAAATCTAACACTCTTTTCCTGGTCTTAGCAGACTCCCTCCCTCTGTTGAGGAGGAACCACACTGAGCAGTGGTGGCTTCCTGCTAGAGGGTCTTGTACTACCACATCCTGGACTTGGTCTCCATTTGTTAGCATTAAGTCCAGTATGTTCCCCTCCCTAGTAGGATCCATTATCCCTTGCACTAGGTAGCTATCTTGGATATCGTCCAGCAGCACCTGTTCCCTGGAGTGTACTGTAGTTACTGTCAGCCAGTCAACCCCAGGTAGGTTGAAGTCTCCCACTATAACTGTATTCCCTTTGCCACTGACCTTCTTGATTTGCTCCCCCAGCTCCCTATCCACCTCCTCGTTCTGTGAAGGTGGCCTGTACACCACCCCCATCCTGAGTTTCTTACCTTTAGGGCTTTGGAGCAATACCCTTATGGCTTCTGGCCTCCCCTCATCCCCTTCCTACCTGGTACACAGTATCCCCTCTCTGACATAAATAGCCACCGCTCCCCCCCCAGTCCCAGTGGAACACCTTGTATCCCGGGATTGTAAGGTCCTAGTCATGGTATTGGGTGGCCCAGGTCTCTGAGATGACTGCAATATCTACCTCCCCCCTCTGCCATCATTGCCTGGAACTCTGCCACCTTGTTTGCTAAGCTCCTCACATTCAAGGATACTGCAGTCCACCTTGTGTCCTGCTCCATCTCTTCCCATCTCTCCCCCTTCTACTTTTGTCTTGGTAACTTTTCCTCATTCCCCTCCTCTGTCTCTAGGGGGAGAGGCCTTCCCATTTCTTCTGGAAGGTGCCTCCTCCCTGCTACCTGTCACAGCCCCTCATCCCTCCTCAGTTTAAATCTATGGTTTTTTGTAACGTACTTTTTTTTTTCAATTTAAACTGTATTAATATATTTCCCCTTATAAAGGGCAGTTACAGCAAAACAAGATGTGACATAACACATATAAAGATAAAACTGCCCAGTCCACTCCCCACCTCACCATCCCCTTACAGCAGCAACTACACCGTGATAACCCCTAAGTGCAATGATCATTCCCATAGGGCCTGTGAGAAGGCCTGAGGAATGAGATATTCATAAGTGAGACAGTGAGAGTAAGGAGTGAAGGGGATCCCATATTTTGCTGTGAACTGCAAGTCTATTATGAAGGCTTGTAATCGCCTTTTCTGTTCGAAGATTAGCAAGGATTTCATGCAACCACTCTTGGAAAGATGGGGTGGATTTGTCTTTCCAATGGTGTAAAATGAGTTTCTTAACAGACAGAGCAATCACGGAGATATGAAATTTCCTAATTTTGACCCTGACAGAGGACATGTCCTGTAAGAGACATATCTCTGGAATAAAATACTCCTGAAGGCCCAGTAGGGGATCCAGAGACATCCTGATTGAATTCCATAAGAGGGAAACTTTGGGACAGGACCAAAACATGTGAAGGAGTGTTCCTTCTTCCCGCATACACTTAATACAGGTACTAGAATTCAAAAAAATCCATTTCTTTAATTTAGCAGGGGTACAATACATATTATGTAATATATGGTATTGCATGAGACGCAATCTGTCCTGGGAAACATATTTATGGCAAGATCTCCATAGAGATTGCCAATCCAACTGGTATTGAGGAAGGAGCGAGTTCCAGAGTCTAGTAGGTCCAAAGGAGTCCCCATATTTTTTTTATGAAACAACATTCTGTATAATTTAGATACAGTGCCTGAAAATCCAGTAAGTAGGGAGATCTCAGGTATCAGGGCTGACACCGTCTGGGAAGGGGGAATATTCCCCAAGGCTATTGTGAGTAGGTGTCTTAACTGCATAACCTTAAAGTGAAATGAAACCGGAATGAGAAATTTTTCAGTAATTCCACCTGGGGACAACCAGTGTCCCTCCCCATCCACCAAGGAATACAGTTTTCCATCACCCAATTGGGGCAACCATTTACTGGGAATCTGCTTCCTGTTAATAGTGAAAGATGGGGAGTTCCAAATGGACTGAGCTAAGTCAGTCTGGGGGGAATAATGAAGAAATGAACATAACTGTGCGAAAACTCTTAATGAGATACCTACTGTGGGACAGTCAGCTATCTTTACCTGTGATATTTTAAGGTAAAATAAGGTTAGTGGGTCCAGGTTTTTAGCTTTAATTGCATCTATTTCAATCCTAAGCCATACCTGTTGTTCCTTTTCAAGGCCCGGGGATACCCATCTCACGCATTTTACTAAGTACCTGGCCCAGTAGTATAATGCCATATGGGGAATCCGCAGCCCCCCCCTCAAATTTTGGGGCTGCTAGTTTATAATAGGTCAAACGGGGATATTTGTCAGCCCAGATAAATCTAGTAAATATGCCATGAGATTTTTAAAACTAGCATATAGGGATAAAAGTATTGAGAAGGGATAGGGGATAAAAAATTCTAGGAAAAACATTCATCTTGATTATATTAATCCTGCCCCATAATGATATGGGAAGTTTAGACCATCTGTCAAGGTCATGAATAATAAGCTGCGAGAGAGAGTCCAGGTTATCCTTAAACCATGTTACGGGGTTACGGGATAGCTTAATGCCCAAATACCTAAATGCTCTGGGAGTCCAACATAAACCTAAGGGACTAATATCGTTCTTCAATACCTTGTGGTTTAATGGGAAAAATAAAGATTTACTGGCATTCAGCTTGTAATTGGATAGCTCACTAAATCTGGCTATTTCATTCAGTAGGGGTGGTATAGATGATACCAGATGGGATAGGTGTATCAACAAATCATCTGCATACGCAGTGACTTTAATTTCATGGCGCCCAACCCAAATACCTTGTATAGAGATACTTTTGAGAATATTTTGAATGAGGGGTTCCAAGTATAAATTAAATAACAGAGGCAATAGGGGGCAGCCCTGCCTATTCCCTGAATGGAGTGGGAAGGAGTTAGAGAAAGCCCCATTTGCCAAGATTCTTGCTGTAGGGGATTTATATAGTTCAGCAACCCAAGATATAAATACTGGAGGGAATCTGAAAGCACTTATTACCTTGAACAAAAAACTCCAGTTTACCCAATCGAACGCCTTCTCAGCATCCAGAGAGACCAGGCCTGCAGGGAACTCGGCGTCTCTGGTAACCAAGAAGCCATGAGATAACGTACGCAAGTGGTCCGCTGATAAACATCCTTTCATAAATCCTACCTGATTCAAGCCTATTAACTCAGGGAGTACCACAGATAGCCTATTGACTAAAATCTTTGAGAGAATTTTGATGTCTTGATTTAGGAGAGATATAGGTCTATAACTTTGGACAAGCTCTGGATCTTTGTCTGGTTTGGGGAGAAGCACTATCAAGGCTTCAAAGAGGTGAGAATCAACCTCTGCCCCAGAAAGAATGTGTTGAAATAATCTATTAAGTACTGGAAATAAGGGATCTCGAAACATCTTATAGAAAAGGGAAGAGAATCCATCAGGATCAGGAGCTTTATCTGAAGGTAAACCATTGATTACCTCAGCAATTTCCTCCTGTGATATAAAACAGACTAGAGAGTCTTTGTGATGTGCTGGGGGGGGGGCAAATGGGAGTCCATCAGATACTTCTCCACACTTACAGGACTGGGGGGGTGCTCCATGTCCCTGTACAGCGTTTTGTAATATAAAGCAAATTCTTGAACTATCTCGGTAGGAGATGTTTTCAGAGACCCGTCAGCTGACGCCCTAATAGGAGGGATGAATCTCGCAGATTCTTGTTGCTTGATACGGAGTGCCAATAGGTGCCCCGCCTTCTCTCCCTGATCAGTGTAACTAACTCTGGTACATATGATGGCTAACTCTGCCTTTTCCCGGAGCAGCTCTAAATATCTATCTCTCAGCAACAGGAGCTTCCTCCAATCTTCTTCTGGAGTATTGGCCGAAACATTAATTTCGAGTACCCGAATTTGGGATAATAATGATAATAATTCCTTCTCCCTAGCTCTTTTCCTAGTCAACGCCATACTAATAAGAATGCCTCTCATGTAGGCCTTAAAAGCCCCTCATATAATGTCCAGTTTTGCACTGTCTAAGGGGTTGGACAAGAAGAAGGCCTCAATTTGTTCCCTTATGAGTTTGCAATATTAAGAATCTTTAAGCAGTTGGTCATTAAGTTTCCATCTTGTTTCTCTCTTTGAAACATCCTGAAGCGCTAGTTTACATAACACCAAGGAATTGTCGGAGACAAGACCAGGTTAGATCGATGAAGTCCTGACCCCAGGCAAGAGAGTCTGAGAAATAAAAATGTAATCAATGTGGGACTGCGTGCCGTGCACCAATGACCTGTAGGTAAACTCCTTAGAGTCCGGATATAAGACACGCCAGACATCACAGAGACCGCGTTGATCCAATAGGTCTCTAAAAGGCCTCTGACCTGGAGAGACCCCCCCCGATCCACCACCTGACCTGTCGAGATTTGAATCTATGACTTGATTAAAGTCACCTCCCAAAATAATCCTTATAGGAAGGAAAGGCAGGATTATGTTTATAAGTCTCATAAAGTACCCAGGATCATCCACATTAGGGCCTTATATACTGCCCAGTAGCAGTGGGACTGACTAAAGAGTACCTTTAACTAAAACAAACCTCCCTTCAGGGTCCTTGATAACTTGTGTAGAAACAAAGGGAATGCCCCTGTTAATAATAAGCATGAACCCGCAACTATTGGTGGAGCCTTGAGCCTTGTACACCATCCCCACCTGTTGTCTCCTCACTTGTGAAGCTTCCATTTCTAATAAATGCGATTCCTGTAGAAAAGTTATCTGTGAGTGTAATAGGCTTAAATGTTTAAGAACCTGATATTGCTTAGATTTTTTCCTGATCCCCTTAACATTGCATGTTGCAAAAGTCACCTCCTTGGCCACCTGATAATGACAACTAGGTTTAATAGATTTGGCCCTGTGCTCAGGGTATATATAGTACATGTGATCTGACCCTACTCGTTGCTGCTGTAAGGCCCTCCCACCACCCTAACCTCCCCATCAAAAGCCCAGCTTTAAACCCCCCTGTACACACCCACCTCCCCAACAAGAACCCGTAGCTCCCACCCCTCCCGACCCCCAATCTGTCACAAGCAACGTTAGCACAGCACTGGGTCATTTCTCCCACTCCCCCCTGAAAATATCCTCTGCTGATGAACACCCACATATCTCTAGGTACAAATGTAATTTACGAAATACTTTGACAGGCCCTAATACCTAAAGAGCGGTCTTGGGCTTCCAGAGCCTATGGACACATGATAGTGAATCCAATAGGACTAGGAAAAATGAAACAAGCTATCAGAGACGTGAATATGACAGGTAACCACATGACACCAGAATGGGAATTGAAAGTTGCCTGTCCTCAGTAGAAAACTGCACCAAGACCAGAGACAGGGGGAAACTAGTACTGAGGGATAGCCCCAATCTCGAGCTGAGAGCAAGAAATGAGAAACAAGGTGACAGCTAAAACGAGACCCTGAAAGGAGAAGACTACGAAATGTGACTACCCAGGGGTTACCAATCCCTAGTTCCAAAATACCCCCTGTAAAAACTGGAGTGGCATAGAAACTGAAAGAGATCCTTCTCAAATTCAAAACCACCCAGACATATCTTAATTAGGCAAACCGCACCCTCTTATGGTTATATCCCAGTCCAACCGGCATGCCAGAAATGCAATGAAAGCCCAAAACCGCTCTAAGACCTGAGAAACTAACACATAGGGTCTAATCAGGAAGCCATTGACCCAAAGCCTTCCCCCCGTATGCAACTCCCAGAAACTAAACATGTAATAAACTCCAAATTGCACTCCTGAATGAGCCTTCACCAGAACCCCAAAGGGTTTCGCCCTGAAACAATATTAACACCAAAAAGCCAGGGCATGGAAATGGTAACAGTCAGGCTGTATATTAGTAGCCCAGTTCCAACTGAGAGAATAGACATGTCAGATCTCAGTCATTGGAAAATGCTTTCTCCACAAAGGAAATGAGTAACAGTTTGATCAGCAGCTCTCAATGAATCCCGATACTCTAGAGGCACTCTCAGGTCATCCGGAACAAATCTGGCAGCTTTGATTTAAGGCTTGACAACGCAGCTTCAGGATCTTCAAAATTAAGCCAGGAACCATTTACTGAGACTTGTAATTTGGCTGGGCACCCCATCCTGAATTTTAAACCTGCCGCAATAATCTTTGATACAATAGGATGAAACGCCTTCCGCCTCAGACACACCGAACTAGGGAGGTCTTGTGCAATTCTCAACTTTGCCTTCTCCCAACGGACTTCTTGTAAGGCCTTGACTTTCTGCAGGAAATGCTGCTTTCCCAGATAATTCAGGAACTGGCAGATAATGGGTCGGGGAGGAGCATCAGGTGGGGGCTTTGGTCGCAGGGACCAATGAGCACGCTCTATCATGTACACTGGGCCGAAGGGAGAGGGACCAGCAACCCGGTCTACCAGCTTCTGTACAAAAACTACAGCATTCTGGCCCTCTTCCCCTTCTGGGAGCCCGAGTATTACAACATTATTTCTTCGGCTACGGCCCTCTAAATCTTCAAGTTTAGCTTCTAAATGAGATAATTTTTGTCTCGCTGATAGCAATTCAGGATCTAGGCTTTCCAGTTTTCTCTCGATCGAGACTATTCGGGCAGTATTATCAGAGACCGTGAGAGAAACTTCGCCCAATTTTCTGGAGAGAGATTTCAAATCAGTCGCCATATCTTTCATCTCTTCTCGAAATGGCTTAAATTCTTCCAAGAACCTATTAAGTGTTAAAGGCTCTTGCTCCCCAGCTTGACACGAAGGATCAGGCTTGTCTGGGCCACTCGAGGCTTGGGATTTCTTTGAGGCCTTTTCATGAGTGGCGGGGGGGTATGTTTCTGCGGGGCTTTCTTCATATAAGCCTCCATTTACCACTCTGATGCCCAAAACTGGCGCAGAGGATGCTTAAACACTGGAAGAATTCATAGGCAGAGGAATTAGATAGGTTTTAACGATATAAAAGATGAATTTGTATTCGGGAGGCAGGAGCTTAGCAGAGGAGCTTCTACTCAGCACTCTGCATCACGTGATCTCCCTTGTAACGTACTTCTCCAGCCCGTGTGAATGCCCATGTACCCTCGATGTTGAGATTCAGCCTATCCTTGGCATAAAGTACTCACTGTTCCATGTCTTGCTCACCCCCCTACTTCCCATACCCCATTTCTGCACACCAACACTTCAGCCACACATTAAACTCCTGTATTCTTAGCTTCCTCGCTGTGCTTGCCCTAGGTACCGGGAGTACCTTGGAGAATGTCGCTGAGCTTCCCACCCAATTGCAGATACCCCCCACTTCCCTGAGCATCTCCTGCACTTCTTCTACTGTACTGCCCTCTAGGTTGTTTGTTCCTAAGTGTACAATGATATGAGGCTTCCCTCCCACCTTCTCCACATATTTCTGAATGCACTGCCCTACTCTCCCCACTGTCATACCAGGCATACACTCCACCCAGGTTCGGCTCTTCCTTGCTCCCTTACCTCCCCATCTCACCCCCCGAGCATAGAATCCCCTAGTACAAGTACCCACTCACCCATGCCTTGCACTGCCCCCATGGTTTGCCTTCCCATGATCCCCTTTTCCTCAGTGTCCTCTGCTGTCATTCCCTGCCCTTTCCCCCATCCTTTCTCCTTCAATTACTGCTCCATCTGCTGTCCTCCTCCATCCTTTCTGTACTCACTCCCTTCCCCAACCACTTCCCCTCCACTACTTTTACATCCTACCACTTCACCCTGCATTGTGCCACCTCCTCCCCCCCATCCCAGCATATTTAGGCCTTCCTCCCCCTTTGTTTAGCATGTTCGTGCCAACTTGACTTACTTCCCTGCCCCATCCCACTTTTACACCACCGTCCTCCCTCTCTCCTTGAACTGAATGCTGCCCCTTCCCTCCTGATCACCTGACTCTTGTTCCATGGTGGCTTCCCCAACATCATGCTCTGTTTCATCAACCAGTATTGTGTACCTGTTTGTTGCCTCCAACCTTCTGTCCTTGCCTTCCCCTGAAATCCCTTCCTGCCTCTGCTTATCCTGAATCTCTTTCCTACCTCCTCCCTGTCTACTGTTTCACGAGGTCCCTGCACCCTAATTGATGCCCTCAGGGGTACACCGTAGACAGCTAACGTTTAGGCATAGGCTATACTAATACATAGGGCTAAGAGCATCTACCGTATAAGAGTAGATGTCAGGAGATGAATACATATATTGTAACTCACTTTGCTTGCTAATGCACACATATTATACCATGTATTTTCTGTCTATTTCTTACTTGTCAGATGCCAAGACACCTGTCCTTGAAGTAATTATAATGTGTAAGGCAACATTGCCATCTTTCGGTGATGGACACCAGTTCATCTTGTTATGTAAGACTTTGTATAAACGTCTTTGTTCTAAAACTGATGACTATACAGAATTATATAATGTTATCTTGGACCGTGGAGCCACCTCTAATTTGTAATAGGGCTCATCTCTGTAACTAGAAATGTTTCTATCTTCAGTAACCATAGTAATTATCACAGGTATATAATGTTATGCACAGGCTTTACACCTCGGAGACCCGAAGATCCAAGAGACTACAAAGAAACCTCGAGGTGTAGGGAACGCTTAGCATTGGCTCCCGGTTCGTATTGGTAAGAACTGCTTAGGGCAACTGTGATTTATCCCTTTTTGTAGTAATAAACCTGTTTATTACTCGAAAGCAACTTATTTGTGATTATTTGCATCTCCAATATTGCCAAGAACCTGAAGGTGAGGTTTAGACCTCTTACACTACCCGCGTTCCCTATCACCTGCCAACAATCTCTTTTGGTGATCCCAGTACTCTGTGGACTTGGACCCCCTGGCCAAGCACCCCCTTCTAGCCCGTGGCAGCCTGGTCAGTCTTGCAATGGAACCCTCCCTGCCCCTTTGCCCCTTCTCCTCCTCAACCCCTCATACCTGTTCCCTCCCCCCAGTTCCTGTCTCAAGCTCACTATCTCCAGCATAAGCTGTCTGAACATCCTGCATACTGGACAACCCCCCCACCTTCCACCAGGTTCCCAGAAACAGTGCTGCCCCACACCCATTGCAGCTTTCAATTCTCCCCACCTCCCTGTGCCCCCAACCCCAGTCATCCCAACCTCTCCACTCCACCCCTCCATTCTCCCACCTGTCTCCTTGCTCTGGCCTCTACATCCCCCTGTCCTAGTCTCCAAATATTCCCCAGCTCTTTACAGTTGGATCTGTATGTCTATAAGGGCTGTAAATCTGCAGCACTGCCCCAAAACTCTTACTCTCTCTCCTTCTGTAGGGACTTACAGCTTCTCTCGCCTCCTTTTGTATGTGCCCTTTGGGCCTAATTACTGGCTACACCCTTTGTAATTCAGCCTGTATATCAGCTAGGCTAATGCTTGTGCTACCCAACTGTTCCTGCCTCTTTAAGTAGGTGAGGCATGGTCTTCCACTACAAAGGCGGTCCACCTGGAGGTGATTGGGGAATGGGGGTAGGTGGGTGGGCAGATTCTCTGGTACATGGCATCTACAAAAACAATCAGTTAAAAAAAGACATACTTCCATAAACTACAGGGTAAAAACACAGCTCTAGTTCACCATACAAGCAAACAGTTTCTCCTACTCACTCAAGATGGGGACTCCAATGTTCCTACTCTCTTGCCTCGCATATCAAGATAACACTAAACATCTTGATGTGCTGTTTACTATAAAAACATGCGCTGACACTGTCTGAATGCAACCACTGTATAAAAGCAGCATACATTGCTGCATACGCTCCCTCTGCCTTCCCCGGCCCATCCTGGACCCCCCTCTTCATTGCCATATCTATCTTCTGTGCCTTACCCATCCCCTGCACCCCTATCAGGACCTCACACTGGCACCACACAAAGGGTTCTTGTCTCCACCATCTCCAAATTAGACTAATCACTCTGCTCTTACTGCTCTTCTGGAATATACACCCAAACCCTGGACCTATGCCCACTAGCCCTTCCATACCCCACTCTGAAGCCAGTTTCCACGTTGCATCACTGAACATATGCAACCTTCTAAACAAATCCACCAAACTCCTGCGATGGGTTGTACAACACCAACCTGATATTATTGCGTTAGTAGAGACCTGGCTGTCCAAAACAACCCCTGACTCCGTTATTTCCTTCCCTGGATACACCCTGTTCAGGGAAGACTGAGTTTGTAAAAGCGGTAGTGAGTGTTCAATCTACATGCTGGACACCCTTATAAGCCATGTGTTCCCTGTCCTCAAGCTTGACTATGGCACCCAAGCCCTCACTCTAAACATTACCCCTGACCCAGCCAGAGGCCCACTCTTCCTCACAGTCTCCTACATACCCCCAAGGAACCAGAGAACAGTGGGCCAGTCTCTCATCGACTACCTCGCTTCCCTACCACACAAAGCCGAGCAATTCATCCTAGGTGACCTTAACATCAATTGGATTGATACCACTGCCTTCCATGCCAGGGACTCCTTCGCTGCCCTGGACATGTCCCAGTTAGTCTCCCAGCCCACTAGATTCAATCGAGCAAGTGGCTCCAGCACCCTCCTAGACGTAATACTATCTAACAGCCCTCATAAAATATGGGATATCAACGTCCTCCCTGACTCACTTAGTGATCACTCACCTATCCTCTGTCTCTGGTCATCCTCCATACAGAAACCTGTGTCCCAGACAAGCTCGCACTGGCGCCTATGCTCCGGAGGTCTCAGAAAGCTTAAATTGCATCTAGCACAGCTGGACTGGTCCCACATCCATCATGCCCCTGATATTGATTCTGCCCTAGACCTCTTCACCAATGCCTTCAGCAAGGCCTTTGACCTTTTCACCCCCTACACCAGAATCCATACTGAAGAACAAAATGCCACATGGATCTCCCCATCCCTTATCCAAAAACTTAAGCATAGGGATAATCTCTGGCACATCGCTATTGAATCAGGCATGTTGGCTGATAGACAAGCCTACAACATGGCAAGTAATCAGTGCACCTGGGCCATTAGACGGGCAAAGGCAGATCACTAGCAGACCGCACTCGCATCCACCTGGGGTTCCACCTGGACTTTCTGGGATGACGTGAAAGAGCTTAATGGGAAGACCCACTCCCCCCCCACCATCCCAGCTCTCCATCGATGGCACTGTCACTACAGACCCAACTCGCATAGCTGATTGCCTCAATACTGCCTTCTCTGACCTAAGCTCTGTCCTCACAAGCAAATTTTTTGACCCAATTCCTGCCTCTATCCCCCCTGCCTTGGATCCCCCTCCTTTTTACCCTCACACTATATCCCCCCACGTAGCCAGACTGCACCTGCTAAAAGCTCTTAGTAGCAACAACCCCAGCTGTGACCCCCTTAGACTCCAGGATCCTCCACCTATTCTTGGATGTCATCCTAGTCCTCCTTACAAACCTAATAAACCAGCCTTTATGCCTCGGTCAGTTTCTCAGTGCTTGGAAATCAGCTGAAATCAATCCTATACATAAGAGTGGAGATCGGTCTGCACCTAACAACTACCGGCTGATCCCGATCCTCCCCTCGCTCTCTAAAGCCCTAGAAAAAATAGTGTCTATTCAACTCTCTGAGTACCTGGCCAAATATGACATAATGTGCCCAGAACAACATGGTTTCCACCCAGGACACAGTACCACTAATGCTCTCCTGGAGTCCTCTCAATACCTGCACTCTGCTCTTGACTCCAACAACCTTGCTGGTGCAGTGTTAATAGACCTCTCCAAGGCTTTTGACAGTTTGTCACCCCTTCCTGCTTGACTCCCTCCATCAACTCAGCTCTTCCACTGGTCACCTTGACTGGTTCTCCAGCTACCTATCTGCTAGATCCCAGCATGTGAAGATAAATGGCTCCCTGTACAATACCTGGCCCATTCATTCTGGGGTACCCCAGGGCTCCATTCTGGGCCCTGTTCTGTTCAGTCTCTACCTCAACACTCTCCCCAGCTCCTGCAAAGGAAAAATACTCCTCGATGCCGACGATGCAGTACTCTTTGCCTCCCACCCTGATCCCTCTTCTCTCCAGATATCCCTCCAGCACATCTACAACCAAGCTGAAAAGTGGTTCATTGACCACCGACTTGTCATTAACCTAAAGAAGACTAAGTCAATGCTCTTCTCCCATCACCAAACCAAGGCCAAGAATGCCCCCCTCTTTATTTTCCCCAGCACTCTGCACCCGCTGGAGCAAGTGACCTCATACAAATATCTAGGCATCACTTTCAAGTCAGCTCTCTCCTTCCTCACCCACATCAATGCCCTATCTTCTGCCATAAATTATTGGATAGGCCTACTATACCATCATAGAAATTGCCTCCCCCAAGTTGCCCTCTGGCTGGCCATCACCTCTTCCATTCTGTCGCTTGTGGACTATGGCTTGCCCATTTACACTGTGTCGGACAATACCACCTTGACTAAAATCCAGTTCTCAATCAATAAGGCTTGCAGGCTCTTGACTGGAGCCTCTAGCTGCCCTCAGACTTGCCTGTTCTACTCCACCACCAACCTGCTCACCTTTGAGAAGCGTCTGTGCTACCAGACCTGCCTACTCACCATAAAATCTCTTCTAGGGCTCTCCCTCCACAGGGGTCTCTGCTTTCCTATGGTGTGCATCCTCGTTTGTTGCCATCCATAGCTCTGTCAAGGCCACCTTTCTGGTGCCCAGAACCAAGACCTCACTAGCCCAGAGGTCCTTCCATTACCAAGCTCCTGCTTGGTTCCACTCCCTCCCACCCTGCATCACAGACATTGCCAAAAATGGTCCCTTCAAAATCGCCCTCTGGAACCATCTCTTCGATGCTCATCGTTGTAGATGCACCTAATTAATCCCACTGTGGGATCCTCCTGTCAGGCCTCCCTGACTTGACAATGTCCTCCGGACAGCCTATCCTCTCCCCCTCCCTTCCACCCCACTCCCCATCCCTACCTCCACCCTCTCCAGGTATTATCTAGGTATGTCCAGGGCTGTACCCCCAATGTAACCCTTAAGTACCTTGTATATGACTGTAACCTATTATAAGTAACATTATTATGTAACCTATGTGTACGCTATGTTTAATGTTCTGCACCTGTACTGTTCTCACTGTTGTAATCACACTATGTAACTCTGTGTACCCCCCATGATGAGGTGCCTTTGTAAATGAGTCCATGACTCAAATGTTGTAAATCCGACTTTTCTAATAAATAAATAAAGAAATAAATTATCAAAAATTATACAATGGCAAGAGCATTACCTGGACTCTGACTGGTCAATGTGTGCCTGAGACAATGATGTTATTACACAATAACATCACTGTATTGATCTTTTGGATGATTGTTATGAGCTACTTTTAAGAAACAAAGTTATATTGCTACACTAAAAATCTACTAAAACTTTTTTTAAATATTTTTATTTTGTATAACATCGAGCCATTGTATAATTGCAATAAGGCACTCCAGGAATTTAGCCATTAATTGCAAACCTGGTAATAATAAAATATTTATTTATTTTATTTTAGTAGCCAAGTAAGGCCCATTAGGCACAAGTGCCTGTTTTCAGGGGCAACCTGGGAGCACTTAGAGGTTAAATGACTTGCTCAGAGTCACACAGTATGCAAGTGGAGGTTGTGAGAATCAAACTCAGGTCTGGTCTGCTGGATGTATCAAACTCATTCACACCTGGTTCCTGTAACCTCCAGGCTATACTGCCAGCCCAATAACAATGTCTAAGTGAATTACAAATACACTTGTGACTCTAAACGTGTCAAGAATACATGATTGCTACAAAATACATGTCTCTTATGAGATATTGGAATATCATGTCATGCTTCACAGTATTCCAGGTGATTTAGGGATACGCAAGACTATAGTACATACTTTATTTATTTATTTTGTTGTTTAACCAGGACTAGCACACTAAGCTGAAATCTTTTTTACAGGTGTGACCTGGGAGCACAGGGAAATTAAGTGACTTGCTCAGGGTCACACAGTATGCAAGTGGAAAATGTGGGAATTCAAACCCAGGTCTGGTCTGCTAGATGTCACTAGATTTGCAGCTAAGAGCCTTAAACCACTGCGCTATTCTGCCTCACATATTCCTCTTTCTTCTCATTTCTACCATACTGAAAATTAAGTAATGAGAAACATGAATTTAGAATATGTATTTTTGACTTTAAATCAATGTATTTATATATTGTACAATTAGCTTAGCTTGGAACTGTATGTAGAATACTTTAATATGGATAAATCATGTTTTACCATTTTCTTTTTTTTTCTCTTGGATATCCAATTTAGTGATGTTATTTTCAAATTGTATCTTTTTGATATTATTGTATTGTAATTTGTTGATTTTTTTCACGATTTATTCAATAAAAATGTTATTGATAAAAAGAACAAACACAAAGCAATTGCTTTTTCTAGAGGGGATGTACAGAATTTGAGTCATAAGCCCTCCCCAACTCATCCCCTTCTAGAATGCTGCATAAGAAGTGTTGTGCCAGTCAAGTCAGATACATGCATTTTTAAACTATCTTGCTTGAGCATTTTACAATTGTAAACACTGCAGTTTTTACAAGTTTGCATATTGTAATTTGTCATTTAGCCTATTGTCATTTGTCATATTGTCATTTGTCATAGCATAGTTTGGGGCTGGCAGTATAGCCTAGAGGTTAGAATAATGAGCTGTGAAAGAGCTTGGTACATCTTCCAGGTGAGAGTTGTTTCCCACAGCCTCCATTTCCATACTATATGACCAATTCACAACCTCCCCAGTGCCCCTAGGTTACCCTTAAAAACAGGCCCTTGTGCCAAGTGGGACTTATGAAATGAATTAGTGACTGGTCACTGCTCTTTTCTGTTCTTCAGCCATAAATCTGCCAGCATAATGCAAGGAGAGCGGGACCACACACAATATCTCAAGGCTGAGAAGTTGCACTCTGTATGACTCGCAGTTACACCATTGAAGAAACACATCTCCGGTATGTTTTTCTTCTAGTAATCACATCATTGTATAAATAGTTCAAAGTTTCATCACAGGAGAATCTGGGAAAGCTTGCAAGTTAGTTTATTGTCAGTGCCTGCAAGTTCATTTCCATAGCACATCTAAAAAAATAAAAATAAGTTCCAACATGATTACAAGCCATAAGGTGCAAGGTTTATCTTTACAATAAAAATAATTCAGTTAAAAATTCAAATAATGTCCATTTACAGATGACATTGAAGAGACAATTGACCTGCAGTAGTCCCTTACAGTTCATAAGCATGTAGGACCAACTTGGTTGATTGAAGGTAAGCGCTGTATTGAAATGTTGTGTATCCATGTATTTACTGGATTGGCAGGAATGGTGGAGGCTCAATCAGAGACATCTTCACAGCCCTCAGCTGCTACGGAGCCATAAGGGTGATACTAAGGAACTAGTCTATACATTTAAATACCTAGGTGTACACCTAGATGATACACTCAACATCTCCTCTCATATTGATCATGTTTTCAGAACGGCAAATATAAAGAACTGGGTGACCTCTATTGCCACAGACACGCTATGATACCTGCCACCCTGAAGCTTGCCACAAGCAGATCGGTCTTTGCTACCATCAACTACGGCCTGCCAATGTATGGGGCTGGCTCAGGCACCACCCATAAAAGAGTAAAAACACTCCTTAATAAGGCCTACCACCTGACCCTAGGGGCTGATCATCTGGCCCATACATGCACCCTATACAGAGAGATTGGGTGGCTCCCTCTTCACCTTAGGGCACAATACAAGACCAGCTTGCTGGTAAAAAAATTCTGCATTAGAGCTTATGCCTGAGTCAACCCACAATCTCTTCAAAACTGCACAACCTACAAAACACATTACAAGTGTGACAAACGGGGGGCTCCTAGTGGCTTTTAAGCATACAATGCTGGCTTAGAAATCCCTGTCCTCCCAGAGACTCAGGTGGTTCAATGAGCTACCTACCACCCTCATCGAGAGCACCAAGCTCAGTAAATACAAATCAGGGCTATGCTCCTTCCTAGCTCATGACATGGTCTGTAGGTGCTATATTTAACACATGGCCCAGAGTAATCTCCACCCTTTTTTCTCTCTCCCCAACATCCCCAACTTTTCTTCCTACAGTCACCTAGCCTTTCCCTTCCCCTACTCCACCCTCTCTCTCTATCTCCCCCTTCTTTCCTAACTCCTCCCCCCCACTGCTTTACCCTCCTAACCCCTTTGCTCCCCTGTCCTTTCTCCCCCTCAGCCTCACCCCACTGCTTTCTGTCTCCTTGACATAGCCTACCCTGGCTGCATCTCTCCGGTACCATTTCCCTGACATAGCCCACTCTGGCTGCACTCCACACCACTCTTTTCCTACCACTGACCCTATTACCCCAACTGTTTTTTAGCACCTCCCTTAGCCTCAAATTGCACCCATGTAGCAGTTTTGTTTTTTCTGATACCCCTCCAGTACTTATCTCCCTGCTGAACCACAGACAAAGTCTCCTATGGCAGTGAATATTTGTACTAAAGCAACCCAGAAATGTGTTAGCCTAAAGTTGGATAATGAGCCTGCTTAAATACTGTGCTGCACTTCTGAGTGCTGTTGTTATTTCTCCACAGCACTTATGAGACTATAATCTTCCATTTACCCTTATTTGTACTAAATGTCTGATATCCCTGTAACCATCTGTAGCCTGCTTGTAACCTGATTTTTATGTTGTCTTGTGTGTGCACAAACATCATATTGTGGTAGTATGAGAAATGCAGAGGTGTGTCAGTGCTGGCTAATGCAGGGCATGCTTTAGTAGGAGGGTCCATCATTCACCAATTTGCCAGCATGCTAGCGCTGACACAAGTTTATGCAAAGTGTCACCAACTTGAAACAAATGTGCCACTGTAATCAGAGACAAGCTCATCATGCAGCGGCACAGCTGACATGTCTCCCTACATGCATTTGCTGGTGAAACATTTCAATAAACATGGTGGCGGGTCCTGCTGCCACCACAGAATCCCAAAAGAAGGCCGACACTGGTGGTGCAATCCCCATGTCAGCATGTCCGCCACCCCCCCACACTGTGTGGAACACTGGGAGCCCACCCCAGTGTGCTGCCACTAAGAGAAAGCCAAATACATAGGCATGTTCCTCCCCCCGGCCCACCCCCATTGTGTGGCACACTGGGAGCCCACCCCAGTTTTGCCAAAATCAGGCCACCCAAAAGTTATGGGGCACACTGGGATCCCACCCCAGTGTGCCCAATATTTGTTTTAATTCACCTGTAAAGAAATAAAATGGTCCCATGAGGTCTCATTGTTTTTTTGTGTACCTGAAAAAAAGAAAATGCTCCGTTGTCCATGGCACCTCTCCTCCCCAACCCGTACCCACCCTCTGCGCACCTCACCTCCCCAAACCCTCCTCACCCCATACTTACCTCGGGAGGTCAAGTGTTGTGATCTTCGGTGGAGCGGGAACACATCTGCATTCTTCAAAGCCGAACTGCAAAATGAAGAAATGCCGGTAAGCTGAATAAAGGCAGAAATGGGGGGTTTCAACATAGGAGGATATCTCAGCCATTTTTTTGAATTTTGGCTCCAAATATTCAACATGGGATTCTTGGGACCCCACCTCATGAACACATGCACTGTCATCTTGTTATTCAGTCCCAAAAGGTCATTTTGTGGTCACTGCATGGAATCACCTTTCAAGATGAATCAACTAAATGACAGTGCTACTGTTCATGAAATTGAAGTCACTTCATTACCAAATTTGGTGTACAAATTTCAAAAATGACTGTGTTATGAGCGTGTATTGCACAGTTTCCACGCACTCTTTTTACTTTGACAAGTTTTAATATTTTCATTCCAGATTTTCAACATTGCCATTTTTTTCCCACCTCCTTATGAACAGTACAGCTGTCATTTTTTTACATCCTGCCCAAAATGTGTTTTCACATATGTGGCACACAATGGCATGATCACTGTGGGAAATCAATGTTGGGGGCAGATTAACAAAACTATAGTGACACATTTCATGAGAGGAGGTCCCAAAATGCCTATGTTGAAAATTTTGTTAAAAAAATGTATTTCATTTATTCATTCTAGGAATTACAAATACCTTTGAGCACCAGGCAGCTCATTTACAAAGGTTCCACATCAGTAGGGAGGGATTACAAACAGTTACAGGGAAACAGACAAGACATACAGAATATTTCAGAGCATATGTACATGTGTTTACATTATAGTATAGGACAATTAAGCTTCACTTATATACACATTACACAAAACCTGATCAGAGGCAGAAGGAAGAAAAGTGGGGGGAGGCACCAAGAGGGAGAGGAGCAGCCAGGTAGCCTTGTCAAGTTGCAACTATACTGAGGGGGAGAAAAGGCTCTTAGAAAGGGGGAGGGAGAGGGGAAGATTGGGAGGGGGCAAAGGCAGGTAAGTGGGTGGGAATATGGAGGTGACAGAGGTATCAGTGAGAGGACGTCCAGGAAGGGGGGGAATGGACTGGTGGAGGTCCTGAACAGGGACCTGGAATTTGTATGGAGCAATCACAGGAGTTTTCAGTTAGGAGGTGAGACTGGAGCTTATGTTTGAACACTCCAAGTTTAGAAAGGGTAGATAGACTATTGGGGAGTCAATTGAACCAGGAAGGCTCTCTACTACAAAAGGCATGTTGGCATTGTGTGGTCTGGCACCTTGGGACTAGTAGGAGTTCAGTGGATGAAATCCAAAAAATGATTGCATTATGTGCATGCATTGCACAGTTTCTATGCTCGCTCATGACTTCACCAATTTTTCATATGTTCACTCCAGATTTTCAGCATTTCCATTTTTTACACCTCCTCATGAACAGTACAGCTGTCATTTTTCACATCCCGCCTGAAATGTGTTTTTGCACCTGTGGTGCCAAATGTTACAGTCGCTATGCAAAAGTCATATTTAAGCTAACAAACTGATAGTTCATGAGGTGGGGTCACAAAAAGCCCATGTTGAAAATTTGGAAGTGAAAATACCAAAAAACACCCAGGGCATTAGGGTTTCTAACCATAATGCCCCATCCTGTAGAGACTGACAGGCATTGGGGTGTGACTTGGGATTGTTGGCTGTAATGCTCATGCCACTCCACCCCACCCTGCAGCCAGTGACAGGCATCGAGGTGTGCCTTGGCCTCTTCGGCCCCAAAGTTCACCCCATTCTCCTATACTGCATCCATCTCAACGTATTTTCTTATGGAATGTGGTGAGCATAAGGCCCAAAGATCCCAAGGCACAATGCAACATTTGCCAGTGTCTGCATTGTAGGGAGAGGTGAAATGGCATGAGCATTATGACCAATGACCTAAAGGCACACTTCAATGCCTGTCAGTCTCTACAGGGTGGGGGGTGGGGTTGGCGTCAGTTCAATACTTCACTGCCATTAATATTATGCATCTCTCTAACTCCTGCACTATCAATGTCAATGCCAGCAAGACAACATTCGGCATTGACAAATGCTTGTTATTTACTTATGCCTTATACTGTAAATAACTGTTTGTAACTTATGTATTGTCTTGTGCATTCTTGACTTGGATCCTTTGTTAAGGAGTCTGTCTGCTCAAATGTGTTAATCTGAATCTTCAAATAGAAATATAAATAAATAAACATTTGTGGTTTAACAAATTCTGCAGCTTTAAACACAGGCAGCATTTATATACTGCATGGCTCTATTCATCACTCACAAGAAAAGTATAAACATCCTAATCAATTCCCAATTACATCTGTGTTATACTAAAAATACTTCAGTTTTAAAATACTTGCTCACAAAGACCTGCTCAATTAAGTGTTCATTCTGGTGTGAGCTTAATTCTTCAGAGATAGCATTATGTGTGGTTCATAGCTCTGTGCTCATGCAACATATAGTGGAATGATGTAGATGGTTGTTGGATACAGAGGCCAGCATAGAATGACTTGTGCTTAGGTAATTGGATGCTTGAATTGAATAGTTTGATAATATTTGATGGTTTTGGCCTTTCTCTGTATCCCACCTGTAGGAAGGAAGGAGGCTTGGATTAGAATTATGGAGCCCCAAAAAGAATAAATATCAATGATTGTTCAGTAACTGAATGCTGAAAAAGTTGTGCATAACACCTTAATGATAAGAATAGATGATCATCTCTTCCAACTCCGGAGAGTGTGACCAGTAGCACTCAGGAGAGGAAGAACCCATGGCAACTGACCTGTCCGTCCTTCTGGGCATACTAAAGGAAAGAGATCCTAATTAAACTAAATTAATCAGCTAATCTGAATTCAAATTTGTAGAATTCAATCCAGATGAATGGAGCTTAAGAAAGCTGAATTATAAATGTCTAGTGAAATAATTTCCTTCTAATAAAGTCTGAGTCTGAGAATCCATGTATAATTCGGAATGATGGGAGAGTAGATATATGAAGAACCGTCTTCCATACTTCAGTTGATAGAGGGCATAATCCAAGGAATTGAATGATGGTGGAGATGAAGTTGGTGAGTGATGAATTCAATACAAGAGCAGAAATAATTGCATCCAAGCTTGATGTCTATGAGGCAGAATGAAATCAAAGTAGTACGATGTCCAGGTTTCTAATAGGGCTTGTATAGTATGAGGAATGAGAGAAGGCTTGAGGCCAGGCTATCGAGTGACGAATTCAGTTCTGATAGGAAATATAATCTTAGGAATTGATATGAAGCAATGGCTGTAGAGTTGAGCTGGAATAATGGCATGCTGTATATGATAATTGGAGACACTGGTGCGATTTATGAAGCATCCAAGTAGTATAATGAGGTGAGCCCAAATGAAAGAAGGCAGTCGAACTGAATCCAAAGTGAGAGGCAGTAGGAGCAGGAGTGCATCAACGTAGGCAAATGAGAAGGAACAGGACGTGCAACCAGCCCCTGAAGAAAACGTAGCCAAGACAGCTGGCAGGATAGAAGTGAGGCAGCTGATTCCAGTATGGGAAAGCCAGCTAGACCCAGGAATGACCTTTGGCATAAATCAAGCAATTGAGTCTTTCGATGTGCAGGAATCCATCAACTGGACAGGTACAGAATCACCTGGAAGAGACTGAGGTGGAGACATGGCAACTGCATGAGAGGAATAACATGGAGAACTGAAGGCATGAAAATTTGAGGCATGAAGTAGACGAGACCCGAGGAGTCTGAGATGGAGATAACTGAAGAAGTGCAGTCCAAGGAAGCAGCAGAGTCACAGGCCTGAAGATGGTAGAACACAAGCAGGGTAATGGAAGTCTGCAGAAGATGCCAACAAGTCCTGGAAAGCAGCTGTAATTCCACTGCTGAGGCACAGGGCGAAAATCCAAGATAGCAACCATGGAAGCCGCAGAACAAGCCTGTGGCAATCTGAAAGAGTTTGTGTATGAGGATCAGCCACTTAGTCGTAGAAGTAGGAGTGACCAGGCATGTAGGGGGAGCAAAGTTGAGATGGTAACTAATGTCCCAAAGGTGAAGCAGCAGGGAGTCCTTGGCTAAGGCAGCAGAAGCAGGTAGGCATAAGTAGAATGGGAATCACTAGGTCCCGAGCTGGGTGAGGCAGAAGGAGAACAGAAGTAGGTGAACCTTCCAGCCCACAGGGCGAAGGCAGGTCAGAGAAGCAAGTGAGTAGTAGGTAAGCCTCCCAGCCCAATGGGCAAAGGCAGGACATAGAAGGATGAATTAGTTGGTAATCCTCCCAGCCCGATGGGCGAAGGCAGATCGCAGAAGCAGGTGACTAGTAGGTGAACCTCCCAGCCTAATGGGCGAAGGCAGGTCATAGAAGCTGGTGATCAGTAGGTAAACCTCCCAGCCTGATGAGCGAAGGCAGGTCGGAGAAGCTGTTGATCAGTAGGTAAACCTCCCAGCCCAATGGGCGAAGGTGAGGCTAAAGCCAAGGATGGTGGTAGGTATGAACGATTAATGCATAAGCAAGAGTAGACCTGCACGTAGTTAAGTAGTAGTAATAGTAATTGTCAAACCTGCATGCAATGCAGAAGTAGTAGCGAGGAGTAAAGAATAGATTGTATATGGTACTGTAAAATGGTAGCATAACCTGAGCGAATTCCATGCAGAGTAGAAATATTCATTAAGGCAGACTTATGAGAGCAGTAGGATGGTGCTGCAGAACGTATTTTCATGATAATCGAGGATGGTAGAAGAAGGCAGTGAAGAGACCTGGATGGATGAGTTGGCAACTCGACCAGAAGTAATAACATCCTGATATTGTAGTAGATCTATGTCTTAGGCTGAAGTTATGATAAGGGAGGCAGTATGGGAAAGCGCTCGGCTGGGAGTTCTGACAGGAGACAGTAGTAGTAACTCCGAAGGATTTGAAGCAGCATGGCAAGAAGCATCCAAGGGAATTGAGGCGAATATCCTGAGATGTAGTCCAGAAATAAATCCAGTGAAACAAAAAAGCTTAACCTTGACAAGGGGATGTATATGTGAGCAGGTAAGGTGAGGACTGCAGAGTCCAGGATCCAAGTAGTAAGACTGAAGGCGAGGAATAACTGGCAGTGCATCCAACCCTGAGAAGTCAGATGAGTAAGTCACCTGAAACCAGGGTGCCACCATGGAGGGCCACCCAGCATAGCATGCATCCCAAAGGCTGAAGCTGAGGCAGTAGCAGATGGCAGAGATAATGCAATATAACAACCAGGAAAATAATGCTGCTAGAATGTCAGGAAAGCTCCAGCCATGTGGAGTGTTTCGACTGGGGCAGCAGGCAATAAGGGGCTATGACAAGCATGATAAGCTGAATGGCAGCATAGTGCACAGTAATAGATGCTGGAACAATAAAATGTGCAGTAGTAAAGCAGGATGCCCAGCAACATGCTGCAGAATGAGTCTACAGTGCCATTAAAGAACAATCTCATTCAGAAGCCAGCCAGCAAGGCCATACTGGAGTAAAAGTAGCAATCCAAGTTACCAGCTTGTAGGGCATGTCCAGAGGTCTATAGGTCTACATCACAGACTTTGAATAGCTCCAGAGGTAGGAAGGAAGCTGCAACCTGAGGTTCATGGTGCAGGTACAGGTTGAAGTAAGGTTCAGAGTGAGGTAGGGACAGTAGCTCATGAGCTAGTTGGCAGGGAACCAGAAATATGGATGGAATGGGAATAGTATGTGGAGATTAGCTCAAGCAGTGAAGTCCCCAGAAAGGAGCAGGACCCTCCCATGCCAGAACAGCAACAGCAGCAAGTACAACGGCCTATGAGAAGGGTGGATAATAACCAAGGGAAAACAACACTGCAGACATCAAAACGGAGAATGGAATAAGACCATGCACTAATGCGTTTATATTGCACCAGCCAAAGTGACAATATAAGAGTCTGTCGCACTGCAAGAAGTTCATGAAATGCTGTGTAATAAGTATCCATGTACCTGTACTGCAGTCCCAAATAGTTGTCACAGGCCAGTATGGAGCTGAAAGCCTTTCACCATACAGATCCCTGGCTTAGTTGAGATACCACATCCAGCACTGGAAGCTTGTACGGAATAATGAAATAATAGTGTTAAGCAGGAGCGCTGCTTCTGATTCTGCTGGAGATGCATTTTGTTGAAGGCAGAATCGAGCTGCTTCATCACAAGTCTGCATGCAAGGAGGACAGATGGATGAGCTGGAATGGAGTCAGAGGAGGAGGAAGGCCGATAGGCTCTGGAAGCAGATGGTTGAATGCGGAAGTAGCCCAGATGTCCATAGTGCAGTTGCAAAGAAACGGAGCCTGTACCAGCGGTTTGGTGGTCTGCCACAATGGGTTTGAGCAGAGTTTGCAGTAGAGTGGGTGGTTCAAAACTCCAGAGGTACGGGACTGGGAACAATGCAGACCAAAACACGCATAACTTGGCTGTAACAGAGCAACGGCTACTCGAGTGGAAATAAAAAAACATATACAGAAGTGCAGAAAGAAACAAGGTATGCAGAAGCAGTTCAGGAAGTAGTGCCAGAAGGTGGAATAAAGCGAGCGGCCGCCAAAACAAGGGTCAGTAGGTGAGGAGCAAGCGAAAATCCCCAAAGAAGCAAGGTAGGAAAACACACAGCAAGGGGGGGGAGGGCAACAAACAAACCAGCAAAGACAGGAGGTGGTGGTGGGGGGTGGGGCAATCAGCAGAAGGAGGAAAGAGCAGCCGAGCCCCAGCACTGCCAACTAGTGAATGTGACTCGCTGTAAGCAGAGCGGGAGACAGTTGCTCTGATTAAATAGGCTGTGAGGGAGGAGCTCTTCTCCCATATAATTACAGGCAAGCCTATCAATTATTGTTTATTGTGGCTTAAAAAGTTTTACTTAGAGAATAAAGTATGGACAACCACACACAACAAGGCTATGTTTCCATTGGGGGTTGTGATTGGTCCTTTATATCATCACTGTTCCCAAGATGGAAGCACAGGCTAAGCTGTTAGACCATATATTATTTAATACAGTAAATGGTCCTTCATACTTTAAAAACTGTCCTTACTCACAATAACCTCCTGATGAAGTTAACACATTGTGCACATTGAGACTATCCTGATCCTGTTTTACTTTCATGTGGCTTTTTCACTGTGTAGCATGTGTTTTTAAAAAACATAGAAACATAGAATCTGTTGAAAGATAAGGACCATTTGTCCCACCTAGTCTGCCCATTTCCCTACTTACTGCTGCAGCCACATATCCTATTTGATCTGTGGCTCTCCTGCTCTGAACACATCCATGGTACCCTTATGTCTATTTCATGCACTCTTGAACCCCCATATTGTTTTCATCCCCACCACTTCTGCTGGAAGGCTATTCCATGGCTCCACCACCCTTTCTGTGAAAAAGTACTTCCTAACATTACCCCTGAGCCTTCCACCCTTCTGCCTCATGTCATGCCCCCTTGTTCTTGTGCAGAATTGTCTTTGAAATATGCTTTCCACCTCTATCCTGATTATTCCCCTAAAGTACTTGAAAGTCTCTATCATATCTTCCCTCTCTCTTCTTTCCTCCAGTGAATAAATATTAAGGTCCTTAAGTCTTTCCACATAGGACTTCTGTTACAGTCCATGTACCATCTTCGTTGCCCTTCTTTGGACTGCCTCAATTTTGTCAATGTCCTTCCGGAGATGTGGTCTCCAGAACTGGACACAGTACTCCAGCTGAGTCCTTACCAGTGATCTGTACAATGGCATCACCACTCTTTCCTCTGGCTTGTTATGCCCCACCCTATGCACTCCAACATTCTGTTTGCTCTCCTCCACCACCTTTTCACACTGTTTGGTCACCTTCAAGTTGTCAGATATGATAACCTCCAGATCTCTCTCTCCTTAGCTGTGGTGGCCAGAATTTCCCCACCCATCCTGTACTCCTCCCTTGGATTCCTGTGACCCAGGTACATGATCTTTCACTTTTTAGCACTAAAACTCAACTGCCAGACACCCAACCACTCCCCAAATAGGCTAAGGTCCTTTCTAATTTTTTCTACCCCCTCCAGTGTGTCCGCTCTGTTGCAGATCTTGGTGACATCTGTTAAGAGGCACATCTTTCCCTCCAGATGCTCTGCAGTTTCACTAATGAAGATATTGAATTGGACTGGCCCCAGCACTGACCACTCTGGCACCCCTCTGGCCACCTCTCTCTCCTCAGATTGCATGCCATTTACCACCACACTCTGAGTCCTGTCCTATAGCCAGTTCCCAACCCCCCTTACCACCCTAGGACCCACTCCCACGCTACCCAATTTATTTAGCAATCTCTTGTGCAGGCCTTGCTGAAATCCAAGTAGGCCACATGCACTGCTCCTCCCTGATATGGCACCCTTGTTACCCAGTCGAAGAAATCTATAACATTCATCTGACAGGACCTTAATGCTGAGAATCCATGCTGCCTTGGATCCTATGCCTCGCTTTATTACTCTGGGGTGGATCCCATCTGGCCCCATTGCCTGAACTTCTTTTATTTTCCCAAGTTCTTCTAGGACTCTTTCCACCATGAATGGGTTGATTTCTACCTCCCTCCTCTGAATACCCCTCATAATGAATTTCAGTACCTCACCCTCCCCTTCACTGGTGAATATTGAGCAAAAGTACTTGTTCAGTATCTCAGCCTTTTCTTGGTTGTTCTCTACTCTTTGTCCTCCTTCCCTCTTCAGCCCTTTTCTTTGTGACATAGGTACCATGGTACAATAAAAAAACACTGCACCATTGTAGCTACATTACTATTGCAGTATAGCAGGTGTTTTGAGTGGATTTCCACACACAACAACTCCTGTCTATATACTGTTGGTGCTTACTACTGGATTTGGGTTATAACTAAAAGCAGTTATAGAAACATGACTGTTGACAAGTTTCTTTTGATGCCCCTTTAAACCAGAGAATGAAATACAAACCCTAACTACTGAACAAGATGGTGAAATCAATGCAAACTAAGATGCAACCTTTCAGTGGCAAGTTTTCTTTGATATTTTGTACAGCATGTATGTATTTGTTTTTGTTCACACTATAAGTGCGCTAGACATACAATTCCCTATTTCAGGAACACCATGAACAAATACAATGCAATACAATACAATACAATACAATACAATACAATACAATGTGAGTTCTAATAGTTGGGAGCATAAAATGTTATGGCAAGCTAAACTGTCCTTATGGCTGTATGCTTGGAGTAGAGATAATTAAATGGATCTCAGTCAGTTGGTAAGGGTGATCAGGACAAAGCAATAGATACTGCAATATGTCACATCACGCTTTGAAAGGTTTGTTTTATGTCTGTGAAGGTAGGCAACAGCCTCTTGATAACACCAACAGTCTTCCTTGTGGAACAGCCATTTCTTCAATTTTATGATGCAGAAAAGGACAAACAGTAATATTAAAAAAGATTGTACAATAAAGCCACTGATTAGAATATACTCTTACTTGCTTCTGGCTGCCATCTACACTATATGATCAGGAACATTCCTAAATCTCAGTTTGAACAGCGAGATTGAATTACAGTGAGAAAGGTGATTTTCTGTGATACAGCATGTCTATGAAACAAAGGTTCCACCAGAGGAGTTACAGAACTGACATACTGAATCAAGGAAAACAAGCTTTTGTCGATGTCGAATGCTGTCTCGCTGACATTGACATTGGTAGTGCAGGAGTTAGACATGCATAATAGGAATGGCGGTGAAGTACTGAACTGATGCCAACCCCGACCCCGCCTTGCAGAGACTGATAGGCGTTGGAGTGTGCCTTTGGGGTGTCAGCTATAAAGCACATGCCATTTTGCCTCATCCTACCCTGTAGACACTGACAAGTGTTATGGTATACTTTGGGGTCTTTGGGCCTTATACTTACCCCTTTCCATAGGGAAATACACTGAGATGGGTGCAGTATAGGAGAATGGGTTGAGCTTTAGGGCCGAACACTCCAAGGCACACCTCGATGCCTGTCACTGGCTGTGGGGTGAGGGAGTGGGTGGAATGGCATGAGCATTACAGTCAATAATCCCAAGTCACACCCCTGATGCCTGGCAGTCTCTACAGGGTGGGGTGTTACAGTTTGAAACACTAACATCACAGGCATTTGTTGGTATTGTCACTCCAGATTTTCAACATGGACTTTTTGTGACCTCAGCTCATAAAGAACGGCACTTTCAGTTTGTTAGCTGAAAGGTAGTGTTGCAGAGCGGCTATGACATTTGGCAACACAGGGACAAAAGTACGTTTTGTGCAGGATGTGAAAAATGACAACTGTATTGTTCATGAGGAGATGTAAAAAAATGGCTATGTTGAAAATCTGGAGTGAAAATATGAAAAATTGGTGAAGTCATGAGCATGCATTGAAACTGCACAACACACATCTGTAACTCATTTATTTGGGGGATTTCTTTAGCCACATTTTCAACATAGGCATTTTGGGACCTCCGCTCATGAACAGTGGCACTGTGATTTTGATAGTCTGTCCCAAAAGTTGATTTCCCACAGCGACAATGCCATTGTGTGCCACAGGTGTGGAAACACATTTTGAGCAGCCTGTGAAAAATGACAGCTGTACTGTTCATAAGGAGGTGTGAAAAATTGCCAGTGTTGAAAATCTGGCATGAAAATATTGCAAATTAGCGAAGTTACAAGGGTGCATGGAAACTGCGCAATGCACGCTTGTAACACAGTCATTTTATGGATGTTCGTCACCAAATTTTCAACATAGGCATTTTAGGACCTCTGTTCATGAACAGTGTCACCGTCCTTTTCTCAAACTGTCCCGAGAACTGATTTTGCACAGTGACTGTGCTATTCTGCGCCAGCCGTGCAGAAACACATTTTGGCCAGGATATGTAAAATGACAGCTATACTGATCATAACGAGGTGTGGAAAAATTGCAATTTTGAAAATCTGGAGTGAAAATATGACAAATTCACAAAGTTATGAGTGTGCATGGAAACAGCACAATGCACGCTCGTAAAACAACCATTTTTTTGATTTTTTGAGAGACCCCCCTCATAAACAGTAGCACTGTTGTTTCATTAATCGGTCCCAAAAGGTGATTCTGCACAGTGACCGTGAAATCACCTTTTGGGACTGAATAACACCATGACAGTGACTGAATTAATGGTGTTATTCAGTCCCAAGAGGTGTCCCAATAACTCTATGTTGAAAATGCGGTGCAGAAATTCTCAAAAATGCCCAAGATATGCACCAAAGTTGAAAAAAACTTATTTATGCCATTATACAACTTACCAGCATTTCTTCAGTTCACAGTCAGCTTTGAAGAGTGCAGACGTGTTCCCGGTCAACCGAAGATCATTGCACCGTGCTCCGGAGGTAAGTATGGGGTGAGGGGGGGTGTGGGGAGGCATTTGTGCATAGAGGGTGGGCTCAGGTTGGGGAGGGCCACCGTAGTCAACAAGGGACTGTTTTTTGCTTTGCAGGTTTAAAAAAAAAAAAAACATTGCGGGACGGTTTTCCTTTTACAGATTAATTTGATATGCTGGAGTGGGCTCCCAGTGTGCCACCTGAGTGTTGTTTTTTTGGGGGGGGATTCTGTAGCCAGTGGGGATTAGGCACCCTCATCGGCATGCAACAAATTGGGGGACATTATGCCGATGGGAGTAGGATCCCTGTCGGCAAATGAAACCAGGAAGGGGGGACATGATGCCAAGAGGGATTGGGCACCCCTTTGGCACACACTTTAAATGGGAGGGGGGTTGCATTATGCTGACAGGGAGTGGGCACCCCTGTCAACAAATGACGTGTTTTGGGGTATGCCAATAGGGGGATTGGGCACCCCTGAAGTAGGCTCTCTGCATGGCTGCAGTCAGCACTGCCATGTTAATGGAAGGGCTTCACCAGGAAGGGCACATAGGGAGGGCATGTTTTGGTGCCACTGCATGATGAGCTTTGCTGTCATTGCAGCAGACCTTTCCTTAGATGTGCTTACCACATTATGTATTCCTGGTGTGAAACCTGCATGCTGGCTTATTGGGGAATGAGGGACACACCTATTGATGCATGTCCTGCATTCACCCAGCAGTGACCGTGCCTCCAAATCTGCTACTAATGCAATATGTTGGCTGCGCAAGCATGAGCCAACATAAAAAACAGGCTATTTCCACAAATAGATCCCATCTAGTAACTGTATTGGAGCTGGTCTTCAACACACAACAACACTTAAACCTAGTCACTACATATGGCAGACAATCTAGTGCTGTCAGAGAAATTGTGACCAAGAACAAGGGGGGTTATTTGCTCTGACTCATTTATCCAGAATTATGCAAATAATCCCACAAAGATGGTTTCCATGACAGCCTAAAATCTGGCCAATGGATATGTTAATATGTAGCATTCAATACACACCTAGATCTGCAAATTGAAATTGGCTACCAAAATTGCCACATGGAATGTTTCATGTGGAGAGTGCAAATGCTGAAACTTAACTGAGAAAACTAGTCAGTTCACTTCCATCAATGCTGTCAAGTGTTTTGCTATTAAGCACTTCATCAGTTGTGACATAAAATACATAAACAAAAACGTATTTATTTGAACTTGCTATTAGTGCAGTCTTGTAACTGGACTTCTATTACTGAATTGTATTTATATATTGAAAATATATTTTAGTATTTTATGGTTTTAATTGTAGTTTATTGTACAGTGCTCTGGTACTCAGTAAAGAGATATATATAAATAAAGGTTTTTATAAGATTATTATTATTAACATGGTGTACTTGGCCAGTTGCTTATGTGGAGTATTCTATGTAGGAAAGACTGTCAGAAATGTTAAGATCAGAGTCAAGGAACACATTAGGGCCATCCAGAAAAAGACCACACAAATGCACTCTCTCTGTATGTTAACACTAAAGAAAAACTACAGAAAGATAGAATCTGCTGGCGGATAAGGACTGTTTGCCTGCCTAGTCTGCTCATTTTTCCTGCCTATTGACCAATTGATTGATTTTATTGCTTATATAGTGCCCATTCCCAGGGGCTCTGAGCACTGTACAATTGAAAACAACATGCAATAGCTATAACAAACAATACACATAAAATATATCTAAAAATAAATTTTAAATATGACTCAAAACAGACAATCTAAAATGACCAATAACTAATTTAAATCAGTTTAAAAACCAAACGCTTGAAAAAATAAATGTGTTTATAGACCCCTCTTAAAGGCTTTTTCCGATGGTGCCTCTCTCAGATGATTGGATAATGAGTTCCAAAGGGCTGGCACAGCAACTGAGAATGATATGTCCCCTGATAGCTACAGCCTAGCCCCTGGAACCACAAGGAGGCCACCCCAGGCAAGGTGAAGGGAGCAGGACAGTCAATGAGGAACTAGAAGGTCTTGCAGGTACTCTGGCCCCTGGCCGTGTAGGGCTTTATAGGTTAGTAATCTGACCTTGAAGACAATGCTCCACCTAATTGGCAGCCAGTGCAGATCATGGGTCACAGGTGTGAAATGATCAAATCTAATGGATCCCATTAATAGCCAGGCCACCACATTCTGGACTAGCTGCAGATGGTGGAGATTGCCTCTTGATTGCCCCAGGTAGAGCGCATTGTAGTAATCCAGTTTAGACATAACAAATGCATGTGCCAGGGTGGACAGGTCCTCTGGTGGTAAAAGAGTACAAATTCTGGCAATATTTTTCAGATGGTAGAAACTATTCTGGACAATGGTTGACAACTGGGCATCTAGCAATAAGCCATCATCAAGAACAATGCCTAGATCCTTAACCCAGGACAATGGGGTTAAAGGGACATCTCCCAGCACAAGGCCAAGAATTTCCCCCAGCCCACCACCATCCCGAAGGTGTCCTGGGTCCACCACTAGTACCTCTGTCTTGTCTGGATTTAGTCTGAGCCAGTTTTGAGTCATCCAATTCTGGATTTCCTTTAGGCAGGCATAGAAAATAGAGACTGCCATCTGATTTCCCAGTGCATAGGACATGTACAGCTGAGTATCATCTGCATAGCAGTGGAAACTCAGCCTGTACTACCTAATGACATCTCCTAAAGGCAATATGTACACCATGAGCAGCAGTGGAGGCAAAACTCCACAGTGCAGGGGCTCTGGGCCAGATAAGTATAATCCCACTAACATCCTCTGTACTCTGCCCATGGGGTAGGACCTATACCAGTTGATGACTATACCAGTATGTCCATACCAGCTCCTCAACCGGTCCAGCAACACCTCATGGTCCATGGTGTCAAATGCCACTTAGAGATCTAAGAGAACAAGGATCATACTCTCTCCACAATCTCTTGCAATTAGAAGGTCATTTAACACCTTAACAGAGGCAGTCTCCGTACTATGCCCATCCCTGAACCCAGATTGGAATGGACTCATAGGTGGAGTTGGAGGTGAGATGGGCCTCAAGTTGAATGGCCACCACTTTCTCCAGAACCTTCCCTAAAAATGAGAGATTTGTAACTGGCCTGTAGTTAGAGAGGTTGTCAGGATCCAATGTAGGCTTTTTCAAAAAGGGTCTCACCAGTGCCTCCTTCAGAGAATCCAGGAAGACCCCACTCTTCAAGGAAACCATGAGAATCTCTGTAACTACAGGTCTAATCAGGTTCACATATCCAACCAACAGTTGGGTGGGATCCGAGTCTAAATCACAGTAGGTAGGCCTCAACCCAAGAATGATCACAATCACCGCCTCCACCTCAACTGAGTCAAACTCATCCCAGATAGGATGATTGCATCTGTGGGTCTCAGGCTGACCCCAGCACATTGCTTGAACAGCACTGGAGGATATCTCAGCCCCGATAGCAGACACTTTATCAGCAAAGAATAGAGCAAGCTCATTGCACTGTGTGCTCAAATTAGCTCTGCCAGTATGGAGACAAGTCAGATGTAGCAGCCTGTCTACTGTATGGAAGAGCTGAGCTGGTTTATTCTAAGCTGCCACATAACTCTCTTGACAGAAATTCCACCTTCTTATGAGTGGTTGCCCTCTGATAGGCAGAATAATGTGCCATCAGAGCCAATTTGTCATCCATCAGTCCTGACTTTCTCCTGCATTGTTCCTACCTCCTGCCCTCTATCTTCAACTCACAGAGTTCCACATCAAACCATGGAGGCCTCTGACAAGTGGATAGGGGCCAGACATAGACAGGCATGATGACATCAAAAGCAGTGGCCACAGCCATATTATAGGCTGACATCTCTTCTTCAGCTCCTAGCATGCTAGCAGAAACCAAGCCCAATAGATCAAGCACTGCCTGAAGCCCTGTTGGGGACAATCCCCATAAAGGGCAATCCCTGGCCAACACTACAGAGGATGGGCCTATAGTAAAACAGCAGATCCTACTTGATCTGCCGCCCATTCACCACCCCCTTCCCTTAATCTGAGATTTCTTAGCTTATCTCACATATTCTTGAACCCCACTACTGTTTTTGCCTCAACCACCTCTGCTGGAAGACTGCTCATGGAATCCACCTCTCTTTCTGTGATGAAGTACTTTGTCACATTTTTCCTGAATCTAACCCCTCTGGCTTATTATCATGCCACCTTGTCCTTGAGCACCTTTTTTCTGAAAAATACTTCCCTCCATCTCCTTTACCTTATTTACACTGTGAATAATTTACAGGTCTCTATCATATCCTCTCTCACTTCTCACTGCCATATTTAGATCCATAATTCTCTACTCATAGGGCTTCTGATAGAAACCCTGCAATATCTCAGTTGCCCTCCTCTGGACTTCCTCTACTTCCACTCTGTTCATGTTCTTCCAAAGATGTGGTCTCTGTAATTGGACACAGTACTCTCAGAGGGGTCTTACTAGTGATCTGTACAGAGGCAATACCACCTCCCTCTTTCTGTTGATAATACACTTCTATATGCACCCCAGTATCCCATTAGCTCTCCTAACTGCCTTGACACACTGCATGGCCATCTTTCAGTCATTCAGTATAATTACTGCTGGGGCTCCATCCTGCTTGGTGTTCATCAGAACCACTCCCCCAATTTTGTACTCTGTCCCTGGGTTTCTGTGCCCCAAGTGCATTACTTTGCCCTTTTCTTGCATTGAAAGCAATCTGCCATACCCTCAACCACTCCTTAAGTTTTCTCAGGTCATTGCTCTTCCTTTCTGCCCCCCCCCCCACCTAACCCTACTGCAAATTCTGGTGTCTCAACAGAGAGACAGAACTTCCCTTACAGCTCTTCAACAATGTCTCTTATAAAGACATTAAAGAGGAACAGTCACAGCACTGATCCCTGAGATACCCTGCTGGTCACCCCCTGCCTTCCTGTGACTCAACTCCTTTTACCACCACCCTCTTTCACCTATTCCTTAACCAAAATTCATACCGAGTTTACACCTTTAGATCCACTCCTAAGCTACCCAGCTTACTTACTAGCCTAAGGTGGAACAGTATTGAAAGCCTGATCTATGTAGGCCACATCAACTTCTCCACCTTGATCTAATTTATTTGGTCACCCATTCAAAGAAAACTATCAGACTCATTTGCCATACTCCGCCCCCCCCCCCATGAATCCATGTTGTCTTAAGTCATGTAAACCATTGGTTCAAGGTAATCCACTATCTTTTCCTTTATCAGTGACTCCATTAACTTTCCCACTACTGAAGTCAAGCTGACAGACATGTAATTGCCAGCCTCTTCCCCGCTACCACTTTTGTTGATCGGGACTACATCTGCAATCCTCCAGTTCTCAAGAACCACTGCTGTTTCCATTAAGGTGTTAAATAGGACCATCACAGGTGAAGCCATTACCTCCTTGTGTTCCCTCAGTACCCTTGGATGCACTGCCTCTGACCACCTTGCTGTGTCCACTTTCAGACTAGATAGTCCCTTCCGGACACTCTCCTCTGAAAATGGACTAGTGTTCGCCTCCCTCCCTCCAATGCTTCAGTAACTGTTTTATGGCCCTTCCCCTTCTCTTTCTGTGGACACTGAACAAAAGAATTAGATCAGGATGTATGCTTTTTCCTGGTCTCCATTTGCACAGTAACCCCTTCCCTTTTTTAATCTTATGATCCTACCTCTGGTCTTCCTCCTTTCACTTACATATCTAAAAATGTCTTGTCCATCTTCGTCACTGTCTGGTCTATTTTCTCTTCAGTTTTTGCCTTTGTGCTTCTTTCTTCTCTCCCTGCTTCCTCTGTTTCCCGTGATACACATCCTTATCCTCCTCCTCCTCCCTCTGTGTCTTCTTATACCTTCTGAGTGCTACCCTTTTAGCCTTTACCTTTTCTGCCATCTCTTTCAAGAACCATAGTGGACTCTTTTTTTATGTTGTCTTGCATGTACGCAAGCAATATCTTGTGGTAGTAACACATTCAGAGGTGTGTCAGTGTTTGCGAATGCAGGGGAACGCTTTAGTGGGTGCATCCCTCAGCCATCAATTAGCAAGCATGCTGGCAATGACAGCAGTTTCAGAGAGAGCCATGAAGTTCAAAGAAATCTGCCACCCCACTGAGGTGCAGTTTCCTAATTGGAGCATCAGATGACAAGGCTCTGTTACATGCCTTTCATGGTGAAACATTCCAATAAATATGGTGGCTCCTGCAACCTGCCACACAATCCCCACAAAGCCAACATTGGGGATGCCCAATCCACGTGTCAGCATGCCCCCCCAGTTCAATTTGTTTGCAGATGGGGTTGCTCAATCTCCATCGGCATCGTGTCCCCCCACACACACACACACAGTTTCTTTGCTGATGGAGGTGCCCAATCCCTGCCATCACCCCTCAAGCTCGTGGCACACTGGAGCCACCCAGTGTGCCTAAATAATTTTTACCTGTAAATAAATAAAACTGTCCCTTGAAGTCTGGTTTCTTTTTTTAATCTGTAAAAAAAAGGTGCTCATCGTCTCACTGCGACCACCCCCAACCGCACCACCCTCTGGTAACCTAGATCCCTCACCCCCTCACCCCATACTTACCTCCTGAGGGCTGGCACTGCAGTCTTCTGTGGAGTGGGAACATGTCTGAACTCTTCAAAAGCCGACAGGGAACTGAACAAAATGTGGTAAGCTTTGTGACGGCAGGCAATGAGGAGTTTCAACTTAGGTGGATATCTCAGCCATTTTGGGGAATTTTGGTACCAGATTTTCAACTTGGGGTTCTTGGAACATCACCTCATGAACATATGCATTGTCATCTTGTTATTCAGTTCCGAAAAGTGATTTCACGGTCACTGTGTGGAGTCACCTTTTGGGACTGATTTAGGAAATGACAGTGCCACTGTTCATGAGGTGGGATGTCAAAAAGCCCATGTTACAAATTTGGTTAAAGAATTCCAAAAAATGACTGAGTTATGAGCATACGTTGCGCAGTGTCCACGCACACTCATAACTTCAACAATGTTTAATATTTTCACTCCAGATTTTCAACATTGCCATTTTCTCACACCTCCTTATGAACAATACAGGTGTAATTTTTCACATCCTGCCTGAAATGTGATTTCGCACCTGTGGTGTACAATGGCGCGGTTGCTGTGGGAAATCCACTTTTGGGACAGAGTAACAAAATCACAGTGTCACTGTTCATGAGGGGAAGTCCCAAAATTCCTATGTTGAAAATGTGGTTAAAAAAATTCAAAACATTATTGCGTTATGGGTGTGTGTTGCACAGTTTCTACTCACAATCGTAATTTCACCAATTCTTCATATTTTCACTCCAGATTTTCAACATTGCCATTTTATTACACCTCCTCAAAGACAGTTAAGTTGTCATTGTTCACATCCTATCTGAAATGTGTTTTTGCACCTGTGGCGCTAAATGGCGCAGTCGCTGTGCAAAATCATCCTTCGGCTAACAAACTGATAGTGCCACTGTTCATGAGGTGGGAGGGTCACAAAAAGCTAATGTTGAAAATTTGGAGTGGAAATACCACCAAATGCCCAAGGCATTAGGGTTTCCAACTGTGACACCCCACCTTGTAGAGACTGACAGACATCAGGGGTGTGACTTGGGATCATCGGCTGTAATGCTCACACCATTCCACCCCAACCCCCACCCTGTAATCAGTGACAGGCATTGAGGTGTGCCTTGGAGTCTTCAGTCCCAAAGTTCACCCCAGTCTCCTATACTGCAACCATTTCAGCATATTTCCTTATGGAATGGGGTGTGCATAAGGCACAAAGACCCCAAAGCAAACTGTAAAACTTGTCAGTGTCTGTAGGGTAGGATGAGGGTCGGGTGAGGTAAAATGGCATGAACATTATGGTTGACAACCCAAAGGCACACCCCAATGTGATCAGTCTCTGCAGGGTGGGGGTGGGGCTGGCGTCAGTTCACTGCTTTACTGCTATTCCTATTATGCATCTCTCTTAACTCCTCCTCTACCAATGACAATGCCAGTAAGACAACATTCAGCATTGACAAATGCTTGTTTCCTCTTGATTTTGCTCATTTGATTGAAGCAGAGGTTTGTTGCCTTCCCTATGTCCCTTTCTTAGCTTTGTGCGCTGTTCTTCCACCCTGCCCAGATCATCCCCTCCTAGCAAGTCATCCATGAGGAATTTTTAAAATGTACCTTCCTGAGGTTCAGGACTCTGGTCCTTGTGTGGTTCAGTGCTGCAGCCATCCTCATATTGAATATTGATGTTTTAAACACTTTCCTTGTTAGGGAGTACCAGGTCCAGTTTTGCCCAATCACAAGTGGGTTCACTGACTAGTTGCCTGATGAACACCTCCCGCAGGGAGTCCAGGATGATACTGCTTCTAAGTGAAGCTGCAGCTGGGATGTTCCAGCCTACATCTGGCAGATTGAATTCCCCCACCAGCAGCTGCTGCCCCTTTTCTGCCATCTTGTATGGAGAGGAGAAAGTAAGCATACAGAGTAAAAGGAGAGGGGACACAAAATAAGACATGATGGGAGTGGTGCAGTGCAATGGCTATGGGGCGGCAGTGTTCTGGGAGACATTCTGGAGGCTGCAATGCTGCCCTATTTGGAGGGATCTCTCTGGTCTGAGGGAGGAGATTGTCTGTCTTCAGACTGACCTGGCTAGGATTCGTGAAACCTCCTCTCCCACCCAGGGACCACAGGGTCACCACCGTTACCTCAGAGGTTGCCAAGAAAGAGGAGTGGCTGGACCAAGGTGGGCTCAGGGTGGGAGAGGGTGGTGGAACAGAGGTGCATCCCTAAAGCTGTACCTCTCCACAATTCATATGCTGTTCTGGTGGATAGTGGTTCCTCTATGGAGGCACCTGCGGTGGAGACCAAGGAGTATGCTGAGAACCTCCACAAAGGAGACCCACAGGAGGGTGGCATGGGACCCCACAGGGGAAGAAAACAACTCCTGGTGGGGGACTCAGTCATTAGGGGGGTAGAAGTGGGGAGGAAAGGGAGAGGGAGGTAAGGTGCCTGCCTGGCACCATGGCTTGGATGGACAGGAAGCAAATCCTCAGGATCGTGGGAGTAGCTGCACGAGGGAGGGAGTTGGATGTCATTGTCAACCTAAGGATAAATGACCTGGCTTGGAATGGGATCAGTGCAAGGCAAGAGGAGTTTGTAGAGTTGGGGAGGGGCCTTAGAAAAATAGCACATATGGTAACCTTTTCAGAGGTGCTGCCTGTCTATGGCAAGGGTGATGCTAGGGTACTCCACACTATGGAATTCAATGAATGGTTGAAAAACTGGTGTGGAGCTCTGGGTTTTGGCTTCATTTGGGACTGAGTAGCCACCTGGAGGGATACAGACCTATACTGAAGCGATGGTCTGCATCTGTCTGGGGGGGACCAGGATCCTAGGTGATAGGTTTAAATGCTTCATTGTCAAGCATTTAAACTAGCCAAGGAGGGAGGTACTGAAAAGAAGCAGGGAAATCCCAGCCTCCCCATACAAAACACAGTAATTTGCAAGGTAAACACCAAGGTAGAGGAGTCATTAGGGAGCAGGACAGAGGTAAATGCAAAAAAAGGCAAAGGCAGTAATGACAGGGATGGGGCTAAAAGGGATAAGGCCATAAAAAAATGGAGGGTGTTGAGTACCAGTGCCCATAGTCTGTGTATCAAGCTCCCTGAACTAGTGGCCTTGATGGAAGAGGGATGCCTGAATATTGTGGCAGTCACAGAAACATGGTACACAGAGAACCATGACTAGGATGTCAACATACCAGGATACACAATCTATAGAAGAGACAGGGAGGGTAAAAGAGGAGCAGTAGATCTCTATGTAAGGGAAGGGATCAAAGCAAAGAACTAAAGAGTACACAGGGAGCAGATGAGGCACCCTGGGTCATCCTGGAGACAGGAAATTTCACCACAATCTGCATGGGGTTGTATACCAATCCTCATCTCAGGGGGAGGGAATGGACAAAGAAATGATAGAAGGCATCTTTAGAATAGCAAAAAAAGGGGAGATATTGTTGATGGGGACCTGAATATGCCAGACGTTAACTGGAGCAAATTTGTTGCAGGCACATCCAAGAGCAGGGTCATTCTTGATGCCCTATAAGGGGCATGCCTCAGACAGCTAGTATTGGAAACCACTTGGAAGGGAGCAATCTTAGACCTGATACTCTCAAACAGGGATGGAGAAAGAATCTCGGATTTAGAAGTGGGTAGCCATCTGGGAACAAGGGACCACCAAATAGTGTGGTTCATGATAAACACAGCCATAGAGTCAAGCTATACAAAAGCAAGAGTATTGCACTTTAGGAGGGCTGATTTTGGAAAAATGAGAGAGTGCCTCCGAAAAGCATTAGAAAACAGGCAAGAAGGAGGGGTGGAGGAACAATGGTGAGTAATCATAACAGCCATCATAGAGGCAACAAGACTTTGTGTGAAGCAAATCAACAGAACACAATGAAGGAAAAAAATGCTATGGTTCTCAAAAGAGAAGGGAGGGAAGGTTAAGGAGAAAAGGATAGCATTCAGGAAATATAAGGAAACTGAAGGAGCAGGACAGAGAACTTTATCAGTTAAAGCAGAAAGAGGCAGGGGAAGGCAGTCAGAATAGCAAAGGCACAGCCTGAGGAAAGGATAGCCAACTCTGTTAAGAAGGGGGATAAAACCTTTTATAGATACATTAGGAAGTGAAGAAAGACCAAGGGAGGGATACTGAGGCTTAATAAAGGGAAGGGAATTTTGGCAGAGGGTGACAGTGAAAATGCAGGGATACTGAATGTATATTTCTGCTCAGTATTCACAAAGGAAGAGGAGGGGGATGTACCTAAACTAAACAAGAGAAACACTCTGGATACGGGGGTCGATATCAGTTCATTCACAGAAGAAAGGGTTCTGAAAGAACTAGTAAAATTAAAGGTGAACAAAGCAATGGGGCCTGATGAGATTCACCCAAGAATTCTAAAAGAACTAAAGGTAGAACTAGTGACACCCCTTACTACTCTCTTTAACAAATCATGGGAGGATGGAGTGATACCTAAGGACTGGAGGAGGGTGGATGTGATTCCTCTTCAGGAAAGTGGGAGCAGAGCAATGGCAGGAAACTACAGACCAATTAGTTTGACCTCAGTGGTAGGGAAAATGATGGAATCTTTTCTGAAGGAAAGAATTGTTGAATACCTAGAGGCCAGTGGGGCTCAGGACCCAAGGCAGCATGGATTCACAGTGGGGAAGGTCATGTCAGATAAATCTAATAGATTTCTTTGACTGGGTGACCAAAGTAGTAGACCAGGGAGGGGCTGTGGACATGGCCTACCTTGATTTTAACAAGGCATTTGATACAGTCCCACACAAAAGATTAATATAAAAGTTAGCCAGCCTTGGAGTGGGTCACAAGGTGGTAGACTGGATAAAAAATTGACTGGACAGCAAGAAGCAAAAGGTAGTAGTAAACAGTCCACAGTGAAGAAAGGAGGGTTACTAGCGGGGTACTGCAGGGTTCAGTACTGGGACCGGTCATTTTTAATGTCTTTATAAGTGACTTTGCAGAGGAACTGGAAGGAAAAGTATGTATCTTTGCAGATGACACAAAGATCTGCGACAGGGTTGATACACAAGATGGAGTGGAAAGGATAAGACGGGACGTGGCAAGATTGGAGGAATGGTGAGATGTATGGCAGCTTAGATTCAATACAAAGAAGTGCAAGGTAATGCATCTGGGAAACAAAAACCCAGGGGAAGAGTACACACACTGGGGGGTGATATACTGTCAACAACGAAAATGGAAAGGGACCTGGGGTAATTATATCAGATGAACTAAAGGTGGGCAAGCAATGTGAGAAGGTAGTAAGGAAGGCTGGGGGGATACTGAAATGCATAGGGAGAGGCATCAACAGTAGAAAACAGGAAGTTGTTATCCCTCTATACAGACAGTTGGTGAGACCCCATTTGGAGTACTGTGTGCAGTTCTGGAGACCCCATCTCCACAAAGACATAGACAGAGTGGAAGCTGTCCAGAGGAGGGCAACCAAAATGGTGCAGGGTCTGCACCAGAAGACATACAAAGAAAGAGTAAAGGAGTTTAATATGTATACCCTTGAGGAAAGAAGGGAGAGGGGAGACATGATAGAAACTTTCAAGTATCTCAAGGGAATCAGCAAAATCCAGAAAGGTAGTATCTTTTAGAAAAAGAGATGTGCGAAAACAAGGGAGCACAATTTGAAAATAGAGAGGGGTGTCTAAGAGATAACGTAAGGAAGTATTTTTTCATGGAGAGGGTTGTGGATGCATGGAACAGCCTTCCTGAGGAGGTCATGGAATCAAGAACAGTGGGAGAATTCAAGAATGCATGTGACAAACATAAGGCAGTCCTAGTGGGGGGTAGGAGGAAGTAGGCTGTTGGTTAACAAAGATCTGCAGCTTATCCATCAGGTAGGAAAATGGGCAGACTAGGTGGGCCAAGTGGTCCTTATCTGCCATCAAATTCTATGTTTCTATATTGCTATCATGACAATAGCTTCCATCAGTACTTTATCTAACTCCTCCCCCTGTGCTTGAGGGCTTCAGATCACACCACTGTAAATAGAGGCTCCATTCTCCTTCTGTAAGGTGACCGACAGTACCTCTGCTCCTCTGTATCCCCTGTATCTCCATTGCTTTTATAATTTCACTTACATAAAGCACCACACCTCCTCCTTTACTTCCCACACTCTCTGTCCTGAAAAGAGTATAGCCTGGTATGGACATATCCCAGTGATGGTTTTCAGTGTACCATGACTCAGTAATGGCCACACAATATCCAGGTCAGCATCTGCCATTATGTCCTCTAGGTCTGGAATCCTGTGTCCTAGACTTCTAGTATTCAGACACATGGCCTTCCAAGTTTCATTACCACTCTGCTTGTTACCACTTTTATTTCCATTTTGCCCTCTGTCCATCCCCCTTTCTTTTACTTGCTTCTGTTCCCAACACCCTTCATTTCTGCTACACTGATTCCTTAATTATTTTCCACTCTAAGGAAAGCCAATTACCCTTGGGTTCTCCCTAATTTCTATTTCAGCCTGTGGGAGGGGGGAAGTTACTGCCTCCTGGACTTCTTCTGCCACCCCCATCAGATACTTTAAATGTTAATCAAAGTAACATTTAAACCATCATCTGAGGACTGTGTTTCCCCTTCCAAATGGATGCAGACAATATCCCCTCTAAAGTCCGTTATCCCTCCAGATAGACCCATAGTCCTCAATTTAGCCGAGCCCCTCCTCTCAGCACCATTCCTTCAACCATGAGTTGAAGGTCTTGGTACAGAGATCCCTCTCGTCCCCTCATCATAGACAGACTGCACCTCAGCAAAAGCTACTGACCATGCTACCTAAGAACCCTCCCAGATCCTTAAACTCCCACTGCACTATTAGTCCACCAGTGGACAATGACATCCAGCTCCGCATCCATTCCTGCTGCCCTAGTGATCCTCTAGATCCATTTTCCATCCCACTGGGCCATGGAGCCATGTTGGCGCCCAGCCTCCCACTTCCTCCATTTCCTATTCCCAGATCTATCCTCCTTACAATTAAGTACCCACTATAGGTTGCTTCCCCCTCCTCTGAGGTTCTCTTCCTCACTCCATGGGGATTCTACTCTAAAGAATCCCTGCATCCTCCCCAGCCACTGCCATGGGTGCCACCTCCTGGCAGTCCCACCTCACCAGAGCAGTGTAGGAATTTTATAGTGCTACTGATTGAAGAACATGCCACTGACCCACCACTCCCACCCAGCCAGGGGCCCAGCAGACTCCAGCCATTCCTCATCCCTAGCATTCTCTTTGGTAACGGTTTCAGGGTTAGTGGCCACTGGGTGGGGGCAGAGATTCTCTGAATTCTAGCCCACTCAGCCAGTAATCTAGTGACCTCCTCCCTCAACCCAGAGAGGTGCACAAAGACTGGGGCAGTAGTGCAGTCTTCAGAAGATTTCTCTGAAAACTGCTACCACATAGCCACTACACTGCACCACCCCTATCATTCCAGCTTGTATACTCCCTGTGTTGCATAGAAATGCTTATGTACCCTTACCCCTGATACGGTGTCCCTAGCCTGCACTTTTTTTTGTGGGTTGCTACTTGTGTTCCTCTGTAACTGGTGTACTTCTCTTTATACTGGTATTCTAGATAGGGTGTTGCTCTTATTCCCAGTTTAGGCCTTCCTTTTACCTTTCACCCTTCCCAGCAGTGAATGCACCAACAGAGTGAACAGGTGCCTTACCTTAGCTGATCAGCAGACTCCCTCACTTCTTCCTTTCTATTTGCTGATGCCTATCAATGTCTAAGATGCCAATCATCCATCTGTTGTACTCCTTTGCTACTCTACTCACTTGCTGAACATTAAAGGTGCAAGATACGTTTGGACTGAGTCCTTCATAGTGCTCTTGTAAGAAGGCTAGAGAAGTCTAAATGAAAGCAAATGCTTTATTTCTGCATAAGACACACCCCCAATTTACAGCTATCCTCTTTCCCCAGCTAACTGCAAGGATGACTATCAGCTTCTTCCCAACTCAGACCAGCACACTAACTACTGTGTTTTTGTTTTTACCCTGACTGAATGTCCCAAATTATACTGTGGTTTTAGGACAGCAGAAGGCAGAATGCCCATAATAGCTGTCCCCCACTGTTCAGTAGGTAAGGCATTCATCACTTCCATTGGTCAGAAAACAGTCAAGACTATGCTTGAACTCTGATAAATTATTTGAATGGGCAAAATCCCCTGGCAGATGATTCCACCATCTTACAGATCTCGCGGTATAAAGTACTTCCTTAAGTAGGTTTTGGGGGTGCATTCCAAATATTGACACCCATGCCCTCTTAAAATGTGGACACACTGTATATATCTAAAACCCAGTTCTGTCAACAGATCATAGTCCTCCAATATTTTACAGGGCCAAAGTAAATCACCTCTGACTCTTCTCAATTTTAGTGACCAATGTCCCAGCTCTTTTATCCTGTCATTAGATGGTGTTGTTTGGACCATAGGAATTAATTTGGTGAATCTGCATTTGACTCATTCCAAGAGTTCAATGACCTTCTTCAAATAAGGCCCCCAGAACTATGAACAATTGTCAACATGGGGTCTTATGTATGATCTATACACTGGCATAAGCACAGTTTCAGAATTATTTATTTATTTATGTATTTATTATTTTGATAACCAGGTAAATACACTGATCCAGAGGACTGTTTACAGGCATGACCTGGGCCAGATAGGCACAAGTAGCAGGAACAGAAAAATAACTCAAGAATAACAAAAAAATCTAGCACAAATAGATAAATAACAATAGGTAGGTACAAAATCATAACAGTAGTGAAATAACATAGAAGATGAGATACACAACAATTCTAAAGCAGGTAGACATGAGTAGAAAGGGTATATGAGTACAATATCATCAGATTAGCCACCGGACAGACCATCCCCACCTCTAGGAGAGGGTTCTCAAGGAGGCCTAGTTGCAACAAGAGCAGAGAGGATGAGGAGAAACAAAGTTATCTCAATGGGAACAAGATGGACAGACAGGTGGGGGGGGGGCTAATGGGCAGGGATGTTGCAGCCATATTTGTCTAGGAGCCAAAATTTGAGTTTGTGTTTGAAATTAAGATGAGTGCTGGAAGATTGAAGTGGGACAGACAGGCCATTCCACAGAGAGGGGGTCTCAACTGAGAGACCTTTCCCTCCCATATTGGTGGTAGTTCTGGGTACTATGAGGGTGGTAATAGCAGTCAAGTGGAGGTTCCTAGTCAGGGTTTTAAAATTGAAGAGGGTGGAAACAGGAGAGGGATTACAGCTTCTAAAGATGGCATCCACGAGGCAGCCAATGGTATAGTCAAAGCACCCTTACAAAGAGAGCCAGCCTAGGGAGTGGTACCAGTCACAGTGGTGTGTGGAGTAAGGGGCGGATAGGGTAAAGCAACAAGCATTGTTATAAGCTACCGAAAGTCTAGTCCAAAGGGTGGTTGAAACTCTTGAGAAGATAGAGGAGCAATAGTCAAGGATTGGGAGAAGATTGCCCGTGATGATAGCAAGGCGGGCTTCCTTGGTAAGATATGGCTTTAAACAATTCGGAGCACCCAGCTTCTGATTTATCTTGCAAACAATGTGGTTTATTTGCTCATTGAAGGAGACAGAGTGATTGAGTAGTACCCCCAGACACTTAAAGGATATTAAAAAATGACCTCCTAACACAGCTTGTAAGATGAGTAGTCCTGTAACTGACTTGATTACTGTGGGTGCTAGTTTTAAAATTAGAACTGATGGTTACTCCTAAATCCTTCATGGTCTCTACTACCAATAGTTTGGTGTCATTGATAAAGTAATCTTGCATAAGACTGGATTTCCCAAAATGCATCATCTCACATTTGCTTATATTAAATTGCATTTGATTCCTGCAAGCACAATTACAAATATTTAGGAGATCATTTTTCATAGTAGACCTATTGGCTTCTTCACTAACTATACCACCTAGTTTTGTGTCATCAGAAAACTTTATTAGTTTGTTCTCACTAGTAATTGTGAGATCACTAATATAAACATCGAATAACAAAGGGCCCAAGATGGATCCCAGGGGAACACCACTTTTCAGACATCCCTCAGAAGACAGGCACCCATTGATTCTACTTGTTGTTTTCTGTCAGTTAGCCAATTGTATACCCTTCTAACGATAGTCTTGCCAATTCCCATATTATTTAATTTTGATGGAATCATACTGTGTGGTACTGTGTTTCTTATTGGAAGTGTACTTTTCTCTGTTGTTACAGTCCAGATTTTTATAATGCTAGCCCTCAGTCTCCCCCAAGTTCCTCAGTTTAAATTATATTGAATTGGATTTTCCAGTCGAAGAGCCACTATTCTACTCCATGTTTGGTTCAGGTGTAAATCATCTCTGCAATATAAATTGTTTTTCTCAAAAAAAAATGTATTCCAGTGTCTAATAAACAGATGATTCTTTTCCTTGCACCATGTTCTTAACCAATGGTTAATACTTCAAATTTTCAGTTGTTTACTATGGTGGGCTCAAGGGACAGGGAGTATTTTGGAGAATCCAATTTCATATCCCATACTTCCCAGTTTAACTACAGGAGTATTAAAATCCTTCTTTAATTCAGCTTCACTTTTCCTCCCAATATCATTGGTACCAATATGTAATAATACAAGCAGTTTGTCACCTGATCCATGTGGAATATTGTCTGCCATGTCAACTATATTTAAAATGCCTACTCCAGAGAAACTGCTCACCATGATATACTCCTTGTCTGATCTACACATGTACAGTATCTGTCCATGTATTTTATAATGGAATCTGCTAAGACTACAATCAGCCTTGGTTTGTCAGCCTGCTTGGTAACTACAGTTGGATTAACTGTGGTTGGCTCACAGTGGCACTGATTAAAATCTTCACCCAGGATGGACAATTTATTAATGAGTGGAATATCTGGTTTCTGTTCCCCTTTTACATTTCCTCATTCTCCTCAATAGATCAGCTGAAGAGCTTTTATCTTGGCTATCTGAATCAAATATATTCACAGCCTCACTGTTAGTTGAGTTCTCTATGTCTCCCACATGCTTCTTCTTTTTGATTGCTTGAACAAGACACCGATCATTATCTAAGAGTGACTCCTCATTATTCACATTCAATTCCATATTCTGTTCCACTTGATTGGAATTAGTGTGATTTAAGTTTGGTAGTTTATTAGTAATTATTACCATGATTTTATTTGCCATTTGTTCTTGGTTCTTCTCCAAAGCTTTTAACTTAGTGTGAAATATATTCAATTCTGCTTGTGTTTCCTTGTTTAATTTGCATTTATCACAAACATGTTCACCCTTATCCACTTCAGTTCCCATTAGTTTATACATATGACAAGCAATACACCTGTAACCAATTTCACTCTCCAGGATAATGATTGTATCCGCTTAGTCCATTAATTAAACTCACAATACAGCTATATATAAAGCATAGGATTTGTCTCAAGTGCAGGTACTAGGAATAACCATAGTAGCAGATGTAATAGGTATCTCATTTATTACTAGCCAAACTGTCTGGACAGAAATTAAGGAGGATAACGTTTTATTTAGGGCAGGAGAGGGGTATCTGTCAAAAGTAGTACAAATTCTCACTCTCACTCACACCAGCAACTTAAACTTGTATTTAATAGGTACAATTGGTGGTTTAGCGAGGGATATCAGCTCAATTTAAAAAAAAAGGTCACTTCACTACTGTTAGGACACTGAAATGTAATTGCCCAAACTACCCTGCACAAACAATAAACATAATTACAAAATTCGGAGTCTCCTTTACCTGAACTATGGAGAGGTGCTGTGTTCCTATCATTACTGACTGACACTGGCAGACACATGCAGGCCTGCTTGCCTCTGCCAGTGTCACCTCAGCCATGCTCGCCTCCTGACTTTTATGCCCAGGAGTGAGGTTTGGACAGGGGGATGCCTATCAGAATGCTCGAATGTCAATAATCAAATTCCCTTCTACTAAAATGGTATATATATATAGTGAAGCCCACCATGATGAAGTGCAGTGTCACAGGTTTTCTGCATGCCAAAAGGGATTAACTCCCATTGAAAATGCATTTTTTGCTGCAGTAAATCTACTGCAGAATTCTGCAGTGCTGCACTTCATCCTGGTGGGCTTCACTGTGTGTGTGTATATATATATATATATATATATATAGATGTACATTATAGTTTCTCCGTCGCGCCTCTATACTTAGGGTTAAGTAAGTAGTTTAATGTTAAACCCCAAATTATGCACCTTAATAAATTTGCAACCATTCAATGGATTTGCATTAAATTTGGCATGTTCTGTCTTGTGTGATAGATCTCTTGACTTGCCAAGTTTTGGTTCTATCGGATCTGCTGATTTTGCACAGTGCATATGGTAAAGAGTGTGTTTTTCGCTTCTTTTAGAAATTTTTCCTGAATTGTCCTCATCACCCTGCACCCACACCATTTTGAATTGTAGCCCCACATTCTGCAGTTTAATAACTTTGCAACTGTTCAATGGATTTTTATGAAATGTGGTATGCTTTGTTCAGTCATATAGATCTCTTGACTTGTCAAGTTTTACTTAGATTGGAAGTGTAGATTTTGTGCAGTGCATAGGGAAAAAAGTGTGTTTTAGCCAATTTTTCCAGAATTTTCCTCATTGCCCTGCACTTACACAGTTTTGAACTGTTCCTTGAAATTTCCAGGGAAGAGGGAGTGTAGCCTAAGAAATAAGCCAGCATTAGTTTGGTGAAAAATTATTCTTAGCCAAAGTTATTCAATTTTGAAAATTCAGGTTCTGAGCATGCTCGGTTCAGTCTTTTGGATAGATGCACAGCTGCAAACAAGTATTTCAGCTCACAAATGAGGATTTTTTACAGCTCATGAATGGCAATACATTAAATCCCCATTTGTAAGAAAAAATTCCCCATTCATGAGCCGCCATCTTGTTTTCACTTTTAGCCCAAAACAAAATGTTGTTACTTTCCCCACGGATGCATTTTGTGAAAAAAATGCATGGATTTTGTTCAGGGCAATGTCTTCTACAAAACCATACATTTGTTTTCATCAGATAATTAAAAAAATGGCAATTTTTTAATTTTAAAATCCCCCCTTCATGGCTCGCGTCCGATCCCCGTTCGTGAGGTGTCCAAATCCCTGTTCGTGAGCTGATCCCCATTCGTGAACTGTCAAAATCCACATTTGTGAGGTAAGGACCAGATGGCCATATCTCATGAACAGGGATTTGGCTCACAAATGGGGATTTTGACACCTCACGAACGGGGATCATAAAAAATAACCTTGTTCATGAGCTGTCAAAATCCCCAGTCATGAGCCAACTCCCCATTCTAAAGATGTCAAAATTCCAAGTCGTGAGATGAGAACCAGATAGCTCTATCTCATGAACAGAGAATCCCCATTCGTGAGCTGTCAAAATCCCCATTTGTGAGCCAATCCCCATTCGTGAGCTAGCAAAATCCCTGTTCGTGAGATGAAGACCAGATGGCCCTATCTCACGAGCATGGATCGCGTTGCGAATGGGGATTTTGTCACCTCACGAATGGGGATTCAGCTCATGAACAGGGATTTTGACTGCTCACAAGCAAGGATTTGTAAAACTTTGCCAGTCCACTGCTAAGATAAGGTAAGGACTTTTGTCTTGAAATTTAGCGCAAAGGGGGTGTCCCTCAGAGGTGAAGTATGCTAGTTTGGTGTAAAAAATTGCATTGGTTACATACTTATGACATTCCAAGGTTCAGAAATTTCCCATTGGATAATATTGCAGCACCCTTGATGCCTTTTGGTACCCATAGCGTGAAAATGAAGTGAGATATGGATTTTTTGCTACCTGTAGCTTAGATCACCTTTAGGTGATCTAAGTTGTAGAAACAAGTTTAGAAATCATAGATTACACCAGTAGTGGCATTCTTTTCCTACCTGTACAGTTAGGGAGATATTGGCAAATTAATGTCACAAGGGTGCCTTTTCAGAGCTTTTTGGATCCCATATCTTGCAAACGGTGTAAGATACAGACTTGCTCGACTTATCTTGCGTGGAGGTCTGGCTGTCATGATTGCAATGACAATTGCATTTTTTTCATAGCTGCTATGGTTGCTGAGATATTTGCAAAGTAGTGTTACAACTGTTACTTGCCCTATAGGGCTGCTGTATTGCTATATAGTTATGTGCAAGTGAGAGCACAGGGCCCAGAGGGCCCATCCTCCCTAAGACACATATCATTATGCACAAATGGGCCATTTTGGGCCCCGTGTTCTCACCAACACATACCATTTACTAGTTATATTATACTTTTCCAAAAAGTAACTAAATTCATTGCAAAAAACTTCATTAATGCATCTGTTAGGGTTAAAGCAACAAAAGTGGGGAAATGAGATGTTACTGTAGCATATCAACCTGTTTGCACATGGAATGGGATGAGAGTTGGGCCTCACAACCCCATGCCACACCCCAGGTCTGTCGGTCTGTGGAGGATGGGGGGTGTGGTAGTTGGGGGGCTTAGGGTCTCAACTCTAATGTCTCATTTCCCCAAGTCTGTCACTTTAACCCTAACTGATGCATTAACAAAGTTTTTTGCAATGAATATATATATATATATATATATATATAAAATAAAAACAGACTAAGCAGAGGTTATTGACTGCCATTAAAACAACAGTCAGGAGCCCCCAAGGGAGGCACAAAAATGTCACCTTTAGTGTAAAATCCTACTTTAAAACCTCTGCAACTCAGCAGACAGTGCACTCTAATGCTCTCCCATTTAGACTAGCACAACTCACAGAGGCACGTCTTGTATGACCTGGTGCAAGGTTTGGATGGGGGACAGTCTATCAAAATGACCGAACATTAAGAATTAAGTTCTCTTCTACTAAAATGGTATATATAAATAGTTAGGGTTGAGGAGCTATTTACATGTTAAACCCCAAATTTTGCACCTTAATAACTTTACAACCATTTGACAGATGTGCATGAAATTTAGAATACACGATCAAGACCCATACGCCTTGGGATCTGCCATGTTTCATACCGGTCGGATACACGGCTGTGGAGTTATTAAGCATGATCTGCACATGTGTTTACGCTTTTCTGGAATTCTATAGTTGCACCTACAGGTCGCATGGTTTGCGCGACTGGACCAAAATCTTCAGGAAATGTGCAGCCAGGGTCCCCGATGTGCCTTTCGAAGATTTCGTGAAAAAATATTAAACGGTTCAAAAGTTATTCAAAAAACAATTTCCCATTATAAGTCAATGGGGAAAGTTAACAAAAAGTTCGACAGTGTCACAAATGCATTTTTACTGTCGAAAATGGCCCTCTTACTTTCGCAGATCTGCCATTTTATTTTCAGTTAGTGATCAGAAAAATGCTTGGCATTAAATTGAGACCCTCTAGCAACCTAATTCTTTTTGCATTCACTTAGTCGGGCCCTGAGGATACTAGCCATGTCTTTATTTTGGGGTAAAACACCCCAGAAATATGTTTTTCAGATTTCTGGAAAAAGTGCTTTTGCAAAGTGGTGTCGCACTCATGAAAGTGTCTCAAATTTTTGGGAAAGCTTTCGCAAATTGCGACAGTACTTTTCTAGGCTGTGGGAAAATGACAGCAATTCTTTGGCACCCTGCTGCAAAAGAACGGTTTGGTGCTTTGGCCTGAAATTTGGAGGAAACGCAGCAGACATCTCACAGATGTGCCTTTCAGTATTGCATTGAAAAAATATTACACGGTGGCAAAGTTACGGCACTCCAAAGTTGATGCTTTTTCCCATAGGATAACATTACGGCATCCAACACATTGCAGCAATCCTTTGGCGCCCTGCTGCAATATAACGGCTTGGTCTTTCAGGCTGAAATTTGGAGGGAAGACAGCCAACATCCCATAGATGTGCCTTTCACTAGTTTGGTGAAAAAATATTACAGGGAACCAAAGTTATGGTACTCCGAACTTCTCTTTTTTCCCCATAGGATAACATTACGGCGTTCGCCATGCCTTTCAGGGCCCGTATCTCAGAAACAGTGCGAGATACGGACTTTTCGTTGAAAAACAGCTTAGCCCCCTAATGGGGTATAAGCACAAAACTAGCCAGGAAAGTCGTAAATCATATGAGTTTTAAATTTTTTTTCTATGTCGTACGGTTCCTGAGATATAACCTATTTAGTATTCCAACTCCTCATTTTCTGCTCTGAGACCCATTATTATGCATACATTCTTTGTACTCACTGTCTTTCTCTATGCAGCTTTTGAGGAAAACCAGCCTTTGTGCTTACATTACTGTTACCGTTGCCCTTTCCGCTTGTGGTTCCTTACCCGTTTCACTTGCCGTTCACGTCTACGCCACCATGTGCATTATCCTTTGCGTTTTCATTTGCGCTTGTGTTTCTGTTATTTTTTGCCATTCGTGTCTACAGTACTGTTTCTCTTTCTGTTTCACTTTGTGTCACAATGCCCATTGACATTTCCGTTTGCAGGAACCATGTTACTATGTGACAAGACATCACGTGGCAGACCATTCCCGTCTACGCCACCGTGTGCGTTACCCTTTCTGTTCTCATTCATGCTTGTGTTACCAAGTGTGCCACTGTTACCACTTCTGTTTGCGTTGCTGTTCCTGTTACTATGTCACAAGACATGACTTGGCAGGAGCGCGGAGCCCGGATGGCCCGCGCTCCCGCCGCTGCATTACATTCACTATTTCTCGTTATCATTCTCAAAAAGAAGGGAAATTAGAGGCAAAAAACTCCATTTAATGCATCAGTTAGGGTTGTTCCAGAGCGACAAAAGTGAGGAAATTTGGTGTTAGGGTTGAAAACCCCCATGGACCCTCAGCCCACCCCAAACCGGCATTGAGGTGCGCATTGGGGTGTTCGGTCTAACTCTCACCCCATTCTCTATACTTCTGCTGCTTTACATGTGATGGGGTGAGAGTTAGGACCAATAACTAATGCCAGTTGGGGATGGGCTGGGGGTCACAGGGTTTTCAACCTAACACCGAGCCACTTTTGTCGCTAGAACAACCCCTAACTGATGATTAAATGGAGTTTTGCCTCTAATATATATATATATATATATACATATACTGTATATTCATTGCAAAAAACTTGCATCAGTTAGGGATGTTTCCACAGTGACAAAAGTGTGGAAATTCAATGTTAGGGTTACCACCCCACCACCCCACCCCATGCCCCATCCTCAAAACCCTAACTCCGCACTCCCCCCACCCCCCTCATACACACATGGAAGCAGGGGAAGAACCAAGGTAACACAACCAATCAGAGACAACCTGCATCAGGTTACAGAGGTAACATAGAACTCTCTAAGCATAGTACAAGACACATCCATCATCATGGGAGATGGCCCACAGTAAGCATTTTTCTGTTACAAACATGAATAACAAGTTTTAAGCAGATACCTATGTTTCAATTTTTAAGAAATGATTAAACACACAGTATGTTGTCTATTGATAGCTATATTGGAAATAAGATTTTAGGTAACCCAAGCAACAGTCATTGGATGGTTGCATATTTCTTCTGATCAAGTGAGTCATTCCTAATAACAAATGGTAGTAATAATAAAAGTAATGTTTTATAGTATAGTTTATAAGCAACATGTGACAGCAACAGTTGTAATATCTAAAGCTAAGCATAACATGCTGCTAATGAGTATTTCCAGGTAACACAGCAGTATAACAACATGTGATGGTGCTAGTTTCATACCTGAGCAATTTCTGAAAAGTACTATGTATGTGTCAGCCCTATATTTCCTGTTATCACATGCCTATGTGGTAGCAGCGATACCTGCAGCGAGCCAATTGTTGAAGTATGACGCATAAAAATCAATATTTAGAAAATTTGTACAGATTAAGTTTCATGCTATGAAAAAGATATGCCAGCTATAATGTGTCATCATGCAGTGCTGGCAATATAGAGTTGATCATACTGTATTTGTTTTTTCATTACATAGTGTTGTGTGAAATGAGTACAGTGTAGTGATTATTGTTCTTCCAGATGTGACTGACTTGTATAGTGTCTTTCAATCTTGGATGTGTGTGTCTGTGGGGGGGATACGGAGTTAGGGTTTTGAGGATGGTTGTGTGAGAGTAGGATGGTGGGGTGATAACACTAATGTTGAATTTCCACACTTTTGTCGCTGTGGAAACTATCCTAACTGATGCATTAATGAAACTTTTTGCAATGAATTTCCCTTCGTTTTGAGACAGCGTAATGTGGTATGTGTTAGTCAAAGCATGACACTCTGGGCCCTGTGCTCCCTTTACTGTATATTGTCCATTATTTTGCATAATTGTATGCATATGTGGGAGTGTGGGCCCTCCGGGTTCTGTGCTCCAAGTTATGCATAAGTATGGAGCCATACAGCAGCCCTATAGGGCAAGGAAGCCTTGTAACAGTAATTTGCTAATATCTCAGCAGCCATAGCAGCTAGGAAAAAAATTCCAGTCCTTGTGTAATCATAAGAGTGAGTATTTCATGCTTCATATGTCAACTAAATCTTTATCTCACACTGTTTCTGAGATATGGGCACCAAAAAGCACTGAGAAGGCACCCTTCCAGCCCTTGGAATATGTTTTTGCCAACATCTATGTAACCATAGCCAGCAGGAAAAAAATTCCACTGCAGGTGTCATCTATTATTTCCAAGCTTGCTTTAGCAGCTTAGATCACTTTAAGGTGAACTAAGCTGCCATTAGCAAAAGCTCTGTATCTCGCTTTGTTTTTGAGATATGGGCACCGAAAGGTGTGACGGATGCCGCAATGTTATCCTATGGGAAATGCCTCAACTTCAGAATACTATAACTTTAGGTCCCTTGAATGTTTTGGCACCAAACCACAAATAGACACATTTGTGGGACCAGGCCTTACCACCCAGCAAATATCAGCCCAAAAGACCCAACCATTTTGTTGCAGGAGGATGGCAAAGATTTTCAGTTATTTTTAAAAATACTTTTGCAAATCACAAAAGTTTTGCAAAAAAAAGCACGAAAATTCGCATTTGCATAAATATTTTGTGAAAGTATTTTTTCCTCAAGTTGAAAAAAAAGGATTTCTGAGGGGTTTAACCCCCACCAAACAAGATAGGGCTATCATCCTCAGGACCCCACTAGGTAAACCCAACAGTCTGTGTTTACCTAGAGGGTCCCAGTTTTAAAAGGAAGGCATTTTTCTCTCTCTCACTAACTGAAAATAAGATGTCCAAATCACGAAACAAAAGGGCCATTTGTGAAAGTAAAAATTGCATTTGCGAAACATTTGTGATACACATGTATTTTTCTTCAGTGACTATAATGGGAAATTTGTTTTTTGAATAACTTTTGAATGGTTTAATATTTTTTATACCAAATCTTTGAAATGCACATCAGAGACCCAGATTACATCTCCCCTGAAGATTTCGGGCCAAATGGACAAACCATGAGGGCTGTGGGTGTGAAAAAATAAACATGGAAAAAGTTTTTTCAGGGGTGTTTTTTGGCATTCTGTAGCTCTGCAACCATACATCCAACCATAACACAACTTGCCAGATCCAAAGATCTATGGTACCAGACTGCACATGCTAAATTTGCTAAATTACAGGCAAATCTGTCATATGGTGGCAATGTTATTAAGGTTTAACATTAAAGTGCTTACTCAACCCTAACTATAGTGGCACTACCATGCCACCATAATATATATATATATATATATATATATATATATATATATATATATATATATATATATATATATATATATATATATAGATACACACACACACATATCAGCAAAGGTTACTAACTGCCATTAAAACAACAGTCAGGAGCCTCTGAGGGAGACAAAAAAGGGCCACCCTTAGTGTAAAATCCTGCTTTAAAACCTCTGCAACTCTGCAAATAGTGCACTCCACTGCTCTCCCATTTTTACTTTGCAGACTTTACACTTCTAATAAGGTACAGTATCCGTCTGCTTGCCCCTACTTAGAACTGTTCTAGCAGAAATGTTCTAGCTGCCTCAGTCAGCTGCCTCCTTGATCTGATAGCACCACAGCTAATGACAGGACCACAGATTTATGAGTCTGTGGCTTCAAGAGAGTAAGCATGGAAGAAAGGGGAGGGAATATGGACACGTTAATTCAGAGGTGACAAGCTGTGTGGATGTTACAGTTAGGATGGCACTACAGACAGGTCTGAATGAAAAATATGATTTGATGCCACTAATCAAGAAAAATTAAAATCTGTACTGTCTATTCACATGTAATTCTTAATACATTAACTGCGGGAGCAGCTGAAATGTATTTTCTTTTCTATGGACTTGTAAATGAGTAGTTTGTTTATGTTGATAATGTACTAATATGTATATGTGGTTTCCTTCTGTTCCAGATGCCTGCCTTGCAGCTGCATCCCCAGCTTCAAAGAGACACAGCTAGGCTAATCAAGTGTGCTGGCAAGCCAGCACATTTGTAGAGCAGTATGTTTGTAGCTTGAGCATGGGCTTGTAACAGGACTGACATATGCATATTACAGGGTTCAATCTTCATTAGATAAAATTGCATTCTTCCCCTGCAGCACTGTTTGTGATTGAAGTATGTACCATCTTTGGAGTTAGAGTTTGGTTTTAATTTATTTAGTATTTTTCAATAAAAATAGGCACTAGCACATTAAATCCAACATTATGAAATGGATCTACTTCCCTATATCCAGAACTCCTGAGAAAACCCATGGCTTAACCAGTCAGATCTGCCGTTTGGGTGGGCCATATGTTTTTCTAAATTGCCACTGCCTGGTAAGTCTATTCATAATACTGTTTATGTCTTACTATGTTTTGAACTGTAGCACTGTTTCATTTCTAATAAAGTTAGGCACACTGCTCAAATCTGCAGTTTGGTGCCAGTTTTTTTTTTGCAAGTATCAGTTAAGAGATGACAAATTCACATACTGATGCAATATAAAATGAGATATCAAGTAATGGGTCCACAATGATCCCCACATATTTGAATCTGCTGACTTTTTCCAGTAGGAAAACATGAGAATAGGGCAAGGAGATATGAGATATGTCTGGTCAAAGTTTAGGCAAGGAACCAAACAGCTTTGCCTTCATCTTTCTACAGGTTTAAAGTTGTTTGTTGTGAGTTTAGTAAGACTGAGTGCGGACAAAGCAATTTGTGAGAGTTAACCTTATCTCAGAGGGAAGGGAACATTGTTTAACCAGGAATAGCACACTAAGCTGAAGCTTGTTTCCAGATGTAACCTGGGAGCACAAGGAAGTTAAGCAGACTTAATTAGGGTCACACATTATGCAAGTGGGAGGCCGAGTGATTCAAACCCAGGTCTCCAGGTTTGCAGCTCAGAGCCTTAAACCACTGCACTATACTGCATCAGCAGCACAGTGATATTCCATAAGATGAAATCAACAGCATACATCAAAGTGTTACAGCAGCTAGCAGCATTAGGCAGTTAGTTAATGTACAATGAGAACACAAGAGGACACAGTATTGACTATTGGGGAACACCATCATTTACATCAGCTAAGCTGGATACTGAGGAGTTCAACCTGACTTGTTGATTTCTGCCATAGAAGTTAGAGAACCATCTGTGGCAGTAGGTGAGACACCAAGGGAAATAATTTTTGAGCAGGGGTGTGAGTGATGAACAAGGTCAGTCACTTCAGTAACATAACTGAACACTACACCAACTAACAGGCCAGCATGCATAGCTGGGCGAATGTCATTAGTAAGCTTAATTAGAACTGACGTGGTTCCACAAACTTTCCTGAACTCTTGTTGAGCTGGAGACCGAAGGTGATACTTAGTTGTATGGGAACAGAGCAGAGAAGTAAGGATCTTGGCAGATAGAAAAGCTATCGGCTAATAGTTGTCCATGTTTTTGGTGTCATCAGTTCTGACAAAAAGCTCTACTCTGGCAACTTTCCACACATTTGAGAAAATCCCAGATAAGAAGGAGAAGTTGTGTATATGGTTTTATTATAAATGAGTTTCCCATTTTTTGCAATTTGGGTTCCATGCCTTCAGAGCCTGTATTGTTACCTGTGGTTAAGCCAGTAAGTAATTCAGAATCATTACTTGGTATTACTTGTTTTTGTAAAGGCAGAAGAAGGCACTGCACCCATCATGACTGCCTTCCCCCCACACATGTGAGGAGAATTATATGTCTCTGAAAAGGAAACTATCCAGTTGGTGTTTGAATTTTATTAAAGTATTTTATGTCCACTAGGAACAGAGGAACAGTAGTTCACTTTTTACATGTCCTTATGGTAAAAAGTGCTTCCTTTTATTTTTGTAAGAACTCTGGATATGCAATTGTTTATTGGGACACCTAAGATTTGTTGGTTTAAGGAGTACTAATAGGTTACTTTCTTTACTCAAATTATCATCCAGCAATATTTTGAAGATCATTAAGATGTACCCTCTTTCTCTCCTTAACTGTAGATCATACAGCTTTAACTCACAGAGTCTATCTGGATAAGGGAGATCTCTTACCTGTTTACTAACTTGGTTGCCCTTCCTTGGATGTAGTTAAGGACATTGATGTATTTTCAGGAATGGTCATCAAAAGGAGGCAACATAGTCAAGGTGTGGTCAGACATGTAAAGTAGGATAATACAAGACTATGACCTGGTTTTGAATTAATGGATTCCTAATTGATCTTATAAGTCAATCTTTTATCAATGCCAACTTTCTACAATGGTCTCCTACAGTAAGATCCTAGTTAACAATTATCCTTAGGTCAGTTTCTGAATGAAATGTTTTTATTAAAGAGCCATTTAGTGCATAACTATGCATTTGATTTTTTTCTCCCGATGTGAATAACAGAATTTTTCAATATTAAATTGCATTTTCTTGATCTGTGCCAACTTTTCACTACTTCATATGTAATTTGCCAGTTTGTTTATTGGTGCCCCTGTATCCACGTCTGCACTGGTTTTGCAATCATCTGCAAATTTGTTCAGTTTACACTTGACCTTAATTTGTAGGTCTACTAATAAAGACCCCAAAACACAAAAAGCCCAACACAGATGCCTATGGGACATCACTTGTAACATTAATGTGCTCTGACAGCATGGATTGAACCTTAACTTTTTGTGTACTTCTGTTAAGCCTCTGATTTAACCAGCTGGTAGTATAAGGGCTAAGGTTAAGACTGACCATTTTTTCTATGAGTACAGTAGAAGCCGTTTAAACGGGACGGCTCTGTGGACACTAAGTTGTTCCATTTAAGCTGACATCCCATTAAAAGGAAGCTAAGTTTTCTGCCATTTTATTTTCAACTTTGCCCGTATCCACTTAAATAAGTTAACCTCCCCCCCAGTGTACACACACACACACACGCATTACAGACACTGACACAGACACATTACACACTCAGTGATTTCAGCTCTTTTCATGAGGGTGTGTTTGTTTGTAGTAAAGAGTAAAATGGTATATTTATTGAAACTGGTCAAAAATTATTTATAATCACTTATCTCCAACTCCGTCTTCTCTCTGCCTTTTCAGCAGGCATGGGGTCATAATCTTGCATGATACGCTGCTGCATGGCAAGCTCACACTGCCAATACAGTGTGATTCTTGCCATGCAGCATATCTCCTTTTTCTGTGGGGAGCTCCACCTCCACCCCCCAAATCCCCCCACTATAGATTCTCAACTCCGGGGGGGGGGGGCGTCAAGTCAGGGAGTGCACAAAGTTGTAAAAAATAAAAAGTTCTTGGACCTGGAATCAAACCCAGTCCCAGAAGCACTGCCTGGGTTTCTTGCTGTTGTGACTCAGTCCATTGAGCCACAGCAGCTGTTTGATGGAACCCACTTCAAGCAGAGATCTTATCCTCTGCCTGGAAGAGTGAGAATGGTGCAATACCACGTACAGCAGTATACGCGGTATTGCACCATTCCCTCACTGGTGCAGTGCTGTACTGGGTAAACAATAATGTCGTACTCTATTAAACATGTGAGATTATGACCCAGTACCTTTTCAGCATGCATCTTCACCATTACTTGTTGCTATGGGTACTTCTTGTTCAGTCACAACACCAAAATAATCCATAATCTTACTTTGCTTTGGCTCAGCTGCAATTTACTTCTTTATGATGCTCTCTAACTCAAATATATGCTCCCAGTAATCAATTGTATTATGTTTCTGGCACCAGTCCCATAGACAGCTTGCATGAAAAAGTGCTTCCTCATTGGTGATGTTTATGGGGGGGGGGTGGGTCATCGCCATCATCTGGCATTTCTTCAAGGGTTTTAGGGCTTTCTTTTAAGGAGGTACATATTTCATCAACAGAAAGCTCACCCTCCATTATCTCCTCATCATCCACTGCCACAAAAGCTTCAAACTCAGCCATTGTCATTCTAGTTGGCAAGGCAACATCAGTGAGGGGATCTTCAGCATCTTCAGGTTGGTGTTGTGCTGCCAAGGTGTTGTCATCTTGCTGCACTCTAAAGCCAGCTTTTCAAAAACAATTTGAAACTGTGGATTCCTTAACAGTGGCCCTTGACTTGGCCATTATGAAAATTGTATCTAATAAATTCACAGCCTTTGCTATTTCAGTGGCCAGGTAAGAGGAGCCACTGTCAATAATGCCCATGTGGAGGAGTTAGGCTACACACTTGGCTGTGACTGACGGACCACTTTTCTGTCTCCTTATTTCCTAGCTACTAAAACTTCTGTTGTGCAACAGTTAACATCTTTCTCTCTGCTTTTCTTCTCCCCCGCACACTAGGTTGGCCACCTAGCATAGCTCTTTACTATCCCTACTAAACTTCCTACTAGTTCTCTGTTTTCATTCAAGAACAGTGAGTTGGCATCCATTTCAAGGATAGCCGAGAGTTGATAGCTACCAAAAAAGTAAGAATAATAGTTCCCGGGAAAAAAGGTCCTAAAAACTTGAAATCAACAATAGAAACTTTTGGGACTAAGGTTTTTTTTTTGGTGTATCAAAGTCTGTATTTTTTTTTTTCAGTCACTGCCCATTTTGTTATATTACTGATGCATGAGAGTTACTGTGAATCTCTTACACTGTTAATTTATTGGCTCTTCCCCAATTTTTGTATTGATCAGGTTGGTTTTTCTGGCAGTTTGTCATTTTCTCCTGTCAGGCTGCTAACTTTTTTCTCTTTTTCCTTTCTATCACAAGGGTGTTCCTGCTGTTTTATAAAATGTTTACTTTTTATTTATCTTCTATAATCTTTATTTTTAAAATTGTATTTTAAAGTTAGTGTCTTTTTGATCACATGACCCTACCAACCTGTGCTATACTGTGCATGCATTGCTGTTCTCCTTGTTGGCTTTGCCATATTTACTCTGCTCAGTTTGCAAGTGGCTATTCTGAAGAGTAGCTTTGTATCTGTAAATGTTATTGCAATATTTTATTGTTGTTCTGGCCTGCTTAGGTCCAACTGAATTAAGGATATAGGTTATTGATTTTGTTCCTTCTATCCTAGGATTTCTCCTGTGCACTGCTTTTTTTGATGTGGTTCTGTGATTTGGTCTCCACTTAAAATGGAGTAAATGAATGTTATACCTGATTATAAGCTGAAGCAGCCTGCATTGATGTAAGTGACTGTTTCTTTGGGAATTTGGTTAATATTGTATTTATCATTCTTTGACTGTTGTATTTATTTTTATCTTGTGATTCTTACACAGTGCTTGTTTTTGTTTTCTCTCTGTACTGTTTAGTGACCCAAATTCTGCATAGGGAGGGATCTACATATCTGAACAAGGATCAGCTTATCCTATAAAATTAAGAAGTGAAAGCTCCCACTCTACTACTTCTGATCTGATCTTTGTGTTTAATTCCTTGGCTGCATATCTTGTATTTTTTTCTACAAAGTTTTATATAGACCTGTTTTCATTATTTGTGTTTGTCTGTAACCTTTTGCATAGACAACTACAGTACAAGTCACATTAAACTGTTCCACCAATGAGTTGGTTTAGTATTGTTTTTTATAGTTGGTAATTCATTGGCAACTCATATTGCATTGTTTTTCACTGCTTAACTAGCTAAACAGCAATGTTTATAACATGTTTTTGCAACTGATTTGGAAGGCATCTGCAGTCCAGTCACAATTCAATGCAAAACTGAGTTCTAATGCTTTAGAAACAGGCTTGATACTACATCCAGCAACACTTATGTAACTCAGTCAGAAATGCTAAAGCAACTCATTGGAGGAACAGTTTAATGTGAATTGTACTGTACTTCATGGCTCTAGAAGTAACAACTGATGTCAAGAAGCTTAGAAATTAGAAGATTTTAGTAGGTGAAAGTAAGCAAAAAAAAATCCAAAAACAACAACAAAAATGACTGATTTTTTTTTTATAAAATAAATATGCATGAAAATGCTCCTGTAACTTCTTCACCTGAGCAGAAAGGACATGAAATAGAAGGAAGTCATGCTGTTGATTACTTAATAAAAATTATTAAAGAACCTGAGTCACAGAATAAAAATCAATCTAGAATTTAAATCATTAGCAAAACTTTTGAGGAAGTGTATGTTACCAACTCCCCAGAAAAGGTGTTAATTGCAACAAATGAAAACAAGGATGATTATTTAGCAGACATTGAAAATGTTTTAACATCTTTTCTAAATAAAGGGAAGAATGATCCAGCAGAAGGGAAGATTATTACTCAGGTTAGCATACACACTTATGATGAAAACAAATCTAAGGACAATCATAACTCTGATCTACAGGCAGACTATAATGTGCAGGCCAATAGCCTGTTAAGTAAACAACCATCAGAAATAAAAAACAGTATTGATTTGCACAAACTTAGCATTGAGTTCTTTAATGAAGCCGTATGAAGAACAAAAATGACAGTTAAAAGATGCTATCCGAGAAAGTCTATATGGAAATTTCTACAAGAGAAAATACAAACCATAAAACTATAAAGGAAATTACAGAGGAAGGAGCAGAAAAAGAATATAGAGACATTCAAGCACTTCAGGAGCAAAGACGAAAAATGAATTAATGATTGAAATGACCAATGAAAGATGCAGAATGATAAAGCAGAAAAAGTGCAAGAAACATGTAATTCTGACTTTGGCTCAGCGTGATTTGGACAGAAGATCACAGAATATTTGTAAAGTAAAAAGTAGTAAAAAGGTAGAGATGGATCACTTAGATAAATGTCAAAGTGAAAAACTGCCAACAATTTATGCCAAAGGGATCCCAAAATCCAGAAAGGAAATCGCATTTTCACATAAAGTAGATGTCTATAACATTATCAAAAGTGCACTGAGATCTAAAATTCTTTGGGAAGATCTAGTCTCTGCACATAGATACAAGACATTAGAAGACAAAGGCATAGTTTGCCTGGTCCTGAAAAGTTATACAATCAGGGAGCAAGTGCTAAAGATGCAAAAGGAGACTCAAAACTTAGGTGTAGATATGGAAACCACAACCAGGAATTTGCAGTAATTAAGAATCAGAATAAACAATTGGGTGGTAGAGGTCATATGGAGGATAAGAATATGGGGAAAGGGAGGAATAAGCTACAACAGCAAACTATAATACAAAATCTAGGAAAACCACAGGTTGTATAATATGAGTTGAAGGCCTCCCCAGAATACAATGCTATCATTAGGGACAGAAAACAATGAGAGCAAAGAATAAATACTAGTGTTGCATTAGATGACTCCTGAGATCATGAAAGGGAGGGACCAACTGCAAAAAAAGCTGAATAATTCTGTTGTGATGTCTAGCACTTGCTTGGATTCTTCATTTTCAATCTATGGTGATACAACAACAACTCTCTCAGATTGAATTACAGAGTCCAGCAGGCCATCTGAGATGGGAGTTAGTTAACATAATAGTTGTACCAAATTTCTATCCAGGAATATTGCAGGAGTAAATGGGAAAACAGATGATGGCTCCCGATTGAATGTTATAAAGAGGTATGATACTATACTTCATCAAGAAATATGGCTAGACATTGATGAGGAAGTAATTATTAAAGGTTTTAATAAAATCTCAATTTCTGTGGATAGCAAAATACTAAAAGATAGATGCAGAGGTGGCCTGATTGTTCTGATAAATACACAAAAGAAAATATGTAATGAAAAATCTAAAATATCTCCCTATTCTAACTGGATAGCAATTTAAGTAACCATTAGAGAGTCTGATACTTTTGTACTGTTTAATGTTTACCACCCTCCCCCACTGTCATGCTCAGAATAAAAGTGGCAGCTAAGTGAACTATCTAAATGTTTAAATGAATACTGCTATAACTTACATGATAAGCATTACATCTTGACAGGAGACTGGAATGTGTATATTGGATGTTGTAATGAGTTAGAGCTATTCAAGAATTTGTAAGATTTGGGTCATTATAGTGAACTTTCAATGAGCCAATCTAAGGACAATAAGATTGACAAAAAGGGTAAATTACTGCTTGATTTTATTAAGTATCATAATCTCTGTATTTTGAATGAACGTTCAATGTGTGATTATTTGGGCAAATTTACATTTCCAACAAAGGATGGAGAATCTATTTTAGATCTTGCCTTGGTTGTTATTTCTTTCTTTGTGAAACTAGATGCTTTCCAGGTGTTGCTGGAACATTTTTCTGGCCATTTTCCACTGTCAGTTGCTATAAAACATGGATGTCTAGATGAACTGATTAATGGAAAATTTAATGAAAAATAAATAAATAAATAATCATATGCAGGTTACAAAAAAATAAAATGGGACCCTTATGATTAAAAATAAAATTGATGCTTTACAAAATGATATTGTGATTTTAGAGATAAAGGAATCAATTATGGATGCCATAGGAGATGGTATTATAAAAAAAAAAAATGTAAAATTAAATGTATACTTTAGGAACAATACAAGAACTAGTAATTGGGCTTATAGGGCAGAAGATAGGGTGCTGAGAATTAATCCCTGATATAATAAGTGTAACAAATATAAACAAGTATTTGCCAATGCTGAATGTTTACTTGCTGGTATTAGCATTGGCAATGCAGGAGTTAGACATATGCAGAGTAGGAATAGTTATGAAGTAGTGAACTTCACACCAATCCCACCTCCATTCTGCAGAGATGGATAGGCATTGGGGTATGTGTTGGGGTTGTCACCCATAACACTCATGCCATTTCACCTCATCCTATCCTGCAGACACCAACAAGTGTTGAGGAGTGCCTTGGGGTGTTCAGTTTTACAGTCACCCCACCCCATAAGGATATTTGCTGAAATGGGTGCAATATAGGAGAATGGGGTGAACTCTGGGGCTGAAGAGTCCAAGACACACCTCAATGCCTGTCACTGGCTGCAGGGTGGGGGTGGGGGTGGAATAGCATGATCATTACAGTCAGCAATCCAAAGGCACACCCATGATGCCTGTCAGTCTGTACAGGGAGGGGATTATGGTTAGAAACCCTAATGCCCTGGGTGTTTGTTGGTATCTCTTTTCTGCTAGTGCCTCTGATATTGGGGTCAGGTTCAGTCTCTAGTTGTTCTCAAATCTCATCCGTTAAATGCTGTATTACAGTAGCAATCCTACAGCCTCCTTGTCTGTTTTTCACCCCTCAGCTAACATACGTTTTTATTCTCAGCCCTCATATACTTTCACTTAGCCCAGTTAGAAATTTTATTCCACTCCAAGTATTACTCAGCTCAGTTAGAGAAATAAACAGAACAAATAAATATGTATTATTACAGCAATCCTAACAGTATAGCTCAGTACTTAGCTCAGTTAGAGAAATAAACAGAACTAAATCTGTATTATTACAACAATCCTAAAAGTATCCAGTCATTGCTTTCTCTCCACCCCAGTGACTCTGCTGTAATATAGGACAACACAGGACCATGGGTGGCAGGGTGGGCAACTCTAAAGTCCTGACGGAGCTCCTTTGAGTTCGCTCACTCCCCCTCTCTCACTTGCTCATTCTGTTTCTCCCGCTGTTGCAGGCTGCCCTTTTGTTCTGGGCTCCGTCCTGCATTGGTGCCTTCTTCTGCCAACAAAGAAATATGCAGCAGTCCCAACAGAGCTCTGTTGATCTTGTTCACTCCCCCTCTCTCACTTGCTTATTCTTAATCTGTCCCAAACACTGATTTCCCACAGCGACCACTCTATTCTGTGCCGGAAGTGTTCAAACACATTTTGGCCAGGATGTGAAAAATGACAGCTGTACTGTTCAGAAGGAGGGGTGAAAAAATGTCAGTAGTGAAAACATTACAAATTTGAGAAGTTACAAGGGTGTGTGGAAACTGTGCAATGCACACTTGTAACACAGTCATTTTATGGACTTTCATCACCAAATTTTCAACATAGGCATTTCAAGACCTTTGCTCATGAAGTGTCACTGTAATTTTCTTAATCTCTCCCAAACACTGATTTCCCACAGCACCCGTGCTGTTTTGTGCTGGAAGTGTGAAAACACATTTCAGTGAGGATGTGTAAAATGACAGCTATACAGTTCATAAGGAGGTGCGGGAAAATGCCAATGTTGAAAATCTTGAGAGAAAATATTACAGATTCTCAAAGTTACGGGCATGCTTTGAAACTGAGCAATGCACACTTGCAAAAAGTAATTTTTGGTGGATTTTTTTCACCAAATTTGCAACAAAGGCTTTTTGAGAGCCCACCTCATGAACAGTGGCACTTTCATTTTGTTTATCAGTTCCGAAAGGTGATTTCACACAATGACCGTGAAATCACCTGTTGGGACTGAATAATGCCATGACAATGACTGAATTCATGGGGAGGGGTCCCAATAACCCCATGTTGAAAATTTGGTTATGCACCAAAGTTGAAAAAAAAACTATTTATGCCACAATACAGCTTACTGCCATTTCTTCAGTTCATGGTCAACTTTGAAGAGTGCAGATGTGTTCCCGGTCCACCAAAGATCATCATGCAGGGCTCTGAAGGGAAGTATGGGGTGAGGGTGTGTGTGTGTGGAGCTAGAGTGCACAGAGGGTGGGCGTGGGTTGGGGAAGGGACATGGAACACTTTGAGAGTCTGTATTCTCGTTTTACAGGGAAAAAACTCAAACGGAAAACGTGGGTCTGTTTTCTTTAGTTGTTTAACCAGGAGTAGCACACTAAGCTGAAAGCTTTTTTACAGGAGTGACCTGGGAGCATAGGGAAGTTAAGTGACTTGGTCAGGGTCACACAGTATACAAGTGGAAGGTGTGGGATTCAAACCCAGGTCTGGCCTGCTGGATGTCACCAGATTAGCAACTCAGAGCCTTAAACCACTGCGCTATACTGCTCCTATTTGGTACACTGAGGTGGGCTCCCATTGTACGACCTGCATTTGTGGGGACGGGGACTGAAGCTGATGGGAATTTGGACCTCCATCGACACAGAAATGGGTGGGGGGTGCACATGATGCCGAGGGGGATTGGGCACCTCCTCAGCACACAGCATAAATTGGGAGTGCGGATATTATGCCAATGGGGAGTGGGCTTCCTCATTAGAAACTGGAACTGGGAAGGGGTGACTCAAGCTGATGGGGATTGGGCCCCCCATTGGTACAGAAAACTGGGGGCTGCATGATGCTGAGGGGGACTGGGCACCTCCTTGGCACACAACTGAAATGGAGGAGCATTATGCTGAGGGCAGTGGGCTCCCCCATCAGCAAGTGAACTGGGTTGAGGGCATGCCGACAGGGGGATTGGGCACCCCCATCAGCTTTCTATGTGCCTCTGAGGAGGTGGCATACAGCTGCTGGGGTCCTGGTAATGTTACACCAGGCAAGGCACTACCCTGCAATGATGGGTCACTCCCTCATTGCAGCAGAATGGCTGACCCTGCAATGACGAGGTGGCCCCTGATTACAGCGGCAAAATCATTGCAACTTGGTGGCACTCTGCAGAACCAGTGTCATGAGGACACTGGCCCTGCATTGGCAGAGCGCTGCCAACCCCAACAATGCAGTGCCAGCATTGGCCACAACAGTGCTGCACCTCCACAACGGGATTCTCTCCTAAGCTGTCACATAATGTTTCTTGTGCATGCGTGCAAGCAAACATAAAAAACTATTAAATAAAGTGGCTAGGCTATACAGAGAGAATGCAGAGCTAGTTTATAAGGGTCTGTCTCTCTTAAGAGGTGAATATAGGGCAGTTATCAAACAAAGAAAATTAGCCTACAATGGTAAACTATGGACACTGATGCAAACTGCAATTCATGAACAAAATGCACATGATTTCTGGAAGCTAATTACATATGCTGATTATGGCTTTCCTAGGAATATAGAGGCTATTATTCCAGAAAGTGAATGGGTAAATATTTTACAAACCTATACTGTAATACTTTTAGAAATACCACTGGAAGAAGAAATTCTGAATTGTTTCTGGAGGAAAGTAAAGGATATGAACAGCTTAGCTTCACTAAGTCTGAAATAAATAATGCTTTTCTAGAGCAAAAAAAGAACAAGGCCCCAGGATTCGATGGCATTCCTGCGGAGCTACTGTATATCAAAATAGCATAACTTGGTGGGTAAGCATTTTTAAACAGTTATTTGATTATATTTAAATAAAATGAGGTAATTCCACAATCATAGAAAGAAGCAGAAATAATTCCAATCTTTAAAAAGGGTGACAAATGTTCCCCGAAAACCTATCATCCCATAGCACAACAGAATATTTCAGCAAAATGTTTCTGTCGAACATTACTTTACGAACTTAATCAATGGATAAATGAAAATAATGTTTTAAGTAATCATCAATTTGGTTTTAGAGAGGGTTTCTAGATTGTTGATTACATATACATTATAGATCATTCATGAATCCATTATAGATCATATGAAACTTAAGAAAAATGATCAACCATTTCTTGATTTAACTTCTGCATTTGATAATGTAAATAGAGAAATTCTTTGGGGGAGTCTATCTAACTGGGTATAAATAAGAAACTTCTGTCCTAAGTAAGCAACTCTATACAAATACAACTGTTCAGATTAGGTATTCCACAGATGGTAAATTGTCATATCCAATTCAAATAGATAAAGGGGCAAAACAGGGTTGTCTGTTAGCCCCTGTTCTGTTTAATTTATATTTAGATCAGGTGATGCATAACATTGACGTGTGTGATACTGATGCTTCAAGAATATCAAATACTAAAGTAAATGTCATTCTTTATGGAGATGACATTGGTTTTCTCTTCAGATCTACTTCTGGACTCAGAAAATGCTGTGTCCTGTCTGGCCTCCACTCTTCAAAATTGAAATCTGAAAAAGCTTTGCCAAATACTGATAGTTAGTGCCTTTACCACCCTTATGCTTGTAGATCACAAATGAGTTTAAAATGGAGATATCCACTAAGTGAAAAAACATTTTTTGTATCATTTTCTTGTTTTTCTGACACATGCATAGTTTTTGAGCATCCTGTCACTAATAACCACTCCTCCCATCTTACTATTGTACTGCAGTACGGCATCAGGTTTAATCTTTTTGGTTCCATCATGCTTGTTGGCACATGACACCATGGCCTCTTATGCATAGTTGTCAACAAGTGTATGGTCTGTGTTTTCTTGGGCCTTGCACACCACATGATGGCTCTTATTTTGGGACAGTCATCAGCAACGAGTGAAATACTATCTCCTACATCCAGCTGTGCCTCTTGAAACTGTTGTGGCAGTCCTAATCAAGCTTTGTTGACAGTTCCACAGAACTTGGTTTTGAGGTTCTGTAAGTTTCAAATTAGCTTAGGGCTAGAGTAGAACCTGTCTGTGAACAATATATACCCCTGACTGGCAAGTTTCCTCATTAACTTGATTACAATGTCATGTGTTGTTTGCCCTGTCATTGTTGTTGTTGCAGTATTCCTGACCTGTGCTGTTACATCAAGATTATTACAAGAAAGTGGATGAGCATTCAGTTTGAAATTTTCAACAGTAGTGTGTGTGATGGTCTGGTCAACTGTGACATTTTGTACATTTTTACCGGCGTACACCATGAAATTCCGCACATACCCTCCCATCCCACCATTATCTGAGTAGCTTTCACATAATTGATATGTTTTAGGCCAAATCTTGACCATTTCAAAGGCATATATTGTTTGAATCCTAGACAGTCTTTGAATAATAGAAGCGATTCATCAATGCTAATATATCAGTCAGGGGTATATGCTCTCATAAACTTGTTCTATAAGAAATATAATACTCTCCATACTTTTCTTAGCTTGTCTGGCGGTTCCATGCATATATCATTATCTTCAAAATGTAGGAATGTTAGTATGTTCAAGAACCTGTCCCTGCTCATGAGTGAGTGCATAATAGGTTTATAGAAGAATGGGTTAGTGGACCAGTAATAAGAATGACTGACTGGTTTCCAGGAAGAAGAACGAAAGAATTCAGACTGACTTTCATTCATCAGAAATTGCTCAGCGTATCGGTTTGTTTCTGTACAAAATAAATGTATAATGTCATCATTACAATCAATGTCTGACTCTGAGAAGAAGATTTTAAAACACTCCAGTGGTGTAGGGCTATCAGGAAGGGGTCATTAATAACCTGTGATCCTGTAAACTCGAAAGGTTCTACCCGCTGTTCACTTTCATGCCACATAATTTCAGCTGTATTTCTCCGATTTGCCCCAGTAGTATTCATAGCTAAATTTTGCTGGGATGGTCTACAGACTCTTCCTCTTCCACAGTCTCTTCCTCTCCCTTGGGTACTTACTACACTCCTAGTCTTGTTTCCTGTGACCTCACCCCTCCTCTCTGCTGAGATTGCCTCTCCTGCACTTGTACCTATTCACTTCCTGAGCTTTGTTTTCTCTCACTGTCCATACTTTCTTCCTTAACAGATTGCATGTCAATATCTAATACTGTTACACTTGCCATTTCATGCACTTTGGTGGATGTTGATGGACAACTTTCAACTGTTATTTGCTGATCTATGCCAAGTACTGTGCAACAACCTTTTACATTGTTTTGCCCACCTCGACCCCTGCCACTTTCAACACTGCTATAATTTTTTGTTAGCCTGCCTCTACCTCTTATAGTTGTGTTTATTTTCCCCTTCATTTGCCCTGCCTTGACATGTTCCACATTCCACGACTTTGTCAGTATTTATCCTGCCTTTTCCATTTACATTTGTGATGATTGTATCATTTTTGTATTCCCTGCCTTGTCTTGTTTTATTTTCCCTGCCTGGTCCTCTTATAGTTTTGCTGCATTTAATTGCCCTGATTCGCCCCTCCTACACCTCTGTTGCATGCATTACTGTTATTGGTCCTGCCTCACCCAGTTGTGCTGTTCTCTAGTAACACAACTTCAGTGTCTGAATCTGATGAGAATGAGTCTGAGTCACTACTTGTGTCCCCAGCTGAGTCACTGTCTGCAAATATTTTGTCTAGTGCATGACTCACAATGAACCTTTTCCGTGACATGGCAGACTCAGAAAATGATTGTTGACTCCCTTGTGCTTACATCTGAATGCTGACAGTAAAAAAGAGACTGGTCGTTTTTTTCACAATGATACAATATTTATTTATTAGCTGTTTCTTAGATCAAGCCCTCAGATCAGATACACAATCCGTTCAGTCAGCAGAGGTTCATCACCAGACACATGAGATGGCAGGAACAGGGGATGCTTCAATATTTATTGATTGGCATTTTTTTAGATGAACTTTTACACAGTAGTTGTGTCTCCTTGTGGTTCTGACAGCCATCTGACCACTTGAAGTAAGCCAGCAGAAGTGCGGTTATTTTTATTTTATTGATAGCACTTTGTCAGTAAAATACTTTGCCACAGGCAGAGAGTTTCAAAAGCAGGGATCACAAAGCAAGTACTTTACTGTGGCTAGCAAACATTTACGCACACAGATATCTTATTCAGGATAATGAAACAGATCATTACTTGCATCTCCTTGTGATTCTGACAGCCATCAGACCACCACTTGAAGTAAGCCAGCAGAAGTGCAGTTATGTAATTTTATTGATAGCACTTAAGTAAGTAGAAAGTTTCAAAGGCAGGGATCACAAAGCAAGTACAGTACTTTACTGTGACTAGCAAACGTTTGCACACACACATACAGTATTTTATTCAGGATAATGAAACAGATCAGTGCTCGTGTCTTCTTGTGATTCTGACAGCTGTCAGACCACCACCTGAAGTAAGCCAACAGAAGTGCAGTTATATAATTTTATTGATAGCACTTTGTCAGTAGGGAGAGAGTTTCAAAAGCAGGGATCACAAAGCAAGTACTTTACTTTACTGTGGCTAGCAAACATTTGCTCACGCAGATATTTTATTTGGGGCAATGAAACAGATCAATGATTTTTTCGGTCAGGAACACTGAACTAAATGGGTCTCTGGCTCTGTTCTTGTTCAGTGAATGTAACCTATCAGTGCATGTGCCTACACATGGTTCAGACTGCTGTCAGACTCCCAATTTACAGAGACCCACAAAACCACTATTTTTTGTTTGATTTTGTTTCACTGTGTCTGGCATTACACATGAATACTGGTTTACAAACAGATCAGTGTTTTTTTTTCTGTCAGAAATGCTGAACTAAATGGATCTGTGGCTTTGTTGTTGCTCTGTCAGAAACGCTGAACTAAATGCATCTCTGGCTCTGTTTTTCTTCAGTGTGTGAAACCGATCAGTGCTTGTGTCTCATGGTTCAGACTGCCATCAGGCCTCAATTTACAGAGACACACAAAACCATTTTTTTTTGTTTTATTTCATTTCGCTGTGGCTGGCACTACAAATGAATACTGGTTTACAAACAGATCAGTGATATTTTTTTGTCAGAATGTGACCGGGAGCTCCTGTCACTCTTGAGGACTGACCTTTTCTTAAATCTCTTGGAACAGTTCTTGTATTTCTTAGCCTAATCTAGACATTACAATTTCTAGTCCATAAGGTTGGCCACCTATGGGCACCCCCTTCTCTTCCTTGACTATGCTATTGTGTCCTCTTTGATTGTCCTTTTCCCTCTTAGGTCCATGTACAGGAAGGTTATTGTGGTGACCTCCAAGTATATGTAAAACAGATTGTGTTTATTGTTGTAGGATTTAGTATGTAGTGGCACTATGTTATAAAATACCTTGATGTGTATACTTTATGTTTATGAAACCTGTAAATGTTGAAAACACCATGGCACTAGGTGTTTTTGATAATGGTAAAAAGTACTAGGTGTCTGTTATAGAAATTAAGCTAGTCGTGCTATTTAAAATGCATGTAAATTGTGTAAACTTAACAAGCCAGAAATGTCATGGTGATTTGCATATATCGCATGATGCATTGCATTATGGAAGAATGTATGATGTTGTATTTCTTTGAAACTTGATTTGTTGCTCCAATGCCCTTTGGGGTAACCCTTCTTTTAGTGATTCTGCATTGAGATTCTATGTCTATAGCTTGTTTTTTTTTCTTTTTGGGCTCCCACTACCCAAGGAAATGGGGCTTGCATAGGGGTGGTGGCTACATCTCAACTAGTAAACTGGATCAGAGATCAGTGTCAGTAGGTGATGGCTAAGTGCAGAGAAAGGACATTCATAGTCTGTTGCTGCAAACTGATGTACTGAAGAAGGAATATACCATTGCTTAAGGTTGTCTCTTGTATTCTGAATAAACAACACATAGAGATTATGTCTTGAACTTGAAGCTTGGTGTCTGGTCCCTCTGTTATTCCACAGCCCCTCCACACAGAAACACTGAACTAAATAGATCTCTGACTCTGTTGTTGTTCAGTGAGTGAAATTGATCAGTGCTTGTGCCTCATGGTTCAGACTGCCATCAGACACCAATTTACAGAGACTCACAAAACCACTATTTTTTGTTTTATTTCATTTCACTGCGGCTGGCACTACAAATGAATACTGGTTTAGAAACATAACTGTGATTTTTTTCCATCAGAAATGCTGAACTAAATGGATCTCAGTGCTTGTTCCTTGTGGTTCAGACTGCCATCAGACCCTGATTTACAGAGACTCACAAAACCACTATTTCTAGTTTTATTTTGTTTTACTGTGTCTTGCACTAGAAATGAATACTGGTTTGCAAACAGATCAGTGATTTTTTTTCAGTCAGAAACACTAAAATAGAGATCTCCCTGACATCTCTGACTGACAAATCACCCACCAGACAGAATTATTAAAAATCCTGTTTTTTAAAAATATCTGTGATTACAATCACCTTTACTGAGTAACAACCAATGTTATTATAAGGCTTTTAGTGATTAGCAGCGGCGCAAACAGCAATGGATTCTGCCTATCACAGCTCCCTTTTGAATGTGTTGACTACTAGAAAACCCTCTGTAAAATGAAAAGACAGCCTATGACCTACAGTATACCCTTTTGCAGACATCCCTGCAAGGGCTAGGTCCCATGACACATGGCCACATGTCATGCATTTGACAGATCACATGTGGCCATGTGTCACAGTAAAGCTGTCTCTGATGAAACAGTCACGGTTAGCCAGAAAATCAATTTTTCCTGTTAAGAACGAGTATATTCAGCACCAGCGGTTGCACTAAAGTGGGAGTGCCATGCGTATACACGGCACCCGCTGCCAAAGTATTAAATAAAGAGGATTCAGAAGCCATATACAACAATAAGAATTTCATGATTAGTACAGTTATAAGAAATCCTTAAGGTATTTTCATAAATTTAAACTATAAACCATCTGTAACTGTATAAGGTTTTATGTATGAGGCTGAATGTTATGCTTTATAAAAGTGCTTAGTCACTGTGGATCAGAGATATAGAGAGACAATATCTGTAGAGATAGACACTGTACCTTTAACTGAACCAGGAAGTCTCCTGAAACAAAACAAAAAAAAACTTAGTCTTGAAACAACATGTCCAGATATGTACATAGAAAGGGCTCAGTCAGGTGACCCCACCAAAAGATATAAAAACCTCTTCACTGAGTTCACTTTAGTTCAGTCCAGTGGGGCTCAGTCCTGAAAGAGGAGGAGAGGTTCTACTGTTTGCACAGGCAAGCTGTTGAATGCAGATAAGAAGGGTCTTAGGAGCTCTAAGATCCAGGACTGTATTATGTGAGAAACTACTTACGTTAAGTAGTGATTTTCTTTGCAATTTTTTTGTTTTCATTTATTATTTTCTAACTTTTGAAAAATAAATATTACACCACAGTGTGTTTTAAACCTGTAAATTTGCCTAATCTGAAGTTTATTACTACACGCTGTGGCAAGCTTGGTGTGAGAAGTGGGATAGTACTGGTTTTCCAGAGAAACAAGGGGGAGACCAGTACCCAGATATGAGCCCTGGTATCCAGACATCAGGGCAAATAGCAGGATGGCATACCTCCAGGATCCCATAGATGCTACGGATCTGTTAAAGAAGTAGGTGCTTACCAGAGCTCAGGTGAGAAGAACCGGATTGGAGTTTGATAGAACATGGAGGCAGACTAGCACCAGAGAGAGGTGGAGTACTGCTGCCAGGTGCTGATGCAGGGTTCCTGGCCAGAGGATTTTGTGGCCGAAGCAGAGGAGCAGGATCCTTGGGTTCTACAGGAGGAGGACCCCCACCTTGAAGGAACCTTTGTTGCCAATTTTCCTGGGATGTTACTTTGTGCAGGACAGTGACCAGGAAGATGAGACCCAAGGTAAGACTATTGCTAGGGACACTGTATTGGGATGGAAACCTTCAAGCAAGAAAGAAGAAGCCATTAAGGCTGAAAGGACCTTTTCTTGACTGGTTACAACTGAAACTATTAAGTATTTACAGTACTGATTGGGGAAGATTGGTCTTGGGGATCTGGGTGATATGGAATGAAATGTATGAAAATTGTAATGTTTAAAATGATAGCTTTTAAGGCTGGTGCTGAGTACAGTCAGTTGAGGGTATCAGACTGGTGTAAGGGTTGAAAGGAAACCCCTGGTATGTTACAAATAAGAGTTGAAAGGGAATACTTAGCATGTCACAAATAAGGGTTGAAAGGAAACCCCAAAGGTTTTGAAGTTAGAAAATGTCTGGTTGATGTTCAGTATGAGAAAGTTCCTTGTCTGCCAGAAAATATTTGAAAGGGAAATAGATAAATGAGATGTATGAAATGATTACAAGAAATGTATAACATGAAAGAAATGTCTATACTGTATGCTATAAAATGAGGAACCTAGGGTCATGGAGGATCTAGTTATAGGATGGAACCTATGATTGGGCCCTTGAGTGGAAACAATGTGTTAGAATGGGGTTAGAGGTGGGTATAACTCACCCCAGAGAAAATTGTGGTATAGGACTGTATGGCCACCCTGATAGCTAGATGGAGGAAGCTAGAATTCAGCATAAAACTGCTGTGTATTATTTTCTTTTTTTAATGTACTGATGAAGGTATGATAGTGGATGCACAGGGCTGAAATGATGTCAAGTGATGGGTTGTGAAATGATGCCTAGTGATGGGTGCTGAAACGATGTCTATTGATGGGTGCCTGATATTATATAAACCAAGGATGGAAATGGGAAAGGAAAATGTGGGCGCACCGGGATTTGAACTCCAGACCTCTGGTATGCCATTCCAGCGCTCTAACCATTAAGCTACAGGCCCACTGGTTACAGCGTCCGAAGAACTACCTATTTCACAGTCACACATTCCTTTCTCTCTAGTGTTGCTTAATCTGCAACTAGAAACCAATTTAGAAATTCCACTACTTCTCAGTGCAGTTTAACCCCTGCAAGGTATATAGTTTTTTAAACCAAGGATGGAAATGAGAAAGGAAAATGTGGGCGCACTGGGATTTGAACTCCGGACCTCTGGTATGCCGTTCCAGCGCTCTAACCATTAAGCTACAGGCCCACTGGTTACAGCGTCTGAAGAACTTCCTATTTCACAGTCACACATTCCTTTCTCTCTAGTGTTGCTTAATCTGCAACCAGAAACCAATTTAGAAATTCCACTACTTCTCAGTGCAGTTTAACCCCTGCAAGGTATATAGTTTTTTAAACCAAGGATGGAAATGAGAAAGGAAAATGTGGGCGCACCGGGATTTGAACTCTGGATCTCTGGTATGCCGTTTGTTGCCTCCAGCGCTCTAACCATTAAGCTACAGGCCCACTGGTTACAGCGGTTAAATTGGTTTCTGGTTGCAGATTAAGCAACACTAGAGAGAAAGGAATGTGTGACTGTGAAATAGGAAGTTCTTCGGACGCTGCAACCAGTAGGCCTGTAGCTTAATGGTTAGAGCGCTGGAACGGCATACCAGAGGTACGGAGTTCAAATCCCGGTGCACCCACATTTTCCTTTCTCATTTCCATCCTTGGTTTAAAAAACTATATACCTTGCAGGGGTTAAACTGCACTGAGAAGTAGTGGAATTTCTGATATTATATAAGAAATTTCTAAGGTGTACTAACCAGAGTGAAATAGTTATGGGATTGACAGTCACTACAGACTGAAGTCCTCTGAGAGCATAGATGAGTACCGTGCTGAACTGTATGACAGCCCCAGGGTAATTTTGTAAACATATTGTCATATTGCAGTAACTGGGTATGGTAGAAAATCCTAAAAATAGCTGAATTAAGGGACCCTGGGATGAAGCTCTCATAATGGGTGAGAGAAAGTTTCAACCAACTGCCATTCTACTGTTTTGGTAGAATATTTATGACTAAGAGGAGGTTCTTGAAAAATCAGTACGGTTTTGAGAACTGTTTTTTTCTTAATGAGGGAGGTGTGTGGTGGAGTAAGGATACACCCTCGGTTGTGATTGATGGACCACTTTTCTATCTACTTATTTCCTAGCTACGAAAACATCTGTTGCACAGCACTTAACACTTTTCTCTCTGCTTTTCTTCTTTTTCCCACCTACTCTAGTTTGGCCATCTAGCATAGCTCTTTACTAACCCTGCTAAACTTCCCACTAGTTCTCTCTTTTATTCTTTTTCCATTTCCATCCATTCAGTCCCTGGAATGATGCCAAATACCCAGAGAGGTGGTGTTTAAAGTGCATAAGTGCATTTGGTGTATACAAATCATGAAGGTTATTTTAAATAGGAATAAATACAGTTAATAAAGGCTATTTAAATAAAAAAGATTCAGAAGCCATATAAAACAATAATAATTTCATGATTACAGTTGTAAGAAATCCTTATGGTATTTTCATAAATTTACACTATAAACCTATTACTGTATAAGGTTTTATGTATGAGGCTGAATGGTATGCTTTATAAAAGTGCTTAGTCACTGTGGATCAGAGATATAGAGACTCAATAAAGACTCAATACCCCAGGTCGCATCTGGAATCGAGCAACCCTGCTCAGTATGCCTTCCTGGTTAAACTCGTAAATAAATAAATATCTGTGGAGATAGACACTACACCTTTAACTGAACCAGGAAGTCCCCTGAAAGAAACAAAAAAAAACCTTGGTTTTGAAACAACATATCCAGACATGTAAATAGAAAGGATTCAGTCAGGTGACCCAACTAAACTTCTTCATTGAGTTCACTTCAGTTCAGTTCAGTGGGACTCAGCCCTGATAGAGGAGAGGTTCTACTATTTACACAGATAAGCTGTTGAATGCAGATGAGAAGGGTCTTAGGAGTTCTAAGATCCTGGACTGTATTATATAAGAAACTACTTATGTTAAGTAGTGATTTTGTTTGCAATTCATTTATTATTTTTCTAATTTTTGAAAAAATAAATATCTTATCAAGGTGTGTTTGAAACCTGTAAATGTGCCTCATCTGAAGTTTATTCCTACACACTGTGACAGTCCACAATCTGGCTAAAAAAAAAGGAATGGTAATGACCTTTAAATATTTTAATGACCACCATGTCAAGGGGTTGAATAAGGCTTGTTGTATTCATCGGCAAGAAAATTATTTTTATGTGGCTGAGTTTGTCAGCTAGGGAACAGGGATGCATGCTGCAATTGTCTATGAATAGCAGCACTTTTCTTTGGTGCCGACTTAGATGGTTGTTCCATGCTGCCAACCATTCTTGGAAAAATCGCCTCAGTCATCCAGGCATTGGAGGAACTCTGATAAGTGACAGACAGAGTAGAGAGCTCTTTGGGTTTCTTCTTACTCTTCCCTGTCAGTAACAGGTGCAGTTTTTTTGAACCAGTTCATGTTTGTACACTAAAAGAGGTAAACCCGGTCCTTGGATTTTTTGCCACCGATCAGCTCAGTTGATTTATGAATATGGCCTCTGTCTGGGTGCCTATGATAGAAAATCCCAGTTTCGTCTGCATTAAGGATGTTAACAGCTGGGTACGCAGACAAAAGACCTGGAAGCACTGATGTAACCGACACAGTAGCTGTGGAAGCATCTGCATCTAGACACTCTCCTTGCTCCCTTTTCCACACAATGTTTTTGCAGCTCTTCTACAGTGCTAGCCAGCTGTCAGTGGCATCAAAATCATCATGTTGGAAATGTTTTGTGATTTTCTTAGCCTTCTTTTTTAAGATGGGTGCCATTCAGTCTAGGTCCAAAACTGACTGCATGGTTAAAACTACAAAAAAGCAAGGAACACCTGTGCTAGAGCCATACACTCTGCCAAAAGATGCCACTTCAAAGAGGAACTTGCAGAAACTTGGGGTGTTGGAAAAAAAACATCTGGGAAAGTATGAAAGCACAATCTGAAAAAACTAACCCACCCACTATGCTAAATATAAATGGTACCATCACACAGGATCAGAAAGAAATTGCTGATACCTTTAACAATGCTTTCTCTGACCTGAGTAATGTACTTCCCTATGAATACTTGGTGGAAATGGACACAATCAGCAGTAAGGGTGGTGAACACCAACCTCTGGGCCACCACCCCATTCTATTTTAAAATCATTATCAAGCGGGAATTGGAGAAGTACCTGACACATGCTCAAGGGAAATCTAGACACAGTGGGGACACGCTTTATCTAAAGTTAATCGCCTTCACATTTGAGTATTACTCATGCCTCTTTCAAACCCATCCTAAACCTTTCACTAAGGCTTGCAAAGTTCCCCCATAAGTGGAAAGAAGCCTTGGTTACTCCAGTCAAGGAAAGCATTGGCAGGCCTCTAATACAAACTACCACCACATATCTATTCTTCCCCCTCTTTCCAAGCTGCTTGAGCGCATTGTATCTGACCAGTTGGTAGATTACCTTGACAAGTACCAGTGACAATGACCTCAACAGCATGGACTTCAAGGGTTGCACAGCACCACTATGGCACATATTGAGTTCACCGAGTTTATACACAGGTCATTAGACCATGGGCAAATGGTGGGCACATCCTTTATAGATCTCACAAATGCCTTTGATACTGCAAACCATAAACTACTGCTTGGACAGCTGTCTAACATTGGGCTTTTCACTAAAACCATTGTCTGGGTCATGGGCTGGACTCAACAGGTGAAAATTAATGGTGTACTCTCAGAGAGCCATCAGTTTGACAGAGGGGTTCCCCAATGGTCTACTTTAGGCCCATTTCTTTTCAGCCTCTTTATAAACCACCTGCCCCAGGTTTGCCAAGGCAATATCCTCTTATACACAGATGATGCGGTACTATTTACTAGTGACTCTAATCCTTTATCACTGGAGAACCAACTGCAGAAGAACTTCACAGAAGTTGAAACTACTTATGAAATACGAAAAAAACAAAACATGTTATTTTCTACTACCCAAAACAAACATAGAACTTACCATCTCACCATCTGTAATAATGTGAACACCCCATTAGACTTTGTCCAAACATTTAAGTAACTGGGGTGACACTCAACAGGAATTTACTACTGAGCACCCCTGTTAGCCTTACTGCCTTCAAGAATCTATATTCCCACTCTGTAAAGGAGCCATGTAATTGTTTCCTACGTACTTAGTCAGGTTCAATGACTGTGGTTATACTGTAGCTTGCCTGGCTCCAAATTCAATGTCTAGGTGTTCAGATTTCTTCTCACTCTTCTTACAGTGCTGATCCTCTTTCCTTCTGTTTCTCTTTTCTCCTCTTTTTCTTCCTCTTCTTCATTCCCTTTTTTCTCTCTTCCATACCTACTATCCTTGCACTGTCACTGCTATCCACTTCTGTTATATGTCTAGGTATATTACCCCCTGACTCCCATATTTTGGTGGAGGTTCTCCAAACCCATTGGTTGAGTCGTGCCTCCTTGCCCTTTTCTCTCCACTCTTCCTATGTCATACCCTGGTCCACCTCTTTTTCTCCCTTACCTTACTTTCCCCCCATCTTTGGCCTCCCCCCATTATCTTTTCTTCTTCCTGGCATCCTCTCCCCTCCCTGACTTGCCTGGCTGTCCTGGATGAGCAAAGTGCTGAATAAAACCCTATTTGCTGTTGCTAACCTTGCTTCTCTTCCCTTCTCATTCTTTTAATTTTTTATGTACACATGCATCTACATCCTTGCAAAGTTGTTCTGTACTGTATCATGTTTACTTGTGTATTGTTACTGAACCTTGAAATTGATTTTACTTTTGTATTGCATTGACTGTATAGATAAATATGTATTGTTTCTGTTGTACTTTTGACCTTGTTCTAACCAGGTCCATTTCGCAAATGAGTCTTACTCAATGATGTTCACCTGGGTAAATAAAATTTTGATTGATTGATTGATTGACTTACCATAAACAAATCATGTTGACCATGTGGCCAAAGCAGTCAACTCAAAAATGGGTTTACTTTTCAGGCATAAAAAAAATGTCTTCCATGCTGAAGCTCTAAGACTGGTAATTAACACCTCAGTAATCTCCATTATAGATTATGGTCTGGTTGTGCACTGTGTAGCATCCAATTCCACCCTCAAAAGAGTCGCAATAGCTTTGAACAAGGTATGCAGGCTGATCACTGGGGCACACAGGCTCACTCACATGTGCAACTTATTTACTGAATTGGGCTAGCTCAACCTCAATCGCAGATTGAAATATCAGACTTGCCTCATTGCCAAAACAACTACCATATGCCTAGCCTCATTGCCAAAACAACTACCATGTTCCTTAACGAACTAGAAGGGGACAGGATCAGATATATTACAGTAAAGTAGCTTCTTGTTGTTTTTACATTCTTTCTTGTAGATTTTACTTGGTAAAAGGTTATTTATTTTCTTTCTTGCTACTTCTAAGGGGCTAGCAGGGTATTGTTTGGGGCTTTTGGAATTTTGAAAACTATTTTGGTGGCTATAAGTGGGATCATTTCTTTGATGTTTCACTGTGTAGCAGGCTGCATTTGTAGAGGCCTATTTCTTCTGATTTAAAACCTATTTGGTGTGATTTAATTGGGGCTGTTTCGTTGAATTGGAGACCTTTATCTTCTAATTTCAAGCCTATTTTGATGTGTTGTTGGTGAAGCAGCTGTTTGAATTGGAGACCTGTTTCTTTTGGTAGCAAACCTATTTTGGGGGCTTTGAGTAGAATTGTGATTCATTTTTGCTGGCTTCACTAGCTATAAAGTTTAGTGCATAGTGGGGGAAGGGTGCTAATGGTCTGACCAGGGGTCTCATATACCTGATTGTTTCTGGAAGACTTGAGCTGGTCCCACTCCCCCGAACCCCTCACCCTACCGGCCCCTGCTCCATGATTTCCTCTATACCAGGGGTTCTGACATCACTTCTTCAAACGAGCAAAGGATATGCACCTGTCATAGCAGAAGCAGACATCCAGGAAAGGAACAGCAGCGAGTGAAAAGGTGACTGCTATCTCAGTGGAAGGAAAGTAACTGCAAATCTAGGAGCTTTCATTGTTACTACTTTGCATTGCTATTGCATTGTGGAAAGGAGGAGTAGGAGTTTAAAGAAGGTTGTGCAATAGCTACTTAAAGCCTCTTTTTGAATGAGGATAGGAATATAAAAAGCAGTTGTTCAATCTATCTAAACATGTACAACAAAGGGGGTAAGGGAAATTAAGAAAAGAATGTTTTGTGCTGATAGAGGGGGTAGAGGGGAGACTTGGGGCAGTGTTTGGTATTCTGCATCTGGAAGAGTGGAAGGGCGCTGGTGGGCAATGACAGCAATGGGTAGGGTGGTAGGCTACAACAACTACAGTGCACCAATCTTTCTAAAAATTGCCTGGCATGTGGGAGGATGTTTAGTGTGCAACCATATAGAGAAACTTAGAAGGGAGATCGAGGGTCTGCAGGAGGAACTAAGACAGGCAAGGCAGATTGGGGGTGGGTTTAGCCCAATACTGGAGGGAAGAAGAAGGGGAGATGAGGGAGGGCAATTTAAGCCAATAGTGGTGAGGAGAGGGTCAGAAGAAGGGAAGCAGAGATGAAGGGGGCCATGCCAGGAAGAATGATTGCTGGGGAAACCAGGTCAGGAGACAAAAGACAAATGGAAGGAGGAGCTAGGGACTTGTGAGGGGAGGCAAAGAAGTGGTAAAAGTCATGGAGTGGAAAGGAGAGAACAGGTTACTATGAAGAGAGAGGGTGTGGGCATTTGTGAAGGGTCTTCAGAAAATAGTTTTGCACTGCTAGAGAGGAAGAAGGTGGAGGAGGGAAATGATGAAATTAGAGGAGTAATTGATAAATGCCTGGACCAAACCAGAGTGGGGGGAAGTTCTGCTGGGAGAATTTCAAAAGGGGGAAATAATGTGCAGGAGGAAGAAGAGGAGCTGGAAATGAGAGAGGGAAATGAATGGAAGCAAGCAGGAAGTAAGAGGGGTGGAATCTTATTACAGAGGGACTCGGTACTAAGAGGAGTCAGGTGGGGTAGCAAGGGGGAGAGGCATAGTCGCATTTGGGTGGAGGCCATGCCAGGAATGACAACTGAAAAGGTGGGACAATCTGTTCTGAAATATGCTAGAAGGGGTAGGGACAAGCCTAATTTAATTATACATCTTGGGATGAATGACCTGGCTGACAAGACAGTAGATATAGTTCAGAGGAGGTTTGAGGAACTAGGACAATTATGTGAGGGAGCAGGAAGATCAGTAGCTTTCAGAGATATTTCCAGTGACCAAGGCAAGCACAACAAGAAAGCTGATAATAGAGGAATTTAACGGATGGCTAAGCACCTGGTGTTGTGCTAATGGATATGGGCTGTTAGGGATGTGGGGAGGGACCTGGGAGGACAGTAGTCTCTATGCCAAGGACAGACTACACTTGAGTGAGGAGGGAAATAAAGTGTTGAAACAGAGGATGGAGCAGTACATAGAGGAAGTTGGGAATTTAAACTAGGAGCGGGGGCTGGCAGCTGGGCAAGAGACATGCAGAGACCACAGGTTGGGAAACCACATGAGCTTACCCCATAACAGTGACAAAAGACAAATAGCAAGTACTATTGGTGATGCGAGTAAAGGAGGGCAGGATGGGGGGAAGGGTGGAAGGTGGTTATCCTTAATGCTAGGAGCCTTCGGAGGAAAACTGCAGAGTTACAGGTGCTCATGGCAGAGGGAGAGGTGGACATCGCAGCCATCACAGAAACATGGGCCACCCAATACAATGACTGGGACCTGTCTGTACCAGGGTACAGGTTATTTCATAAGGACAGGGTGATTGGGAAAGGAGGGGGTGTGACACTATATCTGAAGGAAGGACTGAAGTCTGAAAGGGAGAAAGGGGAGGATGGTAGTACAGAGTCACTTTGGATGCAAATCCAGGATTCCAAGAATAGGATTCCTAGAATGGGAGTGGTGTACAGGCCGCCATCTCAGATGGAGAAGTTAGACAGGGAACTAGTGGGACAGATCAGGAGGACCTGTGAGAAGGGTAGTGTGGTGATTGTGGGGGACTTCAACATGCCAGAAGTGGACTGGAGTACCCCAATAACCAGGAACAGAAGGGAGCAGGTACTGCTGGATACCTTCCAGGACAGCTTCCCGCTGCAAATGGTCAGTGAACCAACCAGGTTAAGGAATACCCTTGAGCTTGAACTGGCAAATGGGGACTTTGTGAGAGAACTTACAGTGGAGGAACCGGTGTCAGGGAGTGACCACCACTCAGTATGGCTCACATTGGATATGGGCAGGGAAGGAGTGGAATCTGGCACAAGAGTGCTGGACTTCAGGAGAGCCAACTTTGGGAGGATGGGGGAAGTGGTAAAAGGGTACCTGGCCAGAATTCAATCTAGTATGGACACTAACCAGAGGTGGGAGCTCATAAAGCTGGGGATAGTGGAGACAACCAGAACCTTCAGCAAGGCCCAGAGCAAGAAGGCTAGGGCTAAGAAACTGAGCTGGTTGAGCAAGGAAGTCATGGAAAAGGTAAGACCGAAAAGAACTGCCTTTAGGAAGTACAAGAAAACAGGGAGGGGGGAAGGACAGGGAGGAGTACTTGATGGAATCGAAGGAGGTGACAAGAGCAATAAGGGGAGCCAAGGCATCTACAGAACTCAGGCTGGCACAAGTCATTAAGAAGGGGGAGAAGGACTTCTTTAGGTACATCAGGGAGAAAAGGAGCTGTAAGGACCACATAGTAAGGATTAGGAAGGAAGGAGGGAGATTGAGTGGAAGCAGGGTGCGATAAGGCAGAAGCACTAAATGAGTACTTCTGCTCAGTATTTACTAAAGAGAAGAGGGGGGTGACACCCAAGGGGGAGAAATGACAGAAACGGGGGGGAGGGGGTGACAGATGGGGAAATCATGGAGGGCAGAGTTCAGGAGGATTTGAAGGCACTGAGGGTGGACAAAGCACCAGGCCCAGATGGCATCCGCCCCAGGGTACTGAAGGAGCTGGCAGAGGTTCTTGCAGGGCCTTCAGCAGACCTATTTAATGCCTCACTTCATTCAGGGTGTGTACCTCAGGACTGGAGGATGGCTCATGTGGTGCCCCTCCACAAGAGTGGCCCAAGGATGAACCAAGAAACTACAGACCAGTGAGTCTCACATCCATCATGGGTAAGCAATGGAGACTATCCTGAAGGAGAGGCTGGTGGCCCTCCTAGAGGCCAAAGGACTACAGGACAGCAGACAGCATGGCTTCATATGGGGTAGATCCTGACAAACCAACCTGGTGGAGTTCTATGACTGGGTAACTAGGCAACTGGACAGGGGCCATGCAATGGATGTCCTGTATCTGGACTTCAGTAAGGCATTCCGACTCGATGTCACATGGAAGGCTGGGAAGTAAGTTAGTAGGTAGAGGGGCAGGTGCAAAGCTGGTGAGATGGGTAGGGAACTGGCTTCAGGGAAGGCAACAGAGGTTGGTGGTGGGTGGGGAGCTCTCACACCCAAGGGTAGTGACAAGTGGTGTCCCACAAGGCCCGGGTGTTGGGACCAGTGTTGTTTTGAATATTCATTGCAGACATATCATTGGAAAGCAAGAGCAAGATCAGTCTGTTTGCTGATGATACCAAGGTAGGAGCGGTGGCGGATGACCTAGAGGGATGGCAGGGGTTGCAGGATGTTCTGGCAAAGCTTGAAACCTGGTCAGACACCTGGCAATTGGGGTTTAATGCCAAAATGTGCAGAGTGCTGCATTTTGGGATAAAGAACCCAAGGAGGAGTTACCAGTTGGGGGGGAGTGCAGCTAGCCCAGACAGAGGAGAAGAAGAAGGGTCTGGGGGTGCTCATTACAGGGTCAATGAACAACTCAGCACAATGTAGGAAGGCAGCTGCAAAGGCCAACAAAATGCTGGGTTGCATTGCAAGAAGTATATCTTTGAGGAGGGAGGAGGTGATTCTGCCACTGTGTAGGTCATTAGTTAGACCACACCTGGAGTACTGCATGCAGTACTGGCGCCCGTATCTGAAGAGGGACATTAAGTTACTGCAGGGGGTGCAGCGCAGGGTGATAAAGATGATCAAGGGGCTGGGGGACTTATCATATGAGAGGATGCTGAGGGAGTTGAACATGTACTTGCTGGAGGAGAGGAAGGACGAGGGGACATGATTGAAACCTTTAAGTACATGAAAGGAATAAACAAGACAGGTACAGAGGGGCAGTTTAAAGTAAGGGAAAGGAGGGGCACCAGGGGCCATGATATGAGACTGGAGAGAGGAAGGTTAAGGAGGGAGCTGAGGAGACACTTTTTTAGAGAGAGGGTTGTGGAATGCAATACCTGCAGAAGTGGTATCCAGTAGAACAGTGGACTGCTTCAAAAGGGGATTGGACAGGACAAGGGGGAGGGTCAATTAAGGGGAAGGGTGAAAGGGAGGGGCAGCTGCAGAATAAGGGGTGCTAGCTGCACATTCGAGCAGACTTGATAGACCTCTAGGCCTTTATCTGCTGGCAAATTTCATATGTTCGTATTTTCATACTCTCCATGGAGTACAAAGACTCTTGAGAGTGACAGATAATTCCAGCCCCACTGGAGGAGAAATTACCCAACCATTTAAGGTATCCTGCTGCAGCATTTCGGAAGGTCAGAGATCCTTTGAGTACTAGGTTCCCCACTGGCTGAACTCCCTCCACTCGGAAATACTAACTGAACATAAAGTTGGCCTCTTTAAGTGGAATCTGAAAGCGTTCCTTACGGAACTCAGTTACTGTGATCATGAAACCTAAACTCTGTTACCTGGTAGTCTTACCTGACACTATCATTGGCAGCACTTTTTATGTTTTATAAGTTCCTTGGCACTTTCTCATACCCATACCCTCAGGAACCTTATCTCACCATTCCATTACTCTCTCAGTAGCTACTGTAGAATCTACCCAATCACCGCTCCTGCCCTTACCAACCCATCCTTACTCACCTACCTCTCCTCTCACATGACTAATCTCACCTAATTTTCCTCCCTTTCCTCAGGTCTCCCTCTCACCTTTGCTCACCAGGCCTCTGACAAAGCCATTCTGTTTGCTAAGTTGCTGAAATAGTTTGATATGAAGATTTTTGTTTGCTATGTTGATTTTTGTCTTACTACCACTGTTTGTAAACAATAATAACTCTTATTGTACCACCTGGTAACCTGTTGTTTGTTAAACAATCCATGTATGTTATTGTATTGTGATTATCCTGAATATACTTATTGTTACTATCAACCCACTGACGTGGAATCTTTGTAAATGAGCTTCTGACTCAAAGTACTTGTAATCCAAGGTCTCAATAAAATAAAATAAATAAATAAATTAAAAAAAACAAGCAAACAAACCCTTCTCCACCTCTTTATCATTGTCTTCCTTCTTCTGTTTATGATCGGGGCTGATATTCAGCTGCCATTCAGCCTGATGCCTATCCCTGTTAAGATGTATCCTCCCTGCCTGGTTCTTTGAAATGCCAAATTGTTTGGCAACCTTTGGCAGCAAGGAGTTTGAAAGCTGAATGCACCCCAAAATCATGCTCTTTTCGGAGAGAGGGAGGTCAATTCTCTTGCTGGATGCCATCATACAAACAAACAAGTTGGTAGCAGAGTGTGCTGGCTGCTAATCTGGTTTCTACTCATCGGGTGTTAACAGCTGCTAATTAGCTGAAAGCACTCTGAGCTGGGAGTCAATCATTCCCTATAAATAGATTATGCATCTCAATTTAGAGGAAACTGACTTCTTAGGATAACATTAAATTGAAATCGGTGCCCAAGGAACCATCCCCATTAGGTGGTTGTCTCCTTTAACCGCATCTCCTTTAGCCTGCATCTACTGTAATGCATGGGAGACAGTGTCAAATGCTTTTTGGAAATCCAATAAAACTATTTCCACAGGGACTCCTTTGTCTATACTGTTGCTTATTTTTTCATAGAATGAAATAAGACTGGTTGCACAAGACTGTCCTGTGATAAAACCATGTTGTTTTAGATCTACTAGACATTTTGCTCTAATTTCAGTTTGTAATCTTTTTTTTTCAGAATTCTCTCCATGATTTTTCCAACCACAGAGGTTAGACTAATACAGATGTTTCAGCCATCATGAAGCACAGTGACTTGCAGTAATGACATGTCATGACATCCTGCATGACAACAGGGCTTAATTGCCATTGACTTACAATGATCCATGTAGTAAATTGCAGTATTCTGTGATATTCTACAGCATTTCTGCACTTCATTCTGGCTTAACACATCTGTAGGTCTGTAATTGCTGGGTAATTGTTTATTCTGCTTTTTAGGGCTGCAGTGGGCTGAGCCCTGCAGATCTATCACTAGAGAAAAGCACTCCCTCATTCTTTCAGAAACAACAACATGATGAGGCGACAAAAGTCACCTTTGCATCGCATCTCTGGAACACTTCCGCTGCCTTGCACTTTTTTTTTCCAGAAGTCCTTACTTCATCATTTCTCCATTCTTTATACCAACAATATTTCCAGATTAAGAAGCATGCTGCTAAAAAGCCAAATTACAGTGAACTAGACACTCATACAGGTAATGAAAAAATGCCAGCAAAACTTGCTTGAAAACGAGTTTAAAACTAAATGTTAGGAAAATTTGCTTGATGGAAGACTATAAAAGGCTGCATTATTATTTTTTTTTGGCAGTCCTTACTTCATTATCTCTCTGACTGCCTCATTATCTCTCTGTTCTCTATACCAACAATCCTTTTTGGTTAAAGGAGTAGTACACCCAAAAGTAATGTCCTGTGCCTCTCTAGTGTCTCCTTGAATGCCAAAAGTTGCCCAACTATTTGAAAACTCTTTGTTTCACCTGTTCATGCCTTACCTTCCCTCATGTCCATTTCTGAGCTTTGCTAAGGGAGTGTCATCAATGATTGTGTTCAAAAAAGTCTTAACATTTCATGTTATGTGTAGGTTAGCTTTGCTGTGCTGGTGGGCAGATTTCCTGAGTGTTTTTCTTACTGAGTATATTATGCTGTTTTGTTCACTGCTATGATTGGACTGTCTTGAGTTAGAGAGAAGGAACTGCTACTGGCAAGCCCAGTTTTGAAATGGTGTACAAAGAAGAGATCTTTAATCTTGTTGGGGGGCACAATCCTAGAGTGCTAGAAACAATCCCCCCCCACACACACACCAACCCATACATCCCACTACACACAGTACTGCAGACAATACACCCAGAAAGGCATATTTGACTTTTTTCCAAATGTGATTGTGGGTGCCCATAACTTTTTGGGAAAATGCAGCACACCAACTATTCTTTGATGTGAAGACATATCCCAATAATGAGAACAAACAGATTTTGGTTATCACATCATAGTTACTTAATAAATGGCAAATGTCGCCAACACTAAGCACTGGGTAAAAACGGATCACTCAGTTGTTAGTCGGCTGTTAACATGCTATATATGTACAAAATCGTTAGCCGAAACTGAGATGAGAATGTTAATGATCAAGCTGGATGCCAGTGACAGATCTCGGTATATATTCTCCACTGTGCATTCTGGGATGGAGAGCAACTTCACAGAGTGTTGAAGATGTTTTTCAGTAATGATATTAATTATGGGAGCTAGAGGAAAACAGACAGTGAAGAGGGAGGAGTGGTATTGCCAGAATTAAATGATAATGGGAGGATCCCTTACAACACACTAATACAGGGACTGCTACATGTATATGTCCAACCTATTTCCCAAATGAATAAATAAATACATAATGGGGAATGTAAAGACAGTAGTTGGGGCCACAATCCTAGAATGCTAGCAATACTGCCCCCCCCACACACACACACCAGCCCATACATCCCACTACACACAGTATTGCAGACAATAAACCCCAAAAAAGCATCAGCCATTCTTTGATATGAAAACACATCGCAATAAGAAGAATGGAAAGATTTTGGTTATCACCTTATATTTATTTAATAAATGCCTAATGCTACCAACACTAAGAACTGGGTAAGAATGGATCTCTAAGTTGTTGGTCAGTTGTTCACATGTTACCTATGTGCAAAGTTGTTAGCAGAAACTGAGATGAGAATAGAAGCAATTGGGCTGGACATCAGTGACAGCTCTCGATGGGGGCTGCTACATGTATATTTTCGATCTATTCTCACAAGAATAAATAAATAAATTAATTCACCTGAACATGGAAACATACATTTCAGGACTGTGATACAAGAGGAGGAAAACAGAGAATAATGGTGTAGGAGCAACATTGCCGAAATAAAATGATAATGTTGGGGGGGGGGTGCCATTACAATATATTATAACAGGGATTGCCATATGTATGTTTCCATTGCATTTACAAATATAATAAATAATCAAATAAATATATTATGCAGAGGATGGAAACATACACGTAGCAGTCCTTGTTAATGTGTGTAGTGACAGACCCCAACACCAACATTATCATTTTATTCCAGGAATGTCAATCCTATAGCTTTACTATCTGTTTTGCCTCTTCTATATCACAGTCTTGAAAATAATTCCATAAAACAAACTTCACAAAAATGCAAGTGAACAGTCATAGCTTGTTCCAGCACAATGATCTGTAAATGCCAGCCATGAGATTCAGCATCTAAAAGCAAACTGTGCCTATAAGAAGAACAATACCGTATGCTGTAATGGGTCTGCCAAGGTCATTTTTTAAACATTACAGTAACTGCAAGTAGAGCAGAAAGCAGCAAACGATGCTTCTGTGTGAGCAGACTTGTGTCTCTGTATAATGTCGCTGTACAATAGCTTGGCAGAAGACACCAGGAGAAAGGACTGCTGTGTGACTGAACTTCTCTGCTGGGACTAAAGTAGAAGAACTTTTGTATTTGACTTTTAATTCAGGGTAAAAAAACTAACATACAAAAAAAAAAGTGTGTGTTTGGGTTAACTGAACTGAATGGGTATCTGAAGAGTTATCTAGGTGTAAATCTCAGGTGACTGAAAGGGCTTAACTGCTATGAGGTTTAAATTACTTGTAGAAAGATCTGGTAAGTAGGGGGAGTGGCTTAGCTAGAAGGCAGCTACATTTAAAGACTGTTAGTAAGTTTCTGCTAATAGCTTGGCAGAAGACACCAGGAGAAAGGACTGCTGTGTGACTGAACTTCTCTGCTGGGACTATATTGCCCTCCTTCCCCCCACCCACCCAAAGCTAGTTCTATTTTTATAGGCACAGAATTTGACTGACAACAGGAACTTCCTGTTTAGGGGCAGGAAGTGAGCGATCACAGAACCACCAAGGACCCACCATCCTAGAAGGGCAAGAGTAGCTCTCCAGCCCCCTCTAGCTGCTGGAGGTCTGCCTCTGAGCAAGTAAGTGGCCTACTGAGAAATATAGGATATTCTTGTCTCAGAACAGGACAATCAGGAGCTTAAAGGGCACACAGGCAGAAAGTAAGGAGAGAGAGAAAAAAAACAGAGGAAAGAGTAAGAATTGCAAACAGTTAAGGGGCCAGAAATAAGACATGATTGGAGTGGTGCAGTGCAGCGGCTGTGGAGCAGCAGTCTTCCGGGAGATGTTCTGGAGGATGCGGTGTTGTCTCATCTGCAGACACCTCTCTGGGCTGAGGGAGGAGGTTGCTCATCTCCAGGCTGAGTTGGCCAGGATTTGTGGGACCTCCTCTTCCATCCAGGAACCACCAGTGCCACTGCTGTTGCCTTAGAGGTTGCCAAGAAAGAGGAGCAGTTGGACCACAGTGGGCTCAGGGAGAGTGAGGGTGGTGGAACAGAGGCACATCCCTCCCATTGTACCTCTCCACAATTCCTATGCCATTCTGGCAAAGTGTGGTTCCTCTATGGAGGCACCCACAGTGGAGACCAAGGAGGATGTTGGGAACCTCCACAAAGGAGACCCACAGAAGGGTGGCAGGGGACCCTGCAGGGGAAGGAAACAACTCCTGGTGGGGGACTCCATTGTTAGGAAGGTAGAACTGGGGGAGGAAGGGGAGAGGGAGGTAAGGTGCTTGCCTGGTGCCATGGCTTGCAGGGACAGGAAGCGAATCCTCAGAATTGTTGGAGCAGCTGCAAAGGGGAGGGAGCTGGATTTCATTGTCCACCTAGGGACAAATGGCCTGGCTAAGAAAGGGATTAGAGAAGTGCAGGAAGAGTTTGTGGAATTGGGGAGGGGCTTTAGTCAAGTAGCACGCACGGTAACCTTCTCGGAGGTGCTACCCATCTATGGCATAGGAGAGGCTAGGGTGTTCCGCACCATGGGATTCAATCAGTGGTTGAAAAACTGGTGTGAAGCTCAGGGATTTGGCTTCACTGGGGACTGGGGGTCCACCTGGAGTGATGCAAACCTATACTGGCATGATGGGCTGCATCTGTCCGTGAGGGGAACCAGGATCCTAGGTGATAGGTTTAAATGCTTCATTGGCAAGCTTTTAAACTAGCCAAGGGGGGAGGCACTGGAAAGGAGCAGGAAAATCCTAGCCCCCAAATAATCACGGTAGTAAGTGCGGCAAACACCAACATAGAGGTGTCGATAGAGAGAAGGGCAGGGGTAAATGAAGAAAGTGACAAAGGCAAGAAGGACAGGGATGGGGCAAAAGGGAGTAAGGCCATCAGAAAATGGAGGGTAATGAGTACCAATGCCCGTAGTCTGGGCAACAAGATCCCTGAGCTGATGGCCTTAATGGAAGAGGGATGCCTGGATATCGTAGCAGTCACAGAAACACGGTACACAGAGAACCATGACTGGGATGTTAACATACCAGGGTACATAACCTACAGGAGAGACAGACAGGGGAGAAGAGGGGGAGGAGTAGCTCACTATGTAAAGGAAGGGATAAAAGCAACTGAACAAAAGAGTAAACAGGGAGGAGAGGAGGCACAGTGGGTTACCTTGGAGACTGGAAAGGGTACCACAATCCACACAGGGGTTGTGTACATACCCCCATGTCAGGGGGAAGGAATGGACAAGGATATGATAGAAGGCATTCTTAGAATGGCAGAAAAAGGGGAGATACTGTTGATGGGAGACCTGAATATGCCAGATGTTAACTGGAGCATATTTGCTGCAGCCACATCCAAGAGCAGGGCCATTCTTGATGCCCTAAGGTGGCAGGAATTAGACAGCTAGTTTCAGAACCCACTCGTGAGGAGCAATCTTAGACCTTGCTCTCAAACGGGGGCAGGGAGAGGATCTCAGATCTAGAAGTGGGTTGCCATCTGGGGACAAGTGACCATCAAACAGTGTGGTTCACATTAAACTCAGCTACAGAGTCAAGCCATACAAAAGTGAGGGTATTGGACTTTAGGAGGGCTGACTTTGGCAAGATGGGAGAGTGCCTCAGAAAAAACTCTAGCAAACAGGCTAGAAGGAGGTGTGGAGCAACAATGGGGAATTATCAAAACTGCCATCACAGAGGCAACAAGCCGTTGTGTGAAGCAAATGAACAAATCAAAATGAAAGAAAAAGCCACTATGGTTCTAAAAAGAGGTGGCTGTGAAAGTCAGGAAGAAAAAGATAGCATTCCGTAAGTATAAGGAAACACAGAAGGAGAAGAACAGAGAGCTGTACCAGTTAAGGCAGAAGGAAGCAGGGAGGGAAGTCAGAATTGCAAAGGCCCAAACTGAGGAAAAATAGCCAACTCAGTTAAGAAGGGGGACAAAACCTTTTATAGGTACATCAGCAAGCGTAGAAAGACAAAAGGAGGGATAGTGAGGCTGAATAGAATGAACAGTGGGTGGGCAGAGGGGGATAGTGAAAAAGAAGGAATACTGAACGAATATTTTTGCTCAGTATTCACAAAAGAGGAGGGGGAAGTGCCTAATCCAATTAACAGAAGCACTCTTGATAGGGGGCTCGATCCCAGTCCTTTCACAGAAGAAAGGGTTCTGCAAGAACTCCTAAAACTGAAAGTGGACAAAGCAATGGGTCCTGATGGAATACACCCCAGAATTCTAAAAGAATTAAGGGAGGAACTAGTGAAACTACTGGCTACTCTTTTTAATAAATCATGGGAGGATGGTGCGGTACCCAAGGACTGGAGGAAGGCGGATGTGATTCCTCTTCACAAAAGTGGGTCCAAGACAGAGGCAGGAAACTACAGACCTGTCAGTCTGACCTTTGTGGTAGGGAAAGTGATGGAGTCACTTCTGAAGGAAAGAATAGTCGAGTACCTAGAGGCCAGTGGAGCACAGGACCCAAGGCAGCATGGGTTCACAGCGGGAAGGTCATGTCAGATGAATCTAATAGATTTCTTTGACTGGGTGACCAAAGCAGTAGACCAGGGAGGGGCTGTGGACATGGCCTACCTAGATTTTAGCAAGGCATTTGACGAGTCCCACACAAAGATTAATAGTCAAATTAACCAGCTGGGAGTGGGACCCAGGGTGGTAGCCTGGCAAACATTGGCTGGACAACAGGACACAGAAGGTAATTGTAAATGGAGTCCATTCTAAGAAAGGGGGTTACTAGTGGGGTACTGCAGGGTTCAGTATTGGGTCCAGTCCTTTTAATGTCTTCATCAGTGACATTGCAGAGGGACTGGAAGGAAAAGTATGCCTTTTGCAGATGACACAAAAATCTGCAACAGGGTTGATACACAAGGAGCGTGAAAAAGGATGAAAAGGACTTGGCAAGGTTGGAGGAATGGTCAGAAGTATGGCAGCTAGGATTCAATGCAAAGAAGTGCAAAATAATGCACCTTGGAAACAAGAACCCAGGGGAAGAATACACAATGATGGGGAGGTAGTAACAACAACAAAAAAGGAAAGGGACCTGGGGGTAATCATATCAGGTGACCTTAAGGTTAGCAAGCAATGTGAGAAGGCAGTAGGGAGGGCTGGGGGTATACTGGGATGTATAGGGAGAGGCATCAGCAGCAGAAAACAGGAAGTTGTTATCCCTCTGTACAGACAGTTGGTGAGACCCCATCTGGAGTACTGTGTCCAGTTCTGGAGACCCCATCTCCGCAAGGACATAGACAAGATAGAGGCAGTCCAGAGGAGAGCAACTAAAATGGTGCAGGGTCTGCAAGAGAAGCCGTATGAGGAGAGACTAAAGGAGCATAATATGTATACCCTTGAGGAAAGAAGGGAGAGGGGGGACATGATAGAAACTTTTAAGTACCTCAGTGGAATCAACAAAGTCCAAGAGGGTAGCATTTTTCAGAAAAAGAGACTTGCAAGAACAAGGGGACACAATTTAATGATAGAAGCAGGGCGGTTCAGAGGCTATGTGAGGAAGTATTATTTCACAGAGAGGGTAGTGGATGCATGGAACAGACTTCCTGAGGAGGTTGTGGGGTCTAAAACTGTGGGAGAATTCAAGAATGCATGGGACAGACATAAGGCATTTTTTGTGGGGGATATGAAGAAATAGGCTGTTGGTTAACTAGGATCTGCGGCCTATCCTGTAGGTAGGGAAATGGGCAGACTAGGTGGGCCTAGTGGTCCTTATCTGCCGTCAAAGTCTATGTTTCTATGTTTATAATGCACTCTGCAGACCCTCGACTTGACTTCATAAGGAATGTAAGACAGTAGTTGGGGCCACAATCCTAGAATGCTAGAAATAACCCCCCCTACCAACACACACCTCTACCCACACATCCCACTACACACAATATTGCAGACAATACACCTGGAAAGGAATATTTGGTATTTTTCCAGATGAGATTGTGGGTAGAGATGCAGCAAAGTTTAAATTTTCCTGTGACGTTAATCCAAAGTGGGTAACTTTGAATTCATGCAGCACTATGTGAAATTTCCATTAAAAAGTCAACATTCACCTTTAATGGACTTTGCGTTGTACACTTCGCATTCACTTCGAGTTATAGTCTGAGAAGGCGAAGTTGGCAGGAAACAGCCCACAGATCCCATGTCTGACTGTCTGCAAGTGACATGATGCAAGCAGGCAGTTAATTAGTGAATTACTTTTATTTTCTCTCTGAGAAGGATCTGACTAGGTAGCATTGTGTGGAGTGTGTGGATAGTGTGCTTTTTTTGGCAAAAACTGTCTAGATATTTCTCTTTTGTTGTGCCTTTAAATTTTAGTATTGTAAAAGTTTTCCAGGCAGTTTTAGTTTATTTTGAAAATTCATTTATTTAAAGAAGGTTGTTGATTTTGTTTGCTTAGTTTTAGCTAGTGTAGTTTTTTGCTAGTATTTCTATTAGTATTTTTTTGCTTGAGTTTTGATTTACGTTAAGTTTTACTTAACATGGAGAGAGGTGGGAAAAGTGGTGGGCAGTGGAGGCCCCGAATGTGCGGCAGCCTGGGGTGAAAATTTCACCTTAACCACGGTCCTCTTTTGACCGTGAGTGTTTCAGCCATTGCCAACCTTGCAGCAGTGGAAGAGCAGCAGGAACTGCAGAAGCAACAAGCAGAACAACAGCAGCAGTAGCTTGTTATTGTCCCTCCACCAACAGCAGCATAGCAGGTGGCATTATGTGGTGCTCCCCCCTCCACTGCCTGTGCCTTTTCCTCCCTGCACCTCTCCCATCTGGAATTTTTTTATCTACCTCCTTGGTGACCCGATGGTAGTCAGGTGTAAACTTTGTGATGCACTGGTACATTGGCGGTGCAAGGGAGGCCACTTGGACATGGCTGGTCATCAAACCCACCTTTTGGGGCACCACTGTGCAGAGTGGGAAACAAAACTGCAGAAGGTACCAGCCACTCGTGCAGCCAAAGCTGAAGTGGTAGAGAGTCTGCCTGTGCAGCATCACAGACAGATGGCCAGGGCATCAGAAGTGGCTGCTCCCGCAGCTGCCCACTGTGAGTGTGACCCCCTCACAACAGCCTGCCACATAGGCTGACCTTGGTGTGCTGTGGGCACAGGTTGAAGCGATAAACAATGCTGTGGAAGGTGCAGTGCAGCAGCTCAACCATATTGAGGGTCAAAATGCGAAGATAATTAGAATGCTGAGAAAAATTACTGGTGTTCAGCCACAGCCCGCACTGGACTAGAAAAAAAATGTAACATCCCAAAATCATACTCCAAGAAAACCTGTTGTCTGCTTTTACTTTTTTTCTTAAGCAATATTTTTTTATTACAGCCTAAGTATGTAATTTATGTTCAAGTAATGTTTTCTTCCTTATGTTAATGTTGTTAATCCTGTATTTCTTGATTCCCTATCTCCCACAAATGCCCCCCCCACCCCATTCTGCTTTCCACAATAGAAATCTTTTTGTTTTTACTCCTTACTTTATTTTATGTAATAAGTCATGTGGTTGGCAGCTTTGCGTGCACTCTGTGCTTTCATTTCACTTGAAACTGTGGCACCAAAACATCCTTTTAAGGACACTTCTATTTCATCATGCATTGCTGCACCACAGTTTCACCTGTAAGGAAAGCATGCAGCATCCGCCATTTTGTCGACCCTCTGTCAAGTAAAAAATAAACTAAATTAAGTCCCAGTTGTTAAATCCTTGTTGCTTTTCTGATCTGTTTTACAGTGGATTATTCCTCGCATATGTACTGGACTCTAATATCGCATGCTGTGCCGAATGATGTTAAGTATAAGCCGACAACATTCACAATATAGGAAATTATGGGGGGAGGGGGTGGTGCCATGGTAGGTGAGGTGGCTTCAGATGACTGTAGTGTATTTAGATTGTAGTTGTTGTTGGTATGTACACTCCGAAACTTTAACACAATTAACAGTATCCAAAAAGTAATAAAGCCTGACAGTGAAAGCATCAGTGGAAGAATGCGGTTACAATTTTGACCAATACTTTTTTATTCAATGTACATTGCCCCTTAGCTAATAACTTGTGTATATTCATATGCTATCCTTCTTTTAACAATGTATATTACTCTGCATTACTCCATTTTTACGTTCGCTTGCGGGAGAATAGGACACTTTGGAGGTGTGACTGTCCTGTGCAATCCACTGCTCTGTTGAGCAGGCATGGCGGTCCTGCACCAATGGATGCGGGTGCTGTGTATGACAGCAGTGGTCTTCACTTCAAAGAAAATCACCGCTGCGATCAGTGCTGGCAGCACTTCTGTATGAGCTGCCGAAACAAAATACGTCCAGCTTCCGCTTCAAGTCTGCACGACCCCCCCAAAGCTTTGGTGCCACGCTAGGAGCCCACCCCAGCATGGCAAATCTTGTTTTGGCCAACGGGGGTGTCCAACCCCCCCCATCAGCTCCACGTCCCCCCAAACAGCTTTCCCTACTGCCACGCTGGGAGCCCACCCCAGCATGGCAAATGTCCAGTGTCGTCTGAATAAAAAAAAAAACCTGTAAATAAGAAAACGTTCCATCGCTGTCTCCCCACCCTCCCACAACCCGCACCCACCCACTGTGCACCCTGCCTCCCCACACCCTCACACCCCATACCTACCTCCGGAGTCCAGCGCGACGATCTTCAGTGGACCAGGAACACGTCTGCACTCTTCAAAGCTGACTGCGAACTGAGGAAATGCTGGTAAGCTGTATAATGGGATAGATAGGGGTTTTTCAACTTTATTGCATATCTCAGGCATTTTTTGGAATTTTTGCACCAAATTTTCAACTTGGGGTTTTTGGGACCCCTTCTCATGAATGCTGACACTGTCATGGTGTTATTCAGGCCCGAAGAGTGATTTTGCAATCATTGTGTGAAATCACCTTTCCGGAATGATTAATGAAACGACACTGCCAGTGTTCATAAGGTGGGCTCTCAAAAAGCCTATTTTGAAAATTTGGTGGAAAAATCCCTAAAATGTTTCATTTGTGTGTTGCTGCGGTTCTCACGCCTTTCGTAGAGTTCACGATTTTCAATATTTTCACTCCAGATTTTCAACTTTGCCATTTTACCATACCTCCTTATGAGCAGTGCAGCTGTCATTTTCACATCTTGCCCAAAACGTGTTTCCATCCATGTAGCGCATAATGGCATAGTCGATGTGTGTGAACTCAATGTATGGGACACATTAAGAAAATCACAGTGACACTGTTCATTAGCAGAGGTCTTAAAATGGCTATGTTGAAAATTTGCAAATTCTAAAATGACTGTTTCAGGTGTGTATTGCGTAGTTCCTACACCGCTCATAGGTTTGCGAATTTTCAATATTTCCACTCCAGATTTTCAACATTGCCATTTTGCCACACCTCCTTATGAGCAGTACAGCTGTCATTTTTTACATGCTGCCCAAAATGTGTTTCCGCCCATGTCGCATACAATGGCGCAGTTGGTGTGCAAACTCAATGTATGGGACACATTAAGAAAATCACAGTGACACTGTTCATGAGCAGAGGTCTTAAAATGGCTATGTTGAAAATTTGGTGAAAAAATTCCTAAAAATGACTGTTTTACGAGCGTGCATTGCACAGTTCTTATGTACGCTCATAAGTTCGTGAATATTCAATATTTGCACTCCAATGACTTCCAGATACCTAAACAGCACATAGAAGCAAGCAACATTCAGCATTGACAAATGCTTGTACTTCTTTGTCACTGATTTTTTTAAGCCATGTCCAAGTGCCAAATACCACAGCAAATACCTGCAAGCGAACGTTCAGCATTGACAAATGCTTGTTTAAATGAGAAATAATAAAAATAATGTTCATTGTAATGTTACTTTGTGACCTGGTTTGCATCAGTATTCCTAGCTGTTTTTTTAACAGCTACTGTTCCATTATGTCATGAAGCACTGTCTGCTGCATGCAACTTCATTGTAGTCGCAGCAGAATTGAATTTAAATAGTTGCTGTTCAAAAGCATTTGAGAATACAGTGGCGTGAAAAAGTATTTGCCCCCTTCCTGATTTTCTCTATTATTGCATATTTGTCACACTGGATGTTTTCAGGTCTTTAGAGAAAATGTAATATTAGATAAAGGGAACCTGAGTGAACAAATAACACTTGTTTTTTTTTTTTAATTTCACTTATTTAATGAAAAAAAGTTAACCAACACCAACTGGCACTGTGTGAAAAAGTAATTGCCCCCTTACACTTAATAACTGGTTATGCCACATTTAGCTGCAATGACTGCAACCAAACACTTCCTATAATTCAATATCAGTCTTTCACATCGCTGTGGAGGAATTTTAACCACTCTTCCTCGCAGAACTGCTTTAATTCAGTAACATTTGGTAGGTTTTCGAGCATGAACTGCTCATTTCAGGTCCTGCCACAGCATCTCTATTGGGTTTAAGTCTGGACTTTGACTAGGCCACTCCAAAACTTTAATTTTACTTCTTTTTAGCCATTCTGATGTGGACTTGCTTTTGTGTTTTGGATCATTGTCTTGCTGCATGACCCAACTACGCTTCAGCTTCAGCTGACGGAAGGATGACTGGACATTCTCCTTAAGAATTTTCTGGTACAGAGCAGAATTCATGGTTCCTTTAATTATGGCAAGTCATCCAGGTCCTTGAGCAGCAAAGCATCCCACACCATCACACTACCACCACCATGTTTGACTGTTGGTATGGTGTTCTTACTGTGGAATGCTGTGTTTGCTTTCGCGAGACATTATGGGATCCATGTTGTCCAAAAAGTTCCACTTTGGACTCATCTGTCCATAGAACATTTTCCCAAAAGCTTGTGGATCATCCAGGTGCTTCTTGGCAAATGAGAGACGAGCATTTATGTTCTTCTTGGTTAGCAGTGGTTGCCTTGCTACTCTCACATGAAGCCCATTTTGCCCAGTCTCTTTCTGATTGTGGAGTCATGAACACTGACCTTAGCTGAGGCAAGAGTAGCCTGCAGTTCTTTGGATGTTGTTTAGGATCCTTTGAGACTTCTTGGATGATTTTACACTGCGCCCTTGGAGTAATTTTGGCAGGCCGCCCACTCCTGGGAAGGTTCACTACTGTTCCAGGTGTTCTCCATTTGGAGATTATGGCTCTCACTGTGGTTCGATGGAGTCCCAGAGCCTTAGAAATAGCTTTGTAACCCTTTCCAGACTGATAGAGGGCAACAAATGTTTTTCTGATCTTTTCAGGAACTTCCTTTGATCATGGCATAATGTGCTTGTTGAATCTTTGTGCTGGCAACGTGACTCTGATGGTAAGGGCCAAAATAAGTGAGGTTTATATTGAGCAGGGCTGGCTGTAATCAAGCCTGGCTGTGTTCAATCAGCTGACTCTAATTATCCCTTTAATTGGGTTGATTTAACTAGGGGGCAATTACTTTTTCACACAGTGCCAGTTGGTGTTGGTTAACTTTTTTCATTAAATAAATGAAATAAGTAAAAAAAAAAAGTGTTATTTGTTCACTCAGGTTCCCTTTATCTAATATTATATTTTGTCTAAAGACCTGAAAACATGCAGTGTGACAAATATGCAATAATAGAGAAAATCAGGAAGGGGGCAAATACTTTTTCACGCCACTGTACTAATCCCAACCTGGAGCAAGACCGTTTGAAATGAGAGCTCCATTTATTACTGTGGAATCCAAAAAAAATGTAGTCCTGCATACGGAAATTGTTGAAAGAAGGATATCGTTCATATACACAAGTTATTAGAGTTAGGTGATAATTTAAAATAGAACAAAAAAGTATCTGTCAAAATTGTAACCACATTCTTGCAATGATCCTTTCGTTGTCAGGCTTTATTACTTTTTGGATACCGTTTACTGTGTTAAAGTTTTGTAGCATAGATACCAACAACAACCACAATCTAAATACCCTAAAGTCACCTGACATCACCTCACTTACCATGGTAACCCTGCCCACCCCCCATAAATTCCTATCTTCTGGATGTCGCCAGCTTATAGTATACATCATTTAGTATGTGGCATTAGTGCCATAATGTGAATAATAATACCCAAAAAGATGTTCATAAAATTAACAAGGATTTTATGAAGGTCATAATAATTACAAATCCACAGCTCCCCTTAAAGTTCCACCTCCCTATTATGGTTTCCCCAATAGGAACAATTTTTTCTTATCACATTCTTGATTGTATTTTTTAAAATTCCCATGGTCACCAACTTTTCGGATGCTGCATGCTTTCATTTACTTTGCATTTGCAGTACAGAACCACATGCTGCAGTCCACTTTTATTAAAGTGCATGATGCGTTGCCTTAGTGTCACCTGCAGTGAGAGTGCACAATGTCCGCAATTTGGCATACCCTGCTATGACCTTTGAAAAATAAAGGAAAGTAATTAAGAACTCTTAGAAACTGCTTTTGTACTGCAGAAAGCATAATGGTGTGATACATTTGTGTGATGTGAGATTTAGATTGGATTTATGACTTTGTTTCCTTTTATTTGGATAAAGCAGCAGTGCAATAATCACAATACCAATAAATCACCTACCATGCTCCAACCCCACCAAATGTCCTATATTGTGAATGTCCCACTGTTTTAATGGCATGAAAAGTCTAGATGAAGAATAAGGCCAGAAATGCATCACAGTGTCACAACTTAATTGATATCTTTGCCTGATGGTCACGGCAGTTGGTACTGTTGTTGTCCCACTGCTTTACTGTAATGAAAAGTCCAGATGAAGAATAAAGCCAGAAATGTGTCTCAGTGTCCCAACTTAAGTAAGAGCATTGCCTGGTGGTGACACCCATTGCTGCTGCTGCTGCTGCTGCTGTTGTCCCACTGCTTTAATGTCATGAAAAGTCCAGATGAAGAATAAGGCCAGTAATGACTCATAGTGTCCAAACTTAAGTAAGAGCATTGCCTGGTGGTGATGCCAGTTGCTAATGCTGCTGTTATCCCACTGCTTTAATGTCATGAAAAGTCCAGATGAAGAATAAAGACAGAAATGCATCACAGTGTCCCAACTTCAGTGAGAGCATTGCCTGGTGGTGAGGTTGACGCCTGCTGACTTATTATTGCATGCTGCCCTTTTTGTGTGCCTTCATACCACAATGGTGAGTCATTGTTCACCCCAGTGAATTTTTTTTTGCACAGACACGGCCATTTATTTTCTATTGAATCTTGTTCTGTGGTGTAAGCAGTCCATCATGTTGCTTCTTTTCAGGGAATCATAATACATATGGAATGATTCCACTTGACCCTGGTGGACATGATGTTCACATCCACATGCCAGACATATGTTACGTATGAGTCTGACACCTGATGTGGTAATGTAACACTTCATTTTTATGGGGGGGGGGGTTACAGCTGTGGTCAACTGAAATACTATCATTTCTGATTTTTTTTTCTTAGGTTGTACTGTATGCACACTTGTATTCTGCACGTTTAGGATGGTTGATGACTTTGGCTGTACGGAAACTGTAATGGCAAGCCATGTAAGGTAAGTGTTAATTTTTTTGGTGAGGAGGGGGCACATTTGAAAAAAGGTTTCATTAATGTTTTTGTCTTCTTTCCAGGTGCTCAGCATATCCATTCCTAACTGTTGTCCATCTTCAGATTGGAAGATGCCACCTACAGCAGTCCACAGCACCTCATTGTTAGCTGAAAACAGATGATGAAGAAATTCTCTGAGTTCACTGCATCACCACATTCAGCTCCCAGCATGGCTGTTCCTTTCTTCTTTTATATCCAGCTTAAAATACCAAGCTATTACTAAACCACTTATCCAGCTTAAAATACCAAGCTATTACTAAACTCCTTATCCAGCTTATAATACCAAGCTATTACGAAACCCTTATCCAGCTTAAAATAAGAAGCTACTGTATTAGTAAAACCCTTGAAAAAAATTAACATGTTTAGTGAGTGACACGCACTGGCCCACTGTCATCCTTATACTACATCACGGGTTTTCAGGTCCAGGATAACACGTTGTACAACCCTGGCATAAAGCAGTATGCCTGTCCCATCTGTGAAGAAAAAATATATTATATGGCCTGTATGTCACCACCATTGAATACTTTACACTGGGGGAAAAAATTAGATAAAAAAATTACAGAGGAAATAAGAGTGATACTTATCTGTAGATGTTTTCATTTAGGTGGTAGGAGTACTGTGGTTCTGCAAAGTTACACATTCTGTAATCTGTGAAAACATTGCCTATTGCAGTAACTGGATAACAATGCTGCACTGTCTCACTACCTCTTGTAATTGTATTGTACTGACTGTATTTATCATGTTTCCTGGTGTTTTGCACCAGTTGTATGATCTTGGACCTTGTAATAGTCATGTATGTCTTTGTACTTTTATTACCTGGATGTATCTTGATAATTGTAACTCATTGTTCACCCTCCCCCAGGTCACACCTATAATCGAGCAGTACTCTGCTCAGTGTGCCTTCCTGGTAAAGCTTTTAAATAAATAAATAAATAAAACAAAAGAAAAATCAGTTGCCAGTATTTGGTGAGGTGACAGTGGCATCTTTAAAACAGTAAAGGAAGGATTCACTCCACAGTGCAAGTCAAAACCATAGTACATGATATTAATACATACTTCCTGTAAATTAGTAATAAGAGCAGGGTGGCTATGGCTGGCTGCAGGTTCATAGCTCTGGCACAGGTACAATGTCTCTCTCTCTCTCTCTCTCTCTCTCTCTCAAGAAGCATTGTGGCTGTGGCTGGCTGTGGGTTCATAGCTTGGGCACAGGTGTAATGTCTCTCTCTCTCTCACTGTCAAGAAGCAGGGTGGCTGTGGCTGGCTGCAGGTTTATAGCTTGGGCACAGGTACAATGCCTCTCACTCTCAAGAAGCAGGGTGGCTGTGGCTGGCTGCAGGTTCATAGCTTGGGCACAGGTACAATGCCTCTCTCTCTCTCTCTTTCTCTCTCTCTCTCTCTCAGGAAGCAAAGTGGCTTTGGCTGGCTATGGATTCATTGCTTGGGCACAGACACAATGTCTCTGTGTCTCACAAGAAGCCGGGTGGCTGGCTAGTGTTCGTTACTGTTTTTCAGTGTCAGGAGGATTTCTGTCAATCAATCAGCAGGATTTAAGTGGCTACAAGTTGACATTTGTGCTTAGAGGACTGTGGGTAATAATGAATGCACACATTCTGTGCACTGTACCCTCAAAATCAAGAAAGGGGAAGTCAAAAAATAACTATATATCTTTAATATTTATTTGTCAATTGTAATATTATAGTCAAGGCCACCTTTTTTCATTTTTTAATGTGAAAAAAATGGTAACATTACGGAATCGTGACAGCCTTCACCCCGGTAATTTGGCCGTTACTCCCTCCCACCAACATCCTCATCATCATCATAATCATCAAGGAGGAAGCAGCCCTTGCAATCCTCAATGCTGGAATTGTACCCACTTGGAAATTATTTTTCCATGACTGTATCATCAACCTCAATGTTACACCATTTGAAGCTACCACCAGGATGGTCTGCTTCACCTGCATCATCAACACAACCATTATCATGATGGAGTAGAAAACATAGATGTGGTTGTCCAACTTGGTATGTGACCTTCATTCATTTTGATAAATATCAGCATGCTGACATTTGTAGGTGAAAGGTTAGTATGACTGTCATGTACTACGGCCCCTGCAGAACTAAATACCCTCTCCATACTTACACCGGAGGGTGGACAGGTCAGATACATCAGTACTACTGACATCAGCACTGGCCATTCATTTACTTTGCCACTCCAGTACATCAAAGTATCGTCCAATATTGTCAGATGCCTGTTTTCTGCCAAAAATGCCTCAACCATGGTCTGTGATGCACGCATTTATGATGAATCATCCACCTGTTCACAAGATTCATCTAGGTCACAAATTCCTACTTGTGACAAGGCACTCCAAAGTGGATTAATGGACAACTGTGCAGCTGAAACCACCCCTTGCCCCTCAGTCCCTTACTGGATGTGCTCATTCCACAGTGACCTTCAGCCATGTTATGCTGTGATTTGCAGAACTTTGTACGTGACTTCTGTGCCCCATAAACCAAATGGACCAGCTGTTCAGTCAGATTTTGAACCTGATCATGTCCTCACTCCAGTATGTATGCAATGCCATGCTTGAAGTGTGGGTCCAGCATTGTGGCTATTCCAAATTCTGGAGATTGCTGAACAGTGGCGATGTGTCAATTGCTGTATAATATTGTAATCATGTGTTTCAGTAATGGACAGCATGACCTATCTCTAGCCACATCAAGGCTAGGCTGCAGATTCAGCAAAGTCTTCCTCAGCATTAACAGCAGTGAAATGTCTTGACCAACAGATGCAGTGTCACCACTCGCTGCCTGTGTGGCATGTATGTTCAAATGGCCTCAAAATTAATATTACTGTGTCCATGAGTCTCCATTGTTCAGCTGTCATAGACATTGAGGCCTCTGAACTGTCATGGCTAGTGTGCATAACTAGGTACTCGGAGATGGCTTTGTACTGCTCATACAACCGCTCTGCTATGTAAAGTGTTGAGTTCCATCTCATGACAACTTCAAGCTTGAGAGTGTGCTGAGGGAGGCTCTTTTGAATCTCCAGCTGCCTAAGATGGTCACTGGCCTTTCCAGAGTGTGCAAAGTTGGCACAGATGCGGTGTGCAACAATAAGCATTTGCTTGATTTCAGGGTACTGCAGAAACTCCTGTACCACAAGATTTAAACAGTGGGCCATGCAGGGAAGCCTCACAAAGCCACCATTGCAGATACATTTAACAATGTTTGATCCATTATCACTAGCTATGAAGCCATATTTTAGAGACAGGAGATGGATCTACTCATCAGTTTCTGTCAGTAGCAAGTCTAGCTTGTTTTTGCCTGTATGCAACCCTGCTATACAATGCACTGCAAGTGTGGCATGCTGTCCAATACCGTGAAGGCTGCTACCACCACAGTCTGACTTATTACACTGCTTTCCCATCCCATCATCACAGACAACTCCAGGTGGCTGCGCCAATGTGCAGTAATATACAGATAGGAATTACCTGCCATTTTGCCACTTGTCCACATATCCATGCTTAAGTGAATGTAAGGAGATGTGGAATGTTGAAGGGCATGCCTTACACACTCTGTCACTGTCCAGTATAACTTAGGGACAGTACGGGTGGAAAAGTATGTCCTGGACGAGATCTTCCATTTAGGACAGGCACATGCCTCAAAGCACCAGAATCCCACATTCTCCCCAAAGGAGAACAGCAAAAGGTCAATTACCAGCATTTCCACTGTGGCAGCATTGAGTTCACATACAACTGCATGATTTGGTGGGTATTTACTGTTCTGGGCAAAAAGACTGAGCAACGTTGGCTGCATTGTTCGGTGTTTTGCATGTGGTGTGCCAAATGGCTCTCCTCTGCAAACTGACATGGATGGAGTATCTTTGATGTGTGATAGTGGCTACACAGGTGACAAGCCAATAAATGCAGTTATTTGACCATTTTTAAGCACAGGAGTTGACGTACTAGAATTACTACATGGATCACTGTTACTCTGACCACTACCTGACCACTACCTGAACATTCAAAATCCTCCTCCTCATGCCTGTAGTAATCCTCTGGTGTTATTTCACCACTTTTACTGACACAGCTACTTATACTAAAGGAAGGGGACACCATGCTCACTGAGGTGGATGAGGGCGAATGCCCTGCTATGGCATTAGCTCCCCTCTGGTGCTGAGTCCACAGTGCCATGTGTTCTTGAGATGAGTATGCTGGCCCCCAGTGCCCAGATGGCTACCCTTTTTACCACACTTCACATGAGCTTATCAAAGTTGGCAGATTGCCACTGTTTCATCACTACCATCTTGTATAAAAAATTCCAAACTAGGATTTTGATGCCCTACTCTTCATATGTCGCTTCTGGGGTTGCATATGTAACTGCAGTTTTGTTGCTCTTGAAATGGTGGGTGTATTGCATGATTTCTGGTGTTGTGCACACTTGCACATTGACTGAACATCATAATTGCTGAGTATTTCTTCAGGGTCAGCAACAGACACAGCTACATCAGAACTTAGAGGAGGTGGGAATAGATGAACAGACTGTTTATAAACAGCCACCTTTATTTTCTTTTCGTCTGGTTCCCAAGTGGGGTCGCTACCATCATCACCATTATCATAATCCACAAATTAACTTTGGACAGATCAGCCCAGTGGCACTGAGAGTTAGGGCACAAGACGCCTCATCTTGTGCCACTCTGGCGACCTGTGTTTGGGAATGAGCCCTGGCTGTCGGGGTAGTCGGCAGGGACGGGAAGGGATCGAGCATCTGATGGACAGCTCTTCCTTCCTGGGGAGAGTGTAGGGCATTGCGTTGCTCCAGCACAACCTCTGTTGGCTATCAGAGGTAGCTTGGTGCTTGTAATGCAGCCGTATGGCACTAGGGGCAGAGCTCAGCAGATGCAGGCTGTCATTGCATGTCCAAGCTCCATGGAGGGAGGGTGGGGTGTAAACCAATCCAAAGAAAAAAAGCTCCCACTGACAGGAGAAGGTGGGATCCAGGAGCATCTGCCCTACACCCAATGCCTAGCCTCAAGGAAACACTCCCCAGGGCTCGCAGAAGCAGTGCCGCATGCCATCATTCTAGATAGAGCACCCAAGGCATGGCGGTCCCTCCCAAGGGGACTCAGAGCTGGGGGGTTAGGGCGGCGCTGTGGAGGAGAGGACACCACCATCTGGGGAGATGTAACCAGGGGCTGCAGGTGGGTGGGTAGAGCCATAGCTGAGTGATCTCACTGGAGAGAAGGTTGGTGGATCAAGAGGGGTGATAAAAAGAGTTAAAAAAAATTCACTTTGGATGCTGTCTGCCTATGGAGACATTCCAACCACAGCCTCAGTACTATCATCCACATTTTTTTCATCAACATCTGAATGTTTGGATGGCCTAACCTCAAGATCAGTGGAAACATGAGACTGTGAGTCATTAGCATGATCAGAATCATTTTCAACTGCTGTGGGGGAGTGGGACATCAACTACACTCAAGTCTGTGGATTCTACAACATTTTTCCTACCTGATAAGTTTGCCCGGTTTGAACTTGAGCAATACTCATGTTGTTATCAACCATGCCATCACTAACTTTACTACCAGCAGGGACAATAGCATATCCAATCAGCACTGAAGTGACTGATTTCACTGTGAAAAACAGAGTCAGAAAAATCCTTTTACTTGAATCAACTGCTACATTTCCCATCTGCTGCATACTGCCATGGCCACAATCACTACACTTAACACTGCTACACTTGCTACTAGGCCCTGATAAACCTGCCTAATTATTACAGCTTCCACTGCTAATAGTCTTCTTGGCAGCAGCACCACAGCCAGAAAAAGCTTTGCATGACCATCTCTTCATGGGCATTTTTTGAGATTATATAGACAATTAACAGCAACTTATTATTTCTGCTGTTTTGGGAAGATGGCAAGCAAAAAATGAAAGAGATGCAGCCACACAGGGACAAGTAACACAAAACCTTAACCAGTCTTCAAAAATCCAAAATTCTAAAACACAATACCTAGTTTTCCAGTGGGGGGCAGCTTTAGCTAGAGAGAGACAAGCAGGGAAAAATATTGCAGACAGGCTGAGACATTCAGAGTACTGCTATTTTGGTACCTCAATACAATGCATATTAATTTACGCCATGCACACAGATTAATGGTCAGGCACTGAAACTTTTACTGTTCAGTAAACTACAATACAGACAGTCTTTTTAAATGACTGAAAAATTGCCTGGAAAACAGAAAAAAACCTATAAAAAATTAAGTAAAGTTGTACTGTGTGTACCTGAACACAAAAATAATAAAAAATTAGCCAATAGAAGTTGGAAAAACTGCCTTTCTCACTAATCTCCCTTCTACAACACAGATCCTCTCCTCCCTAGAAGCACACTTCTACAGTGTCTGTCAGTACAGGGACTGAATGTACTAAATTAACATTACATATTCACATAAAATCAACAAATTCTTGATGATATAAACACATAAGGTTTCCTACAATTGATGTACTAAATTCTGACGCAAAATTTTGTGGGAAAAATGCATTTTTAAAGGTTTTTCAATGGTTTTAATCTCGGAGTTCTGAGACCAAACTGTCTCCAGCTTTTCACTACACACTATGTTGAACTGAGGCTGTGCACAACAATATAGAGCCTATGTGACCTTAAATCCCATGAAACACTGCAAAATTCACCTTAAAGAGCAAAAAAAAAAAAAAAAAAAGGCAAAGTAACACAAAGTCCATAGACAATAATGGGAACTTCGGTTTACTTTCAAGGTGCAAAGTTGTCCACTTTGCTATGCTGAAAAATAGTTGAAATTTAGATTCTACATGAAATACTATGGGCAGCACATTTTAGGCACTTCACCCACCTCTAATTGTGAGTGCCCATAACATATGAGGAAAATGCAGCACATCAGCCATTCTTTGATGTTAGGACAAATTGCAATAAGTAGAACAGACAGGAGTTGGTTATAACCTCATATTTATTTAATAAATGCCAAATGCCACCAACACTAAGCACTGGGTAAGAATGATCACTCAGTTGTTGGTTGGCTGTTCACATGTGATGTATCTGCAAGGTTGTTAGCTGAAACTGAGATGAGAATGGGAGCTATTGGGTTGGACACCAGTGACAGCTCTCTACAGGGACTGCTACAGTACATAAATATTTCCAATCTATTACCAAAAGAATAAATAAATACATTAATCTGAGCATTGAAACATACAATTTTCAGAACTGATACAGGAGGAGGAAAATATAGAGTAAAAGTGCAGGAGCAGCATTGCCAAATTGAAATGATAATGTTGGTGGTGGGGGGGGCATTACGACACATTATAACAAGGAGTCCTATATGTATGTTTTCATTACAGTTACAAAAAGAATAAATAATCAAATAAATATTTTATACAGAGCATGGAAACATACATATAGCAGTCCTTGTCAATGTGTGTAGTAACAGCCCCGAACACAAACATTATCATTTTATTCCAGGAATGTCACTCCTACAGCTTTACTGCTTTGCTTCTGCTATGTCACATTCCTGAAAAAAATTCCATAAAACAAATTCTACAAAAGTGCATGTGAACAGTCATGACATACTCCGGCACAATACTGTGTGAACACCAGCAATGAGATTTGGCACCTAAAAGTACATTATGCCTATAAGAAGAACAATACAGTGTCCTGTAATAGGTCTGCCAAGGTAATTTTTTAAACATTACATTAACTGCAAGTAGAACAGAAAATAGCAAACAATGCTTATGTGCAAGCAGACATGTGTTCCTGTATAATGCACTCTGCTGACCCCTGACTTGACTTCACAGGGAATGTAAAGACAGTACATAATAAAGAGAGAGAGAGAAAGAAAGAAAGAAAGAAAGAAAGGCCCCGATATTCAGAACTGCACCTGGCAGTGGCACATTTGGTGGTGCAACGCAACTGAGTTGCACTGGTGCAACTAAGGGATATATTCAAAACAGATGGGCCGTGGCATATATCCTCTGAATACATCAGGTAATGCTCACTGCACAAATACGATGCACTGGCGCATCCCATCCAGACAGTGCTGAATACCAGGAATGGGAACTGTGCCAGTGCAACAGAGTTATGCCGTATGCAGATCCCTGATATTCAGCCAGCAGTATGGAAATGGGGCCATAACACATGCAAGGCACAAATGAGATCATTTGCATGTCATTATGGCCCCATTTGTAGGGGTTGTGCAGGGCTGGCCAGCAAAATGTGTCTGGTGCCCTGCACAGCATGTGGTACTGTCAGAGGATGTCTAGTGGTACCCCCACCCCTCCTGTAGCTTTGGTCACCGAAAATAATATATTACTAAATCCCTGGTGGTCTAGTGGTAAACCCCACTCCATCACGGAACACCGATCACCTGTAAATGCAGACATCAGTTCCCTGGTAGTCTAGTGGTAACCCCCACGTTGCCCGTAACCACTGATCACCTGTAAACTTGATTGAAATAAATTCTTGGTGGTCCAGCGGCACCCCTCACCCAAACAGGACCCCTGCCCACCCAAATTCCCCCCTCATCATCAGTGGGAGCAGCAAACTCACCCGCATAACTCCTTGGCTGCCCGCCGAATGATAGCTTACAGTAGCAGCTACTAGCCCATTGGTGCATACTGTTATAGTCATTCTCAAATATGTGAATGAAGTCGTTCATTCATTCACATATTTGTAAATTACTATTACAGCATGCACTGCAAGCTCATTGGTTCACAGTTTGGACCAATGGGCTTGCGACTGATACTGTAAGCTGTCATTTGGTAGGCAGCCATGGAGGTATGCGGGTGGGATTGCTGCTGCCCACTGATGATGGGGGGAAGCTGGGTGGACAGGGGATCCTGAGTGGGTGGGTGGTGACACTGGACCACCAGGGATTTATTTCTGTCAAGTTTATGGGTGCCTGGGGTTACAGGCGAGGTAGGGGTTACCACTAGAATACCAGGGACAGAATTATATATAATTTGGGTGATCAGAGGGTCAGGAGAGGCAGGGGTTCCACTAGACTACCAGGGACAGAAGGATATAGTATTTAGAGTGATCGGAGTGTAGGGAAGGGAGAGGGGTACCACTAGACTACCAGGGATATAATATTCTTATCTTTCTGGTGATCAGGGTTATGGGTAGGAAGGGGGGTACCACTGGAACACCATGGACATTATAGGGTGCTTGTGTACAGTGTTTGGGGGGGAAGCCACCCACAGCTGGAGGCTGCTGTGCTGTGCCTTGCAGTATGGCAACTTGCCTGTGGGTGGCTACCATTTGAGTCTTATTTTTTGGGCTCAACTTCATGTCCTGGTATGCGGCACATCTCAAGGTTGTGCTAGCATAAGCCAGCCCACAGTTGAAGCAGTTGGATTTCTGCTTGCGACGCTGGTGACCCAAGTTCAGGAACGGACTCGGGTCATCAGAGGACCAGCCGGGAGGAGATGGATTGAGCGCCACATGGCTGCTGTCCTTCTACAGGGGGAAGGGTGGTGGAGTGATCGGAGCTGTGGCAACACCCAGCAGAGTCTATGTTGCACCACAAGCTCCAGCACCAAAGGTAAGCTCGGGGGCAGGCAGACGCAGGTCGTCATTGCACTTCCCACCCTCGCCTAATGGGGATAAAGTCACGCTGCTTGTTGCCAGGATGATGCCTGCCCCTCCACTCTAATGAGCTCTCAGTCTGGCTCCCGCACCTATCCTGGTGTCTGTGGCACTTGGCCTGGTGCTGCAACCCCACCCTGGGGGGTAATCCATGGGGTATCAGGGAGTAAGGGCTAAACATGGGAGTGGGAGCGGAGGGGGCCATGACCTGGGTGGATGGCTCAGCAGAATGCAGCAGACAAATAAAAAAAATGGAAAAAAAAAAGGTTGTGCTAGCACATGCGCTGCACATCCCAGGCTAAATATCAGGATGTGCTGAAAATGGATGGGCAAACCCCCTGGAGATGTGCCGCATACATTACCTTTGCACACCGGTGCATCAGGAATTGAACTGCGCAATTCACTCCTTTGAATATTGCCCCAGTGCTCATTTCTAGGATTGCACTGGTGCAACTCACTTGCACCAGGTGCAACATCTTTGACTATCTAGCCCAAGATCTACAATTGGCAAATTGCTATGATCATCCATGATACAATGCTGCAGCGTCTAAGTAACAGTTAATTTTTTGCATTGTGTGAATGGGTCACCCCGTCCTACATTCACAGAAACCACATGACTACAGTGGGCAGGGAAAAAAGAAAAGTTAAAAGCCTTCTGTGATATTGACAAATATAAGTAACATAGTAAGGATGCTAAAAGTTACAGGCATAAGATGTTTAGTAACGGGACAGAAACGATTTAGTGATGACCAGCATTTATTAGTATACTGTTAAGTGCAGAAAAGCCATTTACCAGGAGAGCTGTGCAGGGGACACTGAAATAAGCTGTAGAGCAACAAAGCTAGTTTTGGGAGATCACCTGCACGTCTTTCCGTGGGGGATTCTGGGACAAGCCCAGGAATGTTAGGACAATAAAAGAACCATTCATGGCAATACCCGGAGGCTATAAAACAGATACTCACAATTAGGCAAAAAGCTTCTTCCAGAAAAATGGGAAGGGAACTGTAGCAGCATGCATGCAGGAAAAATACTATTCCATTTGCATGTATTTTTTGGTAACTGTGGGTGTATTACTCATTTAAGAAGCATTTTAATGCTGCTAAAAAGCTGAATTCCAGTGAACTAGAACACTCATACAGGCAATGAAAATGAGTTTCAAACTAAATGCCAGCAAAACTTGCTTGATGTCTATTTTGTTGGTTTGCCTTTGTGTATGAAAGTTAGAAAGATGCTGCTGCCCTGAGCTACAACAGTTTGAAAGCTCCGTAACCAGTGCATCCTCAAACTTGTCTAAATGAGCAATTATAACTTACTAGCCCCAACAGATAAAAAATATAGTATTATATATCAAACTGTTTCATCTCAAGCAATACAAATTGAGATCATGTACTAACATTGTTACTTTGTTTTACTTCGATGCGTATGCGACATAGTTTTATGGAAAGGTTCACTGGAAAGGAACAGCTTCCATTTGCATAGCATGACATTTTATTTACTGTTTTAATATTTTACAAAACCATATCTCTAAGTTTGTCTTTGTTTTTTTTTTTTTTATGCTTCACATATTGTCCTGCAGTTTTAATTTACAATGGTTAGTGCATTTGCATGCACTGCAGGTATTATAAAGTTTGGCTTCGTTATTTTGTTCCTTGTTTCAATCTCAAGATATTTTGCTTTCTTTAAGTTATCATTTCTCCATGTTCCAATTAGCTTTTGATGATTAGTGTAACATCAGCATTGTTTGGTTCCAGTTAGACCTGCTAAATTGCAATCAATCCTGTATGTGAGCTATCTGTCCCAGGCCCAGAGCAGTAAAGGGTCCTAAAAACAATGGAGCTGATAAATGTAACATCTAACAGCTTCTAATCTTGTCCATCAAAGATTTTGGAGAAATAATCTACATTGTGCTAATCCTGTTCAGCTTTATCATTGAAATTGGAATGTGACTGTCGGTAGGCTGGCCTCCACAGAGCAATTAAGGACTTGCATGCGTAGTGCCCCAGGAAAATTGGGGGCACCACAGAAAATAGAGAAATTGAGGGCACCACAGAAAATAGAGGACCCCCAGGGACATGAAGGATCCGGCAGCCAGAGGGACCCTGACAGCTTATTGGGGAACCCTTGAAAAGCTTAGGGGACCCTCTGAAGCACATAACAGGCCCCTCTCCAGCAGGCAGTCTTAGCAGTTTAAATTCAGAGTTTTAAAAGAAAACCATTTTTATGTTTGCTTGCACGCATGTGCAAGAAACATAGTGCCATCATCCGAGATTTCGGAGGTGTGTCACCCCCTCTTCCAATTCAGTCAGTGTGTTGGCAGGCACGGCCCCTGAAAGCCAATGCATGCTGGAGCTGTCTATGACAAGCTCCAAAATGCAGCGGCATACAGTTGAAAGGGGGAGCTACGCTTCAGTGAGCAGCGATAAGATATCGCCTGCTGATGAGCAGCTCCCCCTACACACACACACACGCACACACACACACACACACACACACAGAAAAGTACGCATACTGCATGCTGCCCTCCCCCCCGCACACACGTATAGCTGTCGGGGGTGCCCAATCCCCGTCTGGCTGTGCTGCACTCCCCAAAGCCTTCTAAATGCCATGCTGGGTGCCCACCCCTGCATGGCAAGTCAATGGCATAGCTTGACGGGGGTGCCCAATCCCCTGTCAGCTTCACTCTCTTCCCCCCCGAATACAAGGTGCCATGCTGGGAGCCCACCCCAGTGTGGCAACAAATGCCATGGCCGACGGGGGTGCCCAATCCCCTCTCAGCTCCAATCCCCCCCAGCCATCCTTCTGCCATGCTGGGAGCCTCACCCAGGGTGGCAAACATCCCATGATAGTCTTTTTTTTTTACCTGTAAAGCAAAAACAGTCCCACGAGTCTTCCTGCCCCCACAACCTGTGCCCACCCACTCGCACCCTGCCTCCACACCCTCCCACCCCATACTTACCTCCAGAGCTTGGCATGACGATCTGTGGTGGACCGAGAACACGTCTGCACTCTTCAAAGCCGACCGCGAACTGAGAAAATGCCGGTAAGCTGTATAATGGGCTAGATAGGGTTTTTTTCAACTTTGTTGCATATCTCAGGCATTTTTTGGAATTTTTGCACCAAATTTTCAACATGGGGTTTTTGGGACACCTTCTCATGAGTGATGTCACTGTTATGACATTATTCAGGCCCGAAGGGTGATTTCGCAGTCACTGCATGGTCACTGCCCGAAATCACCTTTCAGGACTGATTAATGAAATGACCCTGCCAGTGTTCATAAGGTGGGCTCTGAAGAAGCCTATTTTGAAAATTTGGTGGAAAAATTCCAAAAAACAACTGTTTTACAAGCATGCATTGCACAGTTCCTACGCACGCTCATAAGTTCGCGAATTTTCAATATTTTCACTCCAGATTTTCAACATTGCCATTTTACCACACCTTCTTATGAGTAGTACAGCTGTCATTTTTCACATCTCACCCAAAATGTGTTTACCCCCAGGTAGCACACAATGGCACAGTCGGTGTGCGAAACCAATGTACGGGACAAATTAAGAAAACCACAGTGACACTGTTCATGAGCAGAGGTCTTAGAATGGCTATGTTGAAAATTTGGTGAAAAAATTCCTAAAAATGACTGTTTTACGAGCGTGCGTTGCGCAGTTCCTATGCATGCTCGTAAGTTCGCAAATTTTCAATATTTTACTCCAGATTTTTCAACATTGCCATTTTACCACACCTTCTTATGAGTATAGAGCTGTCATTTTTCACATCTCACCCAAAATGTGTTTCCACCCATGTAGCGCCCAATGGCGCAGTCGGTGTGCGAAATCAATGTATGGGACAAATTAAGAAAATCACAGTGACACTGTTCATGAGCAGAGGTCTTAAAATGGCTATGTTGAAAATTTGGTGACAAAAGTCCATAAAATGACTGTGTTATGAGTGAGCATTGCGTAGTTTCCACGCACCCTCATAAGTTCATGACTTTGTAATATTTTAAGTCCAGAGTTTCACCAGTGGCATTTTTCCACACTTCCTTATTTACAGTACAGCTGTCATTTTTCACAACATGGCCGAAGTGTGTTTTCACACTTTCAGCGCAGAGATGCATGGTCGCTGTGGGAAATCATTGTTTGGGACAGATAAAGAAAACCACAGTGACACTGTTTATGATCGGAGGCACCAAAATGCCTGAGTTGACAATCTGCTGTAAAAAAAAACCCCAACCTAATTATACTACGGGTGTGTTGCACAGTTTTTATGTACGCTCGTGACTTCACCATTTTTTTAAATATTTTTACTGCAGATTTGTAACATTGCCATTTTTACACCTCCCCATGAACAGTACAGCTGTCAGTTTTTACATCCTGTTGAATGTTTTGCACCTGGTGGTGCACAATTCATGGTCGCTGTGCATAAGCGGCTTTTCGGCTACAAAACTGATATTCCCCTTGTTCATGAGGGTGGGTCTAAAAAAACATGTTGAACATTTGGAGTGAAAATACCAACGAATGCCTGAGGTATTAGGTTTTCCAACCATAATGCCCAACCCTGTAGAGAATGACAGGCATCAGGGGTGTGACTTGGGATTCTTGCCTGTAATGCTCATACCATTCCACACCCTGCAGCCAGTGAGAGGCATCGAGGTATGCCTTGGACTCTTCGGCCCCAATGTTCACCCCATTCTCCTATATCCCCCAAGGAACACCGTGACACTTGTCAGTGTCTGCAGGATGGGGTGTGGTGAAATGGCGTGACTGTTATGCCTGACAACCCAAAGGCACACCCCAATGCCTGTCACTCTCTGCAGAGTGGTGGTGGGGTTGGCTTCAGTTCAATACTTCACTGCCATTCCTATTACGCAGCTCTGTAACTTCTACACTACCACTGCCAATGCCAGCAAGCAAACATTCAGCATTGACAAATGCTTGTTTTTCTTCCTTTGTTCTCCTTTCCCTCTGCCCAAGACTGACACCTAGTCAGCCAAGGCCAAACCAGTTAGATGACATTCCTGTCCCAGCAGGGGAGAAGTAAGCCAGGCTGAGCCCTCTTAGCCAATCCCTGTGGCTAGTGTAGATTCAAACTGGGAAACTTTTTTTTAGGACACTGACCCAGCCTCAGGAGGCTGACCTCTGGACAAAGGAGCCAATTCCCTGGCAGGTAGACAGGATCACCCCAGCATAGAGGAGGCTCTGCATAGGCTGAAGATAGCAGAAAGAGTTTGACCAGGGAGGGTGAAGGACTGAGCAATGGATGTCTGTTTCCTTGTTAGGAGGTTGAAGTGAATCCCTGGTCCCCTTCAGTGTAACTCCTCCCTAGAAGATCTCCAGTAGCAGCCTCGGTTAGTTTTCTGCAGAAATTTGCTGTCTAATTGGGTCCTCCAATGCGGTGAGTCAGTCTATTTGGCCGGGAAACAGATCCAGTGAATCTTTTATGCAGCAGCCTCCAGCAGAAGAGGCCTTATCACTCCTTTGTGGTTGTGCATTCCCCAGGCTACAGAAATCCTTGCTGAACTCCAGGAGGTTCCTGCACACACCTCATCTAGGGTTCCTCCAGTTCCTCTTCTTCAACCTAGGGAGGGTCCCCGGGAAGCCCAGCATCACTTGCACCCATCTCTAACGACCTCCCCCAACCCCAGGTCTTCGCCACGATGCCCCAGGTTCAAGTTGCTGGTCAAAAGTGGTAGCCAGCTAGTATCTAGGACCCACCAAAGTGAGTCAGGTTAGGAGCCACCCTGGTTCTAGCTTGAGGGACTTCAGTCATTCGTCGAACTCAAAGTCACGTTGCCCATTCTCCTACATAGACATTGTCCCAATGTGGCAATAGTACTGGTGGCCTATACCAAGGCCTCACCGAGGATTGCCAGGCTCTGTGCCTCATCTCCCGAGGTGACGTAAGTACTGGTGGCCCATGCAAGAGGCCACACCGAGGGTTGCTATGCTCATGATTGTACCTTCTATAGGTGGCTCATGTTCCAGTGGCTCATCAAGAAGTCACACTGAAGATTGCCAGATTCTGAAGCTGCAGGGATGAGGTGGTAAGGGTTCCATGGACATACCCAGAGGATATCCAGTGGATATCGCTCCCAGTATTCTTTCCTCAACTGGATATCACCTGCCCTCCTGCCTGAGGTCACTGCAGCTGACAACTTCAGATAAAGGTTCTCTTCACCAACAACCAGGCTTCAACACCCATCATCAATCAGGCACTTCATCTTTAACATTGCTTCAGTGACACCAGGAGTCACCTTCTTCCTAGGTCCAGGAGGCCTACAATGCCTTTCTCTGTGTCTGGCTCACTGGGGGATGCCCCATTTTATGGTCTGTATATGAAGTGCTTCCTTGAGTTCACACGCAGCAGTTGACCAACCAAAATACTAGAAACCCAAGCTTGGTGCATCGGTTTGCTTCGTCCTTTGAACCTGAATCACCTGGACTTTTGTATGACATTAGTGGGGACTGTTTGTGGTCCTGGTAATCTTGTTTATTCTTTCTCTTGTGTGATAGTGCTAGTGAATGCTAAGTCTTTCTCTGTGTGTTCCAGCTATTGCTAATCAAACTTGCAACTTGGCTCTAGACTACGCCTGCAGCCTCTCCTTCCAGATTCATCTGGCATCAACACTAAACTATAGAGGTATGAACCACCACAGCTTGTCCATCACACATGCATTGTACATATTCTAAAGTTTGGGTTTATGATTTTGTTCCTTGTAAATAACAAAATACAGTGGAAGGCAACTGGAAGGCATGCTGCAGTTAAGTTGTTCCCTCCTTGCTGAGTTAATAGTCAAGATGCCATATCAACTTTTATTTCTTAGAAACTTTTCAAGCAGTCAGCAGGGGTGTAATTGCCCCCCTCCCCCATTTCTAATCCTGCCTTTGTAATCACATCTGCCCCCCAACCCCAATATTTCAGGCTGAGTCTGACTATAACAGTAATAAATGCTGCCTCTGCCAACAGCCTGACTGTCTGTACACTGTAGTGTGCATAGCCTGCAAGTCAAGTGTGGGCACCACTCACTGCACTGCCCACTCTAATTGATCACTCTTCAACAGACTGAACAATTGTGCTGTATTGTCACAAATGTTAACCAGATGGAACGAATTAGGGAAGCGCTCTCCAGGATTGAAAACAAGCAACAGGCAGATTTATTGCTGCAGTGGCAGAACTGAGGACTCCTCCTAACCATTCTGGATTTAAAAAAAAATGTTGAAAGTAACAGGTCAAAAAAGAGAACACTTGCTTTAGTGCAAACGGGAAGTATTGCATTAGTTGGCCTTTTTTTTTCTTTATTGGCATTAAAACATTCTTAGCAGTCCTGGGCTAAAGAATCAGTATAGGATACTTGAGTCTTGCCAGCTTGAGTTCCAACCCTGAGTGAGCTCCTGCTGCTCCTATGGGTCAGGAAAACATAAAATATACTGGCTTTTCATTTATGCTGAGATCCTCCCACTGCAGCCTCACATATAACTGTTAAAAGTGCCATGCACCTTCAGTTTCCCTTATTAATATTTTAGGATTCCTCCCCAAATGGCTGCTGTTTCATTTGCTTAAGTTTCTCACTTACAGTATGTAGACATGTATGCAGTGAATGTGTGGATCCGCGCTGATTAAACTAAGAGATCATTATTTCTTATAAAGCATCAATTTCAACACGGTGGATGGAGACCACATGTTTATTACAAAGAATCATTTTCAAAATGGGAACGGCTTGTTTTTTTTTAGTGTTGGGTATACCATATGTAATTTTTAATTCGACTGTATAGCAGCCAGTCACTGAGATTTTCCAGACAGAAAGTGCTATGTTTTAGCACAAGTCAGGAGCATGGAGGAGGTATATGTGCCCACTGATTGAGTCAGATGTCACTGAATTTATGTTATGATGCCAAGTTTTTGACACTGTCCCTGATGCCGGCTGCATTTCCTAGTACATAAGGAAGCAGTTTAATCATGTTGGTGCTCCTTCCAGGCAGGTAATGGAAGAGTCAGGCTAGTAATCACCTTCTTATAGTCAATATATTTCTCTGTATCCCACCCAGCATGTTGCAGCATATTTCAGCCTGCAATTTGCAGATGGAATTCATTTCTAGGACAAAGTAAGTGATTTTAGTTACCACTGTAGGAAATCTCTGTATTATAGATGAGAAGAAGGGAACAGCTCCAGGATGGCTGGTGCTCGCAGTAACTACACACTGTGAGGAAACAAACAAACAAAAAAGCTCTTAAAAACTTACAGAAAGTCTTGAGCTGGCTTTGTTGCAGAATCTGAAGTTTATTATGAAATATGCAGTAAGCCAAACAAACACACGAGGAGTCTGGACACGTGATACTTTACACATCTGCATGTAGTTTGTCAAGGGATACTGCCCCTATGGGTTAGATCCGTAAATGCATACTAAAGTGCATCAAGTGGTGCATTTAAAAACTCCTGTGCAAATTTAACAATGAAGTAAACATTTAAAATAGCAAAATAAATTGCTGGCAAAACTTGGTTGCTGGGACTTTACTTCATTAGATGAACACAGTTGCCTAAAAGATATAGAACTACTTACTGTTAAAATCCAGATACCAAATACAGAACCAATTTGCTCATTTGATACAGAGTTATGTTATCAGTTATACCATAAATATATCTATCACTTCAAAATCAGTATACACAGCAATCATATTTACATCAGTTCATATTCTGTTAAATAAATTAAATCTTCAATAGGAAATAAATAGATATGCAACTAAAGATCATGTTTCCATGCAAATATCCTGATTATGAGAAGACAGATACAAACTCCAGGACATTTGTATGTGTTCAAGACTCTGTATGAAATGATCAACCTGGTTTTGTATTTTGTATCTGGATATTAACAATAAGCAGCACTATATATTCCAGGTAGCTGTATATTTATCCAAAGAAGCAAAGTCCAAGTAGTCGAGTTTTGCCAGCAGCCTCCTTTACTATTGTCACTGTTTAATGCCTTGCTAAATGTGCACGTATGTGGGTTTTTAAACAAAGAAATTACACTGGGGGTGCCCAGTACCCCAGTATTGCAATTGTCCCACAGAAAGGTAACTGTGACACTGGGGGTGCCCAATCCCCCAGTGTCACAATTGGGGATTGACAGTGTGGGTGAATCTACACTTCTCCTACAATAAAAATAAATAAATATTTATTCCTGTGCTCTGCTCAATTTTCCAGATCTTGTTGTCACCCCTGCAGCTGCCAATGCAGCATTACAGAGTGTCTCTTGCTTTCATCCTCTGCAGCCTGTTTTAACAAACCTGCCTGCCTGAAACAACAGTGTAACACCTTGTAAAGTATTGAACTAATATGACAATGCATGATTTTGAAAGTTTTTAATCAAAAGTAACTCTTTTTATATATAAATGGAGCTCCTTTCTTGCCATAGGTCTGTTCCCTATTTATTTATTTTTTTATTGTAGAGTGTAGATCGAATATAGTAGACTGAGAAAAGTGCAGAGCAAACATTAAAGGCTGCATTTTGGAAATAATATTTTTACTTTTTCACAGTGCAGAAGGACCACATAATCTGTCCATTTATTCTCATTGTTTGCAAGCTTACCAGCCAGTCATTGAGTGAAATGTAAAGTAAACAGCTATGTAAGAAATAAGGCCACAAGATCTCTCAGTGGGGTGAAGTGTGGTCTGTAAGTCATGGTGTAGCTCAGGCTTGGGTGGCTTTCCCCTGACAACTACCAAACCTTTGTCACGGGAAACCTCATTGACAATATTGTCAGAACGTCCACCCCTCCGGCACTTGTGGAACTGCTCAAGCCTGTCCCCCCTGTCTACCAGCTGAGGTCCAGTGACTCCCATTCCCTCAACATCCCCCAAAAACCATTCCCTTGCTGGGGATTGTGCCTTTGTTGCCCTCGCTCCCAGAACATGGAACCTTCTCCCTGCCCAGATAAGATCTGCACCCTCACACACCAGCTTCAGGTCCTCTCTCTGGGGCTACCAGAAGCATATATCCTCCTGCATCTGCACCTAGTGCCCCCACCCTGAGTTGTGGGTCCAGTGCCACTTAGATTCTGTGCAGTTGCCATGTGTGCCGGGGAAAATACACTGTGTATACCTGAGCTTCCTGGCCATGTCTTGCTTGTTGCCTTAAGACATCATTTTCAACTTATGCACTTGATTTACTCTGATACACCCTTTTAGGGTTGAGTGTCCCCCTGACAGGCTAAGCAGCCATTATTCCGTGCCCCCTTCCTGTAGGTGTAATTCATTGCAAACATCTCTCTCCTCCTTTTCTGGTCAAGTTCCATTTTTCCTCTGCCCCCTTGTGTACACAAATTGAATATCCCCTCTTATCTGCTCAGCTGCTATCTATTGTTATTTTTGTCTGCTCCTCATTGGCTGCCACGCTATGACTCTATTTTGTTATAACCTGTACCTGACTGTCCCTTGTTGATTGCCATGCCATGACTCTGTATTGTTATTGCCTGTATCAAGTAATTCTCCCGGGTCGCACCTGAAAATATGCACCTGACACTCTAGTGCGATTACCTCATAAACAAAAGCTAAATAAATTGTCCCTCTGTCACCATGAAGGTAATATGACACTGTGGCTTGTCTGTGTGCCAGACATGCAGCATACATGTTATATGGATATACAGTACAAGGATCATCGATGAATATTGTGAGTTCTCATTTTCAGCATCCAGTGGTGGCTGCAGTGTGCCATCGTCTGTCATGTGTGTTGTTGAGATGTGTAAAAAACTTGAAGAGAACAGAAGGAGAAAAAATTGCAGCAAGGAGGAAAGGAGCAAGTATGTGTTTCAGCATGCCAATTACACTAAGAGCAAATTCCACAAGCAGTGGCAGTGGAGAAGAAAATGGTAACAGTGGAACAAGGACTGAGAGCCATGGTCATGGGGCTATGTGGACAATGGCTGTTAGGTGTATGATAGTGCAGTCAAAGATCCCATGGTTAATAAATCCCCAGAAATGCATTGGTTGAACACCTTCTGCAGTGCAAGCAGCCTTCCCTGTCATGTAGCCAGTACTTCCAGTTATGGAATCATCCTAAGCAATCCAGAAGTCCAGTAGTCCCCACCCATTCCTTCTTCAAGTGCTTCCAGTTACCCTACTTGGCTTAGAAGTGATACATCCATGAATGTAAAGTCTAGTCCACAAGACCCAAAAAATCCTGCATTTGTTGCCTAAGTCTTTGAAGTCATCCCATCTCACTATTGCTTTCTGAAAAACAACATGAGGAAAGGGAATCTAGTGACATACACAAATCATTGCATTGTCACGTCTCCCACTGTGGACGGGTATGGGATGGGTCACATCAGTGCACACATTCTCAACATGCAAAGTACAGTTCACCCTCACATATATACTGCACTGTTGACAGAGGCCCACAATGATGCACCATCCCATTTCTTAGAACACTTTTTTTTAGCTGCTATTATCTCTGCTCAAAGAATTTCAGAGCTTAAGGCTTTAATGTGTGAGCCTCCTTATTTGATTTTTTTTCACAAACACAGGGGATCAGACTTTTGAAACTGCAAGAATGCCGCAAACCCCTGGTGCACAGAGCACATGTCACAAGGGGCTTATGTTGTTCTCCAGAAGGCAATCAGGATTTTATATCCCTTGTGCTGCTCGCTGCTCCTTACACAACAGTTTTGTGGTCTAGCGTGTGCCACTCCCGAGGGCCATTTTTATGGAGCTTTCACCAGATATTTGGTGCAATCAGCCATATACCATGGAAACTGTCACAGCTGCACCGAAGATTGGAAAATTGCATTGAGTTGCAGCAAAATGGTTGAGCACACCACAAAAAACCTAAGTCCCGGGGTGCAGGGCTTGCCATTTGAAAATCCTGATCAGGGTGTATTTTTGCGCCAGTCCTAAGTTTCTACTAATGAGGTGTCTGAGTTTATATTGAATCAAGCCATCTACCTAGCATTTTATTTTCCTCAGCATATCAATTCAGGGGAAGCATTTCACCACTGCTCTAGATGTATGACAAGGCAGTGGAGAGTGCTAGTGGGATGCTAGGTTGCATAGGGAGGGATATCACCAGCAGAATGAGAGGGTGGTGATTCAGTACCATTCTATAAATCACTGGTGAGATCTCACCTAGAGTATTGTGTCCAGTTGTGAGGCCATATCCCAGGAAGGACATAGGCAGAGTAAAGGTGGTCCAGAAGAGAGCAACTGAAATGGTGAATGGTCTGCATCAAAAGTCCTATGAGGAGAGACTAAAGGACCTCAATATGCACAACCTGGAGGAAAGGGGGGATATAACAGAGACTTTCAAATGTCTCACAGGTATAAGTAAGGTTCAACAGGGAAGCATTTTTCAGTGACAGCCCCTTGACAGACCGAATGTTCCCTAGACAAAGAACATTTACACACCACCATGCATACTGCAGACATCCAGGCCTCAGCTCACCTGTCCAGCATCGATACATAATCCCGTAGCTTTATCTTTTGGAGCACCGTGGCCACAATTTTTAGCCTCATGCAACAGGTCCTGGATGACACTGAGAACATGAGGCATGCACCATGCAACAACCACACTGCTGATGTTTACACAGCAAAATCCCAGGCCATGTGTGACACACAGTCCCTGGGCACCACCTGGTGAAGTAGCATGGCCACCAGAGGCAGCCCAACACAGCAGGTGACAGAGGACACTGAAGCACAGGGCAGAAAGAAATTGTCCATCATAACACAGTACTGCAGGCAGTCATGTCCCAGGCATCCACTTATATACAGGGAAAAGTAACTGTCTGCAGCAGTACTGAGGTCAGCAAGGCTGCACTTACACAGGGCACATCTGATACAGAATAGAACACTACCAGAGATGGACTGGCTAGGATAAGGGGAAAAGCAAAACTAAGTGAGATGCAGACCACAGTTAGCTGTGGGATACCTGCATAGCTAGCAACGGGATCAAGGAGGCTGCACCTGGCATCCCAAAGGCATCCAATGGCTCCAGATGTGGATGCATGGAGGACCATAACAGCCGTTACCCTCCCACAAAAACATGCCTTACAAACATTGCTTTTTTCACAGTCCCTGTGCAAAATCACCTTTAGGCCAGGAGCTGAACATTTTTTCTGCCCTTCCTCATGAGGCACGGTCATAACAAGACTATATTTATAATTTGGTGTAAAAATATTTAAAAAAATAATTTTTTATATTTTTACCCCAGATTCCTCAGCTGCAGCCCTATTGGCTCTGGCCAGAATTTGTTATGTATAAGGGTCACAGATGCCCATCTCCAATCAGCAGGCACCTCACTGGTAGTGTCCTCCGTCCTGCCAGCCCTGACCTTTTGGGGATACCAAGGAGTCATCCTCCTACCTCCTACTCTACCTCCACCTACCTCCAGGCCCCATGGAGCTTTGGATTGCTCCCGAGCGGGGATGAGGTAGGGCACAATGTTCCATGCTACTATCTTGGCATCGGTCCAGAGATGGCTGGGGAAGTGGAGGCACATTGGAGATATGCTCCAGGCAGCTCATCTTCCAGGTGCTGGCAGGTGTTTCCTCTTTTTTTTTTTCTCCTAATCTATGCAGTGTCAGTCCTGACGTCATGGTGCAATGTGCTGACTTCCGCATGCATAGTCTGGCCACCCTTCCCCTGTAGGGCTTGCAGTGCCTTGAGCCTCTGCTCAGGGTCAGGCAAGCTTCGGGCATGGCCCCCCTCACAAAGAAGGAGAGCTGTCGTGGGATGCTCCAGCCATTCTCCCCCAGCTGGCCCTCCAGAGACCCGAGTCAGATCCCGAACCCGGGTTGCTGGCGTCGCAAGCGGAAATCCAACCACTGCGCTGACAGGCCAGCGGTACTATGTTTTTTGTAAAATTAGTATTAATATTATCAGAACCAGGGGCTGACTTGTTCCTTAAATCTTTTATGGCAGTAATGACCTCTTCCATGGTAATCTGATTATAGTCTGGTTTAGGAATATTATCACAAGCTATATTTAAATCCTGTGTGGTAAATATTGAATCAATATATTTGTTTAGTGGATTCATTATTTCTTTTGGATTACATACTTCAATTCCATTATCAAGGATTCAGCCCCGAGTATTGTCACTTTTTTTGTTACTATCGATGTAGGCATAGAAAAACATTTACTTATTTTTGGTCATTGACAGTCTGAATTCAAGTTTTTGTATCTCTTTTTTTATTGACTTTTTTGGGGTTTTTTTTTTTGCTCGGTCCCATATCTGGATCTTGCCTGTTCGCTGTTTAGTTTTTTGTTTTTTTTTAAACACTTAGTTCTCTTTTATTATTTGCTATATTTCCATGACCCAGGGTGGGATTTTGCCCTTGTGGATCTGAAATTGCTTCCAGGGGATATATTTATTTTCCATTTCTTTAATAACGTACTTGATCAACTCCCAACTTTCTTTTGTACTTATGTTCAACATTATGGCAATCCAGTTTTATTCCTGAAGAGCAGTTTTAATTCCATTGTAATCTCCCTTTGCATTGTTATATCTCAAACATTTATGTCCATGGAGGATAGTTTTCCCGGTCATATAAAAGGTGATGCAATTGTGGTTGCTATTGCATATTGGGCATTGATCTTAAGATAAGTTATCTCAGTAGGCACATTTATAAGGATAAGGTGAAGGATGTTGTTACCCCTAGTATGTTCCATTAGTAGCTGTTCAAGACCTGCAGCCAGTGTTTTATCAATAAATAAAGACACAGATGTAATAGTGTATTTGCAGTTAACGACTGCCACTATATTCCTGGTAGGTTAAAATTGCCTACAATTACTGTATTGGTATCTGAACACCCAACAAACTTTGTAAGTGTGTCATTTAGGTCCTGGTCTTCCTCCAGTGATGATGATGGAAGTCTATATAAATTATCTAGATTAAGTTGTTTTCATTTCTTATCCCTTAACTGCACACATATCAGCCGGCCTGGTGGCGCTGAGCATTGAGGCGCTGGATGCCACACCTCGCTCCACACCAGTGACCCGGGATCGGGAGCGAGCTCGGGTTGTCGGAGGTTGGCAGGGGAGGAGAGGATTGAGTGACCATAGGACTGTTCTCCTCTCCTTGGGAGGGACAGGGGATTGTCTTGTGCATGTAGTGGCACCCAGTGGTGGCTGGGTGCACTGCAAGTCACAGGGACTATGCAAGGGAACAAGACGTTGGGCGGCCGCCTTCTGGACATGTGCAGTAGTGTGCAGGTAATGGACTGAGTGATATTGCATGGCCTTTGTCTGGGGAACTAAAGTAGAAAATCCCCCCTCCCTCTAGTAGATGAAGGTGAAGCCAGTAGTAATGGCCCCATGTCCACCACCGGGCATCAGGATGCTCATCCGGATCCCTCCCCCTGTTGGCAGCCCTTCCAATACTATAGATAGGGTGCTGGTAGGAGTTGGCGGTCCTTCCCTGGAAGACAGAGAAGCGGAGGGTATGGGCAAGCAGTGCAGGAGATGAGGGATGCTCCCATTGGAACTGAGTGGCCTGCACTTAAGACAGGACAGGCAGAGCTACTGAATGATTGCCCTCGCTGGAGAGAGTCTGGAGGGTAAGGGGTAAGAAGAAATAGAATTTGAAAAAAAAACTGTACACATATACCTTTGTGCTGTGCTTCATTGTTCTAGTTTAGCTGCATTTCTGAAGATTCAGTAGTATTTTTCACATATATGCAGACTCTACCACCTTTTTTATAACTCCTGTTTTGTAATATAAATGGTATCCCAGGATTTCATTAAACCAGTTCAAGGACTAGTCCCACCATGTTTCAGTAACTGCTGCTTGTGACATAGACAGCCGTTCTGAGTGCTGTATCATATTTTTTTTTATATAAAATGTATTAATGACTGTCTCTGCTGAAAAATCAAATGCTCTAGTTATGACCTCACTCATCCACCCCAACCCCCCACCCCAGATTTCAGCTGACAGATGCAGGCCAAGAGAAATACTGACAGCATGTATCACACACAATCAATTTTTAGAGACAGTGTGTTACACGAAAGAATTTAAGCAAGGATCCTGTTTCTCTGAGTTAATTACAGAGCTTTGAGTTTCTCACTTACAGTATGTATACATGTATGCAGTGAGTGTGTGGATCCCTGCTTATTAAACTAAGATATTACTATTTCTTATAAAGCATCACTTTCAACATGGTGGATGGAGACTGCATGTTTATTACAAAGAATCACTTTCAAGATGGCAACAGCTTGTTTTTTTTTTAGTATTGGGTATACCATACATAATTTTTAATTTGACTGTATAGCAGCCAGTCACTGAGATTTTCCAGACAGAAAGTGTTATGTTTTAACACAAGTCAGGAGCTTGGAGGGGGTATATGTGCTCACTGATTGAGTCAGATGTCCACTGAATTTATGTTATGATGCCATGTTTTTGACACTGTCCCTGATGCCTGCTGCATTTCCTAGAACATAGGGAAGCAGTTTAATCATGTTGGTGCTCCTTCCAGACAGGTAATGGAAGAGTCAGGCTAGTAATCACCTTTTTATAGTCAATATATTTCTCTGTATCCCACCCAGCATGTTGCAGCATATTTCAGCCTGCAATTTGCAGATGGAATTCATTTCTAGGACAAAGTAAGTGATTTTAGTTACCACTGTAGGAAATCTCTGTATTATAGATGAGAAGAAGGGAACAGCTCCAGGATAGCTGGTGCTCACAGAAACTACACACTGTGAGGAAACAAACAAACAAAAAGGCTCTTAAAAACTTACAGAAAGTCTTGAGCTGGCTTTGTTGCAGAATCTGAAGTTTATTATGAAATATGCAGTAAGCCAAACAAACACACGAGGAGTCTGGACACGTGATACTTTACACATCTGCATGTAGTTTGTCAAGGGATACTGCCCCTATGGGTTAGATCCGTAAATGCATACTAAAGTGCATCAAGTGGTGCATTTAAAAACTCCTGTGCAAATTTAACAATGAAGTAAACATTTAAAATGGCAAATAAATTGCTGGCAAAACTTGGTTACTGTGACTTTACTTCATTAGATGAACACAGCTGCCTAAAAGATATAGAACTACTTACTGTTAAAATCCAGATACCAAATGCAAAACCACTTTGCTCATTTGATACAGAGTTATATTCTCAGTTATGCCATAGATATCTATCACTTCAAAATCAGTAAACACAGCAATCATATTTACATCAGTTCATATTCTGTTAAATAAATTTAATCTTCAATAGGAAATAAATAGATATGCAACTAAAGATCATGTTTCCATGCAAATATCCTGATTATGAGAAGACAGATACAAACTCCAGGACATTTGTATGTGTTCAAGACTCTGTATGAAATGATCAACCTGGTTTTGTATTTTGTATCTGGATATTAACAATAAGCAGCACTATATATTCCAGGCAGCAGTATCTTCATCCAAAGAAGCAAAGTCCAAGTAGTCGAGTTTTGCCAGCAGCCTCCTTTACTATTGTCACTGTTTAATGCCTTGCTAAATGTGCACGTATGTGGGTTTTTAAACATAGAAATTACACTGGGGGTGCCCAGTACCCCAGTATTGCAATTGTCCCACAGAAAGGTAACTGTGACACTGGGGGTGCCCAATCCCCCAGTGTCACAATTGGGGATTGACAGTGGGGGTGAATCTACACTTCTCCTACAATAAAAATAAATAAATATTTATTCCTGTGCTCTGTTCAATTTGCCAGCTCTTTTTGTAGGCCCTGCAGCTGCCAATGCAGGTTTACAGAGTGTCTCTTGCTTTCATCCTCTGCAGCCTGATTTCACAAACCTGCCTGCCTGAAACAACAGTGTAACACCTTGTAAAGTATTGAACTAACATGGCAATGCATGATTTTGAAAGTTTTCAATCAAAAGTAACTCTTTTTATAAATAAATGTAGCTCCTTTCTTGCCATAGATCTGTTCCCTATTTATTTATTTTTATTGTAGGAGAAGGGTAAACTGAATATAGTGGACTGAGAAAAGTGCAGAGCAAATGTTGAAGGCTGCATTTTGGAAATAATATTTTTTACTTTTTCACAATGCAGAAGGACCACATAATCTGTCCATTTATTCTCACTGTTTGCAAGCTTACCAGCCAGTCATTGAGTGAAATGTAAAGTAAACAGCTAAGTAAGAAATAAGGCCACAAGATCTCTCAGTGGGGTGAGGTGTGGTCTGTAAGTGATGGTGTAGCTTAGGCTTGAGTGGCTTTCCCCCGACAACCACCAAACATTTGTCATGGGAAACCTCATTGACAATATTGTCAGAATGGCCACCCCCCTCCAGCACTTGTGGAACTGCTCAGGCCTGTCCTCCCTGTCTACCAGCTGAGGTCCAGTGACTCCCATGCCCTCAACGTCCCCAAAACCCATTCCCTTGCTGGGGATCGTGCCTTTGTTGCCCTCGCTCCCAGAACATGGAACCTTCTCCCTGCCCAGATAAGATCTGCACCCTCACACACCAGCTTCAGGTCCTCTCTCTGGGGCTACCTGAAGCATGTATCCTCCTACCTCTGCACCTAGTGCACCCACCCTGAGTTGTGGGTCCAGTGCCACTTAGATTCTGCTCATTTGCCCCATGTGCCAGGAAAAATACACTGTGTATACCTGAGCTCCCTGACCATGTCTTGCTTGTTGCCTTAAGACATCATTTTCATCTTACGCACTTGATTTACTCTGATACACCCTCTTAGGGTTGAGTGTCCCCCTGACAGGCTAAGCAGCCATTATTCCATGCCCCCTTTCTGTAGGTGTAATTCACTGCAAACGTCTCTCTCATCCCTTTCTGGTCAAGTTCCATTTTTCCTCTGCCCCCTTGTGTATACAAATTGAATATTTCCTCGTATCTGCTAAGCTGCTATCTATTGTTATTTTTGTCTGTTACTTGTTGACTGCCATGCTATGACTCTGTTTTGTTATAACCTGCACCTGACTGTCCCTTGTTGATTACCTTGCTGTGACTCTGTATTGTTATTGCCTGTACCATGTAATTCTCCCGGGTCACACCTGAAAATAGGCACCTGACACTCTAGTGCGATTACCTTGTAAACAAAAGCTAAATAAATTGTCCCTCTGTCACCATGCAAGTCATATGACACTGTAGCTTGTCTGTGTGCCAGACATGCAGCATATATGTTACATGGATATACAGTAAAAGGATCATCGATGAATATTGTGAGTTCTCATTTTCAGCATCCAGTGGTGGCTGCAATGTGCTATCGTCTGTTGTGTATTTTGTTGAGACGTGTAAAAAAGTTGAAGAAAACAGAAGAAGAAAGAGATGCAGCAAGGAGGAAAGGAGCAAATAAGTGTTTCAGCATGCCAATTACACTAAGAACAAATTCCACAAACAGTGGCAGTGGAGAAGAAAATGGCAATGGTGGAACAATGAATGAGAGCCATGGCCATGGTGCTGTGTGGACAATGGCTATTAGGTGTATGATAGTGCAGTCAAAGAACCCACGGTTCATTAATCCCCAGAAATGCATTGGTTCAACTCCTTCTGCAGTGCAAGCAGCCTTCCCTGTCATGTAGCCAGTACTTCCAGTTATGAAATCATCCTAAGCAATCCAAAAGTGCAGTAATCCCCACCCATTCCTTCTTCAAGTGCTTCCAGTTCCCCTACTTGGCGTAGACATGATGAATCCATGAATGTAAAGTCAAGTCAACAAATCCCCAAAAATCCTGCATTTGTTGCCTAATTCTTTGAAGTCGCCCCATCTCATTACTGCTTTCTGAAAAACAACATGAGGAAAGGGAGTCTATTGACATACACAAATCATTGTCACGTCTCCTGCTGTGGATGGTATGGGTTGGGACACATCAGTGCACACAGTCTCAACATGCAAAGTACAGGTCACCCTCACTTATATACTGCACTGTTGATAGAGGCCCACCATGATGCCTACCCTCCCATTTCTTAGAACACTTTTTTTTAGCTGCTATTATCTCTGCTCGAAGAATTTCAGAGCTTAAGGCTTTAATGTGTGAGCCTACTTATTTGATTTTTTTTCATAAATACAAGGGGTCAGATTTTTGAAACTGCAAGAATGCCACAAACCCCTGGTGCACAGAGCACATGTCACAAGGGGCTTATGTTGTTCTCCAGCAGGCAATCAAGATTTTATATCCCTTGTGCTGCTAGCTGCACCTTACACAACAGCTTTGTGGTCTAGCGTGTGCCACTCCTGGGGGCCTTTTACGGAGCTTTCACCAGATATTTGGTGCAATCAGCCATAAACCTTGGAAACTGTCACAACTGCACCCAAGATTGGAAAATTGCATTGAGTTGCAGCAAAATGGTTGAGCACACAACAAAAAACCTAAGTCCCATGGTGCAGGGCTTGATGTTAGCCCTGCACCACCATTTGAAAATCCTGATCAGGGTGTCTGTGCGTGCCAGTCCTAAATTTCTACTAAGGAGGTGTCTGAGTTTATCTTGAATCAAGCCATATACCTACCATTTTATTTTCCTCAGCATATCATTTCAGTGGAAGCATTTCACCACTACTAGATGTATGACAAGGCAGGGGAGAGTGCTAGTGGGATGCTAGGTTGCATAGGGAGGGATATCACCAGCAGAATGAGGGGTGGTGATTCAGTACCATTCTGTAAATCACTGGTGAGATCTCACCTAGATTATTGTGTCCGGTTGTGAGGCCATATCCCAGGAAGGACATAGGCAGAGTAAAGGTGGTCCAGAAGAGAGCAACTGAAATGGTGAATGGTCTGCATCAAAAGTCCTATGAGGAGAGACTAAAGGACCTCAATATGCACAACCTGGAGGAAAGGGGCGATATAACAGAGACTTTCAAATATCTCACAGGTATAAATAAGGTTCAAGAGGGAAGCATTTTTCAGTGACAGCCCCTTGACAGACCGAATGTTTCCTAGACAAAGAACATTTACACACCACCATGCATACTGCAGACATCCAGGCCTCAGCTCACCTATCCAGCATCGATACATAATCCCATAGCTTTATCTTTTGGAGCACCGTGGCCACAATTTTTAGCCTCATGCAACAGGTCCCGGATGATACTGAGAACATGAGGCATGCACCATGCAACAACCACACTGCTGATGTTTACTCAGCACAATCCCAGGCCATGTGTGACACACAGTCCCTGGGCACCACCTGGTGGAGTAGCATGGCCACCAGAGGCAGCCCAACACAGCAGGTGACAGAGGACACTGAAGCACAGGGCAGAAAGACATTGTCCATCATAACACAGTGCTGCAGGCAGTCATGTCCCAGGCATCCACTTATATACAGGGAAAAGTAACTGTCTACAGCAGTACTGAGGTCAGCAAGGCTGCCCTTACACAGGGCACATCTGATACAGAATGGAACACTACCAGAGATGGACCTGCTAGGATAAGGGGAAAAGCAAAACTAAGTGAGATGCAGACCACAGCCAGCCGTGAGACACCTGCACAGCTAGCAATGTGATCAAGGAGGTTGCACCCAGTATCCATAAGGCATCCAATGGCTCCAGATGTGGATGCATGGAGGACCATGACAGCCGTTACCCTCCCACAAACACATGCCTTACAAACATTGCTTTTTTCACCGTCCTTGGGCAAAATCACCTTTAGGCCAGGAGTTGAATATTTTTTCTGCCCTTCTTCATGAGGCACGGTCATAACAAGACTATGTTTATAATTTGGTGTAAAAATATTTAAAAAAATAATTTTTAATATTTTTACCCCAGGTTCATCAGCTGCAGCCCTATTGGCTCTGGCCAGGATTTGTTATGCATAGGGGTCACAGATGCCCATCTCCAATCAGCAGGCACCTCACTGGTAGTGTTGGATTTATTAAAGAGCAATGTCAGGAGAAGTGTCAATTCTCCTACTATGTTTTTTTTTTGAAATTGCAGTTTATTCCTCCCCTCCGTCCTGCTAGCCCCAACCCTTTGGGGATACCAAGGAGTCATCCTCCTGCCTCCCACTCTACCCACACCTACCTCCAGGCCACATGGAGCTTTGGATTGCTCTCGAATGGGGACAAGCTTGGGCACGACGCCCTGTGCTACTATCTTGGCATCGGTCCAGAGATGGCTTGGTGAGTGGAGGCACATTTGAGGCACGCTCCAGGCTGCTCATCTTCCCAGTGCTGGCAGGTGTTTCCTCATATTCTTTTCCTTATCTATGCAGTGTCAGCCCTGATGTCATGGTGCAATGCGCTGACATCCACTGCACAGTCTGGCCACCCTTCCCCTGTAATGCCTGCAGTACCTTGAGCCTCCACTTGGGGTCAGGCAAGCTTGGGGCATTGCCCCCCCCAAATGGAGAAGGTGAGCTGTCTTGGGATGCTCCAGCCATTCTCCCCCAACAGGCCCTCAGCAATCCGAGTCTGCTGCCGAACCCGGTTTGCTGGCGTCGCAAGCAGAAATCCAACCACTGCATTGACAGGCCAGATGTACTATGTTTTTCGTAAAATTAGTATTAATATTATCAGGACCAGGGGCTGACTTGTTCCTTAAATCTTTTATGGCAGTAATGACCTCTTCCATGGTAATCTGATTATAGTCTGGTTTAGGAATATTATCACGTGCTATATTTAAATCCTGTGTGGTAAATATTGAATCAATATATTTGTTTAGTGCATTCCTTATTTCTTTTGGATTACTTACTTCAAATCCATTTCTCAAGGATTCGGCCGAGTGTTGTCACTTTTTTTGTTACTATTGATATAAGCATAGAAAAACATTTAGTTATCTTTGGTCATTGACAGTCTGAATTCAAGTTTTTGTATCTCTTTTTTTTTTTTTATTGATGACTTTTTTTTTTTTTGCTCTGCCCCATATCTTGATCTTGCCTGTTCATTGTTTAGTTTTTTTTTTTAAACACTTTTTTCTCTTTAATTATTTGCTATAGTATTTGTTCCATGACCCAGGGTGGGATTTTGCCCTTGTGGATCTGAAATTGCTTCCAGGGGATATATTTATTTTCCATTTCTTTAATAACGTATTTGATCAACTCCCAACTTTCTTTTGTACTTATGTTCAACATTATGGCAATCCAGTTTTATTCCTGAAGAGCAGTTTTAATTACATTGTAATCTCCCTTTGCATTGTTATATCTCAAACATTTATGTCCATGGAGGATAGTTTTCCAGTCATATAAAAGGTGATGCAATTGTGGTTACTATTGCATATTGGGCATTGATCTTAAGGTAAGTTATCTCAGTAGGCACATTTATAAGGATAAGGTGAAGGATGTTGTTACCCCTAGTATGTTCCATTAGTAGCTGTTCAAGACCTGCAGCCAGTGTTTTATCAAGAAATAAAGACACTGATGTAATAGTGTATTTGCAGTTAACGACTGCCACTATATTCCTGGTAGGTTAAAATTGCCTACAATTACTGTATTGGTATCTGAACACCCAACAAACTTTGTAAGTGTGTCATTTAGGTCCTGGTCTTCCTCCAGTGATGATGATGGAAGTCTACATAAATTATCTAGATTAAGTTGTTTTCATTTCTTATCCCTTAACTGCACACATATCAGCCGGCCTGGTGGCGCTGAGCATTGAGACGCTGGATGCCACACCTCGCTTCACACCAGTGACCCGGGATCGGGAGCGAGCTCGGGTTGTCAGAGCTTGGCATGGGATGAGAGGATTGAGTGACCATAGGACTGTTCTCCTCTCCTCGGGAGGGACAGGGGATTGTCTTGTGCATGTAGTGGCACCCAGTGGTGGCTGGGTGCAGTATAAGTCACAGGGACTATGCAAGGGAACAAGACGTTGGGTGGCCACCTTCTGGGCATGTGCAGTAGTGTGCAGGTAATGGACTGAGTGATATTGCATGGCCTTTGTCTGGGGAACTAAGTAGAAAATCCCCCCTCCCTCTAGTAGATGAAGGTGGGGCCAGTAGTAATGGCCCCATGTCCACCACCGAGCATCAGAATGCTCATCCGGTTCCCTCTCCCTGTTGGCAGCCCTTCCAATACTATAGATAGGGTGCTGGTAGGAGTTGGTGGTCCTTCCCTGGAAGACAGAGAAGCGGAGGGTATGGGCAAGCAGTGCAGGAGATGAGGGATGCTCCCATTGGAACTGAGCGGCCTGCACTTAGGACAGGACAGGCAGAGCTACTGAATGATTGCCCTCACTGGAGAGAGTCTGGAGGGTAAGGGGTAAGAAGAAATAGAATTTGAAAAAAAACTGTACACATATACCTTTGTGCTGTGCTTCATTGTTCTAGTTTAGCTGTATTTCTGAAGATTCAGTAATATTTTTCACATGTATGCAGACTCTACAGCCTTTTTTATTACCCCTGTTTTGTAATATAAATGGTATTTTAGGATTTCATTAAACCAGTTCAATGACTGGTCCCACCATGTTTCAATAACTGCTGCTTGTGACGTAGACAGCTGTTCTGAGTGCTGTATCATATTTTTTTATATAAAATGTATTAATGACTGTCTCTGCTGAAAAATCAAATGCTCTAGGAATGACCTCACTCATCCCCCCCACCCCCAGATTTCAGCTGACAGATGCAGGCCAAGAGAAATGTTGACAGCATGTATCACACACACTCAGTTTTTAGAGACAATGTGTTACATGGAAGACTTTAATCAAGAATCCTCTTTTTCTGAGTTAATTACAGAGTTGTTTGTTAACTTTGTTAAGAGGGAAATCATTAAAAAAGGTTTATGACGTTGAAGAGAAAACAGGTTATTACACAGAGGTGAGAGGTTGTAAATTCTCATATGAAGCCTTTGTGAGGAGGATGCAGCATGAATCGAAAGAAGTGTCATTGAAATTTAGTTATGCTAAGGTTGCGGAATTAATACTTTGATATTACATCCTGTGGTTGTTTAGAAATATAAATTTTTGATATATTTTGACAGAGAGGAGCTAGATGATCTCATGCAAAAGAGGTGGGCAAAAATAGCTTTTAAAGATTATTCTGTTTCACTACAGACACACTTTTATCTGACACTGACCAAGAAAACATCAGAGCACTGAAAACAGGTATTTAGAAAGCTAGACAAAATCTAAATATTGTTGTAGGAATTTTACTGTTTTAAACCTTGTTTTGTTTAAAGATATGTATGTCTTGTGATATGAGTTCTGTATTGTATGTTTGACATATTATTATATATTTTAATCAAAACTAAAATATTTGAGCATACCTTGTCTGTCTTTGAATTGCTTTCTTTTGCTGAGAAATATTTATGGTTATAGGAGGCAGCAGATATAAGCTTGTATGGTGGTACCAAACTGGAATGAGAAGCGTTAAATCTGAGGTCTTTATTAAAGTTTTAAAGGATTCATTTCTGAATACCTGGTTAGGTGCCCGTAGGCAAAGATATCCGGCCTCCCCGAAGACAGAACTATCTGAGCCTATGCATTAGGCATGCTAGTAAGAGGTTAACAGTTTGAATCTCTCCAGAACTTGAGACCAAAGGTTGATCTGAACTCACAAAACAGACAAAAGGGTTACCTTGTCTATTACACTGTTCACAAGACTGCACTCAGAGGTTGGCACTTTGGGAGTAGAGGGCCTGACCTGCTGAGTGAATCTGTGACACTGCTATGTCTATGTTCTGTTGAGATAATGTGGCCATGAGTTTGCTTAACTTGACCAGGTTCATACTATGGGCACTGGTCTCCAATATTTTGTATCCTTTTACATTAGTTGGTATTATGTTTCTATTTGAATGCTCCAGTTGCCCCATCTTTTCTTTTTAAATGCTAAGTAATGTATGATGCAATAGTCTTTCCTAGCTTAGAACTGCCTCTTTGGCTCAGATGTAATCCATCCCAACTATAAAGGACATGATTATCCACAAAGTTTTCCCAATACTTGAGACACCCTCTTGATTTCTCTAGAGTGAATTTCCTAATCCATTCATTTATAGCCTTTATTTTATTTTGTCTTGTTTTACTTACTCTTGGCACAGGAAGTATTTCTGAAAAACACACTTTGCAATTCTTTTCTTCAAGAGTTTTTATTATAAATATATAGTCTTTCTGGATTTCTTCCACACTTGCTCTGTTTACATTGTTTATTCCTGTGTGTAACACTACCAGTGGTTTGTTCCTTACATTTTTTTAATATGTTATGAGTCATATGTTTTATGTCTCATATTCCTGCCCCCCTGAAACTGGACCATGTCTGAGTTGCAAATATGACCATCAGTGTATTTCAGGATGGAATCTCCTAAGACAAACACTTGTCTTATTTCATCCCCTTTTTCATTTGAGACCTCCACACTATCATGGATGTGTTGTGTTGTTTCACTGGAGATGTTGTCTTCAGCAGTTGTATTTGCCTCTAGGGGTGTGTATGTAGTAGACACCTCAATGTTACTTTCTCCTTGGTGCTGTGAATCTGGATTTCCTCTAGTCTTACCTGTAATAGTGTTTGTTTCAATACTAGGTTGTGGGGTAATCTCCTGGCCTGTAGTAGATAGGAGGGTAAGGCTATTACTTAATGATATAGTAAAAAACATAGACCGTCACCCTTTCTTGTTTTCATACCGAACAGGTGTCCAGTCAGATTCTTCTCCACTTTCTTCTTCCCTGTTCCTTTTAAGGATGTCTTACTGGGGTTATTTATCATACTGCCTACACACAGATTACTAACCCATCTTTTTATTATCATTTTTCATGTGTCATTTTTGTTGTGTAAGACATTTAATTTGTTCTTTTAACTTAACTATTTGTCCTTTGAGGGTTTGGATTTCCCTCCAGTGGTTGCATTTAAGGCCTTCAAATCCTGTATCTCCTTCTAGGCTAAAACTATTGCAAATGATGCAGGTCATAGCTACTTCCCCGTGCTCAATGTAACAAACCCAGCATGTATATCCATTGTACTTAGTTTATGAGTGGAAGCTAAATATGATGCATTGATTAAGGTGGCTTACCCCTACCACTTCTCAATATGAGTTAAACACTAGTAACCTGTACGCCTTACCAACTCTATCTTATTATAGTCTAGTGATATTCACCTTGGTAGAGTGTGCTGGCCTGTGTCCCTGTCATCACCAGCAGACACAGGAGACACACGCAGCTAGTCTACTGGTATTTACCTTGGTAGAGTGTGCTCACCTGTGTCTCTTTCATCCCCTGCAGACACAGTAGACACACACAGTTGTGCATGTCTCTGCATGCATCTATGCATGCGACATCACACGCTCACCCTGCTCAAGCTCGCCCTACTCACTTAGGGCATTTCTAAAGTAGTGAGGAACTGGCAGTGTTGTGTTATCCAACTTCCAGTTCCTTGTTTCAACAGCTGCACTTTAAACAAATAAAAAACAGTACAATGATATATTTAAAATCCACCTATTTGGTGAATGGTGCATAAAATCCCAAAATGCAAATACGCTACCCTTCCACTGCATTCAGGTGTCTCTAAATACTAGGAAGCCATCTGTGAGGGTTTGCCAGTCCTCCACAGTACAACAATCCTCCAGGTGACCTAGGAGCCCTGTTCAGAACATTGCTGACTGTCAGTGATCTAATGCTGTATCCAGGCTACAGCCTACTACAAACCCTCTCACCAGAGGAACGATAAATACTTTAAAATACAAGTTGGCTCACAGTATGAGCTGAAGACAGATCACACTCTCCCAGAGGAACCCAAATTCAAAATCAGTTAATTGATTTCCCTATTGCCCTGACATAGAAGGAAGGGGATTAAGGAAGACCTAGTAATGGGAAAAGAATGAGAGACTGAAGAGGTGGAACATGAGTCCATGTTTATGCTGATGGTATAAGACAATCAGTTTAAGAACCAGACAATATAACAAGGAAGACAGTGTAAAACAAGGTAATGGAATTACAGAGTGACATGCAAAGGTTATAATGGATGATCCAAAGTTTAACAGTTGAAATGCAGTGCCAAAACTGCAAAGTGATGAACATGTGGAACTATAACCTCAAGATGGAATACTGAATGGTTGGGGCCCACGTGAAAAATAAATATATTCTAAATATATTTATATCAAATATATGTGCAATTAAATTTTAAAATATATTATTGCCATTCATCTGAAGTAAATTGAAAATATCTCTGTTTGATCATTTCATAATTAAGCAATAATGCACAACAGGGTATGTGTCATTGTTGGATAACATCAAGCTGTGGCTGGTTGAAGTATGAGGCTGCAGGTTAGCGTATTCAACACCTGAGAAGTGACATTATTCCACAATGACACACACCCTGGAGTGAATTGTTGCTATTATACAATAGCTCATTTGTAATAAAAAAAACTGATTGAAAAATATATTTTAAATAGATTTTTACTCATTATTTCGCTGGGTAGGTATACATATCAAAATAATAGTGCAGCTGTACTATTTATCCCACTAGGTGGTGCTGGAGCTGTGGTTGTGTTAACTGAATGTGCACTCAGTCTGTACACCCTCATCCCCTCCTGACTCTTGCCCCAACCAGTGTTCTGTCTGCTAACCCCTCAATGCACTCAGTTTAATTAACTCAGTCCCACTGCCTGCCCTGGACTGGGTGAACATGTTTTGTGACATTTGAATTTGCTGTTAGGATCAAAGAGACTTTTATGTAAATTGGTCTTCCCCAGTGCACATAAGTATAAAGATTCCTTGCCAACTGCCAATTTCTCCCAAATGGTTAAAACACCCACCTGAGTAAACTACAGAACAGGTACCTCAACTCTTCTGGACTGGGTTCTTACAAACTGCCCTGAACACATTACTAATACAGCAGTTCTCCCCGACTGTATAAGTGACCACTCACCAGTCCTACTCTCATGATCCAACAAATTCATTAATACCCCTCTAAAATCATCAACAGTAGAAAACTACTAACTGGCCACCTGTGGCTGCTAAAAACATGCCTACGAGATCATGACTGGTCACCTATAGATGCAGCCCCAGATGTGGACACTGCACTTAACTAGTTTATCCAAAGCTTCAACACAGCCTGTGATGCACATGCACCCTTCATGAAATGCAAGATTAAAGGTGTTAACAACCCTTGGCTCAACCTTGGTCTCCTTGAGCAAATGAAGGCCAGAATCACCTCTGGCAACATGCTAAGCTGACCAGAAACAGGACAGACACTCAAGCCTTCAAAGCTGCAAGAAATACCTGCACCCATGCGATTCGAAATGAAAAGGCCAACTACTACAAAACAGTGCTAACAAACTCTTGGAAGGATGGAAATAAGTTTTGGGCCAACCTAATAGAACTAACTGGAAAACAACAAAAGTCCCACCCGCTATGGTCTACCTAAATGTCCACATCATCACTGATCAAGTCACCATGGCAAATGCCTTTAATGCAGCATTTACAAACCTTAGCCATGTTTTACTGCCAACTTTCTTTGATCCCCCTCAAGATACCATTAACTCAGTCAAAGTCAGAAATTTGGAGGGAAATCCCCCATTCTACTTAAAAGCCATCTCCAAGGACATCATAAAAAAGTACCTCCTTCGAGTACTTGGAAAGTCTAGATCAAGCAGCGACTCCCTTGACCTGAAACTCCTCACTTTTACCCTCGGAGAAGTCCTGATCCCCCCTCACCAAAATGCTTAACAAATCTCTCATGCTCTCACAGTTCCTCCAAAAATGGAAATCAGCGATGGTGACACCTATCCACAAAAGTGGCAATATATCTGTTGCAAGCAACTATAGACCAGTCTCCATTCTCTCCCTCTCTCAAAAGCACTGGAGAGAATAGCTGCTGACCAACTGATAGAATACCTTACTAAGTATAACCTGCTATGTCAAGAACAACACAGATTTCACAAGGAATACAGCACAACCATGGCACTCCTAGAGCTTACCTCCTACATTCACAATGCCCTGGACCAAGGGGATCTCGTTGGCCCCACCTTTATCGACCTAACTAAGGCATTTGACACCATCAGACATTCATTACTGCTTCAACAACTATCTCTAATAGGCCTATCTCCAGACACAACTCTTTGGCTTCAAAGCTACCTCAGTGATCGAACACAGCAGGTAAAAATTGGCAAATCCCTCTCAACACCCCTCTTGGTCTGATCAGGAGTCCCACAAGGATCTATCTAGGTCCTATGCTTTTCAACATTTTCTTAAACAGCCTCCCTTCATCTTGCTCAGAAAAAATCCTACTCATGACTACAATGCTATCATCTTCACCTCCCACTCTGACCCCTCCTTTCTTCAGTTGCTACTACAAGAAAGCTTCACTGATGTAGAGGCATGGTTTAAATCCCACAAGCTTATTCTTAACTACAGAAAAAACAAATCAATGCTGTTCCATGGTATCCACAGCAAACATAAAAACAGAGACCTCTCTATCTCAAACAACAAAGGGGCCACCCTTGAACAAGTACATCTATTTAAATATCTTGGGGTGATTCTTGACCCAACACTTGGATACTCTGAACATATCAACTACGCAGCAAAAACTGTGAATACCCACATAGGCATGCTCTATAGACATATCAACTGCCTCACAGATTAAGCCCTAAGCACTGCCATTCACAGTTCAGTAATCTCTATAATAGACTATGGGCTTGTGATCTACAGGTCTGTCATTGACACAGTTCTCTGATGCATCGCCATAGCACTAAACAAGGCATGTCATCTCCAAACATCTGCAAAATGCCTTACACACACCTGCAAGATCTACAAACACACAAACTGGCTCCAACTATCTGGCAGAATTAAATATCAAACCTGGATCCTACAAAAAAGTAAACATTGGACATACAACCCTCTGGATCACAGGCACTGCTGAGACCATATAGCAGTCCATGACAAATCAGGAATTCAAACAACCTCTCCTTCACTGTTCCCCTTTGCAGTACTACCCAAGACCAATGATCCTTCTTTTTCAGAGCCTACTCCTGGTTCAACACCCTGCCAGCAGAAGTTACCAGCAAAGCAACCCTGGGTGCCTTTAAACTCAGCCTGCGTGAATGCCTCATCTCCTGTGCCTCCTGCAACTGCTACACCTAAATGGTTTATCCCCCTCACCCCTCATACCCCACCCTTCCCTCCTACTCCTTCCCTCCTCCTCCTCTACTCCATCCACACACTTTCGCTGACCTCCCTGACCCAACCCCCACTCCTCTCTTTCTCCCTCTTTACACCAGCCTCTGGCCTCGCCTTCCTCTGTATGATGGCTACCTATATGAATCTATATTGTTTAATTTGTTATAGAAGTTATTTGCACAATTGTGATGTTTTGGTAATTGACAAAGCCCTCTGGCTGCTATGTTTATTTCTCTTTTGCACAGAGCCACTGCCTGTCCTAATGTTTCAAGTAACCTGACATGGAACCCTTGTAAAAGAGCCCCTTGCTCAAAGGTTTATCTGATTCCCTTAAATAAATAAATAAAAGAAGGAAGTGATTGTCAGGGACAGAGACTTCTGGTTTGTTATAGGCTTCTGTGAGTTATCAGGTTTACACCAAGTACTTTGGTAGTGGAGTGCCTGATATGGGATTAAAAATGTGTTTTTTTTTTTTACTTTGAACAATCCCCTACTGTAAAGATGCTGGCTGGGTGTGGATTTATGGTGGAAAGGGCAGCCGAGCATGCGCATCTCTGAAAGTCTGCTGGAAAGATTGACAGGAAAGCCACACAGAACAGCAGTTTTTGTGACAGTCTTGTGGTTTGAGAAACAACTCATGATGGTGTTTTATAAAAAAAAAAAAAGTTGCAGTCTGTTTTCTCAGGAGTTGCCATTTTTGGCAGTTGCCCTGTAATTTAATTTAATAAAGTGTGTCTGTGAGGGTGTGGGGGATGTGCGTATTTGAGACGCATAAATCAGGAAAGCTGCATGATTTCTGTTTATAGTACAGTAGGTCAGCAATGTGCCAGTCCTTGATATGGTGGTGTTGGGCTGGGATACCATCACTGTTCAAGGAGGCCACTGACAAAGCAGGAGGCTGGCAACCTTTTCTGCTATTGTATAATATCTGATTCATATGTAAAAAATGTTATAAATAAATTTAATATATAGCACAATAACATGATGATGTACAGTATTTATCATAGGTCCACGATACTATCTTTGTTTTATATACCTGCTGATACATATTGAATAGTTAATCATAATTCATAAATATACTTTTTGTGTAGTTGATGCACAGCAGCCCTGGCCAGGATGCAATGCAGTATTTAGCAGTATTACTCCAGAAAAGCTGCAGAGTGCTGGAGTATTCTGCAGAGAACAGTGTAATTCAATGACAATTAAACTGAGGCATCGCAGCTTTGCAGCCTGCCCTTCTATATGATCAAACACAAGTAATCAGAGGGGTTGCATATACAGCGTATCTGATGTAGGCCATTTTGGTATAGCAAGAAAGGACCAATAGGGGTTAGGGAGAGATAACCAAATCTGTTCAGGAAGCAAACAGGTATGGAAACAGATACTATGTGGTGGAGCAGGTTGAGGCAGAAGGCAACCTTGAGTAGGTTGGAATGCTGTAGCGGACACAGGGCGGCAGTATTCCTGGGAACGCCTTGGGAGGCTGAAGGTTTTCCAGTGTAGAAACCTGACTCTTCTGATGGCAGAGGTTAGGCAGCTTAGATGGGAGATACGAAAGCTAGTAAGGAAAGGAGGGTAGGGGATGGTACATTAGAGGAGAGAAAGGCAAGTTGAGGCAGCCCCCTTTGGGAGAGCCATCCTTACAAGGGATAATTGTGGAGGGGAAGGCCCAGATGCCATGGCACCCCTTCCTCAGAGGGAGAGGGTTCCAGGGAAGAGGTATAGAAAATGGTGGGTGGTTGAGATGGGATCACAAGGGGTGGGACAGAAGTGGGATCCAGTATGGAACAGATTCCTCCAACTGACTTATGCTGGAGAGAGGAGTGAAGAGGAAGGAGAGAGGGGTCAGGTACTAATCAAGGGGCCCAAGAGGATTAGACAGGTGGAGTTGATGGAAGTGTGCATAACAGCAGTGGAGGAAGTTAACGATTGCACAGGGAGTGTGGAACAGGTGCAAGGAAAGGGGGGTTGAGGGAAGGCAGTGAGAGGAGGAATCAAGATGTAGAATTTAAGTGGTACAAGAGGGCAAGCCAGATCACAGTAGAGAAAGTAGCAGTAAATTAGTTTTTTCTGTATTTCCAGAAAAGGATGGTCCAATTGAGCCAAGGCACATTTACAGTGGGGTCCCAGGTGCAAACAGAAACAGTTTCACTTCTTAAGATACTGATTACAAATATAAAAATAGTACAAAAGTAGTATAATAATAGCATAATAAGTTGCATCAAACAAACTATTCACAACAGATTTTTGACAGCTCAGCAATATTTACAATTTATGTTTTTGTGGAGCTCCAGGATATAGTTCCCCTTTGGGATCTCAAATGGCCTGGTAAATTGTTCCATAGTTTGGGGCCCATACAGAGGAACTTGGAGCTACCCTTTACAGTTTGTATAGCTGGTACAGTGAATTCAATAGCCACCACAGTGCGTATGCCTTTTTTCAAATGTCTTACCTTTACCAACTCTAATAAATAGTCAGGTGATTTTTGAGAACACAGGAAGGGAGGGAAAGTGGGTAGCTGAAGTGGACAGAGGGGGCTTAGTCAGACAGGGGGTGAAGAGCAGAGGGAAGGAGTGGAATGCAAGGAAGATGGATTTGACAGGCAGGGAAGGAGCTTGAAGGGCAGTTAGAGAGGTGGGTAGTTGGACAGGAAAGGGAGAGGGGGTATAGTTGTAACTTAGGGAGACTTGATAGTCAGGGGTATTCACTGAAGGGAGAAGGATGATTCACATATGGAAAGGAAGGCGATATGCATGCCAGGGATGAAGTCAGAGAGGGCGTGCCAAAGATTGCTCAGATAGTGCAGAGGGTTGGGGGAAACCAAGTGATTTTTCATCTGGGAACAAACAACCAAGCTTGTGAGGAGATGAGGATGGTGCGGGAGAGGTTCAGGGAATGGGGAGGAACTGTAGGAGGTAACATTATCTACTGCATTCTCTGAGGTGTTGTCAGTACTGAGAGATGGTACTGTCAGGAAGCGAAAGATAGGTGAGTTTAGTGGCTTGGTGCAGAAATTGTACAAGGAAGAAGGTTATGGCTGCATTGGTGAATGTAGGGGAGACTTGGACCGACAAATCCCTCCATGCACCTCAGTAGATGGGATTCATGAGTCCTCAGGGATAAATTGGAAGGGCACAAATCCAGGGACCTAAATTTAAATTGTTAGGGGGTCAGAATGGGCCTTTGGGCACTGAGTCTCTGTAAGAAGGAGGTCAGCAGCCCTCCCCTCCATACTTGGTGGGGAGAATTGGAGGTAGGAACCAAAGTAAGAGAAATACAGGGAAGATTGTGTGGAGGGGGGGAGAAGCAGATAAAAAGGAATATGAGTGAGTGTTCCATGTCATAAGGACAATTTCCAAATTGCGAATAACATATCAGCAGGTGCACATCACAGAAAATAGATATGGCAACTGTGCGCTATGCCAACAACCACAGCCACAACAATGAGACCACAAACCTAATGTTTTGTGCAGGGGACTTTGCCTCCCACACTCCCCATGCAGGGGGGGCATTGCCCCTCACACCCCCCTATCTTTATATAATCAATTCCGAGGTGGGGGGCCTGACACTGGTGTACAGGCAAACCCTTAGGAGGGGGCTTTTTGGGGGGGACTGCAGACTGGGGCACACGTCCAGGGGTACTAGGAATGGAACACAGGAATGGGACACCCAAAATAAAAATCAAAAAAATAAAGTCCTACACTACCAAAATCATAAATATTTTACTAAGCCCTTCCCAGCCCTGAACCCCATACCTCCTGTGCTGTAGCCATCAGTGTGATCCACCACACCAAGCGAGCAGCTCAACAGCACCACCCACACTTCCTCCCATAATCTTCTCTATGTCATGCCCTCCCACAATCACGCTGTCCCTTACTCACCGTTATGTGCCTCTAGCATTCACATAAACCCTGTTCACAAACCGTCCATGCTTACTTTCTTCCTTGGCACTGCAAATGAGTCACACAAAACTCAATCACTCATTTGCAGTAGCCCATTTGTTGGTATATCATGGGGGGGGACAAATGGGATTCAGTGGTGAGGCTCAGATTCAAGGTGTGATGTGGTGTTCCTGAACACAAGAAGTCTCAGAAACAAGAGTAGATGACCTGCAGCCATTGTTGGCAGAGAAGATTGTGGACACTGCAGTGGTTACTGAGATATAGGTACCTCTAACCATGACTGGGATCACTCAGCCCCTTGGAACAAACTGTACTGAAGAGGTAGGGAGTAGGAAGGGGGGGCAGAGGTTTGTATAAGGGAAGATATAACATGCACAATGGAAATTCAGAAGAGGGGAAGGCAAAGGTGATGGAGCAGATATTATCCAATAAAGGGAGGGAGATGAGACTGGGGGTATTTTACAGGCTGCCCAACCAGGAGGAGGAAAGGGACAAGGGACTGGGTTCAGTGATAAGACAGCTGCAGGGAAGGGGGAGGTGGTAATTATGGGGGACATTAATCTACCTCAGGTGGATTGGAAGATTCCTGATACAACCTGCGACAGGAGTCAGGTAATCCTGGATGTGGTGCTGAGTGGATTCCTGACTCAGACTGTCATGGCACCAACAAGGGATCCTTGATCTGGTATTGACAAATGGGGACCACAACCATGCTGAGGATCCCTTGGGTGGCAGTGACAACCACACAATGTGATTCAGGTTTGACATGGACAGGGAGAAGTTTCCAACAAAGACCAAAGTCCCAGACTTCAGAGGCGAACATCAGAAAAATGGGGAAGCTGCTAAGGGAGCACCTGTAAGTCATCAACATAGAAATGGGGGTGGACCAAAAGAAGACCATCATTAAGAAGGGATTAGTGCATCTAAAATGAAATGTGTTAGGCTTAAGGGGAAAAACTCAAGGGCCAAAGCATTCAGCTGGTTTAGTTGCAAAGTTGCCTGGGACGTCAGAGATAAGAGGTCACTTTTCAGGAAATTCAGAAAGAATCTAGAAGGAGGATAACAGGAAGACTATCACAGGAAGGCTAGAAAAGCAGGAAAGTAAGTCAAGCAAGCTAAAGTTCAGAAAAAATGGCAGCTAGCTGAAGAGATTAAAAATAAGAAAAAAAAACTAAGTAAGAAAAAGGGATAAAAAAGATGAAATCATATGGCTCAGAATGGGGAAAGAGTGGGTGTAAGCAAATGGAGACAAGGCAGAGGTATTAAATGAGTACTTCTGTTTGGTCTTCACTAAGCAGAGGGACAGTCCAGTGCTGCAAGGGATGAGGAGGGGAGAAGGGGGTTGGGAGGGGAGAACAGATAGAATAATCGAGGTGGACATGGTGAGGAAAGGTTTGCTAGCCCTGAGGGTGAAAAAATCCCCAGATCCTGATGGCATACATCCAAGTGTGCTGTGGGAGAGGGCAGAGGAAGTTGCAAGCCCCCTGGCTGATCTGTTCATTATTTTGCTTTAGTCTGGAGTGGAAACTTAGGAGTGGAGAATGGCATATTAGTTCTGCTCCATAATAGTGGACCCAGAGATGGCCCAGGCAATTACAGACTGGTCAGCCTGTCCACAATCATGTGCAAGCTCATGGATACCACAGATAAGGAGAGATTCATTGGATACCTGGAAGTGAATGGCCTTCAGGACAAGTGGTAATATGGATTTATGTCTGGGAGAGCATGCCAGATAAACTTGATTGACTTTTTTGACTAGGTCATGAAAACAGCTGACAAAGGCCAAGTAGTGGCTATCCTTTACTTTGACTCAAGCAAGGCCTTTGATTCTGTGTCCCAGAGGATATGGATGAAAAAGCTGGAAGATCTGGGAGTAGGAGAGAAATGGACTGGTTGGGTAGCTAGCAGGCTGAAAGAAAGGACCCAAGAGTTCATGGTGAGGATAGCAAGCAAGGTGGGAGGGAGTTCTCAGGTGCTAGGGATGTCACCAGTAGGGTCCCCCAAGGCTAGGTGCTTGGCCAGTGCTTTTTAATGTCTTCATCAGTGACATTGGAGAAGGCAAGAAAGGGTAAAACTTGCTTATTCACAGACAACTGCAACTTCTGTGGGAGAGTAGGTGCTGTGGAGGGGATACAAGACCTAAAGGAAGATCTGCAAAGCTCTAGAGATGGTCCAGAATTTGGCAACTTGGTTTCAATGTAAACAATAGTAAAGTTATGCAGATTACAGACAAGAATCCAAAGACAAAGTACAGCCATAACTAAAGAGAATATATTCTACATATTTTCAACACATACTTTGTCTTGCAGTAAACAAAGAAACACATGTAACTATAAGAAGATATGTAGGAATAATGCATTCTTCATATCTATATATTCAGAATGTAATATACATATATTTTAAAGGCACATGTAAAGTATATATCAGTCATAATTATTAATTATTAAATGTATATATTTGCTTTGTAAAACATATATTTAACACCGATTATCAGTACACAATGGAAAGAATGAACACATATGTTGCAGGTGTACAGTATATCAGGCCCAACCTATTTTAACTATATATGAACTGGATCTAAGAATATATATATATATCTCCCTAATATTTTGAAAATACATTTAACATACATTTGTTGAAGAAATCATGGAGTAAAATTACAGTGTCATACAAATACAAGAACATTTTGTTAGAGAATCCATAAGAAAAACAAAACAAAACATTGACTCCTATAAACATGCTCCACACTGCAGGACTACTGGAAGTGCATTTGTGCTACCATGTCAACAGCCATCTCCAACCAAATCCCATTTTCTCCAGGTCTATTCCTTTTGAGCTCAAGCAAGAGCACCTATTTTATCCACAAGGCAGTTTGACCTAGTGATACATGCCAGTGCTAAAGTCAAGAGGCTTCTGTTGCACAGGTGGCCCACTCTGGACATTCCCACTACAAATGAATTCCTGTCTGGCATGGGCAAGTTGGCACACTTTGGGCAATTATCACACTTGTCTTCAGGCACTGTAGAAGACTAACATAAAATATGGTCCCCTCTCCTTAATTACTTCAGCAAATGTCCAAGCATGTACTCTGCCTCCCAGCCAGCATCCCCCTCCACCTAGAACTAGAGTGGCCTGATTTTGCCTCATTTAATCTCATACTGGAACACTAAGGACTACCCTTTTGCCCATCAAGTTACCTTACATATCTTTCCCAAAATATTCAGGGTAATAGTTACTGATAAAAGTCTTTTTTTTTTATTTAGTGTGCTTTATTCTCCCCGGGCTGTCCCTCACCAGCCAGACCTCAGCCCCCATCCCCATTACAAATCCTGGGACTTGCTTCCCTGGTGTTTCCTCCTGGTTTACTCCCTGAGATGGGGCCATCGGGGGATCCTGTCTTCCTCCCCATCTGAACCTGAGGCTCAGTGTCGGGAGACCACCACGGGGTGACAGTTTGAGACCTATGGGGTTGGGGAAAGCGATATACTGCATGACCTTATTTTTCTGTTTTTCTATTTGGTAGGCATGGCATGCAATGATGTCAATGGCAACATGCTGACATCTGCCCCACCTCTCTCCCTCCAGCAAGCTTCAAAAGTTAGTTTTCCTTCCTCTACTAGGGGTCCACTGAGTGCTGGAAACTAACCCACCCTCCACCCAGAGAAAGAGAGATGTCTCTAGGATGATCAGTCCTCTTCCCTTGGCCAGCCCTTTGACTCTAGTGCCCATTCCTGAACCCAGGTCATCAATATCGCAAGTGGAAGCACTTCCACTGCACCAGCAGGCCAGCATTTAAAGGTCTAACACCCCTATGGCACTACTTGTATATATTTGTGTATTCTTTGTTCTTCAGGGGAAAGGTTCTCCCCTTCCTCATTTGGACATACATAATGCTATGGGCACTACAATCTGTTAGAACTCTCCTGTCCTGGCTTACTTTTTTATGGAAATTGTACATTTCAGTTCTGCCAGTACATTTTATGCATTGTCACCATGTTAGGTCATCAATGGACTGTCCTGTTATGTATATCTGTATTGTAAATGTTCAATTCTGACTATGATTGTAACTCTGAACATTTGAATAAAATTTTTAACAACAAAACAATTAAGAAGAAAAACACAAAATAAAAAAAGTTTCATAGTGTAATAAAAAAAATATATAATACATTTGTGCCAAGTATAAGACATATTTTACTGAAGTCTGCAAGCATCTAAAATATACAGAATCTAAAAATATATACATCTATTATGTCTGTAATATGTTTCTGATGTATTTAGGTATATTCAAATATGATTTAAATTTTTAACAAAATATAGTTATTTTCCATATTAAGCTGGCACTACTACTGAGAAGAGGGACCAGGAGTCATCATAAGTGACTCCCTTAAACAATCCAGCAAATATAACAAGGCCTACAGCAAGGCAACTAGGATGTTGGGGTGTATTGGGACTTTTGGGAGGGGCATGATAACAAGGACAAAAGAGGTTTTCCTGCCTCCCTATAGGTCTCTGGGGAGGCCTCACCTGGGGTACTATTCGTAGATCTGGAGTCCTCACTTAAGAAAAGACAAGAGAAGTCTAGGAATGGTGCAGCACAGAGTAATCAAAATGATCCATGGCCTGAAAGAACAATACTATGATGATCAGCTTAGGGCATTCAACATTTACCCTCTGGAGGCCAGAAGCCAGAGAAAGAGGGGTGATATGAGAGAAATTGTCAAGTACTTGAAAGGAAGGAAGGAACAAGGTTAACTGTGAGGAACTATTCAACATGAATAGTGAATCTAGAATACAGATACATGAATGGAAGCTGGTGGCAGGGAGAATTAGAAGAAACATGATGAAGTTCTATTTTGCATGGTGGAACTGAATGGTTTATTGGATTGGTAGCAGGTTAAAGAGCTTTCACCTCTAGTTCACTGGTCCAAATCCAGTACAGGTTTGTAGTGGTTGAAAGTCATTGTCACTTGAGAGCTGGTCAGTGGCCTATGTGAAATGAGTTGTGGTGGTCTTAGTCCAGTTCTCAGTTTGTAGGTGTCCACATCCCAAACCCACCCACACAAATGAAACTACTACGCACTCTTTTTGGTATTTCACATGAGAATCCAAGGACTGAATGGGCATGGAGTCCACTGTCTGAACTACCCTCTCATCAACGTAGTGGTTCCTCCCTGGTAGGGTTGAGGCACATAGGTGGGGCAGTGTGGTGAAACTTGCAATGTGATTGTCCATGCTATACCTGCCATGTGGATAAGTAGAGGTCTTCTGGTTCCAGTACTGTCAATCAATTAATCACCTTTCATGGGCAATAAATTCACATACAGGAAAAAAAAATCTTTATTTAAAAAAAAGTTCTATTTTACAGAGAAAGTGGTTGATCTATGGTACAGCCTGCCTGCAGAGGAAGTACATTCAAAAACCATTAATAATTTCCAATACAGCTGAGACAGAGTTAAGGGCTTAATAATGACACGGGGGGGGGGGCAATAAGGCAGATATAATAGGGAGTAGCCTAAGCAAAATCCTATATAGACACTAGATCTTGTGGTAGTTTAGGGTTTACTGGCAGACTATATGGACCAAGTGTCTCTTTCTGGCATCATTTGCTAAATTTATATGTTTCAAAGGCAGCATTTTCACAGAAGTGAGAGGTTAGGCATGACCACTCAGTGTGGACAAGATCATGAATAAAGTCATTATGCTGTTTTTGGAGAAATCCATAAGCTAATCAGACTAGAGTAGAAGGAGTTCTTGGGGAAAAGGCTCACCAAACAACAAAAGTTGATTAGTGATCAGTGATAGAATTTAGTAGAGTAACTGCAATGATAATTCTGTCATTCTTCTTGGTGAGGTACCAGTCAAGCAGGGAATGTTTTGAACCCCACTGGAGTATCCGGTTAGGCTGGCAATATACTGGGAGTGGTTAACTGTTCTGGTTAATGTTTCCAGTGACTTGGTTTTGATGCAAGAGCAGTCAAGGTTGATGTCATCAAACAGTAACAGCTCTTTGGAACCTGATTGAGTTGCGAGATGATCATCTAGGGCAGGAACGTCAGATTGAGTACTGTGTAGTGTATTGTATACTCATGCCAGATGTACTTTAAATTATACACTTGAAGTACAGAGTGCATAAAATCATAGCTGAATATGTAACCCATTTATATTGTAATCTGAAATGTTAATAGTCAAACTATGGTATTCTTAATATTACATTTAGAGTGCAAAATATGTATCCATTGTGAAGTAATGTTTGATGTTGGCTTACTCATAAAAATTTTGATTATTTTATGTTTTATATTTGAATTTAACTTATTGATGTAAAATGTATTTTGATAGAAAGTGTCTAATAGAGACCAATATCTCTTTTGTAAGGATGACCTGAATACATCATCACATTAGTTCATATATATCACGTACACATGACAAAAGATAACAATAAGCAATAATTTACAAAAGTTATGAATGTAAATAAAATCTAAGTCATGCCTAATTAATAAAGAAAGCATGTGTGTGTGAAAAAAAATAATAAACTTACAAACAAAACTGTTTTACATCCTTGGTGTAAAGCTCCTAAATATGTTTCAGTGGGATATTTCATAATGAAATGTGATTATAGATTTTTGTAACTTGACAGCTGTATCAAAATGGAAGACCTCATTCATCAAACCAGAAAACTTAAACTGGCACTGATCTTGTCATTCTTCAGTAACACATGAAATAATACTGGATGTGTAACAGCTGTGCACTGGGTTACACAAGCACATCATCTCATTATCACATTGTTTAAATGTGTCCTTTCTTTTAAATGAGAATGATATGTATTATGTAAGCTTTGTGTGATGATCAAAACACAGCCAAACTACTGTGCCCAGAGAATGCATCAATAATTCTCTAGTGTTAGTCACTTCTATCGAACTGTTATTACTAGTTAAAATTATCCTGTTTTGTTTACTTGCACTTGTTTCCAACCTGCAGAAGGATGCTACAATATATGTGAAGAATGCCAAGATCAGTGCCAGTTTAAGCGACAAAGCAGGGATACTGAATGAATGCTTCTGTTCAGTATTCACAAAAAAGGACGTGGGGGAGGTGCCTAATCCAATTAACAGAAGCACACTGGAGAGGGGGGTTGATCCCAGTCCTTTCACGGAAGAAAGGGTTCTGAAAGAACTCCTAAAACTGAAGATGGACAAAGCAATGGGGCCAGATGGAATTCATCCCAGAATTCTAAAAGAATTAAGCAGAGAACTAGTGACACCACTGACTACCCTTTATAACAAATCGTGGGAGGATTGTGTGGTACCTGAGGACTGGAAGAAGGCTGATGTGATTCCCTTCACAAAAGTGGTACCAAGACAGAGGCAGGAAACTACAGACCTATCAGTTTGACCTCTGTGGTAGGGAAAGTGATGGAATCACTTGAAGGAAAGAATTGTTGAGTACCTAGAGGCCAGTGGGGCACAGGACCCAAGGCAGCATGGGTTCACAGCAGGAAGGTCATGTCAGATGAATCTAATTGATTTCTTTGACTGGGTGACCAAAGTAGTAGACCAGGAGGGTTGTGGACATGGCCTACCTAGACTTTAGCAAGGCATTTGACACAGTCCCACAAAATATTAGTAGTCAAATTAACCAGCCTTGGAGTGGGTCCCAGGGTGGTAGCCTGGGTAAAACATTGGCTGAACAACAGGACACAGAAGGTAATTGTAAATGGAGTCCACTTTGAAGAAAGAGGGGTTACTAGTGGGGTACCGCAGGGTTCAGTACTGGGTCCAGTCCTTTTTAATGTCTGTATAAGTGACATTGCAGAGGGACTGGAAGGAAAAGTATGCCTCTTTGCAGATGACACAAAGATCTGCAACAGGGTTGATACACAAGGAGGTGTGGAAAGGATGAGAAGGGACTGGGCAAGGTTGGAGGAATGGTCAGAAGTATGGCAGCTTGGATTCAATGCAAAGAAGTGCAAAGTAATGCACCTGCGAAACAAAAACCCAGGGGAAGTTTATACAATGGGGGGAGGTAGTAACAACAACAAAAATGGAAAGGGACCTACTGGTAATCATATCAGATGACCTTAAGGTTGGCAAGCAATGTGAGAAGGCGGTAGGGAGGGCTGGAGGGATACTGGGATGTATAGGGAGAGGCATCACCAGCAGAAAACAGGAAGTTGTTATCCCCCTATACAGACAGTTGGTGAGACCCCATCTGGAGTACTGCATCCAGTTCTGGAGACCCCATCTCCGCAAGGACATAGACAGGATGGAGGTAGTTCAGAGGAGGGCAACTAAAATGGTGCAGGGTCTGCAAGAGAAGCCATATGAGGAGAGGCTAAAGGAGCTTAATATGTATACCCTTGAGGAAAGGAGGGAGAGGGGGGACATGATAGAAACGTTTAAGTACCTCAGTGGAATCAACAAAGTCCAAGAGGGTAGCATCTTTCAGAAAAAGAGATGTGCAAGAACAAGGGGACACAATTTGAAGATAGAGGGGAGACGGCTCAGGGGCAATGTGAGGAAGTATTTTTTCACAGAGAGGGTGGTGGATGCATGGAACAGCCTTCCTGAGGAGGTTGTGGGGTCTAAAACTGTGGGAGAATTCAAGAATGAATGGGACAGACATAAGGCAATTTTTGTGGGGGGTTGGAAGAAATAGGTTGTTGGTTAAATAGGATCTGCAGCTTATCCTCTAGGTAGGGAAATGGGCAGACTAGGTGGGCCAAGCGGTCCTTATCTGCCGTCAAAGTCTATGTTTCTATGTTTCTATGTTTCTATGTTAATTAAGAGTAATTTGGGCTTCACCAGCATTTATTTAAAAGGATAAAATTCTCTGCTCATAATCATGTTTTAACATATTGAACTCTATTTTTAAAACATTACATATGCAGTTTATTTACTCCAGCATATTTAATCAACGTACCTGTGGGCTAGAGGTACCAAATAAGGTTTGTAAAGTGTGAAATGATGCAGTGAAATACAGTATACTTTACCTGTATTCAAACCACTGATCTTTCACCAGCTTAGTAAACACACACTCAGTGTGCCACTGAGCTACAGATAGGGGATTTGCAGTTCCCGGAATGTAGATGTTAAGTCACTACCTGCAAAACAAGTTAGCAGGGCGGTAAGCCCAGCAGGTGATTCACCTTAACAAATTGTTTTTTGCTAAATGTAATTGTCCTAACGATAGATAGATAGATAGATAGATAGATAGATAGATAGATAGATAGATAGATAGATAGACAGACAGACAGACAGACAGACAGACAGACAGACAGACAGACAAGAGAACTGGGAGAGGCACACTGAGCCGAGATTCATTTCCAGCTGCAACCTGGAGAAAGGAAAAAAAGTGGAGTATAATACTTGTAAGGCTATACCTGTAGTTCAGTGGGTGGAACAACAAACCACTCCCCCATCAGGCCTTTAAAGGCTGCTCCTCCTGTCTAGTCCAGGATTCCTTTCTTTCATTGAAGCTGGAGGCTCGGTCTTCTGCGCTGCCCTCCCGATTCCTCATTTGCGCTCACCTTTTTTTCTGAGTGCTGAAACCCTGCTGTCGCTCTAAATTATCACCTGCTCTGTAAATTTGAATCTACTGTAGGTGATTTGTTGAAGTACCTGCAGGCTCTGGCATCTCTTTTCAGTATGTTTGCCAGCTACCACTGCTTCCTTTCTGCCCCCCCACCTCTTCTCCCTGTTGTGGTCATTCCCTGTTTTTCTTCCTGCTCCTGCCTTTCTGGCTCTCATACCTCATTCCTCCATTGTCCTCCATCTTCCTCTTTCACCCTTTGGGGTGATTTCTCATTGCCTGCTGCTTCACCATTTCCATGCTGGTGTCTCGGGGTGTGCCGTCACCTGCCCTGCTGGATCGCCTTCCATGCCCCCATTTCTGCTGTCCTGCCCATTGCAGCATCCTGGATGATTCTAGCACCAAGGACAAGCACTGACTTTCCAGTGCTGCTCCTTGTTCAATGCTTGCCTACTCTATGGTTCCTGTCATAGACGCAGCACCTTTTCTTCCCTGTGCTTGCATTGCCGCTTGATTTAGTGGACCCACCACAACCAACTCTGTGACTTGCTGATGTGATACATTGCCAGCTTATCCCAGGGACTCCTCCTTTTTCAAGTGGGACTCTGTGCTTCTCTGTGTCTTCACCAGCCCCTGACTCAGGATCGACTTTTACTGCTTGTATTGGGATATCAAGCTGTATGCAGTGTGTCTTCGTGATTTCTTTCTTCTGCCAGCATTCATTCTGCCTGGCCATATCCCGCATCTTGCACTGCTGGGCAGACTGGCTATGGTTTCCCATGTCTACTAGAGCAGCTGTGATGCCAGAGACACCTGGTCTGGCCCAGCCTGTGACTTCCTTCCATTCTACTATGAATCCTGCTGCTTGTCTTTGGGTATCCAACCACAACCTGGAAATGATACAATCAACACTGAAACTCAGTCTTCCTGGCTTTGGGCACTCATCATATCACATACATTCCTTTCCATACTTCAGCTATTTTTATACCTTCATGGTCTGCCTGCTGCCCCTTTCACCACACTACTGCCACTCCTTTGCCTCTGTACTCTGGCTATTATCCTTCAGCTCTTTAAGCAACTCATGCCTGCATTTCTATCACTCTCTGTAGATTGGTCCCTCTCTGCCTATCGCACCTACCTTGTATCCTTCATTTGGGCTCTCCATGCTTGGCCCACCACCATTTTTTCTGTTGCACTCTAGTTTCTGACCCCTCGGCCCCTTTGTATTGCCTAGCTGCCAGCCTTCTACCATCTTTTCCTCTCTCATCGATACCTCCATTTTCCCAACCCTCATTGTCTTAGCCTCCTCCTGCTCCCATCATTCAGCTTGTCCTCCTCTCTATGTCGGACTCTGTTCTTCTTGATCCTTGTCCTTCCTGTACCAATCTCACAGTTCCTTCTACCACCATCATACCTCATTCTTCTCCTGGTACTTTGTACCCTGACCATTGGCTGTGGGCATCATCCTGCCGTTCTCATCTCCCATTTGTGCATGTCCCCTTATTCTATCTTACCGTTTTGCTTAGCAGCCTTGTAACTCCTGCTAGAGGAGCTGCTTCTCCTCCATTATTTTGTTCTGCACTGGCTATCCCAACCTCCGTCCTCTCTCTCAATCCCAGCCTCTTCTCTTTCCTCATTCTATGCTTTCTTTTTGGGGTGTTTTCCTATCCTGCCATCACCTTACCTATTCATATCCTCCTCTTACCCTAGTCCTATTTCCTGGTCCACTCAACTTGTATATCTTTCACGCCATGTCAGCCTCCATTGTTATCGAACCTCATTCTTCCTATACCCTGTTTGCCATCTTACCTACCCCTAATTTTATCAGCCTTCAAGGCTTTTATTCCATAATTGTACATCATCTGTTTCATACCTCACCTTACCTGTACTGGCCTTAAACGCTTCACTCCACTACCATGCATCATCCATCTCATCTTTCACCTTCACTATGCTGGTCTTCCAGGCTTCATTTCATCATCATGCATCATCCATTTCATTCCTCACCTTACACCGTTCAGGCCTTCAGGGCTGTCAATCCACAATCATCTATCATTCATTCATTCTCAACCATTCTGTCCTCCAGCATTGACTTCCCCACTCATCGTAGGCTGTGGACTTCACCCGACTATCCTCATCTCTCCCCTTCGCATCTTTCATTTCCATTTTGCAGTCCATACCGTCCTTCTAAGCTTCCCTCTATCAGCGAACCTCGTATATTCCTCTCAATCATCCTCTCATCCATTTCCAACTTTGTAGCTGCTATCTCACTTCTCTTGTTACTTCATCCCAACCCCACCAGCTGTGGGCTTCACCTGGTCATTCTGTTTTCTCCCTTCATACAGTTCGACCCACTCCTAATTTGGCTTTTCAATGGACCTGGTTGGCATGCTATCCAGTGGTCACTAACCACTTTCAGCATCCTCCCAACCCACATCAGGGTTTTCTTCACTCAGTTTGAATTCTCTGTAGGTCTGCTCATTCACATCAACTACTGAAGCTTACCCTCTAACAGGTCTCATGCTACCATGACCTGCTCTCCACTCAGAGACATGCCTTCTACATCCATTGCTCCATGGCTCTGGGCTAGCCTGCAGCTGACGGTCTCACTCTGTACCCATGAAGTCTTCATCTTGATCATGTGAAGCTCGAAGTGGGGTCCTTCTCCCTGGCACATAGCAAGAATGTCTTCACTCTGGGTGGACTTTCAGTCATCCCTCATCTCGACGATATCTCTGGATGCAGAATTTATGACTCCCATCTGTGAGGGATGGGGCTCTCATTATCAGGACCTCTTCAGTTGCCCAAGTGGGTTCCAAGGCACCCTCTACACTATTCTCCATCTGACCGCCTCAGGTTCACCGGGTATGCTTCATAAGCTCATGTAGGCTGGCCGAGTGCCTCAGCATTTTTTTTCTCTCCTCCTTTGCTTTTGGATGTCTAGTTGCAGAGACGTAGCTCACAACTCTCAACAGCATTCCTGTTAGAAGGACAGAGTGAGAGTTTCATCTATATTGAAATCTTTTCCATTTTCCACACTATTGACTCTAAATTGCAGTAGCTGAGCCATCACTAACCAAACCATCCTTCAGCCTGGAGGGAAGATGACCTACCCTTGGATCCCCAGAGGTTTCCTCCTCAAAGGGTTTTTTTCTTCTTCTCTGTGCCGATGGTCATAATATTAGATAGTGTTGGTGCTTTCACAGGTTCCATAGTTAGGTTCTTCTTTTGGATGGAGTCGGATGGTGGCCCTGGCTGTTCCCTCTCTCCTTAGAAAGTCTGCCCTTCTGCATCTTGTCAGCTTTCATTTCATTCATTGTCCTTGTCATACCTCTTTCTTCTCCTGTCCTTCCCATCTACGTCTTTCACCTTAATATCTGGTCTAGATATATTCTGATTCTCACCTTTTTGATGTTCGACACCCTTCTGGGTATTCTTTTTGGGCTTCTTCCTAAGCTACCTTTAACCAAGGGAATCATTCTAGTGGAACCTATGGGATTGAACCCTTCACTAGTGTTCCTCACTGTCGTACCCCTACAGGGTGGTATATCTCATAGATAGAGTGGTGAACAACCACAATGTAGCTAAGTCACACAAGCATACATCATACTAGTTGTGTAAGCACATTGAATTGCAAGGCTATGCCTGTAGTTCAATGGGCAGAGCAACAAACCACTCCTCCATCAGGCCTTTAAAGGCTGCTCCTCCTGCCTAGTCCAGGATTTGTTTCTTTCATTGCCCCAACATCCTCCCCTCCTCCTCCAGTGGCATGACTCTCTTTCCATGGGCTTCTTCCGAAGCTACATTTAGTCAAGGGAATCATTCCCATGGCACCTATAATGATGGAACCCTTCACTAGGACTCCCCGCCATCTTACCCCTACAGTGTGGTATATCCCATGAATACAGATGTGAACAGCCACAATGTATCTAAGTCATAGAAGCATACATCATACCAATTGTGTAAGCACACTGAAATGGAGTTATACAAGATTTACAAACATAATGAGTATTCCACAGGGAGTAAATACAAGATATACAACCATGATTACAAGTATAACAATACACAAATTTACAGCCAGGCAAAAAGGTATAGAGAGTGTACTGCAAACTAAGGAGGTACTGGTAAAATAAGCTAAAGTGTGAAGTTAACTGGAGATGAAGGTACACGTGGCCATTATTTAAAGAGCTACTGACACCTTAACGGAAACTTTGAAAAACATAATAGTTAGGTACAGTTCTGCTTGTATTTCATACATCTATTTTATAAATTGTTCTTCTCTATTATTTACTACTGGGTAAATCTGCATGAATACTTTGGCTTTTATACCTTTGAGGTCCCTAACAGTTTATCTTTCTCTAGAGCTTACTCCCTACTTCATGTCATAATTTTCTGTTGTGACATCACAGTCTGTTGCCATGAGAGCAACTGTGCTGTTACAAGCAGTGCATTGTGACCTCAGGTAGGGAGAAAGCAACAGGAATAGATTAACTCTTCAGGAGCAAAAATCTTGTTTTCATGCAGATGACTTCTGTAGGAAATAATGGGGAGATGAGATTCAGGACTAATATAACAAAATAAGCTGAACTGTGTCTAAACATTATGTTTTGATAAAGTTCTTCTGAAGGTGTCAGCTGCTCTTTAAAGGTAGGACAGCAACAGGAAGTAGAATACTGAAAGATGAGGTCAATTCACACATCAGCAGGAGTCTGAGAACCAAAAATGTTAGGATAGGGCTCTTTTTATGTCCAAAATGGAGGGTGAGTGTCTTATGGAGAGTGAGAGAGAATTCCATAGAGAAGGAAGTCTATAATAAAAGGCAACAGAGTCAGAGCAAGATAAGGGGTGAGGGAGACATGCTGGTGTCTCTAGATTGGAGAGTGTGGGGGGGCTCTATGCAGGAGAGAGGAGAGAAGAGAGGTAGGAGGGAAGGGAATGAAACCAACATTTGGAAACAAAGAGCGAAGAATGCAGCACCCGGCAACTGTAAGGAGAGGAAAAGGAGAGGGAAGAGTATAGGGAGCAGTGATGAGTAAGGGAGGGCATCCAAGGTAAAGCAGCAGAAAGCATTGAAGAGGGAGTCAAGCCTGGCTAGGGAGGAGGCAGAGGCAGTGTCATAGATAACACTGATATAGTCAAAGGAGAGAAGATTAATTTTGGTGAAGAGCACATGATGAGCAGGCTAGAGGAAGAGTCCTTATTTCTGTACAGGACTCCCAAATTGGGATGAAGCTATGAGTGAATATGCTTGATGTGTTTATTTTTTATTTTTTATTTATTGAAGTCTTGGATACATCTGTAAGTGGATGCTCATTGAGAGGTTTCACGTCAAATATATTAAATAACAAGGCAAACAAAAAGACTGAGTACAATTTACTGATAAGATTTATCAGTGTCAGTGGCTCCGTAGGTAGCACACTCACCTCTGAGGCTGGGAGATCAGAGGGCAGTGGGTTCAGTTCCCACATCTGGCACTTGGGTTAATATCCCAGTGCTGACACTGTAGTGCAGCGTGAGAGGGGTGCTGCACTTCTGAAGTGCCATTTCTCAGATGAGATGTTAAACCAAGGTCCCATCTGCCTGGATTGGTGGTAGTTCAGGTGGATGTTAAAGATCCCATGGCACTTATCAAAAAGAGTAGGGGAAATTTTTGTTGCAAAATTTAAAAACAAACTCAATTGAACATACTGACAAAAGAGAGAAAAAAATACAATAAACAATCATAATACACAGTAATCTCTGTCAGACAAAAAAAAAAGGGAAAACCATACAATATATGTCAAGTGTGAGAAAATCCAAAAATATAACAAAAAATTAATCTTAACATTGAATTCATTATTAACTAACCCAAGTAACCCCCTTGAAAAAATATGCACAAATAACATCACCCATAGTTGCTTTCTCACAAGTATACACCTTTTCTATTTCTATTTCTAAGCTAAATAAAATATCCTATACATTAACTTTTTTATTCTTTAATACTCTTTGTCAGCGAGCTTGACAAATCACCCATATTATACATGCCAATAGTACAAAAACTGAATGTTTATTCCAAAGAGACCATAACTCAGTCAATTGTCATTGTATTAACACTACGTAAGTCATATTGGCAATTGATGTTGCACCCCAGATGGACGCCAAATCTGACCAAAAGCCTTTTATTCTAGCACATTCAAAATACAGATGCTGCATAGTTTCTACCTTACCTTCACAACCTTTTTCTGAACAGTTTCTTTCTTCCATACATTTATGTTTTTGATTGCCCTTTACATTTAGTTTGTCCATGTCCACAGAACCATACTACATCCTGCATGTTTCTAGGAATTCTAGGTTCAGTAATCCATTCCAAGAGTTGACTGCAACTGACCCCATCATCAAGTACAAAAACTGGAGTCTCAAAATAGCATTTTTCAACCAGGATATAATAAAAGTTTTTCCTTGACTGATTTAAAAACCATAGTAACTCTATCTTCCAAGTTCTAATATATTTTAAAGTAATTTGTACATACATAGGAAGAAGTTTATCAGATGGGTGCCATTTTCCCCTTTCCCAAGCTGTCAAAAAACCTGTACTCCATTCCTGCATTATATCCATCCCTATAGACTTAATATCCATTATCAGTGGTTTCGCATTAGTGTAAAAAAAAATTAGAGAAGAAAAACACCAATGGTTGTAACATATCTAAACCTCCCTCTTTCCATGAATGATAGGTATGAGCTTTCTTAAGCGGGTTGAGTCTACTACCCTACAACAAGGTAAAGAACAAACCTTGTATTTTTGTATGCATACTATATGGTAATGAATAAATATGAGACACATGGAGAAAAAGCGGAGCAATGTACATTTTTAAAAGAAAAAAAAAATTTCTTATGTATCATTTTCCAGGATTTCCAAGCTTGTATTTTCTGAAAAGCCAAATCATAAGCTATATCCCAGTTCTGTTGTCCAGTGTTGGATTTACCAAACCAAAATCCCAATGTCTTAATTGATTCCGCAGCTACAATAACTGGAAAAGCAAACTCCACAGGAACTTCCCCTACAGGCATTATCAAGCTTTTGCTCAAATTCATCCGAATTCCAGTATATAAGTGCTTGTCATCAAAAATTTGCAATGCTCTTTTTCCATCCTTCACTGATGCTACCATCAACACACAATCATCTGCATAAGCCACTACATTTTTATAACTCATGCCAGAATTGCTAACCATTGGAGCTATATTTCCTGAGTTTTCAATTAATCGCAATATTGGATCCAAGCCAAAAATATACAAGAGAGGGCTTAAAGGACAACCCTGTCTAACTTTATTTCTAACAAAAACAGGAATCCCCAAGTGCCCATTAATCAAAGGCTGTACTTGAGCTGAACTATAAAGTAGTTTTATAAGGTCTACCAATTGCAATGGTATACCATATGCCCTTAATACTGTCCATAAAAAATTATGATTAATGGTGTCAAAACCCTTTTCTTGATCAATAGACAATAGATACCCTTTAGTAGCAGAAGGCAGGCCTTGTTTCATGATTTCACAAACATGTAACAAATTTTGATAAATTGTACTGCCAGGAAGTGCACATGTTTGCATTGGAGAAATCACATGCAGTGCTATTTTTGTCAGTCTTGCTGTTAATATTTTAGACAAGATCTTATAATTGGAATTAAGTAAAGTCAGTGGCCTCCAATTATGAATGTTTCTTACATCCCCTATCTTATATAAAAAGATCATGATACCCTCAGTCATGCTATGACTGAGTCGATTCTCTTTCTGTATAGATTTGGGTACCTTTTGTAGTATAGGCATTCATTCATTAAGAAAAGTTTTATAAAACTCATTAGGTATGCCATCCAAACCTGGGGCAGTACCAGCTGACAATCCTTGGATTGCCAATCTTATTTCTTCACCAGATATAGGGTGCAGTAAAAGGTCTTTGTCTATATCCAGTACATCAGGAACATCTGTATCCCACAACTTAAATGGCTCTGTGTGACAATCATGTAGCTGTGAAAAAGTGGTATAAACATAGTGTTGTATTTCTTGCTGTATAGTATCTTGGTCATCCACTGTTTTCCCAATGGCAGCCAATAATGTTGTAAATAGTTTGTGTGCTTTACAAGTATTATCTGTATCATACGGATTCACCAGGATACTCTGGCCCTTAGTGAAGAACTTTTGTTGTAGACCCGTCTGAATATATAATATCATCTTTTAACTGAGACAAGGTAGCTAGATGTTCATTTGATGTTCCATTAGGTTATGTCTGGAGTTTTAAATATTTTGCTCTTAAACTTAAATATGAAATATATCCATGTCTTGCTTCCCTAGTGGTCAATAGAATCATTAATTCCTTAACATCTCTTTTGGTATCTTCCCACCAATCAATTGTGCTGTCATAAAGGAAATCAAGATTTAAATGTACATTTAACAATTCCAGTAACTTAAGTTTTTTTTATATCATCTTAAAGCTTGGAAGAATTAATCTTCCAATAGCTTCTACCGACAGTAATTTTATGTGAAAAACCTACAGTCAGTTGTAAGGCAAGATGATCTGAGGTTTCTTAAGGTATAACCCTAATATCCTTACATGACATTCTCTCTGATACAAACCAGAAATCAATCCTGGTACTTAGGGAACCCTTATAGAATGTATGACATGAATTCGCTTTAAGGATATCATAAGCATCTTTTAAGGAATGCTTATGAAGTATAGATAGTAAGGCATTAGTATCACAATATAGTTTTTCAGTCTTACATCCCCTGTCTTTTGAGCTAAGACCACAATTAAAATCACCACCCCACAAAATAAATGTTGAGGTATGTAAAAAAGGTTCTATCAGCCTAAATGGCAGTATAGTATAGCATAAATTGGAGGCAGTATGGCACAGTGGTTTTAGGCTCTGAGCTGAAAATCTGGTGACATCCAGCAGCTCAGACATGGGTTTGAATCCCACAGCTTCCACTTGCATACTGTGTGACCCTGAGCAAGTCACTTAACTTCCCTGTGCTCCCAGGTCACACCTGTAAAAAAGCTTTCAGCTCAGTGTCCTACTCCTGGTTAAATAACTAAATAAATAAAACTAAAATAAATAGTTCAGCCCTGAGAGCCTTGAATTGTGGCTCATAAATATCCATACATCTATACATAATAGCATTAATCTGAACATCAAGGATCAATACATGCCCAGGATAGAGATCTAATATTTTAGAGAATTTAATCTCTGTATTCTGAAATAAAATTCCAACCCCTGAACACATAATATCCCCTATGGACCATAAAGATGGACCCATCTCCAATCTTTTTGAGCTTGCTGTATATCAAAGAGATCATGCAGTCTGGTATCCTGTAGAAAATAGATATTACCACTGCTTCCTGTAAACTACTAAAAGTGATTTGACATTTCTCTTGTGATTTAATACTGTTCACATTAGATGTGGTAAATATCAACTGATCTATTAAGTGAGTAAGAAGGGGGGAAAATAAAAAGAATCATGAAAGAATCAAACAACAAAAAAAACTATCATTTATGTTTTTTTCTTTTCTTCCATTTTACACCTTCCTTAACCTGTACATCACATGCTGTTTCAGTTTGAGAAGATGTTATGGAAGAGACATCTGAATCCTTGTCTTCTTCTCCATCATCCAAGTCCATCAGGGCATCATAAGAATTCTGTACAGAGGTAGTTGATAAGCAAGTAGCATTCCCTGCCCCCATTAAATGCTTTGTCTGAGTCTTAGATCTTGTGACCCTCACAAAAAGGGGATCCATAGTGTAAGAAACAGTTCATTTAATTTGTACTTGTCATATCATCATATTGTTTCTCCACTACAATACTCCCAGTATTGTTACCTTCTTCTGTACTTTGTACAATGCTTTGTTCCAAATCAGGTGTGTTTAGTATATGGTCTTGTACAGGTGGTGCAGTAGTTAAGCCTGCATCCCGAGGTTCAGGGATGGGAGGTTCTTGAAACTTGTCTGTAACTGCACACTGAGCATCCCAGCCCTTAGTTTATTCCTGATGTCTAATTTCCTCTCTAGCTAATAGCAGTGTAGGAATAGTAGGGTTCAGGATATCCTGCAATCTTGCTTTCTCCTTTTGTGCATTAGTGACATATAGATCTTGTTCAACTCTTATGGATTGATCTATGCTCTTATGTGAGGCCCACACACAAGTATGAAAGGTGTGGCCTACCTCTTCACATAAATTGCATTTCAGGGGTTGTCGACAATGTGCTCCAACATGCTCCAATTCTCCACATAACCCACAATGCTGTTTATCACAGACATTGCTAATGTGTCTCACATCCTAACACTTATAGCATGCTCTAAGCTGGCCTTGATAAAACAACACTCCTCTGTCTCTACCCAAGAGAAAAACAGTTGGGCAGGTGCTGATGGACTCCATTGTCTTGACGTAAGAATATTTTATACTTCCATCCACCAGTCCACAGGTGCTCTTTGTCCAAAATAATTTCAAGATAACCTTTTACTGTACAACGTTGCTTGAGCCAGTAAGTGATGTCACAACGTTCACCCCTTCATTGCAAAAAAGTATGGTTATTATTTTGAAACTGGGCCTTGTCAGGGGTATAGCCAAAAAAGGCTTCCATATGGGAGTAGATTTTAAAAGATGATATTGTTTCCAAAATCTGTCTAATCCAGCAGGGTGTTTAAAATTGATATCAAAAATACTGTCTCCCAGCATGTGGATTAAGGCATAAATCTCACATGCAAAATATTTCATGCTATTCTTTGGAAGTGCCTGGCCTACAAAAATTCTGTCGGGAATATCAGACATGTCTCCTCTATATCTTAGATGAATGGCATTTCATCTTACTGCAGGCTCTGTTAAACTTCTTGGGTTCTCTGAGAAGAGATGTTGTACAGCATTAGAATGCCATACATTTGAACGTATCTCATCTGCATTTATAGGTGTTGGGGATTCATTTATCAGATTGGCCTTAGTGGTAGAAGGGGGGGTTCCTTTCGCTCAGAGACTTGTGAATGGGAGTTTCCTTCCAGTAATCTTATGTCATCCATAATATTAGAAGGAATATTCAGGGCTTCATTATTCATTCCAGTAAACCCTGCAGCCTGCCCTGGTGTGATGTTATTTGACCCAGTTAAAGGCACTTCTAAAACACTGTCTGATATATTCATTATAGGAGGGTTAGAGTCATTTGCTACTGGCAGGTTAGCATCCCAACCATCATGTGCTGGGCTATGCACCCATCCAGCTCCTTGAATAGCTTTAGCTATCCAGTCAGGGTCAGTTCCATCAGTTCAAGCCACTAGAACATCATCTATCGTTTTGCCTCTCACCCTACACCCCCCGTTTACCTTTCTCCTTCTTGCCATCTTTAGTGTGAGTTAAATCATGGCCTGATACCTCTGGGGAGACTCCTATAGTAAATGTTACCGGTTGCAAAGGGAGAGACAACACCCCTTCTATAACTTTAGGCGTTTCTATAGTACCAACAACCACTTTTTGCATGATCACATTTTCATCAGCATGTGGACAATTAATCTCACTCCCAGATATGTTAGAAGGTTTTACCTGAGGAGTCGGGTGTCTAAGATCCTTTTCTCTGTCATTAGCCACCATTGGGACAGTTCTCACAGGTTCTGTAACCAACACCTGACATTGTTTCCCATTGGCATCACATTGTACCCAGACCTCCTGGTCCTTCACTCTCTACTATTCTAGCTTCTCCATTTCAGTGTGCAATTCATTCTGTCTTTCGGTGTAATTTAATTCTTCCATGAGAAGTTGTTTACAGAGATCCTCCACCAAAAAATCACTTCCTATGGTTTCCTGGTCAGGCTGCACATCCATCGATTCCTTAGTACCACCTAAATTAGTAATTTCCAGTGGTACATTATTTTCCATTTTTTACGTTATTGTTGAAACAGTCTCAATAGGCATATGGACTGAGGAGAAGACCAGCTTCTCGGTCCTGCTAACGTCCGTCCTCTTCTCCTGCAATGGGAGACTGGCCATCACAACACCAGTCGCAACCCCACCCTACACAGAGTAGGAGAAATTCCCCGGTGTCATAGCCAAATTTCCCTCATTCACTAAAAATACCACCAACAGCTTAATCTAGTTCAAGGTCAGTTGGAATTCATCTGTATCCCCACAGGTCATGCCTGAAAATAGGCAGGATTTGTCTACTGCACTTACCTGGTCAAACAAAAATGAAATAAATAATACAACAAGAGTTCAGCAAACATATAATGAGAATATTAAACATAACAGGTACATAAAATCCAGCCAGGAACAGGTAAGCTGCAGCATTGCACAAAATATGTCTGCATTAGTAGGAGAAGCAGAAGAAGAAAGAGGAAAGAGAGACCAGGTAAGCAGGGCAGTGTTGAAAGAGGCAGGGATTTGACTGGGACAGGACAGAGGTAAAAGAGGTTGAGGGGGTGATAAGTTCCTGGGTTTGCCTAACCCAAGGGATAGGGACTGAGAAGTGCTTGCAGTAGTCAGTCGGTGCGTGGGGTGTCTCAGCAGTGGCACCTGCAGAAACTCCTGCCAATAAGGTGTTGGTGCAGTCTGAGGTAGAAGGATCCAAGAGTAGTAGTGCCAGGATTCAGGAGTTGTAGTGCCAGAGATATCAGGCGGTAGCGCGTTTGTCAAGAGTGATGGCCGGTAGAAGAAAGCAAGTTCTGCCATTGATGTGTGGCATCTGGGCACATGGAAAGTTTGTGTGGAGGAGCTTCTGGTTTGTCTGGTGTTTAGCAGTAGAGACAGTAGGTTCTGAACTCCAGGAGGAAGTGGGTTTAGTGTAGTCCAGTTGGCCATCAAGCCAGACACCCAGTTATCTCTAGTAGGGGACCTCTTTCAGTATGGATCCATCCAGTGTAGTGATTGTGAGAGGGAAGAAGAGGTTTGCAAGCTTCTGAGGGGTATCAAAGGTCATTGACACTGTTTTTAGACATTTATTTTGAGGTAATTTGCCAGAAACCAGTGAAGGACTCAGTGAAACTCAGTTTGAAGCTGAGATTCCACAACAGGGGTAGAAGTACCAGAGACATAAAGAACTGTGTACTCAGCATACATCTGTATGTTAGCTACAAGGAAAGCTGATGGGAGACGATTTAGAAAAATAGAGAAGAGTATTGGGCCCAAGTTAGAGCCCTGGGGAATTCCAGCTTAGATGGTGGGGGGGGGGAGAAGGCACCATCTACTAGGACTCACTGAGAACTGCAGGAAACGTAGGATTTAAACCAATTTACAGATGAGGTGGAGAGTCCAACAGAAAAGAGGTCATGTAGTAAGAGGGGATGAGAGACTGAATCAAGAGCTGTGGCTTGGTCTATGAAGATGGCCTCAGTTAAGTGTCTTTTGTCCATGATGGGGAGCATAGAGTTAGTGACTCACAAGAGAGAGGCGATTGTTGAGTGGTTTGCTCAAAATCCAGATTGGAAAGGCAAAAGAAAGCCAGTGTAGTTTAGAAAATCTGTAATGTGAGGGAAGACAAGGGATTCCTGCAGTTTCACCAGAGAGGGAAGAATGGATATAGGATGATAGTTACCTGATGTATGCGGCTCCCTGCCTTTATAAAGCAGTATAACATTTGTAGTCTTCCAGGCCTGAGGGACTGCACAAAGTTTGAATGAGTGGTTTAGGGGATGGGTAAGAGGAAGTGAGATAGCTGGTGTAGAGATGCATAGCAGAAAGGGGTCAAGGCTATCAGGACTGGTCTTACTTGGGTTGAGAGATAATAGAGCATTGTAGACTTCAAGATTGGAGTTGGGAGGGAAGGCATAACCATGGGAAGAAAAGGGGGAGAAGAAGGAAAGGAGGGGTTAGAGAGAAGAGCACATGTGGTGAAGAAAGTGTTAAGTTCAGAGGCCACAGAAGTTGGTTTAGAGACAGGTGTGCCATCCATAATAAATGTAGGGGTGGAGGATTTGGGTGGTGGGTCAAGAAGGGAATAGAGTGTGCACCAGAAGCTGGCAAGGGAGTTTTGATTCAGTGTAGTAAAAAGCAGAGGTATGTGGCTTTGGCTGTCCTAAAAGCTTTGGTGCTGGTGTTTCTTAAAAGTCCTGTAGTAGTAAAGGTCAGCAGGAGCATGTGAGGTTCTGAAATGGGCCCAGGCTAGGTCATGAAATTTACACAGCTGAATGATACCAGCAGAGATTCAGGGTTGGTGGAAGAGCATTACTCTGCATCTCCTAAGCGGGGCATGATGTTTCCAGAATTTAAGAAGTCAATGAGTGAAAAGGGAGAGGGCTGATTCGATATTGGATATTGGGATCAATAGATAGATAGATAGATAGATAGATAGATAGATAGATAGATAGATAGATAGATAACATTTTATTTTTATACAGCAACAGAATATTAGGGAACATACACTATTTTCAGTGAATGCCCTCTACAATATGAGAAACTTTAATAAACATTTGCCAATAATTAACATGTAATGTAAAATACAGTTAATACACAGCAAACATGTAACAAATGTATAAAAAAAATCATCAAAGTAGCATTAAATTGTCATGTGTAATAATCACATGGCTTATACAATATTTTCTTAAGAGTAGTCTGAAATTCACTGAGAAAATTCTTAGCTTTTATGTCGCTGTGCAATGTATACCAAGATTTTGCAACAGACAATTGTAATGTCATATCACCATATTTGTTATGCACACACATATAAGGCAGGATCCAATCATCTGTTATCCATCATTTTTGTGAGTTTCAGTTATTTTATTTCTTAATGGATGAGCAATTTTTGATTTAAAAACTTAAATCACAACGTGAGCCAATTATACTCTCTCTTGTTTTCTTTCCACCAATTCAGTGCTGAATACATTTCACAATGATGTGTATCACATTTCCTTCAATCTACAAATCATATAAGTTTATTGTACATGCAATAAATTTTTTTTCAAAGCTTTTTCTTGTTCAAATTCCTGTAAAGCAGACTTCTATACTGTAAAACTGGGATTAATAGTTGTCTAACCAATTTTGCTCTAGACTGTTTTGACATACAGGAAGACTGTCTTTGTAAAGTGCAAACTTTTTGATTAGTCTTTTGACCTGTGGAATAACATGTTCTGCAAATATCAGCTTTTTGTCAACATGAACACCTAAATGTCTCTAAGTGATCACATTAATCACTTTTTGTTAATTTTGCACTCTATCTGCAGGATCTGATTTTGTAACTTATTTATTCCTGAGGAGAAATGGATGCATTTAGTTTACTTATCATTTAGCAAAATCTCAGATTTTATAAACCATGGACTTGATTTTCAAGGGCTAATGCAGGGCTTGCATCAAGCTCTGTGTCAAAGCCATTTTTTGTTGCAGCAGCGTCAAACTCCATTGCTGCAACTGTATCTGATTTTCTATAGTCAGGTGCAGTTGCAACAGTTTCCACAGTTTATGGCAGGTTGCACCAAAGATTTGATGCAAGCCCTGTAAAAAGGTTACCCCAAATGGCACAAGTTAGACCCGGGTAAAGCTGGTTTAACTTTCAGCATCTGGCATTCAGAATTGACAGTCTTAATTGATGCTGAAAGGATATCACAGTGCCCTGTGCACCAAACGATCACCACACCAGGGCCTTGTGGCATTCTCAGGGCTTTTAAAATTTGGCCCTCATGTCTGCATTGTAGGAAGACCCCTCTGAAGATTATGTTCTATATCTGTCTGGCTCTAGGCAGAGGTCACCAACCAAAAGTCATCTGTATTGTTCCATCTGCAGGCACCTCTCTGGGCTGAGGGAGGAGGTTGCTTATCTCCTGGATGATTTGGCCAGGATTTGTGGGACCTCCTCTCCCTCCCAGGGACCACCAGGGTCACTGCCATTGCTTCAGAGGTTGCCAAGAAAGAGGAGCGGTTGGACCACAGTGGGCTCAGGGAGGGTGAGGGTGGTGGAACAGAGGCACATCCCTCCAGTTGTACCTCTCCACAATTTCTATGCCATTCTGGAAAAGTGTGGTTCCTCTATGGAGGCACCCACAGTGGGGAAAAAGGAGGATGCTGGGAACCTCTACAAAGGACACCCACAGGAGGGTGGCATGGGACCCCACAGGGGAAGGAAACAACTCCTAGTGGGGGACTCCATTGATAGGAAGGTAGAACTGGGGGATGAAGAGGAGAGGGAGGTAAGGTGCCTGCCTGGCACAATGGCTTGGAGGGACAGAGAGCGAATCCTCAGGATCGCAGGAGCAGCTGCACAGGGGAGGGAGCTGGATGTCATTGTCCACCAAGGGACAAATGACCTGGCTAAGAAAGGGACTAAAGCAATGCAAGAAGCATTTATGTAAATGGGGAGGGGCCTTAGACATATATCATGCACGGTAACCTTCTCGGAGGTGCTTCCTGTCTATGGCATGGGTAAGGCTAGGGTGCTCCACACCATGGGATTCAATCAGTGGTTGAGAAAATGGTGCAGAGCTCAGGGATTTGGCTTCATTGGGGACTGGGGGTCCACCTGGAGGGATGCAGGCCTATACTGTCATGATGGTCTGCATCTGTCCAGGAGGGGAACCAGTATCCTAGGTGATAGGTTTAAATGCTTCATTGGCAAGCATTTAAACTAGCCAAGGGGGGAGACACTGGAGAGGAGCAGGAAGATCCTAGCCCCCCCAAAAAATCAGGGTACTAAGTGAGGTAGACACCAACATAGAGATGTTGATAGGGAGAAGTGCAGGGGTAAATGGAGAAAGTGACAAATGTAATAATGTCAGGGATGGGGCAAAAAGGGGTAAGGCCATCAAGAAATGGAGGGTAATGAGTACCAACCCCTGTAGTCTGGGCAACAAACTCCCTGAACTGGTGGCCTTGATGGAAGTGGGATGCCTGGATATCATAGCAGTCATAGAAACATGGTATACAGAGAACCATGACTGGGATGTTAACATGCCAGGCTACACAACCTACAGGAGAGACAGGGAGGGGAGAAGAGTGGATGGAGTAGCTCTCTATGTAAGGGAAGGGATAAAAGCAACTGAACAAAAAAGTAAACAGGGAGGAGAGGAGGTACTGTGGGTCACCTTAGAGACTGGAAATGGCACCACAGTCTGCACAGGGGTTGTATACAGACCCCCGTGTAAGGGGGAGGGAATGGACAAGGATATGATAGAAGGCATACTTAGGATGGCAGATAAAGGGGAGATACTGTTTATGGGGGACCTTATTATGCCAGATGTTAACTAGAGCACCTTTGCTGCAGCCATATCCCAAAGCAGGGCCATTCTTGATGCCCATCCAGTGGCATGCCTCAGACAGCTAGTTTTGGAACCTACTCATGAGGGAGCAATCTTAGACCTCGTACCCTCAAACGGGGACAGTGAGAGGATCTCAGATCTAGAGTGGGTAGCCATTTGGGAACAAGTGACCACCAAACAGTGTGGTTCACGATAAACTCAGCTACAGAGTCAAGCCATACAAAAGTGAGGGTTCTGAACTTCAGGAGGGCTGACTTTGGCAAGATGGGAGAGTGCCTTAGAAAAGCACTAGCAAACAGGCTAGAAGGAAAGGTGGAGCAACAATGGGGAAATATCAGAACTGCCATCACAGAGGCAACAAGCCTTTGTGTGAAGCAAATAAACAAATCAAAACAAAAGAAAAGCCATTATGGTTCTCAAAAGAGGTGGCGGTGAAGGTTAGGGAGAAAAAGATAGCATTTAGGAAGTATAAGGAAACACAGAATGAGCAGGGCAGAGAACTGTACCAGTTATGGCAGAAGGAAGCGGGGAGGGTAGTCAGAATAGCAAAGATCCAAACTGAAAAAAAGATAGCAACCCCATTAAGAAAGGGGATAAAACCTTTTATAGGTATATCAGGGAGCATAGAAAGACAAAGGTAGGGATAGTTAGGCTAAATAGAATGGACGGTGGGTGGGTAGAGAGGGACAGTAAAAAAGCAGGACTACTGAAGGAATACTTCTGTTCAGTATTCACAAAAGAGGAGGTGAGGGAGGTACCTAATCCAATTAACAGAAGTACTGTGGATGGGGGGGGCGATCCCAGTCCTTTCACAGAAAAAGGGTTCTGAAAGAACTCCTAAAACTGAATGTGGACAAAGCAATGGGGCCAGATGGAATTCACCCAAGAATTCTAAAAGAATTAAGCAGAGAACTAGTGACACCACTGACTACCCTTTTAACAAATTATGGAGGGTGGTGTGGTACCTGAGGACTGGAGGAAGACAGAGATGGATTCTCCTTCACAAAAGTGGGACCAAGACAGAGGTAGGAAACTACAGACCTGTCAGTTTGACCTCTGTTGTAGGGAAAGTGATGGAATCACCTCTGAAGGAAAGAATTGTTGAGTACCTAGAGGCCAGTGGGGCACAGGACCCAAGGCAGCATGGGTTCACAGTGGGAAGGTCATGTCAGACAAATCTAATTGATTTCTTTGACTGGGTGACCAAAGTAGTGGACTAGGGAAGGGCTGTGGACATGTCCTACCTAGACTTTTGGAAGGTATTTGACACAGTCCCACACAAAAGATTAATAGTGAAATTAACCAGCCTGGGAGTGGGTCCCAGGGTGGTAGCCTGTGTAAACCATTGGCTGGACAACAGGACACAGAAAGTAATTGTAAATGGAGTCCAGTCTGAAGAAAGAGAGGTTACTAGTGTGGTACCGCAGGGTTCAGAACTGGGTCCAGTCCTTTTTAATGTCTTTATAAGTGACATTGCAGAGGGATTGGAAGGAAAAGTATGCCTCTTTGCAGATGGCACAAAGATCTGCAACAGGGTTGATACACAAGGAGGCATGGAAAGGATGAAAAGGGACTTGGAAAGGTTGGAGGAATGGTCAGAAGTCCGGCAGCTTGGATTCATTGCAAAGAAGTGCAGAATAATGCACCTGGGAAACAAAAACCCAGGGGAAGATTACACAAAGGAGGGAGGTAGTAACAACAACAAAAATGGAAAGGGACATGAAGAAAATCATATTAGAAGACCTTAAGGTTGGCAAGTAACGTGAGAAGGTGGTAGGGAGGGTTGGGGGAATACTGGGATGTATAGGGAGAGGCATCACTCGCAGAAAACAGGAAGTTGTTATCCCCCTGTACAGACAATTGGTGAGACCCCATCTGGAGTACTGCATCAGTTCTGGGGACCCCATCTCAACAAGGACATAGACAGGAATGAGGCAGTTCAGAGGAGGGCAACTAAAATGGTGCAGGGTCTGCAAGAGAAGCCGTATGAGGAGAGACTAAAGCAGCTTAATATGTATACCCTTGAGGAAAGAAGGGAGAGGGGGGACATGATAGAAACATTTAAGTACCTCAGTGGAATCAACAAAGTCCAACAGGGTAGCACCTTTCAGAAAAGAGATGTGTAATAACAAGGGGACACAATTGAAGATGGGGGATGGCTCTGGGGCAATGTGAGGAAGTATTTTTTTACTGAGAGGGTGGTGGATGCATGGAACAGCCTTCCTGAGGAGGTTGTGGGGTCTAAAATTGTGGGAGAATTCAAGAATGCATGGGACAGACATAAGGCAATTTTTGAGGAGGGTAGGAAGAATAGGCTGTTGGTTAAATAGGATCTGCAGTTTATCCTCTGGGTAGGGAAATAGACAGAATAGGTGGGCCAAGCATTCCTTATCTGCAGTCAAAGTCTATGTTTCTATGTTTCTATACATCCTGATCTCGCTGAGTACGGAGTACAGATTATGGTCACCACATCACAGAAATCAGATTGTTAGGCTGGAGAGGATTCAGATGTGAGCAACACACTCTATGAGAGCTATGGAAGATAAGGATTACAATGCTAGGTTGGAGGTATTAAACCTGCTTTCTCTGGAGTTTAGAAGGTTTTGATGGGTAGATATGTGTCTGCTGTTCAAATCATTGATTGATCAAGACCTTTGGGAGCAGCTAGGTTTGTTATTCACAGATCAAACTTACTCCACCAAAGCACATTCACTTCAGCATTGTGGTGAAAACTGCAAAACATGGCGGCGTAAAAGATGGTTTAATCAAAGAGTGGTCTATGTGTGGAACTCATTGCCTGAGAAAGTTGCATGTAGTACATCACTGAGAAGTTTTAAAGTTAAATTGGGCAACCTACGTAAACTGGATGAATTATAAATTAGATGTGGTGAGCATAATGGTCATGAGTCTTTTTTCAGCTCTGTATATACCTATGTTACCTATATATATGCTCCAAATACTTTTGCAAATCATTAACATAAACATTAAAAAGCAGTGGGACCAAAACTGAGCATTGAGGGACTCCTTCTTTCATATGTTTTGGTGCTGATGTAACAGATCCCTTAGTAGCACACTGCTTTCTATTGGAGAACTAAGAATGAAGCCATCTTAAGGGCTATTCATTCACCCCCATTTTTAACATTCTGTTCAATAGAATCTTACCATTCAACGGGTCAGATGCTTTACTGAGGTCCACAAGAACAGCCCCTGTGTATAATCTAGCATCCAGTGATTTGGCTACAAGGTTGCAAAGTCCACAAGGGTCTTATTCATGGACCTTCCCACCCAACACCTATGTTGATACTTCATCATCAGTTCATGTTTTTCAAGATACTGATAAAGTTGTCCATGTACCCATTTCTCCAGTACCTTGCACAGTATGGGCAGCAAGCCCATGGATGTGTCATTTGAAGGTAATGGTGAACCTCTGCCTTAAAGACTGGAATTTATTTTCCTGTCTTCCACAAATCTGCAAAAATGGTAAAAAAAAAAAAACATACTCCAGTTAAATAGGTAAGTCAAAACTGTACCCAGTGACAAAAATTAGGTTTCAATCCCATCCAATCCTTGGACTTTGTGGCCATTCAGTTAATTAAATTCTTTGAATACCTCTTTCATAGCAATTTTCCTACATCTAAATGGGGGTCTAAGCATTGCCCCACTACCTACCCTGCAGGAAGCACTAGAAGTACGAGTCTCATAACACAGAATACATTCTGAGTCTCCAGTTCCAAAATATTGAATCCTAAATCTGGCAACTCAGCAAAGTAATGATTTAAAATGTCTGATACCCTAAGCTGTTCATCTATTGTAATACCATTTTCTATCAATTTTATCTGTGATATATAGGACTCATCAGTTGTTTTATGTAGCTCCAACATTTCCTTGGGTCCTTTGACTGATCAATATTCATTTCATAATATTTTATTTTTACTATTTGAATTTAATTTGTCCTTTTTTTGCCTTTTTTAAAAAAAATTCTAGTCCTCGAATTTTTTGGTCCATCTAGCTTTTTTCAAATTCTATTTTTGCTACTAAATTGTGTCTTTTCTGAAATTCAAGGTTAATAATTAAAAAAAATATTATATTCCTGTATGGCTGCTTCTAAGTCTGGAATGAGTTTGAGTCAATCACATTTTATCATTTACAAACTTTGTCTAAAATAATTCAGATTAAAAATGTTTATATTTATTGTCCAACAGGCCATAGTCCTAACATTTTTTTGGCTTAATCAGTTTTAAATGGCATTTGTCTAAAGTACATGGGGGCCTCACATTCAGCAATTAAAGTCTGTGCATATACCTTGGAGTGTGAATTACGATCAAATTAGAGGGACCTCTATGGATGCAACCTCCTCTGTGTCATTTGGAATGGATAATGCTGAAAATTTGTCAGAGTGGGAAAACATACCTAAATGTATCCAAGACCTCATGCTTCTCATAATTAAAAAAGTAAAACAAGAGGCAGATAAGGCAGCTGTAGATATTGCAGTTTTAGAACCTAAACTACATGAAAATTACCCGGTGTTAGATTATAATACACTAAACACAAGAACTGGTTCTACAGTATGTAAACTTCAAGCTGATTCAGAGTTATACAACTAGAAAAAAATCAATTGAGATAGTAGTGATTATAAAGCGGGTATGATATATACCTGGCATTGTCCCAGGAGGCACTTTCATGCAACTATGGTAGGGAGCACTGATTTTAGAAGTGAAAGGCTGGGCATTTCTTCATTACCAGATAATGATGTTGAAGAAGAAGTAAGCAGAGACCAAAAAAAAACTGGCAATAGGCATTTTTTAAAGGTACACCAAAGAGTATTGGACCCAGACCCAATGAAGAGAACATGAGGAGAAGAACAAGGAGCAGGTGAGGTAAGAAAAAATGGAAGATATATGAGTGGTGGCCAAGGGAGGCAGCACTGAAGAGGAAGGCAGGATTGGGGGCAAGTGAGATGATCATCATGACAGGAATTCCAACTGGAGGTTGTGAACCTAACTAATATTGCTCTCACAGCCACACAAATGCAAGTACTATGTAGAGGTTTAACATTTATACCAACCAACTTTTCCATTTCTTTCTATTGCACTTCTTTGGGGAGATTGCAGTTAGAAGAATTGCCCAGCCACAAAGCATTTAAATTATAACAGAGCCAGCAAACTAGGAAGATAGGCGAGAAGAAAGGGAAACCAAGAGAGCAGCACCTGAAAACAGGATATGCCCAGACTTGTCCACACAAAAATCCTTTAAATATTGACAGAGCCAGCAAACTAGGAAGACAGGAGAGAAGAAAGGGAAACCAAAAGAGCAGCAGCTGAAATAGTTTTTTTTGCAGGGTATATTTTCTGTTAAATTGTTGTGCAGGTTGTCTTGCTGAATGGCAGGAAAGCACTCCCTGGTGTAGTGGGTCACAGCTGTAGCTTTGGAGTGCATGGGCTTGGTCATGCCCACACTGCCCCTTACCCCACCCACCCTAAGGGGGTAATTTCCTTTATAACAGGGGTTCTGACATCACTTCCACAAAAGGGCAAAGGACATACATCTGTCATATCATTAATAGCCCAACATTGTGTAGGGGGTAAATGCACGAACGCAGGCACATGCTCGAACACACTAACAAAATAAATAAACAAACAGAAAGGTAGACAGACATGTGGGGAGTGATGCAATGCACTCTCTGTGGGGTGGCAGTCTTCCTGAAGATGTCCTGGAGGCTGTGATGCTGCCATACTTGCAGACACCTCTGTGGTCTGAGGGAGGAGTTTGCCCATCTCCAGGCTGACCTGATGAGGATTCAGGAAACCTCCTCCCCCACCCAGGGACCAACAGGGCCACTGCTGCTGCTGCATAGGTTGCCAAGAATGAGAAGTGGTTGGACCATGGTGGGCTCTGGGAGGGTGAGGGTAGTGGAAGAGAGGTGCATCCATCCAGTTGTTCCTCTCCACAATTCATATGCTGTTCTGGCAGAGTGTGATTCCTCCATGGAGGCACCAACAGTGGAGACCAAGCAGGATGTTGGGAACCTCCATAAAAGAGACACACAGTATGGTGGCACGGGACCCCACAGGGGAAGAAAACAACTCCTGATGGGTGACACAATCATTGGGGGGTAGAACTGGGGAAGGAAGGGAGAGGGAGGTAAGGTGCCAGCTGGTAGCATGACTAGGAGGGACTGGAAGCAAATCCACAGAATCACGGGAGCAGCAGCACAGGAGAGGGAGCTGGATGTCATTGTCCACCTATGGACAAAATACTTGGCTGGGAAGGGGATCAGAGCAGTGCAGGAGGAGTTTGTGGACTTTGGGAGGGGCCTTAGTCAAGTAGCATGCACGGTAACCTTCTCTGGGGTTGCTGCCTGTCTATGGCATGGATGAAGCTAAGGTACTCCACACCATAGGATTCAATGAATGGTTGAAAAACTAGAGTGGAGCTCAGGGTTTTGGCTTCACTGGGGACTGGGGTTCCACCTGAAGAGATACAGGGCTATTCTGGTGCAATGGTCTGCATCTGTCTAGAAGGGGATCCAGGATCCTAGGTGATACAGTTTAAATGCTTCTTTGGCAAGCATTTAAAATAGTCAAAAAGGGAGACACTGAAAAGGGGCAGAGAAATCCAGGCCCCACCCCCACAATACAGGGTAGTTAGTGAAGTAAACACCAAGGTAGAGAAGTTGATAGGGAGCAGGGCAGGGGTAAATGGAGAAAAAAGCAAAGGCAGAAAAGGACAGGGAGGGGGCTAGAAAGGGGAAAGCCATTAAAAAAAGGAGGACGATGAGTATCAATGCCATAGCCTCAGTAACATGCTTCCTGTACTAGTGGCCTTAATGGAAGAGGGATGCCTGGATATTGTGGCAGCCACAGAAACATGGTACACAGAAAACCATGACAAGGATGTCAACATACCAGGGGTACACAATCTACAGGAGGGACAGGGAGGGTAAAAGAGGATGAGGGGTAGCTCGCTACATAAGAGAAGGGATCAAAGCAATGGAACTAAAGGGCAAATAGAGAGGAGAGAAGGCACTGTAGGTCACCCTAGAGACAGGAAATGGCACCACAATCTACACAGGGGTTATATACAGACCCCTTCTTGGGAGGGAGGGAATAGACAAGGAAATTATAGAAGGCATCCTTAGAATGACAGAAAAATATATTGTTGATTGTTGAGATATTGTTGATGGTGGACCTGAATATGCCAGAGGTTAACTGGAGCACCTTTGCTGCAGCCATACACAAGAGCAGGGCCATTCTTGATGCCCTACAGGGGACATCCCTCAGACAGCTAGTACTGGAACCCACTCAGGAGGGAGCAATCTTAGACCAGGCACTCTTCAACAAGGATGGAGAGAGGATTTCAGAATTAGAAGTGGGTAGCCATCTGGGAACAAGCTACCACCAAACAGTGTAGTTCACAACTAGCACAGCCATAGAGTCAAGCCATACAAATTTGAAGGTATTGAACGTTAGAGGGCTGACTTTGGCAAAATGGGAGAGTACCTCATAAAGCACTAGCAAACAGGCAAGAAGGATGGGCAGAGGAACAATAGGGAAAAATTAAAACTATCATCACAGAGGCAACAAGCCTTTGTGTGAAGCAAATGCACCAAACTAAATGAAGGAAAAAAAACACTATGGTTCTCAAAGGAGGTGGTGGGGGAGATTATGGAGAAAATGATGGCATTCAGGAAGTGTAAGGAAACACAGAAGGAACAGGACAGAGAACTTTACCAGTCCAAGCAGAAGGAAGCAGGTAAGGCAGTCAGAATAGCAAAGGTCCAAACCAAGGAAAAGATAGGCAACTCAGTTAAGAAGGGGGATAAAATCTTTTATAGGTACAATTGGGAGTGAAGAAAGACCAAGGGAGGGTGAGTGAGGCTTAATAAAGGGAAGGGGGTGGGCAGAGGGTGACAAAGAAGAAGCAGGGATGCTAAATGAATGCTTCTTCTCTGTATTCACAAAAGAAGTGGAGAGGGAGGTACTTAAATCAAACAATAAAAGCACTCTGGATAGGGGGGTCAATACCAGTCCATTCTCAAAAGAAAGAGTCCTGAAAGAGCTCATAAAACTGAAGGTAGACAAAGCAATGGGACCTGATGGGATTCACCCCAGAATGCTAAAAGAATAAAGAGGAAAACTAGTGACACCAGTGACTACCCTTATTAATAAATCATGGGAGAATGGTGTGGTACCTGAGGACTGGAGGAGGGGTGATGTGATTCTGTTTCACAAAAGTAGGTGCAAGGCAGAGACAGGAAGCTACAGACCTGTTAGTTTGACCTCAGTGGTAGGGAAAATGATGGAACCACTTCTGAAAGAAAGAATTGCTGAGTACCCAGAGGCAAGCAGTGCACAGAACAAAAGGCAGAATGGATTGACAGTGAGAAGGTCATGTCAGATGATTCTAATAGATTTCTTTGAATGGGTGATCAAAGTAGTAGATGAGGGAGGGGCTGTGCACAAGGCATACCTAGACTTTAGCAAGGCATTTGACACAGTCCCACACAAAAGATTAATAAACATGTTAACCAGCCTGGGAGTGGGTCCCAGGGTGGCAGCCTGGGTAAAGAATTAGCTGATCAACAGGTCGCAGAGGGTAATAGTAAACAGAGTCCACTCCAAAGAAAGGGGAGGTTACTAGTGGGGTACCACAGGGTTCAGTACTGGAATGGTCCTCTTTAATGTCTTTATAGGTGACATTTTGGAGGGACAGGAAGGAAAAGTATACCTTTTTGCAGATGACACAAAGATCTGCAACAGGGTTGATACACAAGGTGGGGTGGAAAGGATGAGAAGGGACTTAGCAAGGTTTGAGGAATGTTCAGAAGTATTGCAGCTTAGATTCAATGCAAAGAAGTGCAAAGTATTGCAACTGAAAACCAAAAAAACGGGGAAGATTATACAATGGGGGGGGGACTAACAGCAACAACTAAAATGGAAAGGGACCTGGGGTAGTCTTGTCAAATTACTTAAATGTAGGCAAGCAATGTGAGAAGGCAGTAAGGAGAGCTGGGGGGATACTGGAATACATATGGACAGGTGCCACCTGTAGAAAACAGGAGATTGTTATCCATCTGTAGAGTCAATTGGTGAGACCCCATCTGGAGTACTGCGTGCAGTTCTGGAAACCTCATCTCAGCAAGGACATAGACAGGATGGAGGCAGTCCAGAGCAGGGTAACTAAAATGTGAAGGATCTGCACGAGAAGCCATATGAAGAAAGACTAAAGGAGCTCACGACAAGGGTGGTGTGTGCATTGAATGGCCTTCCTGAGGGGGTTGTGGGGTGAACGATAGTGGAGGTATTTAAGAATGTATGGGATATACATTAGGCAGTTCTAGAGGGGGTTAAGAGGAAGTAGTCTGTTGATTAACTTGGATCTGCAGATTATTCAACAGGCAGAAAAATGGATAGACAAGGTGGGCCAAGCGGTCCTTATCTGCCGTCAAAGTCCATGTTTCTTTAAAAATAATATTCAACTCCAATCCCCCAGGACAAACAACAGACCTGAGAGCTAATCTATTTTAGGAAACCATCATCCTTCTGCCCTCCTCAAAACAACCCCGCCCTCTACAGTTTCTATAATCTAGTCACCCAGCATGTTCAAAGTATGATGCAAAAAAACAAAAATGTAAAAAAAAAACATCCAAAATGTATAATTGAAAGAAAGATGAACTATCAGTGAACTACAAGATATGTATTTCATTGACAATAAATAGTTCCACCATGTTGCATAAACATGAAATTTTTCGATGGGCATTGCAGCGACACCACAATGCTGATAGTTGGCAGTGTGCCATCAGGAGCAGAAGGTGTTTTTGAAGATTTTGTCGCTGTAATGGTCTTCATGGTATTGCCATCACTGTGTGAATAGTATATCTCATTAAATCAGCCAATAAATGAGGAGCAGTGGTTATATGGGGCAGAAATGAATATCTGACAGAAGCTAACAAACAACTCTCAAATGCTGTATTTTACACATAACTTCCAAACAACCCAACACTAGAAATAGGTGAAAGACAAAACAGCTAATTGAAGAGGTGTGCAAATGAATTTGTTTATAAAACAGGAAGCATATTTTAAGACCGTCAAGTGCTGAAGGAAACCTGTATTCTATCTCTTACTGAAATTCATAAAGAAACAGTGCCTGTCCCAGGTCATCCTATAATCTCTGCCATTGGCTCCATCACAGAACCACTATCCAAGTTTGTTGACTTCTTTATAAAAAAGGAAAAAAAAATTCCAAAATTGTGCTCATATATACAGGACACGAATGATGCTTTGAGAACAATTCAAGAGATAAATACTATAGCAGAAGATTGGCTGTTATCAACTGACATCAAAAGCCTTTATTCGAACATTCACCATGAGCATGGTATACTGTAGATGCCTTGAAAATGGCACTAAGCAACTGCACCACAGAACTGCCCCCTGTCGCATATATTGTAGAATTGGCATGCTTAGTACTTGAGACTATTTTATATTTGAAGGAAGTTACTTCATACAACACAAAGGCACGGAAGTGGGCATGATCTTTGCCCCAAATTTATCCAACATATATATGGGGGACTGGGAAGAAAGGCATATTTATGATTCCAATCAAAACCCTTCTATAGACAACATTAGAATATGAAGACGTAATATTGACAACTGTCTGCTTTTCTATAATGGATTATGATACACTACAGCAGTTTATGAAGTATATCAATTCTGAGTCAGCATCTTAACTTGTTTTTTTTTTTTTGTTTGCTTTTCTGGTCCTGTGTACCTCAGTTCTCCATTCAGAGGTCAGACCTGTCCTGCCTGTCATCCCCCCTGCCCAGGCTTACCCCCCCAGGGTGGGGCCAATGGGAGGGCTCCCCCCAATGGACACTGTAGGCAAGCCCCAGCTTACCCCCTCCATTGTGGCCACAGGAGCGGTACCCCCCCCCAGCAGATGTCGAAGGCACTGGAGATGATGGTTGAGGAGGACATCATGCCAGAGGGTCAGCTTTTTCAATGCTTTCAGTATCCCTGGGGACAGGGATGTGCAATGATGTCCAAATTCTGCCCCCTAAGGTGATGGTACTGGCTGCAGTGGACTTGCAGCCTCTGCCAGGGGTCCATAAAGTGTTGCACACTCAGCCCCCCTCCCCCCAGAGAAGGAGAGCAGACCCCAGGATGCTCAATCCTTCTCCCTCCCCCTGGCCTGCCCTCTGACTCCTGGGTCATTGGCATTGCAAGCAGAAATCCAACCCCTGCACCGGTCTGCCGGCTAGCATCTTAAATTTTCCCACCAAGGAGATCTCAAAAAAATATAATTCTCGATATACTGCTTTTCAAAGAAGGGAAAAAACTGGAAACCAGTTTATATAGGAAGCCACTGTCATGCAACACCTTGCTAAGAAAAGAGATAGCTACCATCTGGCAGCCATTACAAAAAACATCACTAAAGGTCAGTTCATCAGAGCTACATGGACTTGCTCTACGGAATGAAGATTCCAACAAGCAAGTAAAGAACTGTTCAATAGATTCCTACACAGAGGCTATGAAGCACCACAGGTATTGGATGCTCTCACAGACACAAGGAATTTGGACAGACAAAATTTGCTGCATGGAAAGCACACCAGTGTAAATGAGGAAGTACCCACATTTGTCACCAAATGTAATCCTCTGGCAAAAAAAAAATTGGCCATATAATAAAGAAACATTGGGCAATACTTAGATATGATCCAAGATTGGAGGAGCTATCAAAATAAACCTAGTATTACCTACAGAAGGGGTAAGAACCTCAAAGACAAGTTAGTCCATTCTGTACTTCCTCCTATCCAACAACAGAGCAATTTGCTACAACCCCCTGGTGATTTTCAGTTTGGACATTGTGTATACTGTTCCAACACCTTTATCACCATGCTCAGTTCAATGCTTTAACATCAATGTTTTATAAACTGCAGTTCCACTTGCTTAATCTATATGCTGTCTTGCCCTTGTAGGAAGAGTTATACGGGACCAAGAAAAAGAACATTGAAAACAAGGGATCAGGAATATAAGGAGGCTATCAGAAGCCAAAATTTTGACTATACCATTGCAGGACACTATATAGAAGCCAGCCATGGTGCAGCAGCACCCCTTACAGTTATTGGAAATGAAACAACAGATGTTGGCATCAGAGATTTGACTGAAAAGCTGTTACAAGGTGAGTCCTTTTGGATATATACTCTGAAATCACTAGTACCTATTGGCTTAAATGAAGAAATACCTTTATGCAGCTATTTATGAGAATTAAGATTGTTGTGCAATCTCATCTACATTAGCGGCATGACTTTTCTGCTGTGTCATCCATAATAATTTAGTGTACTGGTTTTCAAGATAATGTATAGCAACATGATTTTCTGGCTTTGCTGTTACTCATTTCCCCTTTGCTGTTTTTTTTTTTTTTTAGTGCTTTTCTAGCAGCATGACTTTCCAGCTCTGTGACTTAAATAGCAGCATGACGTTAAGGCGCTGCTGTCTATTTGTTGGTCTGTAGAGGTTCTGCTTGTCTTTAAGGAATGGCATGACTTGGCTTTGCTCTCTAATGCAAGAGCAGCTTGGCTTTTTAGCTCTGCTGGCTATTTGGTTCCTGCTTTTCTACCAGTAACTACATTAAGGACCAGCATCTTTGATATTTAATTGTCTATATGTCATATCTGAAGATTGTGTTTCGAGTATGTGACCTTTTAACCTCCCTGTGCAGTTATCTCTCTGCTGTCTTAAATAGCACTTTATCTCTGTCCATTTGATATGTGTGTCTGAGTTACATGTGTGTCTCAGTTCTATGTTATGTTCATTTGAATACACAGTAGCTTTTTGCACTTGCATGAGTTTGCATTATTGGTGATTTTAATGGCATGTTTCTTTAAGAGACTGCTTTCTAAACAACTCACAACAGGTACATTATATGCTCTGAGGATGCTGTAAGGCCAATACGTAAGAGCTTAATTAGCAGAGCATACCTGTGTTTTGGCATGCATGGCGCGCATGTGGGTAATGATTTTGTTATTTTCTAGTTTTAAGATGCCTATTGCAGTATACCTTATAGCTCTTGTAGCTGGCTTATTGTAATCTAATTTATGAAGTTTGATATTCTGTTTGGGCAGGAAGCATTGGAATTATTCTAACAAAATACACACCTGCTCTCCTTGCTGTCTGTGAAACTAGAATTGGGTGAGTATTGTTTTACATTTCTGTACATGAATAAAGCCTTTTACATTTTTGTGACCAGTGAGTCTGAGTTTTTCTTGGTGTTGATGTTACCCCTATGAGCTTGGGGTCCCTAAACTTTGATTTAAATGGCACTTGATCAGGTAGTAATTTTTTAAATTTCATAGGAAAATGTTTAATAGCTGGAATTGTATCCCTTCTGAAACAAAACAATAAATCTAGTATGGGTCCTTGATTCACTGAATTTGTGCAATGAGTAGACTTTTGAATTACTTGCTTAAGACCCAGTGCATCAAAACTATCACTTAAGATTCTCCCTAGTATGTGCCAATCTTCAAGCAGTACCAGTCCCCTAACTTTTTTTTCAGACAGCTGTTTGCCTGCCTGTCACCACCTTCTCCTGCCATCGAGGCCCGAGGGAGCTGCCCTGGGGGCTGTCATTTACAGCAACGGTGGGACATAGTGTTCTTCCTGGTTTTCTTCTTTTATATCCCTGGAGTTCTGGCCAACATGGTCTTGAATGTGCATGGAGGCACGCATATCCGTCAGAACCAGTAAAGACCCCACTCCACTAATTCTGCCTGGTGCCCCCCTCCCATATTGCCCAGCACTACCACGAGCCTCCACCCAATGGCAGTCAAGGGCCAGGAAGGCTAACATCCCCAGTCCAGGATAGGAGAGCTGCCTGAAGGCTACTCAGTCCTCTCCCAGCCCTCCCCCCACCCAACCTATAGTGGCCCGATCTCATTCCTAATCTCAGGTTGCCAGCATAGGAGAGGTGAAGTGCTCCTTGGCACCTCTTCCTACTACACCACAGGGCCAGCCTAGTCCCCTGTTTTTAACAATTTCTGAAATCTTATTAGCCATCAAGTCTAATTATTCTTTTTAATTCTTGGAGGTGAATATATAACCTCTACTGTGATCTTTGTTGACAAAACCTATAAACAGTTTCAGGTTCTCAAATTGTTAGGGGCCACAGTTCACACAAGTCACAATTCATATGCATACGAGGAAGCAAGTAGCAGCACAATCTCTCTCTCTCCAGTTATTCTATAGATAGACAGTCTTTCACTTCACTGTTAGTGCAGAAGACACAAGGGGAGGTAGTTCACTTTAAAAGTCTTAGGAATGGATACCTCAGTTCAGGAGGCTCACACAATATTAAATCAATTCAAGAGTCTAATGGTGGGCTTACTCAGTTACTGATTAAAACTCTGGCAATTACAAAGCAGGGAGTAAGTAATTCAGTTTAGGGTAATCACAAAATATAACAGCAGTTCACGAGTCTTACGGGGGATAACTCAGTTGCTGCTATGCATTGAAGTGATTCAAGGCACAGATGTTAGGTAATTCAAGTTGATACTGATGGAGCATGCCATGCTCTGATTGACTCCATTACCTTTTAACATAGAAACATAGAAACACAGAAGTTGATGGCAGATAAGGACTGCAAGGCCCATCCAGTGTGCCCATTTCTTTTTCTACCTTATAAATGTGCCATCGGCCTTTGCTCTGTCTGTGGCCTATCTACTCATACTCATCTGTATTGTTCCCTTATGCCTATCCCATGCCTGTTTGAAGCCCTGCACTGTACTCATAGCCACCACTTCCTGAGGTAGGCCGTTCCATGCATCCACCACCCTTTCTGTGAAAAATAATTTTCTCACATTCCCCCTTAATCGGCCTTCCTCTAATCTCATGCTGTGTCCTCTTGTCCTGCTATTTTCTTATATTTAAACATGTTAGACTCTTTCATCTTGTTAATGCCCTTAAGGTGTTTGAATGTTTCGATCATATCACCTCTCTCCTCCTTTGCTCAAGGGTATAATATTGAGCTCCATTAATCTGTCCTCATATGTCTTCTGATGCAGTTCCTGCACCATTTTGGTTGCCCTTCTCTGGACTGCCTCAATTTGGTTAATGTCCTTGTGAAGGTGCGGCCTCCAGTACTACATGCAGTACTCCAGATGGGGCCTAACCAATGTCTTGTAAAGAGGGATTATTACCTCCCTCTTACGACTTGTGATACCCCTACTAATACATCCTAACATCCCCCTAGCCTTACCTACTGCTTTAGAGGTCTGCTTGGATGATTTCAGGTCATCGGTGATGTTGATGCCCAAGTCTCTTGCTTCCTTTGTGACTGCCAGCAACTCCCCTCCCAGCATATAGGTGGCTTCAGGATTTCTCTTCCCTATGTGTATGATCTTGCACTTCTTTGCATTAAATCCGCTACTTGGGCTGTGTGGCTGGGTGTTTGTGTTTGTCTCTGTCAATAGTTTAGTTTTGTGGATTTTTATGTGTTTTGGCTTGAAGGAACTAGACCATTCTTGGATATGTGATCTATGAAAGTTTCCTGGACTAAGAAACTGGAAAACATCACCAGCAGATATTGGGATTCTCATTATAAATCAACTTTTTTGGAAGCCATCACAATCAAAGTAAGTACAGCTAAGAAATTCTACAAGCTCTGACCTGGGGAGTGCAAACTGGATCCACATTTCCATCTACCTTGTTGCTAAAGGGAACTGCATGTCTTTGAGAACCATTCACAACTATTTAAACAAAGGGAAGACACTGACAAATGGTTTTAGCTTCCTGCATATGCCCCAGGCCAGTGCTCCAGGAATTTAACACATCCTTTGTCTTGTTACCATAGATCAAACAGTTTACTGGTCATTTTCCTGTGGATTTGATTATTTTACATAATTTGGCAATGGGGCAAATCCTCCCTCTGGAGGCACACCACCGAAATTGATCTTTCCATGCTCATGTGTGAGCCTTGGGCACATCTAGCCACACTGTATACAACTATTCCAATGTTGCATTTTTGACATTACCACCTGGCATACTACTGTTCAAAAAAGAAACGCAACCTCTCTCTGACCGAACTCTGCCTATGCACCCTGAAACTTGTGCTCCTCCTCCTGCTGCTATCAGGGACTGTTCACCCTAACCCCGGACCAAACACCTCCAACCAAAACAAACCAGCAGGTACTCTCTCAATCATGTGCCTGAACATCTGCCGTTTACTTCCTAAGCTTGATGCACTGCAAGCCTTTACCACCCAACACAATCCGGAAATTCTGTCAGTAGTTGAAACTTGGCTCACCCCAAAGATTCCTGACCAGGCAATCACCCTTCCTGGCTACAATGTCTTCTGGGTTGATCGTAAGTCCAAAAGAGGTGGTGGTTGTGCCTTATATGTGAAAGACACTTTCCGAGGACACTCCATTGATTCCAATCTTCCAGTAGCACCTGCTCAGATTCTTCCCATCAGACTCCTATTAGGTGCCCACAATAAGGCCCTCACAGTTGTCACTGTTTACATACCTCCTAAGGAACAGGGACCTGGTCTAACCCCTGTCCTTGACTTTGTCAAATCCCACCCATTGGACTCCGAAATCATCCTTCTTGGTGACTTTAACATTAATTGGCTCTCATCTGAAGGTGGCTCATTTAAGGACTCCATTATATCAGCTAACCTGACTCAAATGATTGACTATGCAACCAGAAAGAACTATAGAACTGGGACCGGCACCCTAATCGACTGGATCCTAACCAACCACCCCTTTCAGATCACGAAAACCTCAGTCCTCCCTGACTCACTCATTGACCACTCTCCCATCAGCTGTACCTGGTCAAACAAATTCTATAAGCCACCTCCAAAAATCATCACCAGCAGAGTCCTACCCCGTGGTCAGCTACCCCACCTCAAATCACACCTTAGTCTGCAGGACTGGTCCCCCATCTTCAAGGCAACAGATACTAATACTGCACTGGAGCAATTTATTCACATTTTCAATGAAGCCTGTAATAAATTTGCCCCCCTCAAAAAGCGTAAAGTAAAATCGCTCAGTAACCCTTTGTCAGGAGACCTCTTAAAAAACTTAAATCCAGGGACCACCTCTGGGAACTGGCTAGAAACTCCGATAAGCAACTCGACATCCAGAATTATAAACGGGCTCGGAACGACTGCACCAAATCCATTCGGCAACAGCAATCTGACTACTATAAAAATGCCCTAACTAACTCCTGGGGAAATGGGAGGGGTTTCTGGAAAAACATTAAACATGTTTCTGGGAAGCAGTCAAAATCTTCGCCGAACATACTCAACATAAATGGGCACACTACACTTTACTCTAAAACTATTAAACACTTTTAACATCACTTTCACTGACCTTATCAGTGTTCTCCCCTCCGACTTCTTCCAAGATGTGTCAACTCCCATCCCCCCCAACTCCTCCACCCACGCCTGTCACCCACCTTTCTACTTTAAAGCACTAAAGAAACATCAAGTCCGAAACTACATTGCCAAAGGCATCAGCAAATCTAGAACAAGCAATGACACACTTGACCTCAAGCTACTGGCCCTAACTCTTGACAAGGTACTTGGGACCCTCACCAAGATCTTTAATCTCTCTCTTTCCTCTAGCCAATTCCCAGACAAATGGAAAATGGCCACTGTTACCCTGATTCACAAAAGTGGTGATAAGTCTGACCATGTGAACTTCCGCCCTATCTCCATTCTGCCTCCCCTATCGAAGGCACTGGAACGTATAGTGGCAGACCAACTTACCGAGCATCTGGACAATTATAATATTCTCTGTAAACAGCAACATGGCTTTAGAAAAGTTCATAGTACATCCTCTGCCTTACTCGAATTCACTGGCTCCATTCACAACTCCCTCGACAATGGACAACTAACTGGTGCAATTTTCATTGACCTGACCAAAGCCTTCTATACTGTCCACCACTCCCTCCCGCTAAGCCAACTAAAAAACGCTGGTCTCTCCAATGATTCAATCTCTTGGTTCAAAAGCTATCTTGAAAACCGCACCCAGCATGTAAAAATTGGAGATGTGCACTCTGATTCCAAACCTGTCCTCTCTAGAGTCCCCCAGGGTTCAATACTGGGCCCCCTACTCTTCAGCCTATTCCTTAACACCCTACCGGACTCCTGCACTGAACATATCACCCTGTATGCCGATGATGCAGTAATCCTTGCCACACACCAGGACCCGAAGAAATTGCAAGAAAATCTCCAACTCGGCTTCTCCTCGGTTGAGAATTGGCTCACAAAGCAGAAACTGATCCTTAATCAAAAAAAAAAAGGCCATGATCTTCAGCAGCTCCCATAATAAACATAAGCACTTCCAACTCTCTGTTATCAGCAGACAAGGTGCCGCACTGGAACAGGTCAAAAACTTTAAATACCTTGGGATCACCCTTGACCCGCACCTCTCCTACACTGCCCACATTGACCATGTTGCCAAAGCCACTAACTCCCGGCTAGGCTTGCTATTCCGTCATAGGAAACACCTGACACCCGAAGCCCTCACTGTCGCTGTCCAGAGCTCCATCATATCCATCATCGATTATGGCATTATCATTTATGGCTCTGCTACAACCACCGCACTTAAACGGGTATCCATCACCCTCAACAAGGCCTGTCGACTTGTCACTGGCTCCCATCGCCTAACTCACACCTGTGACCTCTATTCTCAAACTGGATGGTTGAATCTTGCCAATCGAATAAAACACCAAACTTGTATTACTACTAAGAAAATCTTGCTGGGCCTTGCCCCCCCTGGAGTCTGTGCCCTCATACAACCTAGAATCCACACCCAACATACCAGGGGATCGAGACCTCAGCTTCTGCAAATCCCGCATTGCCGCACAACACAAGGCCAAAGATCCTTTGCTTACCAGGCCACTAGTTGGTACAACAGTCTTCCCAGTGACATCTCATCCTCACTATCGCTCAGCTCTTTTAAGACTCGTCTCCGCCTAACACTCACTGCCTCAAACCTCTGTGACTGTTGCGGCTAAACATGTCTTTTGGTTCCATAGCTGAAGATGCCCTTTCTGGATCCACATCTACTCCTGCACTTTGCCAGCACCCCCCACTACTATCTTCACCTCCCCTGCTGGCCCATGACAAATGCCACCTGGCTTCACTACCTCTATTCTTATCCGCCTTCCACCTCTTCTCTCTCTGTACCCCCCAACCTACCTCCCCTTTTCTCCCATCCACTTAGTCTCCCTGATTTCACCCTCCTCCTTTCCCTTTCCCCTCCCCAAAGTTTCACCTTATTGTTCTTTTTTCATCTACAAGACTATGTGTTTTTTTTAATTTTATAAACTGTTATCTTTGCTTATGATTGTCTCAATTGCATCAATGATGTGGAACCTTTGTAAAAGAGCCTCGGCTCAAAGGTATTTGTAATCCTAGAATAAATAAATAAATAAAATAAAAAAATAAATAAAAATCCAAGTTACCACTCTTCTGACCATTTTGCTAGTTTATCCAGATCTCTTCTCATTCTGCCCACCCCATCTGGATCATCTACTCTGTAGCAGATCTTGGTGTCCTCTGCAAACAGACAAGCCTTACCTTCTAGTCCATCTGCAATGTCACTAATGAAGATATTGAAGAGCACTGGCCCCAGGACTGATCCCTGAGGTAACCCACTTGTGACTTGTATCTCTTCTGACAGTATACCATTTACCACCACTCTTGGTTTTGTGCCCGTCAACCAGTTTGCCACCCATTTGACCAACTTCTGACCCACCCCAAGCCTACCCAGCTTATTTATCAATCTTCTATGTGAAACAGTGTCGAAAGCTTTGCTAAAATCAAGGTAGGTGACATCAACTAATCCCCCTTGGTCCACCACTCTGGTTACCCTGTCAAAGAAACCTATGAGATTAGTTTGACAGGACTTTCCTTTTGTAAACCCATGCTGTCTTGGATCCTGTACCCCTATGGATTCCAGGTGTTGCACTATCCTTTCCTTGAGTGTCTCCATAATCTTACCCACTATTGAGGTAAGACTGAATGGTCCATAGTTCCCTACCTCCTCCCTGCTACCACTCTTGTGGAGCGAGATCACATGGTCCCTTCTCCAGTCTTCTGGGACCTCTCCTGTGCTCAGAGACTCACTAAACAGTTCTGCTAATAACTCTGCTAGTTCCACCCTTAGCTTCTTAAGTACCCTGGGATGTATGCCATCAGGTCCCATTGCCTTGTCCACCCTGAGCTTAGCGAGCTCTTGTAGGACCCTTTCTTTTGTGAAGAGAGTAGTGATCACCTCCCCCCCCCGTGTCCATGGTGCTCAGCTGTGGGCCCTGCCCTACCTTCTCTTCAGAAAATACTGAGCAAAAGTATCTATTTAGGATAGATGCTTTTACAGGGTCCTCTTCCTCACATGCCCCCTTTTCTCCATTGAGCTTAGCAATACCCACTCTGGACTTTATCCTTTCACTAATGTATCTATAGAAAGTCTTGTCACCTTCTTTTACTGATCGTGCTAGTGTTTCCTCAGTTTGGGACTTTGCCTGCCCTACTGCCTTCCCTGCTTCCCTAGGGCAGTTTGGTATGCCTCCCTATCTTCATTCTGCTGTGTTCCCTTATATTTCCTGAAGGGCAGTCTTTTGGCTCTGACTTTTTCTGATACTGTATTTGAGAACCAAAGTAGTTTCCTTCTTCTTTTGCACTTCCTCTTCTGTCTAACACAATGGGATGTTGCTTCAAGTATTGCATCCTTAAGGCTTGCCCACTTTGCCTGTACCCCCTCACTTGTGTTTCTTTTTGCCATGGCTAGCCTAACTCTGTTGGCCATCTTATCAAAGTCAGCTCCTCTGAAGTGCCATATTTTTGCCTTGGAATGGGAGGATTTAGATGTAGTGGCCAAATTGAACCATACCATGTGGTGGTCACTGGCAGCCAGGTGACCTTCCTCCTGGAGATCTGTGATCCCTTCCCTGTTAGTCAGTACTAGATCTAGGATAGCCCTGTCTCTTGTGAGTTGTTGTACCAGTTGTTTGAGGCCCTCCCCCTGCAGGGACTCCACCATGTGTTTAGTTCTGGCAGATGTTCCTGCTGGTATTGACCAATCTGTATCCTGCATGTTGAAGTCTCCCATTATCAGAACCTCCCCTTTAGCTGTCATGTTTTGTATATCTTCTAACAGTAATGTGTCTATGTTCTCTCCCTGGTCTGGGGGCCTGTAGTCAACCCCAGTTCTTATGGCTGTCCCATTTCCTGTTTCCATGGTAACCCTCAGCCCTGCTGGCTCCTTATGTGTATTCTGAATTTCTGTAGCTTTGATATTTTCATTGACATACAGGGCCACTCCCCCCCCCCCTTTTGCACCTCGGTCTCCTCTGAACAGTACATAGCCAGGTACTGAAGTCTCCCAAGTGTGGTTACTGGTAAACCACGTCTCACTAATTGCTACTATGTCCAGTTTAGCCTCTGACATTATTGCCTGCAGGTCTGGGATCTTATTTCCCAGGCTGTGAGCATTTGTGTACATGATGTTCCATTGGCCAGATTTTGGTGTGTTAGTTGTTGGGTGAGGTCTGGCATTTCTCCTGTGCATCATATAGGGAAACAGACCTTTTTTCTTACCTTGTGATGCAAATGAACTGCAAACATGCTGAATCCCTGTTTGACCACTAGCTGAGGGAGGAGGGGTGTTCTTCCCATTCGACGTATGGGGTGCTGCACCCCTCTTCCCATTTGCTAGTTTAAATATTCTGCAAAGATGTCAAACTTCTGCCCCAATGCACTGACTCCCTCCTTAGTCAGATGCAGTCCATCAAATGTAAAGAACTTTTGCTCCCAGAACTGTTGCCAGTTCCCCTACAAATCTGTGTCCTTTTTCCTGGCACCAGCCCTTGAGCCACATGTTTAGCTCCCCTATCTCCCCTTCTCTGACCTTCCATCTATCTGCCCCCTTCTCCCAGCCTGGCAGAATCTCAGAGAAGGAGATGTCAGACGAAATAGATGATAGTTTGTCACCCAGCCTGGTCAGGTGTTCCTTGGTGTCCACAACTGACCAGCTGGTGAGATCATTAGTCCCTATGTGTACCAGGACGTCAATGTTTTCTCCTGCTTTGTGAACAATTTTAGCAATGTGGTCAGTGTCTCTCCACGCTGATGTACCTGGGAGACATCTGACCATTACCCCTGGCTGGAAATGGGTATCAACTCCCTGAATCATGGAGTCTCCTATGATCAGAAGTTTTTTGGATTTCCTTTTTGCTTTTTGTGTTTTGGTTCCTGATTTGGGTGAGTTTTGTTGTGCTAGCTTCTGTTCTGCAGTGTCCTACTCTGCAGTGTCCTCTGCCCCTTTGTTTGATTTTGGAGATAGAGGAAGATTCCTGTTTGTAGTGTTTATATGGTTTTTGGAGGTAATATATTGGAGAGCACAGAGTGGTGAGGCACCCAATTTGCCCATCCTATCCACCTGCCAACCTCCTGGACCAACTACCCTCTGCGGTCAAGGTTCTTCTGTTGGATGTTGGGGAAATGGCGGGTGGTTCTTATAATATATTTCCTCTTGAATATGAAATTTGAGGCACGCAATCTCTGCCCATGCTGCCCGGAGCTGAGCCCTAAGATCTCCAATGGCCCAGCAGGTAGGACAGTGTCCTAAATTCTGTAAGATTGTCCTTCTGAAAAGTGTTCCACAGTACTTGCATTTCATGATATCCATTTCAGATAAGTTGCTGGGTTTATAACCTGGTCAGAGTAATTAGAAGGAAAAAAAATGCAAGTAATGGTTTGATTTTGTGTTTTGTTTTCGTATAACTTGTTATAATAAGTTAAATTACTAGTGCCCCTGTAAATGTGCTCACCTTGTGGATGCCCCACTGATCTGCCCCTTCCTGCTTTGCCACAGGAAATGTCACAATTCTGGTATCCTACAAAAGGAGTGTAATGTTGGGTGGTTGGGGATGGGGGAGGGTGGCTGGACCCTTTCCTGCTGAAAAAGAAGAACCACGGATGAAAGAACAAGGTGGTAAGAGCAACAAAAATCAGCCAACCACAAATGCAGTAACCCTGAAAGCTTATTCTAATGTTAGCAAAACTGTAAAACCTGTAAAGCACAACCTGTAATAATTTCAGAGAAGATGTACCCTGTAAGAAACACTTTGCTACAGAGAAAAATAAATCAGTAACAGAAGATATACCTTCCAAAAGACAACTTGAATCAGAAGATTACAGCAGTAATCTGTTAGCACACACCTGTAGGCACACCTTGTAATAATGCAGAAGATATACCAGCCACAACAATTTGAATCAGAGAAAAATAAAGCAATGAAATGTTAACAACAAACAGTAGCAATCCCTGTGAGTACAAAATAAAAATAACAACACAGAGTAAATCTGCTTAGCCAAAAGAAGTCTTAATCCTTTTCCCTTGTTCTGGTAAGGTTCTCTGCTCTGTCCTTTCAAGCAATCTTAGAAGGAAAGAGCTCAGGTGAAGCTAGGTGCCTTGGCCAGCAAACCAAGTCTTTTGCCACACTTCACTGCATGGAGCTGCCGCTGCTGTAGATGCCGCCATGTATAGCAGCTGCTGATATTTAAAGCCCAAATCCCAGAAAACCAGACTAACACCACTAATTTGGGGAGAGGGTGTGGCTCACTTATGTGGGTCTGCTCAGGAGAGTGGCTAAGAGGTTGCCAGGGTAACCAGGAAACCAATGGACACCACAACAGGTGTTACAGACAGTCTCAGATAATCAAGCTGTTAGGGGACATAGTTCACACATGTCACAATTCACATGCATGCTAGGAAACAAGTAGCAGGACAGTCTCTCTCTCTCTCTCTCTCTTTAGTTATTCAGTAGCTTGACAGTCTCTTATTTTACTGTGATTAGTGCAGAAGACACACGAGGAGGTAGTTCACTTCAAAATATTCAGGAATGGATACCTCTGTTCAGAAGGCTCACAGAGTATTAAATCAGAGTCTCACTGGGGGGTTAGTCAGTTGTTAATTCCTGTTGTGGCAATTATAAGGGAGGGAATAAGTAATTATGTTCAGAAGACTCACAAGATGTTACAACAGGTCACTGGTCTAATTGGGAATAACTCAGTTTCTGGTTCCCATTATGGGAATGCCAGGCACAGATATTGGGTATCTTGATGTGAGACCAATGGGGTCTGCCATGCTCCTGTCCACTCCATTACTCTTTGCTGCACAAAGCCAGCTTCCACCACTGCAGACATCACTACATCTAGCAACTGTGGACATTTAAAGCCCAAACCCAATAAATAATGTTTACTATTCCATCTCCATGCCACAATGAATCATGGCTCATTAGAAAAAAAAAAAACATTGAAAAAAATGTTATAAGTCCCAGCAGGAACAGATATGATGATCCTTTGTCTGCTAAGTGAACACACATTCAGAGTGTTACTGCACTAGAGGTAAACAGGTTGCAGTTCCTGTGGTGTAGAAGTTGTGTGATAATCTACAACAAAAGGCAGCTGTGGATGTAATCCCAGCAGGAGATTTACTTTTGCAAAATGTTGTTCTTAGCTAAATTTACTTGTATAATTCTCATATACTCATATAATAATTTTTCTCAGATAATTCACTATTTCAACTCCACATCACCACAAATCACCACTCAAATGAGTTTCTATCTAACAAACATGTTGAAAAAAATTAAGTCCCTACCTCAATTTAAACAGTGTCTGCCTCATTTGAACCACTGATTCTCTGCTTGCTAAGCAAACACTTACATTCTGTGTGCCTCTGAGCTCCAGATAAGAGAGTTGTGGTTCCTATGTTGTAGAGGTTATATCTCATTTTGCAAATCTGGGGACTGGCTATCTAATCTCAGAATGCAATTTACTTTCATAGATTGTTGTTCAAGGCTATATTTACTTCTCATATAATTTACTTCTATACTTCACACCACCATGAATCACTACTCAACTGAGTTTCCATCTTACAAAAAAAATGTATAAGTTCCTGCTCAGATTTGAACCACAGAGAGTTTGCCTGGTAAACCAGCATACAATCAGTGTGCCACTGAACTTCAGGTGTGTTGCTGTCCCTATGCTATAGAGGTTATGTTGAACCTGCAAAAAATGGCAACTTGGAATTAATTAACTGAATATATCTGGGTAATTGTCCCAATCTTTCTCTTTTCTTCTTAAATTGTCCCTGAGGTGGCTTGTGTAGTCAGGAAATAAGTCAAGTGGGAGCTTAAACTTCAAACAAAAAAAGGATTCTCACTCCAAAAGGAATTCAGTTCAAATTTCTTTTATTTTCTTCCTCCTACATTTTGCTCTGTCGGAGTTTGGTCACAGGGATTTATATCTATTAAAAAATATATATATTTTCAGTTTCATATTGATTTATAATCTTTCCAGTACATATTTTTACAAAACACTTTTACACCTTTTAACTAATCTTCTTCTGATATTTACCACATGAACTGAAGAGTTTTCTAATATTCAGTTACATCCAACTTTATTTTAACTTGCTGCCTGTGAACATACAGAATACTTTTTTAGTTGTTCTGCAGCTTTATACATTTTACATTCTCCATTAATTCACCTCACATTGTGAAACAAGCAACTGCTTTTCGTGACATCCCTGAAACCTAATTCCCCTTACCGGGGAACATACCTTGCAAACTAGGGTCCATATATTTGCCATATCATTCAAGATACTCTTACAACAACAAGAGCATGTGTTGTGCAAGTAGTTCTAAAATTCTGAAGTTCTAAGTTTAGTTGGCTTAGTCCATTTAATACACAGGTGATTCAGTAGAAACATATAAACACAGTAACTGAGAGCAGATAAGGGCCAGTGGGCCCATCATGTCTACCAATTTTTATTACTTTCATTTTTGCTGCAGACTCTACTTGATGTATAGCACTGCCCCCCTCCATACCCTAAGGATTCCCTTGTGCTTATTCCAGGCATTTTTGAACCCCACAGCTGTTTTTATCTTCACTACCTCCACTGGACTACTGTTCCAGGAATTGACCACTCTTTCTGTGAAAAAGTACTTCTCCACATGTCTCCTGAATCTACCTACCTCCCTCCAGCTTCATAGCATGTCCCCAGTTCTAGAGCATCCTTTCTCTGAAAAATATCTCCCATCTGTACCTTTTTAACCTCAGTGAGGAATTTAACCCTTGCAGGGCCGCAGACTGAAATATTGGCCAGAACTCCAGTATGTTCCAATTCGGTTGGCAGTCTAAGAGTTAAAGTCAATTATTGTCCTCAAAGCAAACCATTTTATATTCAAATTCATTTTTTTTTTAATCATAAATCATAAATATGATTTATAATATGCTTACATGTACAGTTGCTGTGTCCCTTGTGGTTATGAGAGTGAGTGCTCAAGTGCTTTGTATGCCAGAATTGCTCAACTTTACTTTGTGTGTCTCTCACCCAAAGGACTTGACTGTGAAATGGTGCATAAGGCTGAGGTTCATGTCTAGGTGTACCTCAGGGGAAGAGCACATGGTGCAATAATACTGGTAAGTGAAAACAGAATAAGAATCAGTGGAAAGCAAATAAACATCCTATCATGCAGGTAGTATACAGTGCAAATTGTAGGAAAGAAACTTGTATATTACAAAGTACTGTAGCATGAAAAAATTATATGAGTTATATAAATAGAAGCAGCGTGAATTAAGAAGGTGCTACAATTGTAAGGAGGGTGAAAGCATTATATTCAACAAAAATGGTAAAAAAAAGGTAAATATGGAATTAGAAGATGAGATGACTTAGTGACCAATGAAGGTTAGAAACAGCAACATAAATGAACAGACTGAAGATTAATTAGCTTTGTAAGTTAATGGTATTTTGGGGGAAAGGTGGACATTAGGTGAAAGGTAATTTTAGACGAAAATGGAAGAAGACAGCAGCTGTACAGCAAGGGACAGCAAGGATCAGATGTAGACATCAAGTTGACTGGATATTTTCAGATATTTCTAAATATTTCTAAATTAGCTCTCTCTGGTGGCCCTACAGTTTCATTGCAGGCAGGCAGACAGGAAATTACTATAATGATATCACAAGAATGTTTAAAAATTTCTGGAAATGGCTGTGGCTGCAGCTGTAAATAAATTGCTTATACTAATGTTTTGAATATCTAACCTGTGGAGTTTAGTACTGCATATTGTATGTTATTCATTGGGATGATAAGCATCTAACTAGACAATGAAGAAACCATAATTTGCAGCTTACAGCTTAAAACATCGAGAAAAAAAGTCATGATTCACTGCCACCACCACCATTATCATGACTACATATGCCATGGCATAGAGAAGAACTGAGGCAAGCAAAGTGGCAAAGTGTCATTGAATTGTGCTGTAGCTTAAGGACCCTGGGTCCGGGAGTGACAGTCACTTGCTGTTTGGGTTGGTGCAGAGAGGATGTCTTGTGGAGGGGACATACTGAATGGGGATCCCAGTCATACATAACTTAACTGCGCCACCTGTAGCAAAGTCAGTGGCTGAGCTTGGAGGAGAATACATGTCTATGCTATTTCACAACTGAAGCCAGTTGTCAGCTACAGTACAGTATACTTCCAGAATACAGGGAGAAGATTATGATGGGAAATTTGTGGGATGCATACAAGATAAAAAAAGTAATACATAGAAGAGCCTCAATTCTTCAAACTAAGCTCAGGTCTGATAAGTCAGTACTGCTAGTTATGGATTTTTAAACACGGATTTCACATATGTGTTCTACAAGATATAGTATGAAGCATAAAACAAGTGGCAAAAGAAACACTCCAGACATTTGACAAACTACATGTAACCTAGATCTAGTGTACATTATATTTCACTTAACTGAGTTTAGATAACACATATTTGTAACTGTGCTCCGATTAATGCTCAGTTCTAAAACCTTGAACATTAACTAAATGCAAAACCTTTGGTTTTAGATTTTGACTGAAAACATTTAATGTTAAAATGTATCATTTGTCACTTGGAATGAGCACTGTTGGAGATAAAATCATGCTCTTGTATTGCTCAACTACTGATTGACTCAGGTTTGAATTCCATACCAAAATACAAATCCAATTAAAATGCTTATTATTAATAAACATATTTCTCACTCTGTGTCGCAGGAGTCTACATTTTGATACTCCTGACAGGCAACTGGAAGATTGTGTAAACTGAGGAGAGTGGGGCGAAGGTTAGAGCAGAGCTGGAGGAAATCGGGCATGGAATGTGACAGGCTTAGATTGATTGACCATTATGTGGTCTATCAATCAGCAATCGCCCAAAGGAAGGCAGAATTCCTGTCAAGGGAGATTGCTGCTGCACAGAACCGACCTGTTCAATTCTTCGGGACTTTGGACAGATTGTGCAGTCCAATCTGTCTCCAGTCTTGGAGGAGCCTTGTCACAAGAATGATGTGATGAGTTTGCTCATTTTTTTGCAGATACGGTTGCCACAATCAGGTCTGTTATCTGTCTGGCTCACTCTAATGGAAGTTGTGGGGGTCGGCAGGAGATGTTGTGCCCTTAGTTTACCTGGTCTGACTTTAGCCAACCCGCAATCACTGACATAGTGATGATCATCAAGATGCTGTGACCAACCAGCTGTAGTTTGGATCTGGGCCCTACAAGCCTCATGGTAGGATGCATTGATGAGATCAGCCCAGTCCTAGCTGAGATAGTCTAGAGGTCATTGGAAAGTGGGAACTTTCCAGAACCCCTGAGGAAGGTGGTTGTTCGGCCTATTCTTAAAAAACTCTCCCTTGACCCAGACTGCTTGGCGAACTACAAACCTGTCTCTAACCTACCCTTTGTGGGTAAGGTTATTGAGAAGATGGTTGTGACACAATTGGATGATCACTTGACCAGCCACAATGTCTATGATTCTCTCCAGTTGGGATTTAGGAAGAGTCATAGTACAGAGATGGCCCTTGTGTGGGTGCTAAATGACCTCCTAATAGCAAGAAATCAGAGGACTCATTCCATCTTTGTCCTCCTTGATCTCTCTGCAGCATTTGACACTGTGGACCATGGAGTTCTTTTGGAGTGCCTGCAGCTCATCTGTGGACTGTCTGGTATGGACCTCAGATGGTTTTAATCTTTCCTTGAGGGTAGAACTCAGAGAGTGGTTTCTGGGATTTATTCCTTGGTCCCTCTCCCCCTATCCTGTGGGGTGCCACAGGCCTCCATCTTGTTACCCATGTTGTTTGCAGTGTATATGCTGCTGTTAGGTGAGATTATTAGGTGGTATGGTCTGAGTTTTCACTGCTATGCAGATGACATTCAGCTATACATGTCCTTTGCACCTGGTCAAGATGTGTTCCTCTTGGTATTTAATAACTGTCTCACTGAAATCCAGGACTGGATGAGTGCGAGCTGGCTGTGGCTCAACCCAGCTAAAATTCAGGTGCTGTTTGTGGACCCTGATCATCGGGAGGCAGGTTTGTTGGCAGGTTCACCCTCGGGACTATGTCTTGGGGGTGTTGCGCTGACTTCCTCAGACCAAGTGTGAAACCTGGGTGTTATTGTTGATGACGGCTTGACCCTGAAATCGCAGCAGTTGTCAAGACCTTTTTTTTTACCATCTGAGGAATATTGCCCAGGTGAAACACCTGGTTCCTCCTGGTGATCTTCCAATGTTGGTCCACACCTTCATAACCTTTCACCTTGGCTACTGCAATGCCCTTTACCTAGGGTTACCGGGGGTTGATGTTCACCACCTTCAGTTAGTGCAGAATGAGGTAGCCAGGCTGTCAACTGGCACATCTAGAACCAGTCACATAATGCCTGTGCTTCACGGACTGCATTGTCTTCCAGTGCAGTGGAAGATCACCTTCAAGGTCAGTTTGCTGACATATAAAGCCCTACACGACCAGGGACCTAGTTACTTGCAAGATCTCTTTCAACCTTACTGTCCCCTCTGTCCTCTCCGATCCACCAATGAGGGATTGCTAGAGATTTCCAGGGTCCGTTTAAGGACATCTGGGCTCAGTCTTTTAGCTTTGTGGCCCTGACCCTGTGGAATTGTCTGCCTCATCTGGTGCGAGATTGCCTGACCATCCAGGAGTTTAAAACTGCACTAAAGACTTATTTATTTGAACTGGCATATTCTAGTTTTTAAGGTTAGTATTATAATTGTTAGAGTTTTAAATTATTGGATTTTATTGATTATTTTTGGTATTATATGTTATAGTTGCTATTATGTACAAGTGCCTTGGTTATAAAAAAGATGCTTTTTATAAATAAAATATGATGATGATGATGATGATGAAAAAGGGTACAACATAATTACTTATCTGGGGTAGCACAACATAGTGCATTATGAAGCTGAATGTGTATTACAGTTAAGGGATAAACACCTTATCTAGAGCAGGGGGCTGTGGGAAGTAGCTAAAGGGGACTAGCTAAAGTGTCATGTACTCTGTACATATCAACTTTTTTAATGGGGTGTAATGGGGAAAACATTATGGTTGATGTTTCCACCATGCCATGGTGACACAAAGCACAGTGACCATCAGTACAGCAATGGCACAACACCGCCAATTGGTGTTATGCCGTTGCTGGAGTACACTGTGTTTTCTGTGGTGGGATTTGCCCCTCACACCCACCAGACATAAAATAACCAACTCCGAGTCGGAATTGGTTCGGGAAGGGGATGAACACCCCTGAGGCAGCAGTGTCGGGAACCTAGTGGACAATCATAGTGAACTGTCAAAAATATTGCTGTGATGGTCTTTGCTGTATTCCCACCACTGTTGTGATGTGATACCATGGTTGACAACCCCGAGGCACACCCCCACATCTGATTTGTGAAGATGCAGGAGAGGGTAAACCATAATGGTTTCTTCTGTTGCTGCCTGCAGGGTCGGGGTGTCAGGGCTGAAAACCCTAACACCATAGTTTCCTGCTTTTGTTGGTTTAACTCTAACCGGTGCTTTAATGCTGTTTTTGCAAAGGAGACATAGATATCAGTATAGAAATAGATTTAGATTATAGGGGCACGGTAGCAACCCTATAGTTTGGGTTGAGTAGCCTGTTTAATGTTAAACCTCAAACTTTGCAAATTAATATCATTGGCTCTCTGAGGAAATGAGCTGAAATTTTGTATCTGTTGTCTAGGATGCAAGGTCTTGATGTGTGGAATATTTTTTGTGATGGCAGCTTGTGCAGTTTCTTAGATCCACATGTGTCAGTTTTTGGAAAAAAAAACTTTGTTCCTATACTTTATTTTTTTTGGGAAATTTAATATTTATTGAGTTTTACATACATGCTTTAACATGACTGTACAGGTAGCAATGATACAGTTATAAGCACTGTGAATATCAGCTCCATGCTAAAGACCCCATCCCCCCCACCTCCACCCCCCAGCTTGGCACATCTGTCCCCTTGAGAATGGTAAATATGGTATCCAAAGACTGTATACGGACATCACACCACAACAATGTATTATCTTAAGTATAGTTAGACCAGTTATCTAACAAAATCTTAATTATGGTGAGGCTCCAGTCTGAAGAAGGTATAAAGTGTGGAAGTCCTCCCATATTTTCCTGTACTGAGAAAGAGCCACTGAGGCTAGCTTTCATCTGTTCTGTGTGGAGATTAAATAATAGATCACTCCGTCACTCATTGTATGTTAGATTATACACATCCAACCAGTGACATAAGATAAATTTCTTAAAGGTAAATGCTATCATGGCTGTATGGTGTCTACGAATTCTGACTGGGATCGTAGAAACATCTCCCAAAAGGCAAATCTCAGGTGTAAATAAATCATCCAGCTCTAGGAGGGGGTCTGCTCTAGTCTTAATTAACTCCCATAGATTCCTAATCTGAAGACAATCTCAGAATATATGAACCAGATCTTCTTCAGCACTTTTACATCTAGGACATGGAGCATCTGGTAACTTCCCAATTCTTTTCAATTTGATGGGGGTCCAGTACATGTCATTCAGTATTCGATACTGTGTAAGCTTCAGCCTATCTTGGGAAACATATTTAAAAGAATCTAATTGGATGGCTTTCCATTTCTCTAGAGAATTTGGGAAGCAAGAATCCCGGTACCTGGGAGCCCCACTTTGTGTATCTAGTATGTTTTTTTGCAAACAAGCAAATATTTAGGACACTGCATGGGGTTTCCCACTTATTAGAGCCAAGGAGCCAAGCCAGGAGAAACTATTTTTCAGGCCCCTTGGCCCAGGGAATTTCTTTATCAGAAGATGCTTGAGTTGCCAGATTTTAAAAACCTGCGTTCTCTCTATGGAATAGAGTGCCATAATATTAGCTGAGTCCATATACGACCCTTCAGTAAACACATCTCCTACCCTGGCCTTATTGATTAGAGGAAGCCATTGCAGGGAAATAGCCTTGCCCCCTATTTGAAGGTTTGGGTTACCTACTATTGGTTGTCTGAGATCCCTAACATTCTGGTACTTTAAAAATGCGCAAAGTTGGCTATGGGCTCGAAAGGGAAAGTAATATAGGAGAATTGTTCAAGACAGGGGGAAACATTTTACAGGTATGTATAAGAAACCTTCCTTAGCAATATTCAAGATTGCATTTATCTCTCTTTTCAGGATTAACCATTCTGGTACATATTGATAGAAGGCAATCTCTTCCTGGGGTATGAACCATCTGAAATATTGATAACCTGATTTGCCCAGTAGTACATGCCAAAGTGAAGGAGTTTGAGACCCCCTGCTTTGGTGGATGATAACAATTTCAAGTAAGCTCATCAAGGGTGTCCTCCCCATATAAAAGATGAGATGAGAGCATGCAATTTCTTAAAACATACTTGGGTACCCATATATTTAGCATGTTAAGGGGAAAGAATATTCTTGGTAAAATATTCATTTTAATTATACTGATTCTCCCCTATAGAGATATAGGAAGAGATTGCCACCATTTAACGTCATGTTGAAAAGTTTCTTTCAAAGAATCAAAATTCAGTTTTTTCATGAGAATCTCATTCCTAGACAACATATGGCCCAGGTATCTTATGCTCTTAAAACTCCATTGTACTCCCGGAGAGGAAATGTCCTGTTTATGACATCTGTGATTTAGGGTGTTTTTCTTATACTTAACATTGCTTTTTTTGCTCTCCCCTACAGCCTGCCTGGAAAATATTTTTTTGCCCTAAACTTGCAGGGAACATGTGTCATGTCCTCAGATAGTGCCTTTGACAGGTCTGTGGAAAAATATCAAAGGATTCCAGAGTTATTAGGTTTTAAATTACAGTGTTTTCTGACCTGCGCATGTGCAATAGGGTTTTCCAGATAACATTGTGTGGCAAAAGTAAAAATTTGATAGCATACTAACATACTAACATACTAAAATGCCAGCAGAATAGGCCTAATGGTCTTTTGAGTCTGCTCAATTGGTCAGCCCCCACCCTGGGTGCTGATCTTGCTGCCCTCCTCGCCTTCTCTGGCTTCTCCATTCCCAGTTCCGGATATTCTTGCTGCATTGGATTTTGCTTCCAGAACCCTTCCCCTGTACCTGTCCCAGCCCCTCTTGAACCCCTCCACCATCTCTGCCTCCACCAGCCCCCTAGGCAGTGCATTCCATGGCTCCACCACCCTCTCAGTGAAGTAGCACCTCCTCCTTTCTCCCCTGAATCTTCCCCCCTCCAGCTTCCACCCATGCCCTCTAGTGGCCCCTCCTCTTTCCTTCGAAGCACCCTGACTGTTCCTCCCCTATTTACCCTCTTCATGTACATGAAGACCTCTATCATGTCCCCCCGGTCCCTTCTCTCTTCCAATGTGTACATATTTAGCTCTTCGAGCCTCTCCTCATAGGTCCTGTCCCCCAAGCCCCAAATCATTTTGGTTGCCCTCCTCTGGACCCTCTACAGGAGTTTAATGTCCCTCTTTAAGTGTGGCCTCCAAAACTGCATGCAGTACTCAAGGTGTGGCCTCACCAAGCAGTTATACAGAGGAAGCATCACTTCTCTCCTTCTGGAGGTGATCCCATCACAGCATCAATGCTGTTTTTTTGTTTTGCACCATTGAATTCTCAAGGCAACAAACATTTTTGTGCCATGCCAACCACAATCTCATTGAATATTTCTACAGACCAATAAACATGGAAAATACACAAAAATGCAGGCATTTTAATAAACAAACATCAGAACCTAGTTAAATGGGACCCAATTAGCTAGATTCTGATGTTTGTTTTTTAATACTGTGCCCACAAATATGTTTTCTGGACATTCAAAATCCTGAGTGTCCAGCCAGCAAGAGGAGCACTTCCCCAGCATTCTCTGTATGATAACACCAAGAATTTCTTGACTTCTGCTGCCGCAGCCAAAGCTGTGCTGCAAGTTGCAATGTTAACTGTGAGATGCCATTTTCCCTGCTGTTTAGTGGCATCTCCCTCCTGCTGATCACTGTCCATATAACAAAATCAACTATATTCCCTGTTGTCTCCAATCATAATCCTCTACTGTTTATTTTAGTCCCCACCCTGCAGCCTGTTATTTATATAGATAGTGCCTACATTGGTGGGCTCTATCCCCGTGTTGGCATTACAACCCCCCCCAGCAGTGTGGAACACTGGGGAGCCCACCCTCGGTGTCCTGAAATATTCATTTAGTAGTATCCTGTAAAAAGGAAACAGTCCCCTGACGTCTTTTTTTTTAAACCTGAAAAAAAAAAAGATCCCTCATTGTCCTAGCTGTCCCCCTCCCCCATCCCAACCTTCCAACTGAGCATCTAGCATCTCACACCCCCCCAACCCTATACTTAACACTGGAGGTTAAATGCTGTAATCTTCTGTGGATCAAGAAGGTTTTGCTACAGTGCTTCGACAGATCTAGCACCGACATCCCCCACAGTGACAGCTACCATGCCAACTGTCAGCACTGTAGCTTTGGGGATGTCAGTGCTTTCTATTGGGGGTTGTGCCCCTTAACACCCCATGTGGGGGGCTCTTCCCCCCACACACCCCAGTCTCTAGGATTCTAACTCTGAGACAGAGTTGGACTGGGGGGGGTGCTACACCAGGAAATGCACCTCTGGTGTCTTCTGTGGACCAGCACAGCGACTCACTGCAGATAGGCGATTTCTGTCACTGTGGTGGTGTTCACTGTGGTGGTGTTAACCATGTGTTGGCACACCAATTGAGACGTGTCTGCTATCTTAAAAGCCTGAACCATGAACTGAGGAAACAAGGTAAGTGCTGTATAATATATTTCAATTATGTTTTGAACTTATGTTCATAACTTTTCCATTTTTAGGAATGTTTTCACCAAATTTTCAACATGGTCTTTTTGGGACCTCACCTCATGAACACAGGCACTCTCATTTCATTATTTTGCCCCAGAAGCTGTTTTTGTGGTCACTCTGTGAAGTCACCTTTTGGTACCTAATAATAAAATCTCACCACCAGTGTTTATGAGTAGAGATGCAGCAATGTTTAAGTTCACTTACAAAGTTAACTCAAAGTAGACAACTTCAAATTCACGTAGTACCACATGAAATTTCCATTAAAGGTTGATATTCATCTTTAATGGACTTGACGTTATCCACTTCAAGTTCACTTTGAGTTACAGTTTGAGAAGGCGAAGTTGGTAAGAAACAGCCCACAGATCACTTGTCTGACTGTCTGCAGATCGCATGATGCAGTCAGGCAGGTAATTAGGGAGGAAGACATTGAACTAGGTTCATTTTCTCTCTGAGAAGGAGCTGTGTAGTCAGCATTGTTTGTGAATATTGTGCCTTGTTGCATAAAAGATAGATCTTGAGCTTTTTGGGGGCTTTTAAGTTTTTGGATTGTGTTTGTAACATTTTGTAGCCAGGTTGAGTTTATTTGAAAACTTCATTTAGTTAAAAAAGGTTGCTTATTTTGGTTACTTAGTTTTAGTTGCTGAAGTTTTAGTGATAGTAGTTCTACTGGTATTGTTTGTTTTATTTTTTATTTAATTTCACTTTTATTTAATATGGAGAGAAGTAGCCAAAGCGGTGGGCAGCGGGGTCCCAGAATGCACGGTGGCTTGGGGTGAACAGTTTGAATTAACCATGGTCCTCTTTCGACTGCAAGTGGTCCCTCACAGGCACAGCAGCACAATGCTGGTAGTGGCCATGTGTTGCCAGAAGCAGCAGCAGCAGCTGCTAGAGTTTCAGCCACTGCCAGCTCTGTAGCAGTGGAACAGCAGCAGGAACTGTTGCAGCAGTGAGCACAACAGCAGCAGCAGCAGCAACCACAGCAGCAGCAGCTTGTTGCCCCTCCATCAGCTGCAGCACAGCAGGTGGTATTATGTGGTGTCCTCCACCATATGTGCCTGGTCCTCCCTGCAGCTCTTCCATCGGGCAGTTTTTTTACCTGCCTCCCTGATGACCCGATAGTAGTGAGGTATAAGCTGGGTGATGCACTTATATGTCAAGGGTGCAAGGGAGGCCAGTTGGGCATGGGTGGTCAACAAATGCACCTTTTAGGGCACCACTGTGCAGAGAGGAAAGCAAAGCTGCATGGGGTACCAGCCACTCCTGCAGCCGAAGCTGATGAAGCGGTAGAGTGTCCACCTGCATGGCATCACAGACAAATGGCCAAGGCAGCACAAGTGGCAGCTCCCACAGCTGTCTGTGAGTGCAACTCCTCACAACAACCTGCCACACAGGCTGACCTGGCTGTGCTACGGGCAGAGGCTGAAACTGTAAAAAATGTTGTGGAGGAAGTAATGCAGCAGCTCAAGTGGATTGAGGGTCAAAATGCAGAGATAATATGATTGTTAGCAACAATTACTGGTGATCAGCCCCCGCCCCCACAAGCCCATTAAACAAATATATTTTCACAAAATCTCCGCCCACTAAAATTCTGTCCTCTGCTTTTCCTTTTTTTCTTAAACAATATTTTTTTTTATTACAGCCTATGTATGTAATTTATGTCCAATTAATGTTTTCTTCCTTATGTTAATTTTGTTAATCCTGTATTTCTTCATGCTGATAATGCTAAATCGAATTCCCCACCTCCCCCAAATGCCCCCACCCCATTCTGCTTTCTGCAATAGAAATTTTTGTATTCTTACTCTGTACTTTATTTTATGTAATAAGAAATGTGATCACCAGCTTTGCTTACACTGCATGCTTTCATTTAATTTTAAATTGTGGCACCAAAAGTACTGTCTTTAGGGCACTTTTATTTCAGTGTGTGTTTCTGCACCACAGTTTCACCTGTAATGAAAGCTTGCAGTGTCCGCCATTTTGCCGACCCTCGGTCATGCAAAAATTAAAAAAAACTAAATTAAGCCACAACTCCTAATATACTTGTTGCTTTTCTGGTAATTTTTACAGGGGATTATTATTCACATGTGTACTTGATACTAATGCCACATGCTGAATGTTGTAGCATGATATCAGTATAATCCAGCCACATTCATAATATAGTAAATTATGGTGGGTGGTCGATTGTCATGGTATGTAACTTAATGGTATTTTGATTGTAGTTATTGTGGTATGCATACTATGAAAATGTATGTAACACATTAAACAGTAACCAAAAATTAAGACAGCATGACAATTAAAGCATCAGTGCAAGAATGCGGTTACTATTTTGACGGATACTTTTTAATTCTATTTTACATTGCCCCTTACCTTATAACTTGTGTATACGCATATGATACCCTTCTTTTAACAATGTGTGTTATTCTGCATTACTCCATTTTTTTAAATGAGAAATAATAAAAGTAGTGCTCATTGTAATGTTACTGTGACCTGGTTTTCATCAGTATTCCCACGTGTTTTTGAACATTATGTTATGTAGCACTGTCAACTGCATGTGACTTCATTGTAGTCATGACAGAACTGAATATAAATACTGTAGAACTGTTTATTATCATGCAAGTTATATTTAGTGCAAGGCACTAATCAGCTGTAATTGCACAAATTTAATTTCACACTTTGCAATTCGTTCCTCATTTATGCCCATTGAAAATATACAATTTTGGTCTATTATCGACATTTTATTTAAGTGTAATTAGCACTTAAGAGAATATAGCTATAATTATTTCACATCAAATATAACCTGTTCTACAGTAGTTGCTGTCAAAAAGCATGTGAGAATACTGATCCCAATCTGGTGCAAGAATGATTAAAATAAGCGCTCTGTTTATTACTTCTGATTCTCCCAAAAAATGTAGTGCTGCATACTTCAATTGTTGAATGAAGGGTATCGTTCGTATACATAAGATATTAGATTAGGTGGCAATGTAAAATAGAATAAAGTATCAGTCAAAATTGTAACCACATTCTTGCACTGATGCATTCATTGTCAGGCTATATTACTTTTTGGATACTGTGTACTGTGTTAAAGTTTCTTAGTGTATATACGCACATCAACTACAATCAAAATACCCTAAAGTCACCTGAAATCACCTACCATGGCAATCCCCCCCACCATAATTTCCTATCTTCTGAATGTTGCCAGCTTATAGTACACATAATTTAGCATGTGGTATTAGTGTTCTGTCTCGATGTGAATAATAATCCCTGAAAACATTTTCATAAAATTAACAAGGATTTTGTGACACTCATTATTATAAATCCAAAGCTCACCCTAATGTTCCACCCACATTATGGTTTTTGTAATCGAAACAATTTTTTTCTTATTACTTTCTTTATTTTATTTTTTAAATTTCCCATGGTCACCAACTTTTCAGACACCGGGTGCTTTCATTTACTTTGCATTTGCAGCACAGAAATGCACACTGCAATAGACTTTTATTGAAGCATGCGGTGCGCCACCTTAGTGTCACCTGCAGTGAGAGAGCACAGTGTCTGCAATTTTGCAGACCCTGCTATGACATTTGAAAAATAAAGGCAAGTAAGTAAGAACTCTTAGAAACTGCCTTTATGTTGTGGAAAGCATAATGGCATGATACATTTGTAAGAGGTGTGATTTAGATTGGAATTATGACTTTTTTCCTTTTATTTGGTAAAGCAACAGTGCAGTAATAATCACAGTACCATTAAATTACCTATCATGACACAACCCCCCTCCCCCAAATATCCTATCTCATGAACATCCTGCTGTTTTAATGTCATGAAAAGTCCAAATAAAGAATAAGGCCAGAAATGTGTCATAGTATCCCAACTTAGTGAGAGCATTGCTTGGTGGTGATGCCAGTTGCCGCTGATGCTGTTGTCCCGCTGCTTTAATGTCATGAAAAGTCCAGTTGAGGAATAAGGCCAGAAGTGCATCACAGTGTCCCAACTTAAGTGCGAACATTGCCTGGTGGCAATGTCTGCTGCATCACTGATATATGCTGCCCTTTGTGAGTGCCTTCATACCATAATGGTGAGTTATTGTTCGCCCCAGTGTATTTTTTTTCCTTGACACAGCCATTTAATTTCTATTGAATCTTGTTCTGTGTTGTAAGCAGTCTGTCATCTTTTTCCCTTTCAGATGATCATAATACATATGGAATGATTCCAATTTACCCTAGTGGGCATGATGTTCACATCTACATGCCAGACATATGTTACATGTCCGACACCTAATGTGGTACTGTCACATTTAATTTTTTTTGAGGGGACTGGGGTTACCACTATGTTTGACTGAAATATCATCATTTCTGATTACTTTTTTAATGTTTTTTTCTCAGGTCATAGGCACACTTGTTTGAGAAGGGTGATGACTTTGGCTGTACAGAAACTGTCAAGCCATGTAAGGTAAGTATTTATTTATTTATTTATCGGTGGGGGTCAGTTGAAAACAAGTTTCATTAATGCTTTTATCTTCTTTCCAGGTGTTTAGCATACCCTAACTGTTGTTCATCTTCATACTGGAAGAGACCACTGAAGTCAGTTCACAACACCTCAATGTTACCTGAAAACAGATGAAGCAGAAATTATTCGGAGTTCATTGCACCACCACATTCAGTTCCCAGGTTGGCTGTTACTGTCTTCTGTTATATCCAGCTTAAAATACCAAGCTATTAGTAAACCCCTTATCCAGCTTTAAATACCAAGTTATTAGAAAACCCCTTATCCAGCTTAAAATACCAAGCTATTAGTAAACCCCTTATGTAGCTTAAAAAATCAAGCTATTAGTAAAGCCCTTAAAAAAATTTACACATTTAGTGAGTGACATGTACTGGCCAACTGTTGTATTTACATGACATCATGGGTTTTCAGGAACAGGATAACATGTTGTACAACCCTGATGTACTGAAGTATGCCTGCCCCATCTGTGAAGAACAAATATATTATCTGGCTTGCATGTCTCCACCATTGAATGCTTTACACCGGCAGAAAAACACTAAAACAAAAAATGAAAGAGGAAATAAGAGTGATACTTACCTGTAGATGTTATCCTTTAGGTGGTAGGAGTACAGCAGTCCTGCAAGTTTACACAGTCTGTAACCTGTGAAAACAAAAGCAAAATCAGTTGTCTGTATTTGGTGACAGTGGCATCTTTAAAACAGTAAAGGAAGGACTCACACCACAGTGCAAGTCAAAACCATGTTACTTGACATTAGCTCATACTTACTGTAAATTAATGATAAGCAGGGTGGCTGGCTGGTGTGTGTCATTGTTTTTCAGTGTCAGGAGGATATCTGTCATTCAATCAGCAGGATGTAAGTGGCTAAAAGTTGACATTTGTGTTTAGAGGACTGTGGGTAATAATTACTGCACACATTCTGTGAACTTTACCCTCAAAATCAAGAAAAGGGAAGTTGAAATATAACAACATGTCATTAATATTTATTTGCAATTGTCATATGATATTCAAGGCCACCATTTTTCATTTATTAAAGTGAAAAATGGTAACATTATGGAACTGTGAAGGCCTTCACCTCCAGTAATTTTGCCGTTACACCCTCCCACCACCATCCTCCTCATCATCATCAAAGAGGAAGCTGCGCTCACAATTCTTAATGCCTGAGTTGTACTCACTGGGAAATTATTTTTCCATGACTGCCTCATCAACCTCAGTGGTACACTGTTTGACACTGCCAGCAGGATGGTCTGCTTCACCTGTGTCATCAGCACAACCATCATCATGATGAGGTAAAAACATAGATGTGGTTGTACTACTTTCTATGTGACCATCATTCATTTAGATAAATGTCAGCATGTTGACATTTGTAGGTTATAGGTTAGTACGAGGGTCATGCACTATGACCCTTACAGAACTAAATACCTCTCCACACTTACACTGGAGGGTGGGCAGGTCAGGCAGTTCAGTGCTACTGATATTAGCACTGGCCATTCATTCATTCACCTTGCCACTCCAGTACACCAAAGGATTGTCCAATATTGTCAGATGCCTTTTTTCTGCCAAATAGGCCTCAACCGCTCCAGCCTGTTGGCACAGCAGTTGGATTTCCACTTGCGATGCCGGTGACATGGGTTTGGGAATGGACCCAGGTCATTGGAGGGCTGGCAGGGGGGAGAAGGCTGGAGCATCCCCAATACTGTTCTCCTTCTCTGGAGGGAGGGTGTGGAGAAAGTTGGTGCCTGACAGAACTCTGGCAGAGGCCAGGGGCACCACAAATTTCCAGCATCTGAGTGTGCCAGGGAGGAGTGGACGCTGGACATCATTGCACATCTCCACCACCAGAAAACCTCACAAAAACATTATTGGCTCCTGGTTGCCCTCCATGAAGCTTGCCTCAGCCTCAATTAACCTCCAGGCTGGCCCTTCAACCTAATCCAGTCATTGCAGTGCCATTGGGGGTCAGTGCCATGACCCCACCCTGGGGAGCAAACTGGGGGCATCAGAGGGTCACAGCTAGATATGGAGGAAGATGCTGAGGTACATGACTGAGAAGAGTTACCAGGCAGCTGGAGGCTTAGGGGCAAAAATTATAATAAATAAAAAAAAACAAATAGGCCTCAACCATGATCTGTGATGCACTCATTCCTGATGAATCATCCACCTGTACACAAGATTCATCTAGATGACAAAGTCTTACTTGTGACAAGGCCCTCAAAGTGGATTAATGGACAATTGTGCAGCTGACACCACCCCTTGCCCCTCAGCCACCTTACTGGATATGCTCAGTCTACAGTGACCTTCAACCTTGTTATGCTGTAGTTTTCAGAACTTTGTGTGTGACTTCTGTGGCCCATGAACCAATCAGACCAGCTTTCCAGTCAGATTTTGAACATGATCATGCCCTCCCTCCAGTATGGGTGCAATGTCATGCTTGTAGTGTGGTCCAGCATTGTGGCTATTCCAAATTCTGGAGATTGCTGAAGACTGGAGATGTGTTGATTGTTGTTTAATATTATAATCATGTGTTTCAGTAATGCACAGCTTGACTTATCTCCAGCCACATTAAGGCTAGGCTGCAGATTCAATAAAGTCTTCCTCAGCACCTGCAGCAGTGGAAAAGCTTGACGAACAGATGCAGTGTCACCACTCACTGCCTATATGGCATGTTTAAATGGCCTCAAAATTAATATTACTGAGTCTATGAGTCTCCGTTGCTCAGTTGTCATAGACATTGAGGCCCCTGAACTGCCACAGCTAGTGTGTATAAAAAGGTATTTGGAGATGGCTTTGTACTACTCATACAACTGCTTTGCCATGTAAAGTGTCAAGTTTGATCTCGTGACAACTTCAAGCTTGAGGCGGTGCTGAGGGAGGCTGTTTTGAATCTTGTAGTTGTTTAACCAGGTATATAACACTAAGTTGGAAGCTTTTTTACAGGAGCGACCTGGGAGCACGAGGAGGTTAAGTGACTTGTTCAGGGTCACACAGTATGCAAGTGGAAGCTGTGGGATTCAAACCCAGGTCTGGTCTGCTGGATATCACCAGATTTGTAGCTCAGAGCCGTAGACCACTGCGCTATACTGCCTCTGCATCTGCCTAAGTTGTTCAGTGGCCTTTCCAGAGCACGCAAAGTGGACACAGATGCAGCATGCAACAGACAGCATTTGCTTTATTTCAGGGTACTGCAGAAACTCCTGTACCACAAGATTTAAACAGTGGGCCATGTAGAGAACCCTCACAAAGCCACCGTTGCTGATACATTTAACAATATTTGACCCACTAGCTATGAAGCCAACTTTTAAGGGAAGGGGGGTGCAGCCACTCATCAGTTTCTATCAGTAGCAAGTCTAGCAAGTTTTCATTTGTATGCAACCCTGCTACACTACGCATTGCAAGAGTGGGATGCTATGTAATGCCATGAAGATTGCTACCACCACGGTCTGACTTAACACACTGATTTCCCATCCCACAATCACAGACAGCCCCAGGTAGCTGTGCCCAATGTTCAGTAACACACATATAGGAACTATCTGCCATTTTGCCACTTGTCCACATATCCATGCTTAAATGAATGTAAGGAGATGTGGAATGTTGAAGGGCATGTCTTAAAGACTCTGTCTCCATCCAATATAACTCAAGGACAGCATGGGTAGAAAAACATGTCCTGGATGGGATCTTCCCTTTAGGGCATGTGCATGCTGCAAAGCACCAGAATCCTGCATTCTCCACAAAGGAGAATGACAAAAGGTCAACTGCCAGCATTTCCACTTTGACAGCATTGAGTTCCCATACAACTGCTTGATTTTGTGGGTATTTACTGTTCCGCACAAAAATGCTGTGCAATGTGGTCTGCATTGCTCGGTGTTTTGCACATGGTGTGCCAAATGGCTCTCCTCTGTGAACTGGCCTGGATGTGATATCTTTGAATTGTAATGGTGGGTGCACAGGTAATAAGCCAATAAATGTGATTATTTTCCCTGTTTTAAGCACAGGGGTTAATGTACTAGAATTCATATATGGACCACCACTGCTACTCTGACCACTACTTGACCATTCAAAATCCTCCTCCTCATGCCTGTAGTAATCCGCTGATGTTATTTCATCACTTTTACTGACATGGCTAATTACACTGAAGGAAGGGGATACCCTAATCACTAAGGTAGATGAGGGTGAATGCCCCACTATAGCATTAGCTTACATCTGGTGCCGAGCCCACAGTGCCATGTGACTGCTCTTGAGATGAGTATGCTGGCCCCCAGTGCCCACGTGGCTACCCTTTTAGTAGTAGTAGTAAAAACATTTTTATTTAAAAAGGCATTGGTTCAGTAAGAACATTTCACCATCAGGGTTGTTTACAAGGTGCTCCTGTAGATGGAAAATTCAAAAAGGTAGTTCCAAGTACAATTTTAGGACAGAGACAAAGGTATGACATATTTAGGGTTAAACACACATAAAATACAACAGTTAGGGAACATATAAGGGACCATATCACAAAGATTAGTTAACTAACATAATCAATAGCACTTAGGTTTTTTACTAACAACAAGTACAGGTATGTATTGGATTTAAATTGTTACTGGATTTAAATTTAGAAATTGTTATATCTGGAACCTGAAGATGGTTTGACAGAGTGTTCCAGGTAACTGCTGATTTATACCAAAAAGTCATTGTCCCATAATAATTTCTCACCCTGGGGATTGCCAAGGTGTTGTTATTTTTTTCTTAAAGAAAAGTTGAAGTTAGTTCAATTTAAGCCATTTACAAGTCTTTGTGGCTTCCCAGTTTTCAGAATTTTAAATAACATAAACTCCCAAGCTCTATCCCTTTCAAACTTCAGGGAATTCCAATTTAGACTTTGCTACAAAACACAGAGATGAATAACTGGATCACATTTCAGAACAAATCTAGCTAATTTATGATATACTGCATCAAGTTTGTGTAAAGATTTCTTGTTTGAATGTACAAATGCTTGGTTCCCATATTCCAACAGGGGGATTATTAATTGGTTTGCATCTGTCAACCAATCTGTTTTTCTCATACAGTGTGATACACGTCTAAGGGCCTCGAACTTCATACATATTTTTTTAGTTAGAGTGTCTATATGTGTTTCAAATGTAAGATTTTGGTAATTTTCGATACCCATGTATTTATTTGATGGAACCTGGGTCAGAATTTGTCCATTTAAGGTCTTAACGTTAAACTTCAATTTTCTCCCAAGCTTTTCTTATGCTTTGTACTAAATAACATAGATTGTTTTTTTTTTGTTTGTTTGTTTGTTTTTGTTGTTGTTTCTGTTTTTTTTGCTGTTTAGAATAAAAAATTTGGTTAGGAACCATTTTTGAATTTTCTTAAAATCTAACTAACTTTGATTGGACTTCTTTATAATCAGAACCCTTTGCTATTAATATGGTGTTGCCCACATAAAGTATTCTATGATGGATTATTGAAGATTGTCCAAGCAAATAAACATCAAGGGGCCCCAAATGGACCCCTGTGTGACACCTCAATTTATTTGGAGCAAGTTTGGACAGCTAACACCTAAAGTTACCAGTTGAGAGTGGTCTTCCAAATATGAGGAGAACCACCTTAAAGGTTCTTCCATAATCCCTGTTTCTACCAGATCTTCTATTAGTAACCTGTGATCAACTAGATCAAAAGTGTTAGACAGGTACATGAAAACTGCACCCACAGCTTGTCTCTCATAAAGAGGAGAGGCTAGCTGATCTAAAAAATCCATGAGTGTGGTCTCCGTGGAATGTCCTTTTCTAAAGCCAAATTGGACAGATGCTAATTTCCCATACTTTTCTAAGTAATCCATTAGTTGGAAATGGACCAGGCACTCTTTTAGCTTTGATACTATTGACAACAGTGCAATGGGCCTATAGTTGGATGGGTTTGAAGCTTCACCCCCTTTAAATATAGGAGCAATTTTGTCTTGTTTCCAATTTTTGGAAAACAAACCCTGTCTTAAAGTTAGGTTAAACAAATCAGTTAGGGGTTGAGCTATCAAATTTACTGAGTCTTTCAGAAATCTAACTTCAGTATTATCCAAGCCACAAGCTTTATTATTTTTTAGTTTGTTTATAGCTACAATAACCTCTCTCTTGTTTATTTCCCTAAATCTAAAACCTAGAGTTATTCTACCACCACTAGTTGTATCTTTATTTTTGGCATGATAACTATTTTTATTGTTGCCAGACTGGCAATCCAAATCCAGCAAGCTTACAAAATAATCATTTAATAATTCTGCTGTTTTTGCCACTGTAACTGATTGCCCATTATTGTCAAGATTTATGTCAGTTTGAGTTATTCTGGGGTTAGTTACATTTGTTATTAATTTCCAGTAATTACTTGGATTTGTAGTATTCAATTTCCTGACTTCCTGTTTAACCTTATTTCTCATATTTTCATATTTTCCCATATCTCCCTATATAGGGTTTTATTCGCAGCTTTCCAAAGACTATCTTTCAACTTGAGTCATTTTTTAATTGAGTCAATTAACTAAGGCAAGCGGTGCAAATTTGTTCTTTGTTCCTTAAAAGGAGCACATGCATTACAAGCATTCATAAAGAGATTAGTGAATTCTTTAGCTGCTAAATCTATATTTGGTATTAAAGAAAACCCATATAATTTTAGAGAGTGAAATTTATCTTGTAAAGTTTGTGGACTGTAGTTTTTATAGTTTCTTTCCATAACTCAGGGGAGGGATCAATGTGACGTGTTTGGCCTCTGCTGCACCTTTATCCTACAGCTAATCACATTGTGATTGCCCAGATTTGGAGAAATTAATTCTTTATCTAGGATTTCCTGGTCAAGGTTCACAAATATGAGGTCCAAACTATTTTCAGGGCCCTATAATCTACCCTTTCTTGAAGGAATGTCTATTATTTGCTTTAGGTGTAAGTTTTGCAGTGTGACTTCTAACATTTTCCCCTCGGCCCATACCATGAAGCATTAAAATCACCAACCATGACCATGTCCTTATTTCACAATCACTTCATCATTTCATGGGAGAAAAGTTCAAAATAAGCAGGTCTGGTCTTAGGAGGGGAGTACACCACTCCAAGAACTAATTTTAGTTCTAGCAACTGTATCAAAAGGCACTCAATACCCTTTGTAATTTCAGATTACAACACATTTGTTTGACCCAAGCTATGTTTCAAATAAATCAAAACTCCTCCCCCTCGTGTATCCCTATCCAGCCTATAGCTAACATAGTCTCTTAGTTCTATTTCTTTTGAATCTATTCTTTCATGTAACCATGTCTCCGACAATGTAATAATATCAAAATTTTCCAATTCCACCTGTGCCTTTAACAAGTCCTCTTTGTGAATTAGACTCCTAGTGTTGTCATGTACTAACTTTAGGGAATTTACTTGAGGGTCCGGGTAAGTTTCTATATCCCCACTGAGTATCGAAGACAACCACAGCAACTGGTATTTTTGGTTAAATGGAAATGTGTCAATTTGTATTGTCCTTTTTCCTATACATTCTCTAACTTGAATGAAGCAGTTTCATCTTCTTTTGATAAGGTCTTATATAAGTTTCCATTTAAATGTGTACTGATATATGCTGATGTCTGTGCTCTCAGGAATGTAGAGTCTACATTTATAGGGGTATAAGTCTGCAACAGACCTGTAATCCATATAAGAAAACACAATATTTGGAGAAAATTCATGGTTTCCCTTCCTAATTCTTAGGAAGTTAAATACAAATGATTAGAAAGCATTCAAAATTATAAGCACTGTAGCCTTGGGCAAGAGAGATCTATTCTATTTTGTGACACTATATTACTATAGGAACTGCTAATTAGCACAAGAAACTGAATAACAGGGAATGTTTGGTGCTTATTTGCTGAACCAAGATTCCTTCATAGACAATATTAAAACAGTTAATTACTACTAAACTAAAATTAAAAGCAATTACTATTAAAAATCTAAGAAATAAAAAAAAACAGCTGTTATATGTGATTAAACTCCATCAAAATCAGAGATATATACAGTAAATATAAGACAGTCCAGCAAGCTGGAGAAACTTTCCCAGAAGCAAATTCTTTTACCATGTTTCACATGTGCTTGGCAATGCTGGCAGATTGCCACTGTTGCATCACTACCATTTTGTATGGATTTCGATACCCTACTCTTTATATGCAGCTGCTGGGCTACATATGGAACAGCAGTTTAGGTGGTGATGAAATGGGGGATGTACTGCATGATTTCTAGTGTTGTGCACACTTGGACTTTGACTGAACATCACTATCAATGACTATTACTTCAGTGTCAGCAACAGACACAGCTATATCAGAACTTTGAGGGGGGTGGATTGACTAACAGACTGCTTACAAACAGCCACCTTCACTTTCTGTTTGTCTGGTTCCCAGATGGGGTCACTAGCATCATCATCATAACAAAATCATCATCCACAAATTCACTTTGGATGCTGTCCTCCTGTGGAGATATTCCAACCACAGCCTCTATACTATCATCCAAACTTTTTTCATCAACATCTAAATGTTTGGATGGCCTAAGCTCAAGATCAGTTGAAACATGAGACTGTGAGTCATTAGCATGATCAGAATCAAGTTCAACTGCTGTGGGGAGGGGGACATCAAATACACTCAAGCCTGTGGATTCAACAACATTTTTCTCACTTAATAACACTTCCCGGGTTGAATTTGTAGCAATACTCCTGCTGTTATCAACCATGCTGCCATTAATTTTACTACCAACAGGGGCAACAATATCTCCAACCATCTTTAAAGTGACTGATTTCACTGTGAAAAACAGAGTCTGAGAAATCCCTTTACTCGCAGCAACTGCTACATTTCCTTTCTGTTGCATACTACCACAGCCATAACCACTACTCTTAACACTGCTACACTTAATAGAACCTGATGAACCTTCCTCATTATCACAATAACTTTCACTACTAATAGTCTTCTGGGCAGCAGTGCACAGCCAGAAATAGCTTTGCATGAGCATCTCTTCGTGGGCATTTTATAAGATTACACAGACATTTAACAGCAACTAATTATTTCTAAAGCTTTTTGGTATGGGAAGCAAACAATGAAAGAGATACAGCCATGCAGGTACAACCCAAGATCTTAACCAGTCTTCAAAAATCCAAAAGTCAAAAAACAATACATTGTGTGATGGTTGAGGGGGTATAGCTGTAGCTACACAGAAGCAGGGGAAAATATTGCAGACAAGCTGAGAAAATCAGAATACTGCTGTTGCAGTGCTGAAATAAAATGTGTATCAATTTACAACACACACAAATTAAAGGTCAAGCACAGAAACTTTGACTGTTCAGTAAACTACAATACAGACAGTCTTTTAAAACAACTGAAGAAATGCACAGCAAACAGAAAAAAACTTATAAAAAATAAAATGAAGTTGTACTGTGTGTACCTGAACACACAAATAATAAAGAAATAGCCAACATAAGTTGGAAAAACTGCCGTTTTCACTAATCTCCTTTCTACACAACAGATCCACCCTTCCCCTGAAGCATACTTCTATACTGTCTGTCAATACACAGATTGATTGTACTAAAGTAACATTAAATATTCACACAATTCAATAAATGCTCAATGATATAAACACATAAGGGTTTTCTACAATCAATGTACTACATTTTGACACAATAGTTTGTGGCAAAAATGGATTTTGAAAGGTTTTTCAATGGTTTGATTCTCAGAGCTCTGAGAGAAAGCTGTCTCCAGCTTTTCACTACCCACACTATGCTGAACAGATGCTGTGCAAAACAATACAGAGCCCATGTAACCTTAAATCCCATGAATCACTGCAAAATTCACCTTAAAGAGCAAAAAAAGAAGGTGAAGTAAATGCGAAGTCCATAGAGAATAAGGGGACTTCGAGTTACTTCAAGATGCGAAGTTATTTCCTTCGCTATGCTGAATAATATGCAAAATTCAGGTTCTAAGCACAATACCATGCATTGCAAATTTTAGGCACTTTGCCCACCTCTGTTTATGAGGAGGGGTCCTAAAAAGGCCATTTTGAAAGTTTGAACAAATTCCTAAAAATGCCTGAGTTATGAGCATTTGTTGAAGTTTTTCTACGCATGTGCATAACTTTGGTGATTTTCAATATTTTGACTCCAAATTTTCAACATAACCATTTTTTCACACCCCTCATGAACAGTGTAGGTGTCATTTTTCACATTCTGTCCAAAATGTGTTTTTGCACCTGTGGTAAGGAATTGTGTTTTGGCATGGATTTGAAATGGGAAACACATTCTCCTACACTGTGTCCATCTCAGCTTATTGAGTTATGGAATGGGGTGAGCATTAGGGCTGATGACCCCAAAGCACACTCCTGATGCCTGTTGGTGTGTGCAGCATGGGGTGTTAGGTTTGGAAACCATAGTCCCAAATCTCCTTTCTTTTGTTGCTGTAACCTTAACTAGATCATTAACGCAGTTTTTTTGCAATTCATATAGATATAGATATAGATATAGATATAGATATAGATATAGATATAGATATAGATATAGATATAGATATATTCATTGGCTCACTGTTTCACGTAGTGCTATACATGCAGTGTTTGATACCAAGGACATGCAAATTGTGTGGAACACCTTAAGACAGCAGAATATCGAAGGCATACTACAGGCACTATTACATAGGTGTCATATTGTACCCTCACTGCAGAGTACTGAATGTTCCAGATGGGACTGGCCTAATGGCATACCAATGACTGCAGGAGAGCAACAAATGTGCCTTGTGGCACCCTTGTCATGCAATAGTCAATGAGGTTACGTGGCCATGCACACAATGGCACTAACACAGATGCATCCACAATACTTCAGTGGTGAGGCCCTGTACCATTGAACACTGCCAACACAGCACTGCTTCCATGATCTGGTGATGCTCCACCCAAGGCTGTCATTGTACACTGAGGGTGAGCGTTAAGGTTGAGAAGCCCAAGGCAGACCCTACCCCTGCTGCTGCTTGCATGGTGGAGGTGGGGTGTTAGAGTTGGAAACCCTAATGACAGATTTTCCTATTTTTGTTGCTGTAACCAACCCTAACTAATGCAGTAACAAAGTTTTTTGCAAAGAATGTATTAAATATATGAGTGTGTGTATTTTTGTGTGCTTGTGTTCCACAAGAAAATCACATCATCGAATATTTTCATTTTGGTTCTATCACTAAATGCTAATATGCTATCTTGATGATATCAGTCTGCTATACTTTATTTTTTTTTTGTCATCTGTCACATGCTGAAGTTTCAATTAGCTGTAAGAATGTCAGATACCGTTCTACTCTGACCTCTCATTTCATCAAGTTAATCTAATGAAGAAAAGGAACTGCATTATTAAGCTAGGGAATACAAGCGCAATGAAGAATTCTCATTAATGTTAGCTCTTTTTATAAATAGGTGTCTTCTTTGTGTGATAATTTTCAAAATGCTGATATTCTTTTATCTGAACTTAAAAATTACTTGAGACTTTCTGATGTCTGTGAGAACAAACATGGCAATAAGTATGAACTTCATACAAGAAGAAGAACTGTTTGAAATACTGAAAAGTGGTTTAGCAAAGACAAGTTTTCATTTCCATTTTCTGAGGAAAGCCTCCTAATGTTCTTGAAATGAAATAGACTGTAACTGCCTTACAATAGCCCTTAGAACTAGGAAAACACAGGATGAATATTCAACATTTTCTGACATGGACAGATTGTATGAATTTGTTGCCTCATTTATGCATTACTATTGCATTTCCTTATTTATAGTCTTTCTTTTTAATCCCTCTCTGGTTAACCCCTATATAACCTTTCTACTATATCTCTGCTGTTTCATTCACCATCCTGTGCCTGATACGTTAGCAGAAGGACTCTCTCTCTCTCTCTCTCTCTCTCACTCCTTCGCTTGAATTTTAAAGGAATTTGTGATACAGTTTGTAAGTATGAAACTTGATATATCAAACCAAATTCTTTCTTTTACAGTGGAGAAAATGGCAGTCTGAAGTTAGGTGTAAAATTGGATGATAAGAAAAATCATATACACGAAAAGACTGATGTAACCACATCCTGCTCAAAGCAAGTGAACTATTGGAGCTATAGAACCAAGAATGTTTATTGAGCACATTCATAATGTAGCCCATATCTCAGTGCTGTTCATATGAAAAAAAAAAAACTTGAAATACATTTGTTAAATTCTCTGTTTTCCTAACTCCTGTCCTTAAGGCCAATCCTTAGTGTATGTGATGCTATTGTACAAAAATGTGAAAACTATTGAACACCTATACTGGCATATAGGGTCCCATTCCCATTCACAATATTTTATACCAGTAAAACAGAGCTCAAATCATGCCCTGTTGCACCAAAATAAAACTGATATACAGTGAACCTTAGATCTGTGCCTGAGGTAGAGACTCCCCTGCACAGATCATAATATTTTAATTAAGTGTCTCAGATACTATAGTGCTCAAATGTGGTTTTCACTTATTAAAACCACATATTACTGCAACCAGTAGTGTACACTACAGGGTAGAGGTAGTTCAACCAAAATGTTGCAGGGATTGAGCCATAAGCCCTACTTGGAGAGACTGGAAGAGAGCAGAGTGAGAGGGGACATGATAGAGAATTACATGTACAACTACTTGAAGGAGGTGAACTGGGTACAGGAGAGGAGACTCTTTTGAATGAGGAAAATCACAAGAATCAGCGAGCATGTGACGAAAGTATGTTGGCGGGGTTAGATGGTTGTGGGGAAGTACCACTTCAAAGAAAGAGTGGTAGATGCCTGAAATACACTTTAAGCAGAAGAGGTGGAGGCAAAAAAGTAGGGGGATTGAAGCATGTGTGAACTGGGTAAGACCCACTAGGTATATGTGGCTGTTTTCAGGGATGACCCAGGAGCTTTGGACTGGTTAAGTAACTTGTTCAGAGTTGCACAGTATGCAAGTGGAATCAAACTCAGATCTGCAGTTATCAAGTTCATTCACAGCTCCTTACTCTAATCTCTAGGCTATATTGCCCAATATGCAGGGAAGAGGGAGGGTTACTAGGGACCAGTTAGGGTTTGCAGAGATAGATTATGTAGGGACCATCTGAGGTGAGTGGGTTGAACAAGCAGTCCCTTTCTGCCCACATATTCTATCTTTTTATTGCAGGCAGATGCCCTTTGGTCATTGCTACAGTTCAAGGCTATCATGTTGCTTCAGTATTCAGCTAATGATAAAAGCCCTCAGGGATTCCACTAGTCTTACTTCAGATGTAGAAACCTTGCAATCTATTTCTTTTTTGTTTCTTCAAGGTCTTCCAGATTAGGAAGCCCAGTGTTCTCTTCCTGCAACTAAAGCCCAATAAGGGAGGGGGTCCTCACTAAGTGGGGATAGTTTTGGCCATGCAAATCAACTGTGTGGCACCTTTTGGTGTCCACCCTCTCCAGCATTTTGAGGGTATGCTCCTCAATACTGAGCTCTTATAGCTGTGTGTATTGACTCAATGGCTCCTTCTGGTATTGTATTCATGTCTTTTTCTTTCTGAAGGTGCAATGGTTTTCATGTGGGTCTCGTCAGCTGTGCAGATCATCTCAGTGACACATCCCGAAACAATCCTCTCTGCATATGCCTTCAAGTCACCTGGTCTCTCTCTGTTCACCTTCCCTTTAGTTTCCATTCAAGAATAGGCTCTCACAATGGTCAGTCTACATGACCTGTGTTCAGCATCTGCTACTTTCTTCAAGTTACAGTTTGTGGGTGGGGTTCTTCTTCAGGAGAGGAAGAATGCTCCTTAGCCTCATCCAAACACTTGGCAGTAACTCACAGAATTATCCCAGTGAGAGCCCTTCCTTTAACAATTTCTTCTGAACTGGATCTCTAACTTGCAGGATCTGAGCTGTTACTGATATTGCCCTGAGCTTACAAGGATGGCAACCTACACATTGGCCCCCAAGTGGTTTCCTGCATACAGCTTTTTTAACATCTGCTCTGTGCTGAAGGTCATAATTGTTTATTTTCCTGCTGAGAGCTGGAACTGAATGATGCTATCTGATCCATCTTATTTTGCATATGGCTTTCCTCTCTTTGGAAGATGGTTTGTTAATATCTTTCTCTGTTGTTCTTTTGGGCTTTCTTCCTTAAGATGTCCTTGGTCTCAGGGACTTCATCCATGCAATACCATGAGGGGTATGATCCTTTCCTTGAATTTTCCTGTGTATTTATGACACCCTGATATGGTGTTACTATAGGCCCCATGGCAGTGGCACGAGAGTGGAATCCAAAGTACATTCAAGTTGCACAAGCAATCACATACTACTATTCAATCCTCTTGCTCAATCCTCTTTCTGGTTTCAGTCCGACTTAACTAACATGACTCAACAAGTCCAGTTAGGAAACACCCTGTCAAGAACAGCAAAAGTTCAGAGAGGAGTCCCCCAGGGTTCTATCATGGGACCCACTTTATTTCTTATGTGCATCAATGACCCAGTCAAGGCTGCAGCCAACACAGTGGTGAGGCTGTACTCTGATGATACAGTTTTGTTTGCAAATGGGAAATCAGTTCAAGAGTTGGAACAGGGATTACAAACAGATTTCACAAAACTAGAAAAATGGCTAGACCATTCTAGGTTAGTCTTAAACAGTAAAAAAAAAAAAAACAGAAACTATGGTATTTAACCCAACAAGAAAACCAAAACCAAAACATAGACCAGGACATCAATATAAAAACTATTAAAAATGAAATACTGGGGCATGGTCTGACCAGGCAGAAGATGGCAGCATAGTTCAGAATATCTGCAGGAATGACTGCAATCTAGCCTCATCCAGTCTTCACCAGACCTTTCTTTGATACCAACTCCTGTGACCATCCTGTAATCTTACTGCCTGACACAGTTTTTTTGATCCATCATCTACTTATATTCAATTATTCTACACTGTGCTGCAGCATACTAGGCCTCATCCTTCAGCATTATGGCAGATCTTCAAGTACAGTAAAGCTCACTTGCTAAAGTGGAAGTAATGTTTTCTAAACAGATGGCTGAGATTAATGATCTAAAAACCTCCACCCAACAGAATGTGACCACTCTTGAAACTTTTAGCCAGAAAATTGCATTTAATGAGAAAGCAATTGCCTGTAACACCACTACTATTCATGACCTCCAGGCTACTGTCCGCACTCAAGATCGAACTATTAAATCCCTGCAAGCCAAAATTGATGATATTGAAAATTATAATTGTCGCAACAATTTACAATTTTTTGACTTCTCTGAATGTGTAGAATTAGGTGACACTACTGCTCTTTTATTACATGAGCTGTCTGCAATGCTTAAACTGCATCCTGACCTAACGTTAATCATTGAGCGGTCTCACTGCACTCTGTGTCCCAGGCCAACATCAGACCAGTGACCAAGGCCTATCATTGCTCGCTTCTTGAACTATTCCCACACAGAATTAATACTGAAATGAGCCAGAGAAATGGGGAAACTTCAGTGGCAAGAGTTTAATATTTCCATCTGCACAGACTTTTCAAAAGATTTAACCATCAGAAGGAAGGTCTACAATCCACTTAAACAAATCCTCCTCCAAAGAAGCATTAAATTTGCTCTATGTTACCCTGCGACACTACAATTTTTCTCAGGCTCTTCCTTCAAGGATTTTGAAACCCCTGACGCCTGAGCCAACTATCTGGAGGTCTCTCTCTGCAATCTTACCCTAGGAGGTTCAGCAGCAATTGGCAACCCCTGCATAGCTTTGGTATCCACGTGGAGGGTGAATGACGAGGTACAGGAACATGGGGAAAGTGTTGCAGAACTCACAGCCCTGATCAGCAATGCCACAACTGATTTGACCCCAAGGCAATCAACACGGCTGCAAGAGAAGCTTCTATTGGGGCACTATTCTTCAAGACTTTCATGCTGTTCTAGCAAGGTTTCATCCCAAACACCCAAAGCAGCAGCCTCTCACCTTCAAATCAACCCCTCTATTCCCTTGACCAAGAAGTTTGCTCTCTTGGAAGATGACATGCACTCCTCACAGGAGGATCTTTCCCAGCAAATTTGAGACAAACATCCCTCTAATTTGGACCCTGTGCCTCAGGGATGTATTTCTGCCAATACTTCATGGGCAGAAGTTGTTGCAAGTTCCCCCCTCAAATCTTTAGAACTGCCCAAAAAGAAATGTCGAGCAAAGACCAAAAGCAAGAACATCAATAGTCACAATCCTGCCAATAAACCTAAGGTGCCATGAGCTTATATGGTCAGTAATATGGCCACAGTTGCTATATCTTGGTAGGTTTTGCTTCCAGGATACTTAAAGGGAGTGCCAGTAAACCTTTTCTGTCTAGCCGCCAGCTGTACAGTCTATGCTACCTGGTTGCTTTCACTCTCAGCTGGTACAGAAAGCAAAGGCTGTACATCACGGCGCAATCAATTTACTTTTTGTTGCAGTGTTTAAACGAGCAGCTTAAAAGTCTTCAAGGGAACTTTGATATATCAGCAATGCTTTTCTAACCCATTATTTTAGTGTTAGATCTTATACATTACCTCACTAAACAGACTCTCTGAATCTAGCCTTTAACTCTTCATTTTAGCAGTACATCAGGTTTATAGTCTTTTGGCTGTTCAGTTGCATATCTTCAATCAGTATACATCCTGATTATTGCGTTTTCTTTTTTCATATGTGAATTATTATATATTACAAGGCAACTTACCCCTTCACTCTCCTGATGACAGGTTCTTAAGTATTATTGGCAACTACATTTAATCTATCTCCTTCCTTACATTCCATTATTCTTACTACCTCCTGTTTACAATATGGAACTATTATTAGCACTCAAAGAGGTGGACTATGTTTGGTGTACTGTTGCAAAGGATTGTCAATCTACATCTTCCATATGCTCCTTATTTTACTTGAAGCCTACAGATATTATAGAAATCCACTGCTGTGTGGTCCCTTCTATTTCGGGGCACACTGGGCCTAGTCTTCTAGACCTAGTCATCCCATATAACACCTATTTAGGTGATTTTCAAGTAATCGGAGCTGATCTTTACTATGACTATCTCTTCTGTCTACATTTATCACCGAAGACTATACCTCTCCACATAATCCCAATTTGCATTTGGCTCAGGGCATAAGGGCTTAAATTGACCTCCCATTTCTCCTTCCCCTCTCAATATTGTATTTATTATGTACTTACTCTGTTGAACTGCAAAGTATACTCAGAGTCACTCTAATGTGGTAATGAGCTACTTTTCCTTTTATATTTGTTCATTTGCATTCCACCTGGCCCCCTGAATTCCTTGCTCTATGTCTAGGCTGTACTGGCATCTTGTATATGGTTCTTTAATTTACTGTTATTTCAATGTGGTATTTCTTGTACTATTACTGCTAATGTTTATAAATAGGTTCTGGTGTTAAGCTGTATCCTTATACCTTGTCCAGTTAGCTTAGAATTAAGCTGAGGTTATTGCAGTCCCCTGCCTTTCTTGGTATTATTCCCTTTCAGTTTAGCTTACCAGGAATATTTACTTTATTATATTACTGGGATCAGGCTTAGGTTTGGGCCGATATTTATAACCTGTCCTCCCTAGTCTCTTCCCTACATCGATGCCCAGAGTGTGGTGAGAGAGTCTCTTAGCCATGTGGCTGACTCATATCTCCTCACACCCATAAAAAGTGTTCTTTGTTAATTAGCTTACTAATATTGTTGTTGTTGTTGTTAATGACCTTTCTCCTTCCACATCTCTTTTCTAACTTTAATAAGATATCTGTGCTACTCATGTATCATACATCTCACTTTTTTTGGCTTGAATGTTCCTGCCACTCTCTGCATAAATGTAAGCTCTCTATATTGTATTCTAATCATCCTCTGCCTCATTTATTTGTCCCTTCTCACTCCAGCGATTATTCCCTTTCTTGAACACTAACAATATGAGTGACATACTTTCATATACATGGCATGTGAAGGGACTTAATTCTCCTTACAAGTGGAAGCAAATTCTTTCACATCTCAAAAAACATAAAAGACAAATTGCTTTCCCTCAAGAAACAAAATTATTAGCAGAGGATGTTCATAGACTTAAAAAAGATTGTGTCAGTCAGATCTACGACTCATCCTATACCTTAAAAAAAGAGGAGTTGCTATTCTTATTCATAAGAGTCCTAAATGGTCTCTTGTAAACTCCGTTTCTGATACTGATGGCAGATGGGTGATGGTCAAACTGAATAACAACTCTGGTCCTCTTCTGCTTGTTAATGTCTATGCACACAACTCTGATTCCCCTGAGTTTTTTCATAATTTAGCTCAACAGATTCTATCCTTTAACACTGATAATACACCTTTTATTCTTGGAGGGGATCTTAACTTAGCTTTAGAAGTCAGCATTAACAGAAGTAGCCCCACTACAGAGGCCCACCCTAGAAGTATTAAAGCTCTCTCATTACTAATGAAAGATGTTGGATTAGCTGATGTATTGCACCTCTTTCACCCCCGTGATCGAGAATTTACTTTCTACTCCTCTATACATAACACATACAGTAGAATTGACTACTGGTTAGCCTCTCCTGTTATAATGGAAAACACTATTGATCCATCCATCTCTCTCATCATAATCTCAGACCATTCCCCTGTCAAATTGCAATTTTTGTGAGGCCCATTAGCACCTAAATCTTCTTACTGGTGACTGGACCCTGTCCTTCTCAAGGAATCCAATTTCTTACCCATGATCAAAGCACAAATTCAGGACTTCCTCTTTCACAATGCCACAGCTGAATCTTCTATGTCCTCTGTATGGGAAGCTCTTAAAGCTACGATTAGAGGGAAAATTATCAGTTATGCTGTACATGGGAACAGCAGCTGACTGACTTGGAAAAATCTAAGGCTAAGGAGAGTTTATAGTTTTCATCTAATAAGCACCATCCTGATTCTCAACTTCATCTTGAAATTCTTCAACTTAGAGCTAAAATTGATTTATTAATTTCTCATAAAACTGAACTGGCCTTGTTTAAACTTAAATATAAGTTTTGGGAACACAGCAATAAAATTGGGAAACTCCTCTCTAACCAGCTCAAAGCACAACAAGTGGAACAACTCATCCTAAGCCTAAAAGAAGAACAGGGTACAATTCACTCCGACAACCCCTCTATAAACCATGTCATGAAAACCTTTTATCAAAAACTATACTCTAACACAAATCCTCCATCTACTTTACAAATTCAACAGTTCCTTAAATCATTACATCTTCCTCATCCTTCTACTCTTGAAAGAAATTATTTAGATGAACCCTTCTCACTTCAGGAAATCCAGAAAGCTTTGTCTTACTTGAAATCCAGCAATTCCCCTGGGGGTGACAGATTACCTGTTGATTTCTATAAAATGTTTTCTGACACCTTATGTCTCCTTCTTCTTAATGTTTATCAAGAAGCTTCCAATACTGGCAAGCTTCACCCATCTTGCACAGAAGTAATCATAACCCTAATTCCTAAGACAGAAAAAGACCCTACTCACCTGCAAGTTACATGCCCATCTCTTTATTAAACACAGATGGGAAGATATTTGCTAAACTACTAACTTCTCGACTTGAATCCTTGATTCCCAAGTTAACTCATTGTTTGCAAGCTGGTTTTATTAAACATAGATCTGGTTCTGATCACCTACGTTCCTTGTTTAATTTAATTCACAAACCAAATCCCTCAAGACACCAGCTGCAGCCATAGCTATTGATTTCAGGAAGGCCTTTGATTCCTTAAACTGGGACTACCTTAATCAAGTGTTATCTTATTTTGGTCTTTCTCATACCTTTTGCTCCTGGATCAATCTATTATATAACTCCCCTGTTGCTAAAGTACTTACTAATTCCACCCTTTCCTCTTACTTTCATCTAGCAAGGGGAACTAGACAAGGCTGTCCCCTGTCATCTTCCCTGTTTATTTCAGCCATGGAACCCCTGACTGCTTGTTTACATCAATCTTCTGACATTATGAGCATACCTGTGAACAATTCAAGATATGTTTCTTTCTCCTACACGGATGACCTCTTAATCTTACTCGAAAACCTGAATGAGGCTGGGCCCCTGTTGGTTGATTTGCTTAATAATTTTACTAAAATTTCTGCCCTTGCTTTGAATTATGGTAAATCACAAACTATGCCCCTTAACGACCACTGTAAAGGCTTTATGAACATACCTTTTGGATTCCGCTGGTCACCATAGGGTATAACATATCTAGGAATCAAAATTACTAGTAACTTAGGGAAGCTATGAGACATTAACTTTAACCCCTTATTTGATAACATCAAAACAATTCTGGACAGATGGAAGTTTCTTAAGCTCTCTTTCATGGGGAAAATTGCAGCCATTAAGATGTCCATTTCTCCCAAGATTCTTTACCTCTTTGCCAATATTTCTTTAGACTTACCATCCTCCTTTTTTGCTAAAATTGATAAATTAATAGGTAACTTTATCTGGAATGGAAAACCACTGAGATTTAACTGCAACAAACTTCGATCACATTGGAAAAAAGGGGGATTTGGACTCCCCTGGTTCAAAGGCTACCTCTGGGCTTTCTGAAAGACCCACACTATTAATGGTTTCAGAAACCCTCCTCTCACTCACCCCTATGGGTTTCAATGGAATCCTCATTGTGCCCAGGAGGAGTTCCCACTTCCTTCATTTTTAATCCCATTTCCTCTAAACTAAAATCTCATCTGACTATATCATCCTCTGTTCTTTACTGGAAACTAACCCACAAATTCCTGAAATCCAATCCAACACCCAGGTTTTATGCCCCCTTATGGGGCAATCTACTGCTCACTCTAGAAGATCACCCAATTTTCTGTCATACATGGAGGAACAAAGGCATTTTCTTTCTTGGAGATGTATTGGACCAGTATTCACTCACTCTTAGATCATTCTCAGAATTGTAGGTCACATGGAAACATCCTAAACAGGACTTCTGTAAGTTTTACAAATTCAGGCATCTTATAACTCTCTCTCTAGGTTAGTGTATAGGCATACTCTTCTAAACCCATACATCTCACACTGGACTAATTTATCAGTAAAATTAAATAGCTCCATTTACAAAGACATTATCGATAATCTACCTAATCAGTCTATACAGGCCAAAAATAAATGGAGTGCTCTTCTTAACTACAATGTTTCAGATGCACAATGGAGTAATTGTTGGCGTATTGCATATAATACCTTTAAAGATGCCTGTAGTTCTTTAATACAAACTAAAATCCTACATCTTTGGTATAAAACCCCCTCTGTGTTTCCAGGAATGGGCCTATTAAATAATAATCATTGCTGGCACTGCAATTTGGCCAACCATGATCTACTTCATATTTTGTGGTCTTGCACTCCCATTAATAAACTCTGGCTTAAAGTCTGTTTACTTCCCTCCAGAGTAACAGGACAAAAACTACCTTTTGACCCTAAGCTATTCCTTCTAGGCATCCTTATCCCCAATAACTCTCTCCTCTCACATGCACATTTTAAATGACTAAACATACTTTCTCTTCTGGTCAAATGTCTGATTTTTATGAAATGGAAATCAACTCTGGTGCCATCTCTTTCAGATGTTCTTCAAAGCCTCTCTCAGTATGCCTCGCTCGATCGATTATGTCATGTTACTCATAACCAACTCACTGTATATGACAGATGTTGGAAGGATTACTTCAAGTACATGAACCTAGTTCTTCTAGACCCTAATGTTTAAGGATATTTAGCCCTCCTTCTTATTTTGCTCTCAGATTAGGTTTTCTCGAAACTTTTGTGCACAGATTTCTCCTCTTTTTTCCTTCTTCCCTGTTTTCTCCCTCTCTCCTTCCCTTCTTCCTTGCTTTTTTCTCTCTTCTTTCTTTCCTTACACACTTTCTCTTATCTTCACCTCTCCATTACTGACATTGTTCATATTACCACATTTATCACTTTTTTGCAATTTACTGAATGCCTTTCCATAGCCTGCCCTAGCATGTATTTTATACATGGTAGCTATTTCTGATCCTATAATACCCTATTGATTGTAACCCTTCTGCTCTCCACTTACATCCTTTCTAGGTTTGTGTTTTACTATCAGTACATGTATATAAGACTTCTCCAATATGCTTATCCTAAATACTGTGTTTTGTTAAGTGACATTTTATACCTTACATGGAGGATAGTCTTCTATTGCATAAGATGTGTGCTTTCTTATATACTCAAATTTCAATAAAAAGATTACGTGAAAAAAAATGAAATACTTGGACAAGAACCCCAATATAATTATCTAGGGATCTGGATAGACAAAAAGCTGAAATTTGATTATCATATCAGTGATCTGATTAGTAAAACAAATAAAAAACTGGGAACTTTTTGTAGATCAGGGTTTTGTATAGATGAGGAAATGAGAATCAATATTGTAAATCAGTTTATTAATTCCTTGCCTCCGTGATTAATTCAAGTTCAGTTCAGTTTCAATTTTATTGTTCAACAAATATGCCATTACAAAAATACAAGAAAAGATAAAACAACATTTTAAAAATAATTAAGAATCTAAAAATTCATACAGGAATATTTATACATTTTTTACAGTAAGAAAGTGTTTTGTGCTTATTAGGATGACAGAAAGTACATATGGAATTAACTTTGAAATACAGATCCTAATTTCTCAAATATGCAGAGTTTATCTGAATTGTCCTTCAATGCTGCAGTGTTAAGTAATTGTCCTTATAGTACTTTATTTATTTAGTTTTTCAATTGACTTTATAACCATAATGCAGCTAAATAGTGTGCCAGTCTATGCAGGAGTTATTCATCCTGTGATGTATATAAAGCAGTAATTAATTGAGGAGGAGGGTGACCAAGGGAACCAATGGTCTGGTCCAGCCATTATTTCCATGGTTTAACATAAAGGGGGCATATCAAAGTTATGTGTTTGAGGTCATCTTCCAGTCCTTGGCCACATGTGCAAAATTGAGTCCATACCTCTGGTCTTTTATATTGGAAGTGAATATAGTTTGCTTTATATAATTCAAGTCTACATCTTGTGATTAGCCTTCTCAACAAAGGGTTACATATTTGTATCAAATATAGTTCAAGACAGTGTGTTTGTTTCATTTGCTTGCATCAGCAAAAGCATTTTAAATTATTACATTTATCTAGGTCTTTTGCCCAGGTGATGTCTCTCACCATATTTTTAATAATCTTCTTTATAACATGGGTTCTGAAAATACTATCTTCTGATTCATCCAAAACAGGTCACCTGACCATTGATTAATCCCTAATATACCAACAGCTGCATGTTCACAGGGCTTTATTTTACTATTTCTGAAGGTAAACCTGTAACATAAGATTGTGCATGTTATAAGAGGATTAACCAACTCCAATTGACTGATCATTAATTCCCACCTGGGTGGTTGAAGTCACTCAGTTTTGCCTCATGACTCCAGCCCCCACTAGGTGTGGATTAATGTTTAATAAACCCATACCCTGCCATGGGTTAATCCATTCGTATTTGTATCATAGGATACAAAGCAGATTCCCCTAAAAGATGTGCTAATCTAAGGAGAAGTAGATTTTTCTTGATCTTGAGTATGGAAGGGAATGTAAAACCTCTCATGGTATATTCTATATCTTCCCTATACAGCACCTTGGTAGGGAAGTTTCTGGTAATTTTAATAAGCTCATGACAAATGTAAGTTGCCTTTCTATTTGTTTTGAATACTGGCCTAGTTCCATTTCTTAAGACCTCTACAGATACTGATTAGTGAACCATTAAAATATTTCTATATCGCTTATTCATTATTCTTTCTAATACTTTCAAATTTTCAGTGGCCCAGATCTCTGATGTGTATAGTATGCTGGACTTATCTTTGGCTTTCACTACTTTTAAAATTCCATTTACAGAGTTTTTTCCTAATATTTCATTAAATATCCTGAGAGCAGTGGTTGTCATCTTGGCCCAGACTGATTCGATGTGGCCCTTCCATTTTACATTTTAGGTAAATCTGACTCCCTGGTAGTCATACAATGTAGTAGCTTCTATTTTGATCTTGTCAACAAAAACTCTAGGGACTGTTTTAGAATGGTTGCCAAATTTTACCAGCTTGGTTTTGTTCCTATTAATTGCTAACTGGCTGTTTTTACAGAGTTCTGAGAAATTATCTAGCTTCTGTTGAAGACCAAGTTTGGACAGTGAAATAAGGACAATATAGTCCACGTATGCTAAGCAGGGTACTTTGTCAAATATTGTAGGAGAAGGAAAATCTAAGTCTCCCATGGCTTGTATTATTGAGTTAGTATATACAGTATACTGAATAGAGTGGGGGCTAACTTGCAGCCTTGCCTGACTCCTACGTTAGCTGGATTTTTTTCAGTAGTGTCTCTCTGATGATTGCACTGGACCCTGGTCCAGGTATTCTGGTTGAGTTTAATTAGGATGTCCAATAATATGGGGTCTTTGTTATGTTCCTCCAGTTTTTGCCAAAGAATGTCTATACTAATACTGTCAAAGACAGAGGATAGGTTTATAAAACAACAATAGAGCTTGATTTTCTTTACATTAACATATTTCCAAGCTAAATGATGGAGCACATAACAGTGCTGGATAATTGAACTCCTTGTTCTGAATCTATTTTGGAAATTGCTAAGAATTTGTTCTTTTTCTTCCAGGCCATGAGTCTGTGTAATATTATTTTAGTAAAAATCTTCTGAGAGATATCGATCAGGCTAATCAGCCTATACATTCTGCGACCCAAGTGGTTCCCTTTTTTATAAATTGGGAATAGTATACTTCCTTTCGAGCTATTGAGAAATTGAGATCCCTGGAGAAATTAGTTAAAAATTAATTTAAAAATAGGGATCCACCAGTCAAAAAAAGTTTTGTAGATGTCTCCCAATATTTGGGCTGGCAATATAGCCTAGAGGTTAGAGGAACGAGGTGTGAATGAGCTTGGTACATCCAGCAGACTAGACATGAGTTTGAGTCTAACAACCTCCACTTGCATACTATGTGACTCTGAGCAAGTCACTTAACTGCCCAGTGCTCCCAGTTCACCCCTGAAAACAGGCACTTGTGCCTAGTGGACCTTACCCGGTTACCAAAAAGATAAAAAAAAAAAAACTAAAAACTATTTGATCTGGTCCAGGAGCTTTGTTAAAGGCTAGGGATAAAGTTGCAGAGTACATCTCTTCCTCCTGGACACAAAAAGGTAATGGGACATTTATTTGTTCATTTTGCCTGTTAATTGTATCTGTTAAGAGTAGCCCTTGTTTAGAGATGTTGCAAAATTTTATTTTGCTGGTGAAATTCCTGTGAAATCAGCAATTTCACTGTGCAAAATATTTTGTGAAATTCACCCATTATGTGAAATATTTTGCAATGTGCTAAATTCAGAATTTCACCTACATAATGTGTAATTTCTCCTGCAGAAGGCAACATTTTGCATGTGAAAGGCAACATTTCACCTTCTGCAGGTGAAATTTCACTTTCCACAGGTGAAATGTTGCATTCCACAGGTGGAATTTAGCATTACGCTGGCAAAATTCTGACTTTCACTTCTGTAAAATATTTCACTAAATGGGCGAATTTAGTGAAATATTTTGCATAATGACATTTTACAATTTCTCACATCTCTACTCTTGTTTAGAGAAGTAAAGTGATATATAATAATTTTTTGCAGACTTTTGGAGGTATATGTGCTTCTACACTATTAGTATAAAGTTTGTAACCTGTGGAGACCAGTGTCCAGAATGCTTTGATATCTTTTTTAATTAGTCTTTCTTAGTCTTTCCCATATTGCCTTGTTATACGTATTATGCTCTTGTTATAATACTTTCTTTTATTTTTTCCTAGCTTCATTTAATGTTATGAGATTGGCCTTGGTTCTGGTTTTCTTAACCTTCCTAACTAGTATCGATAATTGACATGTTCCCCCTTCTACAGATGTGATTATACCACATTAATGTTTTCTTATGAATATATGAAGTCCTACAATGAGGGATAATTAAATCATTTATTTGCTTCCAGTTAGCCTTTATTCGTTCAGATCCTTCTGTAAATAGAATCCCTGATCTAAGGTTGTTAAGTGATTCTAAGGAGAATATTTCAGAGAAGTTATTAATTGTATCTGATTTCCATCGGATTCTCTTTTGGTTAATGATTTCTATTGTACCTTAATTATTGGGGATGGAATTGTTATCTCCATCTATAGAAGATTTATAGAGCATTATGGTAAATGTGTAATGGTGAATGGGAAGAATCCACTCTATCAAGTACTACTGTATCAGAGCATTTTTTAAATGCCTTTGTGTTGGCCCAGACTAGATCAATTATTGATGAGCCTTGAGGTCCCATATATGTAAATGCCCCTTAATAATCCCCAATAAATCTCTCATTAATTAAGAACATGTTATGTTCCATCATACATTTGTAAAGTTCTTTTCCTCTAGAATTCAGTTTTTTTATCAGTTGAGTTTCTTATGTGCTGTGCCTTTGGGTTCAAAATTGTAATACTGGCTAGGAATTCTGCATAATCATCTTTTGGGAATTTCTTCTCGGTGACCCTCACATTAAAATCACCTTTGATCAGGACAAAGTCCATGTTATTTTGTTCAATGACTTCTATAATGAAAGAAAAGGGATTCATTAGACTATCTAGAGCTTTCTTGCTCTGAGGAGGTAGATATAAATATTTATTAAGATCATTTTTTGTTGATTATCTTCCAGTTCCAGAGCTAGGACCATTTCTTAGTTACCCTCCTTTTTTTATTCTATGATCTAAGAAGGTTTTAATGTATGTGACTAGTCCAGCCTTAGGATGTTAGTACTGTTTAAGTGTGCTGGTAGAGGACTTATATGTTGAGTATCCTGGTAGTAGAGGGTAAGAGAAAGAGTAACTCCAGGTTTCTTGGAGACAAATAATCTCAAAATATTAAAGAATTTTTTTTTGATTTCATCATCTACCGTCTTATCGGCTGCCCCTTCTAGGACACAAGATTGATTTCTTGTGTTGGGTCCTCGTGTGATGATGCCAGTGCTGTTTTTTTTAGCCTGCAGTCACCTTGTGCTTAAGGTTTTAAGTGTGGTTTAACTAATATGGTTGCCTCTGGGAAAGGATTTTATTTCTCCATTATTATTTTGAATACTGGTTTCCCTATCTACACCATTATCTGGCAAGTTTGGGGTTTCCAGGTCTCCTGGGGAGACTATGTGAATGCCAAAAATATATAATCTCAAGGAATTTTTAAGAATTGCTGCAGGAAGCATGACATTCTTAAATGTGTTAGCAATTTGTGAAGTGTCAGTATCTGATTTATGAACTCTTAGCCTGGCAATTGAGCTGTTAGTGATTGGTAGCTTTAGGCAGTGGGAAAGTAATGTAGCAGTTTATGTTTCAATTTTATTGATTGAATCATTTTGTGCAGGATTTCAGCCAAACATTATAATAGTTTTACATTTGCATTTTTTGTACTGCAAGGCATCATAGTTTTCAATAATGTTCATTATGTACTTTATATTAACTTGTGCATGTCTTTCAACCAAATGTTCATCTGGTCTAGTGATGGAATCTGATTCCAATACTGGAGCAGGTATTTTAATCAGAGGATATAAGTGTATTCCTGTGTGTTTTAGATTTTGTTTCTGAGCTCATACCTTTTTTGTTAGTGAATCTTCCTTACAGTAAAACAGTACACGTTCTTGCACCATATTATTGGGTGGTCTCATAATGAATATGGTTATAGCTATCTCTTATAGGCAGAATAGATATAAAGCCCAAGTTCTTAGTTTATTTGGGGTCTCATCTTTTAAATGTTTGATACCATATATCTCAATTAGATTTTCATATTCCAGATCTATTAATTCGGAGTCTGTGTTTTGATGTTTCATTTTGTGGATTTATGTGATAAAGGTGAGTCTAAAAGACCACCCATCATCATAAAGTGACCACAAAACAGCCCATGGTTAAAAGAGTGCTTGATATTGTAGCGACCATCGCAAATAGCGACGGTCACTGTTATACTTGCATTCTTCATACACAAAAAAATCTTTTTATGCAGCGGGCTGAGCCCCTGCACCTCCCTTTGCGGGGGGGGGCAAACCCCCACCTCCCAAACTAAAATAATCAACTCCAAAGGGGTGCAGATCAAGGGGTAAGTTATGGTTTTTTGTTTTTTTTTTAAATATTGTTTCTGAAGCCAGACATAAACCCCGGTCTACTGGCATCGCAAGAGGTGGTGTATAACACCATGCTATGTGACCAGCTCAGCAGGAATCTGGCACACTGGATCCTATATCCTGTACTAGTAAGGATAGCTCCTTGCTATCCTCACTCTACAGGATGTAGCGACCTATTTCAGCACTCACTCTCAGTGAGAGCATTATTATTGAGTCACTCAAACTGTAGCACTCAATAATACGCGCTCTACATGGGTGCAACCTATTTTGTTATTGGTTTCCAACCTGGGGATCTGTAGAGACATTTCCATTTCAGTGTTGTCCTTATTATGAGGACTTCTGATTTGTGTGTCCTTGGGTCCCTTGGTCTCTCTCCCAATTACAGTTTCCAGTGCTACCATAACACCATTTCCTAAAGATTTTGCATTCTCCTTTCAAGCAATAATACTCTGTGTATTTGTTTGGTTAATACTGAATCTGTCCTGAGTTTCTCTGCTGTTTTTATTTTTAAGTTGTTCTTTCCTCAGTCTATTACAGTCCGGTACAGTCCTCAGATGGTTCCATTCATTCCTCACTGGTCGATCACAGAGGGTGGTATCGGGGGTTTATTCCTTTGAGGCATTCCCACTGTATTGTGGGGTGTTGTAGGGTTCCATGCTGTCCCCCATGTTGTTTCTGAAGTATATGCTGCTGTTAGAAGGCATTGTGAGATGGTATGGGCTGAGGTTTCATTGTTATGCAGATGATACACAGCTCTACCTGTCCTTTGCACCAGACAAAGATAGTGTGCTCTTGGTCTTTAAGAACTGCCTGGCAGAAATCCAGGATTGGATGAATACCAGCTGGTTGAAACTTAACTCTGACAAGACTGAGATGTTGGTGGTGGATCCTGGTCACTGGATAAAGGGGTCAGGGATGAGGTGTCCCTCAGGACTTTGTCGTGGGGGCTCCTAGGTACCAACCTCTGAATGGGTGCAAAATCTTGGGTAATTCTTTACGATGGTTTGACACTTTGTTCTCAGGTGTCGGCTGTCATTAAGTGCTTTTTTTTCCATCTGAGGTGTATGGCCCAGATTAAACACCTAGTTCCATCTGGCGACTTGCCAACTTTAATTCATGCCTTTATGACTTCACACCTGGAATATAGTAACTCCTTCTACCTAGGGCTTCTAAGGTTGATATCCGGCACCTGCAGCTTGTGTAGAATGCTGCTGCTGGGCTGTTGTCTGGATCATCTTGAAGCAGTCATATTATGCCTATGCTGCATGAACTGCACTGCCTGCCAGTTCAGTGGTGGATCAACTTCACGGTCAACTTGCTGACCTATAAAGCCCTACATGGACTGGGACCAAGCTACCTGCAAAATCTCCTGCATTCTTACTGCCCTCTCCGACTGCTCTGATCGACTGACAAGGGATTGCTGGAGATTCTCAGGGTATGATTAAAAACATTTAGATTGAGGGTGTTTTCATCTGTGGCCCCTACCCTGTGGAATTCTCTGCCTTGCTGGGTATGGGATTGCCTGACAATGAAGTGCCTCAAGACTGCCTAAAGACCTATCTATTTCAGTTGGCATTTGATGCTGCTTTGCAATGGACTGTTTTATAAAACTGTGGATTATTGAATTATTGAATAGTATTTTTATATTTTATGGTTTTAATTGCTCTTTGTTGTGCAGGGCTCTGATACATTGTGAAGAGCACTACACAAAATAAAGTTTATTATTATTATTATTTACCTTCTTTTTGAGGTTATGGTTTTTATTTTTAAGTTTGGGATTCTGTAGTGGTCTGGGAGATTCTAAGGTTTCCTTAATAAAAGGGTCTGGTAAGTTTGTCTTTATGGCTTTATTACTTTTTGTGATTTCTGCTGCTTTTAGTTCTGTCTGCTCTGTAGATTGGCTCAATGTGTTCCTCCTATCTTTATTTGTTTGTACCAGTTTTTTAATAATAGAAACATAGTAACATAGAATTTGATGGCAGATAAGGACCGCTTGGCCTGCCCAGTCTCCCCATTTCCCTACCTAATGGATAAGCTGCAGATCTTAGTTAACCAGCAGCCTACTTCTTTCTACCCCAACCCCCTAGAATTGCCTTATGACTGTCCCATGCATGCTTAAATTCAACCACTGTTTTTGACTCCACAACCTCCTCCGGAAGGCCGTTCCATGCATCCAGAACCCTCTCTGTGTAAAAATACTTCCTTACATTACCTCTGAGCCACTCCCCATCTTCAAATTGTGTCCCTTGTTCTTGCACACCTTTTTTGAAAGATGCTACCTCTTGGACTTTGTTGATTCCCTTTGTGGTACTTGAAAGTTTCTATGATGTCCCCTCTCCTCCTTTTCCTTGAGGCTATACATATTAAGCTCCTTTAGTCTCTCTTCATATGTCTTCTGGTGCAGACCCTGCATCATTTTAGTTGCCCTCCTCTGGACAGCTTCCATCTTGTCTATGTCCTTGTGGAGAGTGGGTCTCAGAACTGCACACAGTACCCCAGATGGGGTCTCACCAGCTGTCTGTATGGAGGATAACAACTTCCTATTTTCTACTGGTGATGCCTCTCCATGCATCCCAGTATCCCCCAGCCCTCCTTACTGCCCTCTCACATTGCTTGCCCACCTTAAGTCATCTGATATGACTACCCCAGGTCCCTTTCCATTTTTGTTGTTGTTAGTATCTCACCCCCCATTGTGTACTCTTTCCCTGGGTTTTTGTTGCCCAGGTGCATTACCTTGCACTTCTTAGCATTGAAGCTAAGCTGCCATACATTTGACCATTCCTCTAACCTTGCCAAGTCCCTTCTCATCCTTTCCACCCCACCTTGTGCATCAACTTTGTTGCAGATCTTTGTGTCATCGTCAAAGAGACATACATTTCCTTCCACACCCTCTGCAATGTCGCTTATAAAGACAATGAAGAGGACTGGTCCTAATACTGAACCCTGTGGTACCCCACTAGTAACCCCCCTTTCTTCAGAGTGGACTCCATTTACTATTATCCAGCCAATTCTTTACCCAGGCTATCATCTTGGGACCCACTCCCAGGCTGGCTAACTTGTATATTAGTATTTTGTGTAGGACTGAGTCAAATGCCTTGCTAAAGTCTAAGTAGGCCATGTCCACAGCCCCTCCCTGATCTACTACTTTGGTCACCCAGTCAAAGAATTCTATTAGATTCATCTGGCATGACCTTCCCACTGTGAATCCATGCTGCCTTGGGTCCTGTGCCCCTCTGGCCTCTAGGTACTCGACAATTCTTTCCTTCAAAAAGTGATTCCATCATTTTCCCTATCACTGAGGTTAAACTAACAGGTCTGTAGTTTCCTGCTTCTGCCCTGCTCCCACTTTTGTAAAGAAGAATCACATCTGCCTTCCACCAGTCCTTAGATACCACCCCATCCTCCCATGATTTGTTAAAGAAGTTAGTCAGTGGTGTCACTAGTTCTACCCTTAGTTCTTTTAGAATTCTGGGATGAATCCCATCAGGCCCCATTGCTTTGTCCACCTTCAGTTTTAAGAGTTCTTTCAGAACCCTTTCTTCTGTAAATGGGCTGGTATCAACTACTGTATCCAGAGTATTTCTGTTGTTTGTTTTAGGTACCTCACCCTCTTCATTTGTAAATACTGAGCAAAAAATATTTGTTTAGTATCTCTGCCTTTTCACCGTCACCCTCTGCCCACCCCCTCCCCTTTATTAAGCCTCACTATCCCTCCCTTAGTCTTCCTTCGCTCCCTGATGTACCTAAAAAAGGTTTTATCCCCCTTCTTAACTAAGTTGGATATCTTTTCCTCGGTTCAGGCCTTTGCTGTTCTGACTGCCTTCCCAGCTTCCTTTTGTTTTAACTGATACAATTCTCTGTCCTGCTCCTTCTGTGATTCCTTGTACTTTCTGAATTCTTTCTTTTTCTCTTGAACCTTCACTGCCTCCTCCTTTGAGAACCATAGTGGTTTCTTACATCGTTTTGTTTTGTTTATGTGCTTCACACAAGGTCTTGTTACATCTGTGATGGCAGTTTTTTATTATTCCCCATTGTTCTTCCACCCTTCCTTCCTGCCCATTCGCTAGCGCATTCTTTAGACACTCACCCATTTTGGCAAAGTCAGCCCTGCCGAAGTCCAGTACTTTTGCCTTTGTATGGTTTGACTCTATTGCTGTGTTTATTGTGAACCATACTATTCGATGGTCACTAGTTCCCAGATGGCTTCCCACTTCTACATCTGCGATCCTCGCTCCATCTCCATTTGAGAGAACCAGGTCTAAGATTGCTCCCTCTCAAGTGGATTCCAATACTAGTTGTCTAAGGCATGCCCCCTGTAGGGCATCTAGAATAACCCCACTCTTAGAAGTGCCTGCTGTAACTGCACTCCAGTTAACATCTGGCATATTCAGGTCACCTATCAGCAATATCTCCCCTTTATCTGCCATTATAAGTATACTTTCTATCATTTCCTTGTCCATTTCTTCCCCCTGAGAGGGGGTCTGTATACAACCCCTGTGCAGATTGTGGTGCCATTGCCTGCCTCCAAATTGACCCACGGTGCTTCTTCTCCTCCCTGTTTACCCGTTTGTTCTGTTGCTTTGATTCCTTCCCTTATGTAGAGAGCTACTCCTCCTCCTCCTCTTTTACCCTCCCTGTCCCTCCTGTAGATAGTGTATCCTGGTATGTTTATGTCCCAGTCATGGTTCTGTGTGTACCATGTTTCTGTGACTGCCACGATATCCAGATGTTTCTCCTCCATCAAGGCCACTAAATCAGGAAGCTTGTTACCCAGACTACAGGCATTGGTACTCATTGCTCTCCATTTTTTGATGGCTTTAACTTCTGTAGCAGCATCTCCCACTGACCTTTCTACCTTGGTCTTTTTCTCATTTAGTACCCTGTTTTGTAGTGGGAGGCTGGGATTTTCCTGCTGCTTATTAGTGCCTCCCCTTGACTAGTTTAAAAGCTTGCCAATGAAGCATTTAAACCGATTGCCCAAAAGACTTGTTCCCTTCCTGGACAGATGCAGACCATCCTGCCAGTATAGGTTGGTGTCCCTCCAGGTGGAACCCCAGTCCCCAATGAAGCCAAACACCTGTGCTCCACACCATTTTTTCAACCATTCGTTAAACTGCATGGTGCAAAGTACCCTCGCCTCACCCATGCCACTGACAGACAGCACCTCTGAGAAGGATACTGTGTGTGCTACTTGTCTTAGGCCCCTTCCCAACTCTACGAAGTCCTTCTGCAGTGCTCTAATCTCATGATGAGCCAAGTCATTTGTCCCTAGGTGGACAATGATGTCCAGTTCAGACTCCCGTGCAACTGTTCTCGTGATCCTAAACATGCACCTCCTGTCCCTCCAAACCATGGCACCAGACAGGCACCTTAATTCAGTTTTACCTGCTCCCCCCAGTTCTATCCCCCTAATAATTGAGTCCCCCACCAGGAGCTGCTTGCTTTCCCTGTGGTGCCCTCTGCCTCCTTCCTGAGGGCCTCCCTTGTGACAGTTGTCTGCAACCTCCTTAGTTTCCTTTGTGGGTGCATCCATAGGGGAACTATGCTCCCCCAGAATGGCATATGGATTGTGGAGTGGAACAACTGACTGGGTGTGCCTCTGTTCCACCACCCTTACCCTCCCTGAGCTCACTGTGGTCCAACTGCTGTGCTTTCTTCACAACCTCTGAGGTAGTGGTGGTGGCTCTGGTGCTCCCTGAATGGGGGAGGTTCCCTTACTACTGTCCAGTGCGGCTTGAAGATGGGCAACTTCCTTTCTCAGGGCAGAGAGTTGTCTGCAAACAGGGCAGCATCTCAGCCTTCAGAAAAACTCCCAGAAGACCGCTGCCCCACAGCCATTACATTGCACTACTTCCCACATGTCTGTCTACCTTGTTTACTTTATTTCTGTTTGTTTGTTGTTTTTTTTTTGCTTTTCTTGTGTGTGTGTGATTGGTTTGTTAAATAGAAATGTATATATATTATATAATGTGTATGCTTATATTGTCAGTGTAGTGTGCTAGAGAGGATTTGACAGTGATATGCACCTTGCCCTCTTGAGGAAATGATGTCAAAACCACAGGTATAAAGGGAACTATTTCCAGGGTGGGTGGGGTGAGGGGTGGAAAGGATTTGGGCCTAAACTGTGCCCTCATGAAGCAATCAGCTAAAAGCTCTGCCCTACCACTGTGATGAGTGCCTTCCTGTCAGCAAGATGCCCTACACGACAATTTGATAGAGAAAATACCCTGCTAATCAAACAGAGAAAAATCCAAACATCCAAGTCAGACACAGGTAAACCTCCCCAGCCCCAAAACAGCCTGGTGACTTGTGCCCTGAAAGCAGTCAGTCCCAAAACACGTCAGCTGTGCACAAGGACAGATACAGTAAACAGTATTCAGTCCCTGTGGATTTAAACTCTTCCTGCACTGAAAATCTTAACAATTGTAACAAAAGTTAAGCAAGGTCCACCTCCCTCTGTTGATTGAAAGACTGCCTTTTCTGATAATTCTAAGTTCCTTATTTCACCCTTCAGTTAGAAGTATCCCCCACCTGAAGAATATTAACTTTCCTAAGGGATCTGCTTCAAATCAAAGACAATTGTAAATTGTAAGGTTCACCTCCCTCTGTTGTGAGCACAACTTGCTTTCCTGCAGATCCTAAGTCCAGTGTTGCAGCTTCCAGCCAGAGGTAGCTTCACCTGAAGAATGTTAGGTTATTTGGTTATAAAACACAACAGCTCTAAGATTAGCTAATTCATCCATCAGTATAGCTATATTTTCTAATATTGCTATACTTGCAAAGTATGGGTTCTTAACTATTTCAAATGTCTGTTTAGAGAGTACAGAGGTTTGCAGAAAATGTCCTACATCATTGAAATATTGCCTATTATACTTTTTTGGACTTGTATCTACCTCTTCCCTTTTTTGTTAATTAATAACTCATTCAGTCCATAGATTTTACTTTTCCATTTGAGTGTGTGTTACATGTGGTAGCATATCTTCCCTGAAAATTAGGCACCAAGTTTCTTGGACCTTCTGTTGCTACACTCAGGTCTTGTATAACAGATGTCATACCATCAATGGGTTTAGAAATCAACCCTATGTTTTTACTTTTCCTCTGCTTTGATCCGTCTGGTTTATGACAGCAATTATTTTCCTCAACATATGTTACTCAAGCAAGAGAAAAAGTATCCTCTTTGTCCTGAGAGGGTGAACTATGATCAAATACAGAAGATCCGTTCATCTCCCAGCTATATGTGGGTATAGTTATTCCCTAATGGGAGGGGTCATAGGGGTCATCTAAAAGATAATTGCTAATGCTTTCTTGAGCTTGATTATCATCCACTAAGTCTATTACTTTCACCTGGGTTTGAATTATTGGTGTGGATAGGTCTATTGGGATAGGATCATGATTATATCCTTTAAGAAATTATGTTATTTTAATTGACTTTTTTATCCTTATCTATAGTGCCCTTAGAATCAATATTAGAACTTACTGTCTGTTTCTGATATCTTACTTTTATTTCTAAGCATTTTCTTTTTCCTCAGTTTTATGGGTTCTGAATCAGTTTCTAATGTAAAAGAACTATTTTTTCCACATCTGGTGGACATCGTCATGAACCTATAAGTCCAAATTTCAAATGCAATTGGCTTAAGTCTGAAATCTTTATCTTTAGTAGATACTTAGTAAATATTAGGTAGTTTGCTAGTTAGAAAATTATATGATGCACAATGCCTAAGTACTAAAAGTATGTATCTAGGAAGTGGCCAAAATAGATTTGCTTTAAGCATGAACAATGAAGGCTCTTAGAGGTTCAAAATTTTTGAAAGTATTGCATGACAAGGGTATCAAATTTACCAACTGATGTGATAACTTTGGGAAGTACTATTTAAGACAATGCAGTTCACACCTACACACACTCAGTTCAGTTCAATTTAGAGAACCAGAAATACAGAATATCAGTGCTACTGCATCTGATTACTACCCACCTAAGAAGGTCTCCTTAAATAAATAAATAATAAGGAAATAAGTAGCCGCAATAGAAGCTACCATGATTACTATGTGTAACAGAGAAATATCAAGTAATATATGCAAATTATGAGGGTGGGTTCCCTGGTGCTCTAGAAAACACTAGTTTGGAAATCCACGTAGTCCAAGGGTTATAAGAAAGAGCTCACCATAAAGCACTAGTACTGTACTGTGGTGGGATAATTGATTGGTAATCAGTTTTAAGTAAGTGATAAAGTGCGATAGAAGGTCACAGTTCTGAGGAAAGCTTTTTGACTGGAGTAACTAAAACTTCAAATGTCAGCTTTGGTCTTAAAAATAAGTTTTAAACTTGGAAGAAAAACCTTCCGGTGAGAGTTTTGTGACTGGCTAGAGGGGCAGTAGACTATAATTTAAAACCTCAAGGCTAATACCCAGGCACTTTTAAGAAAATTTAAGCTTTAAGAAAGAGCCTTCCATAGTAGATACTGGAGCTGCTTTTAGTGGCTGATGGCCTACGACATAAAAAGCTCACAGCCACAGCTCAAGGCCTCTTTGGTTAAATTATGGGTGATGAATAAAATGACCGTAGAGGAAAATATGGTCTAACGTGTGGTTGTAATTATATATAAGCACAGCAGGGTAAAAGCAAAGTGCACTGTGCTTGTGTTAGTAAATGCTGTATCAGCAACAGTCTACATCTAGCAACTTAAACACACTAAGACACGAATAAAACAGCAGAATCACATTAAAATCAATTAAGGTTCAGAGTCATTTTCAAAGTGCAGAAGTAATAAGTTCTCAGTTTGATTTGTTTTACCACAGCATTGCTTTTAAATGCAGTTCCTTCTTTTTAGCCTTCTTAGCGGCCTTAGTTTATTACTCGACTTGTAGTTCTGTTGACTCAGTGCTTTGTGGAGAATTTCAGGCTCCTTTAGCTATTGTTTTGGGCTGCTACAGTGGCACCATATGGTGCAGAAGGTGCAGATGATGCACCCTTAACAGCTGTCAGTGGTTGGTGTCTTGAGATCTTGGTGTCTCATGGCTCTCGGGGGCTCTCAGTCATTTTCAAGCATTTTTGCCCGGTGGCAATCCAGTGTCCTGAAAGCTACTGAGGGTTCTCCTTTAAGTTCTTTCATGCTCAATCCTGGCATTTCAGCATCAGGTGAAGTCAGTTTTGGTGCTAGGCCAGGACAGCTGGGGTCAGGCAGATGTTCTGGCTGAACGGAATTTGCTGTCCATCCGGAAGTACCAAAAAGAAGGAAGAAAGAGAGAGAGGACTGGAGACTATGTGCTTCCACACATCGTGATTCAATTTTCAGACCTCTGGGCTAATAAAGCAACACTGGCATACCTTTTAATAATTATTTCACCACTCATAAAAGCCTTTGCCGACCACATCCTCCCAAGTCCTCCTCAGCTCAAGGTGTGCAACAGAGATGTCAGTGGTCTACCAAAAATCCTCTTCCCTTGCCTAGATTATGGAAGTCACATCTATGGAGTGGCATGTAAAGCTAACTTAAACAAGCATTTGTCAGTGCCAAATGTTGTCTTGCTGGCATTGGCATTGGTAGTGCAGGAATTAGAGATGCATAATAGTAATGGCAGAGAAGTATTGAACTGACACCAACCTCACCCCCACCCTGAAGAGACACATTTTCAACATAGGCATTTTGGGAACTCCCCTCATGAACAGTGGCACTGTGATTTTGTTAATCTGTCCCAAAAGTTGATTTCCCATAGCGACCATGCCATTCTGTGCCACAGGTGTGAAAACACATTTTGGGCAGGATGTGAAAAATGACAGCTGTACTGTTCATAAGGAGGTGTGAAAAAATGCCAGTGTTGAAAATTGGGCATGAAAATATTGCAAATTTTAGAAGTTACAAGGGTGTGTAGAAACTGTGCAACGCATGCTTGTAACACAGTCATTTTATGGACTTTCATCACCAGATTTTCAACATACGCATTTTAGAACCTCTGCTCATGAACAGTGTCATTGTCATTTTCTCAAACTGTCCTGAAAACTGATTTCACACAGTGACCATGCTCTTCTGCACCGGAAGTGCGAAAACACATTTTGGCCAGGATATGTCAAATGACAGCAGTATTGTTCATATGGAGATGTGGAAAAATGCCAATTTTGAAAATCTGGAGTGAAAATATTACAAATTCACGAAGTTACGAGCTTATATGTAGACTGCACAATGCACATTCATGAAACAGTCATTTTTTGGATTTTTTTCACCAAATTTGCAGCATAGACTTTTTGAGAGCCCACCTCATGAACAGTGGCACTGTCATTTCATTAATCAGTCCTGAAAGGTGATTCAGTGCAATGACCATGAAATCACCTTTTGGAATGGAATAATGCCATGACAGTGACTGTATTCATGCGGAGGGGCCCCAATAATCCCATGTTGAAAAGTTCATTCAAATTTTCCCAAAAATACATGAGATATGTACCAAAGTTGAAAAACCCTTATTTATGCCATTATACAGCTTACCGGAATTTCTTCAGTTCATGGTTGGCTTTGAAGAGTGCAGACATGTTCCCAGTCCACAGAAGATCATCGTGCCCGTCTAGAGGTAAGCATGAGGTGAGGAGGGGTGAGGCAGGGTGCACAGAGGGTGTGTGTGGGTTGAGGGAGGGAGCAGGACAGACCGCGAGGGACTGATTTTTTCTTTTACAGGTTCAAAAAAAAAAACATTGCGGGACTTTTTTTACAGGGGAATTTGGCACACTGGGGTGGGCTCCCAGCATGCCACCTGAGTGTTTGGAGGGATAGCCAATGGGGGATTGGGCACCCTCATTGGAACATACCAAAGGGGGGACTAGAGCCGAGGGGGATTGGGCACCCCCCTTGGCACACAACAAATGGATGGGGGGTATTATGCCGATGGGGAGTGGGCTCCCCCATCGGCACATACACTGGGTCAGCGCATGCCAACAGAGGGATTTGGCACCCCCATGGTCAGCATTGTGGCAGGCGGTGGTGGCAGTTACTGCTGCCATGTTTGCTACAATGCATCACCAGGAAAGGCACACCGGGAGGTGCCACTGCATGATGAGCTTGGCTCTCATTACAGCAGACCTTCTTAGATTTGCTCTCCACATTATGTATTCCTGGTGAGGAGCCTGCATGCTGGCTGATTGGGGAATGAGGGATGCACCTACTGATGCATGCCCTGCATTCACCCAACAGTGACTGCGCCTCCAAATCTGCTACTAGTGCAATATGTTGTTCACGCAAGTGAGAGCCAACATAAAAAGGTGTATGTGACCCATAACAATTTGGTTACTGTAGATTCATTTTGAGATGTGACTCCCAAAAAAAACACTGTTAAATGTATGAAGCTTTAGGGTGGATTACACTAAAAAATAAAAGAAATTTGTCATGAGTGCACCAATTTCAGAAGGTCCTCCACCATGAAACACCCAAGTATCTACTGGATAAACTGGAAAAAAATGACTATAAAGATATTTTTTTTCCAATTGTTTAACCAGGTGAGATACACTAAGCTGAAAACTTGTTTACAGGTGCAACCTGGGAGCACAGGAAAGTTAAGTGACTTGCTCAGGGTCACACAGTATGCAAGTAGGGGCTGTGGGATTCAAAACCCAGGTTTCCAGATTTGCAGCTCAGAGCCTTAAACCACGCGCTATACTGCCTCCCAAAATAGACAATTTCAAACTAAAAACAAAAACAGATTCAGAAAAATAACATTCATAGCCAAATTGTTTTTCATTTTGGAATCCAATAGATAACAATTTGAAATCTCAGAATGGTAGCTTACTTACTTAAACATGAGTTGAATACAAGATGTATGTGCAATGATTAAGTCAAGTCACATCTTAAAAATTCTCCTAACATAACAGTTACTTAATTTTCTTATATTGTGTTGTGGGAACAGAATGGCCTTCACTCATATGTTGATTGTCTATGTTATTTCTTTTATTAGATTGTCTTGTCTTATATGTGGAACTTTTTAACATTTACAGAACCATCTTAAAAATAGGTCTATGACCTAATGATGTGTATATGAGATCAATTCCTGTATAAAAATAAAGCATTTCTACTACTACTACTAGTACTACTAATCTTAAACCATACTCTCATAAGGAGCCCGATGACCATTTGAACAATTATATACAAATTCAATAGATGCAAGTGGGTGATTTTCATCAGAAATAAAACCACTTTATTTTCAATGACTGTTATTGTACATACCTTCCTGGGGTTCAATTAAGATGTCATGACAGCCAGTTGTGTATTCTGAGGCTCTGCCCAAATTCAAATGTGTATGATGACACTGTAATGTAAATTGTGGAAATGCAAACTGCCACTTTCCCATGAAGCAGGTTTTATTTTCTATGAAAGTTTTGGATGTTACAGGGAACAGATCATTTCACCGAATATAATTTTATGGATTGTTAGAGACACCACACGGATGCCTTTCACTCAGAATCTCCACACTATGTGAATCCCCTAGGTGGACCCCTTACTCTTTCTGTAATGCACAACCTGGTTCTGCACAGATAATTACATTTTCATACACAAGAGGGCAGTGTGCACATATATGGAACCCACCTATCATGATTTAGAGAAAGAGTAAGGGGCTTCTGGGAGTCCTAGGTTTCCAGTTGAATTGGTGGTGCAGCTGGTAGCACAACTGGATTGGTATTCCAGGTGGCTTGGGTTCATATCCCAGTTATGGCATTTTTTTTCTTTCTCTCTCTCCTATTTATTTGGGTTCCATATACAACATGTGCACAACACAATCTTGTGTAGAAAAATGAGCAATACAAAGTCCTAGTGAACTACATCTTAATTAGGACTGGGCAGACTGTTCCACCCAAGATCCAAACCCCTGGATTGAACCCTTGATCCACAGACCCGGATAAATATGGACTTCATCACAGAAGTCCGGTTCCAGGTCTGTGGAGTGCAACTCAGTGTACTGTTGCCATGGGGATGCCATCAGCATGCTCACTCGACATGCAGGTGGCCGGTGGCATTCAACTAGGCAACAGAGCAGGACAGTCAGTCGCATAATACACTCATAGTAAATAACTGTGCTGCGTGCACAACACAGGCCCAGATGATTTAATGGACTGTTGTAGGAGCTTGTTGTTGCAGAGCAGAGCCTACAGTTGCACACTGCAGAGAGAAACTAAACATACATTTTAAAAAAAGTCTATTTTTTAAGCAGAGATGGTGGGGAGGAAAGAAAGAGAGGAGACAGAAGAGGAGAGGAGATTTTCTTGGGTGGGGGAGACAAAGTCATTATCGGGGGAGGGAGAGGAGAGGAGAGGAGTCCAAGGAGGGGGAGACATAGTGGGTGGCTGCCAGGGGTGGGGAGGCAAGCAAGGCAAAAAAGGCAGTGTGGCAGGTAGTGTACTACAGGGCAAGGGCAAGCTGACATAAGAAATCTTTGGCTTGTGCCATCCAGAAATTGAATTCAGAAGATCCTCCAGATGAGAGAGAGAGAGAGAGAGAGAGAGACACTACTGGGGACCATAGAGAATTTTACAGTTACAGAAAATCCCCCCAAAAAGTTTTTTTTCTTTTCTTGGCCGCAGACAGTGTGGCTGGTACACAAGCAAGGGCAGCATGCAAAATCTTTGACTTGTGACAGAAATCCCAAATAAAATATATTTTTTTCTTTTTCTGGCCTCAGTGTGACTGTGTGGGGTGTGTGTAGGACAAGGGAAAGCAGACAAAATACATCTTTGACTTGTGCCATCCATTCCAGATCCACAGGAGAGAGGAACTGGGGGGGTCACAATAAATTTTACAGTCCCAGAAATCCCAAATAATTTTTTTTTTCTTTTTCTGGCCTCATTGTGGATGTGTGTACAGGGCAAGGGCAGGCTGGCAAAATGAATCTTTGATTTGTGCCACCCAATCATGATCACTCATTAACGTTCATTCACGATTTAATGTATTATAAATAAAAAATACTATTCTGACAAACAACAGACAAGTTGCTGTGCCTGTGCTGCTGACTGTGGGAGACCAAGAAGATGTTCTGAATTTGTGACCTGTACCTGTCTGTGTACACTACAACACAAATAATAAAAATACACACACAGGTGTCATCATCATCAATCATCATCACTCATTTCATCCATTATTCCTCCTCCTTATTCATTTTTTGTTTATTGTTATGCATAGGCATTAACCTAGCCTTGTGGTGCTGTGTGTGTAGCCATGCAGCAGATGTCTGCATCACCAATTTAAATTCTGAGGCAACCTGTTGAGTAGGTCACTGTACAGTAACTGTAGTAGAAGTCAGTCAGTTGAGCTTGGAAGGAAGTGGTGGTGGAATGCGGTGTGCTGTGTACTACTACAATCACGAACAATTCACGTTCATGACTCATGGCTGTAAATCCATCCCTGGCTTGTGGGTGTGAGTGGGAGTCATCAGAGGATGTTAGGTAGAGGGACCTTTTGTTAACACTTAGAATAAGAAATAAAAAATAGATCAAAGTGTTGATGAGATGCATTCTTCTCGGAAAGGCAGTGCAGCCAGTGCCACTGCAAAAGACAGCTGTCAGCCTGCAAAGGAAAAACAAAATAAAGTCACAAAAAGTGATATGTTCGTGTCTGAGGTTTCATCTTGCAAGTAAATGCTTGAATACAAAAAAGGTGCATCTGTCGGAACAGTCCCATGTAAAAAAAAAATTAAAGTTTTGTAGTTAAAATCAAAGGATTGGTGGGCACCACCCACAAAGGCACCCATAGATATGAAACTATTGCATACTATGGTACTGCCAGTCCCCCACAGATGTCATCTGATTCTTCTGAGGCCAAACCCAATGAAGGTACTAATAATAAAGATGAAGACAATGATCAGGCAGCAGCAGGTTTACAACACGAGGGGATGGAAATTGCAAATGAGGAAGAAATGGACAGAAATGTTTTTGTTGAGGAGGAGGGCAGTGGGAATAAACCACAAGAGAAAGAGGCCCAAGAAAAATATGTGGGGGGACCCTGAAAAGGAGACCGAGGTGCAGTGCCTTCCTGGGAAAAAAACTAAAAAAATATTATATTTTGTCTGGTCATTCTTCTCCACTAGTGCTTCTAATGAATTGGTGGCAACATACACCATTTATAAATGGTCAATCAGTAGAGATAAAAAAAGGAGCATTGGGAATGTCAGCACTGAAAAGGCACCTAGACAGATGTCTTAACTTTACTGAGATCTCCAGTTGTTGTGAGTCTCGAAGAGAAAGTGACAGTGATAGCTCACTATACTCCTGGGTAACTCCAATAGATGAAAGCAGTGGCAGCCTCTGCAGCACTATGAAAAAACCTCCACCACCACTTTCTCCCATTAAAATGATTCCTTCTGTTACTGAAAGTAACCATGTGTTCAAAAGCCCTCCTCGTTCAAGGAGACTGCTTACCATCTCAGAAATTATGAGCACAAAGCCAAATATGCCTCGACTCACCCTGTTGCTGTTACAAAAACCCCAAAAATTTCAGAAATGATAGCTGCTGATTTGCTACCATATAATATGGTTGAACATGTTGGATTCAGGTGGCTGCTTAAATACCTCAAACCTTGAGATAAGATACTACTGTATATGGAAATACTACTCGACAACAGGGATTCCAGATCTTTACGATGTTGTATTTAAAAAATTAAGATGCGCCTTGTGCAGTGCTGTTGGGGGGGTGTTGCATTTCACAACAGATATCTGGACAAGCTGTCAGCCTGAACCCTTCATGTCTGTCACAGTATAAACGGCATGTTTTGTTAATTCACATGGGGATAGTGAAGTGTCACAGTTTGCTGTTCTAAGAATATTTTATTTTCCATCTGAACATACCTTATACAACATCTACTGGATTTACTGGATGGATAGGGACAAAAGAAGGCACAAGGCCCATCGGGATTATCCCCCACAACAGTGGCTCATTAGATTATGATTGAGTATTGTGGTTTTAACCATATGTCTAACTGGGATTTAAATGTTTCAAAGTTAACTATATTAATCAATTCCTGAGGTAGTGAGTTCCAACATTTTGCTGCTCTTATGGGGAAAAAGTGTTTGTTAGTGTTAGCCCAGTCCGCTACAAGTTGCTGGTTATCAAGTCTTCCAACTGTACGTTTTTTAGCTAAGGTAAGGCCACATTTTTCCATTAAAATAGGTGATTTAAGTAACTTATAGGTAAAAAGAATGCCCCCCCCCCATATCTTCTCTCATTGAGGGGATGTAGATCTGTTTCTCTTAGACAAGTTTCATAGGTACATGTTTTGAGTTGTGGAACCATTTTTGTGAGCCATCTCTGAATTTGCTCCAAGTGATTTATGTCTCCCTTTAAATAAGGACTCCAGAATGGTGATCCATAGTCTAAATGTGGTCTAACATAGGCCCTATGTAATGGCACTAGACAATGCTCTGACTTACTAAAAAATGTTCTTATAATGTGTTTTAAGAATATATTTGCTGATCTTGCCACTTTATTACAATGATTATTTAATGTCAATTTTTTGTCAATCATAATGCCTAAATCTCTTTTACTAGTTGTTTATTTTAACATGATGTTATTTAAATAATAATTAATTTGTGGATTTTTATTGCCAAAGTGGAGGACTGTACATTTGCCAATGTTGAAAGTCATAGAATTGGTCTGTGCCCAGGATTCAATATGATGAAGGTCAAGTTCTAATGATCTTATAGCTGATATGGTATCGACCCTTCCTCACAATTTCATATCATCTGCAAATTTGGAAAGATAATTATCTGAAGAAATATTCATATCACTTATGAAAATATTAAATAGTGTAGGCCCTGCACAGACCCCTGCAGAACACCTCATTAATGAAGAGCTCCAAAAAGCAATACAGCAATGGTTCACTTCACAATGACTGTCAGCTGGCTTTATAGCTGCAGATAACGGGTCCAACATAAGGAAGGTCTAGGAGGAGAGGACCTTTGTTCACATCCACTGATTTCACATTGCTTAAATTTAATAGATCACAGTTTTCTCGATGACGACAGTGACATTAAGGATCTTGCTAACACTGCTAAAAGAATAAGCACTCATTTCAGTCACTCAAGCAAAGTCTGGCCCTTGTTTGAAAAAATACAGCAGGAGCATGGTTTACCTTTGCACAGACATATCCAAGACATTTCTACTCAATGGAATTCAACCTTTTTATATGTTCCAAAGGCTGCTGGAACAAAATAAAGCTGTCAGACAACACTGCTTGTAAAATAAAATTCGTGATGCAGACATCTATATTACTTCACCACAGTAAGCCATGCTGGAGTTTCAAATTTTCCTGCTCTAGCCATTTGAGGAAATCCCCAGAGAGATTTGTGAGAATGCAGCAAGGCTGAGCCAGGTGAATCTGATTAAGGAGAAGTTAAAGAACCAAGACAGTTTCATGATCACACAGACCGCCAGTGGTGCAGCTGACACATACCGTACAGGTTGTCCCCCAGAACACAAGAAGATGTAACAAGACATATGATCAAAAAAGTTGCAGAAGATGACAAACTATGTAAATTGCTGCATTCTGAGTAGAGATGCAGTGAATTTAAATTCTGCCGGCAAAGCGCCTGCAAAGTAGGCACTTTGCGTTGGTGCTCCACAAGATGGAGTGACGACTGTGAAAGGCGCACTTCACCTTGTAATTATTACTTTGCTTTGTCATTCCACCTTAATGTGAATTAAGGTGGAGTGACAAGTCTATTGGCAGCCCCCCACACAACACATGACTTACAGTACTGTAAGTCACATGCTTTAGCCAGGCAGGAAAGAAGTGACTCATGATCTATGAGATACTTCCATTTTCTCCTGTGCAGAGGGAGAGAGGAGGCAGTCAGAGCAGTTGGAGAAAAAGAGAGAGAGAGAGAGAGAGGGAGATATCTGGGATGCAAGGCAGTTTCAAAAGCTTTTCTAAAAGCTACATCCGTTTGTGTTTTATTGTAGACCATTTTGTTACTTAATTTGTTCTGTGAATTTATTTTTATGTTGTTTGCGTGCATGTGCAAGAAACATAGTGCCATCATCCGAGTTTTTGGAGGTGTGGCAGCCCTCTTCCAATTCAGTCAGTGTGTTTGCAGACATGGCCACAGTTCTCCAATCAATGCTGCAGCTGTCTATGACAGCAGATGAAAATGCAGTGGTTGTACAGTTGAAAGGGAGAGCTAAGCTTCAGTGAGCAGCGATAAGATTGCATGCTTATGCGCTCCCCACACACACACACACACATGCACACGCACACATACTGCGTGCTCGTGCTCCCCCCGCGCACACACTGTATAGCTGACGGGGTGCCTAATCCCCCATTGGCTGTGCTGCGCTCCCCCCCAACAGAGTTCTAGGTGCCACACTGGGAGCCCACCCCAGCATGGCAGCAGTCTGTATGGCCGACAGGGTTGCTCAATTCTCTGTTGGCTCTACTGTTCCTCTCTCCATCCCCCGAGACTATCGGGTGCCATGCTGGGAGCCCACCCCAGTGTGGCAACAGGTCCTATGGCTGATGGGGGTGCCCAATCACCCATCGGCTCCACTGCTCCCCCAACAGCCTTCCAGCTGGCAGGCTGGGAGCCCACCCCAGCATGGCAAATGTCCTGCATAGTCCAAGTTATAATAAAAAAAAACCTAAAGGAAAAAAATCTTCCCTCGCTGCTGTCTTGAACCCCTTCTCCCACCAGTGCCCACCCACTGTTCACCCTGCCTCCCCACACCCCCAACTCACCCCATACTTAGCTCTGGAGTCCAGCACGATGATCTTTGGTGGACCAGGAACACGACTGCACTCTTCAAAGCCGACCGCGGACTGAGGAAATGCCGGTAAGCTGTATAATGGAATAAATAGGGTTTTTTCAACTTTACTGCATATGTCAGGCATCTTGTTGAATTTTTCACCAAATTTTCAGCATGGGGCTTTTGGGACACCACCTCATGAATTCTGCCACTGTCATGGCATTAATCAGCCCTGAAAGGTGATCTCGCAGTCATTGTGCGGAACCACCTTTTGGGACTGATTTACAAAATGACAGTGTCACAGTTCATGAGGTAGGCCCCAAAAACCCTATGTTGAAAATTTGGTGAAAAAATTCCCAAAAATGACTGTTTAATGAGCATGCGTTGTGCAGTTCCTACGCACTATCGTAAGTGCATGAATTTTCAATATTTTCACTCCAGATTTTCAAAATTGCCATTTTACCACACCTCCTTATGAGCAGTACAGCTGTCATTTCTCACATCTTGCCCAAAATGTGATTCTACGCATGTAGTACACAATGGCGGAGTTGATGTGCAAACTCAATGTATGGGACACATTAAGAAAATCAAAGTGACACTGTTCATGAGCAGAGGTCTTAAAATGGCTATGTTGAAAATTTGGTGAAAAAATTCCTAAAAATGACTGTTTTACAAGCATGCTTTGAGCAATTCCTACGCGTGCTCGTAATTTCACGATTTTTTAATATTTGCACTAAAATGGGTATGTTGAAAATTTGGTAAAAAAATTCCCTGCAGCCATTCTGCAATGTTACTAATGAAGACATTGAACAGGACTGGCCACAGGACCAATCCCTGCAGCACCCCACTGGTCACCCCCTCTCTCTAGACTGCACCCCATTTACCACCACTCTCTGCATCCTGTCTGTTAGCTAGTTTCTAACCCAGTTTACCACCGATCCCCATGCCCAGTCTACCCAGCTAGTTTATCAGCCTCCTAAGTGGGATGGTGTCAAAGGCTTTGCTGAAATCAAGGTAAGCGTTGTCCACTGCCCCACCCTGATTCACTTCCTTTGTCACCCAGTCAAAGAAATCAACCAGATTTGTCTGACATGATGCCCCACTGTGAATCCATGTTGTCTATGGTTCTGGGCTCCGATGGCTTCTAGATGCACCACTATCTTTTCTTCAAGCAATGTCTCCATGATCTTCCCCACTACTGAGGTGAGGCTGAATGGCCTATTATTCCCTGCCTCCTCCCTGCTGCCGGACTTGTGTAGAGGGACCACATGTGCCATCCTCCAATTCACTCATGTTGAATGACACAGAGAACATGGCTGTCAGTGGTACTTCTATCTCCCTTCACAGTTCTCTCAATATCCTTGGGTGTATGCCATCTGGTTCCATCGCTTTCTCCACCTTCAATTTAGTGAGCTCCTGCAGGACTCTTTTGCCTTTGAATGGACTATCGTCCACCTCTTCACCCCCATGGCAACTGCTCTACTGCTGTGGCCTTTGTCCCTCCTACTCTTCTGTGAATACTGAATGGAAAGACACAGTGCATGTCTTGGAAGGAAGGCATGGAACTATCACTTCCAAATACCTAAACAGCACATACAAGCAAGCAACATTTGGCATTGACAAATGCTTGTTTTCTTAGTTTTATTAGTTGTTGTTTGTGTGTGTCTGACTGTGTGTGTGTGCCTGTGATGTGTGTGACTTGTGTGTGTCGGTCAGACCAAGGGAGGGCAGTCGAGATGGAGCAGGGAATGTCTGAGGTGGGAGAAATTCTGCTGTGTGGCCAGGGAGCAGTTCACATGCATGGGGGTGTGGCCAGTTCATGAAGGACTGGAGCCAAATCTTGCCACTCCCCTCTGGAAACAGGAGGAGTTGGTGCAGCTGCTGCAGCACCAAGTGAGCAACCACCACCACCTCCTCAGGCGGTGGCACCACCACCACCAGCACCAGCTGCTGAGCAGGATGTGCCTGCACCCCCAGCCCCAAGTGTGGAGCCTCAGCACCAGTCTGACGGTGCATCTGGCCCCCCCGCCTGTGACTGGTCCTCCCCGCACCTACCCAGTTTAGTAGTTCTTTGATTGTGTGTTGGGGGGAAGAAACCTGGTGAAGTGCCGCGTTTGTGGGGTGGAGGTGTGCAGTGGCCCCTGGGGGACTCATGTGGGGATGGGGTGGGCAAGACCACCCACATGATCAATCACCACTGGGTGTACCTGCTGGCCCTTCTGTGGCAGAGGGGGTGGCTTCTGCATGGACTCAAGAGGGGGAGGGCCACAGCAGCACCTGTTGCTCCACCAGCACCATCCCCACCAGCTGCAGCAGATCTGGATCCCAGAGAACTGTCTGTATCTCAGGTCAACATTGCAGTTCTTTGGAATGCTGTGGGTGCCTCAAATGAGAGAGTGAATGCTGTCGAGCAACAGTTGGAGCAGATAGAGGGCCATCAATTGCAGATGATGGACATGATCCAGCTGTTGTTGGACCACCATGGGATCCTGCACTAGTTTTTTTTTCCTTCCACCATATGCCCTCCATCACCCTCCCTGTGTCATAAAAATGTATTCCCCCACCCCAGTATCTTATAATTATGCACTTTTTTCTTGTCTTCTGTTCTGTATGCATTACAGTTTGTGTCCTGGCCCCCACCCCCCTTCCTTCTGTTAAGTGTGTATGCGCTGTTTTGGTTTTCCTTGTTTTAAGTTAAAATAGGTTGTCCCTGCCATCATTATTTAAACTTAAAAGAAAAGTACACCCAAAATTTGAAACAGCATATGTTATGCAGAACATTTTAATTTCATGTAAAGTCCCTCCCCTAGTGTTTCCTTCCCTCTGACTGCTAGTAGGAGTTTTTACTAAATTAGCTTTGAGCTCTATGGTAGTTTTACCACCCCTGTGGATCTTCATGTTAAATCAGTTTATTGCATTTATCACTCTGACAATGCACCCTGTGTCATGTGACAGTGATGTAGCATGGCCCATTGATTTAGCAAATGCACAGCTCATGACAACAGAGCTGTGTAACTGACTAGCAGTAGCACTGAACATTTTTTTGCCATGTATTCATATGGAGTGGTGGCTTTGTGTGTTTGCCTTGCACTTTTGCAGCCAGGTATTGTGTACCAGCAGCCATCCACATAGTGCAGTGTGCTTCTTATTGCCCTGTTATATTCCAAGTTAAGAATGTTTACCCTGACATATTTTTCTTGCCTCAGTAATGTTTGCTTTTTGTCGTGGAGTGTTAGTTAAAAAGTAGGACTGTGCAGTGCAATTATACTGTGCTGAACTGCATGTGTGCAGTGTAATGTCCTCTGTGTGCAGACACTATCCAGCTTCTTGCAAACATATATATGCTGACTTGTGCCAGTGTTTATGGTATAAAGAATAAAGATAAGACTATATATATATAAGAATATATAACATGTATTTTATTTGTACCATCAGCAGCAGCAGACAAAGTCATATAACATGTTTTCAGAAGTCTTGAGGCAGTGTACACCTCAGTCACAATGCACACATGACTTTCAGGAGATCATAGCACAAAAAACTCCTATTTTTCAATAAACCGTACCCAACAGACATAAAATATTGCTGAGGAACCCAAAATATTTTATGGTGTACAGACACTATTTTTTTTTTAAATTAAGTATTCTTTATTTTCATTTTCATACTTACAGACAAGCAGTAACAGAAGTCAGTATCCTTTACAGTAAAGGAATTTGAAGACCCCTGAGGGGGACTTACCCTCTAGTAACTATAATAACAAACATAGGCAAAAGGCACTGAAACTGATAACACATCAAGAAAGGGGAAGGGAGCAAAGGAATTTTACCCCTCCCTCCCTCTCCCCACACCAAACAATCAGAAAATCAAAAGACAATAACAAGATAAATCAAAACTCAAGAATGAAACAAAAGATAAAAAAATAAAAACAAAAAATCAACTCCCCCCTTGCATGCACCCCCATTGAAAATTAGGATGGAACCTGTGGTCTAGTCAAAATACAGAGACCTCTTACACCAGTAGATCAATAGCCTTTTATACTGCTGTCCATGCCCAAGAGGGCTAGTTACTAGCTGGAGGACAACAATTAGTATCTGAATTTGTCTTTTAACTCTCTAAATAGCACTTTCCATGTCATCTGAAATCTGTTCCAAGAATTAGTGGCGTTCACCACGATCCTCTCTGCATTTAAGGTAGTAAGGAATTCTGACCACCACTCTGTAATGGATGGGGTCCAAGGATCCTTCCATAGCCTTAAAATTATCAGTTTAGTGACCATACACACCATGGCAATCTGAGTTCTAAGTGTAAGCAAAGGAGCCTTATAGTAATTCCCTAATATGCAAAATTCCTCCGTGAAATAAGCAGAGAGAGGAAGGTATTTTAAAATGTGGTCTTTGACCAGGTTCCAGAACTTCTGATTCTTAGAACACGACCAAAGCTTATGGTATAAAGAACCCGGGGAAGTACCACATTCCGAGCATTCTGATGAAGCTAACTTCCCCATCCTATATAACTTAGAGGGGGTATAATAAAGGTTATGTAAGATATTGAATTGGTTATTTCGTAATCTATCCTGTTTAATCAACTTAAAGTTATTTAACCTTATAGACTGCCATTGGTCATCCATTAGCTGGGTTTGTAAAGTGTATTTCCAGGAATAGCCTATGGAAGCATAACTCTGTCATAGACCATTAACTAGAGCTTTGTATAATTTTGAGACAGGTTTGGCTTTTGTTACTAAACCTAAATAGAGCCTTATGAAAGGCTTTAGTCAGTTTATCCAGGAAGTCTTTCCCAGGAAGTTTCTCAAGCAATGTTGCACCTGAACAGCATAAAACAAGAGTTTGGAGGATAAGCTCCCCCTCATTTTTTGATAGGATAGGGAGGATGAAACAGGGTCTATTAGAAACTGTCCAAGACAGATTGAAGATGGTAGTGGTAAAGCCCCAGGATTAATCATCTGGTTGCCTATTTTTAAATTGGGATTATTAAAGAGCGACTGAGAGATGTTTTTCCTAATGCCTAATTAGTAATGGTTACATAATTGACGAAAGGCCCTGATGCTCCAACCAAGTGGGGAATCCTGGAGGGGGAAAGGAACTACCATCCAAGGACAGAATAGTAAGCTTTGCAGGGACACCCATTCCTTTTTGGCCTGTTCAAGCTCTAGTTGCAGCCAAATAGGATTGCTAGAGGCCACATGTAAAGAGGGGAATCACCTTAAAAACCTGGTTGCATGTATTGCTAGGTAGTATAAAAAGAAATCAGGTAGTTGGAGCCCACCTTTTCTTATTGGGCCTGTGATCCTCCAGTAGGCCCTACATGGGGGTCTCCCATCCCATATGAAATCCAAGCAAAACCTATGAATTAATTTAAAAGTGCTATGAAGGAGAAAAATACCCAGGCTATGTAGGGGATAGAAAATCTTAGGTAAAATCATCATTTTTAATACATTGGATCTACCCCAGAAAGACAAGGGGAGCCTTCCCCATCTTATCAAATCTTCTTTGATAGTTTTTAATAAGGGGTCAAGATTTAAATCCTTTAATTTACTTAGTTCTGAAGATAATTTCATACCTAAAAATTTTATTTTATTTATTTAGCTTTTGTTGACCGGGTAAGTGCACTAGACAAATCCTGCCTATTTTCAGGCACGACCCGGGGGAGGGTGATACAGATGAATGCCAACTGACCTTGAACCAGATTAAGCTGTTGGTGGTATTTTTTACTGAATGAGGGAAATTTGGCCAGGACACCGGGGAAATTCCCCTACTCTTTTCCATAAGTGCCATGGGATCTTTAACATCCACCTGAACTACCACCAATCCAGGCAGATGGGACCTCAGTTTAACATCTCATCCGAAAGACGGCACCGCAGAAGTGCAGCACCCCTCTCATGCTGCACTACAGTGTCAGTACTGGGATATTAACCCAAGTGCCAGATGTGGGAACTGAACCCACAGCCCTCTGATCTCCCGGCCTCAGAGGCGAGTGTGCTACCTACTGAGCCACTGACACTGTAAATGTTACAGACTGCTTTTCCTATTGCAGGCCTAAATCCACTATTTGTTTTTTGCATATCAGAGCTGACAAAGGGTAGACCAGAGTTTTATTTTTGTTTAATTTGTACCTCGATATCTCCCCAAACTCAGAAATAGTCTGAAGGGCAGAGGAAAGAGAGTGGACCCCATTGGTTAAATGTAGCAGCATATTGTCTGCAAAGAGTGAAAGCTTGCACTCTAGAGGGCCCACTCTAAATCCCTCATTCAAACTGTTCTGCTTAATTACTCTGACCAAGAGTTCAATGTATAAATTAAATAGTAAGGGGGATAAAGGGCAACCTTGTTGAGTACATTTCTGAGGGGAAATGAATCCGACAAGTGGTTATTTCATAATAGTCTAGCTGAGGGACACTGGTAAAGGATACCAATTTTCCTAATAAAGCACACAGGGAGACCATAATGGGGGAGCATTGCGAAAAGGTAGGGCCAGGCCACCCAGTCAAAAGCTTTTTCTGCATCCAGGGACACCAAAACTGCTTGAAGCTGGGGGTCCCTGGATGCAGAAATCAAATGAACTAGTTTCCAAAAATGGTAGGCAGAGGACCTACCAGATACAAACCCCACCTGTTCCATCCCGATTAAGGATGACCATACTCTACCCAATTGAGAAGCTAAAATTTTAGCAAAAATTTTAACATCGACATTAATTAAAGATATAGGTCTATAATTGCCTATCTGTGTAGGATCCTTTCCTGGCTTTGGGAGTAATACTATTCTAACTTCGAATAGGGAGGGTTCAGACACTAAGCATGAGTCCCAATATCCATACAAGAGATGAAGAAAGGGAATCAGCTGAATTTTGAAAGTCTTCTAAAAGGATCCTGTATACCGATCAGGACCAGGAGTTTATCAGTTTTCAGGGAGTCTATAGCATCTTCAGTTTCTTTTAGGGACATTGATTCCATTAATGATTGTTGAGCCTCGCCAGATAATTTAGGGAGTTGAGCCTTATGAAGGAATGTTGAAGTCATATGGGATTGGGGGTCCTTAACTGGAGTCAGTGAATAAAGTTGTTGGTAATATTATTTAAAGAAGAAGAGCATCCTCTGAGTGTCGGATACCAATAATTCTGTATTTGGCTGCTTAATAGCTGTTATTCATTTGGCAGACACCCACTGTTTCAGCTGCCATGCAAGATACTTACTCGCCTTACTACCCTGCCCAATAGAAATCATCTTTACCTGAGAGGCTATCCTGTCTGTTTTGTCTAGGAGAGATCTAGAGTATTGAGCTCTCAGGTGATCTAACTCTATTGTCTTGTCCATAGATAGAGCCTCAATTTCCTTGGACTCTAAGGTACGGATTTTTTCCAGGCATTGAGTACTATGGGATTGTTTTTTTCTCTTGGATATCGTAGCCATTCTAATAAGTTTGCCCCGCCATGTGGCTTTAAGTGCCGCCCAAACTTTATCAACTTCAGGGATAGGGTTCATATTTTCCGTAATCATATTAGAGAGAAATGAGACAAAACAAAAAAACAATTTGGTCATCTCTCAAAAGTGTGTCATTCAGGGTCCATGAGTAAGGTTTGAGAGAAGGACCTGGGATGGTAATATGGACTGATATTAGTACATGATCTGTAATGACCCTTGCATGAATTTGGGAATCTATAATCCCTGAGCTTAATTGTTGACTAATTAGAAAAAAAAATCTATACGGGAGTAACGTTTCTGCACGGGTGAAAAAAAAGGAAAATATTTAGTAGAGGGATATAGAAGCCTCCATGGGTCTATTAATCCTAGAGTTGATTTAAACTCTTGCAATGCCCGCTGTGCTGGGGAAAAACCACAACATGAAAGATGAGTTCTATCTAATTCATTTACCTGTGCCAGATTCCAATCACCTCCTAACAAAAGAGGTATATGCCCATATGAAGCCAGGATTGAGGATAACCCAGTGAAGAAGGTAGGGGATTCTTGGTTAGGACCATATATTGATCCCAGTAGGACTTCTATGTTACCCAATCTCCCATGCACCAAGATATATCTACCTTTGGGATCACTAACAGTATGTATGATTGTGAAAGGAATCCCTTTGGCTATCTATACAGCCACGTCCCTTTTACGGGAATTATAGCCTGTCCCAAATGACTGACCCACCCACTTCTTTTTTAAAAATTGTACCTGATCTGTTGTTAAATGGGTCTCTTGCATGAGTACAACTGATGGGTTAAATCTACTCAAATGATTCAGAATAACATATTTCTTAGTGTTGTCTCTGCCTCCCTTGATGTTTCATGAACATATTTTAAGCGTATTCACCATTATTAGCATGATATGCTCTGTCTACATCTCAGTCCCTTATCTTGGAGTGCATGCATGCAATCCCCCTCTCCCCACCCTCCAAAGAAATAAACACTAATCTAGCCCCTTCAAATGCTTTTAACAACAACAACACTAACCTAACTATATACAGCTCACTACCCAGGCCCTAGGCCTTCTCCTCTCTTCCTAGTCCACAATGCCACAAAGAGAAGGTGAGCCAAGTCTGTCCACCATAAGATGATACTAAATAATACTTAGTACTAGCACATGCCAGTCCCTGAATTACTTTTGCAAATAGGGATGCACAATAAACAGGCTGCTTAAAAACAGTATTTCCTCCCTCCCTCCCACTTCTGCACACACAAAAAAAAGAAAAAAAAACAAATTGCATATTGATAGTTTTCACACATCATCTATAACCCCTTCTATTAGACTACTGGCATTCTTCCACTCTTTTGTTCCCCTCCTTTCATACTAAAAAAAAAGATCCAACTGTCCCTTGTTGGCTGGCTCTCTAAACTACTTTATAAGACTCTCTATGTCAACTGAACCATTCAGCAATGTTATAAACTAAGGAAAAAAAAACAGGAAAAAAAAAAGTAAATTGCAAAAGAAAGAACAAAAAGAGCACTGAGAGTCATTAATTTCAGCAGTCATTGCCTTGTGAAGAAAACTTCAGTTTGAAGAGCCATCTAGCAGAAAAAAACTCACCATTACCATAATGATACGTGAAGGGAAAAATCCGTGTCACAAACAATTTAACACAATCAGTGCAGATGTGAGATAATGTCTTTCATGGACTGACATTTCTAAGAGCAATGACATAACATAACTTTGCCATTAGTAGAATGACTGTCTCCAGAACTGAAGCATCACATTCGTGTTTAAGCCTCGCAAGTGACAGAAATCTAAATCCTATTCACTTCGGGAACAGATTAGGATAAACCTTCCTCAAGGTTTTAAGTGCCTCTTCTGATGAATCATACCTCTTAGCCCCGTCTGATAGTGTGACCTCCAATCTGGCCAGGTATAGCATTCTTTGGTGGATCCCTGTAGCCCATAATTTTGAAGTAATCGGATGAAAGGCGGCCCGCATTTGCCTTGTTTTGTACTTTAAGTCCTGTACTATCTTCAACTTTTGGCCCTCCCACAGGATTGCCACCAGTTTCCTAGCTTCCTTAATTATGAAATCCCTGTCCAAGATGTTCAGTAATTTAAATATGATCAGCCGTGGGGGATCTGCTGCATTTGGCTTAGGGCAGAGGGAGCGGTGTGCCCATTCTATTACATACTTTGGCCCATTGGAAGATTGCCCCATGATTTTTTTTAACATCTGTTGGAGAAAAGCTCTGGTGTTTGGACCCTCTTCCCCTTCCGGCAGGCCCAAGAGAACTAAATTATTTTGCCAGCTCCTGCCCTCCAAATTGTCTATGCGATCTTCTAATTTGGAGACCATGCATTTCAGGGCCACCATTTCAGGCTGAGTTTTCTCCTGAGCCCTTTCTAGCGAGCAGACTTTAGCTTCATTGTCTGCCACTCATTGTGAGAGTTGAGCCATCACCGGTTTTATATCTGCCACCTCTTCTATTAATTTGAAGAGAGCCTCCTTCATGGTAGTTAGTTCCATGCACATATGGGCAGAGGTTGGCTCCATTAGATCTTGCTGCGGGGAAGAGCTGGGACGTGGTTGCTTAGCTTCTGACTCTAAAGATGGATCCATTGCAGCCTGTTGTTCACCACTATAGAGAGGTAAAGTTGTCTCCATTCCTTGATTGAACAAATAACAGTATTTCACTGGATCTCTGCAGAGTTTACCCAGTCTATTACAAGCAATTATGGCTTATTGAGATTTACAGGAGCTGGAATTCTCGGTTAAAATGTTCTGGACAGACAAAGCTCACCAGAACATGTCTTACTCCCCTCTAAGCATCACATGACTCCATGTACAGACATTATAAAGTTGGAATATATAACAGGTCCAGTCCATTGCCACCACATTGTGCTGTCACTGGTGCCATGTCATGTTATGTTGTACAGCAACTTGCTGCAAAACTGCCACTGCCAGTCTAAACTAGAAAGACATCACTTAGTCAAGAACAAAAAATGCAATGAAGAAATGTGGTAGCACAGTGTGGTGGCAGTGAATTGGACCTGTTAGATATTTTCTGACTTTATAATGTCTGTACACTGTGAAATATTTTAGGTGCCTCAGCAATATTTCATGTCTGTTGAGTACGGTTTGAGAAAAGCAGGAGTATTTTGTGCTATGATCTCCTAAAAGCATGTATGCACTGTGACTGAGGTGCATACTGCCCCGAGACTTCTGAAAACATATTATATGACTCTGTCCACTGCTGATGATGGTACAAATAAAATATACATTATATATTCTTATCTTTTTCCTTCCTACCATAAACACTGGAACAAGTCAGCATACATATGTTTGCAAGAAGCTGGACAGTGTCTGCACACACAGGAAAGTACATTGACTACACACATGCAGTTTAGCACAATATAATTTCACTTCTCAGTCCTGCTTTTTAAAAAAACACTTCATGATACCACAACAGAACGTAAACATTACTGAGGCTCCGAAAATATTTATTTTTGGAAATTAGACATTATGAAGTTGGAATATAACTAGGAAGGGAATTAATTAATGGTGCACTCAGTCATGTGTGCAGTGTTCACACATAGTCATCAGATTTAATGTGCATCCCCCAGAAAGCTACTGTCTTGTCTCCAGAAAATTCTCCAGTCCAGACAAAGTGAAATGAGAGCATAACAAGAAATGCAAAGTCTCCCAGAATTAATGGCACACTCAGTCATGCTTGCAGAGTTCACACAGAGTCACCAGAATTAAAGTGCATCCCCCAGAAAGCTACTGTCTTGTCTCCAGAAAATTCCCCTGTCCAGATGAAGTGAAATGAGACCATAACAAGAAATGCAAAGTCTCCAGACTCCACACTCCAGTAAGAACTAAGTGCCCTGCTGCGATTTTTGGAATTACATGTAGTGCTGCAGTTGACCTGTTTGTTATGGGATGATGCACAGTGTCTTGCCAAATGGTGTGCAAGAAGGATAACTTGACCATTGAGTCTACCATCCAAGATGATGAGACTGAGAACACTGTTGGTTGCCCAAAGTGGGCTGCACTGACCCCAACAGGAAGGATGCCCTTTGTGTGTACACTAATACTACCCTTGGTAAGTTGATTAATGTACCTGCCTGGCACGATCATTGTTTTCACAGAACCTGACCTTAACTGTGTGAGATATATATATATATATATATATATATATATATATATATATATATATATATATATAGCTAGATAGATAGATATACAGATTTATAACATATATATATATATATATATATATATATATGTAATCATTGTTTTGTTTTGAGTCACAGGTCACATAGTCACACTTGGTGTGTGCATTTCTGTGCTTGATGAGGAATTGTGGCATTGGGATACTATCAAGCCAGTGAAGGTAAGTATTTTTTTGGGAGGGTGGCTTTTCAATTTCAAGCAAGTTTCATTAATGGTTAGTTTACTGTTTGGTAAATTCTTCACAGGTTTTATCTGCATTCTCCTCCAGGTGGGACACACTTGGACAGCAACTGACTACCACAGCTACCTGTGATTGTTACTGGGTTATCATCATCATCATCATCATCACCCGATATTTTTGCACCACACTGTGAATCATTGGATGAAAAAGACACAACCTCCACTGCAGTGAAAGAAGTGTGACATGCATTATCGTCACCAAGATCAGAATCATGTTCAACCACCATGGGGATGTTACTGGGAACAGGGAGTATGACATCATCTACACTGTCACTCATTGCTTTAGACTCAACTATATTTTTGGACATGGTTAAATGGTTAGAAGTGGAACTTGAGGCAGCAATACTCAGGCCAGCAGAAACTGCACTAACACCATCAGCTGGGACATCATCATCTCCTCCAACTATGAGTGAAGCTACAGATTGCGTTGTAGAAAACAATGATGGAGAAATCCCTTTCCTCATATACAGTAAGCTATGCACTTTTATGTACTACCACACCCACAGACAATCTTACCCCTGGCAGCAGTGCCATGGCCAGAAACAGCTTTGCTTGCACATCTCTTGCAGGCATTTTGGGGGGATCACCAAGAAAATTTTAAACCTATTTAAATTTCAGAACTTTCACTCTAGCCTGGTGGTTGTGATGTGTGAAGCCCAAAAAAACAAAAGTAGCTTGCAGTTGTAGATTGTGAACTAAGCAGATGCAAAGGCAGGCACATACAGATTATATTGCACTGTGCAATCAAGAAAAATATGCAGACACAACAGCTTAACCACTGCTGCTCACAACAGTTACAATTCAAATCCAATATGGAAAAGAATACCTTTTGCAGGTTGGGGGGGCAGTGCACTGCAGTAATAGCACAAAATCAAAATATCACAATCCAGGTGACAAGAGTAGTACAAAATCACTCAGCTGTGGTGGATAGCAGGTTCACACTGCTGCAATTACTCTGCAGCAAAATAAAAGGTGTCTGTGAATTGATTTGATGGCGCATGTCATACACACATTCACACACACACACACACACTACAAGTAATGCATGGCAAATTGAAAACTTCGGTAATATAACCAGATCTTCTCAACAAACTGCAATTATGCACTGCTGCAACACAAAATTCAGCAAAAAAATTTCAAGAATTACTGAAAATATTACTGTGTGTACATTAACACAGTTATACAACAAAAATATAACCGAAACAAAAAGACTGCCTTTTTCTCCCAGACAGTTAATCTAAATCTACCTACACCACACAGATATGCCCCTCCCCCAAAGCACACTTCAACTTTCTCTCAGTACACAGACTGAATGTTCAAAATTAACATTCAAAATCCACACACAAAGAATAAACACTCGATGGTATGAGTACAGGAGGGTTTCCTACAATCGATATACTATGATTTAAGCCACAAAAATGGCTCAAAAAGCATTTTTAACAGCTTTTATAGGGTTTTAATCACAGAGCTCTGACAGCAAACTGTCTCCAACTACCACTACACACACACTAGACTGAACTGAGGCTGTACAGAACAATCTAGAGCCCATGTGACCTACAATCCCATGAATCAATGCAAAATTTGCCTTGGAGCCAAAAAACCAAGGCAAAGTGATGCGAAGTACATTGGAATCAATGTACTTCACCTAAATATGGGCACGTAAGTGGATGGGGAAGGAAGAGTAATGTGAAATGCATTGAAATGAATCACTTCATGATCCTCATTATGATGTGAAGTACTCCGCTTTGTATTGTGGAGTACTTTGCAGATTCCTCACTACTCCGCAAATTGTTTCACTGAGCGAATTTCAGCCACTTTGCCCACCACTAATTCTGTATACTACATTAAATCAATAATCTTGGACCCATGATACAAATCGAATCAATTATCGAGTGATGATGATGATAACACTTCTTTTGAGATAAACAAAGAAGAAATAATTGATGAGGTGCATGCTGTCATGGAAAAGAGTATGACAGCAGCATCACATTCAGAATCTTCTTCATGACACAGCACAGCATCACGTGGCCCATCTTCTAGTTTTGTGGCATTTTCTCCTTCTTTCTCCTCAGCCACTGCAGCCAAATCTTTTTCTTCATCACCATCCAAACAGCACTGTCCCACCGTCACTTGGTTCAGCTTCATATCTCTGGAGTCACTTAGAAGATGTAATTGTAACATCTTCTTCATCTGTCTCTTGTAACACAGCCTCAGCACAGACCATTGTTGTAATGTACCTTGCAGAGCCCAATATCAGCTGGAATGCTGATCCTTTGAAATACTGGAAATCCAAATAAAGGATGTGGCCTGCTTTATTACACATTGCAATGGAGTACATGAATTGCCTTCTGACTAGTATGTGTTCAGAACGGTTGGTTAGCTCAGCTGGTAACATCATTACAGACACACAAACCTGTTTGACACCAGAAAATGCTGAGTGCCTGACATTTCTAAAAATCAACATTCCTCATTTTAGTTTCAGATATGATACCTGAATGAAACGTATAGTCTGAGTGAGCAGGCCCTATCTACAAAACACTTACAATAATTTATTTTGTGCCTGTGGTGAAAATCATTTGTGAATAGGGCCTACTACAGGAGGCAGCAGTTAATTGCAACAGGTCAGGTCAGTACTCAGTGGGATGGACTACTCGGCCAGGACAGAATTATTTTAATGATCACAATGAGCACAGAAATATGAAAAATAATACCATTATTGGGTCAGATTCCAAATACAGCAAGCAACTGCATTTCATGTAACACTTACTTGGTGGTACTAGGTATACCACTCTGATCTGAAAGGTAGAGTACTGCTGTCTTCTACTACTACTACTTGTCACTTTTTGTCCTAATGTCACTTCATGTACTACTCATCACTTTTTATTCTCACTACTACTTGTCACTTTTGTGTCCTCAGCAACTGATTAAAAAATATTATTTTACCACTGACCTGACTGTACTGTAGTATTACTGTTTTAATTTTTGTACAATGGATGTCTCATCAGAAGTCTGAACACTGAAAGTGAATGCTCTTTATGTAATATATTTCTCATATCCCCAATATTTGGCTGTGATTACAGAGAGAAATGTAAATTAATTTTGTGTGTGTGTGTATGTGTGTGTGTGTGTGTGTGTGTGTGTGGTATGGTTGCCTGGCTATAACATCACTTCATCTCACATACTGTAACTGGGCTGAGATTATTATATTTTAATTTTTACTTACTTAAATTATTTGGCACTGGTTGGCATGGCAACAATTGCGTAACTGTGTGTCATCAGATCTTCAGGTGGCAGTAGCAACCTTTATTTTTATGACTGCACTGCACTTGACCGATGTCATGTGACTGTCTGGCTGCCTGGTTGGTGATCAGTTTATGTCTTTTATTTCTTATTTAATAAATGTATTGCATGTTGAACAGTAGTAGAAGTAGTCATATACATTACCACCTGTTGGATCAGGTAATGTACCATTCCACAGTACACTGGGACATGCATTGCAGTTGCATCATTCACATGGGTAGGGTGGGTGGGCTCTTACTACTACTCATTTTGATCATTAATTTCTTTCAGCTGGTTTTCTCTGACTGGAAAATTCACCAAAATAATACCCACACAGCAGCAGCATTAATAAAAATAATTTTAGCTGCCTTCAGTGCTTGGTATTTCTCTGTGGTACAATAGTATTTGCCTATGTCTGTCTCTCTGCCTCTCTCTCTCTCCCAGCACACTCATGTCACGGGCTTGAGCAAGATATGCATGATGCTTCTGCTACTAGTACAGGCCAACCATGAAGCAGCTAGTAGTAATTAATTATTGCTTTTATTTAACAGGTTTACTGTCATTTTTATGCAAATAATGAATTACATTATTTTGTTTTGGCCTCTGTATTGAATATGACTGACTTTGACCACTTTTATGCATTTTATTGCATTTTTTCAAATATTTATAAAAAATCTGAATTATTCAGAACTAATTAGAACAAATCAGAACTCCACCATTTTCCGGTTCTTATTTAATTAAGGTCAGAACTACACTGAGTTCTCGCAGACCTAATCTTAATGCACTGTTGATGATACTGCATCGCTCTACTAAGTTCCAGTGCAGGATGAAAAGCAGCCTCATTCAGATCCTGCTGCCCAATGCACATGCTAAAAAAACTGTAGATGTGGCAAATAAATAATTTGCCAGCCACTATCACTGCTTCAGGTGTTGCAACAGGCTTGGTGAGCAGTTTAAACTAAATTCTGATGTGACTGGTTATGATCTGATAGTGCAAATTTGAAAACTGTGACAATAGAGAGACAGCTATGCAACATGTTGTATTTTGAGCCATATGTGGTTGCAGACATGCTTGATCCACAGTACAAGCATGGAAGACTGACCCTTCTCATGTAGGGTAAGGTAGAGCTGGACAACTACATTTTGGTGTTGAGAGGACTGATGCACGAATACAGGTTGGCAAAGCTGCAGCCTTCAAATTAAAGTGAACATAGCCAGGTCAGTCAAACTTTAAAAAAGTGGTGCCTGCAACACTAGCAAGTTTCTACATGAAATTCTCATCTTCCTGAGTAACACACTCTATCACATCCAAAGTGGCACACAGAAGCAAGACACCAGCTCAAATCCCCTATGGTCTGTTCTCTCCTAGGTGGGAGTTACCACTGAAAAAGCAGTACAGGCTCAGCCAGAGATCTGTATGGCTGCAGCCACTGTGGTGAAGGATTACACGAATGACAAAGAAGAGATAGACATTAAAGATGCATCCCTGTGGCACTGGCAGCCAAGGACTGAGGAGTGTTTTGCACTGGCTGCTGACAAAGTATACTATTTAGCCTACCAAATCACTAGTGTGGGCTGGTAGTATAGCCTAGAGGTTAGAGGAATGAGGTGTGAACAAGCTTAGTACATTCAGCAAGACCAGACCTGAGTTTGATTCTCACAACCTCCACTTGCATACTGTGTGACTCTGAGCAAGTCACTTAACCGTCCAGTGCTCTCAGGTCACCCCTGAAAACAGGCACTTGTGCCTAGTGGGCCTTACCGGGTTACCAAAGACTAAAATAAATAAAAAAAATTAGAGTGAGCTCAGAGTGGTCTATGCAGTAGGGACCATCATCACTAACTGCAGAACCAATCCATTTAACAGAACTGTTCAATTGCTAACTTTTACACAATGAATACATATCAAATTCTACTTAATTAAGCAATTAATGAAAAATCCTGTTTCTGGGAGGAGGGCAAGTAGTGACAGGTGGGATGATTGTGCTCAACTATCTGATGATGATAATGAGGAAGGTCATTATGAACAGGATGAGACTCTCCCTTCCACCATTCTGTATCTTCCCGTATCACAGTATTTTTGACTGTCATCCATGATTAATAGCCCATGCTGCTCTCAGGCTCCTGTCCTGATATAATTTTCTGCACACTGCTGCAATTTGGAATGCCTGGCTAACTCTTCTTCTGACTGTTGTGTTATGTTCTTAACTTGACTCTTACCTGTCTTACTATGGTTGTGTGGTGCTGTGCTATATACGTAATGTGGGAACAACATAATATTATTGAGAGTCTCTTGAGAGGGATTCAGTGCTGAAACGTGTATGACTTGTACTTCTCTAATCAACACAGCACTTTTTCTGGGATGATTTATTCAGCACATTATCCCTTTAGTCTGCAGAATGACTGCAGTTCCCAGTGGGATATGTAAGTAATAAGACACAATGGGACGTGCATTAGACACTTCCAACGCATGGCCAGTGGCGTAGTAAAGTACAAGGCTACAGGCTGAGTGCCTTCAGTCCCTGGCAGTGCATTAGAAGTGTCTGATGCACATCCCCAGTGTGTCTGAATTCACTTATAAAATGAGGTTGTGCATTTTTCATGTTTTAAAAAATTTAAATTCATAGTTTAAAATAGTAAAACAATAAAATCTTTACTGTATTTAAATGTAAAATAGTCCCTCTTCCTACATTAGCGTTCCCAGTTTTTTTGGTTTTTGAGCTGAGGAATTTTGAACAATTCTGGCCACTGCAGCACGCTACTATGATCCCTTCCACATAAAAAACACACACAAATCATATTTATAATGCACAAGTTTATATTGTGTTGGGAGACGTTTATTTTTTTTTTCTTTTGTCCAAAGTATTAATTCATTTTTTGTGAGAGGTTCATTCTGTGATAACAGGGAGAGACAAGGCATTTAAGTAGGAGGAAAGCTGCAGAGTTGGCATGGTGATGGAAGCTGGTACTGGAGGAAATGCTGTTAATGTCTGTACCACGTGTCTGTACTGAGTGCAAGTGAAAGAGAGCTAATTGGTTTTATTTTAAATTAATTGCAGGCTGGCAGTGTCATGCTGGAACTGGGAGTTCAAGCAAAACTAAATTAGAAAAGCTTTTGGCAACAAGGAAGATGATATTCAAGGAGTGCAATCTGAGCCTGCCAACAGGTTAATAAGCGATAGGCTGTCAGGAAGCAGGGGGGAGATGTACTGAAAGTGGAGCACTAAAGAAAGTAGAGGAGATATGGGTATTTTCTTTTTTTTTATTTAAGCTGACTATATTCTGACAACTAAGTGGCAAAGTAGAGGCTGAGTGAAGAGCTTATTTTTGTATTGGCAGCCAGGGAGCTAGTTAAATCGAGCGAGTGGACAGGTGGCAGGAAAGCTGCTACGATGTTTCTGAAATGTGAGTGTGTTTAATTACTAATGGCATAGTAGTTATGGTAAGCAAATAAAAAAAAAGAACTGCCACTCTAGAGTGAGTGCTTTGATAACTATGACATTTTCAGGGTTTGGGCAGGTTCATGGGTTATGGTTAGTGGCTAAAAAAATGGCCATATTTAAAAAAATAAGAATGTGACGGCAGAAGGGGACCACGAGATCCATCTAGTTTGCCCAATTTGTCTACCCGTCTAATTTATTCTTTTCCAAAGATTACCACTGTACTTGTTCCAAGCTAACTTGAATATAATGACTGTCTTAGCCTCCACAACCACTGGGGGAAGCTTATTCCAAGGTCCCACCACCCACTCTGTGAAGAAGAACTTTCTGATGTTGGATTTGAACATACCCCCTATTAGGCACATGCTGTGCCCCTTGTTTATGCTGTCTTATTTTACTGGAACAGGTTTTCCATTTGCACCTGATTTATTTCTTTCATGTATTTAAAGGTTTCTATCATATCCCCCTGTTCTTCCTTTGCTCAAGGGAGTACATCTGCAGCTGATGAAATCTAGATGCATATTGTTCGTGGTGCAAGCCTTCTAATAATTTTAGTAGATCTCCACTGTACTACCTCTAGGTGGTCTTTGTCCTTTTTAAGGTGTGGCCTCCAGAACTGCACACAATATTAAGATGCAACCTCACCAAGGTCCTGTAGAGAGGTATTATCACCTCCTGCTTCCTACTTGAAATACCCCTGCCTGAACACCAGAGGATGCTGCTACTGTAGCTTTTTGTGTCACCTTTTCACATTGCCTGTTTACTTTTAAGCCTTCGGAAATCAGTACTCTGAGGTCCCATTAGAGTTTTGTTCCTGTAAGTTGCTCCACTTCTAGTGTGTACAATTTGTTTGGGTTTCTTTTCCCAGATGCATGACTTTGCATGTTTTGGCATTGAATTTCAACTGCCAGGTTCTAGACCATGCTTCCAAGCATCTTAGATCTGCTTTGATCACTGCTACCCCCTCCATTGTGTCTACTGTATTGCAGAGCTTTGTGCCATCTGTGAAAATGCATACCTTCCCTTGTAGGCCCTAAGCTATGTTGAGGATGAACACATTGAAGATGACCGGTCCTAGGACTGATCCCTGATATACCCCACTGATTACCTTCCTCTTCCTAAATGGAGTTCAGTTAACTAAGACTCTTTGGGTCCTGTCTTGAAGCCAGTTCTGAACCCACCTGACCATCTTATGTTCTAAGCCAGTGTGTTTCAGCTTGTTTGCCAGTCTCCTGTGGGGAACAGAGTCAAAAGCTTTGCTGAAATCCAGATATATTAAATCTGCTGCCCCTACCTGGTCTACTATTCTGGAGATCTAGTCGAAGAATTTGATCATATTCTTCTGACATGACTGCCCTGTTGTGAACCTGTCAATCAAATCTTTATTTATTTTTATTTATCAATCAAATCTTTATTTAACCAGGTGAACATCGTTGAGCAGGGCTCATTTGCAAGCTGGACCTTGGTAGGTCAATTATACATAACAGCACACATACACATACACATACAGTGCTATCTATATACAGAGAATACAAGGTAATACAAGGAAAACATCCATGATCCAGGTAATCAACATAACATAGCATATTTCATTTACAATTAGCAATAACACATATAAATGAGAGAAAACTGAATAGACATTGTTTAGATAGGCATCACACCAAATCAGTAGGAAGTGGAGTGGCTGCTATTGTGTAAGTCGGAAAAGAGAGAATCAGGAGGGAATATTGGGTAAGTGATAGCAGGTGGGTAGGAAGGGGGGACTACTTAGGGGAGAGAGGGGACTAAAATGAATAGGGGTGAGGGTGGACGATGGCAGGTGCGTAGGAAGGGGGGACTACTAAGGGGGTGAGAAGTGGACTAGAATGAATAGGAATGAGGGTGGTGGTAGCAGGAGACAAGGAGGGACAGGGAGTGAGGTGGTGAGGACAGAATGAATGGGCGGGTAAGGGCGGGGGTAGCAGGAGACTAGGGGAGAAGGGAAGAGAGGGACAGGGAGTGAGGTGGTGAGGACAGAAATACCAACTATCAGGATGGGGAATGCCCAGCCTGGAATGTGATGTGCAGAACAGGGAGCATATAGGTAAATCCCATTGAAGAATGCTAGGCAGACAGTAGTTCTAGTTAATAGTAGATAGCCAGGCAGAGCTGGTGATTAGGCCAAAAGTTCAGGCTAATGATGTGTAAAGCACTTGCATTGTTCCTTAAATAGACATGAGTAAAGGGATTTAAAGGAAGTGATGGATATAGGTACACTACGTTTTATTGTTTTCTCTAAATTGTTACACAAAGAAGGCAGTACAAAACTAATGCCCATCCTTCCAAAGCAAGAATTAACTTTGGGTACCTTCAATAGTATAGAGGAGTAGCTTCTCAGGGCATAATTGCTTAGTGTGCTTAGCGGGAGGCAGTCTGCTACATATTGAGGAAGATGATTGCATATGGCCCTGTATGTCCATAGAGCTGCATTTCTGTTCCTCCTAAACTGCAGTGAGGGCCATCCCACTGCTGAGTACAGGGAGCAGTGATGCATGGTAAAAGGAAGTCCTGCAATAAATCTCAGGGCTCTATCATAAAATGTGTCTAGTTTTGCAAGGTAAGAGATAGGACAATGGCTTTACAGGAAGTCAACGTAGCCAATCACCGAGAGAAATGTTGCTTGGACCAATCTTAATTTGGCACTGCTTGTGAGATGGTGGCTGTTCCTAAAGTACTGAACAGACCAAGCCTCTGACGCAATTTTTTTAGTAATTCCTTAATGTGATTTGAGAAGGAAAGCTTGTAGTTGAGCCAGACTCCCAAATACTTGAATTTTGCAATGAATTCTAGATGTTCTCCTAGAATTATATTTGTCTGTGGAAGGGGTCCTGAGGCAGCCAGGTGTACTGCATATATGTAGGGAGAGAAAAGCATCATCTTAGTTTTCTTCACGTTCAACAGGAGCTTTTTGTTTAGGAGCTGCATTTGGAACTAGTTGAATTTGGTTTGAAGGTCACTACATGCGGCTTCTGGTGATGGATGACTCAGGTAAATCACTGTATCATCTGCGAATAGGTGGACCATGGCCTTGGATATATTGTCATCAATGTTGTTAAGATAGATAGCAAAAGTATGGGACCAAGCATAGAACCCTGAGGTACACCTCTTAGCAGAGGTTTAAGAGGTGATAATTAGCCTTCAGCCTTAACCTGCTGTAGACAGCCGTAAAGGTAATTGGCGAACCATCACAGGAATAGTAGATCTAATCCTATGGATTTCAGGGCTGAGAGTAGCAGACTATGATCGACCATGTTGAATGCCTTACTCAGGTCCAAAAACACAGCTCATACAAAGTTCTTGTTGTCCAGATCTCTCTGCTAGTCATTGGTCACTTTTGCCAAGGCTGTAATAGTACTATGCTTGGCTCTGAAACTGGATTGTGCAGGATTTAGAAGATTCATGGTATCCAGGTAAGATCTCAGTTATAAGCTTATAATTTTTTCCAGCAGTTTTGATGGCACAGGAAGAATGGAGATCGGCATGTAGTTATTTAGATCGCAAGGGTCCTCTGATTTAAATAATGGAATAATGTGCTGTTTTCCAGATAGAGGGAATGGTTCCCTGGGACAATGATAGGTTGAATAAGTGTGTTATGGGTACCACTAGAATGTGATAAGCAATCTTTAGGAAGTAAGGATTAAGATAATCCACACCCGCACCTTTCTTTACATCCACCAGGTGCAGCATATCCTCAACCTGTTTCAGTGAGGCAGGCTGTAGAAATAGTAGTGGGTTTGCCGCAGGTGTCTCATTGGATTGAGTACCAAGCTGGGAGTGTAGTACACATGCTGGGGAGTTGTCAAATGCTAATCCTGTTGTTGTAAAATGGTTGTTAAAGAGTTAAGAACCTCCCCTCTGTCACTGATAATATTATTGCCAGAAATTATCTTATCTGGAAGCGAGTTTCCAGGTGTATAGCCAAATAGGTCCTTGATAGTGTTCCAGAATTTAACAGGGTTCTTAGTAGAAGAGTCCAATTCAGTACAGTAATATCTAGCTTTAGCCTGCCTAACTTTCTTGGTGCATATATGCCTATCCCTTTTAAACAGGTACCAATCAGATGGTGTCTTAGTATGCTGTGCTTATCCCTCTCTAACAGTGCATCTTTAAGATATGGGGTGAACCCTCGACACACTATGTTTCATACACGTACTTTGAGTAATTTTGGACCCCTATGATTATTTTGTCGAGGATGTCATACTCTAGTTGGATTGTATTCACTAGGTAGAAATTTTGCCAGCTGGTTGAATACTTTATTTCATCGATATAGGCAGAGGGGTCAAATTTATGCCTTGATCTTTTGAGAACAAACTTTGATGAGGATGAGGGTATGCTAGTATATCTTACACTAGCAATGAAACAATGGTCACTGACATTGCTAAGGAAGGCACCTGCATGCAAGAACAGGTGTGGCTTGCTCACTGTAATGACATCCAACAGTGTACTCTTGCTAGGATTCTTTTTGTTGATACACGTTGGTTCATTGATAAGCTGCGTTAGTCCATGATTGTCACAAAATGATGTAAGAGGAGAAGAGGCCTTTGATAGCCAGTCCAAGTTGAGATCCCCTAGTATAATGGTTTCTAATGACTCTTCCCCTAGGATAATGCCTAGATATGTCAGAAGTTGAAGGCCAGCAGATGGAGGTCTACGACATCCTATCACACACAAGGAAGAGGTTTGAGATCTTACCACCTTAATGGATAGGCATTCAAACTCATTTACCACAGTTGTTTAGTAAATACAGGTTACCGTAATATTGTCCTTTATGTAGATGGTTACTCCTTCCCCTCTAGACTGCTTATTGGCTCTAAAAAGCATGTAGTTTGGTATGTTGAGTTCCCTGTCAGTTGGGGCAGGCATAGCCAGGTTTCAGAGACCACCAGGACATCTGGGAAGGTATAGTTTACCCATGCCTGGATCATGGTGATCTTTTTTAATAGGCTGTGCACGTTGACATGGAGGAAGCTCATGCCTTTTAGCTTGTCTAGGTCTGATGAAAATGTGATATCCTTAGGGGGTCCAGGATTAAGCTCTACATTACAAGAGTACAGAAGCAACAAGAGTAATAGCTTTCTTACTGCCCCAAGGGATAATTTATGGATTCTTGTTTCAGCACACCTTCATAAGTGCTCTGCTGGGGTAGAAGTATTCCCAGCATTACTACTTTGCTGTCCTAGTGTGGTGAAGACTAGCAGCCTGATTGTAAAGAGCAGGACGGGTTCAGTATTAACAGAAGCTGGTATTGTATGCTTCTTGGATGGCTCGGCTGTAGTCCAGCCATTATAAGTTGGCCAAAGTGCTGCTGAAGCTGAGGGAAGTTATGCACACATACGTAGTCATATGAGTCTAAATTTGACCCACAGCAGGGCAGAGTTTTTTTTTAGTTGTTTAACCAGGAGTAGCACACTAAGCTGAAAGTTTTTTACAGGAGTGACCTGGGAGCACAGGGAAGTTTAGTGACTTGCTCAGGGTCACACCATATGCAAGTGACAGGTGTGGGATTCATACCTGGGTCTGGTCTGCTGGATGTCACCAGATTTGCAGTTCAGAGCCTTAAACCACTGCGCTATACAATTAAGATACATTCACCCCATGCATCCACGTGAGGTAATTCATAATGCTCACCTAGATCTAGATAAAAAAGGGACAGAAGGAAAAGCCACAGTCTTTCTCCCATGGTGGTTGTTAAGGACAGGGTACGATTGCTAGACTGTCAAGTAAAGGAGGTAAACCGGTTGCACCAGAAAGTAAGAGTAGGATAAAGTCAAGGAAAGTATTCCATTCAGAATAGGTATACAGTGGCTGGAAGCATATATCAGCCTGTCTAGGAATCCAACTTAATTAAAGATGGTGGCATACAGACAATGGCAGACAAGTTTAATATATCATGGGGTAGAAGATTTAGTGGGAGTGTATTTTGCAGAGTGTGGGGAAGATGGTCTATTTAATAATAGGCAGGGGTGAGGGATGGGTTAGCAGGTGGAAAAATTGCAGCTTTTGCCATACTTCTTTGCTCCAAGAGTCCAGGATTGTGGTTTCAGGTGGTGGCTAAGGAACACCACCCGCCCACTGGCTGGGTCTGCCTCAGCTCCAGGCAGAGAGCCCTTACAGGTGGTAGTCCATGGCTGGGGATAGAGAGAAAAAATGTCAGTTTTAAATGCTGGCTAGGACAAAGGGCCTGAAACACCAGCAGGGAGTCTTATTTAGCACAGACAGGGATGTGTATTAGAATGGTGCCTAAATGTCTGGGCCAACACAAAATTCCCTAAGGGGCTGTGATTGCTTTCGGCAAACCCACACTGTCAAATATTTTACTTCAAGTTAAAGCAGCAGTCCACACAATGTTCATAGTTTAACAGTATAACTTTCAAATCTTAGACAGTACAAATTAACAGACCCTGCACAGGCTATATCAATGCAGAGAAACAGTGGACCAATCAGAATGTGGCACAAAAAGGTGCTCACGCTCTGATTGTGCTGTTTAGTGTCTAGCTGCCCAGTTTCTGTTAGGTATTTTGCTACTCTTTCTTTAAGTAGAGATTCCATAAGCTTCCCCACCACTGAGGTCCAGCTGACCAGATGGTAGTTTCCAGCCTTCTTCTTGTTTCCACTTTTGTGCAAAGGCACCACCGTAGCCATCTTCCATTCCTTGGGCACTCATTTGCTCTCCAAGGACTGTGTAAATAGTTCTGCCAGTGAGTCTGCAAGTTCCTCTGCAAGTTCTTTCTTTTTTTTTTTTTTTACCAGGAGAGACACACTAAGCTGAAGCTTGTTTACAGGTGCGACCTGGAAGCACAAGGATGTTACGTGACTTGCTCAGGGTCACACAGTATGCAGTTGGGAGCTGTGGGATTCAAACCCAGGTCTCCAGGTTTGCAGCTCAGAGCCTTAAGCCACTGCATTATGCTGCCTCTTTTCAGAATCCTAGGGTGGATTCCATCTGCTCCCATTACTTTATTTGTATTCAGTTTAAGAAGTTCTTTCGGGACACTATCTCTTGTGAAGGGTCACTTGTCAACCTCCTTGGAGGGTCTGCCTATGCTCTGCAACTTGAAACCATCTCCTTATTCTTCTTTTGTGAAGACTGAGCAGAAGAAATTGTTTAGAATCTCATCTTTGCTGTTGTCTTTTTCTGTGTGATGTCCATCCTTGGTTGCAAGTCTGTTGATGCTTCCTTTTGTTTTTTTGCCCTTCTTTACTTCCCTTGTTATTTTATTTTCTGTTTGGGCTTTTGCAAACTTGACTGCCTTACCAGCACGTTTGAGTTTGGCTTTGTAGTTTTCCAAATCAGCTATTGTTTTTGTCTCTTTGAATCTCTTGAAAGCTATTCTTTCATGATTTATTTTTGATGCTACCTCTTTAGTAAGGTAATTATATTTAACATTTTACCATTTCTGAAGGCACACTTTCAAAAGAATCTCAAGATTCAAAGGGTGAATGCCAGGTTGTTACATTTATGTAAAACTAATGGTCTTGGGATAATTGATGACTGGACAACTTTTGTAAACAAAAATCACATTTTTCAGAAGGATGGGCTTCATTTAAATAAGGCTGGGGCCAGACTCTCAGCTGCAAACATCAAAAATGATATTAATGATTTAAACTAGCTGTGGGGGGGGGGGATAGGCTGGATGTTCATCAGATTTTGAAGCCAAAAAAGCAGAGGGTTAGAACACTGTGCATGGAACAATTAAACATACTTACTTTCAATGCTCATAGTCTTGGCAATGAGATGTATGACCTTAGGACCCATTTTCCTTTGCCCCTGCAGACATAATAGTGATTACTGAAACATGGAGAAATAATGATAAAGGTTCATGGTAAATATTTGGAGGGTTATACACTTTATGTAGAAAACAGGACTTCTAAAACTGGAGGAGGTGTTGTGATATATGTTAGTGCTGAGATTTCCTCCAGCAATATTTCTGACCTCGTAAAAACTCACACCATCACTGAATTTGTATGGGTACAGACTAATGGGGGAATCAATAGATCCTTAATAATAGGCTGTTTATATAGGCCACCTAATAGCACTATTGAGGTGTCTAAATTTATTATGGAAGAAATACAACTTGCTAGTGCACTCAGGGATATTGTGTTAATGGGTGATTTTAACATTCCAGAAATAAACTGGAATGACTGATGTACAAGTACTAGTTGAGGCAAATTGCTGCTGCAAACATTCAATGAGGTCAGTCTGTCACAGTGAGTAACAGAACCTACCCATGATAAAGAAATCCTGGATTTAATTTTTATGTCATCTTCAATTTCTATTGAAGATTGTAAGGTGGGACCCCCACTGGCAAATAGTTATCATAGTAGTGTCAGTTTCTATGTAAGTTATTCCTATAACCCTGGGAAAACCCATACAAAGATATATTTGTATAACAAGACAAATTATGAGGGATATACAGTTCCTTACATAATATTGATTGGAAAGAGATACTTCAGGATAAAACTTGTGAGGAAATGTGGGAGATAATTAAGGACATCATTATTACTACTGCAAGAGAGAACATTACGTTAATTGAGAAGATTAATAGACAAAGAAAGCCTAGAGGGATGAATAAGGGAATTAAGAAACTGATTAATATAAAACATTGACTTTATAGCAAGTATAAATGCACTGGTGACAATGTTATATTTATGGCATGTGCAAAAACTTTGCAAATCCAGAATTAAGAAAGCAAAGAAACAAACAGAATTGAATCTGGATAATACTGCTAATAAGAATAGTGCTAAACAATTTTATTCATATGTAAACTCTTTAAAAAAACAAAGAATGAGGTGGGCCCTATTAAATGTGATAACTTAGTTATTATGGACAGCAAAACTTATGGCTGAAGCCTTTAATCAGCATTTTTGCAATGTATTCAAAAAATGTAAACAGGATTTTAAAGTGAGAGAAGTTACTCCCAGCACTCAGTTTGAGGTCACCGAATATGAAATAAAATACTGGAATACTAAATTGAAAGCGAATTTGTCTCCACGACCTGATACAATCTCTGCTAAACTGCTTCAGATTATGTCCCTGTATCTTCTGACTTCAGTTAAGACACCATTTGAGACTTCTGTTAATTCTGCCTCAGTGCCTGAAGACTGGAAAATGGCACGTTATCCCTGTTTTTAAAAAGGTAAAAAGGAACAACTAAACAATTACTGAACTATAGGTTTGGCGTGTGTTGTCATTAATCTATTGGAAGGCATTATAAAGGACAGACTTTCAGCTTCACTTATTAATATTGCTCCATTACAGTATGGTTTCACTAAAGGAAAGAGTTGCTCCACAAACCTTTTAACTTTTTATGAAGAGATTAGAGAGCATTTTGATAAAAGTATCCCCTGTGATATTATATACCTAGATTTTGTGAAAGCTTTTTATTTAACCCCTCACTAGGCGATTATAGAAAAACTAAAAAAAAACACAAGGTTGATAGTTCCTTGACACTCTGGATTGCCGAGAGGCTAAGGAACAGAAAGCAGAATGTGGCAGTTAATGGCCACATTTCCTCTGTTGGATCAGTTTTGAGTGGTGTGCCCCAGTGGTCAGTGCTTGTCCCAGTCCTGTTCTGCATTTTTATCTTCGTTATGACTTCAGAAGTTTTTTCATGGAGTATGAAATATGCAGATGATACAAAAGTTGGTGGTCCCTGTGACAGCTTAGATAATTGCATTAGTATACAGAATGATCTTGGTAAAATCTTGGGCTGGTCAAAAAGATGGGACATGACACTGAATCTAACAAAATGTAAGGTGATGCACCTAGGAAGACAAAACTTGGAATGTGACTGTGATGGATGATCACAGGTTAGAAAAAAAACTGAGTGAAAGAGACTTGGGAATCAACACTGGAAATTAATTGATGACCAAGGAACAGGTTTTGGATGTAATAAATATAGCTAACTGAATTGTTCATTTGATTAAATGTAAAATAGTATACAGGTCAAGTAACATGTTGCTGCTCCTGTATAGATCCTATGTACACCCACATCTAGAGTATTCATCACAGATATGGACTCCTTATAAAAAGGGAGATATGGTTCAACTGGAACAAGTACAACATGAATGTATTAAGATGCTCCCAAACTTAAAAGAAAAAGTATATGAAGAAAGGTTGCAAACTTTGGGCCTTATATCCTTGGAAACTCACCATGCTCACAGGAATCTGTTGTTAATGTTTGATATTGTACAAGAACCCCAGTTGATGTGCAACCTGGGTATTGAATTTAATTGGATTCTGTCATAGAGACTAGAGGTCACCCTCTTCAGATAATGGGAAGGAGGTTTCTTTCCAATACTCAAAAGTTTTTTTTTTCACTAATAGGATAGTAAAACTATGGAATGAACTTCTGCTTGATGTGATTATGGACTACAGCAAATCTAGTTTTAAGCATAAACTGGATAAACTTATTATGTCAAGGCGATCATTAAGTTATTTCTCATAAGGAAGAAGTACTAATGAGTTAACGCCTGTCTGCTTCAACATCTACCTTAGTATGAACCTTAGTATACCAGAGAGGCTTTCTTCTTTGTTTGGACTTAGTAATCTGTTTGGTGCACTGGCCAGTTACTGTGAGTAAAACCTCTTTCAGGACTGTCCACTTCTGTTCTGCAGGGCCCCCTGCTTTGTTCTTCAGAAGTAGTCTTATATTTTCCTTCATTTGTGCAATGTTGGACTTTTTGAACTCCAAAACAGACAGTTTGCTATGGCCGACTTCCTCTTTTCTGCTGACGGTGAACCAGAGAGTCCTATGGTCACTGAAACTCAGGTTACTGCTCACTTGTATGTCCAAGATCCTGTCACTGTTTGAGAGCATGAGGTCCAGGATAGATTCTTCTCTAGTTGGTGAAGTCACCATTTGTACTAGTCCTGCACCCTGTAGTGCTAGAAGGAATTCTCTAGCCCTTTCTGTAGAAGCTCAGTATGAGAGCCAATCTACATCTGGCAGATTGAAATCTCCATCCAGCAGTAGTTCTACCTTATCTGCCATGTGCAGAATGGTTTCCAGGAGCTCCTCATCCAAGTTCTTCTCTTGGGATGGTGGTCTGTATACTACACCAACACAGATAGAAATCTTACTCCCTGTTCCGAGGATGACCCAAAGGACCTCCGCATTGCTACTTTGCTCATGGGTTTCTATAGCGTTGATGTTGTCTTTCACATACAGCGCTACTCCCCCCCTTCTTTCCTTTATGACCCCTTCTGAAGAGTGTGCACCTAGGATGACTACATCCGAGGTGTGGTTCATGAACCACACTTGGGATGAACATCCTATATGGCTTCTTAATACATATGTATTTAAATGTGGCTGTGGTTACCTGAGCGTGTTGCTAGCCATGCATTAGACACTTTTGATGCATGGCTATCAACCAATCAAAATACTGGATTTACCCTATCTATTTTATAAGTTTCTTATACAATGGTGATACTATCTGTCCACAACAGTAAATTTGGGAGCAAGACAACAAGGATGCCAAATTGACATCTGGCCATATGGTTCTTCTAATTGGGAAAGGGGAATTATTTCTGAAGACTGTAAGCCAATGACAAAGTTACAACATCACTGCAGTAAATTGTTAGGAACAAGGATAATGTTTTGTGAAACCTGAAGCAGTACTCTCTTAGCTGTCTAATATTGTTTGTGCTCTATAATGATATATTAACATCAGTTTGAATTCACCCATAAAGAATGTGTGCAGAATATAATTTCATTTCTACAGTAACATTGTGATCCCATTCTTGCTAAAAAGAATCCCTCTCCTTTGTCACAAATCTTCTGTGCATGCCGTCTGTTATTTGATCACTATCATGATCTATGCTCCTAACTTGATCCAATTCCTGATTTAATATGAATGCCTGACTGATACTCAGCTTCACATCTTCACATTTTATCATTATTGAGAGTCTCCAGACAAGTAAACAAAATATGTGTACTATGTAATTTCATAAATTTGAGTGACATGTACTACTTCTTTTTTAATTATAACATGGCCTGTTTTGGGGTGCAGCATTCTGCACCACATCCACAGACAATATCAGTAGTGCTGTGTGTACAGAATGACTGCAGTGCACACAAGAATACATTTTACACATGGAAGCTCAGAGAATATGGGTGTAGACTGTACATTTATACAAAAGTCACCTAGCAGGTAAATTTGCTTTGGCCATACCTCCCATTTGTAATGGTAGCAGATAAGAAATTGACATCTATATGCCAATGACAACAGCAATGCACTAAATGGGTAGAAGTTAGTGCCATGTAGTTTGAAAACTGAAGTAGTTTATTATATATACTGTTGTAATAAACGTTATCTTTCACAGCTGTATAATGATTCTGCTCTACTATGCTGCTTTAGCTGCCAGTCTCTCTTTACTTCTTCATTACTCTCAGTGCAGTGAACGTTTAGTGCAGAACAGAAACAGAGTGCTTTAAGAGCATTTATGTGATTTCACTATTAAATAGGCACCTGGTTTCTCCGAAATGTTTGTGTTTCCATCATCTTGACTCACCCCACTGGCATCAATGGTGCTTTAGTGCAATGAAACTATCAGGTGGTGTATCATCACCCAAACGGAACCCAAATCAAGCAAAAGGACAACAACACATTTATATCTCATCCACGTTGTTAAGCAGCTGAGCTAATAGTACTTACTCTAAAACAACATGTATGCTAATTTGGGTAAAAATTTACCTAGCCTAAAGGAAATTCTGGTTGAGATGGAGCAACAATTGTGGCCATGCAGAAGATCACCATTTTGATGATAATGAGGCATTCGTGTGGGTCTTCATTGCCATCTTGCAACAGCAAGCTGATTGCCGAAGAACTGAAGTGACCTGTTTTGATGACTTGGTTGCGTTCATGAATGAATGATAAACAAGTACAAATCTGTCACACTGGGTTTTGTTGGAGACAAACAGGCTGAGTGAACTCATAAAGAGGAATAATAAAAAAAAAAACAACCAGGAAAAGCATTTACAAAAACAAACTGTTTACAATACATAAATTAGATTCTGGGGCCATTGCATGGAGTCCCACTCCCTACTGGTTCTTTGGTGTGGGTGGGGTGTGTGTTTCTTGTGTTGTGGGTGTGGGGCTAGTGGTTCTAGTGCTTGCAAGGTGCGTAAGGGTGCTGTTACTTACAACTGGCAAATTAACACTCCCTACATATACTGCTGTATTTCTTGTAGGGACAAAATATTTCTTTGCCCTGTACAAATGCTCCTTCACAGACCACCATAAAAATGCCCTTGACCTCCCTCTACAAGCTTCTGAGGTGCCAGTCGCTCACCCTCAGGGTACCTGTTGTCTTATTAGGGGGTGCCAGGAATGGGATATGGCTTCCATGGTATCCAGCTTCTCTCCTCCATCTGTTCTCCTCCTGGACACTGGCCTCAAGGCCATTTTGATTTGTTGAAGGCACTTGCCTATGTACCTGCTGAGGTCTTTTTTGGCAGTAGTGTCTGTTTCTGTAAAGAAAGAGGATGAACAACATTATAGTCCACTGAATAAAAGTGTTGATATGTTTGGCTTCTCTCAGGTGTCACCCTGCCTACGGTGTCCTCTTACCCCATCTTGGGATGATAGATTATGGACTTCATAGTTATATATACTTTTACCAGGAACAACACATTTTACATATATCAGATTAAATAATAACAATGAAAACAGATCTGGTGAGGATGGAACCTGCCTTACACCAAGATACAATTGCTGAAAGAGGATAAATGCATGATTTGCCTCACTGTCAACACCTGTGGTGGAGTGGCGTATGTCCCTCCAACTGTTTGCCTTTCTTGACTGATCTGCTTTTCCTAGCCCCATCCTGTCAAGTTTCAGTAAAGCCCACTCCACTGTGTCATCCCCTCTGAGATTCATCAGTCATGTGTGGAATTGGATGGATCAGGATTTGCTGACTTCTGCAATAATTATTGATTTGTTGATTTAGCCTATATTTTTGACATATTTGCTCACCCTCTCCTACTCATCAGCCGTGCAGGTGCTAGACTATTTGACCTCTTAGCTATTTTGTATTACTCCTACTTGTCTGATAGGCTTCTATCACTATTTGTTGGATACACCCCCTACCTTCCTCCCCATTGTCTCAGGGGTCTCAAGGGGCTCTATTCTTGATTAATATTTTTATTTCAGTTTTCCTAAATGAGTTCCCCAAGATCTGCTCCTCCACAAACATACATACTGTATGCATATAGATGACACAGTGCTTTTCTTCTCTGACACGTTAGCCCCTTAATTTGATGAGGACTTACGATGATAATTTGACAGTGTCCAACACTGGTTCCATGCTACCAAATTTACCAAAAAGGTTAAACAAATGGTCTGCATGCTCTGCAGTCACCAGTCACTGCTACCCTTTGCATATTTTTGTACATATTGGTCACTTATGCATATATTTGTGTTTATTTGTTCTAGGTATGCTGTACAAAATGTTCTGTGTTAACCATCGCAATATGTTTATTGTAAATTGCTATAGTGTGTTTGTATCTCAAGTCCCCCAAGGTCACACCTGGAAACAAGCTTGCCTCAGTGTGCTTTTTCTAACCATTTTTTATAAATAAATAACTTAATCACTGGGAGTGCTGCTCATACCTAACCTAACCTCATAACAGAACATAACATAACATGACATGACATGACATAACATGACATGACATGATGCAACATGACATAACATTAAGCATAATAGACAAAATGCAGTCATCACCAGTCATCACACCAATGAGTGCCCTCCCTAGTAGCAGTTTACCTAACAGAGATCCTGACTTATATAACAGGTATAGTAAATAAGTCCAAAGTGGTGGATATTGCAGGATACACCTCATCTTCATAGTGTATGCACCTAAACAAAGAGTTGGTGTTGCATCATGTCAAAACAGAACAGTCAGTCATCAATTGCAGATGCCCTAATCTCCATGTCATTATAAGGACAAAATTATAGAGAACAAATTGTTAGCATGATGCACATAATTAATCAATGCTTATGAAGTTTGAAATGGTCTGAGGATGTCCCCACAGTCCCTTTCATTCATAGCTGAAATTACATAATTTTTCATTGATGTATTGCATGCAACTCATTCCAGGACCTGAAGGCCATGACCAAACTTCCACCAGTTCCTGCACTGAGTCTGCAGCACTGTCTCTATCCCCTGTAGACTCAAATGGACACCTTCCCATCCCTTGGCCTCTCTTGATTGACAGACAGCTTCTGACACAAAGAGGCAGGTTACATAAACAAGACATAGGGATGGATAATCTCTCAATATTCCAACAGTCTACAAAGATAAAGACATTTCCATGCAGAGTGAATTCATAGTATGCAAGTTGTGCTGGCTGGGGAAAACTGGGAGGTGCTCATCATTGAAACAGAGCAGATTTGCCAGGCAGGTAGGAATGGTGCCAGTTTCAATGCCAAAGCTCCACAGTTGAGCCAGGAGGTGGTTATGACCTCCACAGGTTTTATTCAATTTTCATAAGTGGTTAACTGCTGCTCCTGACCACTAACAGCTGCCATGAGGAGCTGGGTGGGCGATCAAACAAAAAAACCAAAAACCTCAAATGCACTACCTTCTTCAATGTCCTGTGCTGTTTACTACCACTGTATGGATGAATGATGGTGTTAGTGGTGGATTGGACTGGGGGAGCCTCCATGAAGCACAGAGCCAGACCATGTGATGGGGGTATGGTAGGTGGTGGGGTAAAAGCTGGTGGATTGTAAAAAAGAACTACTGAGCTCAAAATGCTGGAAAAGAAGAAGAAGACAAAAAAAGAAGAAATCAGAGGTTTAACTTCTGTGGTAGGGAAAATGATGGAATCACTTCTGAAGGGAAGAACTGTTGAGTACCTAGAGGCCATTGGGGCACAGGACCCAAGGCAGCATGGTTTCACAGCAGGAAGGTCATGTCAGATTAACCTAATAGATTTCTTTGACTGGGTGACCAAAGTAGTAGACCAGGGAGGGGCTGTGGATATAGCCTACCTAGATTTTTGCAAGGCATTTGACACAGTCTCACACAAAAGATTAATATACAAGTTAGCCAGCCTTGGAGTGTATCCCAAGGTGGTAGCCTGGATAAAAAACTGGCTGGACAACAGGATGCAAAGGTTAATAGTAAACGGAGTCCACAGTGAAGAAAGGAGGGTAACTACCGGGGTACCACAGGGTTCAGTACTGGGGCTGGTCCTCTTTAATGTCTTTATAAGTGACACTGGAGAGCACCTGGAAGGAAAAGTATGTCTCTTTGCAGATGACACAAAGATCTGCAATAGGGTTGATACACAAGGTGGCATGGAAAGAATGAAAAGGCAATTGGCAAGGTTGGAGGAATGGTCAAATATGTGGCAGCTCAGATTCAATCCAAAGAAGTTCAAGGTAATGCATCTGGGAAACAAAAACTCAGGGGAAGAGTACACAATGGGGGTGAGTTAATAACAACAACAAAAATCAAAAGAGACCTAGAAGTAATTATATCAGATGACCTAAAGGTGGGTAAGCAATGTGAGAAGGCAATAGGGAGGGCTGGGTGGATATTGGGATGCATAGGGAGTGGCATCAATAATAGAAAACAGGAAGTTGTTATCCATCTGTACAGAAGGTTAGTGAGACCCCATCTAGAGTGTTACATGCAATTCTGGAGACCCCATCTCTGCAAAGACATAGACAGAGTGGAGGCTGTTCAGAGAAGGACAACCAAAATGATGCATGGTCTGCATCAGAAGACATACGAAGAGAGACTAAAGCAGCTTAATATGTATACCCTTGAGGAAAGGAGGGGGGCATGATAGAAACTTTGAAGTATCTCAAGGGAATTAACAAAGTACAAGAGGGTACAGTAGTATCTTTCAGAAGAAGAGATGTGCAAGAACAAGGGGGCACAATTTGAAGACGGGGGGATGTATCAGAGGTAATGTTAGAAAATATTTTTTCACAGAGAGGGTTGTGGATGCATGGAACAGCCTTCCTGAGGAATTTGTGGAGTCAGGAACAGTGGGAGAATTCAAGAATGCATGGGACAGGCATAAGGCAATTCTAGTAGGGGGTAGGAGGCAGTAAGCTCTTGATTAACTAGAATCTGCAGCTTATCCATCAGGTAGGGAAATGGGCAGACTAGGTGGGCCAAGCGGTCCTTAACTGCCATCAAATTCTATGTTTCTATGCTTTCTATGAGGCAAAGCTCCACCCCATACCATCCCTCATAGCCGACTGCAAATGGCGCCATGCCACACAAGAGGGTGTTCAATTGGACTGTGGAGAGCCAAACAGATGGAATGGTAGTTGAAGATCAGAAGAGGGACCTACATAAATTTTCTTATGGTCAATAAATAATGGATAGACACCACAGTAGCAATAGTATATTACCAATCAACTGCCTACAGCTGCAGCACAGATTGCCACAATATGCACCAGCATCACTCCACCACCTCACAATCAATAGTACCTCAGTGCTCAAAAAAACAAGTTGCTGAAAATATTAAATGCTTCTTTTTTAATATGACTGAAAGAAAGAAGTTATGTAACACTAACAGTAGTGCACTACCATTTCCATTCTCCAAACACAGTCACCGGACCCACAAGAGTCTCAAGCATGTGAGCTCTCACCTTTGTATGCCTTTCCATGTGTTCTTCAATTGTTTTACAGTCCAAGTCTCTCTCTCTTTCTCTCTCTCTCTCTCCTTCCCTCCCTCCCTCCATCTCTCTCTCTCTTCCTCTCTCCCTCCCTCCCTCCACTGACTACAGCACTGATCTCTGTCCAGAACTCCTAATGCTAAATGAATGGCAGGCTGGTCCTAACAGCTGGGTAGCATTTTTTATCTCTTCACAGAACAGGTTGCTGGTCTCCTCAGGAGTGAAGGGTGCATGCAGACAATTCTTATGATTGTCCTGAGTGCCTTCTGCAGCAGCCATATGGAAACTCTCAAACTTAAATGTTAGACCCCAATGTCCAATCCCTTCCTTCTCCTCTCAGCTCTCACACTTACGAAAGTGAAACTCAACAGAGCAAACACATGCCGAAAATGAAGAATCTGAACCCACCAATTGACTCTTATTCCACAGTTTACCTAGACAGCCCTTTAAAACACATGGAAAGCTATTTTAACACATTCATATTGTGTCAGTCAAAGTACATGCAAAATAGTAATCTTTTGTTCCGCTACAAAACCATGGTAACACTAGATCTGTGTAATAGCATTCCCGTGGTTTACAGTCATGCAATTTCTATATAAACAACCATATGCAGTGTAATAATCTGAAGTATCAATGATGATTTTACATACAGTAAAAGGCTGTTTTGGTAATTTGACAATCATTTTTTTTTTTTTTTTTGGCAATTTATTCTTTATTCACTCCAGCAGATGTGGTGCCCCTCCCCAAGTCGGCCTCAATCCCTGAGCATAATTCTACCATTGGACTTCCAACAACATGTGTATCCCCTCATGGCAGAGCCACTTCATGGGACTGTAATGCTCAAGGATCCCCCCCCCCAGCTGCGAGAACTGACTACTGAACTTCCAATCCCATGAGTTTACCCCTTAAGGTGGAGCTGTCCCTTGCTGCTGTAATGCCCAGACTATCCCCTGGCAACAGAGAACAGGGCTGGAAGCCCAGTTGCAGGAGATCTTGGGAAGCAGAACTGTCATTCTGCAGAAATGTTGCTGGTAGAATGGTGAAATCTAAACAGCTATAAGACAAAAGATACTTTTTAAAATTTTAAAATAACAGTATTAAATCAAAATTTTTTATGACTGAAAATGTTGCAATTAAGCATGTACATTCACAGAGTTTTAATGTATGGACTAATGCACTGTAGGGTGGAATATATGATTGGATATTACATACATGTGATATGTCCAACTTGCTTAAGAGGGAGATTTGGGTCAAATTAGGAGGGAGATTGGCCTGCCACCTTGCTTAAGAGGGAGATTTGGGTCAAATTAGGAGGGGGATTGGCCTACTAGTAGGGAGATGCTGTAACATTGTGCGTTTGTCCTTAAATGGCGTCAAAAACATAAGAAAAAAGTCATTACAAAAATGTAATGCATTTCATTTTGTCAAGAATAAGCACTAAAAAGAATAAACAACTAGTTATATAAAGTTATCAGATACATTGTGCATCACTGATATAATTTTTATGTGTCTTTATCTCCCCCCAAAAAATGGATATTTTGAACAGAATTTTACTTAAGCAGGAGATTTTGTTTCCCAGGAGGGAGGGAGGGAGTTCAGTCAAAAAAAAACAGGAGTCTCCTGCGTAAAGAGGAAGATATCACATGTATGATATTAAAATGCCTCCAATATGTGCTGAGGATCACTTTTCCTGGGCTATTGACTGTCTGGTTGCTTGGTGCGTGCACTACATATTTGATAGAAACAAAGTAAGGACAACAATGAGCAGCACTGAAGCCTGGACTGTTTAATCTGAAACAATTACCAAACATTATACATAAATAACAGTAATTTAAAACTATGTACTATTGTGGCCATGCAAATTTAATTAATTGCATGATTCATTTTCCTCATATAGCCTCAATGCAGCAGTGCTTTCATCAGACAATATAAAACCAAAGGGGCCAAGAGCCGCAGATAGCTTAACCACATGGACATGGATTGCTACAGTATGGCATTACAATACTAGAATACAGTTATAAAACTAAATTCTTCAGGAGATTTTTTATGTGCTGTATTTTCTGTTTTTATGGTTACACTTTATTTTAAGTGTCCTAAATTACATCATATTCAGATTATCTAACCTGTTACTGTACATACAGGAGTGTTATCATAGACTGTGACACACATATTTATAAATATATATATATAAATATATATATATATATATATATATATTTTTAACTCTGTACATATTGGGGTGTGAGATCTCATTTGCATGGGGGTCCAGGAGAGATCTTTGTACATTAGGCTAATTTTGTAGTGATTTACGGAAATGTAGGTATGTTAGACCTCTGGTCTTCTCATACTTTATATTTACTTCTAGTTACCTTATCCTGGGAGGGTGGCAGGTTTATTTCATTGTAGTTGTATCCAGATCCTTGGAAATGTGTGTGTGTGTGTGTGTGTGTGTGTGTGTGTGTGTTGCTAGTTATCCCCCCTCCCCCCACACACATTATGGGGATGTGGGGTGGGGTAGGGTTTATTGTTTGTGTGAAGAGGAGTAGGAGAGAAATTAAATTGTTACCTCTTTTTCAGATTCCTTAGACACTTCTGGTACATCAAGTTGTTGCATGCTCAGTGTATATTGACATCAGTACATATCAGGCTACATGGACTTAATTCCTTGGTGGTTCACGGCTAGAGTTTTTTGTTTGACACTAATACTGTCAATTTATATTTAAATTATCATTTATAAAGTCCTGTCACTACACTGGAGGTCTTTTTTGAAATTCATGGGGCATGATATCTAGCTGGGGAGTACAGTAGGGTGACAAGTTTTACACATCATAGAGTGTGCACTGATTTTTTTAAGAAAACTTTACTGGTAAATTCTTGTCTATAATGCATGTATTGAAAATTCTTGGGAGTCCTAGGACAATCTTAGTATGTCTTTAATCTGGGTGGAGGCTTCTTTTCAGTAATCACATCCTTATACACACTGTGACACCCATAGCTTGATTTAGGAGTCATCTGCTACAGCAGTGTTATCTTGTGTCAATTAAATTTATATGCAGTAGGATTCTTTGTATGTGTGTTCCACCAAGCACCTTTAACCCTGGGACACTCCTGGCTGAAGGTATTATGGTGCTGTTAAACTTCTCTGACATCAATTTCTGTATTTTTCAAATGAGTATTTTAAACCAATGGGGATTTTTTCTGTTTTTTTTCTGCATGACCTAGCTGTTAAAGGTATTGTTTTTTCTAAACAACTTCCATTAGGCGTCTGATGAAGGACTGGTTGGTCCGAAAGCTAGAGCACTTTGTTCTTGTTGTTACATCTATGTTGGTCCATTAAAAGGTATCAAATCATTTGCTTCTGGATCTGTTCTTGCAAGGACCAATACGGCAACTACTAAATCTAGATTTCAACATGGAAGATACTGGAATTCGCCGTAGAATATGGCACTTACATAACATCAAGAAGAAATTGGCACAGCTAGAGAGTGACATCTATTTTCTAACCCAGTGCAAGAGGAGAAACTTAATCCCTAAAGGTCTTACTATTTAGAATCCATTAAAAAATACAGACAATTCTATATATGCAGAACAACTCTGTCGTAGGTCCTCTGAGAAACTGAGAAATCACAGGATTCACATGTCATAGGCCAAAAAAGTCATTCTGAACAAAGAGTTTGCTGAAATTGTTACCACTCTGGAAAGGATGTCTGGGGAACCTATTCAGGGCATCTTGAGAGAGTTACACATTAACTACCAAAGGACCTTAAGAAAAGCCATGCTTATCAAAAAATAGGAAACTGGATGCCCTTCAACATACCATACTTCCTAACAGCCATGAAGGATATAATGGAATCACTGAGCAACAACAAAATACAGATGGGCACCTTTCCGTTGTTAATTTGTCTAACCACATACTGACTACTGGAGAACTAAATGTACTTTCAAAGGGCCTCATTTTCTACCCAACAAAACCACTGGATTAAATACAGTTTTGTGGTGAACTGAAAGAATACTTCTGTAGATTGAGACTTAAAGAATTTTTTCATGGCAAGGAAGAAATCACTGTTAGTTAAGACATTGCAATCAGTAATAAATTAATGGATAAGAAAAAGAAATCTGAATTTACCCCCTCAAGTGGGCGTAACAAAAAACTAGACAATTACATTCATTGTTTTGCCAACAAGTCAGTGGTCGAATCCTTACTAGGCAAAAACAGGCCCATTATAACATTTCTCCTCTGGAACGGAGAGCCATAAGGATACTAAAATCAAACCATAACATTGTCATTAAAAAAGCTGATAAAGGCTCTGCAGTGATGATTTTAAACAGAGAGGATTATATTAATGACAATAACAAACAGCTAACAGATCTAACATACTACAGAGAACTGGAGAGTGACCCCACTACAAGATATAAAGATGAACTAAGTGCCTTAATTAGAACTTTTCCAGACCATGTCCGAAACAAACTAACTGACCTCATCTCTGCTGAACCCAGGCCAGGGACATTCTACATGCTGCCTAAAATACATAAACCTGGTAATCCAGGAAGACCCATAGTCTCTGGTAATGGAATCTTGACTGAGGGGATCTCAGGGTTTGTAGAGACCATTTTGAAACTGCTGGTTATGGAAAGAGACAGTTATATCCAGGACACTATGTACTTTTTGCGTGTACTTTCTGGATATAAGGATTTACCACCTAATACCATTTTAGTGTCAATGGATGTAACATCCCTCTACACTAATATTCCACACACTGATGGCATTACAGCATGCCTTAAATACATACAGTAGAAAGGACCAGAATTAAACATCAACCCTGAAGTGGTGGGGAAACTTATGGAATTCATTTTGACACATAACAACTTCAGCTTCAATGGTAAACATTATTTTCAAACTATGGGAACAGCAATGGGCACCAAAATGGCTCCACAGTATGCTAGCCTCTTTATGGCAGACTTGGAGGAGAATTTTGTAAGGCAGTGTTCCCATAAACCACTAGCTTATTTCCGTTACATTGATAGTTTGTTTATCATCTGGATGGATGGCACAGATGCACTTAAAGATTTTCATCATGAACTTAATAATCTCCACCCTACTATAAAGCTTACGCTGGAGTACTGTATACAAGTGTTAATTTTCTGGACACCATGGTCACCATTAAGGATGGAACCTTACCTACATGTATTTACAGGAAGCCAACAGACAGAGATACCTGCACAAGAAAAGTAATCACCCAAACCATACAAAAAAAATCTGTCTTGTACAGTCAAGCACTTCGATGTCACCGTATTTGTTCAAATGAGGATGACAGAGATACACATTTGGTAATGTTGAAAAACACCTTTATTGAGCAGGGACACTTTTCCAGAGAAATTGACAGGATAACAGAACATGCAACGCAAGTACCAAGACAACAACTACTTCAATATAAAGAAAAAGACAGCTACAGACACAATACCCTTAGTAATCACACATCATCCAGACCTTGAACTTCTGTGTAAGATTGTTAAAGACCTCCACCCAATATTTAGTGAGGATGAAACCCTTAATTGTATTTTTAAGGAACTCCCACTACTATATTTTAAACAACCACCAAATTTAGCCAGCCTAATTATTAGGAACAAACTTTCACCAGAACAGAATACCATGTCACACAATGGCACATGACCCTGCAATCAATGCACCTGTAAGACTTGTGAGCTCATTTCCACCTCAGACTGTATGGTTACATCACAAAACAGACAATTCAAGGTGTATGGGAGTTATACATGCACATCACGACATGTTGTTTATTTCATTCAGTGCAAGAGATGTCCACAAACAGGTTATGTTGGAGAGACAAGCCAACAGCTCCATACTAGGATGAACTTGCACAGACATAGTAAAAGAGGAAAGATGACTGAAAAACCAGTGGGGCATCACTTCTCCCAGCCTGGCCACTCAATTTCAGATATGTCAGTAATGGTCTTAAAAGGAAATATCAAAAACACACAACTGAGACGAGCTTTTGAGATTAAACTTATTTTAAATCTCAATATGGTAGCAGATGGGACGAATCTTGATCTGGGTTTCATGGAACATTACTGAAACTGACATCCACAGACCTCTTCTTCTTCTTCAGACTGGCATATTATATGACTTCAGCTTTTGTGGGATGTGTGTATGTATGTGTGTGGGTATGTGTTGTGAGGTACTTGATATAACAGGTGTGGGGCTTGCTGTCACATTGAAGTAGGCCTCCATTTAGATACATGGAGTTACAGTGTGTTACTACTCTTACTTCACACACATAATGAATATTAATTCCTTCGTAATTTTCTGTACATATTGGGGTGTGAGATCTCATTTTCATGGGGCCCCTGGATAGATCTTTGTACATTAGGCTAATGTTGTAGTGATTTGTGGAAATGTAGGTATGATAGACCTCTGGTTATACTCACATACTTTACATTTACTTCTAGTTACCTTATCCTGGGGAGGGTGACAGGTTTATTTCATTATAGTTGCATCCAGAATCCTTGAAAATATGTGTGTGTGTGTGTGTGTGTGTGCATCTCTTTAAAGCAAGTTATCCACCTCCCCCCACACACATTATGGGGATGTGGGGTGGGGTAGGGTTTATTATTTGTGTGAAGAGGAGTAGTAAAGAAATTACATTTTTATCTCTTTTTCAGATTCCTTAGACACTTCTGGTACATCAAGTTGTGGCATGCTCAGTGTATATTGACATCAGTACATATCAGGCTACATGGACTTAATTCCTTGGTGGTTCACGGCTAGAGTTTTTTGTTTGACACTAATACTGTCAATTTATATTTAAATTATCATTTATAAAGTCCTGTCACTACACTGGAGATTTTTTTTTTAAATTCATGGGGCATGATATCTAGCTGGAGAGTACAGCAGGGTGACAGGTCCAGCTAAGTTTTACACGTCATAGAGTGTGCACTGATGTTTTTAAGAAAACTTTACTGGTAAATTATTGCCTATAATGCATGCATTGAAAATTCTTGGGAGTCCTAAGGCAATCTTAGTATTTCTTTAATCTGAGTGGAGGCTGCTTTTTCAGTAATCACATCTTTACACACACTGTGACACCCATAGCTTGATTTAGGAGTCATCTGCTACAGCAGTGTAGTCTTGTGTCAATTAAATTCTATGCAGTAGGATTCTTTGTAGGTGTGTTCCACCAAGCACCTTTGACCATGTGACACTCTTGGCTAAAGGTATTATGGTGCTGTTAAACTTCTCTGACATTATTTTCTGTATTTTTCAAATGAGTATTTTAAATCAATGGGGATTTTTTTTTCTGCATGACCTAGCTGTTAAAAGTATTGTTTTTTCTAAACGACTGCCATTAGGCTTCTGACGAAGGAAAGGTTGGTCCGAAAGCTAAAGCACTTTGTTCTTGTTGTTACATCTATGTTGGTCCATTAAAAGGTATCAAATCATTTGCTTCTGGATCTTAACTACACTGAAACTACTGCATAACTACAATGCAACTACTATCTAACTTCTGTGTAGTTACATGTAACTACAATGTAGTAGTTAACTAGTTTCACATTTGCGGTTAGTGTAGTTACACAATTTGCATGAATTGGTAGTTGCAACAGCTGTTACATGTGTAGTTACACTTCCAGCATAAATCAATTTGTGCCAAAAGAGAGACAGTTGTGGTTGCATGAGTAACTACCACATCATGCAGTTTGTATAACTAAACACCAGGAAGGGTCCCTACCTATGTATCCTTCACCATCCACCACCTCTCCACACAGTAGAGCAGTGGTAAAGCACATGGTATGTAGCCATGCCCCACCCCCAGCTATCCACCTGGGTCATAGCAGGCCAGGAGTGTGGATACAGAAGATGTGTGGGTCAATGCTACAGAAGCAGCACATTTCTTAGTAACTACAGCATTGTTAGAAGCCAATAAGTAAGTATATAAATTATTTTTATTGAATAAGTAACCAATGTAGTTGTATAGCAATTAAGAATATTAAATTGCATGTTTATTAAGCAGTAAGTACATGAGGGACTGATTTCTGAAGGAAAGCATACATTAGAACTACAGCATTGACATTCAATGTAAGTGTACAGTAGTTATACCCTTCTTCATTTGCTTTATTTTAACTCTTAGACTGCCAACAGAATTAGAACGTATTAGAGATCTGGATGGATATATCAGTCCATGGCCCTGCAAGGGTTAAGTGTCAATTTCTGCGTACTTACTTTGCAAATACATGTTAATTAGTGATTAACTGTGGAAACAATATCACAGAAGCAGCACATTCCTTAATAACTACAGCACTGTTACACCCTCCTTCTTATACTTTATTTTCAGTGTCTGTTTCTGCATACTTACCTCGTAAGTACATGTTAATTAATCGCTAACTGTGGAACCAATGCCACAGAAGCAACACATTCCATAGTAACTATAGTATAGCACTGTTACACCCTTCTTCTTACACTTTAAGTGTCTGTTCCTGTGTACTTATTTTGGAAGTACATGTTAGTTAGTCATTAACTGTGGTAACAAAGTCGTAGAAACAACACATTCCATAGTAACTACAGCACTGTTACACCTTCTTCTTACACTTTATTTTAAGTTTCTGTTTCTGTGTACTTACTTTGCAAGTACGTGTTAGTTAGGCATTAACTATAGAAACAATGCTACAGAAGCAGCACATTTCTTAGCAACTACAGCACTGATAAAAGTCAATAAGTAATTATGTAAATTAATCATTTTTTATTGTATTGCAATTTACAATGTTAGATTGCATGTTTATCTTTAGTTCTTTTTTTTTTGGCTTCACAGTATACAAGTGGTGATTTTGGGATGTGAACCCAGTTTTCCAGGTTTGAGAGCAGTGCTTTAAACCATTATGCTACACTACAGTAGCTTCATGTGGGAGTGATTTCTGAAGGATAATTTTAAGTGTCACTAACTACACTGTAGCTACTGTATAACTACACTGTAACTACACTATGTAATTGTTAACTAGTTTCACAATGCATATTGTACACTTACATAACTTTAAATGTGCTGCTTCTGAAAGATTGACCCACACCTCTACTGCACCCTCACTCCTGTCCTGCTTCTGCCCACGTGGGTGGCTGAGAGTGGGGTATAGAAACACAGAAGGTGACAGTGGATAAGAACTGCAAGGCCCATTCAGTCTTCCCATTTCTTTTTTTAATGTATGAATGTGCCATCGGCCTTTGCTCTGTCAATGGCCTATCTATTCATACTCATCTGTATTGCTCCCTTATGCCTACCCCATACATGTTTGAAGCCCTGCACTTTATTCATATTCACCACTTCCTAAGGTAGGCCATTCCATGCAACCACCACCCTTTCTGTGAAAAAGAATTTCCTCACATTATCCCTTAATCGGCCTCCCTCTAATCTCATGCTGTGACCTCTTGTCCTACTATTTTTCTTATATTAAAACATGTTAGACTCTTTCACCTTGTTAATGCCCTTAAGGTGTTTGAATGTTTTGATCATATCACCTCTCTCCCTCCTTTGCTCTAGGGTATAAATATTGAGCTCCGCTAATCTGTCTTCATATGTTTTCTGATGCAGTCCCTGCACCATTTTGGTTACCCTTCTCTGGACTGCCTCCATTTGGTTAATGTCCTTGTGAAGGTGTGTCCTCCAGTACTGCACTCAGTACTCCAGATGAGGCCTAACAAGTGTCTTGTAAAGAAGGATTATTACCTCCCTCTTCACATGGGCTACCCTTCGATGACAGTCCTAATTCTTCTATACCAAAGACTAAACTGTCCCATTGTGCAATGCTGAACAGTCATCATACATCTGATTGTACATCATGTATATTGTACTCACGCTTTATTTGCTACCCTATTGAGTTTCAACTTTTTATTGGACATAATTGTACCTAGCTGTACTCAATATATTCAATGTATTCTATTTCCTGTACCTTTCTCTGTTAATGTAAGTGTATTGTCTGCATTACATATATACCATCTTTATAACCTTGGTCATGCCTGAAAGTGGTCCACTGAATCAGTGCACCTACCTGGTAAATAAACAAACAAACAAAAAGACAAATAAACAAACAATAAATAAATATCGGCAATCTGCTGTGTGGAGTTATGGTGGGTGATGCCAAATATACATGCTGGAATGCCTCCTTAGCCATTACATGCCCTTCCCACTAGTTGAATGAGAAGGCAGCTATTGCACCATCATTCACACCAAGCTACCACAGCTCCTGATTATACCATGAGGGTTGGACATGGTGGTGAAAATGTGCATGTAACAACTAAGGAAGAGTCCCTGCAAGTGTATCTAGTACCACCCACTATTGCTCCATACAGCAGAAATTTGTTTACCAGGGAGGCTGTAAGGGAGATGGATGTGGTGGACCCACTGGCAGGGAGTTACCACCAGTCTGTGTGCTTCATGCACAACATGGGCAGGGAGGCGGTTGGTACAGGGATGAGGGTGGTTGACTTCTGAAAGGCTGACTTCAGTAGGATGGGTGAAATCTTAGGAGAGTACCTGGCAAGAATTCAGTCTCACTGGGATGTGAACCAGAAAGGGGAAAAAACTTCATTGGGGCTTGTGGAGGTTGTTGGGACCTGTACCAAACTGCAGAGTAAGAAGGGAAGATATAAGAAGTCCAGCTGGTTGAGTAGGGAAGTTTTAAATAAGGTGAAGGCAAACAAAGCAGCATTTCATACATACAAGAATTCTGGGAGGGGGGAAGATAGGGATAAGAACGTGAGGAAGTCCAGAGAAGTTACCAAGGGTGTTAGAGCAGCAAAGGCCTCCAGGGAACTGAGGCTGTCTCAGGGAAAATAACTTCTTCTGACATATTATGGAAAGAAGGAGCTTCAAGGATCAGACAGCATGGATCAAGAAGGATGGAGTGGGCAGAGAAAGGAGAATAGGTACAAGCACTAAATGAGTACTTCTGTTCCATATTTATGAGGGAGAAGGGCAGGCAGCTTCCACAGGGGTGGGGAGGGTGGGCAGGGTCAGGTGTGATGGACGGGGTTATCACTGTGGGCAGGTATTAGAGGATCTGAGGGCTCTGAGGGTGGATAAGGCACCAGGACCAGATGGCATACACCCCAGAGTCTTGAAGGACAGATGGACAGAGGTATCCTCTTCATTGAAGGAGGAAGATAAGGAGACTGATGAATCTGAAGAATCCATATCCAGCTGTTGTGGGGGAGACAGGCAAAATACCAGCTTATCCATAGCCTGGACCTACCTGAGGAAGGCTACAGCAATGGCTTTGAACTGCTCCCAGGTCAAGGGCCTCGAAGGACCCATGTGCCTTGGGAAATGAGGGGGGATGCAGAGGCAATATGGAGACACACTTCACCTTATCTGAGCAACCTCTGCCAGGGCTAAGGGACCTTGGTGGTGATCTTGGACCTCCTGGGGATTTGCTGGTCTGTGCAGTTACTGGCCACTCAACCAGCTCAAAGCAGTCAGGACTGAGCCCTGAATGGGAAACTCCCTTTGAGAAGACCAGGGCTGCATAGAACCAGAATGGCAGACCCCAACCACACCCAATAAGGCCTCCTTTGAAGGGGATGAGGGAGAGAACAAAGGCTCAGTACTGTGACACATCCTTGAAGCCCCAAGTGTCCCCAGGGAAGGTCACTGGGAAGGGGGTGGAGTGGCCCTTTATGTCAATGAAAATATCAAAGCTACAGAAATTCAGAATGCACATAAGGAGCCAGAAGAACTGTGGGTTACCCTGGAAACAGGAAATGGGACAGCCATACAAACTGGGGTTGTCTACAGGCATCCAGACCAGGGGGAGGACATCGACATGTTACTGTTAGAAGATATAAAAAACATCACAGCTAAAGGGGAGGTTCTGATAATGGGAGACTTCAACATGCCAGATACAGATTGGTCAATACCAACCAATCAGTCAATCAAACTTTATTTAACCAGGCATAAACACCATTGAGCAAGCTCATTTTCATTGTGGTCCTGGACATAAAACAATTCACAGTCAAAAATATGGTAGACAAAACAAAACATTGTACATGTGAAAGATAAGTCAGGCCTATACATACAGAACTAACACAGTTAAATGCAGTTAAGATTCTTTGACAAATAAGCAAGGGAGGTAAAGAGGCTTAGACCCTAGGAACTCTCTAGTATATATAGACCAGTACATTTACTAAAACATGTAGAAGGGTGGGTATACTATTATAGGACTTGGGAGGGGAAGGGGAAAAGAGGGGGTACATAAGACAGGGGGGAGGTAGGACAGTGAGGACCGAGAGAAGAGAAGGGGGCTACAAAGTGCTGGGACCCCCCTATTGGGGGATGGGAGTTGAGTGAGTCTAAGTGTCAGAGGATTCGTGAAAGACACCAGAGACTAAAGGGTGAGTGGAAGGCGTCCAGAGCAAGAGAAAGGAAGAAAAAAGCCACAGAGAGCAGAAATCTCCAAGCGGCCTGTGACTGGGTTATGTGGGTAGGGTAAAACAGTGAGACACGACACCAAAAATTCAGGTTAACACACCTTTTCTAGGTGTGATGTTTATTTGTCCAGATGGACTATTTTTTTGTAGAAAAATATATGTTTATAGACATAATGAAAAATCAACCATTTATGAAATCAGACTTAATCGTCATACTTCAATACATACAAAAAAAAAATTCAAACGAAATCAGCTCCTTTTTGAGCTCTCAGAACTGCCCTTCCCTGGTAGTTCTGCCACAGAGTAGATAACCTTTTCTTACAGTTTCTACTGTTGTTTGTGCTTTAGAGATAACTTCGCCTCACTCTTAGGCTTATCTAATTTTTCTGTGATCTAGGGATGCTTTTATACAAGTCCCTACAGCATCATTAGGTCAGCTGATCTGCCCCTTTTCTAATTAATGGTCAATCCTCCTCTAATACAAACATTTGGTTAGATCAGCATGGCTTCACTTATAGCTTTAAGACATCAACCAATAATGAGCCATTTCTTTACTTTAAATTCACTCTGTAGCAAAAGATATTCAGTAAAACATCTTAATTACCTCTCCCCTCCCCTTTTCAGTTTATTGATAGCCAGAGAATTTCTATATAATAGCTTCCACCTGGGGCTGCTAGTTCCTAAGACCCCATTTTGCAGGATTGCTGTGCTCAGGTAAGAGCGCTCTTCAATTTCAAAGTCAACAAGTTTGTACCCAGTGCAGCCTTTCTGTTTATGCTGTTAAACTGTCTTTCTTACTGCTTGCACTGTTTCTTTTGCCCAGAGCACCCAGTGCTCGACGTATGCAGCTCTAGGAGAAGTGTTATTAGGGCTACACTTCTTTACATTCTGCCCAGAAACAAACACACTGTACTCTTTTTATGTAAGCATAGACAGAGAATGAAAAGGAGATAAAAGAGGCCCAGTCAAGGGAGCAGAAGATACCATTATGGGTGGCCTTTCAATAAGGGTAGAGTTAGAAATATATAGTTTAGAAGAGAGAAAAGTTTGCTGCTGCAATAGACTTTATAGGGAAATAAGTATGCCATAGCCTTCAAAATGGGGGGGGGGTCTGTCACATACCCCCATGGTTAAGCGGAAACTAGTGGATACCTTACTGGTTTCCAAGACAACCTAACCAAGTATGTCTGGGTAGGATGGAACTACCACCCACCCTCACTTGGTAGCTCCACCCCAGGGTCCCTTAACAAAACATTAACACTCTGGTAATAGTTCATAAAATATATACCAAATATATTTCACTATTACCCTGGGGTGTCTAAACATCATTATCTAGCAATACATCATTCGTTACACATAGATGCTTCTACAGAATATGCATTTTCATTTTTTTCCAGAATCAGGGGCACCATATCTAGACAAAAAGTCAGCATTAACGTGCTGTGTACCAGCTCTATGCTGTACCGTGAACCTATAGGGTTGCAATGCCAAATACCACCTCATAATCCTATTGTTGTGATCCTTCATCTGATTAATAAAACAAAGCGGATTATGGTCAGTAATGAGAGTAAATGGTGATCCCCATAGATAAAATCGTAAGGCCTCAATGGCCCACTTGGCTGCTAGGCATTCTTGTTCTACCGTAGAATACTTCTGTTCCCGGTCATGGAGTTTTCATGAAATGTATATTACTGGGTGTTCTTCACCATCAATTATTTGACTTAACACTGCCCCAATACCTGTGCCAGAAGCATCCGCATGTACCTCAAATGGATGGTTGAAATCTGGACTATGGAGTACTGGGGTTGAACACAAAGCAGCTTTAATGGTAGCGAAAGCATTTTCACATTCTTGGGTCCAATTAACTTTATTCCCAAATTTCTTTTTGGTCAAGTTAGTTAAATGGGTGGCTATTGCTGCAAAGTTCAGGATGAATCGACGGTAGTAGTTAGCCAATCCTAAGAAAGAACGTATATGTTCCTTTGTCCCAGGTCGTGGACAATTGGCTACTGCCTCAATTTTATTAATCTTGGGCTTTATGGTACCATTTCCAAGTACTAAACCCAGATACCTAGTCTCAAACATAGCCAATACGCTTTTTTTCAGGATTAATGATAACACCTGCTTTGGCAATAGAGGAGATAAGAGCTCTGAGGTGTGTCAAATGAGTGTTCCAATCTGGACTAAAAATTATAACATCATCCAAGTAGGCCACACAAAAATTATTGAAGGGTGCCAGCACTTGGTCCATGAACCTTTGGAATGTAGCCAGAGCTCCTTGAAGTCCAATCAGCATGGTCAGGAATTGGAACAAACCCATAGGTGTACTAAAGGTAGTATCTCCCATGATGTAACTTCAAGGGGTATCTGCCAATATCCTTTGGTCAGGTCTAGTGTGGAAATATATTTTGCATTACCCACTTTGTTTATAATGTCATCCGCTCTTGGCATAAGGTAGGCATCAAACTGTGATACAGTATTCAACCCTCGGAAATCCAAACACGGACGAATTCCTCCCTCCTTCTTTGCTACCACAACAATAGGGGAACCCCAAGCACTATTTGAGGGTTCAATTATATTCATTTTCAACAATTTTGACACCTCTAGTTGAACCTCCTGTCTCACTCTTTCTGGCAGCCTATATGTTTTCTTCCGAATGGGGGGAAGTTGTCCTTATCTCGTGTTCCACTCCCTTGGCAAGGCCTGGCACACTGGTAAATGTACTAGGGTACTCTAGTAACATGTCTTGTATTTCTTGGTTCTGCATGAGTTCTAGGGCAGGATTTATTTGGACCTCTTTAATCCTTTTCCTAGTTTCTAGCCTTCCATAGGCTGTCTCTAATTCTGTGTTCGGGTTTTCAGGTAATACCAACATACTTATCCCTTTTTGTGTTTTCTAGTGCCACTTTTTTAATAAATTGGCATGATAAATCTTGGTCTCCTGCTTCCTATCACATGTCTCTATCTCAAATGTAACAGGGTCTGTCTGTCTTACTACCCTGTAGGGTCCCTGCCATTTCATTAAAGGTTTGTTAGTAGTGGTAGGAAGTAGTAATAAAAAATGTTCTCCACTCTCAAATGTTTTTACTTGTTTTCCCTTATCATATCTATGTTTTTGAGTGATTTGAGCATGGATACTCATTTCATGACCTATTGTGGAATACTTCACTAATCATTGCCAAAGTTGTTTGAGATAGGTAGCAATCCCTGGGTGTTTCATATCTTTGCCCTCTTCCCAGTATTCTTTGATTACTTCTAAGGGTCCTCTCTGGTTTCTGCAAAACAGAAGTTCAAATGGGGAATGACCTGTGGGTGCCTGGGGAACCTCCCTATATGCAAACAGGACAAATGGTAGATATTTATCCCAGTCCTTACCCTCTTCATGTACGAACTTCTTAAGCATACTCTTCAATGTTTGGTTGAAGTGTTCAGTCAAACCATCTGTTTGGGGATGATAGGAGGATGTACATACCACCTCTATACCCAGCATGTGGTATAGTTCTCTTAATAACTCTGCATTAAACTTCACTTCCTGGTCTGTTAATATCTCTTTGGGTATACCTACTCTACTGAAGAGTTTTAACAGTTCCTCAGCTATTTTGGGTGTCATGACTGATCGCATGGCCTCTGGGTATTTTGTTGCATAGCCACACACACAAGAATATATTGATTACCTTTGGAACTTTTATTTAAGGAACCCACTATGTCCATCCCTATTCATTCAAAATACGTCATTACTGGAGGTAAAGGTACCAGGGGGATTTCATCCTTCTTCCTAACTGGGGCCACAAGTTGACAAGCCTCACATTATTTACAGTATAGGGCCACATCATCATGGATTTTTGGCCAAAAGAAATGTTGTGTCAACCGGCCTAGTGTCCTGTCCCTCCCTGCATGTCCTGCCCAAGGTAAATCATGACTAAGGTATAGCAGGTCTTGTCTAAAACAAGAAGGTACTTGCAATTGTTTAACATATTCCTTAGTTATGGGGTTTTCACATATTCAGTACAATAAATCGTTTTTAGTTAATATTTTAGGGGCACTTGCGGTCTAATTCTTCCCAACCTGTTGAAAAAAAGGTTTTAAACTATCATCAGCCTTTTGTTCCTCCACAATATTAGCTTTGATAAAAACAGTCTATACAGTCTCAGGTGTTAAACCATTCTGCTTTACTTGCCACTGTCTTTGAATCTTCTTTTTTCTATTGTGGGACAATTTAGTTTTCCCTGGTTGTTCTACCACATCCCCTTGGAAAGGAAATATGTCTCCCAGTTGTTGTTGTTTCTTCTCCTGGGCCCTGGTGGTCATTGCTGAAACAGTTCCTTTATCAGGCATAAGGTTAGCAAAATCAGGGAAATCATGTCCAATAACCATCTGTACGGGTAAGTGTGGCACCAATCCTGTCTTTAGTGTAGTCTGTTTGTCTTTTACTATCATATTACTGGTACAGTAGGGTAAATATGGGTGTCCCCATGCACACATACCACATTCATAGGTGGACCCCTTTAATGTTTTGTTACTAGCTCTGGTCAAATCAAAGTCTGCTTACTACCAGAGTCTATCAATGCAGTCACATTCTTGTTCTCCACTATTACCTCCATGAAAAAGTACCCAGGATTTAATAATGCCAGGTGTGCTGTATCTCCTCTCCTTGTAGGGCAGAATCGGGCAATGTGTCCTTGTCCTTTACAATTCCAGTAGATAATGTCTGTGGAAAAGGGTCTTCTATTCATACCACCCCTGTTATGCTGGCGGCCTTCATACCTCCCATATCTCAGTTGCTCATAGGTGGGTCTTACTACAGGGGTGGGTTTAATTGTCTCCTGGGGTCTATTCCCTCCTTTCTTTAGTGTCTGATGGGCAGTGAGGTAATCATCAGCAAGGGTAATGGCAGTCTGTATAGTTTCAGAATTATGCTACCTTACCCAGATCTGTACCTCTTGGGGTAAGATTTGCAGAAACTGTTCCTCCACTACTATGTCTATGATATGGTTTACTGATTTACCCTCGGGTTGTAACCACTTATTACACAATTCCCTTAGTCTAACAAAAATTTCTCTAGCGGTATCATATGTCTGGTATTTCAAGGCCCTGAGTCTTTGCCACTATGTTTTGGTGTTAATGTCATATCTTTTAAGGATCTCCTTCTTTACCAGATCATATGTGTTAGCTGTCCTAGTGTCCATGTTACTATAAGCTAACTCAGCCTTCCCTGTTAAATAAGGGGCTAACCATACCACCCATTGTGTTTGAGGCCAAGCACAGGCCTGGGCAACCCTCTCAAAGGTAGTGAGGTACCCCTCTATGTCATCTGTGGTGGCCATTTTAGTTCATTTTAAATCTTTGGGATTTGGGTCTGGATTGCTCCCATCCTGACATCTATTTTCCCCTAGGTAATGTAAGGCCCTTAAAGTCTCTGCCCACCTGGTATCTTGTCTTTTCCATTCTAGTGCTGTCTCTCGCTCCATATCCAACTGTTTGATTGCCAACCATCTCATCAGTTCTGGTAATCCTTCTGGTGGTTCATGAGGGTACATCCGTGATTCTTTCTTCCGTTCCTGGTCTCCATCATCCTCAATTAAATCCTTCAGTTTCTTTGGTAGCACCGCTGGTCCTAATCCAGGCAACAGGGTCTCTCCAGTTCTTGCCACGTGTCCTGGTCTGGACACCAGCTGCCACCACTGTCTTTTCCTCCACATCTGACATCCTCTCACCTATTTCATCCTAGTACCAGGACTGGTAACAAAATCTGGCTTCCCACCTAGGCTGGACAACCAGATCCCACTTCTGACACAAAATTCTGTGACTGGGTTATGTGGGTAGTGTAAAACAGTGAGACACAACACCAAAACAATCAGGTTAACACACCTTTTCTATGTGTGATGTTTATTTGTCCGGATGGACTATTTGTTTGTAGAAAAATATATCTTTATATACATAATGAAAAATCAACTATTTCTGAAATCAGTCTTAATCATCAGACTTCCATATATAAAAAAAATGAAAAGAAATCAGCTCCTTATTGAGCTCTCAGAACTATCCTTCCCTGGTAGTTCTGCCACAGAGTAGATAACCTTCTCCTACAGTTTCTACTGTTGTCTGTGCTTTTGAGATAACCTCTCCTCACTCACTCTTAGGTTTATCTGATTTTTCTGTGATCAAGGGCTGCTTTTATACAAGTCCCCACAGCATCATTAGGTCAGCTGATCTGCCCCTTTCCTAATTAATGGTCAATCCTCCTCTAATATAAACATTTGGTTAGATCAACATGGCTTCACTTACAGCTTTAAGACATCAACCAATAATGAGCCATTCCTTTACTTTAAATTCACTCTGTACCAAAATATATTCAGTAAAACATCTTAATTATCTCTCCTCTCCCCTTTTCATTAAATTGATAGCCAGGGAGTTTCTATATAACAGCCTCCACCTGGGGCTGCTAGTTCCTAAGAGCCCATTTTGCAGGACTGCTGTCCTCAGGTAAGAGCTCTCTTCAATTTCAAAGTCAACAAGTTTGTACCCAGTGCAGCCTTTCTGTTTATGCTGTTAAACTGTCTTTCTTACTGCTTTTACTGTTTCTTTTGCCCCGAGCACCCAATGTTCAATGTATGCAGCTCTAGGAGAAGTGTTATTAAGGCTACACTTCTTTACACTCTGCCCAGAAACAAACACACTGTACTCTTTTTATGTAGACATAGGAAGGGAATGAAAAGGAAATAAAAGAGGCGCAGTCAAGGGAACAGAAGATGCCATTATGGGTGACCTTCCCATAATGGTAGAGTTAGACATATATAGTTTAGAAGAGAGAAAATTTGCTACTGCAGTAGACTTTATAGGGAAAGAAGTATGCCATAGCCTTCAAAAAGGGGGGGATCTGTCACATGGCCAATCCCAGGAAAAGCCATACAGCAGCAGCCAATCAGCAGGGTTCCCAGTGTGTCTTCAACCAATTGGGGCTCCAAAGCTATTCCCTGAGGCTGTCAGCTATCTCACCCAGGTTGCAGAGCTCTGTGGTGGGTAGGTGAAGTGTGTGCAGCCTGCTGACTTCTCCAGCCATGGCCACAGGAGCGTGGAGGTGACAGCCTGATCAAGGGCTCCCAGAGCTGCAAGAAAACAGAGTCGGGGTTTACTTTATGGGCAGGCAGGATATGTGGCTAAAAGCAGGTAAATTGGGGGGCAGGGGTGCAGTTCAACAAAGAAACATAGAAATATAGAAGTTTATGGCAGATAAGGACTGCAAGGCTCATGCAGTCTGCCCATTTCTTTTCTACCTTATAAATATGCCATCAGGCATTTACTCTGTCAATGGCATATCTATTCATACTCATCTGTAGTGCTCCCTTATGCCTATCCCATGCCTGTTTGAAGCCCTGCACTGTATTCATATCCACCACTTCCTGAGATAGGCCGCTCCATGCATCCACCACCCTTTTTTGGGGGGGATTTGATGCAAAGTGTCGACATGCTAGCATAGTACAGATGCATAGCCCAACTTCCAGTTCATGGAAGAGTTTTCAGGATTAGTACACAAAGACACCCTGTCTTTGTGAAAAAACAAATAATGCTCCTTACACATAAGAGTCTGTAGCTCAGAAATCCTTCGAGCAGAAGTAACAACAACTAAAAAGAGTGCTTTTCATGATAGAAAGTGCAGCTCACAACTCACGGTTGGTTCAAAAGGAGGTAAAGTGAGTTTCTCCAACATAAAGTTGGGGTCCCCTGGAGGGACCGGGTCCCAAATGGGAGGTTTCAAATGCAAAATGGCCCTCAGGAAGAAAGGGAGAAGCAGACTGGGCAGGGGGGTGTGGGCAAGGATCCAGACAGCAGTGCTATTACAAGTGGTGCTGCTTTAGCCCAGGGGGAGAGGGAGAGAGAGAGAGAGAGAGAGAGAGAGAAAGGTCTAATTGAAGGTTTGAAGAGAGTAAACTAAAAGAGCAGTAAATAAAATTTTAGTCAGGTGCTTGTACAAATTAAACAGTATGCAATCTAGTGATATCCCTAAAGGTTTAGCTGTACTACACAACACTGTAAAAACATTCCCCACAGTAAAATGAAACAGTTATAAAACAGTAGTGACTTTAGAGTGAGCGGAAGGTGCCCGGAGCAAGAGAAAGGAAGAAAAAAGTCATGGAAAGCAGAAATCTCCAAGTGGCCAATCCCAGGAAAAGCTGTACAGCAGCAGGCAATCAGCAGGGTTCCCAGTGTGTCTTCAACCAATTGGGGCTCCAGAGCTATTCCTCGAGGCTGTCAGCTAGCTTTCTCAGGGTTCCAGAGCTCTGTGGTGGGCAGGTGAAAGGTGAACAGCCGGTTGGCTTCTCCAGCCATGGATGTAGGATCGTGGAGGCAACAGCCTGATCATGGACTCCCAGAGCTGGGTTGTAGAGCTCTGTGGTGGGCAGGTGAAGGGCATGCAGCCAGCTGGCTTCTCCAGCTGTGGCCGCAGGACCATGGAGGTGACAGCCAGATCAAGGGCTCCCAGAGCTACAGGAACATCTGCCAGAACTAGACACATAGTAGATTCCCTGCAGGGAAGGGCCTCAAACAACTCAAAAGAGACAGGGTCATCCTAGATCTAGCACTGACTAACAGGGAAAAGATCACAGATCTCCAGGTAGAAGGTCACCTGGGGGCCAATGACCATCACATGGTAGAGTTCAATTTGCCCACTAGAACTAAATCATCCCATTCCAAGGCAAAAATATGGGACTTCAGAGGAGCTGACTTTGATAATTTGGCCAACAAAGTTAAGCTAGCTCTGGCAAAAAGAAATACAGGTGAGGGGGTACAGGCAAAGAGGGCAAGCATTAAGGATGCAATACTTGAAGCAACATCCCATTGTGTTAAAGAGAAAAGGAAGTGCAAACGAAGAAGGAAACCACTTCAGTTATCAAAAACAGTAGAAGAAAATGTCAGAGTCAAAAGGCTGGCCTTCAGGAAATATAAGGGAACACAGCGGGATAAAGATAGGGAGGCATACCAAACTTCCCTAAGGGAAGCAGGGAAGGCAGTAAGGCAGGCAAAGGCCAAATTGAGGAAACATCAACATTAACAGTAAAAGAAGGTGACAAGACTTTCTGTAGCTACATTAGTGAAAGGAGAAAGTCCAATAGGGGTATTGCTATGATCAGAGGGGATAAGGGGGCATGTGAGGAGGAGGACCATGTAAAGGTATTTATCCTAAATAGATACTTCTGCTCAGTATTTATTGAAGAGAAGGTAGGGTAGGGCTCACAACTCAGCACCATGAACACAGGGGGGTGGGGGAGGGAGGTGTGCCCTAGTCCCTTCACAAAAGAAAGGATGCTATAAGAGCTCAATAAGTTCAGGGTGGACAAGGCAATGGGACATGATGGCATACATCCCAGGGTACTAAAGAAGCTAAGGGTGGAACTAGCAGAGCCATTATCAGAACTGTTTAGTGAGTCTCTGAGCACAGGAGAGGTCCCAGAAGAATGGAGAAGGGTTCATATGATCCCACTTCACAAGAGTGGTAGCAGGGAGGAGGTAGGGAACTACTGACCAGTCAGTCTCACCTCAGTAGTGGGCAAGATTATGGAGGCACCCCTTAAGGAAAGGACAGTGCAACACCTGGAATCCATAGGAGCACAGGATCCAAGACAGCATGGGTTTACAACAGGAAGGTCCTGTCAGACTAATCTCATAGATCTCTTTGACTGGGTAACTAGAGTAGTGGACCAAGGGGGAGCAGCTGATGTCACCTACCTTGACTTCAGCAAAGCTTTCGATAGTGTTCCAAATAGAAGATTGCTTAATAAGCTGGGTAGGCTTGGGGTGGGTCAGAAGTTGGTCAACTGGGAGGCAAACTGGTTGACTGGCAGAAAACAGAGAGTGGTGATAAACAGTACACATTCAGAAGAGATGCAAGTCACAAGTGGGGTACCTCAGGGATCAGTCCTGGGGCCAGTCCTCTTCAATATCTTCATCAGTGACATTGCAGATGGACTGGAGGGTAAGATGTGTCTGTTTGCAAATGACACCAAGATCTGTAACAGAGTAGATAATCCAGATGGGGTGGGCAGAATGAGAAGAGATCTGGATAAACTGGTGAAATGGTCAGAAGAGTGGCAACTGGGGTTTAACACAAAGAAGTGCAAAATCATGTGCATAGGGAAGAGAAACCCAGAAGCCACCTATAGGCTGGGCGGATAGATGCTGGCAGTCACAAGGGAAGAAAGAGACTTGGGCATCATCATCACAGATGACCTGAAATTATCCAAAAAGATCACTTAAGCAGTAGGTAAGGTTAGGGGGATTTCGGGGTGTATTAGTAGGGATATTATAAGTTATAAGAGAGAGGTAATAATCACTCTCTTTACAAGACACTGGTTAGGCCCCATCTGGAGTACTGTGTGCAGTACTGGAGGCCACATCTTCACAAGAACATTAAACAAATTGAGGCAGTCCAGAGAAGGACAACCAAAATGGTACAGGGCCTGCATCAGAAAACATATGAGGACAGATTAACAGAGCTTAATATGTATACCCTAGAGCAAAGGAGAGAGAGAGAGAGGTGATATGATCAAAACATTCAAAGACCTTAAGGGCATTAACAAGGTGAAAGAGTCTAACATGTTTTAATTTAAGAAAAATAACAGGACAAGAGAATACAGCATAAGATTAGAGGCCGCTTAAAGGGTAAAGTGAGGAAGTTCTTTTTCACAGAAAGGGTAGTGGATGCATGGAATGGCCTGCCTCAGTAAGTGATGGATATGGATACAGTGCAGGGCTTCAAAAGGCATAGGATAGACATAAGGGAGCAATACAGATGAGTATGAATAGATAGGCCATTGACAGAGCAAAGGCTGATGGCACATTCATAAGGTAGAAAAAGAAATGGGCAGACTAGATGAGCCTTGCAGTCCTTATCTGCCATCAGCTTCTATGTTTCTATGTCCTGCCCCCTCAACCTCATTGATTCTGAGGTCAACCTCTTCCTCACTCACAAAGCTAGGGACTGCTCCAATCCCACAGGCCTCCTGAGGGGGCCTGCAGAAGAGAGAGTCCCTGGTCTGGGCTGGAAGGGGAACAGCACTGGGACCAATAGCTCTCCAGGCCCCCGAGACCCAAACCACCATCTCCTCAGATGGAGGGTCACTATTGGCAGGCACTGATAATTGCCAGTGCCAAGGGAAAGAATGCCTGGCAAGGCACAGAGTAAATGGGCACTGGAGAACCCTCCAACTCTGAAGATTTGGGCAGCCAGTCCAGATCAGTCTTCTAAGTGTCTGGCTCTGGAGAGAAGGAAATCCAGAAGACCTCCAGATGAGCAGTCCCAGAGGTTTTCCCACCTGCAATGCCACTTGAAGTGCAGCAGGAGGGCCCAGTATCACTCCCGGTGCCAATCACCAGAACCACAAACAGCCCCAGGATGCAGAACAGCACCAGTGGGCAGCACTGAGGAGCCACCCATGCTGGGTCCAGCAGGCGTGGCTGTGACACCAGGGGAGCCTGCACCTCTGAGGAGTTGGATGCCTGCTCATTGATCCCAGCCTGGCCCCCAAGATGCCCAGAATAATCCTCCAACACTGAAGAAGAGAACTTCTGCCTGGCAAGGCTAGAAGAAGAGGAGGTTTCCTCCTTACAGGTCTGCATAGAATCAGGAGAGGATCTGAAGGAAGGGTGGAGAGACCTCTGCTAGGAATCCCTCATACAACACTGCCCACCAAAAGTCAATGAACTGTGGCTGACTTTCCATGCACAGTGCTCTAGTGCTCCACGGTCCCTGGAGAAGCAAGCATCATAACTATTGATATTGTGAGATGGACCCAGGCAGGTGAGGTATTGGTCATGCTGGACATCTGCCAGTGCAGGGACACTGGCGAATAGGAAGCCAGCCTGCCTTGGAAGAGTGCTTTTTGTCCCCGATGAACCTAACATGAGTTGCAGTAACTAAAATAATAATAAGAAACAGACTCAGCACTGCTTCAAGAAAGAAAAAGGAAAGGTCTTACCAGATTCCTGCAGAAAATGGTGCCAAGTTAATAACAGATGGTAGAACTGGAATGGAGCAAAAATGGTGTCAACAATGATGTTGAAACAACTAACTAGGCCGCAATGTCGCAGAAGAAATTTCTTCAGCAGGTACAAGGTGCTGCACTCTTGATGGCGGTAGAAGCAGAACTGGGGTGGAGAAGGAGTTGGTGACCATTGCTGGCCTACCCGTGAGCACCACATAATGCATCGGCCTCAAGGGCTGCACCACCTTTCTGTGCTGGCTCCTCCTCCTACAAAAAAAACTCATGCTGGGTGCTGTGCCTCTGGCTGTCACCCAGACAGTGATAAATGGTGAAGATTGACACAGAGAAGATCAGTAGTACTGTGCTGTAGTTACACAATTTGCATGAAGTGGTAGTTACTGCAATTACTGTGGCCTCCCTTCTGCCTCAAATCAATTCCTTCTGGCAAATGTAACTATGTATGTCACACTTTGCAACAGATGTTACATGCGTAGGTACAATTGTAGCATAAATCCATTTTTCTGTTGCACTTTGCAACAGTTGTTACATGTGTAGTCACACTTCCAGCATAAATCAATTTGTGCCAAATGAGAAACAGTTGTGGTTGCACATGTAACTACCACTTCATGCAAATTGTATAACTACACACCAGTCAAATGTGAAAGTAATTAACAGCTACATAGCATTTACAGTGCAATAACAGTATAGTTACTTCATAGAAATGTGTGTCTAACTACATAATATGCAAATGTGAAACTAATTACTAACTACATTGTAATTACATGTAACTCCACAGTACTTACAGGCAGTTACATTGTAAGTATACAGTAATTACAGTGTAGTTAATGGCAATTAAAATAAAGTGTTACCATTTTTATATATGTAAGGCACCTAAAGACACTGGGATATTGCACCATAGAAATAAAATTGCTTCGATTTCCCTTGCCTACAGTGATCAAGTGACACTGACAACCACACAAACCTCATCAGTCTACCCTGACAAAGACAATGTCCTCCTCCATACTGTCAACCAGATTCCCATTTTAGTCCTCTAGCACTGCTACTAACTCTGCAAATATATGTTGCATAAAGAATGATCTTTAAGGGATGAGAAGAATGTACAACAGCAATTACTGTTCTGCAGCACACAAACAGAAGAACTTGATTGGGCATAGTGCAGGACCACACCATAGCATTCTGTTCCAAAGTCATCCCATAATGTGACAAACAACAATTAAACAAGATGGGAAGATAAAATTCCCCATACCTAAGTGTGATGGCTCAACCACATCTCACAGGATGGATGTATCATCTTCATTTTTTTTTTGATCTAAGAGCCAGACAACATTGGTCATGTGGACCCCTGTTATAAACCAAACAACAATAGCACCTCTTTTGAACCTCTTCTGGTTACTCCCTCTTTGAGGTCAACAGGTGTATCTCTTCAACATGGGCCTATGAAAGGAAGAGAAAACAAACTCATGGCATGTGGCTACCTCATCATCTGACCACACACAGACAAGTCCATCGATGCACTTACCAGAGAAGGGATAATCGGTAACAGACCCTCATTGAAGTACATCCTGTGTTTCACCCATGATGTGGGGTACAGCAGACTACTGCTGCCCTTGACTGATATCCTTACAGCACCCGAAACACCTTAACATTTTCACTGGTAAAAAACACTACCTGCTGTGTCACATTAGGGCACAGCATCCTGTGGACACCAGATCTGTTTCATAGGGCAGTGGCCTTAATGTGAGAGTTGACATTTCTCCAAGAATAGCCACAGGCCAAAGTATGGTGCCCTTATTTATTCCAAAATGGGAGGCTCAAGCACCAATTTTTCAGCTTTTCACATTTTCACCATGATCCACACATGTGTCAGTCAGCAAACATTGATGGAAGCAACACCCACAGGATGTGCCCATCACTACTGATGAACAAAGTCTTTGTAGAAGCTGAGCAGTAGGTGTCATAGATAACCTAATTCCAGAAATGGACCTTCAGTCTATGTCTCACCAAACAGGGTATGATGGTTACCCACTGCAATGAGTGTTTACAGGATATACAGTAAGTTCCCTTCTCCCTGACTAGTTTGCCCCCAGCACACAGTGCTTACCTGCTATTACATGGAGACCAAGAGGTTGTGTGCCCTGGCATACTATCTAATGGCTGCCACTCCACAAAGAGTTCAATTGTTTTTCAAATGTTTATTGTCATTTCAAAAAGTTCTAGATCCTCAATCCCCAACATTTCACCAATTAGGTTTCTTCAGGGAAGAGGATCTATTATATGAATTAATGGAAGGTATGGAAAACTCCCTAGTGATACTGCATGTAGGAATCAGTGATGTAGGGAACAGCAAAGAGGCATCCATCAAAGAAGGCTACCAAAATGTAGTCAAAAGGATTAGAGATAAAAGAAGGGGATCATAATCTTTTGCATACTACCAGTATATGGAAGACATGGATATAAGAAAATTGAAATAAACAGAATGAACATGTGGTTAAGGTCTTATTGTAAGTTAAATAGTATTGGATTTATGGACAATACTACTACCTTCAGTAACAATACACTATATAAACAAGATGGACTGCATTTAAATAAAGCCGGTGCAAGAATATTGGGCAAAAAAATGAACAATGTCATTGCTTTCCATTTAAGCTGGAAAAGGAGGGGGGATATGCACAAAAGTTGTAACGGAAACACAGTGACTCTCAGAATGGATGGATGGAGAGGTATCCTAATAAATGCTAGGAGCCTGATAAATACATTTGAGGAATTCCAGCAGTTACTGATTACCAAAAAACATACAAATTGCACTAAAAACTGAAACCTGGTGGGCAAGGGAAGATGACTGGTATAAAAACATAGAAGGGTTCAATCTATTTTCATTATCTAGTGAATATAAGAGAGAAGGAGGGAATAGCCATATATATAGAGAAGACAATAAAATGTGAAGAAATAAAAAGGGTTGAGGACAGTCTAGAGATGCTGTGTTTAAAATTAATACCGAAAGATGAACCTAAAATAAAATTAGGGTTACAGTACAGGCCCCCTTCTTCAATGGTAGAAAATGATGATTTGATATTAAAAAAATCATAGCAAAGTAAGATCCAGCAGAAAGGGTAATGCTCATGGGAGACTTCAAGCTGCCTGGGGTCAACTGGATAAATCAAACAGGAACTACAGGAATACAGAAACAGTTCTTTAATATATTTAATTAGAAGGGACTTGAGCAAAAAGTACTCAAAAAAACTAGATCAGAAAAAAATCTTAATATAATATTAACAAATATGGGTACATAATAAATGAGGTAGTGGTGGATAGCTCACTTGGTAACAGTGACCACCAGATAGCATTTTTTTAATTAAGGACCTACAAAAGGGAATAGAGACAGGTAAGACTAGCATATTAAACTTCAGTAGGGCAGACTTTACATCCATGAAGAGTATTATGGCATTGTGGGATTGGAAAAATAACTTTTAGCGCAAATCAATAAATGAGATGTGGGAAATCACATTAACAAAAATAAAGAGGGCAACACAAAAACAAATACCAAGGAAAATGAAATATGGAACAAAAAAACAGAGTGCCCAAGTGGCTAAACCCTAGTTTAAAGAAACTAATAAACAAAAAAAAATAGGTGGTACCAGAAAACAAAACACTGTCACAACATACATATACTAACCAAATATAGAAATATGGTTAGGGAAGTAAAAAGGGCTACCAAGAAAACCAAAATGGATTATGAGATTAAGCTAGCAGCGCAGGTTAAAGATGACTACAAAACGTTTTATACTTACATTAATAATAAAAAGAAGAGTACTAATAACATAGGCCCTTTTATAGATAATGAGGAAAATCAAACTAATAACAAAGAAACAGCTGACATTCAAAATAAATACTTCTGCTCAGTCTTTAATAAAAGTATCATAAGCTGTTAAGGAGATAGCATAAAATCAATATCAGGAAGCATTATTATTAAACAGAAGAATGTACTGGATAAACTCCAGAAAATAAATATAAATAATTCACAAGGGCCAGATGAAATTCACCAAAGGGTAATCTAAGAAATATCAGAATATATAGCCCCACCACTCATATGTATCTTCCAGGTTTCTCTGGATAGAGATGAGGTTGCAAAAGGATGAAAGGAAGGCTTAGTGCCACCTATATTTAAAAAGGGTTCAAGAACTAAACCTGAAAATTATAGACCAGTGAGTCTGACCTCTGTAATGGGAAAAATACTAGGGGGTATATAAAAAAAATACATACTCCAGTACCTGGAACAGACAAACTCACAGGACACAGTGCAACATGAATTTACGAAGGCTAGATCATGCCAGACACATTTGTTAGTGTTTTATGAAAAGGTGAGCAAAGCGCTGGATGAGGGTAACTCAGTAGGTGTGGAGTTCTTGGATTTTTCCAAACTAGACAGTAACTTAATAGATTGGATAGAAACTTGATTGAGCATTGGAAAGCAGAGGGTGATAGTGCATGGGGGAGATGTCAGAGTTGGCCCAGGTGACTAGTGGAGTCCCCCAGGGCTCTGTACTAGGCCCATGCCTATTGAATATTTATATAACATCATTAAGAATAGACCATCAGGACATCTGGATAACAAAATTTGCAAACAATTGTAGGGTTGGAGCTATAACAAACAAACCAGAAACTACTTATATTCTACAAAAAGCCCTGGATACCATATACAGCTGGACTGTCAAGAGCAGACTGGAATTAAACATTTACAAATGCACAGTAATGCATATGGGAAGACATAGTCCACAAACCGCGTATAAAATTGGAAATACTGATCTCAGAGTACAACTGAAGAAAGAGACCTAGGACTTATAATTAGCTTTAGTGCACACTGCAATAAGATAATAAAAAAAAGCAAATCAGACATTAAACTGTGTATTAAGACACATAGGTACTAGAGATATCACAGTTTTGATGCCACTCTGTAGTGCCTTGGTGAGACCAAACCTGGAATATTGCTCTCAGTGTGGGCACCCTATAAAAAGATAGACATACACAGGTTGGAGGGGGTCCAGAGAAGGGCAACAAGGACAGTCAAAGGATTGGGAGGTATGTTTTCTGAGGAGAGACTTCAAAGCCTAAACCTCTATACCCTATGATACAGAACAAAAAGAGGAGATATGTGCATGCTCTATAGGGCCATACAAGACAGGGTATTAAAGGAAGAACTAGGGTTTACACTGAAGGAGTCCAGATACAAACCAAGGGGCCATGCATTACAGCTAACATTGAACAGATGGAATGTGTTAAAAAGGAAACATTGCTTTAGTCAAAGGGTTGTCACCATATGGAATACACTGCTGGTAGAGGTTGTCACATGTAGAACTATGTACACCTTTAAAAAAAAACAAAAAAAACTAGATGAGTTCTTGGACAGAAGGGAAGGATTACCCACTCAGAGTGTATAAGTTATAGAGGCAAGCATTAAGGACATAAGTCTATTTAGCTTGAACATACTTGTGATACCTATGATATGGAACATATTAAAATCACATTTTTAGTATATTTCTTTACGAATGCAAGTAAAGTTTGTTCATACAGTAATAGTTGATTATGTCTATCCATTGCACTAAGATTACAATGGTGAACCACTCTCTTATTCAATATTCCTCCAATGTATCTATATTTCAATTCCTATTCTTATTCACAGTATAAGACAGTATAACGCATACCTGTTGGTATTATTCTATCCGTATTTTTTTTTAGATTTTCTTTTAGTTTGTTGCAGTTTCTGTTCTGTTGAAGGTGTAGCAATTTATTTCTTATGGTTACAAACCTCAATAACAGTCTAGGTATGTGCTAAAAGTGTTATAGTTATTTACAGGAGTTGATAGTTGCCCATTTAATGTAGACCTACCTGCAGTGGTTGCTGTAACAGTGCTATTTCAGACTTTTAGGTTCTAGAGATTTAATCTGTAGAACAGTTACTGTTTTATAATATCAGCACATAGAACCCTTTATACTGTTTTTTTTTTAATTATTCTTAGTTTATCTGTTGCTCATACTTTTTCAAGTGTTCATTGTATGTATAACTAAATGTCTCTAACTCTTGGCCATCTTTAACTTTTAAGGGAGTTATCAATGCATTGCAGTTTGATGTCTTAAACATTCTTTAAAGTTCTTCATCTTATTTTTAAGTAATATTATGATAGTTTTCATTTGTGTTAAAATTCTTGATTAACACTCCGCTTGTATTGTTAAAAATGGATTTATACTTTAAAACTCACTGTGTGTTTATTTAATAGTGTGTCACAGCTTGCTTCTGTTTTGTTTTTCAAAACTTCTTTAACCAAAACAAAGTGTTTACATAGTTTTAACCATTTAAAAGGAGAACATTGTAGAAACTGGCTAACTTAGGGTAACATAGCTTACCTTTGGAGGTTTCAGTAATCTGTTCTTACAGTCTGTCTTACAGTACTGCACAGTCATTCTAGAGTGTGGTTGTTAAGAATTGAGAAGGACCGAGGTGTGGGTAAGAACCGACCAATCAGACTCTTGGGGTGAGTCACCTCAGTGTCACTGCCCAGGATTGGTGATAGGCTGTGGAAGTTACTATGAAAAAGAAAACTGTGCCTCATGATCACACTGAGGAATGTGATCAGAGAGTATACTTTCCACCCCAGGCTCTTTTTTTTTTTTAAGTTGAACAACTTTATTGGGGAAACATGGCAGATGCTTAACTTTCAGCTACTAAACATATTCTTTTCAGATGTTAGCACACTCTTTTGATTCTCTGGCTGTTAGTGATGCCTGACTTAACTGCACTAGGTAGGTCTTCAGCATTCTACCTTCTATTTAAGTAGCTTATTTTTGGGTCTATCTTATCTCTGTAAAGCTGCTGTGTTTCCCTAATGTTGTAGTGCACAAGGTCATAGTCTTGTTTAGAAATCTTTGTTACAAGTTTGTTAAATTATGTTCATATTCTATCAATTATCTTGGTGTTTCATGTATGTGTGAATCTAATTCTACTATACTTGCACTGAGAGTAGAGAGAGAGGATGGTCAACTCACCACTGCACAGAGTCACCATGGATCAATCAGCTGTTTTTGATACAGTGGGTGCTGTGTGTCATTCATAAGATGATAATCTGGAAAACTGTCAGATGTAGGCTTTGTACAGAAAGGTAGAGGGGCTTGGTGATGTGAGGGTGAAGGAAGAGGAAAGAAACACTGAAACATGGCACACAAGTAATCATGACAGGGATGTTACCTTACCAGGGTACACAATCTTTAGGAGAGACAGGCAGGGCAAAAGGGGGGGGGAGTGGTTATGTACATCAGGGAGGGAAACAAAGCAACTGAGTTAGGAGGAAGACAGGAAGGGGGAAGAGGCACTATGGGTCACCTTAGTGATGGGGAATGGCACCACCATCAGAACTGGGGTTGTCTACAGACCTCCAACATGGGGGGGGTATAGACACGGTATTAATAGATACCCCTACTGGGTCATAATATTGCACGCTTAATAGCGCATGACATTATGGGTAAATTGCTACAACATAGTCTGTAACTACTACTGGTGCAATACAATGTATACTGCTGTACGTGGTATTGCACCAATAGTGCTTTCCCAGACAGAGAATATGACCTCTGTTTGAAGTGGGTTCCACCAAGCAGCTGCCGTGGCTCACAGGACTGAGCCACATCAGCAGGAACCCAGGTGCTGTGTCTGGGATTGGGTTTGATTCCCAGTCTCAGAATATTTTATTTTTCACACTTTTGTACACTTCCCGAGTTGGACCCCCCCCCCGGATTTGAGAATCTTTAGTGGGGGGGGGTCTGGGGCTGCAGCCCCCACAGAAAAAAGACATATGCCTCATGGCTGAAATCACCTATATTGGCAGCTCGATTTTGCCATAAAACATAATGTCTTGTGACATTATGACCTGGTGCCATAGACACCATCCACAAAATGGCTGAGAAAGGGGAAGTGCTGCTGGTGGGGGACCTAAACATGCCAAATGTTAACTGCAACATATGTAGCAGCCGCTATCAGGAGCAGAGGCATCTTGGATGCCCTGCAGGGGGCATGCCTTAGAAAGCTAGTGGAAGAAGCCACACATGAGGGAGTAATATTAAATCTGGTTCTCACCAACTGTGACAGCATAACAGATTTGTCAGTGAGCAGTCATCTAGGGTCCAGCGATCACCATACAGTGTGGTTTAAGTTTAAGACAGTAGTTGAGTCAAGCTACACAAAAGTAAGGGTACTGTACTTCAGCAGGGCAGACTTTGCAAAAATGAGGGAACACCTCAAGAAAATCCTGGCAAAGGCAGAGATAGGAGGTGGGGTAGAGAAATGGTGGGAAACTCTTAAAGGAGCCATAGCAGAGGTAATAAGTCTCTGTGTAAAGCAAGTCAACAAAGCAAAAAGAATGAAAAAAACACTATGGTTTTCTAAAGAAGTGGCAGGGATGGTTAAGGAAAAGAAATATGCATTTAGAAAAAACAATGAAACACAGAGAGAGGAACAAAAAGAACTGTATCAGGCAAAACAAAAGGAAGTGGAAAAAGCAGTTGAGCGCAAAGGTGCAAACTGAGGAACAAATAGCACAATCAATGAAAGAAGGAGACAAAACCTTCTGGTATATTAGGGAGATGAAAAAGACAAATGGAGGGATTGTGAGGCTAAATAAAAAGGGGAAAATGTGCTGAGGGGGACCTAGAAAAAGCAGAAATTCTGAATGAATACTTCTGCACAGTATTTACAAGAGAAGAAGAAGGGGAGGGACCAAAATTAGATGGTAGAAATTCACAGAGAGGAGATGTGGATACCAGTCCATTCACAGAAGAGAGAGTCCTAAAGGAACTCTTGAAACTTAAAGTGAACAAGGCAATGGGTCCAGATGGGATGCATCCCAGAATACTGAAAGAACTCAAACAGGTAATAGGAGCACCGTTGACAGCCCCTTTCAAGAAATCAATGGAGGAAGGAGTGGTGCATAAGGACTGGAAGAGTGCAAATGTAGCATCATTACACAAAAGTGGGAACAAGATGGAAGCTGGGAATTACAGGCCAGTCAGTTTGACTTTGGTGGGGGAAAATAATGGAATCAATGCTAAAAGAAAGGACTGTAACATATCTTGAGGTAAGTGGGGCACAAGGCCTAAAGTGATATGGATTAACAGCTGGTAGATCTTGTCAAATGAATCTGATAGATTTCTTTGACTATGTAACTAGGGTGGTTGATCGGGGGGGGGGGGCATGGTCATGGCCTGCCCAGGTTTTAGCAAGGCATTTGGCACTCTCCCTCACAGGAGACTATTAAACAAGTTGAGCAGTCTGGGAGTAGGTTCCAAGGTGGTGAGTTGGGTCAGAAAATGGCTGAGCAGCTGGACACAGAGGGATGGTTGTGAACAGCGTCCAATCCTGGGACAGTAGGGTGTCCAGCAGGGTGCCACAGTGCTCAATGCTGGTGCCAGTCATCTTCAATGTCTTCATTAGCAGCATTGCAGATGGACTGGAGGGGAAGGTAAGCCTCTTTGCAGATGACAGCAAGATCTGCAATAAGGTGGACACTCCTGACGGGGTGGAAAAATGAAAGAGAGACCTAGGCAAGTTGGAGGAATGGTCGACAGTGTGGCAGCTTAAATTTAATACAAAAAAGTGCAAAATCATGCACCTAGGACACAGGAATCTTGGAGAAGATTACAAGATGAAAGGGGAGATACTAAAAACAACAAAACTTTAAAGGGATCTGGGGTAATTAAAATGGATGACCTGAAAGTAGCTAAGCAATGTGAAAAGGCAGTGGGGGAGCCAGAGGGATGCTGGGATGCATAGGGAGAGGCATCACCAGTAGGAAACAGGAAGTGTTGATGACACTGTACTGACAATTGGTAAGGCTACATCTGAAATACTATGTTCAGTTCTGGAGACCATACCCTAGGAGGGACATAGACAGAATGGAGGCAGTACAGAGAAGGGTAAACAAATGGTGAAAGGAATGCACCAGAAAACATATGAGGAAAGACTGAAAGACCTCAATATGTATACCCTTGAAGAAAGGATGGTGGGACATGATAGAGACATTCAAGTACCTCAAGGGGATAAACAGGGTCCAAGAGTGAAATATCTTTTAAAAAGAGACATGCAAGAACAAGGGGTCACAGTATGAGGCTGGTGGGGGGGTGCGGGGAGACACAGTGGAAACTTGAGGAACTATTTGTTCACAGAAAGGGTGGTAAATGCATGAAACAGTATCCCCGCAGAGGTTGTAGGGACAAATACAATATGGGAATTCAATAATAATAATAATAATAAAATTAATTTAATTGAGCACCTTTCAGAATCTCAAGGCATTGCACAGCAAATACAAACATAAAAACATATTCAAATACATTCAATATAAAATCAAATACAAACACATATTCAGATACATACAATATAAAATCAGAATAAAGTAGGAAACGCCTTTTCCCATAAAAAAGTCTTTAGTGCCTACTTAAATCTCCCCACTGTCCTGCACTCCCAGAGCTGACGGGGAAGAGAATTCCAGCGGGTAGGTGCAGCAAATCCAAATGCACGCGCACCAGATGACTTCAAATTTACCCCTGGAATCTCCAGCAACCTCTCGTCAGCCGAGCTGAGCTGTTGCAGAGTGGTATAAGGCACCAGGAGCTCTTTCAAGTAATTGGGACCCAGACCATGCAGGGCTTTGTAGGTCTAAAGACCCACTTTAAAGGTGATCTGCCACTGTATTGGCAGCCAGTGCAGTGCACACAACACAGGGGTAATGTGTGATCTTCTAGAAGCCCCAGTCAACAAACATGCTGCCGCATTCTGTACTAGCTGCAAGTGGTGGATATCAACCCCAGGAAGCCCTAGGTAAAGGGAGTTACAATAATCATGGCGCAATGTCACAAAGGCGTGGACCAAGACCAGCAGGTCACTGGGTGGAACAAGGTGCCTAATCCTGGCAATGTTCCTAAGATGGAAAAAGGCCAGCTTGATGACTGCAGACACCTGATGTTGAAGGGTCAGACCAACGTCAAGCTCCACTCCCAGGTTACGCGCCCGGTCAGAAGTGAGGATCTGGTCCACCCCCAGGATTAAACCAGAGGGAAGACCAGTCCTCAGTCCCTCTACCCTATGACCTGGGTCCATAAACATAACCTCAGTCTTTCCTGGGTTCAACTTTAAACCGCTGGAATTCATCCAGTCTTGGATGTCTGCGAGACAGTTGTTCAGTACTGAGATAGCACCAACCTGGTCAGGTGTGAAAGACAGGTAGAGCTGGGTATCATCAGCATAGCAGTGAAACCTTAGCTCGTACCGTCTTACAATGTCTCCGAGGGGTAGCATATATACTGTGAATAACATGGGGGACAGCACTGAGCCCTGAGGCACCCTGCATGGCAGAGAGAAGGCCCTGGATGAAAACAAACCCGAGACCACTCTCTGCATTCTCCCTGCGAGGAAAGATGAAAACCATGTGAGGACTGTACCCGACAGCCCACAAATGGACCCCAGGCATTCACGCAGAACCCCATGATCCACAGTATAAAAAGCTGATGACAGATCAAGGAGAACCAAGATAGAATGGTGTCTCCGATCTCTCGCCATCAGGAGATCATTGAGCACCCGAACCAGAGCAGTCTCAGTGCTATGCCTCTTACGAAAACCAGACTAGAGAGGTACGTATAAACTATGGATGGTCAAGTGGTTATCCAATTGAGCAGCCACAACTTTCTCAACAACCTTCCCAACAAAAGGGAGGTTAGAGATTGGCCTGTAGTTTTCTAGATCATCCAGGTCTAAAGAAGCTTTCTTCAGAAGGGGGATCACCACCCCTTCCTTCAGGGAGCTGGAAAACACTCCCATATCTAAAGAACACCGGATAATCCGAGCTAAGACCGGACCGATCTCGCTACAACTCAAAATCAAGGAGGTAGGGCCAGGGTCTAAACTACAACATGTGGGCTGCATCTCCTGGACAATCCTCATAGTATCTATGAGATCTGGCAGGTCAAAGGCACTCCAGGAAACTCCGGGCTCTGTGTCAGAGCACCGATCAACTGCAACACCCTTAGAATGAGGTTGAAGGCACTTCCTCCTGATGTCTTCAACCTTATTCTCAAAGAATCGAGCGATCTCCTCACAATCAATTTGAGTAAAAACTCTATGGATTTGCTGATAGGCTGGGTTGCACAGTCTGTCAACAGTTCTGAAGAGCTGAGCTGGTCGATTCTGTGTGACAGAAATTTCCCTGGACAGGAATTCTGCCTTCTCATGGGAAATTTCTGTTGGTAGAGTTTATAATGCTCTAACAAAATAAGGTGGTTGGCATCAGTGGTCATCTTCCTCCAACGATGCTCCAACCTATGCCCCATCCTCCACAACCCTCTCTGAGCTCCATCAAACCATGGAGCGCTGGGACGACGTGGAAGGGGGCGAACAGGGACCGGTGCAATCTGATCGAGTGCTACCGATATGGCCCTACTATAGGCCACTACCAGCTGCTCAGGATCAGTGCAAAACTCGTCCAATGACTAGAGGTCAATAACCACCATCAGGTCTTCAGGGACCATGTCCCGCAATGGGCGGTACCTGACTAGCTCCACAGGGGCCAACCTACCCAGGGGGGCTCAAAATTGAACCCAAATGAGTAGTGATCGGACCAACCAACTGGTTCCACCACCAAATCAGAGGCTTCAATCCCCAGGAGGAAGACCAGGTCAAGAGAGTGACCTCCCTTGTGTGTAGCTGAGGAAACAACCTGTGTAAAGCCCAGAGATGTCATCTCCTGGAGGAAATGTTGACCAAAAAGTGAAGATTCGTCATCGACCCAAGCATTGAAGTCACCCAGAACCATCAGTCCGGGTGACTCCAAGGCCATGTCAGCGGCAAAATCTGCTATTTCCTGCAGAAAAAGCTTCTCATCACCTGGTGGACGATAGATGAGGACAATCCTGCACCCTTCACCAGCTACCACAGTTCACTCAAATGACCTGGCCTCCTCGACTGGTCCACCAGTTAGGCCCAATTTGGTCTTGAAACAGACCGCCATCCCCCCCGCAATCCAATCTTGGGCAATGTATAACTGAGTACCCGGTGGGAACAGCGTCCTCTAAAAAAGGGGCTGCATTTCCATCCAACCAGGTCTCAGTAATGCAAGCCAGATCTGCCCTCGCAACAAAATCTGCAATAAGGCCAGTCTTGTTGCAGACAGATCTGGCATTGCATAACAACGCCCGAGTTGGACGAGGTTGGTGAGTTGTCCCTACTGCTTGCCCTCCCAAACTAGAGGTACCCTTGGGTATGGGAACCAGAACAGAATCACCATGTTCTAGATACCATTTTGCCCCAGGGCGTCTTCTGGGCCTAACCACCCCTATGGGAATCCCCACTCACTCCGCTGTCTGCAACCCCCAACCCACCCCCGACTCCTCCCCCTTCGAGCAATCCCCAGCGCCTGACAATGATGATAAACATAAACAGGCGGGGGGGTGAAGAGAAGGGGTGGAGGGCAAGGAGAGCGGAGGCCGAATAGCACATGACAGGAGGGGCAAGCAGGCACATCTAGCTGCTCAATTTATAAAACAATAAATATAATAAAATTACAAAAACACCACTGATTCTAAGCTACTCTCGAACTTCCTACAACTAAAATTATACAGCTTCAAATTATAAGAAACAACTAAAATTAAAATTAAACTAAACCAACTCCCTAACATAAAATCTAATTTATTGATTAAACCCACAGGTCCTCTCAGAGCCCGGGGGTCAACCAAAAATTAACCAAAAACAATTTTGAATTACTCACAGGTCCTCTCACTACCTGGTACCTAAAAAAACAAATTAAACACTCTCACAAAAAATAAACAAACAACAAAATAATAATAATTACATAATAATAATAATAATAATAAAAATAATAAACAAAGGAAATAATTTAGATGCCACCCTCCTTGAATCTCTCACAATACCGGAAAACAGGTGGAATCAAAAATTTTATAAGGCACTCTCACTGCTCATATTATTTCCGCTAAACAAACAAAAAGAAAAAATTATTGCAGTCAGCAGATGTCCTGTCTAGCTGTGGATATTTCCAAATACAGCTACTGCATAAACGCAGGATACAAATATCAAAAAACCCACCCGAATGTCAGTAAAAGCAGCAAACAATATAAGTCAGTCTTCAAAATCTCAGACTTCAAATTCCATCTCCAATTCGAATCACAGAAAGGTCACTAGCAGGCCACAGGTTCCAATCAGCCTACCAAGGGGAAAATTACCCCAGAAAGTCAGTGGCCCAGTGCTTCAGCTCCAGGAGAAGTCAGCCCCCCCAGCTGGCTACCCCAGGAGTCTAGAGGAAAGGGAATAAAGGACAAGCCCTCCAGCCTACCCCACTCCCCACCTCTGTGTGTGACACTGACCCTGAGGTCCCTCAGGAACCCTGCAAGCCCAGCTAATAGAGCCTAGAATTACCAAACTCAAGGAATGGCATTCAATCCACCAGAAATGTCACTAAGACTTCATTTCCCACTTATCTTAGAGGCTCTCCCAGATGACTCCACCAGATCACCGCTCCCCACAATCCACTGGCCACACACAAATATAATCCAGGGGCACTCCGAAAAATGCAGCCGACAGTTCGAATCCACATACAGGGTAATGAATTCCAGACTGTAGGCTTGCTTAGGTTCAACTAAAGGCCATAAAATCCAACCAGTCCACTCCCTGTACAAATAAGAACGAGTGGAATGCAGTGGTAGTGTCAAAAACTCAGTCCAAACACAAAAACTCGATCTGAACACAGAGATCAAGTAAACGAAGACTCTAAAAGGCAAGGCTTCACTAAAGTATCACCAAGTCTCTACGTTAGAATGCCACAGCTGTTCGCAATTCTCTCCCGGTATTCTTTCAGCACACTAGGTCCCAGCCCATAAAACAGATACAGACTGAGCCGAAATGGGATGGGATACACAAAAGGCAACCATAGTGGTAGGAAAAAGAAGGTAAGCTGCTGATCAATTAGTATCTGTTGCTTATATGAGTAGGGAAATAGGCAGATTAGGTGGGCCAGATGGTCTTTATCTGCTTTCAAATTCTATGTTTCTATGTTTCTATGCATACTGTACTCTTGCAATTGAAAATGTAATTATCTGTGCAGCACTGGGTTGTGCATTGGAGAAAGAGTAATGTGCTCTGGGTTGGCCCAGTTTCCAGTTGCCTTGGTGGTACAGCTGGTAGTGCAACAGGAATGGTATTTCATGTGTCCTGGTTTCAAATCCCAGCAGAGGCACCTACTTCTTCCTCGCTTCTGTTTGTATGTGTTCTGAAAATGTTGTTAGGCTCTAGTACAGGTTGAACAAATATCAGAGTACCTGATGTGCTATACCACTTCTTCAGGTTGTGAGTGCTGTGGTAGATAAATGCCAATTATTTTCTTTGGCAGAATGCAGCCTTGTCATTAGCTAATGTATGATGTGATGTCATTGATAGCATCACATGCTGATCATAGAAGGTATTTTGATATAAAAAGAGGGAAAGGAAACTATGTGATAAGGACAAACTGTAAATATTAAAGAATCTTCAAGAACAGTGAATTCTGTGGCATTGCAGATATTCTGCAATAGGTTGCAAGTTCTGGGCAAGATTCTGTGGACACAGAATTCTAGGGGCCTTATCTCTGAGTCATATTCAAATCATAAAGGGATACAGGGTGTGGGAGCGGTATTGTGGTCTCATCTGATCATGAGGGGTGCTAAGGGGAGGTGCTGAATGAAACTGATCTATAGCCACTCATGAGGGATGTTACAATGGTGGTTGACAATAATGTTAGAGTGTATTGTGTGACAAAATGCTGGCAGATGGAGAGTAATTCTGTAGCTTGAAATAAATCCTTTGTTACTAACTGATCTAGTGACCTTCTCACCAGGATTAAAGCATGCTGGTAATAGTTTTCAAGAATCATTACTGAACAGATTGAAAAATCAAACCCTGCTAAGGACCCAATTTACTTTGTTAGGGCTAGTATTAGAGTGTAAGGAAAGGTATTTTAAAGAGTAAAGATCTAAACAATGTTGAGCTTACCTTAAATGAGTCTAACTGGTAGTAAGATAAGAATCCGTGATTCCAGCCTGGTAGATGCAAATAAATTAAATGAAGATGCAGGGTACTGTAACATAGTACAAGAAGATGGGATCATTTTAAACAAATTCTCGTCAGAGTCAGTAGGGCTGCAGCTGAGAATTTGGGGTAAAAAAATTGAAAATTACCAAAGTTGCAAGCCTGCATTTGCAAAATGTAATGTAGGTTCATAAATTTGTTGTTTTGTAATGGCCGGAAAGTTAAAATGAAAACATTTTGAAGGAGAAAAAAGAGCAAAAGCTAGCCAGGACTTCAGATAGAGAGGTAAGAAGAAGAGAACCTGTTGGGCTGTGCATTTCCCCATTTGTTTGATAGGTGCTATAATGAAATGGAGACAGGGAAGCAGAGATAAAGCTACCTGCATGTATTTAATAGCGCTCTGAAATCCTGGGAGGAAGACTATGAAAATAGAAAGATCTCATAAAAAATAAATGTTGAAAACCATATTAAAATAGCATATTCATGCAGCAAGTACTTTCTATTTCAAATTGTATTTTTTTATGGGCAGCAGTAAATATGCAATAAATATGTTGCTTGGTAATTGACAGCTACAGCGTACCTATTACACTCGACAGTCTAGGGATGTATCTTCTTGAGCAATTTTTTTTCTGGGAAATCAGACATGTTTTAATATTTTGTAAAAATCTTAGTTTCACTCTCCTCATTGCAGTATTTTTCTTTTTCTTATGAGGATCAGGTTGTAGTGGAACCTGGGTTGCTAGCAGAATGCCGCCTAGCACTAGTATACCGGTAGTAGTGATGTGCTGAGGGGTGATTAATTGTGCAGCATTTGCCCATGAATTTCACCCACGAGAGGTGGAATTTCACCAGAGAGTGGTGAAATTCTGCAGGCCAGGGGCTAAATTCTGCATTTCGTGGGTGAAATGCACAATTTCATGAATGGAATTTTGCATTTCGCACCTGTGAAATATTTCATGAAATGCAGGAATTTCGCAAAATATTTTGTGGAACAAAATTTGCACATTTCACACATCTCAACTTTAGGCTCATGTTCCATGTGACTAAATGTAGGGTGCTTTGGAGGAAAAACAGCGATGAGACCTACCAACTCTATTAGGCAACTGATTTCAAGAGGGCCATCTGGGGTGTTTCAAAAAGGGGGTGACAAGTAGAGCAGGGCAAGTAATATTGCTACTTCACAGGCCCTGGTAAGACCCATTGTGCAATACTGTGTGCAGTTTGATAGGGTGTAACCCACAATCACCAACGTGATCAGTTGTATGTGGGACAAATACATGAGGATATGATAGAGATCGTAAACTTGTTCACACAGGAATAAAGAAGGCTCAAAGGGGGACAATGTCTTAGTCTTCTACATACTCAGAAGTGTCAGCAAGATTGACCAAATGAAGATTTTTGATCTGGTATGCTTCATCAGGATGTATGGAAGTGCCTTGAAGCTTAGAGCTTGTAAATACTGAGGTAATGTTAAGAAACAATAATAAGGCAGTATGGATGGCTGGGGGGATACTGGGATGTAAATGGAGAGGCATCACCAGTAGAAAACAGGACATTGTTATCCCTCTGTACAAACAGTTGGTGAGATCCCATTTGGAGTACAGCATGCAGTTCTGGAGACCCCCTCTCTGCAAGGACATAGATAGGATGGAGGTAGTCCAGAGGAGGGCAACTAAAATGGTGCATGTCTGCAACAGAAGCCATATGAAGGAGAGAGAGAAAAAGGATCTTAATATGTATACCCTTGAGGAAAGGAGGGGAAGAGGGGGACATGATGGAAACATTCAAGTACCTCAAGGCAATCAACAAAGTCCAGGAGGGTAGCATCTTTCAGAAAAAGAGGTGTGCAAGAACAAGGGGACACAATTTGAAGATAGAGGGGGAATGGCTCAGGGATATTATGAGGAAGTATTTTTTCACAGAGAAGGTGGTGGACACATGGAACAGCCTTCCTGAGGAGGTTGGGGGGTCAAATACAGTGGGGGAATTCAAGAATGCATTGGACAGACATAAGGCAATTCTGGTGGGGGTAGAAAGAAGTAGGCTTTTGGTTAACTAGGGTCTGCAGCTTATCCAATAGGTTGGGAAATGGGCAGACTTGGTAGGCCAACCGGTCCTTATCTGCCATCAAAGTCTATGTTCCTATGTTTCTCCTAGAGGATGGTTTACCTATGCAGCCTAGCAGTGGAGAAAGTGCATATGAAGACAGTAAAGGCTTTCAAGATGAACCTGAGAAAATTTCTAATTAGCAAGGAAATTAGAGGGTACCCATGGTACAAAAAGTGGTGGAATATTCTTATGTATTAGTACATGTTTGCAAAGCATTATAAAGCAGAGTGGGGCAGACATGATGGACCTAGTGTCTCTTTGGACCTAATTTCTGGATGAACAAGGATCACATCATATTACTATATAAACGTCTTTTTTTTAAGTTTCTTGTCTATGGAATTGAAATAAAATAGTATATGCTACTTTTATTTTCAGCCTGAATGAAAAACAATAATTTACACCTCTGAATTAATGATGATTGAAAAATATAGTAGATTTAAATACTTTTGTATAGAGATTTTTTGTTCCACTCAGTGGAGGTGTTTATTCCTTTTTTGGGGTCTTGGCAATCTTGCAGCATCATCATCACCACCAGCCATCACCATTCATGTAGTGCGGGGACTGAACATAGCAACCTTCAGTCTGATGCTTTGCTGGATTTTTCCTCCCAGTGTTGTCCCCAGTCCTTCATTCTTTAACCTCCTCTTAGAAGCCAATCATGAATTATTAGTGGCCTTGCAGGGCTCTTAGATAGTCACCCAAGAATCTCATCAGCTGTTTGGGCATAAGTTGACCACTTACTGCATGAAAGTTTTTTTATGGTATTTTTAAATAATTTAAATCATGTTTTACAACAGGTGAACAATGAAGGGATTTTCAAAGAAAGATGGATATTTATTAAATCAATTCCCCATGATGAATTAATAATGAACACATTTTTTCTGTTTTTGATGGAGTCTTACTATAAGAGATATAGTATAATAAATTGTTGAATATTACATTCATAATTATTTTTACATCAGTAATATGAAGTGAACATTGCCTTTCTTAGGTCCATAACAGCATTAATTTTTGCTCAGAAACATTGTACTGTATTATTCAGTGACTCGGTAGGTAACATGCTCACCTTGGAGGTCATAAAATCAAAAGTCATGGGTTCTAGCTCCACACCAGGTACTTGGGGTAATACCCACAACAGACACTGTAGTGCAGTTTGGGTGGAGGGTTGGGGGGTGTACTGATGAGGTGCTGTCATTTGGATAACATGTAAAACTGAGGTCCCTTCTGCCAACCTCTGGTCACTGACCAGATGAAAGTTAAAAATCCCATGGCACTTATCAAAGATGAGTGGTGGAATTGCCCAATGCAATGGCCAGAATTCCTCATCAATAAAACAGGTCCATTCAACCTACCCTCAGGATATACTTGAAGGCAAGTCAATACAGCATGCTATGCCTTTCCTGGTCAAAAAATTACAAACAATTACAAATGCATTGGATCACTTTTGCCACAGCGATTGAGACAAACATTTTCCAAAATCCTTTTTTTGTTTTGTAATCATTATATTTATTTGAATTGTACCTCAAACAGATGTCAGGAAGGTGGCTTCTATTTTTTTCTGGGGTCTACACTACAGCGAATTATATAATGTTTTTTTTTTTCTTCCATACAATGTTTCTCTTCCTCGCGCCTCAACTATCACCTACTGACTGGTCCCATGATCCCCCTCATCCAGCTCCTCTGGGCTTATCTTGCTGCTGTCATCTTCTGCCACAGGACTGTGGCAGGTGCCTGGCCACTGGTGCAGAGCCTGTGGAAGGTCAGTCTTTATCATTTCACCAATGGTTTTTCCTCTTGATTTTCTCCCCTTATGTCCCTGGAGTCTAAGTGCAAGGTCATGCAGGTGCATGGAGGCCTACACCTACACCTTTGCCTGAAAGGCCACAATCCACCCACCTGCCCAAGCACCTAGCCCCCCACATGCCCGCACTACAATAAAATCTCTACTTGATGGCAGCCAAGGACCAGGATGGCTAACCTCCCCAATCTGAGAGTGCAGAGCTGCCTGGTAGCTGTTCAATCCACTCCCATCACCTCCCCCAGCCAACCCCCTGCACTCAGAGCTCGTTTTCACACTCAGGTCACCAGTGTGGTAGAGGTAAGGTTCATAGGGCTCAGCCCTGTATGCTACTGAGCCAAATAATGTGTTTTGTTTATAGTGCACTACATTAGGGCACACAAGTGCTATTTCCTAAAGGATACACATGTAGGGTAACCTATGATAAGGGCGGCCGCGATTGTTCCCTTTCAAAAAGGAGGTGACTCAATCACGGCACTTATGTATGCATCTACTGGGCAGGGAGGGTGACCGGATGGGGGGATTGGTGAATATAGTAACAGGATGTCACTATATATCCATGCACGTGGGGGGGACCATGTCTTGCAATGGGCTGAAAAGGGAGGAAAGGGAGGGTTTTTGGGGTGTAGTGTGATGTTGAGCTACTGAGATGGCCATCTGGCATTGTGGGTTTGTGGCAGGATAGGGTTGGGAGGGTACCAGGTTTGGTTCTGGGCATGCGCTAGTTTTCACCGTGGGTCCAGGAATTACTTCCTTGTTTTGCACCCCCCAACATGCACCATCCAGGAGTTGAGAATCCTTTAGTAGGGGGCTATGTGGGATGCAGGAGTCACAGACCCCTGCATTAAAAGTAAATCCAACTCTCCCACGCCCTCTTGCTGTGCCGGGAGTGTACGTCGATGTTGATTTTCGGCGATGTGACCCCGCCCTAACAGCGATTGCCTTTCTGCAATTGGCGTTATCACATGGAACCCACAAGTACACATTACAATTGTACTCATAGTGCATTTTTTTCTCATGGGGAGAAAGAAGCAATATATTTCTTGAGATCTGAACCCCTGGCCCTAGACTCCTGTGCCGCTGCAGCCTGTTACTTTGACCTCTAGACCACCTCGCAGTAGTAACAACTTTCAGCTGGTTTGCTCTACTAGCTCCTCAGCCCCGCCGCCATTCTTTGTACCTCTCTTTCTCTGCTCTGCTCTACCTCCCCCCGGCCATGATTGGTACCTCCCTCAGCCCTTCCCTTCTCTCCTAGTTTCCTGGTTTGACTCCTTACTGCTCTGAATCATCCACTTGCCAATGCACCCTCTTTTCCAACTGGACAGGTCTGGGACCCTGTCTGAATTTCTTCCTGCCCCACACCTATACCACTAATTCCCAGCATGCACTCAGCTACAATACTCTTACTCCTTTCATTCTTCTCCTACAAGCTTTCTTCACCCTTATTCCCCTCTCCAGATGCTTAAAACCTTCCCCCTACCAGTCCCCACAACTCCCCTCTACCAAAGGCAACAACTGACTCCAACCCCACCTTCACAAATCCCTTGCTACTTCCCTCCTCCTGCATGAAATACCCCAGTGTCCTATCACCATAGCTGACCTCTAGCATCATCCTCATAAAATGCTCCCACAACACATCAAATACCCTCATTACCACAAAAAGGCAGAAACTCTGAGCCACCTTCTTTATGTTCATATTCACCCTGCTCCTCCAAGGTGATGTTGAGCAGAAAGCCCAGAACTGCTGTAGTCCACCACAATGCACCCTCCCACAAAGGCCTAAAAATCATGCACATAAATATCAGGAGCCTACTGCCTAAACTTGACCTTCTAAATTGTTGGTTAACTCAACAGTACCCTAATATCCTTTGCCTTACCAAAACATGGCAATCCGCTAAGACTCCTGACTCATACCTGATGTTCCCTGATTAATCAATCATCCAGCAAGATCTAGGAAAAAGATGGGAAGAAGTTGCAATGCTCATAAGGCAACTCCTCTCCAGCATAATAATCAAAAAAGAACTATGCCATGGCTCTCACAAATTGATCTTCACCCAAATCTCTCTGCCCTAGGCTCTCCCTATCTTCATCAGGGTGGTCTATGCCTCAGCTAGCCCAAGATGCACTCACAACTTGCACCTCTACCCTTCTGCCTCTTGCTAACTCTGGGGAACTACTACTTCTGGGTGACAATAACCTTGATTGGCTTTCCCCACCTCCAAGTCCGCCACCTCCAAAATTGAATCCTACCACCTCACCCAGTTAATGACAGAGCCCACCCACTACAACACTCAATCCTCAAACCACTCCCTTATTGACTGGGTCCTCTATTCCCAGCCCCACAGGATAACATCAGTTGAAGTCCTTGATGCAGCTTTAAGTGAACAATGCATCGCCTATTGTATCAGAAAGACCCAACTGCCAAAATATGTCCCGAAATACATCAAAATTCACCCTTAACCTCTCTAGACACTGCACTAAATTCACCTCCAGGCACTGGCTGGGAGAACTCTCTTCCTACCTCTCCTCAATTTATAACACCCCCCTCACTCTCACTCGCTTAGACCAACCGACTACCTTACTCTGGCTGTCCCCTGCAGATCCACCCTCATTGGCCAATCTGGCTACTCTGAACGCCTCCCAAAAATGTGGAATTCCCTCCCCTATCAAATTCACCAATTATCCTCCTCCTACTCCATCAGCTCTGCCCTCAAAAATTACCTTGCACCTAACTGTTCCTGCTATGACCCTCCCTAATTTTCCCTCCCTAAGCCCCTGACAAACTCTACCCACTTTCAGTACCCACACACTGCCCTGGTTGCACCTCCACTTCCCTCCACTTCCCTCCACCCTAAACACCAGCACTCCTCCCCTTCCCCCTATTCCCTCCCCTACAGGTCTTCTCTTGCTGTCTTATCATGATTTTCAATCATCCAGAGTTGTACCAAATGCTTATCCCTACCCTCTCCCTATACCCACAAAACTCTTCCCTCCAATTCTCCTGCCATCCTAGTCCCCTTGCAAGATTTCTCTTCATCCTGAAGGGCTGGGATTCAGCCTCTCTTCTCTCTTCTCTCTCACCTTCGCCATCTCTTCAGGCCTTCCTGAAGCCTACTTCCCCTCACTGCCTGTAACCTGCTTCCCTCCTGTCAAGCTGTACCTTTGCTTTGTGCAGGCAGGGTTCTCAGCATACTGGAGGAGTCAGGCCCCAGCAGACCCTCTCCTCTTCCCTCTTCCTTCCTTCCTCTCCTCCTTCCATCCACCCCATTCTCTGCTAATCTACACATATGCTTCTCACCCACCTTTCCTTCCCCACCTCCCCCCCATTACTTAGACCTAGTTGTGGCTAACCCTTCTCTCCATTGCACCTGCAGACAATTTGCATTTCTGATACACCTAGCTAATGTGTACTGACTGTGTTACTCCTCACTAACTTGCCCTAGATCAAACTACTATAATTCTGTTCTGCCATTTTCTAGCTATCCAGTTATGTGTCACTTAACTGTTCCTGCTATGACCCTCCCTAATTCCCATCCCTAAGCCCCTGATAAACTCTACCCACTTTCAGTACCCTGATATGTTAAACCGAGGTCCCATCTGCCTGGACTGGTGGTAGTTCAGGTGGATGTTAAAGATCCCATGGCACTTATCAAAAAGAGTAGGGGAATTTTTTATTACGACTGAAAAGCAAACTAAATACACAAGGTGTTACAGCACACCAAATCATAACACAAAATTAAACAAGTAATATAAAAGGTAATACAGCATCCAAATGAACAAAAACAAATATCAAAATTTTTAAAGTAAAAAAAAAAGAAGAAGAAATAACCAAAGCTAAACAAAACTCCCCTAAAACAAAAATATGAGAACATTATATATACAAAAGTATTACTACATACTAAATTATAACACAAATAATAAACAGAAATATGTATTTCATCATACATGCAATGGAAAAAATGAAAAACTCTGTCATTAGAGTCCTAAAACCCAAGTAGTAAATGCTGAAAGTCATCCCCCCTTACTTAAAGAAGCCAGGGATTATATGAGAGAACCAACATACCAAAAATTGTATGACAACATACAAAATAAAAAAAAAACAAAGAAAAATAAGTATACAGCATACTTTTTGTCCCTTGTAAACCTAAAGGGAGAAAAAAAAATTGTTTAAATAAGATGAAAAACATAAACACAACATTATACCGTACATAGTAAGCTGAAATAACACCCCCACCCCCCTGTACATGCATACCACTATATGGCAGTATGTTTTCCCAACTCAAAGCACCTCATATAAAATTAACTAGTATCCACAACATACACTTCCATAATATATGGATTCTTCATGTTCCTATATATATATATATATATATATATATATATATATATGTATATGTATATATATATTTTTTTTTTATTAAACCATACTCAAAATCAAGAATACTCCTCACCAGAAAATAATTCACTTCTACCAGAAACTGCCACTTCTCATTAATTAAGACCAGAAGAAAATAACAGTGAAATTACAAAGAAAAACACTCAGTACCACATATTACTAGTCATAAGCAAAAGAGGAATTATGCAATGACTGAAATGTATCTCACAATATACCCTACCAACTCATAGCCAATCTATACTGTACCACCAAGACTGGAAGATTTCATATGGCACCGACTTCCTTTCAGTATTTCTATGACTAAGAATTGTAGTAGTAATCATATGAAATAATTGCTCCTCTATATATTCTAATTGTTGCAGTGTCAGCCTACACCGCACATGCCATATATAGAATTTAAAACACACCAAAAATAACCAAAGTGTAACCCTATCATGTTTAGTCCATTTGAATGGAAGAATAGCCAAGTATAAAATCTCAGGGGTTAAATCACAAAAGGGTGATGTAGGCCATTTACCCCGTTAAAAAATTCCAAAACTGTTTTACAAAAGGACACAGAAAGAACAAATGGTCCATGGATTACACCACCTCAACACAAGTCTCCCTAGGGCAGTAACAATGTTCTACACTTTTATGTTTTAGGTTTCCTTTGACATTGAGTTTCCCATGTAGGGAAAGCCACATAACATCCCACATATAAACCGGTATACGGGTAGATGTCAACATTTTCCCAATCAATATTTTATCTGAAATAGGTTTAAAGTCAAAACAGGCTGTATCGTGAAAAAAAGTAGATAGAAGATGTGCATATAGTGTTTTCCGGTCATGTTGTGAAAAGTGTTCTGGTACTAAACACCAAAGTTTTATTTTCCCAAAAATTACCCTTAAAGTTTCTGGAATATTATACAAAGAACGCTGTTTTGGGATGCATGAATGAGGAAGCCAGAAGGGGAGTATCCCTGCCAAGGAATCCAAAACCCATGGGATCCAAATACCCTCAGATTTCAATAATAATGGTCTCAAGTTTACATTAGCAAAAATTGTAAAAAAAGAAAACAATGGGATTAATCATTTTAATACCAACCATTTTTTTCTCTCTAAACAGTAAACAACGTTTAATGGGATTCAGTCTACTACCCCAAATGCCTGAAAAAAAAAACAACCATACATCCGGGTCGCCAGCTTAGGGAGTAGACTAGAAACTGCAGCTAAATACAAAAAATTGGGACTAAGAAGGTCTTAATCATATATACCCTTTTTAATTTGGACAATCTCCACTTATTCCACAGTAAAATTTTCCCATATGCAATGTCCAATTTGGAGGACCAATTTAAGAAGGCCAAATCCCCGGTACCAAAAAGAAGTCCAAGAATTGTACAGGTCCCTGTCACAACAGGGATCCCAATTACCGTAGATTCTAAAAAATGTTCTAATCCAAAGGGAAGGCATTTACTTTTCCTATAGTTAACTCTGGCTCCTGTGTATTCAGAAAATTCCCAAAGTATTTGTCCCACTAAACAGGTCGAAGGTAAATCCCCCACAAGAAAGCAGATGTCATCTGCATATGCAATACTTTTAATTTCTTCTAAGGTACTAGAAAAAGAAACCCCCTGAATAGCAATATTATCATTAATGCGACGAATTAAGGGGTCCAGTGTAAAAAGATAGAGAAGGGGACTCAGGGGACATCCCTGTCTAACTCCCCGGGTAACCATGCATGCCTTCCCCATCCATCCATTACAGTATGCTAAAGCTTTAGCATTAGAATAACAAGATTTTATCCAAAAAATAAAAGTACCAGGAATCCCATAACTAGCCAAACAGTCCCAAAGATATTCATGGTTTACCCTGTCGAAGGCCTTTTCCTGATCTAAACTAAGAAATGAAACCAGTTAATTCTCCAGTCTCCCCGGGACAAAATTTTCTTAATAAAATTAACCCATCCGTTATACTCCGGTCAGGAATAGTACAAGTCTGAGAAGAATGTATCAGAGTAGATGCACAAAGCAACAACCTGTTATTCAACAATTAGGTATACAATTTAAAATCAGTATTTAATAATGTGATGGGCGCCAGTTTGAAAGGTCAGTCCTGTCCCCAGATTTATACATAAAAACCACCAACCCATTACCCATTGAATCAGACAAATTCCCTGAAACCATCATATCCTGAAATAACTCTAGGATTTCAGGTAACAAAACTTACAGAATCACACTGTACAATTCATATAGAATTCCATCTGTTCCAGGTGCAGAATTATTTTTAACCATTGCAAAAGTGGTCATTATTTCAGATTGAGTAAGTGGTGACACCCGTACCCGTTGATCAGATGACAAAACTTGTGGTAAAATACATTTTTCCAACCAAACCTTATGACCATCCTGGGAGGATTCCTGATGACTAAATAAAGACTGCACATGCTCCTCTATGGCTGTCATAATTTCATACCTTTTGGAACAAAGACACCCCTTAGCATCCTGAATTAAAGACATCCGCTTTTGATATTGGAGTTGAGCACAGAATTGAAATGGATTCATAAAATCCCGTGAACCCTGGGTTCCAAATTTCCATTCCTGTTCTAAAGATCTAAGTCTATTATATTGTAGATCATTCATTTTTCGCCTGGTTTCTGCTAATTCTGCCAGAATCATTTTATCTCCTTGGGAAGCTTGAAACACTAAATTCTGAAACTGTGTTTTGTAAATACAATATTGGTCCCTCTTAAATTTCCCATTTAATCTTCCTATGTGTTGAAAGTATCTTTTAATATCTAGCTTTGTATCCTCCCAACATTCCTGTGAAGTATCATATAACATTTTAACCAATTTACGTGCTTCTAATAAGGAAATAAAACCATCCTTAACAGTTGGAAGAGACAACAGTTCCAAGTTCAACCTCAATACCCAGGCCCTGTTGCATACCATCATAATTAGAGACCGTCAGTTCTATGATGGCGTGGTCAGATGGAGCAACAGGACGGGTCCTGGTATTTTTAATCTCCAAGGCAGGAAATATAAACCAGAAATCAATCCTAGTGGCTAGGTTACCTCTGAAATAGGTCTTATCTGGCCGGCCAAAAAAACCACAAGCATCAACCAAACCAGTTTGCGAAATCAAAGCAGTCAGGCAATTGGTATCACAATATAATTTTTGGGTTTGAGGACCCCTATCCTTTAAATACAACCCACAATTGAAATCTCCTCCCAAGAAAACATAACGAGATGTAAACAAATAAGGCTGTATAGTGTTAAAAATCTCAATTCTAGCTGTCTTTGTTTGTGGGGCATATACATTAATAAACTGACAGTGCAATTTATTTAACGTGACATCTAATAACAAAGCACGGCCCCGGGCTATGTCCACTACCTGTATGGATTGTGCCAAAGGGGAATTTAAACAAATTCCAACCCCACAACAAAGATCCTCTCCAATAGACCAATAAGTCACTCCCCATTTCCATCCCACAGAGGCTCTATCCATCTCTTGTCTGCTATGTAATTGAGCGTCTTGAAAGAATACCACATCATAAAAAAAGGAATAAAATAAAGCATATACCAAAAGTTGTTTTCTATCTGACTGACTACTGTTAGTATTTAAAGAGGCCACAGTAATACTAAATAACATATCCATGGCGTATAAAAACAAAAACAAAACCCATTAAGTGTTTAACTAAAGGATAACTTATTAATCCTGAAAAAAAAATTGAAAAACATTAGGATTTCTTCCTGACCCATTTACTGGAACCCATCCTAGATTTATTTTTTGGAGGGATAGTCAAATCTTCTGCAGAACGCTCAGTGTCTGATCCTCCATCCGCTTGAGAAGAGTGAACCGAAACTGAGTCTGATTCTGTACCTACATCAGGTTCTTCAACCTGCAAGGTGGAAAAGGTGTTTTGCACTGGGAGATGGAAGACTTCTGAAACAGATGCTGCAGTGTTCTTCTGTAAACTCCTTCTTCGATTATTAACTACAGTGAAAGCACCTTCGGGTGGAAGGGGGGAGGCATAGAACTTGCATCACCAGATACCTCTAGTACTAACAGTTCTGCCTCAGATGGAGGCATGTGAGAAACCAAAACAGAAGTGGATAAGACCTCCGAAGGGGGATTAATAGGCCTTTCAGGAGGTGCCCTCTTAGGTAGGGAAGGGGGGGCCCATATTGTTTCAAGGCCGATTTTAATGCAATATTCAATTAAAAATCCTGAGTGGTATAATCCTTGTCTGCAGTATTATGGGCTGCCCAAGGACAATCCATAAAAGAATGCTGTTCCTCACAAAGACTACACTTGGGAGGATGATGACAGTCAGTCATAATATGCCCCACTTCCCCACATTGAGCACATTTCATTGTATCACAGGTTCGACTTAAATGTCTACTGGAACCGTATTTATAACAATGGCGTGGTTGTCCAGGATAAAAAATGAAACCCTTGTCATGACCCAGGTAAAACAACTTGGTAGATGTTGAAGTCCATCCTCCGTTTGTGGTAAAGTCACCTTATACCTCCACCTCCATTCCAAAAACCTTCAGAATTAAAATTGGTTCCGATTCCCTTGTATTTGACAACGCTTTCTCCAGCCAGTATGAAATGTCCATAATATTCACCCTTCATTTCTGAATAAGACAGTGATCACTTTAAAAGTTTGTTTTGTTAAAGGTATAGCTTGAAAGTGGGTCCAAGCTGGGTTCGTTTTAAACAGGGCATACTTCATCCAGAAATGATTCAGGATGTCAGGGAATGAAAACTTATGTCATATGTAGATTCTCCCGTGTATGAATCAAAGTATACACTTCTGAGGGAGAACCGTGCATCTGCTTCAATAGAACTTTCCCACATAAAGCGGTCTGGCATCGTATCCGCTGGTCCTAAAACCGCAGCCAACTGCATTCCTGCTTTTAGCTAAAGAAACAGGTTTTGAAATAAACTAGCAAAAGTGGAGCTGTCAGGGCTGGGGTTACTCACTCATTGTCAGGAGGTACTATAGGAATAGATCCCAGCACTTCTTCCGACTGGGGGGATTCACTAGCCACAGTAATGTTTTCCATAGGCCCCTGCTGTGCTGGAGACTGTATGGGGGGAAGGAAATGGAATCTGCTTGTGAAATGGGCATGTCCATCATAAGCATCTCTACATCTGTATTAGCAGATAAAGTGTGCCCTGAAACAGGGTCTAAGGCTAGCACATATGGTTTAGTAAAAAGGACTGTATCAGGCCTGTGCATATTGTGTAGGAGGCCATCCACAGTTCCCCCCAGTACCCCCGTGACACTCCCCGAACCTGGAAGCGGAATATCGGGATCCGCAACCCACTGACCTGTTTCTGTTTGGATCCAACCAGCTCATTCCAGTGCCCATTCCGGAGACCATGCCAAATCATGCTGTGAGTGATTTTCCAATCCTGTGTCTTTGCCTGATGTAGTTTCCTCTATTAGAGGGCCCGCTGCAAAACTTTTGCTGTAGATGCCGAGAAGCGATGGTGAACCTTGAATCGAGCGCTTCCTTTTTTTTCTTCAGCATGCAGTTTAGCTGCTCTGTAAACAGCCTCAGCCTCAATAAGAGGTCCTGTTTCACACGGACCACTGCGTCTATATCTTCATTGCCCTCCACAGGTATGGGGCCTGCTCCGGGACTTCCTGTAACACCTAGTGTCACCATCGTAGAGGAGTGTAGCAAAACTCCATTTTCTGTGGATCCTCCACCCATTGCTATCACAGCAAGCAGCGGGGGCTGAGGTACAATATGCTGGCCACCCTGAGAGTGCATTCCAGCCATACCATGTTCCCCGCTGAGCCTTGCTAACTCACCAGCCACAGCATGTCCTCCTCCACTGTCCTCCTCCTCCGCCATCTTGGTCCCACCAGAAAATGGGTTCCCCCCTGCTCACAGGAAGTAGGGGAATTTCCCCGGTGTCCTGGCCAAATTTCCTTCATTCACTAAAAATACCACCAAAAGCTTAATCTGGTTCAAAGTCAGTTGGCATTCATCTGTATCCCCCTGCCCGGGTCGTGCCTGAAAATAGGCAGGATTTGTCTAGTGCACTTACCCGGTCAACAAAAAACTAAATAAATAAAATAATAAAAATGTTTGCTTTTAAATGTTATTTTGTGCTGTTGTATCTATCTAGTTCAAAACTGTTAGCATTATATCTATCTAGTTCAAAACTGTTAGCATTCCACTATTTCATTGCTTCTGTAGAATCTACTCACTTTTATTTGAATGTGATCAATTGTAAATCTCATGTTTTGTACCAAATCTCTGTATACTATCCTCATGTTCCCCTATCACCCCAAGGTCACACCGGGAGATGAGCAACCTGTTGCTCAGCGTGCCTTCATGATGAAACATTTCAGTAAATAAAATAAATAAATAGAAAAGACAAACTCTCTCCTCTCTGACTTGCATCACACAAATTAAGATCCATTCTACTCTGTCCCAGATGTTAGCTCAGCCCTATCCCAGTTCCTACATATCTTCACATGCATCTGGGACTCTCACGCCCCACTTGTAAAAGCCAGAGTCAGAAAACGTCACCACCCCTGGGTTACTGCCCCAGTAATTGCCCTCTGCAAATCCTGCGACAAGGCCTGGTCCCTCCTTAAATCCTCCCAGACACTGAAATCCAGACAAGCGTACAACACCATTAGGAATGCTTGCACAAAGGCCATAAGGTGTGTCAAAGCTGACTACTTCAGGTCCCATATTCACACTGTGCACCCCTCCTCCTTCTGGAAGATAGTCCAATCCCTCAATTACACACCCTTTCAAACCAATACCCCTATGTTCAAGCTTAATGGCCTCACAATATCTGACCCCATCCAAATTGCTGAAACCCTAAATAAATTCTTCTCCACCTGTGCTCTCCCTCCACCCCCTTACATACAACACTAACCCCCAACATAATCCTCCTCAGAATACTTTCCTGCTTGCCACCACTACTGCTGAAGTACTAAAGACACTCCATTCCTCAAATCCCTCGAAATCAAGCCAAGAAGGCATACACCCTAGTCTCCTGCTCATATCAGCCCCAGACATTGCCCTCCCTCTCACTTTTCTATTAAATCTATCCTCCTCCAGCACAGTCCTCAAAAGCTGGAAATTGGTCTGTGTCATCCCTCTCCACAAGGGTGGCGACCCCATAGTGCCTGGTAACTACAGCCAATATAGCTCCTCCCAACCTTATCCAACCTGCAGGAAACACTCTTTAAATCCAGGCTGACTGATTTCCTCTCAGCCACAAATTTCCTTTCCCCATACCAATCTGGCTTCAGAAAGCATCATTCCACCATATCCTCCCTTCTTCATGTCACAGGTCTCATCCACATAGCTGCAGATCAAGGTCATCATACCACTGCAGTCTTCATCAACCCGGCAAAGGCCTTTAACTCAGTCTCCACCCCTGCTTCTAAAAAAAATTGAGGATGCAGGGCTCTCCCCCATGCCATTCAGTAGTTTAAATTGTACCTCATATACAGGTTTCAGTTCATAATGATTGTTAATTTCACTCCCCTCCCTCCCCCTCTCTCTAGCATCCTCCAAGGCTCAATCCTCAGCTCCATTCTGTTTTCCTTATTTATAAACAACCTACCCTCTGTCTGCTCTCAAGATCCTATATCCACATGTATGCAAATGATACATGTGGATGCTTGAGGCTAGAAGGGAAAGGAATCAGATTCATTTAATTGCAGTAGCTGCTCCTTGCTGCTTTTATATTGCTTCTTGTTGATTTCACTTGGTAGCAGGTGATTTTTTTCTTACTACTTATAAGGATGTTGCAGGAGATTGTTTTTGGGCTGTTGAAATTTTGAAACCTATTTTGGTTTATTTTAGGTGGTGCTGTTTTATCTTGTTGATTCCTTGGTAGCAGGCTGAGTTCTTCTCAGTTCTTTAAAGGGGCTACCACTGAATTATTTTGGAGCTGTTGAAACTTTAAAACCTATTTTTGTGTGCTTTAAATGGGGCTGTTATTTCTTTAAATTGTAGGCCTATTTCTTTTGATTTCAAACCCATTTTGGTGACCTTTTGGTGGGGCTGTTTCTTTGAACTGGAAACCTATATCTTCAAATCTCAAATCTATTTTGGTATGATGTTGGTGAGGCTGTTGTTTCTTTGAATTGAAGACCTGTTTCTTCTGGTATCAAACCTATTTTCTTGTGTTTTTAGTGGGGTTGTGATTTTATTTTTGCTGTCTTCACTAGCTGCAAAGTTTAGTGCATAGTGGGGGAAGGGTGCCAAATGTCTGACCAGGGGCCACATCTACCTGATCGTTTCTGGAGGGTACAGGCATGGGCCCATCCACCTTGCCAGTTACCCCACCCACTCCAGGTAATTAATTTACTTTATACCAGGGGTTTTGACATCACTTCCACATAAGGGCAAAAGGCATGCACCTGACATAGCAGAAATGAATGTCCAGGGAAGGAACAGCAGTGAGCGAAGTGGTGACTACTATCTTCAGGGAAGTGAAGTAACTGCAACACGAAGTGCTTTCATTTTTACCTGTTTACATTGGTGTTTGAATTGTGAAAAGGAAGGGTAGGAGTTAGAAGGAGGCTGTGCAATATTTGATTACAGTTTCTTTTTTGGTGTGGACAAGAGGGAAAGGAATTTAAAAGACAGCTGCTCAGTCTATCTAAAGTGTATGACAAAGGGGGTAAGGGAACGTGAGAAAAGGAGAGAAATGTTTTACAATGATAGAGGGGGAAAGGGGAGACTTTGGGAGCATTGGATATCCTTCATCTGGAAGGTTGGGGGGTCGCTGGTGGATGACAAGAGCAATGGGTAGGGTGGGAGGCTGCACTGCAGCAACTGCTGTGAGACAATCTTTCTAAAAATTGCATGGTGGGTGGCAGGATGTTTAGTGTGCATCCAAATAGGGAAACTCGAAAAGGAGCTCAAATTTCTGCAGGAAGAGCTAAGACAGGCAAGGCAGACTGGAGGAGGTTACAACCCAACACTGGAGGGAGGGAGGAGGGAAGATGAGGAGGGAGGTCAGTTTGGCCAGCAAGGGGAAGGAGAGGGTCAGAAGAAGGGAATCAGAGACAGGGGGACCCAGGCCAAGGGTAACAGCATCAGGGGAACCCAGGTCATGGGAAAAAAGACAACAGGAAGGATGAGAAATGGACTGGTGAGGGGAGGAGGAGAAGTGGCAGCAGTCATGGAGTTGAAAGGAGGGAAAGGGGCTACTATGAGGAGAGAATATGTAGGCATAGGAGAAGGGTCTTCAGAAAATTGTTTTGCAGTACTAGAGGGAATGGAGGAGGAGGGAGGTGATGAGATTGGAGGAGTAACTCATAGAAGTCTGGAAGAAACTGGAGAGGGAGGAAGTTCTGCTGGGGGATTACAACAGGGGTGGAAGGGGAAACTATGGTGCAGGAGGAAGAGGAGGAGCTGGGAGCGAGGTGGGGAGGAAGCAAACAGTTGGTAAGAGGGGTGGAATCTTAGTGCTGGGGAACTCAATACTCAATCAATCAATCTATCAATCAATCAATCAATCAATCAATCAATCAATCAATCAATATCTTTATTTAGCCAGGTGGAACACCATTGAGCAGGGCTCATTTACAAGCTGGACCTGGTAGTTTAAACAAGTCACAATACAACAATTTGGAGTAGGCATAGCAACATTAGCAGCCTATGCACAGTCAATAGAAGTGAGAAAGGCATGGCTTGGCATGGTGGTGTACAATAATTTGCAAATAGCAACATAAAGCTTGGCATTGAGAACAAGGCAGCAAAATTTACAGGCATAGTACCAAAGTCAGTCAGCACACCACTATGTGCGAGTTCTATGCAAGGTAGGTTTCTGATAGACAGTAGAGTATAATATTATATTGGATGAGGTCTAGACTAGCAAAGCATTATGTGGTCTAGGAGAAGACTAAAAATAAATTAAGGGCACTGAGGGCACAGGATGTGCCACGGATAGTGGAGGGAGGAGAGGTTAGAAGGGGTGGGAGGAGACAAATGTAATACCTTCAGGATTGACATAGCTGCATTAGTCAGCATGGTAGGTCTAAGGGTAAGAGGGAGGGTATGGGGTGAAAAAGTGCCATTAGTAGGGGAAGGTGACAGACAGGTAGCAGGGAGAGACAGAGATTTAGTGCTGGAAGCAGTTACAGGACTCCATAAATGAACATTGGATAAGATTTTTGAAGGCAGCTAATGGTGCAGGTGAAACGAGCTGTAGCAAATTTTGAACAGTATTCCAGAGGACTGGCCATGACTAATCACCGCTCAACCAAAGTGTGTCCTAACTCTGGGTATGTAAAGGGTGTTACGAGTCTTGCTTCTAAGCAGATAGCTGACAGGAATGCAAGAAGGTAGGCGATTCTTAATATATTGAGGCAGCTTGTTAGAGGTGGCCCTACAGATCCAGACCATGGTGTTCTTTTGCCATGTAAGACTAAGTGAGCCCCAACATACAATGTTGTAGAGGGTACAGTGGTGTGTTGAGTAGGGGGCACCAGTAATGAGCCTGATCGCCTTGTGGTACGAAGTGTCTAATTTGGCAAGGGCCACACTAGAGCAGTGCCTGTACAGAAGGTCTGCATAGTTGATGAGAGGCAAGAACGTTGTTAGTGCCAATCTAGTTCTCCCCTCCTGTGTTAATAGATGCCTGATTTTAAAGAAAATCCCAAGCCTCTATTTAAGTTTTTTGTAGAGTTCCTTGAAATGGACTTTGAAGGAAAGACTGGAGTCAATCCACCCCCCAGATATTTGAAGGAATTTACATAGTCCAGTGATTCACCAAGCAAAGTGTGGATTTGAGGGGCTGTCCCCAATGTGCTAGAGTAGGGGGAGTTTACTACAGAGGAGAAGATCATGGCCTTTGTTTTCTTAGCATTTAACAGAAGTTTAGAGTAAAGGAGATTGTTCTGTAAGTGGATAAATTCTATTTGGAGGTCACTACATGCAAGTTCCAGAGTAGGTCTGGCTACATACAACACAGTGTCATCCGCAAAGAGGTGTATGTCAGCTGACTTAACTTCAGCATCTAGTTCATTTATGTAACTGCAAACAAGAGAGGACTCAAGATGGACCCTTGCGGTACTCCTCTAGATAGTGTTTTAAGGGGGGAGAGACCCCCCCAGCCTTGATCTGTTGGTGTCGATCACAGATGTAGCTAGAAAACCACTCTAGGGCAGTGTCACTGATGGCAATATTCCATAGAGCAATCAGGAGCAAGGAGTGGTCTACCATGTTGAAGGCTTTGCTAAAGTTGAGAAACAGAGTGCACACATACCTTCTGGCATCCAAGGCTCTCAACCAGTCATTCATGACCTTAGCAAGCGCTGAGGTCATACTATGGTTGGGTCAGAAGCCAGACTGAGCAGGGTTTAGAAGGTCCAAGTCATTGATATGCTGTCTAAGCTGGGTATTAACCATTTTTTCCAGAAGCTTAGAGAGGGTAGGGAGTAAGAAGATGGGTCGGTAGTTGTTAAGATCGATAGTGCTGCCAGATTTAAATAGTGGAATAACATGGGCAGTTTTCCAGATGGCTGGTAGTGAGACCTGGGTAAGGGACACATTGAAGAGATGGGTGATTGCCGGTGACAGAACAAAGCAGCCAAGTCTGAGGAAGAAGGGCTCTATCAGGTGTGCCCCAGCACTTTTTCTACAATCCTACAATTCCTTTACTGTGACAGGGGAGAAGGAGAATGTCATGTGAGTAGGGGGCGAGGTTGGGGCAGGGTCTGGGCAAGTTGAGCTATGAGTACATAATTGTGCATGTAGACTAGAAGCAGGGGAGTCATCAAACACTAGGCCCACAGTGTCAAAGTGATTATTAAAGAGTTCAGGGATTTCTTGCTTGTCAGTAACAACCGAGTTGCTGGAAGAGATTTTTGGTGGGAATGGACTAGCAGAACTGTGGCCTTGGATGTCCTTTAAGGTTTTCCAGAATTTAGTTGTACTGTTAGAGGAAGAGTTAAGTTCAGACCGGTAGTAACTAGATTTTGCATCCCTAACCGTTCTCGTGCAGCAGTTTCTGACAGCTCTGAGAGCTGACCAATCATTAGGCTGTTTGGTCTTCCTGGCCTTCTTCCAAAGCGAGTCTTTGTGGAGCAGCTCTTCTTTCAAGCTCAATGAGAACCAAAGGCATGTTTTCTTACTAGTTCAGATTTTTACAAGAGGTGCGTATTTATTGATGGAAACCAGAACAATGTTTTGGAAGACTGCAAAGGCTTCTTCAGCCAAAGGGGCCAGGTGGAAGTCCTGCCAGTATGTGTATTGCAGGTCAAAGAGGTAGGCTTTAGGATCAAAATGTTGTTTTGATCTTTTAAGGGCATAGTTAGAGGAGGAAATAAACCTAGGGTAGGTCCTCATGCCGGTTATAACACAATGATCACTGAGGATGTTAAAAAAAACACCAGAGTGGGAGTATTGGTGAGGTTTGTTAACTAGGATAACATCAAGTAAGGTACTGTTTTTAGGATATTTTTTGTTAGGATGGGTGGACTCTGATATGAGCTGTGACAGCCCAAAGTTGTCGCATAACTCCTTAAGCGGTTGTGAAGAGTTTGAGAACCAGTCCATGTTAAGGTCTTCTGCAATAATCACTTCGGAGGATAAGGAGGATAGTATGCTGGATAGGTGCTGTAACATCTTATACTCTGCATAGGGAGGCCTATACCAACCTAGTATATAAATGGGGGTTGAAGAGGGAAGCTGTACTTTTAGCATGGTACATTCAATTTCCAGGGGCACAGTAGAAGAGTTAATGATGGAGGATGGGAATTTGTCCCAGAAATAGATAGCCACACCCTCTCCCCTAGTTGGCCTGCTGGTCCTGTGGATGGCATAGGAGGGGATATTTATCTTGTGGTCCAGGGTAGAAGGCCTCAGTCAAGCTTTCGTTACTACAATACTATCTGGGGAGACAATACTAAATCAGATCTGAATAATGTCTAGATTTATTAACAAGCTACAGGCATTAATGTGAATCAAGCTTAGCCCTTTAAAGTCGGGCAGCTTGGAGGGAGCCTGGATAGGAAGTTGGGGGCCAGGATTGAGTTCAGTATTACCTGTGCAAGTTAGTGTCAGCAGCAGGAGTTATGTGAGGGCACATAACGGAGTCTATGCAGGCAAGAACACACGGTCTTATGAGAGCTGGGACAAGTGGGCATTGGAGGAGGGAAGTAAGTGCAGCTGGGGCACAGAGATGCATAGATATAATTCATAATAGATGTGACATAAGTAAAGTGTGGGAAGGGGATGGAGGAGGGATGTATATCACAAGGAGTGTGGTACAAGATGGTTGCTGAGCTGCCCATGGTTGGGTAGGTCAGCTTGGAGAAGATAAAATATAGTGATGAGGGGGTAGATGGTACATACAATGTGTGCCCAGAGGCTGGATGTAGGGTCAGAAAAGGCTAATTCATCTGTGGCTGCAATGGTGAAATGCAGCTTGCACAACGTGCAGCCTAACAATAGGAGTAGGTGGCTCATTATGTTACCCAGTTAAGCTTAAAGTACCCAGCAGCCAATGGAAGGGAAGTGCAAGGGGGGAGAGGGCCACAAGTATTAAATATCCAAAAACAAGGAGTGACAATGTAGAAATTTCTTTATGTTTGGGGTCTAGGGTACACTCACAGCAGGCTAGGTGTACCTTCAGGGAGAAGGGGGTGGCCTGAAATGCAGGAGATGGGATCTCTAAGCTTGTTGGAGTGTAGACATGCCTCTACACTTCTGGTACTAGAGGGGTTTTAGAGAATTTAATTAAGGTGGGGGGTGGAGTAGTGGGTGAAAAAAATGCTCAATAAGCAGCAGCAGCACAGACAGGGAGCTGGGAGCAGGCTACACAGGAATCAAGGCAAGTTCAAAATCTGGCCAAGTAGCTTGCTTGCGAGATCTTATCTGCACTTGTGGAATTCGGCATTGGCTCAGTCAGAAGCTGGGGAGGGCAGGAAATGTTCATTAACCTGCCTTCAGACCCTGGAAGGATACAGGAGATTTTAAACTTGGGAAGTATTTTATAAGGGCAAGTAGGGGACTGGGCTGAAATGCAGTGTGGGGGATGGAAGGAAGAGTGAGTGCAGGAGAGCGAGAGATAGAGACAGAGAGGGACAAACGGCTTGGGGGGGTTGAGTACACAAGTTAATACAAAATTTCAGCTAGCAGGTAACAATATTGTATGGCACCAGCAATTAAATTTAGAGCAGCTAAACTATATAAAAAATTATATAATTTGCTAAGCAAAGGCTAAATGCAAAATTCTGAGCTTAAACAGCAACTAAAATCAGAGCAAAATGAAAAATGCTCAAAAAGCAGCAGCAGCACACACAGGGTGCTGAAAGCAGGCTACACAGGGATCATGGCAAGTTCAAAATCTATCCAAGTAGCTTGCTTGGGAAATTGTACCTGCATTTGTGGAATTTGCCGTTGGCTCAGTCAGAAGCTGGGGAGGGCAGGAAGGTTCATTAAACTGCCTTCAGACCCTGCACTTGTGGAATTCGGCATCGTCTCAAGTCGAAAGTTGGGGAGGGTAGGAAGGTTCATTAACTTGCCTTCAGACCCTGCACTTGTGGAATTCAGTGTTGGCTACTAAGAGGAGTCAGGTGGGGTAGCAAGGGGGAGAGGCATAGTTGCATTTAGGTGGAGGCCATGCCAGGAATGACAACAGAAAGGGCTGGACAATCTGTTCTAAAATATGCTAGAAGGGGTTGGAAGAAGCCTCATTTAATTATACATTTGGGGACAAATGACCTTGCTGACAAAATGGTAGATATAGTTCAGAGGAGGTCTGAGGAACTAGGACAAACATGTGAGGGGGGCAGAAAGATCAGTAACTTTCCTAGAGATACTTCTAGTGCCCAGGACAATCACAGCAAGAAAGCTAAGAACACAGGAATGTAATGAATGGCTACTACCCTGGTGTCATGCTAAAGACTATGGGCTGGTGGGGTGGGGTGGGAGGGACCTGTGGACAGTAGTGTCTATGCCAAGGATAGACTACACTTGAGTGAGGAGGGAAAGAAAGTGTTTAAACAGAGGATGGAGGAGTACTTAGAGGTAGTTATATATGAACATACAAAGAAGCCAGCAGAAGAAGGCCATTTGGTCTAGCAAGTCTGCTCATGTTGCAGGGTCCACAGCTTGAGCTACTGTACCTGTCCCCTCTCCCCACTCCTCCCATCCTCCCTACCCATGACCCTTACCCTCCCCCATACCTGTTCCAGCCTCTCTTGAAGCTCCTCACTGTCTACAGTGACAGTACCTCTTCTGGCAGAACATTTCAAGTGTCCACCACCCTCTCTGTGATTAAGTGCTTCCTGACCTTCCTCCTAAACCTCCCACCCTCCAGCTTAAGCTTGTGCCCCCTAGTGTTATGTTTACCACTCAGCTTAAAGAGAATCTCCTTATCAACCTTATTTATCCCTTTCAAGTACTTGAAGGTCCCAAACATGTTCCCCCTCTCTCTCTCTCTCTCTCTTTCTCTCTCTCTCTCTCTCTCCTGTCTTTGAGGGAGTACATGTTCAATGCCCTCAACCTCTCCTCATATGCCTTACCCTCCTGACCAGCTATCACCTTTGTAGCCCTCCTCTGGACTTTCACCTGCAGGTTAATGCCCTTTCTGAGGTGTGGGCACCAGTACTGAACTCCATACTCTAGATGCAGCCTTACCAGTGACCTGTACAAGGGCAGTATAACCTCCTCTCTACTACTACTGATGCCCTTAGATATACATCACAGCATCTTGTTTGCCTTTGCTGCTGCTTTCTTGCACTGTGTGGAGTGCTTCAGGTCACTAGTGATCATCACTCCCAGGTCCTTCTCCTTTGCCTCTTCTGATGCAGATACTTGGACTACACCCAGATAGTACTATGTCCTGGGATTCTTTGCTCCAATATTCATAACTTTGCATTTATTGGCATTGAAGTCAAGCTGCCAGAACCTGGAACACCTCCCTAACTTTTCCAGATCTTCCTGTAAGTCCTGTATCCCTTCGTCTGTGTCCACTCTCCCACTGAGCTTGGTGTCATTTGTGAATAGGAATATTTTGCCCTTAATGCCATCTCCAATGTCACCTATGAAGACATTGAACAACACCAGCCCCAGCACGATTCCCTGCGGGACTCCACTGGTTACCTGTCTTGTGCCAGATAACTCTCCTCCCCACAATCACCCTCTGGGTTCTGTCCTCCAGCCACATTTCCACCCATCTGGCCATCTTTTCCCCAACCCCGAGATCCACCAACCTCCTGATCACCTTTTGTGAGGCACAGAGTCAAAGGCCATGCTGAAATCAAGACAGAGGATGTTTACCATTTGGCCCCTGTCTACTGTCTTAGTGACACAGTCAAAGAAGTCAATCAGATTTGTTTGACACGATCCCCCCCATAAACCCATGCTGCCTCACATACTGGAGACCATGCTCCTTTAGATATTCCACCAACCTTTCCTTTAGTATGGCCTCCATGAGCTTGCCTATAATGGAGGTCAGAATGATTGATCTGTAATTCCCTGGGTCATCCTTGGGACTGTTTCTGTGGAGGGGCACTACGTGTGCTGTCCTCCATTCCTTCGGTAATTTGTCTGTCTCTAGTGAACTATTAAATAGGTCTGCCAGTGGCCCTGCCAGCTCCTCAGCCAGTTCTGTTAGCACCCTTGGATGTACTCTATCCTGGCCTGGTGATTTGTCCACCTTCAGTTTGCAGCCCTTCCCTCACTCTGTCCTCCTCTAACACTACATCTGTGTTCCCCTCTCCTTGTTCCTCTTTTCCCTCCTGAAGGCACTGTTGGGAATTAAATCTCAGAGTAGGGGGTGGGAAGTGGGTAGGGGGCATGCAGAGACCACAGGTTGGGAAGTCATATGAGCTTACCCCCCATAAGATTGACAAAGGACAAAGGGCAAGTACTAGAGATGATGCTAGTAAAGGAGGGCAGGAGAGGAGGGGGGAAGGGGCAGAATGTTGTCACCCTGAATGCTAGGAGCCTTGGGAAGAAAGCTGCAGAGCTACAGACTCTCATGGCAGAGGGGGCAGGTGGACATGGCGGGGATCACTGAAACATGGGTCATCCAATACAATGACTGGGACCTGTTGATAACAGGGTACAGGGTATTTGTAGGGACAGAGTGAATGGGAAAGGAGGGGGGCATTATATGTGAGGGAAGGACTGAAATGTGTATGGGAGGAAGGGGAGGAAGGTAGTCTGGAGTCACTATCGATGCAAATCCAGGATTACAAGAATAGGACCCTCAGGATGGAAGTGGTGTACAGGCCACCCTCTCAGATAAAGGAGTAGAGAGGGAGCTAGCAGGACAGATCAGGAGGACCTTAGAGAAGGGTAGTGTGGTGATTGGGGGGGGGGATTCAACATGCCAGGAGTGAATAGAAGTACCAGAACAGCCAAGAATAGAAGGGACTGGGGTACTGCTGGATGCCTTCCAGGACAGCTTTGTGATGCAAATGGTCAGGGAACCAACTGGGATAGGGAATATCCTTGACATTGTCCTGGCAAATGGGGAGTTTGTGAGGGAACTGAGAGTGGAAGAACCACTGGCTGGGAGTGACCACCACTCAGTATGGTTCACATTGGATATTGTTAAGAAAGGAGTGGAATCCAGCACAAGGGTGCTGGACTTCAGAAGGGCCAAATTCTGGCACATGGGGGAAGTGGTAAAATGGTACCTGGCTGGAATTCAACCTATTATGGGCACTAACCAGAGGTGGGAGCTCATAAAGCTGGGGATAGCGGAGGCAACCAGAACCTGCAGCAAGGCCCAGAGCAAGAAGGCTAGGGTAAAGAAAAGCTGGGTGAGCAATGAGGTCATGGAAAAGGTAAGGAGTAAAAGAGCTTCCTTTTGGAGGTATAAAAAACAGGAAGGGGAGGACAGGGAGGAGTACCTGAAGGAATCAAAGAAGCTGACAATGGCAGTAAAGGCAGCCAAGGCATCTAAGGAGCACAGGCTGGCACAGGACATTAAGAAGGAGGAGAAGGACTTCTTCAAGTACATCAGGGAGAAAAGGAGCTGTAAGGACCATATAGTAAGGATTAAGAAGGAGGGGTTGGGGGAAGCAGGGGGTGATAAGGCAGAAGCACTAAACGATTACTTCTGCTCGGTATTTATTAAGGCTGGAGGGTGATACTGAAGGGGGGAGGGAGGGCAGAAATGGAGGGGAAGGGGGTGAAGGATGGAGAAATCATGGCTGGCAGGGTTCTGGGGGTTTGAGGGCACTGAGGGTGCACAAGGTGTCAGGCCCAGATGTCATCCACCCCAGGGTACTGAAGGAGTTGGCAGAGGTCCTGGTTTGACCTTTGGTGGACCTGTTCAATTCCTCACTATACTCAGGGTGTGTACCTCAAGACTGAAGGATGTCTCATGAGGTGTCATCCACAAGAGCAGCCCCAAGGATGAACTGGGGAACTACAGATTGCTGAGCATTACATCCATCATGGGTAAGCTGATGGAGACTACCCTGAAGGAGGGCTGATGTCCCTTCTGGAGGCCAAAGAGCTACAGAACAGCAGACAGAATGGCTTCATAAGTGGCAGATCCTGCCAAACCAACCTGGTGAAGTTCTATGACTGGGTAACTAGGCAATTGGACAGGGGCCTTGAAGTGGATGTTCAGTACCTGGACTTCAGTAAGGCATTCAACTCAGTGCCACATGGGAGGCTATGAAGTAAGTTTGAAGGCACAGGGATGGGTGCAAAGCTGGTGAGATGAGTAGGGAACTGGCTTCAGGGAAGGCAACAGAGGGTGGTGGTGGGTGGGGAGCTCTCATCCCCAAGGGTAGTGAGGAACAGTGTTTTGCAGGACTTAGTGTTGGGACCAGTGTTGTTTGGGATATTCATTGCAGATATATCATTGGGCATCAAGAGAAAGACCTGCCTGTTTGCTGATGAAACCAAGATAGGAGAGGTAGTGGATGGCCTACAGGGATGGCAGGGGTTGCAGGATGATCTGGCAAAGCTGGAAATCTGGTCGTACATCTGGTACCTGGGATTCAATGACAAAAAGTGCAAAGGTGCTGCATTTTGGGGTGAAAAACCCAAGGAGGAGTTCCAGTTAGGGAGAGTGCACTTAGACGAGACAGAGGATGAGAAGGATCTGGGGGTGCTCATTACGGGGTCAATGAACAACCTGGCACAATGTAGGAAGGTGGCTACAAAGGCCAACAAAATGCTGGGTTGCATTGCAAGGGCTATATCCTCGAGGAGGGGGGAGGTGATTCTGCCACTGTATAGATCATTAGTTAGACCACACTTGTAGTACTGTGTGCAGTACTGGTGCCCGTATCTGAAGAGGGACATTAAGTTACTGGAGGGGTTGCAGTGCAGGGCGACAAAGATGATCCAAGGGCTGGGTGACTTAACATACAAGAGGAGGCTGAGGAAGTTGAACATGTAGTCGCTGGAAGAGAGGAGGGTCAGGGGTGATATGACTGATACCTTCAAGTACATGAAAGGAATAAGCAAGACAGGTACAGAGGGGCTGTTCAAAGTAAGAGAGGGAAGGGACACCTGGGGCTATGATATGAGACTGGAGGGATGGAGGAAGATTCAGGAGGGAGATGAGAAGACACTTTTTTACAGAGAGAGTGGTAGCGGGGTGGAATGCGTTACTGGCAGAAGTGGTATCCAGTAGAACAATGGGCTGCTTCAAAAGGAGCTGGGACAGGGCAAGGGATGGTCAAGGTAGGGGAGGGTGGGAGGGAGAGGCAGCTGCAGGAATAAGGGATGCTAGCTGCACATTTGAGCAGACTTGATAGATCACTAGGCCTTTATCTGCTTGCAAATTTCATATGTTCAAATCCTCTTCACTTCCAGCCTAGTCCTTAGCCAGGTTCAATCCATCCTGCAACAAGTCTTCATCTCTGTGCAATCCTGGTTCATTGCTAATCTTCTCAAAATGATCATGTCAAAGACCATTTCTATGACCTTCGGTAGCTCTCAAAGGTTTACCAGAGTACCCCCCCCCCAATCACCTTCCTGAACAGTACTCCTGTTAGTCACATCTTATAAATACCTAGGTGTATGGCTGGACCCTCAGCTTAATTTTTCAAACCATATTGAATCCATCTCCTCAAAAGCTTGCCCTAAGCTAGGTATCTTATACTGCAACAGGGAATCACTCCCTCTCCCTGAGAGGTGAAAACTGCATGTTAAAATGATAATCACCATCTTTGATAATGTGAATCTAGTTTACTGCACCGCACCAGCCTCACTTGCTAGGACTGACTCACTGCGTTATGCCTTCTGCCACTTTGCCTTCACCTCTCCCCTCGGAACCCACCATTGTTCTCTTCTCTCTACCCTCAATAGATCACTGCTATCCCACCGGCACCTCATACACTCCATCTCCCTAATCTCCAAATACTGGTTTAACTTGGTTCCCACTTACCTCTCTGAGAAGCTAATACCTGCTTCTACTCACCCTACACTCTACACTCTAGAGATTCCTGCTCTTTCTCACTCCCTAAACATTCCTCCAATGAGTCAAATCCACGTTCACCTACAGACCACCTTCTCTATGGAATACTCAACCACCCCTCCTACATAACTCAGTCTCACACAACTCTATCAAACTTCAGCTACGCCATACACCTTCCCCTGCCTGCTCCTGCCCCCCAAACAATAGGTAGCACACCTCTTGCCTCTCTACCTTGCTTAGCACCTACCATCTACTCCCACTGCAAATAGTCCTAAACTCTCCATGCTCCTTTCGAATGCATTTTTGCATAACCAGTACTTTCTACTATACCAGCTGTGCTCATCTGTGTACCCAACTGTTGTACTTCTAATTATGCCTCTGCATACACCTCCATATGCCAGTGTTTGTATATAATTCAAGAATGTGTTCCCTATTCCCCTGTTGTACCTTTGCACTATTACCAAGTGCTACTCAGTATTTCCTATTTTTATTTTTGTATCCTGTATTATTATATTCTGTATGTAACTTCTCTTTTGTCCCTGCCTCCAGGTCACACCAGGGAATGAGCCTCAGCTAAGCTTGCCTTTCCTAGTTACCAAATGATAAATTAAAAAACATTTAAAAATTTTCATATTTCCACCAGTGACCCTTCATTGCTTTCCAGGGGTCATTGGTATTATAACCCTTTTTTAGGACTGTGGGCAGAGCCTACAGCCCTTCTGTCATCCATTAGATTGTAATTCTAAAAATGGCTTTTTTTTGGAATTTCCTTTTTAGACATTTGTATGTATTCCTCCACAGCTGCAAAGTAGTGCACTTCTCCTCTAATGTTTGCTATTTGCTGCTCTATGTTAAAGGCACCTCAAGGGGAGAGGGGGCTGCTACTGTATTATACCTCAGAACTTCTCTGGATATTAACAAAAAATATAATTTAAACTGCTGTTTCTATCGTCTGTCCAGCTCAGTCTAACAGATTTGTTTTATTTCTTTCAGCAGCCTAGGAGTTAATTCATTTACTCTTGGCTTTTGTGAAGTGAAAGTCAGATTCAGTGTCAGATTACAGATAGTGGGATTGCAGTCTATTAGCTTTCATTACTTGAGCAGCACAAGTTACAGGCAAGCAATGGAAACAGAAGACTGTTTATTTCTCTTTTTATAATATGATGTGCTGCGTGTGTATTTAGTAGCAGGGCCAGGGCCTTATAGAAAATAATAACATTTATGTAACTCATTCAAGATTCCATCGGGTGGTCAGAAAAAAGTCTGAGAGAATTTGTGTAAAAACTAACAAATGAAAGATGCAAGAAATAGCATGCACACTGGCCTCTGAGACTGGAAGATCAGAAGGTTGTGGGTTCTATCCCCACACTAGGCATGTGGGTTAAATAGCTAGTGTACTGCCTAAAACTAATATTAGATTTTAAAAGCAGTCAACCATTACCCTTTTATGTTTGAGGTACTTTTTCTTTTCCCTTTGTTTAATTAGAAGATAGTTTACCTGATGTTAATATGTGTGATGTGTGGAACAGAACTCTGTGTGGCAGCTGACATAGCTAGCGATACTGTGCCCATTACATCACCAGCATTGTGACCTCACTGACTGTGACATCAGTGACTGCCAGGTCATTCACCTGTGATTTCACTGTCAGCAAAATCACAATACTGATGATGCAGTGGGGGCAGTAGAGCTAGACATGTCAGCTGCTTTGCTAAGAGCAATTCCACACATCCACCACAAAATTATGACATAGAAGACTCTCTTATGGGCAAAAGAAAAAGAAAGGTACTTCAGAAATAAAATTTTATAACTGTCTACTTCTTAAAATTTATATGATTTGCCAGTCTGCCTGGTTTGGTTCTACTAGCTCTTTAAATCCCAATGTTGTCACTGTAGTGCAGCATGGGGAAGGGGGGTGCTGCACTCCTGAGGTGCTGTCTTTTCTGTCTGCCTTTTCAGGTGGATGTTAAAGATCCTATGGCACTTCTCAAAAAGAGTAAGGGAAGTTGTTGTGACAAGGTACCTTTGTAAATGAGCCTATGGCTCAAAGGTTTTCCAAACTGCTGTTTAAATAAAATAAAATAAAATAAAGTTTTTATTAGGAAATCATACAAACCAAACAAGAAAACAAAAACAAAAATAAAGTACAATAAAGATAAAGAAATATAATAATGTCCAACAGTAATATTCAAGTAACTGGGACACCTGAGTCCATAATCCATGGTAAATTCCTCCAAAGTTGCAGCAAATGGGTTTGATCAAAAACTTTCAGTTCAGAAAAATAAAATTTCTGTAATTCAACCAAAAGTTTGCCATATAATTCGGCATGAGAGATCTGAATTTGTTGCAAAGTAAAAAGACATCACAGATTCCAAATATACCACTTAATGAAGACAAAAATAGTATTCAAAGTGCTACTGTCCCATTTCTGCCAGGAAAGATGATAGTCCCTGTATAGAAGCCTGGAATAAGTAACCTGAGGTAAAATGGGCAGTTTAGTCACAGTAAACAAAAAATCCCAAAAAGCTGAAATATAAGAACAAGAGAAGTACAAATAATCAATAGTCTCAGGTTGAAGGATGCATAAAGGCCTAGAAAAATTCCGCTCCAATACCTGCTTATGTTTTTGATTCGTCTTAACGTTCAAACATTCATGACAAGTCAGCCAGTGGAAATCCTTCAGTTTGTCTGGTACGTGCTTATCTAAAAGAGAACAGAGTAGGGTCACATGAGATGAAGGCAGACATTTAGGAAAAGGGTCATTATCCTGAAAATGCGTTCGAAGTATCAGTGAATAAAGTTGTTTTTTAGAGTGAAGCCATATGGAAGCAGGGGTCACACCCCACTGCTGAAATTTGAAAAAACATCCTGAAGATATATCAGTGGTGGGTCAAGCTGCAGGAGCCACCCAAGCTGGCCACTCACCCAAGCCTCATACCACTGTGATACAGAATGCTGAAAACTGGCACACCAAAAACCAGTGGAGGCATGTAAAAGGGGATGAAAATTAGCAAAAAGAAATTGACAGAAGAGAAAAAGAATTGGGTTAACCATATTTTGACTGCCTTTTGTCAAGGGCAAATAAAGGACATTGTGATGGATGGGATTAAGCCTGCTGCCCCAAAAAGCCTGAAAAAAGTGGCTATAGACAGCGGCTTCCCTAGATTTAGGCACAGGGAAAAGAGCACTAAGAAAAAAAAAGTGGTAATAAAAAAGTCTTAATCAGATAGACTTTCTTCTGAAAGGACATTTTCTGTTTGGACCAGGAAAGCAACATTCCTTCCCCAGTTGAAGCTTGGTGTCCCATTTGACAACATCCATCTGTAGACTTCCAGAGGAGATCCCCAAGATTCGGAAGTCCATAACAGTAATTGGAACTCCGGCCACCATTGACTGAGAGGGGTCTGAGACCCCAAAAAGTAGGCCTTTACTTTTAAGGATATTAAATTGCATCCCTGATAAAATGCTAAAATCATGATAGCGAACGATAGCTGCTTCTGCTGAAACCACATCCTTCATCAAGATGATAAGATAATCAGCATAAGCAAGAGCAGAACATGAGACCAGATGACCAGGCAAACATAGCTGTTGAACAGCTGGGGTAGAGTGAAGACAACGTAAAAGTGGATCGATGGAAAAAACATATAACAATGGGCTGAGAGGACAACCTTGTCGTACACCCTTGTGAATGGGAACATAAAATCCCAGATAACCAGTAACACAAGGTTTGACCGGAGCCGTCTTATACAACAGCTGCAATCAAACTATGAAGGAACTAGGAATACCATATTGGGCTAAGGTATATCATAAAAAGGAGTGACAGACATTGTCAAAGGCCTGTTTCTGGTACAGAGAAAGCAGTGCTCCTTCCAGGGGGGAGAAAGCATGACAGGTAAACACCTCACGTAAGAAAATCAATGGGTCAGTGCTAGACCTCCCAGAGACAGTACAAGATTGAGCTGGGGAAATTAGATATGGAGCTACAGTGAGTAGTCTGTTATTCCAAACCTTACCTAATAACTTAAAGTCTGTATTAAGGAGACTGATCGGTCTCCAGTTAGAGAGATCCAATTTATCCCCCTTTCCAAAATAAAAAAATCAGCACCCCAGTAGTCATGTCCAAAGGAAACTCTGTGTGCTGCAAGAGGAAATTAAACATCATGGTAAGTTCCACAGAAATTTCCTGACCTAATATTGTAAACAATTCAGAAGGAAGACCATCCGGACCAGGGGATTTTTGGGGGGCAAAAGATGAAATAACAGAGGAAAGCTCTGTAACTGTAAAAGGAGCAGACAGAGCCCGACGCAAGTCAGGGGGAGCCTATGGAAGTGTAAGACCCTGAAAAAAAGAAGTAAAGTCTGTGTCTGCATAGGTAGGGTGACCAAATAAAGAACCAGCATAGTCAGTGATCTCAAGTACAGTAAAAGATCAGAGTGGGAGGACTGAAGGACTCCCTCAGAGCTTGGAGTGGTGACCTAAATGCTTCTGGTTATGAAGCAAAGGGCAAACCTCAGGAAGAGAACCTGTCATACAAAATTGCTGCTTTAGGCGTAAACCCTTACATTGAGTAGAGTGATATGACAACATCTGAGATTTAATAAGAGAAATTTGGTCAGAAAAGACACAATTAGTAGAATAAGAAAGGGAAAAAGGATGTTGCAAATATTTGCGATCATTTAAATAAGCCACGTAAGCAGAAGATTGAACACATTTGGTATTCTTCATAAGTAAAGCCCGGAGTTCAGATTTGGTCTCCAGGCACCAAATGAGGGGAGATTTGTAGTTGTTGAAGGTCATCTTCTTGCAACATAAAAAATAAATAACATGCTGAAGAAAAGAGGCTTGTGACAGCAAGGAAGAATTGAATTTACAATAACCAGGGCCAGAGGGGGCCGTCAGGCTGCCTAAAAGCAGGGCTAAAGAACAATGGTCAGAATACTCCACAGGTTGAACAGTAGTACGAACAATTTGCAACGATGCAGAAATAAACATAAAATCAATACGGGTCGATAAAATCCCTTTCGAAATGTACGTTCATGTTTTCCAGAGTGCGTAAAAAATGCATCCTTCAACCCAGCCAAACATGTAATAGAATTCAGAGCATACATATCTCCAAAAATCATGTCTGTTGTTGTAAAGGAACCCCTGTCAAGTTTACTGAGTCCACAATTAAAATCCACCCCAAAATAATATTATGGGCTACATGGAGATATGGGCTAATGAGATGAAACAGAGCAGTATGCTCTGCTTTAGATACGAGAGCATAAATGGAACTAACACAGAAAGAGACACATTGGATATGAAAATCCAACAACAGGGCGTGGTCAGGAATCAGGTCTGAGTCTCAAAACTGTTGGCTGAAGGTGATGGAATAAAATACCCACACCACAGCAACTCTCAGTAAGAAGAGACCAATAAGGGACACCAGTGGTCCACTCCCTTGTGGCCTTAGCCATCTTAGGAGGGGAATGATGTCTCATGTCTTATAAAAGAAAAATGCCCTGGGGTGAGAACCAAGGAGATGAAAAACTGCCCCTCTTTTCCAGGCCTGCTGAATGCTGTTAACATTAAAGGAGAGAAAAAGCAGTGAAGAAATTAAAGACACAGAAAAGATCATAAGAGGGTTCAACTCTTTTTTTTTTCTTTTTAACCCTACCCCATTTAGGTGGAGGTGTAGAATCAGAGGAAGGAACAGCCTTTGGCAAAACAGCATCTGGCAGATCCTGGGAATGGGAATCCACAGAGGAAGTAGCTGATTCAGCCTCAGAGACAACATCTTCATCTAACACCTGGTATCGATTAGAAGTAGAAGCAGGCATAGTCTTGGAGACCTTCGGCAAAGGCTGAGACCCAGACTGGAGCTTCCTAGTGGTCATCTTCCCTCCCAGAGGTCTGGGGCAGGGGGAGGAGGGGGCACTATGGTCAAGGGAGGGTCAGGCAAGGGCTCTGAAGAGAGAGGCTCAACTAATAATGATTCAACAGCAGGTGTGGCAGGAGAGGAAGATGGAGTGGAAAGTGGGACAAGGGACTTGGGGTGAGAAAGAGCAGAGGCAGGAGTGGAGCTGTAAGTGGGTAGAACTCCCTCCGACACTAGGAGACCTATGGGACCAGACTGAGAGATCTGGAGACGCTGAGGCAATGGGGCAAGAGGTGTGTCCAGGACAAGTCATTTGGCAAACTCCCTCTGAGCATTAGTAACCAACAGCTGTTGTTCCTCAGAATCCACCAAAGCAGGTTGTCTGTGGGGCACTTTAGGGCAGGAACCATAAGCGTGGCCAGTGGCACCATATAAGCTACACCTAATTCAGTTACCACAGTGAGAACTGGAGTGACCTATTTCATGACAAAGAGAGCATTTCTGAAGATCACAAACACTACTAATATGTCCCACCTGACCACACTTATAACAGGTATGGGGCTGGCCTAGATAGAAGAGAACCCCTCTATTCCTACCCAAAAAAAGCTATTGGGTAAATGCTGAAAGCCAGCCTCGTCTGAGTGTAGGATAACTTTAATTCACCAAACCCCTGTCCATATCCCTTCAGAATCAAAAATAGCCTCTGGATGGCCAGTAACTGTACAGGGCTGATTCAGCCAAAACAAGAGGTCATGACGCTAAGCCCCTCATTGTGAAACAGAACTGTGATAGTCTTGTGGGCAGACCTTGTTAAAGGAACCACCTCAAAAGGGGACCAAAAAGGGGTTTACTTCTTTTGGTGATATCTAGCGCAAAATTTATCCAGCCCACTACTCAGCTTAAAGCTGATATCAAAAACATTTTCCCCTGACACATGAATCAAGGCATATAATTCAGAAACAGTGAATTGCAAATCATCCTTTAAAAGCATTTTGCCAACATACACTCAATCAAGAAAAGTGTCAAGGCACCCCTTATACACATGTCTAAACGCATTATGGAATTTAGCAGGATAAACAGTTTGTTGGAAGAAAGAGGCATAAGTCTTTTGGTTAGGCGGCAGTACAGGTGGAGGTAAAGGTAAGGCAGGAGCCATAGGCCTATTCTGAATCTCCGCAGGGATATTCCTAGGGATGTTAGAAAAGTCTGAAATGTCACTCAGCCGGTCATCAGAAGTCTCTTGAGGCAAGTTTAAAGAGTCAGTAGCAGAAGTTTTAGGAAGGACAGGGTGCTGGGTCAGTTCCAAATCAGAGGTCAAATGTAAGGGAGAAGAGACACGGTCTGGATGCAGGGCCAAAGGAGCAGACAGCACAGGGAACCTTGACAGGTCATTGTCAGAAAGAACTGAGTTACTTACTAATGGTGGTTTAGGAGATGGCACCAGACACACCCCAGGAATCTGAATCAGGGCAAAACCAGAAATACAGTGAGTTGAATCAGGAGAATGGAACCAGCCCGCCACCTTAAGGGAGTTCTCCACAGACCATGGTTCTCCCTCAGGTAAAGGTGAGTCAGCCGAACAAAACTTGCTAGGAGTACCCTTCTTAGTGGCATGATCCTGTGGCTGAGAAGTAGTAGAAGCAGAAAAAGAAAATAATGTAGCAGAGCTCTGGTCCTGACCCTTGGAGAAAACCATAGGCAGAGAGACATGCGCAGTGTCAGCACCCGTGTCCATAGCAATGGCCAGTATGGCCAGGTTAGCAGGAGAGTCAGGCCACCCTACAGTTTCCAAACTTGAAGAATGAAAGCAATCCAAAAGTGCTTGTTTCTTTTTAAAATAGTCGGCTTCTTCAAGGAGGAGAAGCTGGTCAAGAGTGAGTTGAGCTTTGTTTCTTTCACAGGAGTCTGCAACAGGCGGGTTAGAAGAATCTCGCAAGTGTTCAGGATCTGTACCAGAAGCGGGTAATTGTACCTCGATATTACCATCCACAGTAAAACTGGCAGCAGCAGCAGCAAAAAAAAAAAAGCCAACTCACGCAACTCAGGCACAGAGGAGGAGACAGTCTCCACAACCTGCCATCCCTCCTGCACCTTGCTCATCCACACAGCAACTGACTCGGCCAACATCCAAAGGTTCCCCCTACTGATGAGAGGAATTTTCATGGTGTCCTGGCCAAATTTCCCCCATTCACTAAAAATACCACGAACAGCTTAATATGGTTCAAGTAAGGATTTATGCCATGTTACAATTTCAGTTGGTAACCATTTGTAACCCCCCCCCCAATCACCCTTGAAAAAGGGGCTTCTAGTCTTAGTGGGCTTACCTGGTCAATAAAATTCAACAAATAAATAAATTCCCCCATTATGCGTTATGAATTCCATATAAATCCAAATCATTCCAAGGCCATCTTGATATATAGTTTTAATACCTGACTGCAAATCAGAGCCCTTTTCCTGATAAAAGGCAGTCAATATATTAAATTTAAACAAACAACAAAGTCACAAAAAAGGAACTAGTGGCTTATGAAAAAATCTACAGGGATTTGATGCTGCCTATACATGGAAAATGCAGGAAAAATGAGGGCTTGTTACAGGAAAATGGTTATTTGGATCTGGGAGCACTGTGATTGTATCCAAACAGCACTGTATGGCACTAACAAGAAAATAACTTGGGTCATTTTGTAGCTTTTCACAGCCCTATCGGCTCTGGCTATAACTTGTTTTATTTAGGAATAAGCACTAAGAACAGTTTAGGATCACCTTCAACAAGATTCTATAGTATGCCAATTACCAAACATGTTGGGAACACTAAAAGATAAAAATCAGTAAACAGGAATTAACAAACTTACTCTCATGTACTGTAAGCATTACAAAAGAAAAAAGACACTGCATACAGTAAGAACATAGTTCTTATTTTACTAGATTGTGTTATCAGTATATTTGCATTCTCTTCATCTAATGAGTTTAAGATCAAAGCAGAAGTGCTGATCTGATATCAAGTGTAAGTGTTCATTTATAGCTATAACATGGTTAACAAATGTACTTTGAAGGTTCATGAGCCACCAGAGAACAGTTTTCTTTTTTTCTGATTCATTTGATTAAAATGTTAGAATAAGTGGAGTCATTTCTTGTATTTTTAAACATTATCCATTTCAGACCTGAATAATCATCAGATACTCTGCATTTTAATACAAAAAATATTTTTCAATGGTATGAATGCCTTATAAGGCAATGGTTGCTCAGACACAATTAACCAGTCAAACACAGAGACAAAAAAGTCTGATAAAATGGTGTTTAATAAAAAAAATATATATATATATTTGTGTAGTGGTTAGCATAGTTTGATGTCTTCTGTTTGCTAAAGAATGCTGACTGATATATTGTTTTGCCACTGTCCCTTTTTATTTATCTTAGTAAAACCTCACATAGTTAACAAAAAAACTGAAACCTACCTAATGCTGTGCATTTTATTCTTTTACACCTGGGGCTAAACAAGCAATCTCAAGGTATAGCAGGAATGTGACAGCAAGAGAGACTTATCACATTGTTAACCTTATCAGTGGTGGTCTAGAGACATTTGTTATTATTATTATAAACTTATTATGGACTCCATCCAGACATTGAATTGCTAAATTAGTTCTGTGTTGATATATTTTCATAGTCCTGAAGGTCACCTGCATTATAATATATATATAACCATTTCAAAGCTTAGAAAATCAATCCAAAATTTTGCTCATTTCCTTTTAGAGCAAAGTTTTTCACAAAACATTATTTTTCACTAAAAATAATGATATAGTCAAATAATACTTTTAGAGCTTCACAGTGTAATTAATTTAGCTTATGATCAATCTGTGTTGTGACTAGCTGAGTCTGCGAAGATTAGGAAAATTCTGTAGTGAAGTAAATCCAGGATGAACATGCCAGGCACTAATTTACTCAGTTTTTCCTTCTTCATATATTGTGCAGCTTGTCCTTTCAATGAGGATTATCTTCACATTTTTGAGTGATTTTGATGCTCACTTTTTACTTTGAGTATCATTTTTCCTCTTTCTGCAGCACAGTGGGTCATTTCAAATACCGTAGCATAATAAGCAAAATTATTTATGATAATGAAGCATTCCAGATACAGTTTGATCAATACCAGCAGGAACATCTGCCAGAACTAGATACATAGTGGATTCCCTGCAGGGGGAGGGATTCAAATAACTGGTTCAACAACCCACAATAGAAAGGGGTATCCTAGATCTAGTACTGACTAACAGTGAAAGGATCACAGATCTCCAGGTAGAAGGTCACCAGAGGGCCGGACCATCACATGGTATAGTTCAATTTGGCCACTAGAACTAAATCATCCCATTCCAAGGCAAAAATATGGGACTTCAGAGGAGCTGACTTTGATAAGATGGCCAATAGAGTTAAGCTAGCCCTGGCAAGAAGAAATACATGTGAGGGGGTACAGGCAAAGTGAGCAAGCATTAAAGATGCAATACTTGAAGCAACATCCCATTGTGTTAGAGAGAAAATAAAGTGCAAAAGAAGAAGGAAACCACTTTGGTTCTCAAACACAGTAGCAGAAAAGGTCAGAGCCAAAAGGCTGGCCTTCAAGAAATATAAGGGAACTCAGCGGGATTAAGACAAAGAGGCATACCAAACTTCCCTAAGGGAAGCAGGGGACTCAGTAAGGCAGGCAAAGGCCCAAACTAAGGAAACACTAGCGCAAACAGTAAATGAAGGTGACAAGACTTTCTATAGATACATAAGTGAAAGGAGAAGTCCAGAGGGTGTATTGCTAAGATCAAAGAGGATAAGGGGGAGTGTGAGGAGGAGGACCATGTAAAAGTATCTGTCCTAAATAGATACTTCTGCTCAGTATTTACAGGTGGGAAGGTAGGGCAGGGCCCACAGCTCAGCACCATGGACACAGTGGGGAGGGAGGTATGCACTATTCCCTTCACTAAGAAAAAGTCCTATAAGAGCTCGATAAGCTCAGGGTGGATAAGGCAATGGGACCTGATAGCATACATCCCAGGGTACTAAAGGAGTGAAGGGTGGAACTTGCAGAGCCATTATCAGAACTGTTTAGTAAATCTCTGATCAGAGGAGAGGTCCCAGAAGACTGGAGAAGGGCTCGTGTGATCCCACTCCACAAGAGTGGTAGCAGAGAGAAGGCAGGGAACTGCAGACAAGTCAGTGTTACCTCAGTAGTGGGCAAGATTATGGAGACACTCCTTAAGGAAAAGATAGTGCAACACCTGGAATTCATAGGAGCACAGGATCCAAGACAGTATGGGTTTGCAACAGGAAGGTCCTGTCAAACTAATCTCATAGATTTCTTTGACTGGGTAATTAAAGTGGTGGACCAAGGGGGAGCAGCTGATATTGCCTACCTTGACTGCAGCAAAGCTTTCGATACTGTTCCACATAGAAGATTGATTAATAAGCTGGGTTGGCTTGGGATGGGTCAGAAGTTGGTCAACTAGGTGGAAAACTGGTTGACAGGCAGAAAACAGAGAATGGTGGTAAATGATATATAGTCAGAAGAGATGCAAGTCACAAGTGGGGTAATTCAGGGATTAGTCCTGGGGCCAGTCCTCCTCAATATCTTCATCAGTGACATTGCAGATGGACTGGAGGTTAAGGTTTGTCTGTTTGCAGATGACGCCAAGATCTGCAACAGAGTAGATGATCCAGATGGGGTGGGCAGAATGAGAAAAGATCTGTATTACCTGGCAAAATGGTCAGAAGAGTGGCAACAGGGGTTAAACGCAAAGAAATGCAAGATCATGCATATAGGTAAGAGAAACCCAGAAGCCACCTATAGACCGGAAGGGGAGTTGCTGGCAGTCACAAGGGAAGAAAGAGACTTGGACATCATCTTCATCACAGATGACCTGAAATCATCCAAGCAGACCACTAAAGCAGTTGGTAAGGCTAGGAGGATGTTGGGGTGTATTAGTAGGGATATCACAAGTCAAAAGTGGAAGGTAATAATCCCTCTTTAGAATACACTGGTTAGGCTCCATCTGGAGTACTGTGTGCAGTACTGGAAGCCACACCTTCACAAGGACATTAACCAAATTGAGGCAATCCAGAGAAGGGCAACCAAAATGGTGCAGGGACTGCATCAGAAAACATATGAGGACAGATTAACAGTGCTCACTATGTATACCCTAGAGCAAAGGAGGGAGAGAGGTGATATGATTGAAACACTCAAACACCTTAAGGGCATTAACAAAGTGAAAGAATCTAACATGTTTCAATATAAGAAAAATAGCAGGACAAGAGGACACAGCATGAGATTAGGGGGAGGTCGATTAAGGGGTAATGTGAGGAAGTTCTTTTTCACAGAAAGGGTGGTGGGTGCATGGAATGGCCTACCTCAGGAAGTGATGGATATGAATACAATGCAGAGCTTCAAACAGGCATGGGATAGGCATAAGGGAGCAATTCAGATGAGTGTGAATAGATAGGTCATTGACAGAGCAAAGGCCAATGGCTCATTCATAAGGTAGAAAAAGAAATGGGCAGACTGAATGGGCCTTGCAGTCCTTATCTGCCATCAACTTCTATGTTTATGTTTCTATGAAGAGCAATTGGTGGCACCATGGATGAAAAGAATTTCATATGGAACTTTTCTATTATTAGGAACGCAATTATAGTTAGAGGCCCAAAGAATGCCATGCTTGTGCAACTCTTGTCCCATATACTTATATTATTATTATTCTTTCAGTCTCAGTGGAGGTGAAATGGTGGCTGTGCGAACTGAATTCTCCTTTGTAGATTCTTTGAAACCTTAAGATTCAGCAGATCTCATAGATTTTAATTAACAGATTGAACAGATACTGTGGATCTGTCAATGGAGGCGGAGGATGACAGACCTGTGTTTAATGGAATCATAAGAAAACCTTTCTTGCTCCTTAGATTCTTATTAATTCCTGAGAAACCTGCTGGTCAAGAGTCCCTGCAGTTGGGGAGAACTTTATGACAACACAAAAATCCAAGGCTGCTAAAATATGCAGAAAATATAAAAACTAATGATGGCTCTTATGAAGAACAATTACTAATACAGTGACAAATACAAACAGGGCCGGCTTTAGAGTTGTGGGGGCCCCCAGCAAGACAAGTCATGGGGCCCTTCCTCAATCCAAATAGACTTCATATTTTACTTTGTCCAAAATGCACAACATTTTATTTTCAATACAACCAGTAATATTTGTGTTTTTAGGGACTGGTAGCAATGTTAGTTTTTGGGGCCCCACTGTCCATTCAATCAATGTCTGTTCATTAGCCTCTGAGTGGACAGGGCATACCTTAGCGAATCATTTCATGATGTTATAACACCACAAGAAAAGGCTCCACAGAGCCTAGTGATGTCTTTTGGTGCCGTTTAACATTCAATATGAATAATAATAATTAAAAATAAATGAAAGTGTTATTCTGGATCTGGCTGGGGCCCCTCATTTGCAGGGGTTCCCCCAGCAACTGCAGGGTTCACTGGTGCCTGAAATCGGCTAGGAATACAAACCTCATTTAGAAAAGAGAGAATGTGACTAGTATCAAATTCAGTTCAGCCTCAAATTTGAACCCTTTTCTTTGCTAGCACTTTGAGAATTACACCCAGCAAATTTGTCTGACAATGCAGCAATTGTCACACAGTTAAAAAAGCAAACAAATCGCAATGTATAAACGCCATAAGGTCAGCCATTAATATTCATACTCAAGCAGCCTTGTAGCAGGTGGAGTTGGTATAGCAGTGCTGGGAATGTTTCTGTTTGTGGTGGTTCAGTGGAATCTGACCCCTTAAGGCTGTGGTCCATTGGTTCCACTGATTTTCAAATGGTATATAATGCACCAAAAAGTAAAATGTATCAGCAGAAAACCAAATTGAAATACATTAAATTTAGACATGTGTAATATATTTACCATCAGTTATTACCTGCACAATTATTTAACAAGATAGTAGCATTCATTGGTGCATGCTTTGCTTAATTTTGTTATATTTCACTTATGGTATTTATGAATTTTTAACTGTCCAGAGCTTTTAAACGGGAAAACTGATGTTTACCATATTTTCAGGAACCAGGGATTCTGTTCCTCAGAATGTACTTACCAAATCTATGGATATTTCATTTAAAATAATAATAATAATATTCTTTTTTTCTATGGCGACTTTCAAAAACCTAGGTGCCTAACAAATATAAAATAACATATCAGACAGTCCAAACATTTTAAAATAAACCAGCTAATACAGTTAAAAAGAAATCAGTCACCAAACACCTGGTACCACAAGTATGTCTTTAGTGCCTGTTTAAATCCCTCAACGGTCATGCACTCTCGTAACTGACGAGGTAGAGAATTCCAAAGAGTTGGGGCAACATGCATAAATGCACGGGCCCCAGAAGATTTCAGGCACACCCTAGGGATCTCTAGCAACCCCTCATCAGCTAAGCGGAGCGATCGCCCAGGGCAGTAAGGAACCAGGAGCTCTTTCAGGTAGTCCTGGCCCAGTCTGTGTAGGGCTTTAAAAGACAATAAACCAACTTTAAAGGTGATCCTCCAATGTACTGGCAGCCAGTGCAGTCCTAGCAGTGCCAGCGAAATATGACAGGACCGGGAAGTCCCCATCAAGTGCTTGGCCACAGCATTCTGCTCCAGCTTTAGGCAGTGGATTTCCACCCCAGGAAGCCCAAGGTAAAGGGGAGTTGCAATAGTCCAAGTGTGAGGTCACAAAGGTGTGGACCAGCGTAGGAAGATAGCCAGACAGAACAAGGTGCTTAATCTTGGAGATATTCCTCAGATGGTAAAAAGAGGACTTGACGATGGCTGACACCTGCAAATGCAGAGTCAGCCCTTCATCAAAAATGACCCACAGGTTTCACACCCATTCAGAGGTCATGAGTGGTAAGCCCCCAAGAAAAAGCCCATTGGGTGAATCAACCCCATGTCCCCCTATCTGGCATGCTGAAACCACAAGCAGCACCTCAGTCTTTTCCGAGTTCAACTTGAGCAAGCTCGAGTCCATCCAGTCCTGGATTTCTTTGAGGCAGTTGTTAAAGATGGAGAGAGCTCCATCCTGGTCAGGTGCAAAAGAAAGGTAGAGCTGGGTATCATCAGCATAGCAGTGAAACCTCAGTCCATACCTTCTTACAATGTCTCCAAGGGGCAGCATGTACACTGCGAGCAACATGGGGGGGGGCAACACTGAACCCTGAGGAACCCCACATGGCAGAGAAACTGGGTCCGAAGAATGAACTCCAGACACCACTCTCTGACTTCTTCTGGTGGGAAAAGATGTAAACCACCTGAGGACTCCACCCAACAGTCCGCAGATGAACCTCAGGTGATCAAGTAGGGCCCCATGGTCCACCGTGTCAAATGCTGATGAGAGATCTAGAAGAACCAAGATGGAATGGTTTTTTCAATCTCTGGCCATCAGGAGATCATTGAGTACCCGAACCAGCACTGTCTCAGTACTATGCCTCTTTCAAAAACTGGACTGGAGGGGTTCATAGATGTCATGGATGTCAAATGGTTCTCCAGCTGTACGGCCACTGCTTTCTCAATTACTTTCCCCAAAAAGAGGTGGATGGAGATTGGTCTGTAGTTCGCAAGGAAGTCGGGGTTCAAAGAATCTTTCTTCAAGAGGGGTGTTGCCACCGCCTCCTTCAGGGAGCTAGGAAACTCTCCTGTTTCCAAGGAGCACCAGACTTGCCATGCTAGGACCGGACTGATGGAATCAATACAACCCAAAATCAGGGAAGTTGGTCCTGGGTGCAAACTACAGCACATAGGGTGGCACCCCAGACAATCCGTATGACATCCATGAACTCCGGTCAGTCGAAGGTACTCCAGGAAAGCTAAGAGGCAGTGACCATGCCCTGGTCAAAAGCAACACCCATAGAGCATGCCAGTTGGAGTACCACCCTGATGTCAGTCACCTGAGTCACAAAGAATCGAGCAAGTTCATTGCACTCTACCAGCAAAAAAGCTTTTTGAACTTGTAGACAGGCTGGGCTGCACAGTCGGTCTACAGTGTGAAAAAGCTGAGCTGGTTGATTCTGAGCAGCTGCAATGTCCCCGGACAGGAACTCTGCCTTCTTATGGGTGACTGCAGATTGACAAACAAGATAATGATCCATCAGTCTAAGGTGGTCGGCATCAAGGGTGAATTTCCACCTGCAACGTTCTAACCTTTGTCCTAGTCACTGCATCTCCCTCAGAGTCCCGTCAAACCATGAGTATCGAGGGAGAAAGGGAGAGAGGACGAATACAGACAGGAGCAACGACATCCAGGGACTCCGAAATGGCCATATTATATGCCACCACGAGGGTCTCTGGGTCGCTGTTTGCCTCTGGAAGGGACGATAGGTCAAGCACTGCCACCAGGCCTTCAGAGCTAACATCATGCAAAGGGCGATACCTGACCATCTCCACATGGATAGACCTGCGAATGGGGGGGGCAGCTAAAACTAAATCCCACAGTGCAGTGATCAGACCATCCAACTGTTTCCATCCCCAAGTCAGAGGCTTCGATCCCCAGGAGGAAGACTAAGTCAAGAGAGTGATCATGTTTATGGGGAGCAGAGGTAACTGTCTGGTGTAAGGCCCAGAGATGACATCAACTGGAGGAAGTGTTGTCCAAATTGCGAGACTTTGTCATCGACCCTGGCGTTGAAGTCGCCCTGAACCATCAGTCTCGGCGACTCAAATGCCATGTCGATGATGAAGTCTGCCACTTCCTGAAGGAACTGCTTCTCATTGCCTTGTGGACAGTAGATGAGAGTGATCCTACAGCCTACACCTGCTACCACAGTACACTCAAATGACTCAGTTTCCTCAACTGGTTCACTCGTGAGATTAAGTCCATTCTTGAAACAGACCACAACACCCCCTTCCCCCGTGCAATCCAATCTCCGGCAGTGGATCAGCAAGTACCCAGCTGGAGTTAGAGCCTCCAGTATGAGGCCAGAATTTTCATCCAGGCAGGTCTCAGTGATGCAAGCCAGGTCCACTGTTCCCACAAGATCTGCAATAATTGCAATCTTGTTTTTACTGGACCAGGCATTGCATAACATCACCTGAGTTGGATGAAGCTCCAGGGCTGCCCGAGCCACCTGCCCACCAAAATTGGTAGTGCCTTTGGGTATGGAAACCAGACATGGTGGACCACGATCTTGGTTATTTTTCACCCCAGGATGTCTCCTGGATCTTACGACCCTGATGCGGTGGCCCCACTCATTCACCCTCCACTGTTCTCACCCCCCGGTCCTCCTCCCTCTCCTATGAGCACTATCCAGTGCCCTATGGTGCTGGTATGTTGTAAACTGAAATGGGGGAAAAAAGGGCTGGAGGGTGCGGAGAGCTGAGGGTGAATAGTGCACAACCATGGGGGCAGGCCTCCAGCACATTCTGGTGACCAATTTGTCAAAGCGGCCCTTACTTAACTAGACCAGCAATATCCCTAAGATATTTAAAACAATCAAGTAACAAAAAATAAAATAAAACAAAATGACAACAAAATATAACCCTTAACACTTACTTAAGAGACATAAATTAAATCCTAAATGTAGGGATGGCCCTGTTATTATGATGCAAAAAAAAAAAACCCTTTAGTTTAGAATAGCATTTAAAATCTTAACTATAGGTACACTACCATGCCCATACAATACCAGCTCACATGTGAGGGCTGCAGGATTTCTGTGCAACCTCCAGGGATAACAGAAATAATGTCTTTGTTTGCTATCAGGTTTAAGGTCTGATAAAATAAGGCAGAGAAATGAATCCCAGACTAGCATCCATTGACTGAACGCCATACTACCCCAGGCATTATTCAGTCACTCAATTATCAGTTCTTCAGACATCTATCTGTTGTGTGACATAGTGGTAATAACCTCTGAAATGTCTAGTGTCTCTTTGGAGACTCGCTTGCCCTTTACAACAATGAATGGTGGAAGCTTTCAGACTTCTTCCATTGCTGCAAGGGACAGTAGGTCACAATGCCTAAATTCACAACAGCGTAGTCAAGAACTGCGCTGTACAAACAGCACCAGCAACAACAGCACCTATACAAAAATGCTGTTGCAAATAACAGTGCCTATGGTAGCAATACAAAAACACACAGAGGACCTTTACCATGGTGAACTAAAACACTACATATGTATTGGAGCCCACCACCCCCACCGATATGGGGGGGATGTGCCCCTCTGCCCCCCAGTTCTTTTTATAATCAACTCTGGGGGGGCGGTGCTGGATCTTAGACACGAGGAGAACCATTAGGGGAAATCCAGTAGAAGGAACATTGGGAGGGACTTGGTGGGGGGACAAACACATTTTAGGAACAACTGGCTGAATGGAAAATTTTAAGCCTACAACCCAGGAGAACAGGAATAGAACCCAGCTCTCTGGGTCTGTTCTTCTTTGGAAATAAGTGCTCTAGCCTTTCTAATACAGGAGCAGCTCAACCGGACATCTCGCTTCTAGTTATTTGACTCCCCCTATGTCTTCACAGTAACAGGGGTAGTGGTAACTGATGTGTGCTTTTCTACAACTGTTGCTGTGAAGACACAGTATTGGAAGTGCTCTTCTAGACAGCACTGTTCATGAAATGTTATTCTAACTGGTTACCCTGCAAGGCACACAGTCACTCATTGCTTTTTATGTTTGCTTGCATGCATGTGCAAGAAGCATAGTGCCATCATCTGAGTTTTCGGAGGTGTGGCAGCCCTCTTCCAATTCAGTCAGTGTGTTGGCAGGCACGGCCGCAGTTTTCCAATGCCTGCTAGAGCTGTCTATGTCAGCTCCAAAATACAGTGGAGTACGGTTGAATGGGGGAGCTACGCTTCAGTGAGCAGCGATAAGATATTGCCTGCTCATGCGTGCTCCCCCTATACACACACACACACATACAGGCACGCATACTGCGTGCTCACCATCCCCCCACGCACCCACTGTGTAGCCGACGGGGTTGCCCAATCCCCCGTCAGCTGTGCTGCGCTCCCCCAAGCAGAGTTACATATGCCACGCTGGGTGCCCACCCCAGTGAGGCCGCACATTGTATAGCTGACGGGGTGCCCAATCCCCATCAGCTCCACGCCTCCCCACCCCACAGCCAGCGTCCTTGTGCCACACTGGGAGCCCACCCCAGTGTGCAAACATCCCAAGGCCATCATGTAAACAAAAAAACCTGTAACTTATAAATGGTCCTTGCAGCTCCTGCCCCAACCGCACTCCACCTACTGCGCACCCTGCATCCCCACCCCCACCCCATACTTACCTCCGGACTCCGGCGCGACAATCTTCGGTGGACCGGGAACACGTCTGCACTCTTCAAAGCCGACCACGAACTGAGGAAATGCCAGTAAGCTGTATAATGTAATGAATAGAGTTTTTTCAACTTTGCTGCATATCTCAGACATTTTTTGGAATTTTTGCACCGAATTTTCAACATGGGGTTTTTGGGACCCGTTCTCATGAATGCTCTCACTGTCACGGCGTTCATCGGGCCCGCAGGGTGATTTCGCAGTCACTGTGCAAAATCACCTTTCGGGACTGAGTAATGAAATGACACTGTCACTGTTCATAAGGTGAGCTCTCAAAAAGCCTATGTTGAAAATTTGGTGGAAAAATTCCTAAAAATGACTGTTTTATGAGCGTGCGCTATGCAGTTCCTACGCACGCCAGAAGTTCACAAATGTTCAATATTTTCACTCCAGATTTTCAACATTGCCATTTTACCACACCTCCTATGAGCAGTACACAGCTGTCATTTTTCACATCTTGCCCAAAACATGTTTCTGCCCATGTGGCGCTGATAGGCGCGGTCCGTTAATGCTAAATCAATGTATGGGACACAGTAAGAAAATCCTGATGACACTGTTAATGAGTAGAGGTCTTAAAATGGCTATGTTGAAAATTTGGTGAAAAAATTCTTAAAAATGACTGTTTTACGAGTGCACGTTGCACAGTTCCTACGCATGCTGGTAAGTTTGCGAATTTTCAATATTTTCACTCCAGATTTTCAACATTGCCATTTTATTACACTTCCTTATGAGCAGTACAGCTGTCATTTTTCACATCTTGCCCAAAAGGTGTTTCCGCCCATGTAGCGCACAATGGCGCTGTCGGTGTGCGAAATCAATGTATGGGACACATTAATAAAATCACAGTGACACTGTTCATGAGCAGAGGTCTTAAAATGGCAATGTTGAAAATTTGGTGAAAAAATTCTAAAAATGACTGTTTTATTTAGCTTATGCTATGCAGCGTTCCTATGCACCGTAAGTTTGCAAATTTTCTATATTTTCACTCCAGATTTTCCACATTTCCATTTTATTATCTTATGAACAGTACAGCTGATTTTTCATCGCCACCAGATGTGTTTCAAGACATGTAGCTTTACAATAGTGCAGTCGGTGTAAGCAATGTTTGGGACAGATTAAGGAAATCACAGTTACACTGTTCATAAGCAGAGGTCTTAAAATGGCTATATTGAAAATTTGGTGACAAAAGTCCATAAAATGACTGTGTTACGAGTGAGCATTGTGCAGTTCCCACGCACCCTCGTAAGTTCATGACTTTGTAATATTTTCAGTCCAGATTTTCACCAGTGACATTTTTCCACACTTCCTTATGAACAGTTCAGCTGTCATCTTTCACAACATGGCCGAAATGTGTTTTCACACTTTCAGCACAGAGATGCGTGGTTGCTGTGAGAAATCATTGTTCGGGACAGATAAAGAAAATCACAGTGACACTGTTCATGATCGGAGGTCCCAAAATGCCTGTGTTGACAATCTGCTGTAAAAAATTCCTAACATAATTACATTACGGGTGTGCGTTGCACAGTTTTCATGCACGCTCGTGACTTCACCAGTTTTTTTAATATTTTTACTGCAGATTTGCAACATTGCCATTTTTTACACCTCCCCATGAACAGTACAGCTGTCATTTTTCACATCCTGTTCAGAATGTGTTTTTGCACCTGTGGTGCTAAATGCCGTAGTCGCTGTGCATAAGCAGCTTTCGGCTAACAAACTGATATTGCCACTGTTCATGAGGTGGGGGTCACAAAAAAAACATGTTGAAAATTTGGAGTGAAAATACCAATGAATGCCTGAGGTGTTAGGCTTTCCAACCATAATGCCCCACCCTGTAGAGAATGACAGGCATCAGGGGTGTGACTTGGGATTCTTGCCTGTAATGCTCATACTATTCCATATCCTGCAGCCAGTGAGAGGCATCGAGGTATGCCTTGGACTCTTCGGCCCCAAAGTTCACCCCATTCTCCTATACCACACCCATCTCACCATATTTCCTGATGGAATGAGGTGCACATAAGGGCCAAAGACCCCAAGGCACACCATGACACTTGTCAGTGTCTGCAGGGTAGGGTGTGGTGAAATGGCATGGCCGTTATGCCTGATGACCCAAAGGCACACCCCAATGCCTGTCACTCTCTGCAGGGTGGTGGTGGGGTTGGCTTCAGTTCAATACTTCACTGCCATTTCTATTATGCAGCTCTGTAACTTCTACAGAACCAATGCCAATGCCAGCAAGCAAACATTCGGCATTGACAAATGCTTGTTATAGCCTGTGGTTAATAGCAGCACTGACTAGGAGTTAATGTGATCAATAGTTTTGTCACCTGGCATGACCATACATATTGCGGTCTCATCCTTGTCTCCAATCATGAATTGTTTCAAATCATATCCAGTGATTTGTTCATTGCAAAAACAGACTACTATTTTTGATAAAATGTTTTTGGGGACTTTCTCTCCAGCTGCTGTTCTCTGGTCATGGTAAAACTCCAGCACCAAAGAAATGTGTTCACCCAACCAAAACTTGCAGAATAAGGGGATCTTGAACTAAAGCCGTTTCTATAAGTGCTTTTGCTTTGTGAGTCACTCAGTAATGCTGCTCACACTTGTCGCTTATCCAGGTTGCCAGCTCCAACTCACATTCATAGTACTTTGTATGGTGACTGCCTCCATCAAAACACCAGCATTGCAGTTTGACCCTAATGGCCTCACAAAATAAACTTTCCCTTCATGACTGGATAGTTTTTTTCCTCCACTCACAGAGCTGCTTCTCATCAAGGTGCACTTAAACAGCGACAAGCTGATATCCTTAAGCCTCCTTTCGATGAGTGTCAGACAGATTAAACCCTAAATCAAGAGACTTACTTTTGGACTTTTTTAATCACTGAGTGTCTGTATCTCTCTCCATTACAACTCCTACTTTCTTCAAACAGTATGAATGATGGCTATAGGACAATGCCAGTTGTCAGTTACTGGCTCACTATCAAATCAAATAAAAGCCGCCCTTGATTTAAAGCTTTGGCTCTGAAACAGTAAATGAAATAGAAGCCATAGCTTTTAATCAAAGATACTGTATGAGGTATATGAATAATACGACTTTTTTTTGTTGCAGTGTTGCTCAAACCAGATGGCAGATGAAACCAGAAACATTCATGTGTGGTAAAGTTTGACCCAAGGATATGTGATTGGTATGTAGTTTCATTGGAAAATGTTTTGTGTTTAAATTATTAATGAAGGAAAATGCCATTGTCAGTCATGGGCAGAACAGTTTATCAATGTTCTTTAATAAGGTGTTTTTCATGGCAGTAGTAGTTTTTGTTATATTCACTCAAGCTGTTGATTTGAAACATTTTCACGGCTCAAAACAGCTCACATGAAGCTTTTCAATCACCCTCACCATCAGCAGAGCTATTTGTCCAAATTGACTTGCAGCAAGTGTCCAGCCCAACCACTGGTACCCCTTGCAGGGGCATTGTTAGGGCTGGGGAACCAAATATTTCTTCTGGTGCCACAAACTTGTCCCACATAGCTCCACTTGTATATTTTTTAATTTTATTAGTAAACACTATATGTTTTGTATGGCTGTCTGGGTCCTTTCCTTTTTCTGATCCTGTCCCATCCCGATCAAACGTTTTGCACTGCAGCACCTCTCCCAAACCCACAAGTATCATCTGGGCCTAGGCTGTGCTGTCAAAATCCAGACTTGTTGTCGACAATCTCAGACTCTGGGTCTCAATTCCTCCTCGCTCCTCCTTGCTGGTAAGGCACTCTAACTCTATCTCCATCCATGCATCACATCAGCTTCTCAGAAGGGCTAAGGACATATCCCTGGATCCCTTTTCCCTTGAGGTTAAAACATTCAGCATTGCCAGTCTAAAGGACCATGGACCAGGAACAGGACCAGGAGCCTGGAGTGCAAGAGCACACAGCTAGGTCACCCTCTTTCCAGTAATGCTCTGAGAATTGTGTGTCAGGGAGTAGAGAGGCAGTGATCGTAACCACCTACCCTTTAGAGCAGAAAGCTGGATGTGAAAAGATGGGCACACTACCAATGAGTGGAGGAAGGGAAGCTGCTGTATGTTTTTGTTTTGGTGGGGTGAATGCTAGTTGAGGGGGAAGTGAGAGGAGTGCCGCTGGGGCTGCAGTAGTCAGGTCTCTTGTGTTGGGGGGAACTGGAGTGAAGCAGCTGCTGCCTGCCACGCTAAGAGTCTGAGGGAGAGATAGAGAGCAGCAGTGTAACTCTGTAGGAGAAGAACACTGGAAGCCCAATACAGACAGCAACTGCACACTCAGTCATAAGAACAAGACAGGATGGAGGAAAGGGAAGAAAGGCAATACTCCCAATGGAAGAAAAGATGCTGCTGATACAGAAACAGCTGCCTAAGATGAGAGGTCAGTTGGGGAAGGGGCAGTCTTTTTAAGAAGAATGCAAGCCATCAACCAAGTATGGAATATTATATTTATTGCTCTTTGTTGCTAGGCTACTGTAGACAGGAGGACATTACTCCCACTCTGAGTCTGGACATTTTTTTTACATCAGAATAACATTGAAATATCACTGTAACTTTGTCAAATCTAAATGACAGCAGGCTGCTGTCATTCATATTAGACAGATTAGACATGGTTATGGTGATATTTCATTAAATAAGTATGGAATGAAAATCATCAGTAGTATGACTGCAGGATATTGTTTATCTGAGCACTGTGGGACAACGTTTGTTTACTCTCATCAGTTAAGAGCTGCTGAAGCTATGCCAGGCTCCCATAACCCTTTCCTCTCCCCCATTCCACATGTAACATTGCATATGCATTGTGGATAGCTTGTAGTTCATGCTGCTAAATAGTCACATGGCTATGAAGCAGCATGGCCTACAGAGTGTTCTCATAATGAAATAGAGGCACTGAGTGGCTTTTGAGTGGCAAGTAACTGGGGATGCAGGCAAGGCAATTTTTATTAAAAAAAAAAACAATCCCAGAGGCTCTGGGCACCGTACAAATAACGTAGACAGATAAACACAGCCAGAAACTCAGAATAAATAACAGTAAAGATTAAATTCCATAAATTATAAAATAAAATAAATTTGCCTAGACAATATAAAAACATGGAGGCTGGGAACTGAGATCAAAACCTTAGCATACTGATCTCACTTAAAAAGCTAGGTCAGGGAAAACTTGGGCGAACAGGAGGGCCTTGAAGCAGGCCTTGAATACCTTCAAAGACGGGGACTCCCTAACCCTGAGGGGTAGTGAATTCCACTGAACAGGACCAGTGAAACTAAAAGCCCTTTTGCTGGCCATTTTTAACCTTATCCTGGGAATCACCAGGAGGCCCCTACCAGAGCAGCAGAGAGGATGGACCGAGACAGCAGATGTAAGAAGGTCCATCAGGTAATCAGGGCCCTGGTCAATTAGGGCCTTATAGGTGAGAAGACTCACCTTAAAGAGGATCCTCCCCCTGACCGGCAGCCAGTGGAGCTCATGCAGTACCAGAGTAATATGGCAATATTTAGGTTACCCCACAAGTAACCTGGTGGCTGCATTCTACACCAGCTGCAGTCTGTGGGGAGATCCTCCCATGACCCCGAGGTAGAGCTTATTACAGTAGTCAAGCCTTGATGTCACCAAGGCATGTATCAAAGTGGGGAGGTCCAGAGGAAACACAAGGGACTTTATCCTAGCAACATTTCTGAGATGGAAAAAACAGGAGAGGACAGTGGAAGACACTTGTGCCTCCATTGTCAATCCCCTGTCAAGGATGACACCAAGATTCTGCATCTCAGAGGACGCCTTCAGTGAGACCAATCCCAGAACAAGGCCGGTCTCTGCACCAGAGGCCATCCTATCCTGAACTCTGTTAGACTCCACTATCAATACCTCCATCTTATTGGGGTTCAGCTACAACTAGCTAAAGGCCATCCAGTCATTCATCTTGGCAAGTCAGCTATTTAGCATGTCTGCCGCATTGGATGTTCCTGGGGCAAAGGATACGTATAGCTGGGTATCATCAGCATAGCAATGAAACCACAGACCATATTTCCTAATGATCCCCCCCAAGGGGCAGCATTCACACTGAGAACAACATTGGAGTCAGGACCGAGCCCTGTGGAGCTCCACACAGCTGGAAACTAGAGGTGGAGGAGAAATTCCCCATCACAACCCTTTGCCTCCTGTTGGTTAAAAATGACTCAAACCAGCAGATGACAGTACCAGTGAGTCCACAGAATTCCCTAAGGCTGTCCAGCAACACATGTGTAGATGTAGGGGTGGCTCTGAGAGAGTGAAAGCAGTAAAGCACAGAAGTTCATTAGTGTGCTAGTAGTAGGAGGAAAAATAAATCTTAGACGGAGTGTGTTTAAATAACATCTTGTTTTTTTGTCAGAAAAACAGTCATTTTCAATTGCCTGCTAACTTCTTGCCTTTTTGTTGCCAATTCCAGACAAGAGTACAGAGAACTTACTATTTAGGGATCAGAAGAGACCACCAAAGCCTAATACATGGACTGGTCTGGAAAGGACAAGTTTTCAGTCGGCTGCAGAGACAACTGTTAGGCAGTTGGAAAGCCTGCGACTGAGTCTCATCTACCAAAGTGGCCAGTGAACCTTTCTTCACAATCTGAGAGGGGGCAAAGTGTACTGAGGTGCAGTATTTAAAAATAAATTATTTTGTATCTGTAGTGTTTGAGTATTCAGGGGCAGCCTGTGTGATCCACAGTAGTGACCCAGCATACCTCAGTGTGTTGTAGAGTTGCATTAAAAATGATATCTTTATTTTGAATACTCAGGAAAGCATGTAATCAACAGTGGTGATCCAGCGTACCTCAGTGTTCTTTGTGGATGTGCCTGACTTCCTATGGGAGGATCCAGGGAGGCTGCAACATGCGTTGTAGAGTTGCATTAAAAAAATTGTATCTTTAGTTTGAATACTCAGGGCAGGTCGTAATCCACAGCAGTGACCCAGCATACTTCAGTGTTCTTTGTGCCAGTTCCTGGCTTTCTGTGAGGGTGGCAGTCTGCATCTCAGAATTCTTTGAAAAAAATGGTATCGGTAGTTGGAGGTTTCAAGGCCACACTGTAATTCACAGCAATGACACAGTGAACCTCAGTCACCATTGCAGTGCCAGTGCCTTGCTATGAGAAGGGCAGCATGCAGCTCAGTATTCCATAAAAATAAAACAAAAAACAGTTCACACTAAGGATCACACTAAAGAAGGTTTGGGTGCCAGAGGATGAATGCCATTATGTGCACATGAAAGCTTTACTTTGGGTAATAGCTTAGTTTTCTCCTGATAAAATATATTTATCAAGTTTAGTTTTAAATTAATTTTTTGTTTTACTGATTATGGTATTAAGAGGTAACTGGTTCCAAGGATTAACTATTCTTTGTGTAAAGAAATGTTTTTGTTTTAATAATTTGAATGATTCAGCTATGATTTGAAAAGGATGACCTCTCTTTACTTTGTCAGAAGTTTTGAAATCCATGCCTAACTCTGTTAACAAATATGGATCATGTGTAATATCAAACAAGTAAAACCTCTCCCCTTAATCTTCTAGTATCCATTACCATGAGATTTAGAACCGGAAGAGGCTCATCATGTGTTCTGTCTTTCATTCAAGTAATATTCTTTGTAAATTTTGTCTGTACCATTTCAAGATTCTGATGCTCTTTCTTTATATAAATGGCACCATATTTGTGATGCATATTCGGAATGTGGTTGGTCATGGGCCCTATACAGGGGCATGAGGATGTCTGCATCTTTAGATACAATGTTTCTCTTAATGGCCAATATTACTTTCTTTGCTTTTGTAATAGCAGCATTTACCTGGCCAGAAAAACTTAATTCGTGAGAGACATAAATTCCTAACAGTTAGTTTGTATCTCTAGTGTTGGAATTTTCAAGGGCAGTCTGTGTTCCACAGTAGCGACACAGTGATCCTCAGTCTCAGTGTTGGTGCCAGTGCCTTGTTGTGAGTGGGCAGAGTATGGCTCAGTAATGGAAAAAAAAATCATTATTGTATAAGGACTTGCCTGATTTTGACCATTTCAGAAAAGCAATATCGAAAGTTTTATTAAGTCAAAACAAAAGAATATATCTGAACAAGTGGGAATAATTACTGATTCAGAAAGTAATGATAATGTTGCATTCCTGGATTCTAGTTTATGTATCACTGCAAACGAGGAAGCTGAACCAAGCACAAGCATGCCCAAAAAAAAAAAATGTTATATGGATCACAGTTTAATAGGAGCAGCTGAGAGGTTTGTGTGCCTGTGACAAATTCAATTCACCTGCAGCATAAGTCACAGCACTCACAACCCTCTATCTCCGTTTGCAAAGATTTATCCAAAAAATAGAAGTCGAAAACAAAGGTACCTTTTACCTGGTTTATTCACAGTCTAACATAGAACAGACAGATGCCCAATGCAGTGGGGAGCAAAAATTTGTAACGTTTCAACAATGGGCTTTGTCAAATGAATAGTGCCCTCTAGAGCAAAGCTGGTTTTATACTTGCTCACTCAGCTGTGGTTAATCATCAATTAAAAAATTATTTAATATAAAATGCATTTTTTAAAATATAATAGAAATCACATTATTACATAGTTTACTGTGTCCATCATACCCATTACCTCTTAACACATATACATATTCAAGCACATCTAAACATGTAAATATTTATTTGACCATCGCTGTGCATCACTGCATCTATTCCTTTATATCGGACTTTTTTAATGTAATTCACAGTACCCTCAGACAGCTCTATATATTAAGAAGCAAGAGTGAAGCTAGATGTGCCAAGATCATAATTACAACCAGTACTAGTAGGCGAATAATCCCCATTATATCTTAATGTTAATAGTAAAATGTGTTTTGTGCCTAACATTTACTGATTGGGGGGATGGGGTCACAGACAAAAAATACAGGATTAAGTATTTCATTAGTTATTCTGGGTATGAAATCAGGACTGGGTCATACTATACAGCAGTGAGAATAAAGTGGCACCTGCAAGATACGGTCACCCATAAGGGGATGATTCACTAGATGCCAGATAGAGCTTATATTATGCTGGTAAAATATCCTGTTGTGCAAGCCTGGATTACATACATTGAGCATAAATCTATTTTTTTTCTCATGTATATAGTAATCCATACACTCGACAGAGGCAAGATTTCACCTCTTTAATAAAGCAAACATAGCTCTTGTCCTCTGGACCCAGAGATTGTATGTGTGAGGGTAGGGAAAGGAACAACACACAGTAAGTCTGTTTTGTGTTGGACTGTAAACAAACCAGGTAAAATTTGCCTTTGGTTTGGAATCCTATTTTTTGGCTAAACCTTGGCAAATGGAGATAGAGGGTAGAGAGTTGTATGGATGTTGAAGCAGAAAGAATAAATAAAACCAACACTGAATTTGGAAATGCACAAAATGTAACATATTTGGGAACATTTGAGACAGGGCCTATTCAGACAAAGTTACCACATTACCTCAAACTACATTTGGAGAAAAAGAGGTAATTTCAGTGCCATTGGTTTCAAAATCACAACTGGTTAGACTAGTTTGTTACTCTGGATGCTGCCTTTTGCTACCCTTGTAGATGCTTTGGACTGATATCTGGAACCACTCACCCTAATAAAGGTGCTTTGTCAATTGAAAAAATGCACTTGCTCATTTAGAGAGCATGAGAAGACTTCATATCATGCAGACACAAATGCCTTATGGGCTATATTTAAAAAGGGAAAGAACAGTGGTGTTATTGTTCACAAGTTACAAGCAGTATACATTAAAAAAGTAAATGACAGGTGATGTTATCTTGAGCACATCCTTGCTGTCACATTATTTCTTTGTAAGCAAGTACTTCCTTTCAGGGGTCACAATGAAATGAACATACTGTAAAAAGATCATAAGAATTTGCCAGCAGAAGAGACTGTGTGGTCTATCTAGTCTGCTTGGTTTTCTACCCCCCACTATCAAGTTGTCTTGTTAAGGTGACTATACTGTCTATTCCATGCCTGTTTGAGTTTGATGACCGTCTTGGTTGCCACTACTTCTGGTGGAAGGCTGTTCCAAGGGTCCACCACCCCCTCCATGAAAAAGCACTTCCTAACATTTGTTTTGAATTTACCTCCCACCAGGCTCATGTAGTGTCCTCTAGTATATGCAGCCCAGATTTCTGAGAATAAATTTAGCTGACTGAGCCTAGCTTCTTATGTTTCATGGTGCAGACCCTTCTCCACTTTGGTGGCGTGTCTCTGCAGAGTTTCCAGATGGTCTATGTCCTTTTTTAGGTGAAGTCTCCAGAACTGCACACAGTACTCCAAGTGAGGTCTCACCAGGGTCCTGTAGAGTGCGAGGATTACATTATGCTTCCTACTGGTAATACCTCTACCAATACTTCTGAGGACGCTGCTTACCTTTAGTGATGCTTTTTGCATTGCTGCCCTACCTTTGTGAAACAGGCATTACTGATCATTCACAGCACGGGTTTACTAGGGGACATTCGTGTCAGACAATCCTCTTAGATTACTATGGTACAGTTAGTAAGGCATTGGACAATAGAAACTCGGTGGATGTGATCTTTCTGGACTTCACTAAGGCTTTCCACAAAGTTCATCATGGAAAACTTGTGAATGAACTAATACATCAAGGGATACCAGGGAACCTCTCACGATGGATTGAGGCATGGCTGTCCAACAGGACCCAGAGGGTCTTCATCAAAGGGGAATATTCAGATTGGGTGGAAGTGACCAGAGGGGTTCCCCAGGGTTCTGTACTGGGACCCTGCATGGTTTTTTTATATATATATATATAAAATGGTAGCATGATAGTGCTACCATAGTTAGGGTTGAGGAGCCATTTACATGTTAAACCTAAAATTTTGCACCTTAATAACTTTGCAAATGTTCAACAGATTTGCCTGAAATTTAGAATACATGATCAAGAACCATAGCTCTTGGGATATGCCAACTTTTTTACTGTTCGGATATAAGGCTGCGGAGTTATTAAGCATGATCTGCATGCGCATTTATGCTTTTTTGGAATTCTTTGGTCGTCTCTAGAGGTAGCACAGTTTGCACGACCAGGCCGACATCTTCAGGGAACGTGCGGCCGGGGTCCCCGAAGCGTCTTTTGAAGATTTCGTGAAAAAATATTAAACGGTTCAAAAGTCATTCAAAAAACAAGTTCCCATTATAAGTCAAAGGGAAAAGTTAACAAAAAGTTCGACAGTGTCGCAAATGCAGTTTTTACTTTCGCAAATGGCCCTTTTACTGTCGCAAATCTGCCATTTTGTTTTCAGTTGGTCAACAGAAAAATGCTTGGCATTTAAATTTGGGACCATCTAGCAACCTAATTATTTTTGTATTCACATAGTCGAACCCTGAGGATGCTAGGCTTGTCTTTATTTTGAGGTAAAACACCCCCTGAAATATGTTTTTCAGATTTCTGGAAAAAGTACTTTCGCAAAGTACTTTCGCACGTGTGACAGTGTCAAATGAATTTGCAAAAGCTTTCACAAAGTTCGACAGTACTTTTCCAGGCTGTGTGAAAATGACAGCAATTCTTTGGCACCCTGCTGCAAAAGAACAGTTTGATCTTTTGGGCTGAAATTTAGAGAGAACGCAGCCAACATCGCACAGATGTGCCTTTCAGTGTTTCAGTGAAAAAATATTACAGCGTGGCAAAGTTACTGCACTCCAAAGTTGATGCTTTTTCCCATAGAATAACATTATGGTGTCCTCCGCATAACAGGAATTCTTTGCCGCCCTACTGCAAAATAACGGTTTGGTCTTTTAGGCTGAAATTTGGAGAGAAGACAGCCAACACCCCACAGATGTGCCTTTACTGGTTTGGTGAAAAAATATTACAGGGAGCAAACGTTATGGCACTCCAAACTTCTCTTTTTTTACCATAGGATAACATTATGGTGTTCGCTTTGCCTTTCAGGGCCCGTATCTCAGAAACGGTGCGAGATACTGACTTTTCGTCAGAAAAATACTTAGCCCCCTAGTGGGGGCTAATTATAAAACTAGCCAGGAAAGTCATAAATCATATGACTTTTAAATTTTGTTTCTACGTCGTATGGTTCCTGAGATATAAGCAATTTACTAGTCCAACTCCTCATTTTCTGCTCCGAGACCCATTATTATGCATACATTCTTTGTACTCACTGTCTTTCTCTATGCAGCTTTTGGGGAAAACTAGCCTGTGCGCTTACATTACTGTTACCCTTACCACTTCTGCTTGCGGTTCCATAACCGTTTCACTTACTATTCCCATCTACAGCACCATGTGCATTACCCTTCGCGTTTCTATTTGAGCTTGTGTTTGCTTTATTTTAACCATTTCTGTCTACAGTACTGTTCATCTTTCTGTTTTGCTTTGTGTCACCATGCGCATTATCATTTGTGTTTGTGGGCACTGTGTTACTATGTGACAAGACATCATGTGGCGGGACCATGAGGCCCAAAGGGCCCCACTCTCCCGCTGCCACATTACATTCGCTATTTCTCATTATACTTCTCAAAAAGAAGGGAACTTACAGGCAAAAAACTCCATTTAATGCATTAGTTAGGGTTGTTCCACAGCGACAAAAGTGAGGAAATTCAGTGTTAGGGTTGAGAGCCCCCCTTGGCCCTCCCTGCCCATATCCCCAACCGGAATCGGTGTGCGTGTTGGGGTTGTCGGTCCCAACTCTCACCCCATTCTCCTATACCTCTGCTTCTTCACACATCTGATGGGGTGAGAGTTAGGAGTGATGACCACAACGCGCACCCCGGTGCTGGTTGGGGTGTGGGTGAGGGGAGTCCAAGGGGGGCTTTCAACCTTAACACTGAATTTCCTCATTTTTATCACTGTGGAACAACACTAACTAATGCATTAAATGGAGATTTTACCTCTAAAATATATGTGTGTATATATATATATATATATATATATATATATATATATATATATCATCAATGGGCTTGAAAACTATGGCTTGCTATCTAAGTTTGCTGATGACACTAGAATGGATCTGGTGGTTAATACAATTGATGATGTAGTAACCTTGCAGGCAGCACTGTGGGATCTCAAAAATTGGGCAATAACAAAAAGGCTGACATTTAATGTGGACAAGTGTACGGTAATGCACCTGGGAAAGATAAATCAGTTGTTTAAGTATAAACTGGGTGGGCTGAATTAAAATCGGTTCTGGATGAGAGGGATCTGGGCATCTGGCTTAGCACTACCTCCTCCCTTTCTATGTCCTAGCAGAGATGGGGCCTCCAGAATTGTACACAGTACTCGAGATGGGGTCTCACCAGTAACATATGTAAGGGTATTACTACCTCCCTCTTTCTGATGGTGATACCTATCCCAATGCATCCGAGCATTCCACTGGTCTTTCCTTCTGCTTTGTCACACTGTTTAGCTACCTTCAGGTCATCAGAAATAATAATCCTCAGGTCTCTTTCTTGTTTTGTGACTGGTAATACTTCCCCCCAGTCGGTATGTTGCCTGTGATTTTGCACTTTTTTGCATTGAACCTCAGCTTCTAAACTCATAACCATTCTTCTAACTTCTTTAGATCCTCCCTCATTCTTTCATCCCCCCCCCCCCGGTGTCTACCCTGTTGCAGATTTTTGTGTCATCCGTGAATAGGCATTCCTTACCCTCTTCCTCCAGTCCTTCTGCAATGTCACTAATAAAGACAGCAAAAGGACTGGGTAACCATTTAGATATCTAGAGTAGAATTATCATTTAATAACACATACATCATCATAGACTTGCTGATTATACATTTGCACTTACACAAAGGAATTACCACTTGATCCAAATGTCATGAAACTGTACATCCTTTTAAGGACATATCCCAACAATGCCAACATTCCAATCTCTAGCTAGTTATGAGTTATGACCAATTAAAAATTTTGGAAAATCTCAGAACATTTCATGACATTTCACAAAATTGACAATCTGACAAAATTTTAATATGCTAATTTTGCCCAGCCTTAACTCTAGCACAGCTTACAAATCATGAAAACTTGCATCAGTGATCAGGTGAGTGCAGGATGGCCTACATAGATTGAAAAAATGTTAAGGAAATAATAAATGTTAAGGGGAGAGAGAGAGAGAGAGAGAGAGAGAGAGCTTTAAGTAAAAATATATTAAGTGACTTGTAGGTGGGAGTGGTAGAATTCTAACCTGGTCTCCAGGTTTAGAGTTTTGCATGCTACCTACTAGGCTATACTGCTTCACTATCAAAATCAATGAACAATCTTTTGTTTTAAAGGTGAAACAAGCTCAAATGGATTTTGTATGCAGTAGTAGTAAATTTTAAATTTCTCAAAAGTGGGTTACCAAAAAAGTGTGAAGAGCTGGGAAGTATGCTAAAAGTTTTCTGTATAATTCTCTGTGCTCCTGTTCACATACAATATTAAGTAATAAGAGAACTGAAGTTTCCAGTAATTAATACCAGTGGTACGCTTTCTTTATGCTTTCAAGTCTCTGGACACATGTGAAAAATAACAACACTAAAGGACTAAATTCTTGAAAGGAAAGTGCAGTGGTATTGAACATGCAGATAAAAACAAGAGATATAGCTTTCTGAACAGACTAATAAGGGAAAGAACCTTTGTTGACGAACCCCAAGTGCAATGTAGCTCTTACTGGGAATGGGCAGACTGGATGGGCCTAGCGGTTCTTATCTGCAGTCAATTTCTATGTTTCTACATTTACAGGCCCAGTCATTTAAAATATAGCATTTAAGAGGTGCAGTAACACTTCTTTAGTTAGGGTTGAGCAGGCAGTTTTATGTTAAAGCATTGTTTTTGGCTACTTTAAACACTTTTGGTCTTTTAACCTAGTGACCTGAAAATTGGCATGATCAAACCTTGTGGCAAGATCTGTAGATCTGCTGATTGCAATAATTTTTTTATTTCATAGTTTTGAAGTTATATTTGGTTAAAGTAGTAAACTTTATCACATTTAAGATGCCTTCTGATCTCCAAAAACTAAAATAAATTAATAAAAAAGCAAAACATTCAAACCTAAAACTGTCATGTTCTTCAAACCCCATCCTAAAAGTCACACTTTTGTAGTTTTTAGAATTAAAAACATTTTAAGTACAAAAGTTATCAATAAAAAAAGTTCAGTTTGATGTTCATTTGCAGTACATTTTTTGCATGGTTTTCATAAAGTGTTTTCATATGCCTGCAACCCCATTCAACAATTACAGGCACAAGCACACCATGTGACCTGTGGCACAGTAATTACTCTTCCCTCCTCAGTCTTAAATGTGGCACTAAGAGCTCATCCTCAGTGCCACTTTCTGTAACTTTTATAAACCAACATTAGGAGTCAGTCCATACTGCCAGTAAATCTCCAGTCAATATTTCCAACACTGTGAGCCCAAATTCAGTATCACTATTCACCTCCACACCCCACACTTTGATTTCTGGTGCAGGATCCTATCCCTTGTATCATACAAAACACTGCCCCTTCCCCCGTACTGATTTCTCTTCAATGTAGATAGCCCTCATCTGAATATTTGTAAATATATTGTGTGGTACTCCCATTCATCTCCTGGCTACCACCACTTACTGCAGCTCTTCTTTCAGCTCCATGGCTTATTCCCTCCCTCCTTTTCACAGTGGGGCTAGAAGGTTGAGGGTCCCCCTCAGAGCTACCACCACTTACTGCAGCTCTTCTTTCAGCTCCATGGCTTATTCCCTCCCTCCTTTTCACAGTGGGGCTAGAAGGTTGAGGGTCCCCCTCAGAGCACAGGTGAACAGAGGCAACAAGATACTACTCAGTGCCAGTGTGTAGGGTGTCATCCTGTAGACCAGGCTTTTTCTAACTTCTTTCTGGTCCCAAGGACATTGATGGCTTTGGCACACAACTGTGTACTATCAAGCAAAGTGTTTTTTTTTTTTTTATTTAGTTGTTTAACCAGGTATAGCACACTAAGCTGAAAGCTTTTTTACAGGAGCGACCTGGGAGCACAAGGAGGTTAAGTGACTTGCTCAGGGTCACACAGTATGCAAATGGAAGCTGTGGGATTCAAACCCAGGTCTGGTCTGCTGGATGTCACCAGATTTGCAGCTCAGGGCCTTAGACTACTGCGCTATACTGCCTCCCAAAGTTACCTGAAGTCTTCCCTCTTCAGCCTGTCATAACTGTCCTACTACTTGTTTTCAACAAGATATTTATAGTGGAGAAAGAAACCTTGAAGAACAACTGCATCCCACAATTCCCTGCTCTGTCATGAGCAGGAGATCAATACAAATCCTGATCTGAGTAATAGATTTTATGCCTGGTATCCAGCCTACTTTTTCCCCCTGCTGCCACCTGAAGCTCTGCTTGCGTGGATCATGGAGGCCAAGGACTGTGGATTTGGTCATGCATTGCTGAATCTGCAAGTGTGAGGATTGGTGTATGCCCAATCTATATGTAATACCCCCACCCCCATGTGGGGCTTACCTGTAGTGGATTATGGCCCCCATTGCCCCCACTGTCAGACTTCTGCCTCCTCTCCCTTGGACATCTGGAATCAGGACCAGAGGTCTTTCCCAGGAGCCCTGGTGGGATTCGGGACAAGGCTTACATTTCCTATCTTCGTGGCAGCTGCCGCCCAACATTCCTGTTCCTCGGCCCAATAAGAGAAGTGTGGCTGAGGTCTTGAAGAGTTTGCAACTCTGGGCACTGAGGGTATGGTGCAGTTGCTCTTAGTTCAGGGGTTCTTAGGGCAGCTGTTTGCCGCTTCCAATATTGCCGTGCATGTGAAAGCAGTGCATGCACGGCCCAAGCCTTAAAGGAGCTTGGGCCCAAGATCAGTGTGGACGTGCAGCCGTTATTTCAACAAATCATTCCCTGCTCCAAGACAGGCAGTGGAGAAGGGATTATGTATAAAAATGCCTTTTTCTATTGGTTTTCAGTCCAACTCTGCTTTTTAGTGCACATTTTGTACAGTACCACCTTAAATAGTCTACCTTAACATCTTTCTTTTTCCAAAAATATTTTATTGAGTTAAGGATGTGCAAGAATCAAACATGCAGCTTACATGTCATGACAGTATCTATAACAGCATTTGATTATGAATATTCATATATATATATCATTCAGTCTATTTAAAAACATTCATGTAAATTCCAGCTAGGTCACAAGGAGAAAGCCTCCCTATACAGTCAGAAGTGCCTGGTACATCACAGGGTAAGGTGTAAAGAGTAAAGATCACCCTTCACAAAGCAACTTCATGCTACAGAAGTCAGGCGGCGGAACCAAAAAGGGGTCCCAAGCACAAAGTGGCCAGGTTAAGGATATCAGAGATAGGGGCCTGTCTCAGAGAGGGTTGGAGCCTGGGGGCAACCACTCAATTCCTCATGGGCCCCAGGGGCCATAGAAACATAGAAACATAGACTTTGATGGCAGATAAGGACTGCTTGGCCCACCTAGTCTGCCCATTTCCATACCTACAGGATAGGCTGCAGATCCTAGTTAACCAACAGCCTATTTCTTCCTACCCCCCACAAGAATTGCCTTATGTCTGTCCCATGCATTCTTGAATTATCCCACAGTTTTAGACACCACAACCTCCTCAGGAAGGCTGTTCCATGCATCCACTACCCTATCTGTGAAAAAATACTTCCTCACATTGCCCCAGAACCGTCCCCCTCTCTATCATTAAATTGTGTCCTCTTGTTCTTGCACGTCCCTTTTTATGAAAGATGCTACCCTCTTGGACATTGCTGATTCCACTGAGGTACTTAAATGTTTCTATCATGTCCCCCCTCTCCCTTCTTTCCTCAAGGGTATACATATTAAGCTCCTTTAATCTCTCCTTGTACATCTTCTCTTGCAGACTCTGCACCATTTTAGTTGCCCTCCTCTGGACTGCCTCTATCCTGTCTATGTCCTTGCGGAGATGGGGTCTCCAGAACTGGACACAGTACTCCAGATGAGGTCTCACCAACTGTCTGTACAGAGGGATAACAACTTCTTGTGTTCTGCTGGTGATGCCTCTCCCTATGCATCCCAGTATACCCCGCGCCCTCCCTACTGCCTTCTCACATTGCTTGCTAACCTTAAGGTCATCTGATATGATTACCTCCAGGTCCCTTTCCTTTTTTGTTGCTGTTACTACCTTCCTCCCATTGTGTAATCTTCCCCTGGGTTCTTATTTCCCAGGTGCATTATTCTGCACTTCCTTGCATTGAATCCTAGCTGCCATACTTCTGACCATTCCTCCAACCTTGCTAAGTCCCTTCTCATCCTTTCCATGCGTCCTTGTGTATCAACCCTGTTGCAGATCTTTGTGTCATCTGCAAAGAGGCATACTTTTCCTTCCAGTCCTTCTACAGTGTCACTTATAAAGACATTAAAAAGGACTGGACCCAGTACTGAACCCTGAGGTACCCCACTAGTAACCCCTCTTTCTTCAGAGTGGACTCCATTTACAATTACTTTCTGTGTCCTGTTGTCCAGCCAATGTTTTACCAGGCTACCACCCTGTGACCCACTCCCAGGCTGGTTAATTTGACTATTAATCTTTGTGTGAGACTGTGTCAAATGCCTTTAAAGTCTAGGTAGGACATGTCCACAGCCCCTCCCTGGTCTACTACTTTGGTCACCCAGTCAAAGAAATCTATTAGATTCATCTGACATGACCTTCCCGCTGTGAACCCATGCTGACTTGGGTCCTGTGCCCCACTGGCCTCTAGGTACTCAACTATTCTTTCCTTCAGAAGTGACTCCATCACTTTCCCTACCACTGAGGTCAAACTGACAGGTCTGTTGTTTCCTGCCTCTGTCTTGGTCCCACTTTTGTGAAGGGGAATCACATCTGCCTTCCTCCAGTCCTCGGGTACCACACCATCCTCCCATGATTTATTAAAAGAGTAGTCAGTGGTTTCACTAGTTCCCCCCTTAATTCTTTTAGAATTCTGGGGTGAATTCCATCAGGCCCCATTGCTTTGTCCACCTTCAGTTTTAGGAGTTCTTGCAGAACCCTTTCTTCTGTGAAAGGGCTGGGATCACCCCCCCCCCAACAAGAGTGCTTCTGTTAATTGGATTAGGCACTTCCCCCTCCTCTTTTGTGAGTACTGAGCAGAAATATTTGTTTAGTGTCCCTGCTTTTCCACTGTCCCTCTCTGCCCACCCACCATTCATTCTATTCAGCCTCACTATCCCTCCCTTTGTCTTTCTACACTCTCTGATGTACCTATAAAAGGTTTTATCCCCCTTCTTAACCGAGTTGGCTATCTTTTCCTCAGTTTGGAGCTTTGCTATTCTGACTTCCCTCCCTGCTTCCTTCTGCCTTAACTGGTACAGATCTCTATCCTGCTCCTTCTGTGTTTCCTTATACTTCCTGAATGCTATCTTTTTCTCCCTGACTTTCCCAGCCACCTCTTTTGAGCCATCAGGTTGGAAAGATCCCAGTTTCCACAGCCTCAATCAGAGACTGCCAAACCTAGAGACATTTTTTTGATCTACCCAGTGCATTCATTTGGGCACACTCCAGACTCATGCAGGACATACTATAAGGTTGCTTACCCATCGGGTGATTGTATGTGGGGAGGGGGACATCCAGACCTGGGCAAGGGTCCTTCTGGCATTGATAAGTGCCAATGACCGGAGAGGTTTGCTAGTCTCCTGTATAGGATGGGTAGGATCCACACCCAGCAGCAGCTTCAGGGGTGACTTTGAGGGGCTGTAGCCCAATACTTGACTCATAATGTTGTGAACGGAATAGCAGAAGGGGGGACTTTAGGGCAGGACAAAGACAAAGACAAATTAATGAAATCTCCTTCTGCAATTCCACACTTAGGGCACTCCTCAGGCCTCAAGTTGTCTATAGAGTGCAATCTAGCAGGGGTAATGTATGCCCTATGCATGAAGTTTAATTGGATCGGATGTAGCTTGTTGCTATATGAGCAATTCTGGAAATGGGAACATGCTAACCTCTAAGTGCTATGATCAATATTAGTGAGCAGGTCCCTGCTCCATTTTTCCTTGCTGGAGTCAGATGCCCTCGGCTATTGGCCCTGTATGACATGGTAGAAAACTGAAAGGGGTCTCTGATCAGGCTGGAATATGAATAGTTCCTCCTCGAAAGGGGAGAGAGAAGTCCATCCATCTGTAGCCAAGAGGGTGTCACCACACCTCTGCCGGACCTGAAGATATACAAAAAAGTCACCTGTGTGGCTACCCCACTCCTCACAAATTGTCTGAAAGTTCTTTATCATGCCACCTTTGAACAGCTGGGCTACGGACACAAGACCACTCCTCTAACTCCAAATATGTTATATCAAAGGAACTGAGCACTGGCTGTTTTCATGATGCACTGCAAGCAAGCATGTGGGGATACATTACAGGCATGCTCTATGTGACGATGGACCTGCAGCCAGACCCGTAGAGAAGTGTACTTGAAGGGATTGAGTAGTTTCTCATCACTGGGACTTCCCAATGCATCAGCTAGGGTGTCATATCTAAGATTGCTGGTCAATAGTTCCTCTTCAAGTCCCAACCATGGGCACCCCACTGTGTCTGGTCCCATGGGTAAGAAGGCAAGCTGTGCAGCCCAAAGTTAAGCCCTAAAGTTGGGTAACCCAATACCTCCCTCCATGGGCTGCTGCTGCAAAAATGTTCTTTTTATTCTAGCGCTGCCCCCTCACCACAGAAACTTATGTATGACAGCTTCAAGAATTTTAAAATGGGCCATGGGAAGTTTAACAGGTAGTGACTGATATAGGTAGAGGCATTGTGGTAGAATTGTCATCTTCACAACCTCCACTCTACCCAACAGGGACAGCGGAAGGGTCGACCACCTGTCACAATCCGCAGCTATCCTGGACAGGAGAGGTCTAAAATCCAGGGTATATAAAGATCTGGTTGATGCTGATAATTGGACCTCCAAGTATTTCAGTTGGGACACTATTTTCAAACCACCCAAGTTAGCAATTAGCTGTGCCCAATCCAGAGAGCACACTGGGAGTAATTCACTCTTATTCCAGTTGACCTTGTGGCTCGAGATTTACACATATACTTTCATCAGTTGGTGTACTGCAGGAAGATTCTGAGCAGGATTCTGCAAATATAAGAGCAGATCATCTGCATACGTAGCAATTTTATGCCCTTCCCCCCACAAATCCCCTGATTCCACCATGAGCTCTGAGATCCACAGCTAGGGGCTCCAAGGATAGGACATATAGCAGAGGGGATAATGGCCTGCCAGGTGCCGTGTCCAATGGTGAAGGGCTGGGACAGCAAGCTATTTAATGCTATCTGAGCTTACGGTTTCATGTACAAATTGTGTATCCATTTACAAAAGTTTGTTCCCACTCACAATCTGCCCAGCGTTTCAAAGAGGTACCCCCACTCCACACGGTCAAATGCTTTTTTAGTGTCTAAGGCCAAAACTGCTGCGCCATGTCTATGTTTATTTTTGCCCCATCTGTATATGATGTTAAAAGTGCGGTGGATATTGTGTTTTCCCTGCATCCCCTGAACAAATCTCGACTGAAAATTTTGTAGTCTGCTCTCATTAGTGATATGGGCCTATAGGAAGCACACTTTGCTGGGTCCTTCCCTGGCTTTGGCAATATTGTTATTGTTGCAGACCATGTGGAGGAGGCAGCTCACCATTCCTCACACTCTCCACAGGCATGTCATACAGAAGATCCAACAGACGGGCTTGGAATACGTTAAGGAAATTAATAGGGAGCCCATCACGGCCAGGAGTTTTTCTTCCTTTAAGAGACTTAAGTGCAAGTATGATCTCCTGCTTTGTCAAGGGCGAGTCTAGGCCTTCTGCAACCTCATCATTCAACTTCCAGAGGGGGACACCAGAAAAGAAGGAATCATAGTCCCGCTGATCAGGCCGAACCAATGATGTATAAAGGGCCTTATAGAAATCCCCAAAGGCCCTCTCAATTTCCAATGTGTCTCACACCAGCTGCCCATTATTGTTGAATATTTGACCCACCATTTTCTCAGTTTCTCATTTCTTCATCTGCCACGCCAATAACTTCCCAGCCCAATCCCCATCAAAATAGGACCCTGCATTTGCTAGAAGGATGGACCTTTCAAGCTTCGAGCTGTTCAGGGTGTTGTATTTCCATTTTAACTTTTGGATCACACTCTATAGGCCTCTCGTGAGGTTAGTTTTGTGAGCATTCTCTCAGGTCTCTATTTTAGCTCTCAGGAAAGACAGCCCCCCCCCCGGCCCTGGCAGGCCAAGTATGAGATAGTCTGATCACTGATAAAGGCTTTTAGTGCCTCTCATCTGTTCCAGTGGGAGGTGTCATCCCTCTTATTAAACATCAAATACTCCTGAATATGGTCTGACATAAAGGATATGTACCCTTGGTCCTTCAATAGAAGGGGGTCAAGCCTCCATTGTCTGGGCAATCTAGGTGTCTCTGAGCCCTTCATGTTTATGCAGTGGGGGGGCGTGGTCAGACAACACAATTATTAAATAAGTCACCTCCCCCACCCCCATTATCAAGGATGTAGAGACTGATATTCTGTCTATTCTCGCATATGAGTGGTGGGTATGTGAGAAAAAGCTGTAGTCTCTTCCCGAAGGGTTGATGTGTCTCCATGCATCAATCAAGCCCAACTCAGCCTGTAACTCCCCCAGAGATCTAGCATTCTTAGACAACGTTACAGGGGTGGCATTTGAGTGGTCTAACACTGTGTCTGCGACACAATGAAAGTTGCCTCCAAGGACCCAGGGCCCCTCCCAAGCAGACAGAGCTAAGGACAGCTTCTGAAAGAAACTTGGGTCCTCCACATTAGGTGCATAGACAGACCCAATCAAAAATGTGCCCTTCCCAGGGAGAGACACCCTGACCAGGGCATATCTGCCTGTGGGGTCCACAATCTTCCCCAAAATGTCCACCTGCATGCCCCGTGGAAACCAGAGTATTATCTTCCCTTTAAGTCTCTGTACCTCCGCCAAAACCTTCCTGCATTTCAGGATGGACTTAAGACCATTGATGTTCCATGTTACCAACTTAACATCATCACCCATTTTCTCTGATACAGGAAACACATTGTAACATCTGACCAGCCCTTGTCTGCAACATGCTCAGAAGCACGCTACGGGCAGTCCTATGTCCGCCATCATTTCCTACATAGAACTCTTTGTTAGTATATATAGATCTGCATATCCCAAACCATTTTTTTAGCTGAAATTAATGAGGGTTTGAATCCACTCAAACCCCCCAATGTTAATAACCTCCCCAGAGAGTTCATTACCCCCTCTACCCCCTTTTATTGAGTATTCAGATATACCTTTGAGTCAGAGACTCATTTGAAAAGGTTCCATGTCACACAAAATAGCAACAGAACAGACATTAGAAGGTAATTCAACAAGCAATACAGTCCAACATATTTACAAAGAGCAGTGAAGGCTAACAGGTGGCTAATATGTTAATTTGTACAAGTCTGTAACAGTACACTTATAATCAGGACATAGCAGAGTCGTCAGCTTAAATAAGGGTCTGAGGAAAAGCAGGCTGGAGGCCGTAGTCGTGGGAGAGAAGAGAAAAATAAAAGGAGGAGTAGTGCAGGATCAGTGACAGCCACAGGTATTAAAGGACTTAAGGTGAGCCCTAAGGTAGGTTTTAAAGTGGCTAATTCTGTTTTCATTCACAAGTGAAGTGGGCAGGTTGTTCATCCAGAAAGGGGCCCTGTAGCTGAAGGACTTTTGGAACTGGGAAGTTCTACAGTGGGGAACCGAGAGGAGTTGTTTGTCAGAGCTACGGGCATGCTTAAGCACCAGGGCAGAGTGGACTATGGTGGTGAGCCGGGGACCGAGGATAGTCTTTTTTACCATGAGACAAGTGTGAAACCTCATTCTATTGTCACAATTTAGCCAGTTGGTGTCATTATAGAGTGAGCAAGTATGGGTGAGATGGTCATATCTCAGTATGAGGTGACAGGCTTTATTCAGGGAGAGATGGAGTCTATCAAGGGACGAGGTGTTTGCTGCACTGTAGATCAGTAGACCATAGTCAAGAAGGGAATGGACCGAGGAGGAGACAGCAAGCCTAAGGGCATCAGGGGTAAGGCAATTTTTTGAAACGATACAATAACCCAAGCCTAACACTGAGGGTGGTGGACAGGAGATGGATATGTTGGTGGAAATGAAGGGCTGGGTCTAGAGTGATGCCAAGGTATTTAAAGGAGTCCACTTGCTCCAAAGGGGTAAGATTGGTAGTTAGTAATTGGGGGTAGAGCTCTTTCTAGCAGTTCAGAGGGTGAGAGAACAGCATGACTTTGTTCTTCTTATAGTTGAGAATAAGATGTTGAGAGGAGAACCAATTTTCAGTGCAACTAAAGGTGTTTCATTCACAGCAGCAATTATAGAAATATGGACATTTAAAAATATGTTTTTTAAGAAATATGTATAAAAAACAGAATGTCTTAGAAGTTATTAGCACTGTACCATTAACTGATGTATATACGAAGTATTGTATAAAATGTATATTTTTATTTGGTTAGAAATTTTCACTCTAGCCTTTGAGTAAGATAAATCACATCATATCATTGAAGTGAACTTAATGTTGAGTTGCTGTACCTGAGAACACACCCCATAAGGAAGGCTCATTTGAGAGCTGAGGCTCTGGGTAAAAGGTGGAGTCACTGGGCTTGTGGAATGTTTGCTTTTTCATTTTACTGATTCAAACTATGTTTGAGGCTTTGGAATTTGTTCAATAAATTGAATTTAACCTCCAATTCTAGTCTGTGGACCTTATTTTGTGCACAGTCTTTGCTGATTTGGCTGTATCAAGAGTACCTAGATAGAATGAGACACATTGCTTTCACCAGCCAGAGCCTGACACCAAATGAAAAGAACTACCAAGTGCACAAGCTACAGTTTTTAGCTTTAAAATAGCCATCACAGATCAGTTTCACGACTACCTTTATGGGGTGAAATGTATGGTAAGAACTGACAGCAATCTTCCTACCTGCATTTGCCAACACCACTGTGAGGTTGAATTCGGCTGGTCACTGTTGGTTGTCTGCCCTTTCCATGTATGACTTTATCCTGGAGTATTGGAAGGGCCGGAACAATACAAATGTTATCGCCCTGTCTTGCCAACTTCACCCTCCAGATGGGAGCCAATGGACTTGTGTGACCCCTGCAACTTTGAAAGCTGCACATACAAAATATGTGGACATAGCGAGATGCCTGTCTGTCACACCAGAGCAATTGATGCTATGGAAGTCCATGCTGATGCTATACCTGAAGTTTATTACATCTTTGAGGGGTTGGACATCAGTCAATTGCCCTGGCCAAAACAGAGAGAAGAAAGATGGTTGCAGCGGCAAGATTTTGAAAAGAGAGGGGTAATCTCAGCTTTAGAAAAAGGAGAGGACCATGATAAGGTGCCAAATGATCATCATGATGTTCTGATTTTGTTGCAAGAGTGAAGCAAGTAAACCTTGAAAGACGGACTGCCTTTCCAAACTGTCCAAGGCCCGAAAACCACTGTCCATTGTAACCAGTTGGAACTGGTGTGGAAGTAGCGCAACATTGTCCTTAAAGCATTTCATGAAGACATAAGGCATCTGGGTTTGAGCATACCCTGAACCTCGTAGTAAGCGTGGCTCAATTGGTAGCACATCTGCTTCTGAACCAGAAGGCCGTGGGTTCTCGTCCCACACCGGGATTGGATTTGCACCTAAAACACTGGCATCTGACTGCAGTATTGGGAGGGTGATGTATGGCTGGGGTGTACTGTTCTTCAGATGAGATGTTAAATTGAGGTCCCATCTACCCATCTTGGTGTTGCCTTGTTGAGTGTCCAGGTAGAAGTAGAAGAACCCAGGGCACTTTTTGCAGAGTAGGGGACATTCCTGGTGTCCTGGCCAACATTCCCCTTCCCATAAACTGGTTCATGCAATTGTCCAGGCTGTGTGTGTGGGTGCTGATGTGCAATATAGCTGCCACTACACATTCAGTCACTTCACTACCAGTCTAGCATTGCCTGTAAATTGCTTTGGGATACACTGCATATGAAAAAGCGCTATATAAATGCTGATTCTTTTTTTCTTTTTCTAATTCTGTTGGCCCAGAATGGTATTCAACATGGAACAGCAATGCAAGAACTGTGCCAGGTGTGTCCAGAGAAAGTCTTTGCCTTAAAAAGCAGCACCACTTGTGAACATTAAAAACAGTGAACTTATGGAACTGGCATGTCTGGATTTTTTGCCACTGGAACCAGATAGTAAAGATTATAGCAACATTCAAGTCATCACCGACCACTGTACAAGGTATGCACAGGCCTACCCAACAAAAAATCAGACATCCCGGACTGTTGTGCAGAAACTTGATGAGTTTGTAACTCATTATGGTATACCCCAGTGTATCCATTCCGATCAAGGTCCTGACTCATGGAGCCATCAAGTGAAAGAACTTCTTTCTGCACATGGCATCCAGCAGTCACACACTGCTCCCTACCATCCTCAAGGGGACCCCCAACCAGAAAGGTTTAATTGTACCTTGTTAAACATGCTAGGAACGTTGGCTCCAAAACAGAAAGGAAATCAGAGCCAGCACATCCCCAGGTTGGTGCACATCTACAATTGCACCCAAAACAGTGCTACAGATGCTTCTCCATACCAGTTAACATTTGGCCTAGAAGCCCATCTGGTAGTTGACCTAGCATTTGGAGTGTCTGCTGATGGAACCTTAAAAGAGTCTTACCTTGAATATACTAAATGCCTCAAGTAGCAACTGAAAGAAGCAAATCAATTGGCTGCTGAAGCCACTGGAAAAACGAATGCTGCTAATAAATTTCAGTATGACCAGAAAGTGCATCACCAAGTGTTGCAAGTTGGAGATAGAGTTCTACTCAGGAACTTTGGCCTCCATGGAAAGCACAAGATAGCTGATCGCTGATGTTCTGAACCATTTGTTGTCCTTGAAAAGTTAGCTGATTTACCTGTGTACCGTATTTGTCAAGAAAGTGGTCAAGGGATTGTTAAAACTGTTCTCCGTAACTACCTTCTGCCTATTAGTCAGCTCAAGTCCATTCCAAAGACTGTAACAAGGCCTGGGCTGAGACCTTCCAGAGCCAGAAATCATAAACAATCCAATGAAAAATGTCATCGACATCTGACAGCACCAGATGCAATTACCTTGTTGTAGTTTGCCAATATGGACAGCTCAAACAGTGAGGAGGATGAAGAAATATACTGGTATCAACCTCCTACAGATGTACCCAATGCCTCAACAGTTCTGAAACTGGCCACCCATAGGTCATGAGGAGACATACTCCTTCTACTGTGTTAACTCTAATGCAGGAACATCGACGCCGAGTGCAACCCCGGCTGGGGATCAAGAAGTAACTTTGCGGATATGGATTTAGAAGCATTAGCGGAGAGCTTTTCAACAAAGACTGATCAGACACTTGCTATTCCAGACCATGTCTTTGTGCTGGACACAGTGCCGGAAGAAGGCAGCATGCACCCTATTCCTATGGAAGACGCAGTAGTACCCTGAAAGTCTAGTAGAGCCTGTAAACCTCCCATGAGATTAACCTATGACATTTCTGGTGCTACTTCTGAGATCCCTATCCAAGTGGTGCATAAATACTTGGTGTCCATTGTTTATTCCATGTCCATTGTTGACCACTAACATACTGAACTGTGTATTGCAGTTGAGAAAAGTACTGACAATATGTCTAACTGGGTTAAAACCAATGCTAAATGCATTGCTGATACGTTTACATGTGTTAAAACTAATCCATACCTGATAGACAGGATGCTGGTATTTAGTTAGAAAATGTACAGTAATGATGATATGTTTGATATGCTTCGATAGATAGGAACTGATGGTCTAGCTAGAAATGTTTCTAAAAGTGTGATGTTTTACACTGCCACTTGGACTTGAAACTTTGGAAAATTTGGAAAATTAAGACAGTGTCTTGTCGAGGACATCAAGATTTTAGAGGAGGGAGTATGTAAGCCCCCCCACCACCCTGTAGGGCATACCTGTATTGTATTACTGCCCCCATTTCTCCCATTGTCAGACTTCTGCCTCCGGTCACCCTGAACATCTGGAATCGGGACCAGAAGGCTCTCCCAAGAGCCCTATCAGGATTTGGGCCAAGGCTCATGTCTTCTATCTTTGCTGCAGCTGCGGCTGCCCAACATTCCTGTTCCTTGGCCTCATAAGAGAAGCAGAGCCAAGGTCTTGAAGAGTTTGTGCCTCTGGGTGCTGGGGAGAGAGTGTGGTTGCCCCTAATTCAGGGGTTCTTAGGGTAGCCATGTGCTCTTTCCAAGTTGGCCATGCATCTTGAAGTAGCACATGCATGCACCAAGCTTTAAAGGAGCCACGGCTCCCAAGATCAGTGAGGTCATGTGTCTGTTATTTAAGCAAAACATTCCCAGATCTAGGCCAGGCAGCTGAGCCAGGATTATGCATAAAAACTTCTCTGGGCATGGTGTTGGTGTTCTCCCTGTCCCCACATTGGCAGTGGGACTGGAAACGGTATCAGCGAGGTGTGCATGCACGCCCCACAGAGGTTAAAGACACAAAACAGGTGCCTCTTTTCTAGGGAGCCCCAACAGTCAAATGGAGCTACCACTTAGCAAATCAAGGGTTTTCCTGGCCCCATCAGTGCAAACAGGGCCAGGGCTAGTGGTTCAGTGCCCCTAAGGGAGCTGGTAAATAAATCTGAAGGCTGCAAATGCTTGGCAGCCAAATTGTAAACAATGATGATGGCTCCCAGAATTTTTCCTGTCGCTGAGGGTTCTGGTAAGGGTTAAAGAGCACCTTCATCGAGCATGGGAAAGTACTGTCCAATCAGGTGAGGAGGAATGCAAGTCTATATAATGGGCTGTGCCTTTTTTTCAGGGAGGAGCCTAACGAGACCAGAAAGGAAGACACTGCTATAGGAGTACTTCACAATCTAGTAGGCTAGCCCTGATGCAAATAGGTCCTTCCGACCCAAATAAGGCTTGAGACAAAGTGCCTACTAGCCCTTGTTTTCAGCTGTAAAATATTTGGACTCCTTAGTTGTTTTCCCAGTGGGATTTATTTAAGCTACTGTTTAAACTGCTGTTCTCCCATCATAAAGCCTGTAACCTGAGTGGAACTGTTTGGACTATTTCCCAACTGAGAAGAAAGTTTATTTGGGCTGGGTGAGAGACTGTTAAATGCCCAGGTAAGTTTAATTTCCCACAGAATCTGTGTGTCCAGCTGTATATCTGTGGTATCACTGCTTGCCAGTTACCCTGGTATGACGGGAGGCCTTAGAGGTGAGGATAACAAAAGCCCCTGGAAGTGAAGATGATGAAAGGTCCATCAAGGGGGAAGAATTCAGCACCTGAATAAACTCTCCAGTCTGCAGCTGTTGTTCCTGGAGAGACTGTCTGCTGTGACCAGAGAGGTACCACCTATCCAACTCATTCCTTAGCACACTCAGAGATTGGCAACAAAGTATGAGTACCTCTGTGCTGAAGTCCAGAGGAGTTTTTCAACAAAGTAGTTGGTTTGTTATATATTCAGAAGGGGTGAAGTCCTGGGCAGCACTTTGTAAAGCTACTGGAACAGCCTATGTGTAAGCTGGAAAGTGTTACATGTGTTACTTTGTATGAAGTCCTGTTGGATCCTTGTTTTCCAAGTTCATTAATACAAGTTCAAAAGACTCTTGTTCCCACAGTATCCCCAAATTGTCTTCAACCTTACATCATCTGGTTGGCCACCAGCAACCTGGTGAGGTACCCACCAAAACAGACAGTAACAACTCTTACTGCTGTGGGGAAAGCCAGGTACACACATGAGAGTGGTACGGGGAACATTGTGGGGAAAATTGCTGAAATCAAAATTGTTTGTTCTATGTTTTTTGCTTCCCCTTCACCCCTTCCCTATAATACCCTTTTCCTATAATAAATCAGAGGTTAGTTTATTTCATAATTGGTATTCATGGTTATTGCTTAGTGTGTACTGCTACTGTGTGGGGGAAATGGGTAACTGTGTGGGGGAGGCAAACTAATATTTGTTTCTATGTGGAGGTTAGGGCCACATTGGTTAGCCTTTATATACCCCTGCCCCTGGTGGAGGCACCAAACCCTGTTCCTGGTATTCTGTTTGTGTACTGCACCCAATAGAATACAGGCTGACCTCAAGGTAGGTCAGTGTGTGAGGGGGTGTAGGGTGCGCATGACAGAGAGACACCCCTTATCTATATCTGAGGATGGAATTCAGAGGCTGGGAGACAGAAGTGTTTACTTCAATATACTGTACATTTGAAATTGAGCAAAATGTATGTTTACAGGCTTTTTGAAAATTAGTTGAACCACCTATAATTTTTTTTTTAATTGTATTTTTTCCCCCTACTGCCTGCTGACCCCAACCCTTCAGGGCATTGAAGGGGTCATCCTCCTGCCACCTGCTCACCAGTACCTACCTCCCAGTCCCCTATGTAGCTTTGGCTTACCCACCAAGTGGGGACAAGGTGGGGTCAGAACCCCTGTAATCTTTCATTTTGTTGGGCCCTGGCGGTGGTGGGTAAGCAGGGACAAATCGGAGGCATGCCCTGGGAAGCACATCATCCAGGAGCCAACAGGTGTTTTTCCATTTTCTCCTGACACAGTGTGAGCCCCTGATATCAAGGCATTACATGCCAATGTCCACTGTGTGTCTGGGCCACCTTTCCCCTTCCAGTTGGGACTTGCAGTCCCCAAGCCTCCTCCCGGAGTCACACAAGTGCGGTGGGCATTGGCCCTCCCACACCACCCCACCTGGAGACGGGGAGCTGTCATGGGACGCTCAAGCTGTTCTCCCCCTGGCCAGCCCTCCAGCATCCCGAGTTGGCTCCCGAATCCAGGTCGCTGGCATTGCAAGTGGAAATCCAACCACTCTACTGAAGGGGCCGGCCCTAGTTGAACCACCTATACTTTTTTTTTTGATAAATTAGACCATCTGATGTTGTGAGTGGGGATGAAATGGGAGACAAGCATGTACTGTACTACTTGGGAGGGGAAAGACTGGAAAACAGTGTGATGGAGTGAAAGACTTAATTTTGGGGTGACTGTGCAGGTCAGGAAGAGGGGAGCGATGATATTGTTCTGTCTTAACCAGCCTTTTAGTAAACTCAATAGTTTATGTCAGTTTCAACCAGAGTAATAACAACACAATTGTAAGAGCTTAAAAAAGACATAACCTACATGTTCAGTTCTAAAATAGTTCTTATCACCACCGGCGTGTAAATCAGAAACACACTGACCTTACAAAAAGTTTATGCTTCACAATAACAGTCTACCCTTCCCCAAGTGTAGGAGCTTACCTTAGTTGCTGCAGAGCCCAGACACAACTATGCTGCTAATATGTTGCTCCCTTCAACCTCTAAGGACTTGGACTGAGATGGGGACCACAGTGGGAGAAAAGAGAAGCAGATGTATATGGCACAGCAGACACCGTTCAGTTTGCAGCTCCCCTGCCACACTTTAACTGCTGCCAATCAAGAGCACAACTAGTGCTCACTGGAGTTGGGCGCTCTCTCTGACCACTACTCCAAACTGATCAAACATTAGTGCAATCTTCACAGAGGCTATATACTCCTTCTGTAGACCAAAATGACTAGGTGGATAAATGGTAACTAAACAAATCTCTGGGGTAAAACAATCATCTAGTCCCAGAAAGGAATCCAAAGAAGATGTTGTACTGTTCCAAAAAGGAATCACTTTGACACAATCCAAAGCAGGTGTTTAAGATCACCTTCCACTTTGCTACATCTGATATAAAATGGTGAAGGAAGTTTATCCATTCTGAGCAACTTCAAGGGGTATAATATAACTTCTGTATTATCTGAAATTAGGTCAAACAGTACCGATCTTGTTTAATGTTCTTGTACAAATGGCACCACATGATCTGCAGGAAGGTCTAGGGCCTGTTGCCAGTAAAGTGGAACCCTCTTATAACAGACACCCTTATAGCAGACACCCATTTATAATGGACAGATCTGCCTTGCCAAAAGCCAAAAGCAACAGTATGTCTGTAATGTTAAAAATTCCATTATACCATACTCTGCAACCCCTATATAGCGGACACTGCAAGTTTCTCTGTGCCCTTGTTACATGCTGCAAGCCAGATTGTCTGACAGCCAGACAATCACTGCATGTCCCTTTCTTCTGTACCTCACAAGCACAAAGGTCTTTTGCATATCATGCCCCATGATGACTCGATTAACTCCCACCACATATCACCAATTAGTCCAAGCTGGGGCAATTTAAGAGAAAAACTCCACCAACATCTCATCAATCTGAGCAGCTGTGCCTGCTAACCCCAGTTTCTTCCTTGAACACCCACCTCCTGCCCTCTTCTCCCTCTTCCTCCCACCCCCTCCCCTGCCAGCCCTAACTAACCCCCCACCGTACAAACATCTCCAATCCTCCATGAGGTACTTATTTCCATCCCCATCTTTCTTTTCCTAGTCCCTCTCTTTTTGAACTTAGACAAAGAAAAATTATTCTGCTACTATACTTCATGTTTTCTAACTCTGTAATCAAATTTTATGTAACCTTGTATTCCCCTATATGGCTAACTGTGCCCTGCTACAGTGCACTTATACTGTTTGCACTGTTCTAAACTATGAAATGTATGTATTGTATTAATTTTTGTTTGACATGGAACCTTTATAAATAAGTTTCCAGCTCAAAGGTGTTATTCCAAGATGTCACTAAATAAATAAAATAAAAAAAAACTGCCTGCTAAATGCCTGATAATTGCAACATTCAGCATGTTTGCCTGGCACTGTAAAGACATCAATCACCTTGCCTAATTTCTGATACCTGAGACCTTACTCCAGGGGATTACTCCTGATCCCAATTAGCACAGGTACTGTACAGCAAAATCATACCTGTCACATTTACTACTTTGACCCCTGAACCCCCCCCCCAATAAGTTCAGGTGCTGTGCAAGCACTGTACTGTACAGCAAAATCTTTCCAATCTTATTTGCCGTTCAGTTCCCAGTTAGTTGCAAATAGCAAATAGCAACCCTCACACCCTTGGTTGGCAGAAAAGGGGATATGTTCTAATTTTAACTCCTGTGTGTGAGTTGTGGTAGAAGAGATTCATATTTTAAGAATTTGGGCTATAGTGGACATCCCTTATAAGGGACAAAATCTGCTAGTACAAACATGTCTGTTATAAGAGGGTTCCACTGTAATAACAAACCCCCTTGGGACTACTAGGATCTTTAACTTGGAAAAGACCATATAGTTTTGATACTAAATGGGGTTGCTCCACTAATGATAAAAAGGGTTGTATATTCAGAGACTCCTGGGATGACCACGGAGCTGGACCTAAACAGAAGAAATTGCTTGCTCCTACTGAAGGTGTTTAAAGTCAAAGGGTTGAGACAGAGAATAATGATCCCAAAGGACAGAGGGGGAGGGAATGCTACTTGCATCTAAAAGACCATAGATGGAAACATCTCGAAACTGAGGGCAAAAAGCATAAGGGATCGGACTGTGGGCGATGCAGATATTCGGATTACCCAAAATAGGTTGAGTAATGGTCTTTGTCCAATCATAGTCCAGATAAATACATAGTTGTCAGAAGGCTTTGAGAGACCAAAGAAGCAGTGTAATCTTAAGCATAGCGGGTCAGCAGGATGGCGTCCGATAAAGTAAACTACTTAGCTGTACGCCGGCCTAGTGACAAAGCCCCTTATCAATAAATAACCAGAGCTGGACATATGTGGCACCCGACTGCATTGGCAAAACTCGACCCCACTTTAAAAAATAACTCATGTGTAATGCACAATAATACAGAAAAAAATTGGGAAGATGCAAACCTTCCTCATCCTTTGGGACTGTTAATTTAAAATAGACAGGTTGAGCCACCTTGCCTGTCCACAAAAATTCATTAAGCAGATGCTGCAGATGGGTAAACCATATATTAGGGAAATAAGGACATAAAATACCAAGGGGATAAAAAACATGTGGTAGAAGATTCATTTTAATGATGCTAACCATTCCACAGAGCAAAGGAGGCAGGGAGGCCCAACACTGCAGATCCATCCTAATCATTTGCAGAAGAGAGGTGAGATTTTCTTTTATTAAGGCCGAAGGGCTCCTGGTAAGAAACATACCTAAGTAAGTCAGCACTCTAGATTGCCAGGTTAAGCCCAGGTTCAAGATCTCCTGCTTTAGAACATAAGCATCAAGGGGTAGGACCGTAGTCTTTTCCAAACGTATTTTTTTCCAGAAAGTGCGGTAAACCGCCGAATCTCAGCCAGCACAGCAGGGATAGAGATGGAGGCATCCTCAGCATGCAGGAGCAAGTCATCCACTTAGGTGGGTAATGTGTGAGAGGCCCCTCCAACTGAAATTCCACATATAAAGTGGGTCATTTTGGAGATGTTGAAATATGGGATCTCAATATTAATTAAAAAGGAATGGAGACAAAGGGCATCCCTGCCTAGTCCCCTGCTGTAAAGGGAAATGAACTCAAAAAACACCATTACACAAAATTTGGGCTGTTGGATTACAACAGAGCACTTTAACGCAAGTGAGGAACTCCTGAGGAAAGTCAGACTTTTCTAAGGCAGGAAACATATAAGTCCAAGAAACTCAAAGGCCTTTTCTGCATCCAGAGAAACCAGAATTGAAGGAGTATTGCTGTCCCTGGATGCAGACATTATGTAATGAAGTTTGCAAAGATGGTCTCGAGAGAGACAGCCCACCATAAAACCAACTTGCATCGGGCAAATCTGACCATCCCAGATTAATTGTAACCGATTAGTGAGCACCTTGGCCAATACAATGTTGGAATTGAGCAATAAAATCGGTCTTTAGCTGCCAGATAAATAATTTATCCTTCCCTGATTTCCTCAAAAGAGAAATCCAAGCCTGGGTAAAAGTGGAATCTGTAAGGCTCATTGAAAATAAATGGTTATATACAAGGGTTAAGAATGGAGCCAAGCCATCTGTGAAAACATTATAAAAATTATTAGTGACTCCATTGGGACTAGGAGCTTTGTCCGATGGGAGCTGTTGAATCACTCAACAGACCCCACTTGCCATGACAGAGCATTTTAAAAGCTCCTGCTGCTGTGGAGTTAGCATTGGAAGCCAAAGAAATTCCAAATAGAATTGGATATTGTCTGGGGGGGGGGCATCGTCGGAAACCTTTCTCCGATACACAGCACAATAGAAGTCCTGAAAAAATTCAGCAATGTCCCTTGGTTGCTTAACTATGGTACCATCAATACATGATTGAATATGGAAGATGGCCTCAGATGACTCTATATGCTGGAGCCAGAAGGCCAACAACTTTCCGGCTGGTTCCTCAATTCTAAATAGCGGATTTTTGGTACAGACCAAAGCTAGTTCAGCCTAAGCAGATCCACATACTGTGCTCAGAGGGAATTAAGATGTAACCAAAGAAAAGCCAGCATATTAGTTGATAGACAGTGTTCTAATAATCAAATATCCTGAAGCAACAATTCTAACTTAGCAGTACGAGCCCAGTTCCGTTTTGAAGCCAACCTGATGTACTCCACATGGACTGCACATTTGGCTGCCCCCCACAACATATCTGGAGCCAATACTGAAGATTCATTGGTTGAAAAATGGCCCCACTATAACTTTGTACAATCTGTGAAGTAATAGGATCCTGGAGAACCTGGGAATTTAGGCGCCACACTTTATCACAGTCCACTTCTCCCTGAACAGGATGCATCATAATAACCGCAACATGGTCAGAAATTACCAAAGGTTGAATTTTGCTGGTAGAGAGACCAGAAAGTGATTCTTGACTAATCAAGAAATAGTCAATCCAGGAAAAAGATTTATGGGAGGAGGAATAATAGGTGAATTGTTTGTCAGTGGGGTAAAGGACATGCGAGGGTTCAATGAGCCCAAGAGAGTCCAAAAACTCCCTGAGACTCTGCTGCCCAGGAGTTCAACCTTGTCGGGGAAAACTGGACCTATCCAGGTCTGTTTCATACACCAAATTCCAACCCCCATGATAATAATAGGTAAGCAGGTAAATGGGGCCAATATAGTGGTCAAGTCTCAAAAAAGGTCGGAGAATTGATATTCGGATCGTTTACAGATTCAAGCAATACTTCCATTAGGCCCAGCTGACCATATAAAAAGCTGTATTGCCCCTCAGGGTCCAATAATTCATGAATACATTGGAAAGCCAACCTACATGCCAGCATTATGGCTACCCCTCTCTTCTTAGTGTTACCGGCACCATATTCCTGGCTTACCCAGTCTTTCCTAAAGAAACTGAAGTACTGGCGTTGCAAGTGGGTTTTCTGTTAAAAAGCATTCCCTGCTTGCAGTTTTTTTTAGTTGACACAGTACCATGCTGCATTTTCATTTTTCTTGGGCTTCCTTAATATTCCATGTGGCAAACATATATGGACTGCCTATTGCAACTAATAGATTAACAGACCAAACCTGAAACAATAACATCCAATTAACAAAACCCATCAAGATGGTGTAGATGCGCCCTGTCCTTTCTATTCCCTCCACCCCACAATCTCTAAATTCTCAAATCTAGATAAGAGAAAAGTCTTTAAATCCCCACCCCTAAAAAAATATAAAGCATTACACCTAAAATCCAAAAATGCAAGCCCCAACATACAAATACCCAAATTAAGTGAACTAACCTCGGTTCAGTCAACTACTCTGTTAACAAACTAAGGCCCATGATGTTCAAACTCACTGCCCATATTGAACTCCCCAGCCTCCTCCCTTGTTAATACAACTGCACCCTTGATAATAAACCCTGCCCAAACAATTACAAGTATATGTCCTATTTAATACATGCTAAATCCCATAACTAAGTCCAAGTAAAACTATAAAGATCAAATTCTTAACACAAGGAAAGTAAAAATATACTGTCTTCTATACATACAGGAACAGCTACAAAGAAAAATTCCTTTCAAATGAACAGGTGAAAAAAGACTCCTGGAAAGTGAAATAGAGTGTAATGTCCCATATGTCCAATAGAACAAGTCCAATCCAATGCTGGGTATTGGGATTACAAATAATCAATACAGTCATAGTAGTGCCCCAAGGTGAAGAAAACCAAAAATATTAACAATAATACTGATGCTGTCTGGATTAGAGGAGCATGATATGCAACCACTCACTTGGTCCAGTAACAGCCCGGTTTAAAATGTCTCAAAATAACTTGATCACAGTGCTACTGTAGTAAACAGTGACCTAGTCATAAAACATGCAGAAGATTCAAATCAAACATTGCAATGGGGAAATAGTACAAGTCAGGTGCTCATCTAGCACTGAATCTCAGCTGGGGCAAAATTCTTTAAACTAAAATGAACAAGTGGGAAAAATAAAACTGCACTTTCCCCTTTGAGAATACAGAACAGCACCCATGGCACCAACTGCTCCTCCGGTATAAGATCCAGAGGGCTACAATAGAAAATAGAATTCTCGATGCTGCTCACCAGCCTTAAATTTGCATTATAGAAGCTCTTAGGAAAGGATCAGGGAAAGTGAAGAAATTAAAGTCAGATGACCCTTACCACCATAAAAGGAACTGCAAGGGCTTTTAAAGAGATCGAGATAAAAACTTGTAAGCTCCTTAGCTGCCTGGTCCATAGAGTCAAAACTTTGCCTGGTTCCATTGTGCAGTAGCTAAAGCTGTGTGGGATATATCATCCAGAAGCTAGCTGGAATCATTTTAGTGATGATAGATAATGGATCAACTCCAGGTCTAGTTGGGACTGCCAGTCATCAATTGAGCTAATGCGACCTTCAGTATCTCCCACTCACTGATGTTGTGTTTCCACAGGAATTCAGATATCTTTAACTTTATCAGTAAGGAGCTGAAGGGCATCCTTTACCAATGTGATTGCCCAATCGGACCCACAATAAATACACACTCAAGGTTTTGTTTTGGCAGAAAAGGCTGCAGCTTTACTTATATAAAATTGTTGATTTGCATTCAATCAAGTCTGAAAATATATATACATTTTTACATACAATTGTCAAACAGTTACAGATGCAAAAAGATGCAAAAGACCCCTGAGGCAGCAGATACATCTGGCATGGTGCTTCAAGTGGGGGAACTATGGCCATCGAGTCAGGCAGACCTGCCCAGGGTCATGCCTCTCCGTCAAACAGTTCCCCAACCCCAATTTCATACTCAGGGAATCATCATGACCTTTGAACAGGGCTGGTGCCCGCCCAGGGCTGTCCTCCCCATTCGTAGGTCATGTGTCCCTGACATGCCAATCAGTGTTTTGGGTGACTCTTTCCCTTTGTAGCGTACCGGCATCAAAGTTGCACCACCAGGCCCCATGTCACCCAATGCAATGACAGCTTAATTTAAAACCACCCAGCCATGAATTTATGCCCCATCAATTACCCCTTGCTGCCACTTAGTAAGAGACTCATGCAAGCAAAATAAGCTCCACTACTGGGCAACTCATGAAATAATCCTGTCACAGGAAACTGCCAACCCTATTTGAATCTACAGACACTGCATTATCAACCCTAGCATGCCATGGCTAAATCTATAAAAGAACAATGGGGTGCGTGGGTGGGAGACAGTCAGGTCAGAGCAGGATCAGAAGAGGGAGCACTCCTCTGTCCTACTCTTAAATTTTTTATTTTTTTTTTATTTTAGTCTTTGGTAACTGGATAAGGCCCACTAGGCACAAGTGCCTGTTTTTAGGGGTGACCTGGGAGCACTGGGTGGTTAAGTGACTTGGTCAGAGTCACACAGTATGCAAGTGGAGGTTGTGAGAATCAAACTCAGGTCTAGTCTGCTGGCTGGCTCGTTCACACCTCATTCCTCTAACCTCTAGGCTATACTGCCAGCCACAATCCCTCCCTGGAAACCTGGGCCAGCCCCCTCCCTGAGGGAACATCACTCTGAATGGGCCAGCCATGGTGCCGGGAAACCGCTTGCCAATGGCATGGAAGCCCACCCCCCACAGGCTGTGGGCCATGTGCAAAGCTACCCCCCCCCCAGTGAGAAGCTGGGGGGGGTCATTGCCCAATCGGACCTTAAATACACACACCAGGTTTTGTTTTGGCAGAAAAGGCCACAGCTTTACTTAAATCAAATTGTTGATTTACATTCAGTCAAGTCTGAAAATATATATACATTTTTACATACAATTGTCAGTTACAGATGCAAAAAGATGCAAAACACCCCTGAGGCAGCAAATTCATCAGGCATGGTGCTTCAAGAAGGGAACTACAGCCCTCAAGTTGGGCAGACCAACCCAGGCAATACTTCTCCCTTGGACAGTTCCCCACCCCCAATTGCATACTCAGGGAATCATCATGACCTTTGAACTGGGCTGGTGCCAACCCAGGGACGCCCTCCCCATTCATAGGTCATGTGCCCCTGGCATCCCAAACAGTGTTTTGGGTGACCTTTTCCTTTTGTAGCATATGCACCCCAGGGTCACATCACCAGGATTGTGTCACCCAATGCAGTGACAGCTTAATTTAAAACCATCCAGCTATGAGTTTATGCCTCTCCAAGGTGCTCGCACATTTTCCCTCTAATGCCCCAGGGGTCTCACCTGCTTTATTACTGAATCACAGGAATCCTGGTCAGTGGCATTAAAAATATCATTCCCAATCCCTGACAGGTGTACCCCATGCCTGCTGTACATTGTGTCACATGTCTCAGGAATAAGGTAGTGACACAGTACTGCAATTCTGCAGGGGGGCGTCAAACCGGGACACCTCTTGGTTAACCTCCCTCTGGGCTTTTTCTATGCCTTTGAGGCTACGGGTGCCTCTCCACTGCTACTGGGAGATAATCCTTGACCAGGCAAGCCTGGTTGATGGGAGCAGAGCTTGAAGCTGGGTCAGACCACGCTTGATATCTGCAATGAGTCTTGGGGGCCCCCAGTCCCAACAGATCATTACTCCCCAAATGCAACACCAGTGCCAGTGGTGGTTCTCTTTCCAGCCCCAGTCTGCATACCATTTCCATCAGCTGCCCCCATTGCAAGCCCCCTTTTCTGGCTTAATGAATCTTTGCTTGTTCCTTAGGAACCCTGAGGTGTACACCATATGGGCAGATTGAAGCTCTACTGTGTGCCTCCCAGACATATGAATGGCCGATGACCCATATATCTGGCCTCGCTTGTCACTCAGCTAAAACATAAACAAACAAGAGTCAGTGTGGGTAACCATTACTACATGCCTTTGTGAAACGCACCATTTTTTTTTGTAGCCTATGCTAACTGCTGGGGCTTGATATACCCTTTAAAGGCTGTGGATGATCAGCTGCCGATTCTTTTGATCTGTGCCTCCCCCAAGCACAACCTTGAGGTCACCATGGCTGCCCCAATTCAGAAAGAATGAGTGCCAAAATCCTTGGGGTCCTCATCTAAGAACCACAAACCCTTACGCAGGATCACAGTAAACTGGTGCTTGGTGACCTGGCTGCCATCCCCATGCATAAATAAATGGCCCTCCTCTTTAGGTCTATCTGCCAAATAATCCTGGAGCAAAGCCCATGGGCAGGCCTCCCCTACCCCAGCGTGGTGTAATGTGATAGTTGCTGTGGAGGCCACATTGATTTGTTTTGGATCTCCGGAGCTGGAGGCACACCCTGTCAGGCATCCAGGAGACATCCTCAAGTTGGATGTTAGCCCCCATTTCCATTACTACTGTTTCGGGCACCAGCTCCGAAATCCTGAAAGCACCAAAAAAGGCACACCAAAAGAGGCCCCTAAATAACTGGGCCTTATAGTGTGTGCTGCAGATGGCCCCTAGGGCTGCCAGTAAGTTGGAGAGCTTGACAGCCCAATTGGCTCCCTGTGGTCCCGCCTCTTCCCCCTGGATCTGGTCCACCATTCCAACATCTTGCGGGTTGTAAAAGTGTTGGCTGGGTCGGGATGGGGCAATGCCTGGCAAATAAATGCTATACCAGACAAATGAGACTGGATAGCCGATGGGGCCCTTTGCAATTGTATAAAGTGGAGTACATAATCTTGAACCTGCTGTTGGGGCTCATGTAGGAGCTCGCTTACCTGTTGCCCACAGAAACAGACAAAGGCTGCAAAACTACCTGAGTACTTCTTCCAGGTTGAGGGGGCAACAGTGAGCTGAACCAGTTGTTGCTTTTCTGCCTCCCAAGCTCCCAAAGTGTGTCCAGAATCTGTGTTGGGGATGCCTCTGTGTGTGGTGCCAGCTGTCTGAAGCAGTCAAATTGTAATCTAGACAAGGCATCAGCAATCACATTTGTTTTGCTGAGTACATGTCTCACCCAAAATGTGATGTTCAGAGAGAGAGAGAGAGAGAGACAGCATAACATAAACACTCATAGTGCCCTCATCACATCCTCCAACTTGGAAGATTGTGAATTGATGATATCCACCACCACCTTGTTGTCCAAGAAAAACAGCACTGACAGGTTCTTCTTCAGCCTGTGTTCCCACACTGGCACTACTTCCATAATTGGGAACAGCTCCAGCAACGTGATGTTTTTTGTTAACCCCTGTTCACACCACTAATGCGTCCCATTGCCCATGAACAATGATCCTTGAAAGTGGGCCTCAAAACCTAACCCCCAGAAGCATCAGTCACCATGTCCAAACCCTGATGCCAGTGCGTCTTGTTCTGCCATGTGCTTATGCAATTAAAGTCTCGTAAAAAGATTTCCCATACCCACAAGTCAGCCTTGAGGCCCCTTGATACCTGTATATGGTGGTATGGCTTAGTGGGTCCAGCCATTACCAACACCAGTCATCTAAGGAAGGGGTGCCCAGGGATCACCCCCCTGCATGCAAAATTGAGGTGACCTAACAGGGATTGGAGTTGCAGGAGGTGGCCTTCTGAGCACCAGTAACCTCACCCAAAGCCTTTGTAGGTTTTTGACCTTGTCCAAAGATAACCATAACACCATGGCTATTGAATCCAGCTTGATACTCAAAAAGGATATGCATGTGTGGGGACCCTCAGATTTTTCCAGGGCCAGCGGTACCCTGAATTTCCCATCAAGGTCTGGAAACCTTCTACAGTGTCCTTACACTTACCGGAATCTTTGGGACCTGTAAATAGAAAATCATTTAAATAATGAATAACTGCAGTTTTACAGTACCTATAGAATGGTTGCCCATTCCAGAAATGTAGAGAATGCCTCAAAAGCAGCATAGCTAACTGAATAGCCCATGGGCATCGCCATGTCGTAATACCATTGCCCCTGGAAAGTAAAGCCCAGAATCTCATAGTCCCTCGGCCGCACCGGGAGAAGGCAAAAATCCAACTTAATGTCGCTCTTGGCCATCAAAGTCCCTTGGCCCAAACCGCGAACTAGGTCCACCGCCACATCCAGGGACACATAGTTCACCGATTAGTTCTCTGGTGCAATGTGGTTGTTCACTGATCTGCCTTTCGAGTAAGAAAGGTAGTGAACCAGGTGGTATTCTCCAGAGGCCTTTTTTGGAACAAGTTCTAGCGGGGACACCCAAGGTTTTGGGAAAGGTATCTGTCTGAAAGGGTCAGCTACTCGGCCCGCTTTCAACTCTTTGTCTATCTTGAATGCCAACATTTTAGGCTGGGCAATTGCAGACTTGAGGTTGCAGGCCAAAGTAGCAATCTGAGGGCCTCTGTAGGGGATTTTGAAACCCATATTGAAACCCCTAATGCAAAAATTCTGCTGCTTGTTGGTTGGGGTACTGGGAGAGCCAAGTCAACATGCACTTCAAGTCGACTGGTGTGCTGGCCAGTTTAGCCAGCACTGGACTGACTTATCAGTGTTATGGGTGGACCCTGCGGTCCCAGCCATGGCTTTTTTACAATCTGTGACCTGGTGACCTCCCCCCCACAGTTTTTACAGACATGCTGGAATTTGCAGTGGCTCTGAAAACACTTCCCTTTATTATAATCATAACATGCTTTCTTGTCCCATTTCTTGAACTCTTTTTTGTCACCAGAACTTGGGTGGGTGATCACATGCCCACTGTCAGTGTATGTGACTGAATTAGGTCTGCTCCTGGTCATGTGCCTGGCCCACAAGACGAGGTGCATATTCTCCCATTTTAGTCTGGGTTGGCTAGCCAGTTTCAAATGGAACTGCTCATCATATTTGAGCCAAAAGAACCCGTCAGAGAACAAATGGGCAAACTTAATTGTATCCCTGTATTTTAGCAGGGGAAGCAGCTTGTCTGGGTACTTCTTCCCATATACTGACATAAAGATGTCAAAAGCCACTGTCCAGTTTTCAAACATGAAGGGGTCTTTAGGCCTCCGCGGCTGTTCTTTTTTTTACCTTTTTATCATTCTCCTCCTCCAGGAGTTCCCTGTGTAAAAGAGAAAATGTCAATGTATTCCCCCCTCCAAATTTTTTCTCTAATGTTATCTGATAGATGATCCCCCCAATGGATCCTCCAGCCCTGCATATGCCCATTTATTGTCAATGGGCATCATGACCATGGGTGTAGATGGTGTTGCGACCCCAGGATGTGCTGCTGGCTTGTCACCCAAGGCCCCTGCTGGAACTGCAGTCCCCATTGCCTGGTCAGATGCTGTTGCACCAGGGTCCACAGACTGGGTTGGGCAAGAGTCCCAGGCATACTTCCCATGTTGCAACCCCCGGATACTCTGTCTCCTTGGGTGGTTGCCCAGGAGATCCCCTCTGGTCCAGATCTGAGTTGCTGTATCAACTTTACAAAAAGGTGCTGCACTTCAATAGTTAGTGTGGAGGGCGCAGGGCAGAGGAAGTCACTTCAGATTATATCTTAATACAACTCTGCCCCGGCTGGTACTAGGATTGTTCTGGGGTACGGCACAGCAGTGGGGGACTCAGCAACTCAGTACAATGAAATAGCCAAACACACCACTCTGAAAGTAAATTCAGAGAAGCAGTCCCTTAGGAAAAAAGGCAAATCCAAAATTCTTGTGTCTTTCTAGGTCAAAAATACCATATTTAATGCTTCAATCCACAGAGAAGCACAGAAGTTACTCATTGTTGTCACTAAGCTCTGTGGATTGAAGCAATAAATAAGATATTTTTGACCTTGAAAGACACAAGAAGTTTGGATTTGTCTTTTTTCCTGAAGGATTGCTTCTTTGAATTTACTTTCAGAGTGATGAGAATGCAGGCCAGAAAGGGAGGGCACTGCATCCACGATGGTCCCCATGGAAAGGATGACCACGGATGCATGTGCAAACTGGCTTTTGAGTTCAGCTGACCCCAGCTGTGACCTGAGCTGGCTTCCAGGCATTCATGGGTATGTCTGTTTGGGGCCTCTTACGGGGATCCAAGAACCAATGCCCCACCCAGACTCGAAGTTGTGGGTGTGCCACCCCACCCCCGATGGTCCTCACTGAATGGGCCATCAAGAGTTGTTGCTGAGCTCCTCATGTGGGGCCATGGTTACCGGGCTGCTGGCACTCAAAATCCCAGTCACATACGACAATGGGCTCAGCTGGCTAGACAGTGGTGCCTGTGGGATCAACTGTAAGGCATGTGTGAGAGCCAATCTCCCCTGCCCCATCTTCTCTACTGCCCCTTTGGAGCCCGGCTCGTGACTCTGCATTGTTTTGTTGTACAGGTTCCGGGGCTAATCCCTCTCTTTCAGCAATGGACCACCATGTCTGCAACCTCAGAGGGGATACAACTTCTATGAGGGAGGTGTCATCCTCCTCTTGGTATTCCTTCCCCTCTGACAACTTCTCCACCTCTGAAGTGGATAGCGAGCCCTGTGACAACAAACTCCAAGGCTCACCAGTGGGCTCCTGTCTGTCATGCATGACAAGCCTCAGTTCCCCTTGTCCACCAGGCTTCTGAGGTGTACAGCTCATCAAGGCTCCAGTTCTCCCTGAGCATTCCGCAGTTCTCTATTGACCTCAACCCCTTGGGGCTCTTGCTTGGTGCCTTGCAAGAGACTCCCCTTACCTTGTATCCTTTTCCTCCCCTTAGGCAATTGGTCTACTGATTCCAAAAGGCATGTAGATGGATGTCTCCACCTTGCAGGATGCCTGACAGACACCACCTCTTGTTGGCCAGCTGGGTTCCCGCCGCTAGTACCAGGCCCTGCCTCCGCCTGTTTTACCTGACCACTAGCCTACAGTGTTGGGTTCAGCTTGGTCACAGCTTCCAACCAATTGGGTCCTCCAAGTTCCTTCATCTGCTAAAAAAACTTCCATGAAGGCCCTATCAGGACTCTCGGACCACTGTGAACTGGAACCAGGTGTGGCCTGAGTGTCCTGCTCAAGCCTCATCCTCTTGGCTGCCATCATGGGTTATAGGATTGTGGACAAGATAATGGAAGGTAAATCACAATCCTAAGCTAAGGGAAGAGAAACAATGAAAACCATTATCCCTTCAGAACAACTTGTACACATCCTGTGGTTAGCCAGCCGAAACCCTGCTAGTATACTGAACCTTAAATCCTTGCGTTATGCAGTCTTCTAAGATCAGCAATATTCCACTGCTTTTAGTTACAAACTGTAGTGGGAAACAAATAAGATGACCAGCTGGGAAATGAAACCAGGCCCCCTCCATGTAATTACTGCCTGCCTTAATTCCCTAAGGGGCAGTTTCCTTCAGTGTGCCTCTCCAGTTTAAAAAATTAATATGAAATATCTTATCCAGGGCCATGTCAATGAATTTTCAGTGCTCTAGGGTGTAAGAGAGGACTGTGGGGCTTATCAAAATCAGCATTCAGCAGTGATCAAGGAGAATTTCGCTGTTGCTGCAAATTTATATTTTGTAGAGAGTTAACTGCACTTTTATTTTCTAACCTATAATGTCCAGAGTCTTAGCCTTCTTAATTGATAAAGACAGACACCGAAAAGCATTTAGGACTAGCAAGTTTGCTAAGCTAATATTCCAGAAAAAAGATTGATCTCTGACTACAATGTAGCTTATTCTGGAAAGCATTTTCAGAATGCAAACTTTTCATAAAATGTTGGCAAACCATACAAAAACGTCAAGTGATAGGAGAGCCGAGAACATGCATGGACAACTTCAGAACCACTCAGGGACAGTAGAGAGGAACAGACGGTTACCATATGGTACAGGACTACTAATCATCCTCATCATCGCATGAAGATTCATTGATTATGAAATAGTTAAACAGGCACCTGACCACTTTGACCACCAGGCCTGTGGTGAGAAAAGTGGAGATGGCATGACCTGGGTCAGCCACATGGCAGAGTTTTTGCTCCTTGGGATGTGGGCCCTCCACCCAACCAGAGGAATCAGTCCGATGCAGTCAACAATAAACTAGGGAGGTAAGCTGGCATTGTGGGCTACGCCGTGATCATGGCCTGCTGCATGGCGAGAAAGGCATCAAACTTTGGAAACTTCAAAACCTTTGGGAAGCAGAGGAACCAGCAACCTCACCAAAGCCACCCAAAACTAAGGCCCAGCACAGTAAGGGGACAGCAGGCATGGAGCAACCAGTAGATGCAAGTGGGTGATACCTCCCTTCAAGCTCTGATTCTACCTTCCAAACACTCAACAAAAAAGGTCGAGGCATTCAATTGCATAACCATTGTGGAGCACAATGTGGACCTTGCCCGAGCAGAGGCAAGAAAGGGGTAAGCCACTGGGCGGGGATTGCGGGCCATGCCATGGCCTAGGCCTGCTGCATGATGAGTAGGGCTCACCAGGGTAGGAAACCCCCTCAGTACATCATGCATCTGCTCCATGTACCGAGGAGGCAGGGGACTTTATTCCCAGGCTTTGACATGATTGGAAAACGCACATCATCTTCAGCTAGAAGTAATTAAAAGAAACAGCAATGCAGGAGGAGGGGACAACAAGCTTACCTGTGCTAGACTCCGCAGTATCCAAGCTCCAATGAAGGGATTGGTGCCAGTGGCTGACACAAGCTAGCAGCACGGGATGTGGTGGATGGTTAACACATGGAGGAAATGGCTACCGGTGTGGTGGCCTGGTAAAACTGGAATGTCGTCAAGTTGCAGGTAAAAAAAAGTGACTACCTGGAAGAATGGATGAGACTGTTGGGACGGAGCAGGGTCAGAAGAGGGAGTGGTCCCCTCTGACCTGCCCCTAAATACCCAGCCACAATTCCTCCCCCAGAAGCCTGGGCCTGCCCCTTCCCTGAAGGGCCATTGACCTGATTGTGCCAGCCATGGTGCTGGGCAACTGCTTGCCGATGTCATAGAGGCACAGCTTCCCACAGGTTGTAGGCCATTACAAAGCTACCCCCACCATGGTGAGAGGCCAGGGGGTCAATTCCTGAAAGAATAGCACCTCTGTAAGAGTGGCTGGCGCAACTGTGAAGTGGCTGGGTGCTGCAATCTTTGCTTTTGATCACTTCGAGACCTTGTCCCTCTCTGGAATTGCAGGTAGAGTGTGATGTGAAGGGGGATTCTTCATCTCTACCTCCATAATTCTTGATGGATCTAGCAGAATAATGTTGCACAATGCTAGAAAGACTTCAGAAATTCATAAGCAGGTAGATGCAGTCAAATAAGGTAGGTAAAAGTGGCTTAAATAGCAGAGAGTGGGCTGAAGAGGGCGCAGAGTGCTGTTACTCCATGCAGTGCATCACATGACTCTCCACATAAGTTGAATTCAGAGGTGTTACCTCACATATGGCATCCTAGGCCAAGGGCGATCCTGCAAATACCTACTGAGTAAGAATTGCAGGAGTCCTCAATAGTTAAAATAGATTGTCCCCCTGAGTACTGACCTTAGCTCAAGACTTTACTGCCAGCAAGACCGGTTTAAGAACTTTTGTTTTAATTTTTATTTTTCATTGATTGCATTTTATCAAAATACAGAAAACAGTTTATGCAGCAAAAAAGCAGACACAGTGATGTATCCAATTGCTTACATCAGAGTTGAACAATATACTGGCGTCACTTTCCTCAAGGTACAGAATACATGGTGGAAATGCAAAATAGTATTTAACTCTATTTCTTTCCCATTCAAACTAAGTGTTCCCCTATCAAGATAACTCCCCCCAAGTCCATTTCAGTCCCATCAGTACTACGTACTCACTGCAACAGACCCCCCATCGCCCACTCTTATGCCCTGACACCACCTGCTTAGTATCCCAGAATCTTTCTGCCAGCATCCCTGCCTCCTATGCATGCGTTTTTCCATATCCCAGGGACTCCTTTACAGGCTATGAACATGTTATTGATGGATAGGATTATAAAGGCATCTCTGTATATATTATTTACCTTTATTTCTACACTGTATATATTTTGATGTATACATCTTGCTACTGTTGTTTTATGTATATCTGACTTGTACTCTATTCTGTACCTCGTCCTTGCAAACTGCAGGTCCACCTTGTAAATGAGCTTGCTCAATGGTCATCACCTAGGTAAATAAAGATTTTGATTGATTGATTGATTGATTGAATATGAGCCATTTATACAGCCCATACACTATAGCATAGTGGAACCCATGAGATTCATAACAGTAATGATCTTCTGGTTTAAATGCAGATAAGCAGGTGCACAATACTTACTAAGCTTTTTGCGGAGACTTCATTAAGCCTTATGTAATAAGATACAAAAATTATATAAGGCTCCTTTTATAGTGGGAATCAATCTAAATTGCTTTGCAGGCAAGGGGGAAACTACCTCACATAGCCACTGGCCAAGGATAGATGTTGACGGTGGCACCTGGGTCCTTTTCATTGCACAGTGAGAGGGGTTGGATCCAAGAAAAAGACATAGTGTGGTGCCTCCACACAGAAGAAATGTTTAAGTTGAACTAATGCTGTATTAATACAACATCGGGAATGCTATACCTGCTGAAATCCCCACTCTGGTCACACCTCTTGCAGACCCTGAGCAATGCAACAGTTATCCCTCTTGACAGCATGAACAGTCATATGACAGTCAATGATGAGAAAAAGGGTAGCAAAATCACACATCTTCAATCAGGAACAAGTCCTGAAAAGGAAAGAAGTAGTGCAACCATGATTGTTTCCAGTGGTCCCTGATAGGTGCCCTTCTAGGCAGGGTGGAACACTTAAAAACTATGTGACCCTATTACTATTAGCCCTGTGAAGGCTGGGCCAGATTACACTGTGTCCTAGCTGCTTTATTCAAGCCCACACAGGCACAGCCTTTTGCCAGGTGTCCTTCTTGTACTGGTACCAGGTCTTCCACAAAACATGGTAGGAGATCCCTGTATGGCAGTTCCTGTGCTCAAGTTCAAGTTCAAGTTCAAGTTCAAGTTTATTGCAGGAAAGACTCCTTTGAGTCAGCTCATTCACAAGGAGTTCCTGAGGCACATACACATACAGTTCGCAATTATATAGACAGGAGATATAAAATGCAGAACAACAAAGAAAAAAATATATATAATACAAGAGGTATACACAATAGAAGTCCTTATGCTATATATGCAGTACATTCCAGCTTTAACCTTTCCCTAAATTATGCAACACATTTCAGCTTAATAAATAGAGGGCCAGTTAGTACTTAGGAAGTTGACTTTGCGTTGGGGGCCTAGTAGCACCTACATATGTATTTTAATTTAGAGATAGCTAGTGTTTTGTAGGAGTTAATTGATACGATGCTGGTTAGCTTCAGCATGGCTTGTAGTTGGTTCCAAATGTTTGGGAGGGCGTATGAGACAGCTCTTCGGACAGCTGTGGTACGTGTCCTGGGAACATTTAGTAGGATAAGGTCAGACTTCCTTAGGGAGTAGGCGCTATGCAAGATGTGTATAAGAGACGTTAAATAGACAGGCAGTTTGTGAAGTAGTAATTTGAGGGTCCAAATGCCAGCATGCAGGAGGCGTCTGGTGGCAAGAGAGGTCCACCCAACTGCTGCATAAAGATCACAGTGGTGGGTTCTGTACGCAGAGTTAGTAATGAAGCGAAGAGCACGGTGATAGAGTATGTCCAGTTTAGATAGGCTCAAGGTTGGGGAGGAGATAAAGATAATGTCTCCGTAGCCACGCAAGGGAAGGAATGTTGCTTGGACAAGTCTTTTGTGGGTCACGAGAGAAAAGAGGGTCCTATTTCTAAAGAAGAAATCCAGTCATGCTTTAAGCCTCTTTGATAGATCCTCGATGTGGTCATTGAAGGAAAGCTTGCTGTCTATCCACATACCTAGATATTTAAATTTAGGTAAGACTTCCAAGGGTTCACCTAGGGAGGTAACTATGAAGTTTTTATGTGGGGTAGGTAGGGCACCAGACAAGGCAAGTCTCGAAATTCATTGTCTTGGTTTTTTGGCATTTAAGAGAAGCTTGGCATTGATAAGGTTGCTTTCTAACTGGATAAAGTCAGCTTGGAGTGCTTCCCTGACTTCAGTTAAGGACGAGCCAGATGTGTACAAAACCGTATCATCCGCAAAGAAATGTATGCTAGAGTTCTTTATGTGGGAGTCAAGGTTGTTGATGTACAAGGAAAAAAGGATTGGTCCTAGGATGGAGCCTTGAGGGACTCCTCTGGCAATTGGAAGGGGGGCAGATAGTAGGCCATCAGCTTTGACTTTTTATATCCTTCCTGTGAGATAACTGTTAAACCACTGTAAGGTAAGTGGAGTGGTACCTATGTAGGCAATACAGGTGATTAGGAGGTGATGGTCTACAGTGTCGAAGGCCTTACTGAGGTCTAGAAAGACTGCACCAGTAACCTTCTTGGTGTCCATAGCATAGATCCAGTCATTAGAGACTTTAGTCAAGGCTGAGATGGTACTGTGCTTCAACTTGAAGCCAGATTGGGATGGGTTTAGGAGTGAGTGCGCTTCGAGGTGATTTTTTAGTTGGTTGTATATAAGTTTTTCCAGCACTTTGGAGAGAAAGGCAAGATAGAGATAGGACAGTAGTTGTTTAAGTCACAAGGATCTCCTGATTTGAAGAGAGGAAGAATATGGGCAGATTTCCAGCAGGATGGAACAGTGGCTGTAGTAATCGAGAGGTTGAAGATGTGAAGGATGGGGGCTGTGAGCTGAGCATAGCCTAACCACAAGGAAAATGATTCAAGGCCATCGTCCCTTGCACTTTTCTTGGTGTCAAGGCTAAGAATTATGTCTTAGACTTCTTTGTAGCTAAACAGGCACAACTGGAAGGGATGAGGTGGAGTAGCATGTGTAGTATCTGGGCTAGTGTTGCTATTCACTCGGCTAACGTATGGGGAGGAGTCGAATGCCAACCCGGCAGTGGCAAAGTGAAGGTTAAGTTCTTCGAGGATTTGTAGTTTATTTTCAACCATCCCATCCTTGGCCAGAATCTTGGTGGGAAGGGAGGAAGCAGCAGGATGGCCTTCAATGGATCTCAGTGTCTTCCAGATTTTTTGGGAGTTCCCTTTAGCCTGCACCAGAGTGGAGATGTAGAAGTTGCTTTAGTATCACGTACACTTTTAACACAGGCATTTCTGGCAGTTCTAAATACCTGCCAGTCTGCCGGGTCCTTTGTGTGCCTGGTCCTAGCCCATAGCTTGTCTCTATTGGTAAGTGCAGATTTGAGCTCTTGGGTGAACCACGGATGCAAGATTTTCTGCACCCTCATTTTAATAAGAGGAGCATGCTTGTTAATGAGGGTGGTGAGGTTGTCATTTAGGACAGAGACGCATCAGCAGATTTGGCAATATATAGGTCTTGCCACCTGATCGTAGCTAGATCGGTTAGGAAGTTTACTGAGTTGAATTAACGGAACAAGCGTTTGATTCTGAATTTAGGGTGCTGCTGGGTTTTAGATTGGAATCTTGTACATACAATAATACCGTGGTCACTCATGTCGTTATGGAAAACTGCAGAATGTGAGATTTTATGGGGATGCGAAGTTAAGACGACATCTAAGAGTGAGCTGTTGGCAGAGTTAGAAGCATTGATTCTTGTGGGTTCAGTTACTATCTGTGTAAGATCCAGCTCATCACAGATGGCTTTTAGGGAGTGGGATTTAGCAGTGAGCCAATCCATATTGAAGTACCCTAAGATTATTGTTTCTGTGTTAGCAGCCAAAGTTATGGATTTCAACATGTTAAGAATTTCTGCATACAGGATCAGATCAGTAAAGGAGACCCATTGAAGATGCTGTGGGGTGGCCAGGGATGGTGCACTTAAAATCAGAAGAGCAATGTGCTTAAAATAACCTCTCACCAAAGGCCATACAATTACTTAAATGGCAGTGAACGCCAAATGTGAGATATTTGTAAATCCTGACCCAATGGTCAACTGCTCCTATAAGTTCCCATAAGTAGACTCTGACCACTCTCCACTATGCTAGTCTCCAGACTTAGACCCTGCCCTGCCACAGCAGCCATGCCCACACTCTTGTCACCTTGTTAGTCTCGACTGATCGCCATTGCCCACCACCAGCACTGGAATTCCCTCACTTGTAAGCCTCACCAGTCCCCATATATAGTTTATTCCCATTCCAGGTACCCATGCCTGCAGTGAAATCACCCTTCCAGCTGCCATATATTAGATCTGCACACTTCCAGTAACCACATTAGTAAATTTCACCATGTCTGTACATCACCCACCCCACTCCAAGGACTAATGTATATATTGCCTGACAGTCCAGAGGTTTAAATCAGAGTTCAAAACCTACCTATTTCAAAAAGCATTCCCAGATGATTTTAATTAATTTATAGTTTTATATTTGTATTTATTGATGTGTTGTTATTGCTGTTTGTGACGTGCTTTGGTTTTAGGAAAGGTACTATAAAAATAAAGATTACTCTACTTTATTACTTTACCTTGTCTGCACAGCTTTGGCTCACTTTCTGTGCCCTGTGCCTCTTTTGTAACCATTTTCCAGGCTCTTTTATAACTAATTCTCACTTACTTCACTCATGCAAACACTGGAACTACCTCAACAGTCCCCATACAACTGTAAACCCTAGCGTCTACTAGCACATATTTACAAACTTGTAGCCATTGCCAGTCCATGTATCTATCAAGCAGCCAGCATACAGTCTATGACTATGAGAAAGTGTGCAAGTTTTGTTCTTGGCTAACAGCTCAGCTGCTGTGCTGCTTCTCTCATATACTCAACCCCAGAACATCTCTCTAATTTCAATTTGGAATCTGTCTGCCATAGGAAGCGGCAGCATGAAGAGTGAGGGAGAGAATCAGAGGGTACAGCTGGCAATGCCAAACACTGCTATATACCTGAGCTGATTTACTGCTGTGGTGTGTAGTAGTGGCCTTCAGAGTGCACTCTAGCTGCTGTTGTGGCTTCCACAACAGGTCAAAAATAATATGGGACCATCAGTGGCATTGTTGAATGGCCATGTAGGGCCACATTAATGTACTGCCACTGGTAGATTTGATGAGGATCAGGCAGGAAAAAGGATATGCAAAGTAGGGACATTGTAAGTGTTGGAAGGAGGGGGCTTGTAAACCACTGTCTGGAGTCAGCAAGAGCTCAAACCAGCTACTAAAACACAGTTTGTTTTTTACAAATAATATATGGTGGTCACCTGGGATGGGAAGGCTGGTCTTTGAAGTGGAAGTGTGGTCCAGTTCCTAGGAAGATTTTCAACTAGGGGTGGAAGTCTGGTCTGGGGGCAGAAGTGTGGTCCACTGCTGCTCAGCTGGGAAGAAAAGTCTGGTCTTGGACCTAGAGGACTGGTCCAGGTGCAAGGAGGCAGGTTGGCTGGTGAAGAGTGTCTTATCTAGGGCAAGCATGATGGTCCTACTTCTTGGATGCAGGTCAACTAGGTGTGGGTAGGCTGGTAGGGGGGGCTGGAAGGGTAGTTGGCTGAGCTGAGGCTAGGAGACTGATCATGGGGTTTGAAGGGTGATCAGCTAGAGAATAACAGTTTATTAAGAGGCTGGAAGGGTTGTCCAGTTGCTACAACAGAGGTATAGGTGAAGTAAGCAACACTCTTTGAAAACATCTACTATTTAATTGTATTTTCCTACTCCCTTTACTACCCAGGATATCCTGTGATGCTTCTAGTAAGCATCGATATAACCATCCTCACCTTGAAGACCTGTATAGCACCCGTATCTACATACTCTGACGATAGGCTATGCAATGCATTCACCACCTTCTGACAGAAGAAGCCTCTTCTAAGATTACTTCCACAGTTACCTCATGCGAGCTACAGGCCATGTCATATGGGATCATATAACAAAGATAAAATACAGACCCTTAGACACACACTGGGTACCACAGCAGCTGGTCACACCTTGCACACCTACAGCCAAGAAATAGTATTCACAAGCTTATCCTATCTCTGGGGTACCGTATGTTGCATCTCTACTTGGCTATCCTTGATATATTATTCAGGGTACATTCATAGTATAATAAAGTTTATGAAACCAAGACAGAAGAGAACACTTTTCTCATGTAAGTGTCAGACTTGCAGGAGAAGTGAAGTATACCATCCTGCCAATGGTGGCAGGGGGATACGTCTGTAACAGAGTTAGTGGTGCAGTGATCTGCCTTCCATAAAGATATGGCATGCAGGTGAGGGAGCACTGGTGAGGGCAAAGTGGCAGGTTAAGGCAACGAACATGCAGTTTGGTGGTTGTTGTCCACTGGGAAGTCTGACATGTGGCTCGATTTCCAAATGGGCTGGGAGACTGATGCTGACTGTGGCAAATGGCAGCTTGTGTCAATTCCTGATGACACAGGAACCCTACACCAGATTCTGGTGTAAGAGGGGTTCAAGCACCAAACACCCTAAAGTCACTGCAACAGCTGCCATTCATCAAACAAAAGGTGCAAGTGAGGGGATTAGCAGACGTGGTGGCACTTCAACCAATGAAAGGACCCTGGCAGACTCCATGCCCAGGTGGATAGAGGGGCCAGAGAAGACAACATTGGTCATGAAGCACAGTGATGAGCTGCACAGAATGATGACTGTGACAGAGACCACCGTGACAGGCACAGGAGTGATGGCAGTTACCAGTACTGGTATCATGCTGAGGGGGACCGAAGACATCAGCTGCAGCAGTGACAGGCATGTTGTCTTACTAACACTAATAGCAAGAGTCCTCCCACACTCTGAGCATTATACCATACCATGTATAAAGTTAAAAATATAATACCACCAACAGCTTAATCTGGCTTAAGATCAGTCGGCATTCATCTGTGTGAGGGGTAATTGGGAAGGGGCAACTGCAGAAAGTGGGGCGCTAGCTGCACACAAAAGCAGACTTGATAGACGATGTGGCCTGTTTCTGCTGGCAAGTAGTAAGTAAATGCAAATCAAATATGGTAGTGGAGCAAAAGTTAACCACATACGCCAATAGCACCAAAGCTTCAATAATCAGTCTTTGTCAGGGGCAAACTACTGGCACATTCTCCAGTCTTAAATACCAGTATGCTTTTCGTCTGAAAAAATGAGATAGACCAATTACAATTTGAACACACACTGGATAAGGTGGGTTTCGAACCAGTGACTATACCTAATACAATGATGTGACTCACACAGGGGCTATATTGGAGCAAGTAGATAATTACAGATATTTGGTGGTTCATCTGGACAAATACCTTAAATGGGACATTCATATTGAAAATACTTTAAAAAAAGTTGGGAAATGTTAAGGGTCTCTGTACAGAGTCAGAAATAATATGTCTTTAGAGGTTAGACGACTCATAGTAAATGTTATGATATTGCCCATGTCAGAATATGGAAATTTAATTTATATTGGTGCAACAAAAGTGCAGTTATAAAATTTGGATGTCAAGTATAATAAACTGACAAGATACATGTTTGGTGTACCAAAAATGACACATAGAATAAAGATGTATAGGGAATTGGATTGGCTTTCTTTGTCTCAAAGGAGAGTCCTAGGTACAATTATATTTATGACAAAATGTATTTCAGGGAAAGTACCGGAGTATGTCATTGAGAGTACTTGTTTTAAAATTCCTATAAGTGGATTGCATTCTGTGGAAAGTTTAGAATGCATAGTTCCAAAATGAAAAAAAGGAATTAGGAAGGAATAATTTTACATGCATTGTGCCCGTTTTGTGGAATAAGTTTCCTAGGAATTTAAGATCTTTGAACAGAGAAATCCATACAAATGTAATAAACAGTGGTACATTAAACACATGAACATTGATAGGGAATTAGTATAGTTAAGTATAATATGGTAACAACTACATCATGAGAACAGGTTTGTCTGATAAGACACATAAAGCATTTAAAATATAACACTTTATTTGTATTGTGTATGTGTTATTTGTGTCAATTGTCATATATGTATGAGGATACCATGGAAAAGTCATTGACTCTATGAGCGTTTACTATTATGTATTATGTTTAATGTATATTGTATGATCAATGTAAGAGTAACTGGAACTAGCATTTGGACCACACTGTAAATGAGCTTTGGCTCAGTGGAGCCATACATATTAATTTTTGTGAATAAAAAAATGTTACCTACCTTACCTTACCATGTGAAAAGAAGTGCTCAAATGACATTAAATCACAAACACTCATCAAAATACATATTCAATAGATGTAATCAATAAAAACATTTTATAATGTGTATACTAAAAAGGTAACTAGCATTTGCTTTTAAAATACTCAATATCAAAATTAAATTTTCTGTAATAAATTATTGCTTTCTATAACAAAAAATGCAGACATGAATTCACAAGAGGAAGGTATGCCAAGAGTAGCAATTAACAAACACCAGTATGTAATTTTTTCAAAATACATACAATTATTTTACTGTAATTACAGAAGTTGTTTAAAATAAAATATTACAAATAGTGTTTGAGATCCCATTCTCAATTTATACCTTTTGGAGTTAAAGTGCCTAACTGAAAAATCCAGTAACTTTACTGGTGGAGTTTATATGGTCTCTCACCACTCCAAGGATCAATTTCCATATGTTCAATACCAATATAGTTGAATTTGTCAGGGTTACTACTGTGAAAATGTAAGAAATGTTAATGACACCTTACAGTACACACTGCAAGCCCATTGGTTGACAGTGTTGACCAATAGGATTGTAGTAAGTACAGTATGCTGTCATTCATGACAGTTCAGTCAGTGGACAGTCATGATGGCATGCTGGACGGCTGTGCTCCCCAACTATTCATTTCCACTGAAGGGATGGGGGGTGGGGTGGGATGTCAGTGCTAAGTTGGTGGGGGTGGTTGCTGGCCACTAGACTACCAGGGAAGGGAAAATTATGTGTTTTGGCATGATCATGGTAAGGGGAAGGGAGGGGGGCCACTAGGCTACCAGAGAAGGGTCAACATTGTATTATGCATCGATCAGGGATTCGGGGCTGGGAAGGGTGGGGCCACTAGACTACTAGGGATATGATGGGTACACATATATACTTTGCGATCATGGCTGGGAGGGGGGTAGCCACTCAGGAGCTGGTGGCTGCTGTGTTGCACTGTGCAATACAGCAGACCATCTGTATGTGGCTATGACTTAGGCATGTTTCTTCCATGCCTAACTTGGTGTGGCACACCGCCAAGATGTGTGGGCAGCTGCGCCGCACATCTCAGCTGAATATCAAAATGTGCCGCATATGCTTTGGAATGCCCCCTCCAGATGTGCAGCATACATTATCTTTGCACTGTGGTGCATCCGGAATTGCATGGTGCATCCCCTCCTTTTAAATATGGCCCAGGGGTGCATTTCAGGGATGCTGTGGTGCACCTCATTCATGCTGGGTGCATCTCCTGTGAATGTCTGGGCCCTTGTCTCTTGTTTTGTCCCCATATTTATTCTTTGGTTTAAGCAATTCTGCCCTTTCCAAGTTACACGCATCTTGATAGCCATTCTCTATATCACAATCTGAGTAACTTCTGAATCTGAGTCGCTCTTATAATTCATTAACCGGTTCTTCAAACTTAGCAATACTGAAACAATTTCTTCTTAGTCTAATGAATTGTCTATATGGACTAACCTAATCAAAGATTTGGGGTGGGAACTATCAGCTCTCAAAAGAACATTAGTTGCAGTTGGCTGGCAAAATGAACTATGTTTATCACTTGATCTCTCACTACAGGCAAAGTGATATCAAAGAATTCAACTCACAGTTGCTGATGAGCACTGTAAAGCATAAACCTAATCCAGTATTATTCATCCAGGTGAAATACTTTTCAACCCACTCTATGGAACCTTCCCTTGCGCAGATGACATCGTCAATAACGTTTATAATGGGGTCACGTGATGGCTGCCTAAGCAAGAACACTGCCTTCCACCTCGCTCTCCAGCCTGCTCATTAAATTCCAATTTTTACCACTTATAAATGATTTTCTAAACTGAACCTACCTTTTTGGGAAACCAGTTAATACTTTCCAGCACTGAATTTGTGAGGCTTAAGGATGGAGGTCTACATGAGAAAGGTGCCCCCATGGCACTCTCCACTGCCCACGCCTGAGAAAGACATATCTGCTAAAAGGCCCAAACAGCATGCTGTCAGTGCTAGCAAAAATCCTTCTAGCAATGTGGCTCTGACTGAGGAGAGATTTCTTGACATTATGGTGCCAAGCCAGGAGACAATATCCTCCATTTCGGCAGATCTCCAAAAATACGGTCCTCAGTAGATTCTATAACAATCAGGGTGGGTGACTCTGAGTCATGGATCATCTCAATTGAAAAATGGGAGGGGAGAATAGAAAAGGATCATACCAGTGCCAGGCGTAAAATTAAAAAATTAGAGGAAAAGATTGAGGACTTGGAAGGATGTAGCCAGCGCAATAATTTGTTGATTAATGGTCTGCCTCCGGGGAGGAGGCCAGCAACCCTATTCTTTTCATCCAGAAATTCTGTACTAAAATCGCAGGCCAGTCCCCTAATGCTGATACCTATATTATCGAGCTCGCCCACTGCTGTCTGCACCCCCCCCCCCACCAGACTCACCACCGAGGCCTCTAATTTTTCTGATGCTCAACTTTCAGGACAAACAGCACATCCTCAGCAAAATTAAAGAACTCAAGGTGGTGCAGTGGGAAGGGCGCAAAATAAGAATTGCTCAAGATCTGCCTCAGTCCATGCTACCTAAATGCCAAGAATTCCATCCGATCAAATCTAAATTGATTGTGGCCAGCATACCCTTCAGAATGAGATACCCAGCTGTCCTACAGATCAAGAATGGCAAAAAGTGGACCCCCTATGATACCCATGAACAAGCAATCAAGGAGTTAAAAAGTCTGTTGTTGGATTTATTCAAATGATTGGGAGCAATCTTTAAGCTCCTCTGGAAAACCTGTGTGACACTAACAAATACTGTGTTCGAGTGGCTACGAGACCCTGTACTACCCTGGTAAGTTAAGATTACCCCTTGCTTTGGTCTCATGACAACTTAAATTTACCTCCACATAATAGTGGTTTAGAGACTTCCTTGTGTTATGCCTGCTGAATTGTGTATACACCTCAGCATTGGCTGTTATGGGCCTTAAGCTTTCCCTCATGGATAACACAGAACAACCAGACACTCTGGAACTTGTATTCAATCTTTCCTCGCAGATCGCTATTCAAGTTGAGTGCTATTGACTGCACTGAAATTGACTGAGTGTAAAGGAATCAAGAGCAACCTTTGTCTGCATGAACAGTGGCTCTGTTAAACTTTGTATTTTCTCATCGAGCTGCAAGGACTCTGATTTACTATTGCACAATGCGACTTCCTATTTTTTAAATTTAAAAGTGACTTAATTTTGCCAACAACTGCCAGAGGTCTGGGACCTCGCAGTGTGTCACCTTTTGAACTGTGTGTCTATTTTTAACCACTAGCTGTAACAGGCATAATGTTTCCCCTCATGGTTTATGGGTCCGCTTTCGGCTGGAAAACTCCTGGCTTTGCTCGAAGGGACTGAGTGTAAGGGAGCCATGAGTAATTCAGTACCCACAAGAACAGTGGGACTATCAACTTTCTTTTCTTTTCTTTGTACTCTGTTGATGAACTCAATATGAGAAACAGTATCCCATGATTAGCCTGTAGAGTTTAGTTCTATACCTTCACTTTGTAATATGGGCTGTTTTTCTGTTTTTTGATGACAATTTAATTAGTGTCTAAACTACCTGTCTTTTTTTCTTTTTAAGCTCTGTAAGACTATAAATGGGACTAACCAGAATAGATTAATGGTTTGAAGTACCCCTAATATTATTTATCTTAAGCCTTTTATGACCAATTATTTGATCACCTTACAAAACTTATTAACACACTGTTTCAGTATATAGTTTGTACTTTGATTAATCTGTTGCAGAAGTTTGCTGGGTATGATATGTTTTGCTTATGTGGGGTGGGCGTGGATGGTGGGGTGGGGGGCAAGGGATGAGTCTTCCTTAGGGTAGTGAGATTTACATCACCTGACAGTGTAAACTTGGTAGATCAGTTTTGTCAGAACTGGGGGTAGATAATTGTTTAAGTAATATGTGGTTTTATTTTGTTTTGGGGAGGTGACACCAGTTCTGTTATTTACAGCTACATCTTTTTCTTATCCTGTTTACAGGAGATTTTTGGGGGGATAAATCTGTGCAGCTCTTTCTTATGTTTGAGGAGTCAGCTTTTGTGATAGACCTGGGCCTTTCCCTCACTTTTGTTTTTTCTCCTAATTTACCAACATATGTCAAGATATGAGTGGCTATGGGAGGACCCTGTAAGTTCATAAGTTGGAACATTACAGGGGACAAAGTAGAAATGCATAAAGGTATTAAAGAACCGTGCATACCTAAGGACAGGAATTGCATGCATATAAGGAAATCACTTGCAGAGAAAGGATATATCTCTTTTTAAAAGGGACTGGGTAGGAAAAGTGTTTGGCACAGGAGTCTCTTCCAAACGAGGAGGCACTGTTATCCTTATTGCAAAATCTGTGCCCTTTGTCATGTTACAGGAATGGTGGAACCCATCGGGACAATACATAATAAAGGTACTCTGGAATCCTTCCCGATATTAATAGGATCCATTTATGGCCCAAACGTGGATTCCCCCCTTTTTTTCACTCAACTACTCTCCCTCACATCTTTCACTTCCCATATACTGACCTTTTTAGGTGGGGACTGGAATCTCGTCCCCCAGACAGAGCTCGACTGCTCAGACAAATCGATGTTTCCAGCTTTTCAATATGGAGGAGCAAGTTGTCTGCATAGGCAGATAGGGCATAACCCTTCCCCTCTATTTGGATACCTCTACTATCCAGTGTGGCAAAGGTTTTCCTGATTAGTGGTTCCAAGTAAAAGTTGAAAAGTAGAGGAGAGAGAGGGCCATTTGGTCTATCAAGTCTGCTCGTATTGCAGGGTCCATAGCTGGAGCTAATGTTCCAGCCAAAAGACACGGACTATCCCCTGTACAAAGGGCCCTACATGATCTTATTGCTGGAGCAGGCCTAATCGATGTCTGGTGGACCCTGCATCCTATGGATAGATCTTACTTCTACTATTCTCCTCCACATGGTACACTATCTAGAATTGATTACTGGCTAATATCCCCTGGCACTTATCGAAAAGAGTAGGGGAATTTCCCCTGTGTCCTGGCCAAATTTCCCTCATTCACTAAAAAAAACCCCACCAACAGCTTAATCTGGTTCAAGACCAGTTGGCATTCATCTGTATCCCCTTCCCCCGGGTCGTGTCTGAAAATAGGTAGAATTTGTCTAGTGCACTTACCCGGTCAACAAAAAAAAAAAGTGCCTTTTGTCTCCCAGATATTATAGAGGTAGCTATTCATCCTAGAGTAATCTCTGACCATGCCCCAGTTAGTGTCCTTCATCTTATGGGTCCCAGTGTACGTAGAGATTCCTTGTGGTGTTTAAATACTCAGCTACCCAAGCTCCCTGATTCATTATCCCATGTTCGAGACTTTATTTCTGCATTTCTGGACACTAATTTGCACTCAGTAAAGAGAATTGATACAGTTTGGGCAGCCCTCAAGTGTGCCCTCTGGCGAGAGTTCATACGTATCTCACCCATGAGAGCCCGCAAAAGCAAGCTCTACTTGGACAACCTCCTGAGTGAGATCAGCTCCAAAGACATCTCCCTTCACTGCCTTTCTCTGGAGTCAGAATGGGCTGAGCTCCATCACTTGCAAGTACAGTTTTCTGAACTTATGGCACAGAAAGCAGAGCTTGCCATTCACCACACAAGAATGAAGTATCTTGAGTCTGGGGAAAAAGCTGGGGAAGCTTCTTGCCCTTAGGCTGAGACAGGCAGATTCTGTGAAATATATTGCCAGCCTGAGAGTGGCTCCTGGTAAGCCTCTAGTTTCTCACCCAGAGGCATTGCCACAATTTTTGGTGAATATTATAGTAAACTCTACTCATTGTAGGACCCCCCCCCCGTTACCAATCAGGACATCAGGGAAAACCTTCATTCGGTAAATGTCCCTGCACTCCCCTTATGCCTTACAGAGCATCTCGGAGCTCCAGTTTCTTTCAACGAGGTTCTTCTGGCTATTAAACAACTGCCTCAAGATAAAACCCCTGGACCAGGTGGTCTTCCAAACAACTTATACAAAGCCTCCCTTCCCCAGCTTTCTCTACTACTAGTAAAAGTATTTATCCTATGGTTTTCCCAGGGAATGCAGGACTCCAGTTTCCTAACTGCCCTAATTTCTCTGATTCCCAAACTGGGGAAGGACCCACACTACCATAAGAACTGCAGCCGAATTTTCTTCCTGAATACAGATGTTACGATTCTAGTCAAAATTTCTCACCAATCTTCTTTCACCGGTTATGGTTGAAGTCTTTGGTAGGGAACAGGTGGGTTTTATGGCAGGAAGTATGCCCGGGGATCACATGCGGAAATTACTTCACCTCATTTCGGCGTCATGGGAGTCCAGGATCCCTTCTGTTCTGGTCTCCTTGGATGCTGAAAAGGCTTTTGACCAGGTCGCTTGGCAATTTCTCTTCACCTCCCTCCTTCATTTTGGAATCCCAGATGACTTTATTAAATGAGTTCAAGTTCTATATACCTTCCCCTCAGCCCACGTCTGGTGCAACGGATGTCTTTCCGACTCCTGCCCTTTGAAAAAAGGCACCAGGCAGGGGTCCCCTCTCTCTCCTCTACTTTTCAACTTTTACTTGGAACCACTGATCAGGAAAACCCTTGCCACACTGGATAGTAGAGGTATCCAAATAGAGGGGAAGGGTTATGCCCTATCTGCCTATGCAGACAACTTGCTCCTCCATATTGAAAAGCTGGAAACATCAATTTCTGCCCTCAAGCAGGAGTTAGATGTTTTTTTTCTGCAGTATCACACTACAAGCTGAACCTATCCAAGACGAAGATGTCCCCCCTTAATGTTTACTGTACCAAGACTAGTTGTGATGGATTTGGATTTTCCTGGGAACCTAAAGCCCTTGTTTATGTTGGGATCAGTGTCACTAGAGATATACCTTCCATGACTAAAATAATTTTACTAGCTTGGTGCAGGTGAAACAGACAGATCTGGAGTGTTGGGGATGGGTAAATATCCTCAAAATGAATATTTTACCAAGATTGCTATATCCGTTGGGTATGCTGGGATTTTTCTTTCCCAAAACCTGGTTCATGAAGTTGCAGAGGCTCTTTAATTCCTTTCCGTGGAAGGGTAAGGCAGTGTGAAAGGCATACTATAAACTAACAGCCCCTAAACTACAAGGTGACCTGGCCTTCCCATCCCTTTTTAAATACTATTGCACCCAACACATCAGTAAAATAGCTCTCTGGCTTAAAGGAGACCTACAAATGCAGAGAGACAATTACTTTCCTCTCTGGCTGGATATAGAGAAGGACTTAGTTTATAGGTTTGCCATCTCGCTCTCTGCCCTACCATACTTAGCACCCTCTCATCTCCCTTGCCCGCTTACAGCTTCACCCATAGCGTGGTCCATGAAGTCCAGGCAACAAGCGCAAAGACTCCTGCTGAAGTACTGGCATCACCCGCCTTCTCAGCCTATTTGCTCCAATTTACATTTTCTGATTGGAGATCGTCCCATTCCGCCCACCTTTCGTCCTGCATTGAAGGATGCTTCTCTGGCCAGTCTCCTCTTGGAACAAGAACTTACCCCTCTTACCAACCTTCAATCTCAGTTTCAGTTGGGAACCAGAGACATTTTTAAGTATATGCAAATCAGACATTCAATTCTCTTTTCTAGGTATGACAACTCATCTCTCTCTGGTCTCCAGCAGGTTGAACTAGGATATTCCAAGAGGCTATCCATCCACATGCAATTTCTAGGGTCTATAAACAGCTACTGGCAGCTGACCCCAGACTACCACAAGGGGTTTGTTACTACTGGGTCCAGGAGCTTTCCCTTCCATCAGACCCTGAGCTTTGGCAAAAAGTGTGGGGCACTGTATATGTGTATATTAAACAGGACAGGTTATACTTGACCCAGTTTAATATTATGTATCATTTGTATTATACCCCACTAAGGTTATATAAAATGGTGAGAAAATCTTCTATAGTTTGCTCCCAATGTAAACTAGTCTCTGAATCACCATATCATTTACTCTGGGACTACCCCTGCACTCAGGTTTTTTGGAATTCTATAAAGTATCTCCTGTATCCACTCCTAGGGCTTGAATCTCTCTTCACGCCGGAGTGCTGCTTACTGACTGTATTTCCCCATGGAACGCCCAAAATAAGGAAAGCCCACCTATCCTGTTTTGTTTAGTGTTGTATGTCTCCTTATTGTACTTGCAATACTTCCATTTATTGCCCTGCGATTGTATTCTTGCTCTTATATACTGCTTGTGATAAAGAATAATAAAGTATATCGAATTACAGTGAGGACACTGGCAGTGGACTTCAGGGGGGCAGACCTTGTGGGCATGGGAAATATTCTCAAGGATCACTTGAAGGGGATTACATCAATGACAAGTGTGGAAAGGAGATGGGAGGTCATAAACCGGGGACTTCATGAGGCAGTCAGGATCTGCGCTAAGTTGAAATGTAAGGGAACAAGGTCACATAAACCATGCTGGTGGTCCAGTGAGGTACAGGTAGCGGTCAGAGAAAAGAAGGTGGCCTACAAAAAATATAAAACAACAAGAGGGAATAGGGATAAGGAAATGTACCATCTTGCATCTAGAAAAGTCACCCGGATGGTGAGGGAGCAAAGTCCAGTAGCAGCTGGCACAGGGGATACATGGAGGAAAAGGGTTCTTCCTGTACATTGGGGAGTGGAAAACTAAGGGCCATCTCAGCAGATTGAGATCAGAAGGAGGGTGGGTGGAAGAGGAGAGGGACCAGGCAGAGGTATTTAATGAGTACTTTGCCTCTGTGTTCACTAGGGAGGGGGATGGGATATCTACAAAGCAAGGCACGATGGGGATAGAAGCGGCAGTGAGTGGGATCAGGGGAGCAACAGAAATGGAGCAAAATGGAGGGAGAGGTACCCCAGGGGTGTCACATCTGGATAAGGATAAAAAGGCCAGTAAAGTGGAGGGGATGGATGATGCTATCTCTGCCAAAAGGGTGTGGTTAGCCCTCAAGGCCCTAAAGAAAGACAAATCTCCTGGGCTGGATGGCATTCATCCGAGAGTACTATGGGAATTGGCAGACATACTGGCTGCACCCCTGGCAGAGCTCTTCAACAGGTCACTTGAGACAGGGAGGGTACCTAGGGATTGGCGAGAGGCACATGTGGTGCCAATCCATAAAGGGGGGTCGAGGGAAGTACCAGGTAACTATAGACCCATCAGTTTGACCTTGGTGGTGGGAAAATTAATGGAGAGTATACTAAAGAATGATTGGGGGTGTACTTGGAGGAGGTGGGAGGTCTGGATAGTTGGCAACATGGGTTTGTGCCAGGTAGATCATGTCAAACCAATCTTGTGGAGTTCTACAAATGAGTAATATCAAAACTGGACAGGGGAAAGCCTGTGGATGTATTATTCTCGGACTTCAGCAAGGTGTTTGACTCTGTCCCCCACAATGGTCTGGTGGAGAAACTGATGGGGTTAGGAGTAAGTCCTTTGATGGTTAGATGGATTGAAAACTGGCTAGCTGGATGCACCCAGAGAGTAGTGGTCTGTGGGGAGCTCTCAAACCCTAGAGAGGTTGGTAGTGGGGTACCGCAGGGCTCGGTCCTGGGTCCGATCCTGTTTAATGCATGCATATCGAACATCAGGGAGGGTACAGGGTGTGAAATGAGTCTTTTGCTGATGACTCCAAGATGGGAGCAGTAGTTGAGGGAGAAGAGGGGAGGTTGGCCCTGCAAGGGGACCTGGACACCCTGGAAAGCTGGGCTCACACATGGAAATTAAATTTCAATATCACCAAGTGCAAGGTGTTGCATCTTGGGTGGGGAAACCCTAAACACAGGTACACCCTGGGAGGGGAGGCGCTGGAGGCCTCAATAGGGGAAAAAGACCTAGGGGTCATGGTGGATGCATGTATGAATAACTCTGAGCAGTGCAGGAGAGCGGCTAGCAAGGCAAACAGGATGTTGGGATGCATCGTAGGGGATCACCCTCAGGAGCAAGGAAGTGATTCTGCCACTGTACAATGGACTGGTTAGACCACACCTTGAGTACTGTGTACAGTACTGGAGACCACACTTGAAGAGGGACATACAGCTCCTGGAGAGGATACAGAGGAGGACAACTAAGATGATACGAGGGCTAGGGGATTTAACGTATGAGGACAGACTTGAGGAGCTCTGCCTGTTTTCATTGGAGGAGAGGAGAGGCAGGGGGACATGATTGAGGTCTTCAAGTACCTCAAGGGAATAAATAGGGTAAACATGGAGGGGATCTTTAGACTAAAGCAGGGAGGTATCACCAGAGGGCATGGTTTGAAGTTGGAAGGTGGAAGGGTGAGGGGGGAAAAGAGGAGGAGGTTTTTCACTGAGAGGGTGGTGGACCCTTGGAATGCATTGCCTGGTGAGCTGGTTCAGAGATCCACAGTGGAGGGCTTCAAGAGAGGGTGGGACAGACACAGAAAGTGGATGTATCAGATGATGGCCTGTCCCAGGGGGTTGGGGATGGATGATAGGGGTTTCTGGAACACAAGGAAGGGGAGGGCCTCGGCACCCAACTAGGGATCTGAGGTTCGAGCAGACTCGATAGACCGTAAGGCCTAATCTGCTGGCAAATAGTATGTTAGTATGTTAGCATGTAATTAAAAAAAATAATAAAGTTTATAACATAGGGTAGGAAAATGGAGGGAGGTGATTGGTGGAGTGCCATCAGGTGGCAGTGCATAGATGCATCCTTATCGGCACAGTTAGGGTAATGGGGTATGAGGGATATCCAGACCTGCACTTCTTGTGTAGGGGAAAATAATTTTGCAAAGGCAGCTAGTTGCAATCCTAGCTAAGTGACTCCCAGTATGAGTGCACAGCACAGAGGTGCCTTTGCTAAATTATTGTCCCACTCAGAAGCAGTCCAGGAGTGCTGTAGTTGTAGAAAGCATTGGATGTCTCCTCTCATGAAATGTCACTTGGCCAGTATTTCTCTTGTATTTCCCACCCACCCACACACCCTGCAGATCACTGGGTACCGACAGCAAGTGTGGCAGAGAGAGGGAGGAGGGAGGGAGGGAGGGAGGAGGGAGAGGAGAGAGAGAGAAAGAGAGCAATGTAATTGAGAGTCCACACAAACATATGAACTACGAAGAAGCCAACAGAAAAAGGCCATTTGGTCTATCAAGTCTGCTCGTATTGCAGGGTCCATAGCTGGAGCTAATGTCCCTGCCATCCCTCCCCACTTCTCCCATCCTTCCTACCCATGATCCTAACCTTCCCCCATGCCTTTCCCAGCCTCTCTTAAAGCTGCCCACTGTCTTCAATGAGAGTACCTCTTCTAGCAGTGCATTCCAAGTGTCCACCACCCTCTCTGTGAAGAAGTGCTTCCTGACCTCCCTCCTAAACCTCCCACCCTCCAGCTTAAGAGTTTGCCCCCTCGTGTTATAGTTGCCACTCATCTTAAAGAGACTCTCCTTATCAACCTTATTTATCCCTTTCAAATACTTGAAGGTCTCAACCATATTCCCTCTTTCCTATCTTCCAGGGAGTACATGTTCAGTGCCCTCAATCTCTCCTCGTATGCCTTACCGTGCTGACCAGCTTTCTTCTTTGTAGCCCTCCTCTGGACCTTCTCCAGCAGGTTAATGTCCTTTTTTTGTGGTGTGAGCACCAGTACTGAACTCCGTAATCTAGATGTGGTTTTACCAGTTACCTGTACAAGGGCAGTATAACCTCCTCTCTCATACTACTGATCCCCCTAGATAAGCATCCCAGCATCTTGTTTGCCTTTGCTGCTGCTTTCTTGCACTGTGATCATCACTCCCAGGTCCTTCTCCTCCTCTGATACAGATATTCGGACTCCACCCAGGTAGTACTCTGTCCCGGGATTCTTGCCTCAGATATGCATAACTTTGCATTTCTTGGCATTAAAGACACGCTGCCAGATCCTGGACCACCTCCCCAGCTTTTCCAGATCTTTCAGTAGGTCCTGTATCCCTTCAGCTGTGTCCACTCTCCCACAGAGTTTGGTGTCATCCATGAATAGGCACATTTTGCCCTTAATGCCATCTCCAATGTCATTGATGAAGACATTGAACAACACTGGCCCCAGCACTGAGCTCTGCGGGACCCCACTGGTTAAATCTCTGGTGCCAGATAACTGTCCCCCCACAACCACCCTCTGGGTTCAGTTTTCCACCCATCTGGCCATCTTTTCCCCAACCCCAAGATCCACCAACTTCCTGATCAACCTTTTGTGGGGCAGAAAGTCAAATGCCTTGCTAAAATCAAGATAGAGGATGTCTACTGCTTGGCCCCTGTCAACTCTTAGCGACACAGTCAAAGAAGTCAATCAAATTTGTTTGACACAGTATCTCCCCCATTAACTCATGCTGCCTCTCATCATGGAGACCATGCTCCTGTAGATATTTCACTAACCTTTCCTTTAGTATGGTCTTCATGAGCTTGCCCACAATGGAGGTCACATTGACTGGTCTGTAATTACCTTGGTCATCCTTGGGACCGCTTTTGTGGAGGGGCACTACAAGTGCAGTTCTCCAGTCCTGCAGTACCACACCTGACTCTAGTGAACTATTAAGTAGGTCTGCCAGTGGCCCTGCTAGATCCTCAACCAGTTCCTTTTGTAGCCTTGGATGTAATCCATCTGGGCCTGGTGATTTTTCCCACCTTCAATGCCAGCAGCCCTTTCCTCACTCAATCCTCCTCTATAATTACATCTGTGTCCCTCCCCCCACCCCTCTTTTCCCTCATGAAAGCACTGGTCTGTCATTCTCCCTGGTGAAGAGGGAACAGAAATACTCATTTAGTATCTCTGCTTTCCCCCCACTATCCTGCATTGACTCCACCCCTTTCTTAAGCCTAACAATTCCTTCCTTCTTGTCCCTTTTCTCACTTATATGTTGAAAGAAAACCTTCTCCCCCTTCTAAATTCCTTCAGCTATCTGCAGCTCCTTCTGTGCCTTTGCTCTCCGGACATCCTTACTTGTCTCACTAGCCAACCTTAGGTAATTTTCCCTATCCACCTCTCTCTTGGTCTTCTTGAATTTTCTATAGGCTAGTCTCTTTTCCCTTACTTCCTGCACAACCCCAGAACTGAACCAGCTGGGCACTTTGGCCCTTGTGTTTTTCCCCCTGAGCCTAATGTACTAATCTGTGGCAACCAGTATTCCTTCCTTAATGATTGACCACCTTTGGTGCACCCCCCATATCTGCTCTGATGCCCACCAGATGGCTCCTTAGCACTTAGCCAATTTTCCTGAGGTCCACCCTCCTGAAATCCAAGATTTTGGTCTTAGTCAGGATGCTTTCCCTGCCCACATCCAACTGGAACCACACTGTGCAATGATCACTTCAACCGAGTGGCTCCCTGACCATTATTTTCTGTATATGTTCACCATTTCTGAGCACCAGATCAAGAATTGCCTCAGCTCTTGTTGGTTCAGTGATGCCTTGAGTCAGGAACCCACTCTTCAGTCCTTGCAGGATCACCTGACTCCTATCACATGTTGTGGATGGTATGCTTCAGTCCACCTTGGGCAGGTTGAAGTCCCTTACAATTACCACCTTTCCTTTCTCCATGGCATCCAATATTTATGAGCTGAGTTTCCTCTCCCTCTTCTCATCCTGACTGGGTGGTCTGTAAACCACCCCCAACCTCACCTTTCTCCCTCTATTGGACCTTAACTGAACCCCTAATGCCTCCACCTCCTCTTCCTCAAACAAATTATTCCCTCCCGGATATAAACTGCCACCCCTTCCAAACTACTCTGTCCCTCCTGTATAGTTTTTATCAAGGGACTGCAAAGTTCCAGTCATGGTGTGATGTTGCCCAAGTCTCGGTTATTGCAGCTATGTCCACCTTCCTGTCTGCTAATAGTGCCTGTAGGTCGTCCATCTTATTTCCAAGACTACGCACATTCAGAGACACCACCCTCCACATAGAATCTGGCCTTCCTTCTCTTCAGATAGTGAGAGAGAGCGAGAGAGACAGAGATACACACAACAGTATATGTAATTGACTGTTTGTGACACTGCTTTTCTCTCTCTCTCTCTCTCTCTCTCTCTCTCTCTGTCTCTCCTGCTAGTGGTTGGGAGGGGGAAAGAGAGAGAGAGAGAGAGAGAGAGAGAGACAGTGAGATGGTAAGGATCACACTGGTGCTCTGAGAGCCAGCGAGAGGGAGACAGCAGCATATGGACTTCAGGTGTTCGGCAATTTGCTGTGCTGTGCTTAGCTGTTCAGTTTCTGTAGCTACCCCATCCCAGAGACACAGAGTGAGCAGATTAAAGCTCAAGGGCTTGCTGATGATAAGTGCCACCTGCATCCACACAGATCCCTGGTGTCCCAGTCACACAGAGAGCAATATGGAGAGAGACAGTGTTGTGTCTGTACCCTTGCAGCCCCGTCTCACAAATCTCCCCTGAATCCACATTGCACCCCACTGTTTGGCTTCCCACCCACCTGTCCTGCAGATGTCTGGCAATCCAACCATACATCAACCACCCCATATTGATTGGCTTCCCACCCACCTACCATGTGGATCTCCAGAGACACAGAGGTTCTTGCATCCATTCATTCCCTCTCCAGCTGCCTCACTGCCCAATCTGTGCTCCTCGATGTGCATTAAGTTGTGTGCGGCTACAAGAAGAAAGAGAGAGAGCATGCTGCTGTAGAGAAAGAAAGGGTGCAGATTACCTTGGTGACAATCCAGTTTACACAGTGGCATTTTGCCTCCAGGGTGGGTCACACCACCCGACTGACACAGTAACAGCACAACCAAGTCACAGTTGTGGCAATTTGTCAGTGTCCCCCACCTGCGACAATGATGTCCGCTCACCAGGAATCACCATCACAGGACACAGACAGTGTGAGACACACCTCAAGTTGCAGTGACCATGTCTGCTCCCCTCACAGAGATGAGAGACAAAGCAGGATGGGCATGTCAAAGGTGCTGCAGTGCTGTTCTTTGTGTGTGACTTGCATAGTAAGCAGTGGGAGAGAGCTTGCACCCCACTGTGTTTGGTGATTTGTGGCCGCAGCCTGTTTTCTGTTGCCCAACTGCAGAAAAGTGTCTAAATGTGCTGCCTCTCCCCCGTACTGTGGACTCTCCAAACAGCCAGTGGCCTGTCCTGTGTTCCTTTTCACCCCCCAGGTCTGCGTATCTGTTATAGTGTGTATGCAGCCTTACTGCACTGTAGAAGGCACCCGGGCTGTTCATTAAGAGTGAGCAAAGAAGTACCCATAGTTTCTGTACCGTGGTCCTACAAAACACATTGCAGTTCCCTAGGTCTTTTTATTTGCTACACTGTACTTTCTGTGTGTGTTCTGCACTGTTCTCTGTGTTGGTGTGACATTGTGCTGCTTTCCAGAGACAGAGATTGTGTGGGGAGAGAGAGGAGCTCAGTGCTGCATGCAGACAGAAACACACATACAGCATGTAAGGGGGGGGTGTTAAAAAATGGTAACACAGTATATAATGCACCAAAAATATGACAGATCATATCAGTAGTGCATGTGTCACATTCCTTGGTGCATAACTCCAAGGATATGTTTTTTTTTTCCTTAGTGGCTATTTTGCAAGGTGGCAGGATACTACCTGTTTTGCAGTTAAACAGCAATAAAACACCACATTTTTTTATATTTTTTGTTGTTTAAACATAAATCACGTCATAAAACCCACTCCAGGGTGTGCTGTTATTGGGGATTAATGCTGAACTGCATGCTGTGAGGACACTCAGCCTGCAGCCTTGTGCCTCACAACGCACTCGGGTGTGTGTTAATCCCACAATAACGTCACACCCTGTCATGGGTTATTGCTTATATAACCATTTGGCATGTGGTCTGCATAGGGGTTCAACTCCTTGTTATTCACCACAGATCATTTCCAAAAATCTTGTATTGAATTTGCATAATATGGGTTTATAGTGTCCCCACTTTGCTGTCCCTTTTTCTTTGTAAATAAAAATCTCCATTAAATTGAAAGCATTTGTGCATTAGCAAAAATCCTAATCTTTCCAGTAGGAAATCTGTAGGTGAAGTAGCTTGAAAGGGGCTATTTTCCAAATAATATTTATAAGCTCTTATACCATGTTCTTGTGATGTGGAAGTTCACAATTATTCCACATAATTTCCAATCCATAAATAGATTTTCTTCCAAGTGAAATATTTAAACTTGTCCAGTACATCCAACATATCCCTCAGACATGATGGAAGCTCTTGTAGACATGGCTTTAGGAAAAAATTAAACTAGCAATGCTATACCATAGACATATCTCCTGCAATGTTGCTTTTTCAAGCTTTAAGAAAATTGTTTTCATACTTACAGTTAAATCACATATTGAAGGACTTTGGTTGCCATGCTGCAGGAACATTTTTCTGTGTTATACATTAACCTCCAAGTTCTCCAGACAGGATGCTTTCAGACCCTTGGCTGTGCCACTAGCACTTGAGCAATTATGCTGTTCCTGCCTTCTTTTATTAGTGCTCATGCCAATGACTCCCAGTATGGGATACTAGCTGGAGATGCTAGGTTCCAGCTTGAGTAAAATTAGAGTCATACACAGCGACTGGTCTGCCCAGTATCCCAAACATGTTCCACAATAATGTTGTCACTAATAACCACCACCACATGGAGCCACATTATACTTATGGATCAAGCATGTAAACTGAGGAAAACAACAAACAAAATAACCCTCTAAAAGAGCAAGGCAATACAGCTGTAACAATCAATAATAAACTAAAGCAAAACAAAATGACAATGCAGTACCTCTGGCATTATCAATGCAATTTACTGGCACATTGTTTAAAAAGAAACACTTTGGGGTGCACTACCCCATCTTCAGGGAACAAATGAGCAAATGCTGCATAAATTCTGCATGCCTCAGTGTGCTACAGTAACACAAGTATTAGGGACAGGAAAAAACAAGCACTAGTGAGATGTGCTGCAAGGAAATCATTCAGACATGCTAATAGTGATCAAAACTTACTTTACTGAAGATTAAAAAGACCACAAACCCCTACCCAGTCACACCAATGTTTTGTACCCCTAGTCAAGAAGGGGTGGCCAATGTGGAGGAGCAGAAGGATGAAGTCCATATGGGGAAAAAAGGTTGTAAAATATTTTAACGATAAACTGAATTGTGTCTAATTCTCATATTTTTTGAAGTTATCCAGCTTGTAACAAAGGCTCTTTGAAGATAACATAAACAATATGTAAATGTAAGTCAACTATTGCTTGTGTTTTGTGTTCATTATTGACATGCTGTTATCATATTTGAAGCTATTATATTTGCAATTTGCATGGTGTTTTTTTTATCCAACTCTGTTTAGTGTTTTCCAATAAGTGCTTCCTGTCAGTAACTAGGGGGGAACACACACACACTCACACACACACACACAATCATTGCTGTGTTTTCTCTCACAGATCATCCAGTCATACTTGGGTTGTGCACTTCTTGGCTTTCTGAGAAATTTTGCTGTAGGAAAACTGTCAAGCCAGAAAAGGTAAGTATTTTTTTGGGATGTGGAGGGTGTGGGGTATCATTTGGAAGCAAGTTTCATTAACGGCTTTGTTTTGACTTCTTTACAGGTTTTCTGTGTATCCTCCAGATTCATGCAAGTTGCATGTGTGCTTATTTGAAGAAAGCACCAATGGCAGCACACAGCACCGAAATGTTACCTGCAAACAGACAAAGAAGAAATAATTGGTACTTCGTCGCACTAATACATTCTGTTCTAAGTGTGGCTGTTACTGTCTGTTATATCCAGCTTAACAGATACCAAGCTATTAGAATGCCACATCAAGACCAACTAACAAGTTTAGTGTGTGTGACATGCACTGGCCCACTGTCTTAACTTAATTTACATTACAAGATGTCTTGTCACAACCTGGATAGAACTTCATTCAGCCCCATGGCCTGCCAAAGTAAGCCACTGACTGATGTGCATGAAAAATATATTATCTGCCGTACATGTCATCTACTTTGTATGATTCACACTGGCTTGAAAAAATGAAATACCTAAAAGAAGTGATGAAATACGATTGATACACTTACCTGAAACTGATATCCTATAGGTGATTGTAGACAGTACTACAGTACTCCAGTCCTCTGGTCCTGTTAAACTGTTTGAAACTGAAAACCTGTGAAAAAACAAAAAAAGTTGATTATATATGTTTGTGAAGTACATCTCTAAAATGGTAAAGAAGCATTTACAGAGCTCAAAGAAATTCCATAGTATGACACATTGGTACATATACACTTTGAACTACAGATAAGAAGTATGGTGGCTGTGACTAGATGCTGGTTCCTTCTGGCAGGGCATGGGCACAGGAACACATTCCCTCTCACTGACTTACAGACTGGTGGCTTTGGCTGGCTGCAGGTTACTTCTGGTCATGGGCACAGGAAAACATTCTCTCACCCTATTAGACAGATTGGTGGATTTGGCTGGCTGTGGGTTATTTCTGGTCATGGACACAGGAACACATTCTCGCTCCCTATTAGACAGACTAGTGGATTTGACTGGCTGCAGTGTACTTCTGGTCATGGGCACAGGAACACAGTCTCGCTCACTGTCAGACAAATGGCTGGGTGACTGAATATGGTGTGTTATAGTCTTTCAGTGTCACTCAGGAGGAAGATATCCTTAAATGGCAGGATTTAAGTGGATACCACCTACTACAAATGGACAGTTGTGTTTAAGAGGTGGACTGTGTTTTCTAATGACAGCACACATTCTGTTAAACAGCAGGTACCCACTGTCGGGCACCCAGCCACCCTCAAACATATATAATACTGGACCTGCTCCACTGTTGAGGGATATGGGGGTACCTCCCTGGGGGCATGTCAGGGATGACTCTGTTTTTATGGGGGTGCACATTCGGGGTACTATAACTTTTTAACTGGAGGGAAGCAAATGGAAATTTTAATACCCCTCAATAAAGGAGCAGGTTGGCTAGTATAGATGTGTGAGGGTGGCTGGGTACCTGCTGTAATCTGAAAATATACCAAGGGGAAGGTAAAATAGAATGATTTTGATGGGTCATTATTTGTGCAAATCTGAGTTACGGAATGAGACTAAGTGAAGAACATTGGTTTTATTTTATGAAAACCAAAAAAAATTACCATTAATAAAATGTGACAGCCTTTCAACCCATTAACCTAAATACCAGCAACATCTACCTCATCATCATCAAACAGGAAGCTGCCCTTGCAATCATCAAGGTCAGAATTGTGCCCACTAGGGAATTCTTTGTCCATGATTGTATCATCAACTTCAATGGTAGGTCATTTGATGCTGCCACCACGATGGTCTGCTTCTCCCACATTATCAGCACAACTATTGTTGTGACAGGGTATGAACACAGATGTGGTAGTTCAAGTAGGTATGTGACCTTCATTCATTTTTATGCATGTCAGCATGCTGACATTTGTCGGTGAGAGGTTGGTACGATGGTCATGAATTATTGCCCCCACAGAACTGAATACCCTCTCCACACTTACACTGGAGGGTGGGCTGGTCAGGTACTTCAGTGTCACTGAAATCAGTTATGGACATTCACTCACCTTTCCACTCCAGTACAACAGAGGATTGGAAATTTCTGACAGATACCTGTTTTCAACCAAATGAGTCAACCATTCTTTGTGCTGCACATAGTCCTGTAGTTGACTCATTCTCCAGTTCACCAGATTCATTGATGTCACAGATTTCCACTTGGGACAAGGCATCCCAAAGTGAGTTAATGGCAACTGGTTGTCTGACACCCCACCTGGACCCGCAGTCACTTTACTGGATATGCTTACTAGTCCACAGTGACCATCAGCCTTGTTAAGCTGTGGTTTGCTGAATTTGGCACGTGACTTCTGTGCCCTATGAACCAATCACACCAGTTGTCCACTGAGATTTTTAACCTGTTCAGGCCCTCCCTCCAGTAAGGATGCAATTCCACATTTTTATTATGGATCCAGCACTGTTGCTATTCTGAATTTGGCACTTTGCAGAATACTTGTGATGTGGCAATTGCGGTCGAATACTGTCACCATGTATTTAACTAATGCACTGCTTAAACAATCTCCAGGCACATCAAGACTACGCTGCAGATTCAACAAAGTCTGCCTCAGCACCCACAGCAGTTGAATGGCTTGGCCTATAGAGACAGTGTTGTCACTCACTGCCTGTGTGGTATGTTCAGTGGCCTCAAAAGTGATATCACCGAGTCCATGAGGTGGCACTGTTCTGTTGTCATAGATATCGAGGCCCCAGATGTGTCATGACTAGTGTGCATGACTAAGTATTCTGAGACGGCTTGTACTATTCATACAACCTCTCTGCCATGTAAGGAGTTGAGTTCCAGTGCATGACAACTTCCAACTTGAGGCAGTGCTGAAGGAGGCTGTTTTGAATCTGCAGCTGCCGAAGTTTGTCACAGGCCTTTCCAGAGCATGGAAAGTGTGCACAGATTCAGCATGCAACTATCAATATTTTCTTGATGTCAGGGTGCTGCAGAAACTCCTGGACAACAAGATTTAAACAGTGGACCATGCATGGAACCTGAATAAAGCCACCATTGATGAAATATTTCACCACTTTTGAGCCATTGTCTTTGGCTATAAAGCCAGCTTTGAGGGACAAGGGTTTCAGTCACTGATTAGTTTTGGTCTGTAGCAAGTCAAACGCGTTTTCATCAGTGTGGGAACTGGCCACACTGTGCATTGCAAGTGTTACATGCTGTCAAATTCCCAGAAGTTTGCTACCATGACAGCCTCCTTACTACACTGATTTCCAATACCGCCAGCACAGACAAACCCTGGTACCTGCACCCAATGTACAGTAATACACAAATATGAACTGCCTGCTGTTTTGCCACTTGTCCACATATCCATACTTAAGTGGATGAATGGTGGGGAGGAATACTGAAGGGCATGCCTTACAGACACTGTCACAGTCCAGTATAACTCTGAGACAGGACGAGTGGAAAAGTATGTCCTGGATTGGACTTTCCATTTGGGACAAGTGCATGCCACAAAATGCCAGAATCTGGAATTCTCCACAAAGGAGAAGGGCAAAAGGTCAATTGCCAGCATTTCCACTACAGCATCATTCAGTTCTCATGACACCTCATGATTGGGTGGGTATTTCATGTACTGGGCAAAAAAGACTGTGCAACATGGGCTGAGTTGTTACTCATTTTGCACGTGGTGTGACAAATGGCTCTGCTCTGTGAATGGTCATGGATGGGGTGCTTTTGCCGTGTGATGAAGAGGGGTGCACAGGTGACACTGACAAGTCCAAAAATTATGTTATTTTCCCCATTTTATGCAAAGAGGTTGATGCTGGAGTAGAAATACTGCTGCATAGACCACCACCACTGCTGCTACTCTGACTACCACTTGACAATTCAAAATCCTCCTCTTCATGCCTGTAGTAATCCTCAGCTGTTATTTCACCACTACTACAGATATGGCTAATCGGGCTACTTACAGTCATGGAAGGGGACACGATGCTTAATAAGGTGGATGAGGTTGAATGCCCCACTATGGCATTAGCTTCCCTCTGGTGCTGAGTCAACAGTGTGCCTCTTCTTCAAATGTGTATGCTGGCCCCCGGTGCCCAAATGACTACCCTTTTTACCACATCTGACATGTGAGTGGCAAATCTGGCAGATTGCCACTGCTTCATCATGTGGATCTTGTACAAAAAATCCCAAATGAGGGATTTTGATTCCCTACTTTTAGTTTTCACAGGTCCCTGATGCTGCAGATTGGACACCAGTTTTTTAGACAATGACATGAGGGGGTGTACTACTACATGATTTCTGTTGCTGGCCACAACCGAGCTGTACCTGCCTGTTACTATCTATGATGACTACTACTGGGTTATCATCATCAACAGAAACTGCCACATCACAACTTTGATGGGGGAGTGATTTAACCCTGACAGACTGAGACTATTTACACACTGCCACCTTTAATTTATTTTTCTCCATTTCCAAACTGGGGTCACTGAAATCATCATCATATTCCTCATCCACATCTACAATTTCAGCTTGGATTATGATCTACAATACTTTTTCTCCAACATTTGAAGAGTTGGATGGCACAGGCATGACCTCATCAACAGCACTGGAAACACCAGATTGCGATGAGTCGTCATCAGCATCAGAATCATGTTCAACCAGTGTTGGGACGGGGGTGGGGACGTTGGGGAGTGTGACATATACTACACTCTGACTCACGGTCACGGCTTTAGACTCCACAGTATTTTGAAAATTGGTTAACTTGTCATGGGTTGAACTGAGGACAATACTCGAGCCATCAGCAACTTCACTACCACCAGTGGGGACAACAGCATCTCCAACTATGATTGAAGCTACTGATTTTGCTGTGAAAAACATAGTCAGAGAAATCCCATTACTGGCATCAACTATGCACTTCTGCTGCGTACTGTGATGCCCATTGCCATTCTTGCTGCTGGCAGCAATGCCATAGTCAGAAACATATTTGCATGCACATCTCTGCAGGCATTTTTTTGGATTACACAGAAAATTCACAATAAATTGAGATTTCTGAACTTTGGGGTGGATGGGAAGCCAAAAAACAACAACTGTGGATTACAGATGCAGATTGGGCCCTAAACAGATGCAAACACAGAGACGGAGATTTCTGTGTTTCTATTAAGAGATGCAGCCACACAGGCACAAAAACACCATAATCAGTGGTCACACAAATCCAAAACTGGAAAAATAAATTATACCTTTTGAGGGTTGGAGAGGGGGGCACTGCAGTAGCAGTCCACTAGCTAGATAGAAGGAAGCTGCAATTACTGTGTGGCACTGGCACAATAAAATGTGTCTGACTTGATGGCACGCACACACACTCATACACTACTACAGGTAATGCACATAAAATTTAACAGTTCAGTACATTATATAACCAAATCTTTTAAATAGACTGAAAATATGCACTGCACTACAACAGCAACAAATTTTCAAAATTTAATACAAGTATTACTGTGTGTATATGAACACACAAATACTAACACTCAACTACTACCCAACAGTTAGAAAGACTGCCTTTCTCACTGTGGATCTCCCTCCACCACACATACACCCCTCCCTCGAAGCACACTTATTTATTATTTATTTTATTTATTAAATATTAATAACATGAATATTTGTAGTCTAAGGCCAAAAATTCATGAGGTACAAGCATGGTTAGCCCTTTTTAACGCGGATGTGCTTGCTGTCTCCGAGACATGGTTAAAACCATCGATCCTTGACCACAAGTTTGCTGTCCATGGTTACAACAGTTACAGGAAGGACAGACTCCGGAAAAGAGGGGGTGGGGTTCTAATCTACATGAAGGCTTCCCTGTCCTCTTCACAAATTAACCTGCAAGTTACTCTGCCCCCCGACATTGAAGCTATCTTTGTACGCATTACCCTCGGTGGCACCAAACACCTCAACGTGGGGTGTGTATATAGTCCACCAAAGGATGCTCTCCAATCCCTAGGGACACTCTCTAGAACTCTTGCAGCTGAGTTGTCAACTGAACTCATCATGCTTGCAGACTTCAACCTTGACTGGTCCAAAGAGGCAAGGTCCTCAATACCAGGTCTGTTAAATGAAGCCAACCTCTCCCAAATCATCTTCCTGCCTACAAGGCTGAATTACAAAATGGGTAACCACTCCATCATTGACTGGGTACTGGTGTCCAACCCTCCAAACATTCAAGCCGCTGGCACCTTGTCGGATGCTCTCATCAACCACTCACCAATCTTCTGTGTCTGGAAAAACAGACCAGTAAAAGTTCCGCCTAGAATACTCACTGCCCGAGACTATTCAAAGTTCTCCCCTGAGCACTACATCACTCTCCTGGCCAACCTGGATTGGAGCCCAATAAGAAGTCTCCCCACCCTGGAGGGGGAAGTGGACTTCTTTAATAGGTCTATCATGTGGGCTGCACTCCTGGCCCCTAATAAAACCTACCGGTAAAAGGCCATTGCTACAAGTGGATCACTCCCCTTAAAGGCCCTGGTGACCAGCCATGATAAAGCCTGAAAAGTCCAAAGACTCGGCTCTCCCAGCTGACCAGGTCACCTATAGAGCCCTCCGTAACCAGTGTAAAAGGGCCACCAAAGTAGCAAAAATGGAGTATCTAAACCACCTCCAGAAAGCCAACCTAGGCAACCCTAGGACTTTCTGGTCCCACATCAATGAACTGATTAAGGGCAATTCAATGAAGGTCATGGGCTCTATCACAGCTCATGGACAGGTACTACACGATGCCTCACTAATCGCTGAGACCCTCAATTCCTACTTCACAAACCACAACCTACAGGCAGGCTTATCGGTACCCAACTCCCAGTCTTCTCCTTTGGATCCCTTTACCCTTGGCCGTCCACCCTTCCATTTAAGGCTGGTTAAGGTCAAAGAGGTCCTGGCCTCTCTAACCACCCTTAAAACAAGAGGCTCTGGAGGCCTGGACGGTCTCAAAGCCAGGCTGCTAAAAGATGGGGCTACTGCTCTCACATGACCACTCACCTGGCTGATCAATAGGTCATTACTGGAAGGATCTGTGCCGGAGTTATGGAAGCAGGCGCATGTGGTCCCAATTCATAAAGGTGGGTCAGTAGAACCAATAGAGAACTACAGGCCAATCTCCCTGCTGTGTGCCCTGGCTAAAATCCAGGAGAAGCTCGTCTATGCCCAATTTAAGGAATACCTGGAGGCGCACATGCTGCTGTCCCCATCCCAACATGGCTTTCGAGTCAAACATGGGACAGACACTGCCCTAACCAAATTCTCTTCAGACATACTCAGAAACCTGGACTCGGGCTCCATTACAGCGGCAGTTTTCATAGACCTATCTAAGGCCTTTGACCGGGTGGATCACGGACTTTTACTCCAAAAACTCCAAGCCACAGGCCTCGATGACCACGCCCTCAAATGGGTGGAAAGCTACCTCGCTGAACGCTCACAGAGGGTCAGGTGGCTGGACACACTCTCTAAACCATTGTCCCTTAAGGACGGTGTACCCCAGGGATCTATACTTGGGCCACTATTGTTCTCATTGTATGTAAATGAACTGCGCAATCATTGCAGAAGCAGCAGCGTCATACAATATGCTGATGATGCCGTCATCTGCAATACCTCGGTCAACTTGGATGACCTTAGCACCTCTCTCCAAAAGATATTCATATCATGGAGAAGTGGCTCATCAAGAATAAAATGGTCCTTAACACCGCAAAACCAAAGCTATGCTGTTAGGACCAAGAGCCCTTGGACTAGATAGAACACATCTACTCCAACTCGTCCCTTGAGGGTAGCAAGCTCGAAGTTGTCCCCTCAATTAAGTACCTTGGCCTTACTATTGACCAAGGTCTCACATTCAAACAACATGTGGACCAAGTCACGAGAACAATCCATGCAAAACTAGGATTACTGTATCGGCTCAAGGAATCGCTGACCCCAGAAGCTAGGATTGCTATAGCAAATAGTGTCCTACTTCCAACTCTATCTTATGCTGCCCCGGTCATTCAGGGTATCGCAAAGCTTGAGCTTGGTAGGCTACAGACCCTATACAACAAGGTGGCCCGCTTTGCAACCTCATCCCCCGCCAGGAGCTACCATTGCGGGGCAATGGCGAAGCTTAATTGGCCAACCTTCGAATCTCGCCTCAGTTACTCTGTACTCTGCCTGGCAAAGAAGATAATTAGAGCCTCGCCTCCCCAGAGTCTTGGGGGACTCCTTACTGCAAAACTAAACCAGCGTAGCCTGAGATCCTCGGGCCACATGCTACTGGATGTCCCCAAGGTCAGGACTAAGGCAGGACAAAAATCATTCTCTCATACTGCTCCTTCCTTGTGGAATGACCTCCCTGTGGAGATTTGGGACACCCCATCACTGCCGTGCTTCTGCACTAGACTCAAGGCCCATTTTCTATCAACAAGCGTATGCCACTGCCTCCGCCCCTGTCACTATTGCAGCTACCACTGCAGACTGTTCACCTAACTATAAGTGTTAGCCCCTAACAATGTATGCACTATCGCTTTCCTTCCCTAATCTGAACCTATTAATGCTCGTGAACTAGGCTTACCAAGGAAATCTACAGTACTGTCTCGATAATGTGTTTGTCAATGGATAATGTAATGAACAACATCTAACCAATGTCATGTCTGCTATGTGTAAACAGCTGAATACTGTGTACTGTGTTATTCTGTACTCCACATGTTTTTCTACTGTATGTGTCTCTTATCATGACCTTGAATGCTTCTGAAAAGGACTTTCGAGCCTAGTGGGTTTACCCGGTCATCAAAATTCAACAAATAAATAAATAAATAATAAATTTTGATGACCAGGTGAGTCCACTGGGCCCCGGAGGTCCCTTTTTCAGGGGCAACCCGGGATATACATAACATAAGATACATCACAATATGGTAGGTGTAGAGAAAACATTCATGATACAGGTTAAAAATAGATGTACAGTCAGCTGGTTACATATGCTGAGTTCGGCATTACATTAGTGCATTTGTTATTGATACTACCCTAGCTTGGGGGGGGTATGAGCTGCAATGTGTGGAGACAGGTTTCGCACAGCAGAAAGGTTATGGGCTGTGAGGTTATAGGTGTCCGAGAGGTGGACCTGTACCTTTAGCAATGGCACGTGGAGGTAGCCATGATATGTGCCTTAAGCCTCGTATGGAAAATTTTGATGGAGCGAGCTTCCTGGTCTCCTGGGGGGGAGAGAGTTCCATAGGGTGGGTGTGGTATAGGTGAATGACTAACCCCCCACCTTTGTTCTGACCCTTGGGACAGCTAAGAGCATGCGGTCCATTGTGCGGAGGAGCCGAGGGTTATTCTTTAGTGCAGTAACTCCTGAGAGGCTGGGAGGGTGGGTTGGGCTGATTAATTTAAAAGCTTGGCAGAGCAAGGGGTACTGGATGTGGGCTTCCCAGGAGGGCCAGTTTAGTTGGGATAGAGTGTCACAGTGATGGTTCCTGGGGTTTGACTAGGTGGTGAACCGAGCCACCTTATTGTATAGCACTTGGAGTCTATTCATCTCTTGCCTAGCTACTCCCTGGACCACTGGAGCTGCATAGGTGATTGTTGGGAGGAAGACGCTGGTAGCTATCGAGACCCTCGCTTCCGATATCAGTTGGTCTTTCAACCAGTATAGGGTGCCTAATTTTGCATGTACATTTTTGGTTACTTGATCCACTTCAACAGTGTCTGTCAGTACACAGACTGAAAGTTCTAAATTAACATTCAAAATGCACACAAAAACAATCAACACTCAATGATATAAGCACAGGAGGGTTTTCTACAATCTATGTACTAAATGTTGACCAAAATAATTGGACCAAAAGTGATTTTTTAAAGCTTTTTTGATGGTTTGATTCTCAGAGCTCTGACAGCAAACTGTCTCCAGCTTTCCACTACACACACTATGCAGAACTGAGGCTGTGCAAGACAATCTACAGCCCATGTGACCTGCCATCCCATGAATCACTGAAAAATTCACCTCAAAGAGCAATAAAAAGGCAAAGTAAAGTAAAGACCATTCAAATCAATGTCACTTCACGTTAAAATTAAGTGGAAGGCAGTAAAAGAAGGAGAAGCAATGTGAAGTCTATTGCAGTCAATGCACTTTGCATTAAAATTAGAAGGTGGGGTAATATGCTTCGCATTGTGGAGCACTATGGGAATTTGGTGCTAATACGCGAAGTGCTCTGCATAGTGAAGTTTGGGAACTTCGCCCACCTCTAGTCCACTGTCACAAAAACAAGGGCGAGAAAGCATCCTGACCTTGAGTGCAAACTCCATGCTCCTTGGCATACCTGGCATGGACTTCAGTGATCTACTGGATCTTCCACCAGACAGCCTAGCAGAATAAGAAAAAGCAACCCCTGAGGGAAGTGCCTTCAAAGGTATTGCTGAAGGCATGCCACTCTACCCGGTGAAAGTCGAGAAGTGCTGTCTTCAGCTGGCCCCCACCCACAAGCCTGTAAATCTCTCCGAACACCTGGCTGTATGCCTGTTCATTCCATGCCAACATGAGCAGGTAGACAGCAGGCACTACCACACCTATACACATCCTATGTATAGTGTAGAGCTGCACGAGCAGTGGTGGTGCACAGCACAATGTCCCATCCAGGAACCAATCATCGGACCCTGCCAGGTACTGGAGGAGCCACTGTGTAGCAAACATCAGTTAACAGTCCTCCACAGGGCCGCTGTCATGCTGCAAGGAAGGTTCCCTTCCCCGAGTGATGGTGCACTCCGGGGAGCATCAATAGGTCTGACAGCAATGTGGGTGTGGCAGGGAACCCCCTCACAGCCTGCTGCACTCACTGCATGGTCCATTTCATGAGTGGCAGAGCTGGCAACCTGCCAGCAACTGTGTTGGGCACACCTGTTGTGCAGTGGGCAAGCACCTAGGAAGTGCTATCAACATTGCTGCGCTCCCATTCCCACATCTCAGCCAGAACACCATGCACTCCCACCTCATCCACATCAGGTACGTGGTTGTGTGCCCAGCGTGCTTGCCAAGTGTAGACCACATGGTCTGCCACTTTGTGCAGGCTAGCAGGACAGTGATGTCTATGGTCCTTCATGCACCTCCAATATACTTTGTTCTTCACCTCCTTTTCCCAGTGGTAGATAAAGCCCCGGTTCTCAAGGAGTGATTTTCCTTCTGACTTGTGAGAAATTGGATGTCATCCATCCTACAAGTCGCTTCTGGGAATGAGCGCCTATATAACCATGGTATCCCCCTTTAAACTGACAGTGGGGTCATGTGGCGTTGCATCTGTGTACATCCCTGCATGTGGGCTGCCCTCCCCATGGTGGTGCAGCATAAAAAAAAGTGTGGTTGTGTGGCCAAACACTCATAGTCGATGCAGGCGTTATGGTAGGGGTGATCAGCGATGTGCTGCAGTGTTGTGCCCATTCATTCTGGACAGCAACAGTGGGAAAGGCATGTGGAGGATGGTGAGTATTCTTTCATTAATTCTGGTGCACTGTCTGTTCTTGCAGTCCCACTCTCCCATGGCCCTAGTACTGCAACAATATGTCTCTGTATGCTGTGGTGTACTTCTGGGGCTGCAGTGTGTGGGTTTTGAATCTGACACACTGCCCCAGCACACCACAGCTGTTTCTGTGGTGAGTGTGTTCTGCTGTGTGCTACAACAGTGGCTTGGCTGCAGCTCCACTATCGTGCACCTTCTCGTCTGTTTGGCAGGCTGGGTAGGGGAGGCCATGGATGAATGATGCAGTTGGGTGGGAAGGGAGAGCTGGAACCCAGGGTGTGGGGTGCACATTTTCCAGGGTTGGGGGGGTGCTCCTACAGTGGTCTGGGGGGACTATGTCTCCTGTGTCTCTTCATAGACTGCAGGCCTGCCTTCACAGTGTGGTTGTGCGTGCACCGCTTGACAAGGGAGTCACCATTTTTGGCTATTCGCCCTTTTGCAGGTCACCCAAATCACATTTGCGGACATTGATATTTGCCGTTATGACAGTCGCTGAAATGTGTAATTGTGATATTGACAGTTGTCATTTCAGGACTGTCTCTGTCTTGTATGGTGCCCCTTTGCACTCACCCTTATGCGGGTAGTGTTCCCCCAGTAGCTCTTATCACTGGATACCTTTTCCCCTTCATGCTCACAGAAGGTATCACTGTCTGGCTTGTTTGTCTGCCTTATTAGCAGTTTTACTTTAGATTTTGTATAAATAATAAGGTATTCTCTTTGGCCCTCTGTGTCAAACATTACAAGCATTGGTCCCTTGTTATGCATTTTATCACATTTATACAAATATATATAAATATACTAACCCTTCCTATAACGAACGCTTTGGGAGCCATGTCCACCATTCATTATAGCTCCTCATTAGTTACAGTGAGGGACACTATTACAGGACATGCAGTGGGGGAAAGGGCTGCTCAATGTAAAGTGCACATGCTAATACTGGATGAGAGGGAGCCTGTATTCAGTAAGAAGTTCATCCTGACACATTAAAATGCAGCAAAACTGCTTGTGTTCATAGCACTAATCTGAGACTGCTTCTCTCTTTTTTTGTTTAAACCCACCTCTAGTAATCAGATCAGCACTCATTCTCTTGATTGCTCCATCCCCCTGCAGCTACTTGACCATCATGGCAAGTGCGTTTCTTCCCTTCATCTCTGTTTGGACTCCAATCTTTAGGCTTGTAGGGGAAGACGGATATTTCCAAAGTACAAAATCTGCCATGGGACACACAGAGGAGTCTGAGCGTGTGAGTGTGAAGCGCTGTGAGTGCTTTTGCTTGTCAGCCAGTTATCTTTTCTTTTATAGCATTAATGGCTTTAGTGGCACCCTCACAAGTTAAAGAAATTTGTAAGAGAAGTGAACTGCTGTGTTTGTGTGGCTGAGCCGGGGTTCCATTGCTGAGCAAAGGGGTAGCCGATGATCTTCCAGACTGATATTTCACTTTTGGCAGATTTTTTTTTTTTTTTGAGCATTTGCTACATTTTCTTTACACTGGTTTCATGTTTCAAAATGTTTAATATTCACATCAGCTGACTGTGTGACAGGAGCCAAATGGACCGTTCGCTATAACCAATAATTCACTATAGTGAGGTTTGTTATAGCAAGATGTTGCTGTAATCAAAACTAAACTTTTCTAATCAAGACTAATAAAACCCTCCCTGTGTTCCAGTTCTTGCTTAATAAGGGTCAGAACTTCATTGAGTTCTGCCAGCCCTACTGTTGAGGTTTTGTTTAATTGCACTAGCTTTGCACTTGAACATAAAAAAGGATAACATCATATTAAGTTACAGCCCAATTTTAAACTTATTATATTTTCATTTATATTTTAAAGTTTTAAAGTTTCACAGGCTTTACATCTTTAGAAGTGACAATATATTGACGTCACCAAACGTCCATTTGATATGAGGTGTTCTATATGAAACAAGTATGCACACACACACACTCAAACACACACCAGCTTATTGGGATAGCAGCTGCTTGTTTTTAAGTTTTTGTTGTTTTAACCAGACTTCTTATTAGTTCTAGTAATGTCACTTTCTGCTTGCTGCTTTTTATATATCTACATTTATTTGCCTGTACAACAGCGGCCAAGCTCCTCACATATTCTTTTTAGTCTGGATAAACTCATTATTTACTCCAGACATGTTGGATATATGCTAAGGTATGAAAAGTCATTGTAGCCCTGAAATTGTGGGGTTTAAATACTGAATCTCCATGGTTTTTCCAAAATTCCTAGTGATTTTTTTTACACATTGCTATACACAGATACACAGAAATGTGACAGCAGAGAAAGGCACCACGGCCCATCTAGTCTGCCCAACACCCTACCTCCCCCATTCTGTTATGCTTCCACCCTCTTTTCCCAACCCCTTAATCTATCCCAAGCCCTCTTGAACCCCTCCACCATTTCGGAAGCTTGTTCCAGGCCTCCACCACCCTCTCCATGAAAAACTGCCCCCTGACATTACCTCTGTATTGCCCACCTTCCAGTTTGAGGCTATGTCCCCTCGTGTTCACTCTCTTCTTCAATTTGAACAAGTTGTTACCCTCTACCTCATTTATTTCCTTCAGATACTTAAAGGTCTCAATCATGTCCCCCCTCTCCCTCCTAGTCTTCAGAGGGTACAAATTCAGCCTTCTCAATCTTCTCTCATAGGGTACATCCTGCATCCCTCATACCATTTTGGTTGCCCTTCTCTGCACCCTCTCCATCAGCTCAACATCTCTTCGTAGGTGAGGACTCCAGAACTGCACGCCATGCTCCAGATGCGGTCTAACCATGGTTCTGTATAATGACATTAGCACCTCCCTCTTCCTGCTATTAAAACCCCTTGCAATGCAGGCCAACATTCCATTTGCCTTTCCCACCTCCCTGCTACACTGGCTGCCCACCTTGAGGTCACGCGATACCATAATCCCCAGGTCCCTTTTCTGTTTCCTTCTCCTTAATCACCAGCCCCCCAAGGGAGTAAGTTTCCCTCCTATTCTTCCTCCCCAGGTGCATCAGCAAGCACTTTTGTGTATTAAACTTCATTTTCCAGGTGTCAGACCACCTCTCCAGCCTTTTCAGGTCCCATCTCACATCTTGCACCCCGGTAGGTGAATCCACCCTATTGCAGACCTTTGTATCTTCTGCAAACAGGCACACCCATCCTTCAAGACCCTCCGCTAGGTCACTAGCATAGATGTTAAAGAGTATTGGTCCTAGCACTGACCCCTGTGGCACCCCACTGGTCACCGCCCATCCTCTGGAATGTGTCCCATTTACCACCACCATCTGACTCCTTCCCTTCAACCAGTTTTCTACCCACCTGGTGATCCTGTTGTCCACCTCTAGTCTGTCCAGCTTATGTACAATTCCACCATGTGGAACAGTGTCGAAGGCCTTATTGAAATCCAGATAGGCCACATCCACTGCTCCTCCCTGGCCCACAATCTGTGTCACCCCATCGAAAAACTCTATCAGGTTAGTCTGACAGGACCTTCCCTGTGTGAAGCCATGCTGCCTGTCATCCTGCATGCCATTCATCTCCAAGTATTTTATCAACCTGATCTTAAGTAGTATTTCCATTATCTTCCCCACACCGAGGTAAGACTAATAGGATGGTAGTTTTTGACCTCGTCCTTCCTTCCCCCTTATGAAGTGCGACCACCTCTGCCCTCTTCCAGTCCATTGGCACCACCCCTGTGACCAAGGACAAGTTAAACAGCCTCGCTAGATGCGACACCAGTTTATCCTTCACCTCCTTGAAAACCCTTGGGTGTATTCCATCAGGCCCCATTGCCTTGTCTATCCTAAGTCTACCCAGCTCTTCCCTTATTCCTTCAGCAGTGAATTCTGCCACAGCCACCTGCCTGTGGCTGTCACCCTCCCCACCCCATCCTGGTTTCCTACCCTCCCTTTTCTCCGTGAAGATTGAGGAAAAATAGCTGTTTAATGCCTCTGCTTTTTCAAAGTCCCAGTTCCAGTATTGTTCCACTTTCCCCCCTTATCCTTCCAACCCCATGCTGCGCCCTCCTCCTTTCTCCAACTTACCTAAAGAAGGTTTTGTCCCCCCTCCTTGCCTGCTTCACTATCCTCTCCTCAGTGGCCTCCTTAGCCCTGCTTATCTTTTGCCCAGACTCCTTTCTTTTTTCCCTGTAGGTTTCCCTGTCCTCATCCTTTTGTGTCCCCCTGTACCTCTTGAATGCTCTAGTCTTCTCCTTGACCCCTAATGCCACCTCTCTATTGAACCATAGAGGTCTTTTCTGTTTTCTATTCTTTCTTACCTTTCTTATACATGAGTCCATGGCTTTAAATACCCCTCTCTTGATGGCTGCCCATAATTCCTCCACCCCTGCACATCCCCTATCCTCAACATTTCTTCCCCAACTGCCTTCCTCATTCCATGAAAGTCAGCCTTTCTGAAGTCCATTACCTTGGTTCTTGTCTTAACCCTCTCCCTGCCCACTCTCACCCTGAACCTGACAGCCCTGTGGTCACTGGTGCCAAGCTCTTCCCCCACCTCCACCTTCTCCACACTGTCCCCATTTGTGAGGACCACGTCCAGCAGGTTTATAATGCTATTGGGCTCACTGACCCTTTGTTGCAGGAATATGCCCTGAAGAGCCTCTAAGATGCCCCTACTCCTTACGGAGATTGCTGTCTGGGCCTCCCAGTTGATGTCCAGAAGGTTTAAGTCCCCAACCAGCACAATTTCCCCTTTCCGTGCCATCCTCACTGCTGATTCTACAAAGTGTCTATCCCTTTCCTCCACCTGCATAGGAGGCCTATAGACTACCCCAACACGCAGGTTTTCCCCCTCCCCTTTCTAGGGTGACCCACATTATATCTGTTTCCCCCTCCTCAACCTGCCCTTCCATGGCCCCAATCCCTTCCCTGATATATAATGCCACCCATCCCCCTTCCCCTCCCAATCTTTCCTAAACAACTGATACCCTGGGATCACCGTCTCCCAGGCATAGTGCTCATTCCACCAAGTCTCACTCACTTCTACAATGTCTAGTTTATCTTCCATCATGGTGGCCTTCAGTTCTCCCATTTTGTTCCCCAGGCTCCTGGCATTTGCAACCAAAGCCCTCCAACATGTAGCCCCATCCCGTCCTTCCCTGTTGCTAAGTGTTCCCTTAATGAGTGTTGTGAATTGGGGGGGAGGCTGATAGCCTCTCTGCTCTGCCTCATGTAAGGTTGGCCCTATCCTTAGCCAACCCCCTTATTTAGTTTAAATAGAACCTCCTTGTCATGAAGTCCCCCAGTTTATTCTTTAGTACAGCTGCCCCTGAAGAGCTCAGGTGTAGCCTGTCTTGGGCATACAGCCCCTCCTCCTCCCATGTAGAGCCCCAGTCACCTATCCAGCTGAACCCCATCCAACTGCACCAACCTTGTAGCCAATTTTTGAATGCCCTTTTCTTCTCCTTTCAGGGCGTGCTTGCTCTTGGTACTGGCAACACTTCAGAGAAGGAAATGGAAGGAAAAACAGTGTTGCTCCTATAGAACCTAACAAGTTCCTCGAGCCTTGCCTGTAACTCCATCAAACTGTTCCCTTCCAAGTCATTTGTGCCCAGGTGAAACACCAGATGTGTCCTTTCATCCTGATGCACCCATACTGCATTGTTTTTTGCTCCCTTCCTTCCCCATTTTAGCCCCTTAATTATTGAGTCCTCCAAGAGTGCCACTCTACTGCCCCCTGCTTCCTGGGTGTTTTTTTGGCCTGTTGCTTTGTGTCATGGGGTTTGGTTCCCTTTAGACTCCTCCTCATGTTCCATCCTGACTTGGTATCTGCCCCTGCTCATCTTTTGTTCCCCATCACCTAGTCTATCCTGATTTTTACCCATACCCAGCATCTGTACCTCTTCACCCTCTCCTTTTAACCTTTCATCAGACTCCCCCTCCTGTACCTCTTCATCCCTTGTACTTCTGCCTGGCTTCCTTCATCCCTGCAGACCCCTCCAGCATCACTGGTTGAGCATGATCCAATTTCACCTGACCCCCCTCTTACTGATCCTGGCCTTTTCTCATCTGCATCACTGTGTGAGATTGTGCCAACTGTGCTTGATCCCCCTCCAACTGTTCCTCTCCTGCCCATCTTTGCAGAAGGTTTTGAGCACTGTACCCCACTTGGGGAAGTCTTCCTCCTTGCCACCTGCCCTGTCTGCATATTTCCCCTCTCCTGCACCCTGCCTGGCACATGCCCCAGCCTCCTACTGCAGTTCCTACCCTGCAGGGTTTCCTCCAGTTCATTTTCAGCCACCCAGGAGTTCTACTCCAGCACTTCCAGTGCTTCCTTCCTGCCCCTTTTCTTATGCCACAGTTCCCCTAGTGCCACCTTTGGTGTGTCCCTAATGTGCCCATCCCCTCCTCTACCCCTTCTCCTGCATGTGATTTGCCTGCCCTCTCCTCCCCACCTTCCACTACACCTGAGATCTTTCCTCCCATGCCCTCCAGCCACTCTGCACCTCCCTTCTCTGATGGCCCCTGCCAGACCCATTCCTTTCTAACGTCCTTAACTAGAATACCTAGGAGGTCAAAACAATTTGTTACTTCCACCCTCTGGCCCATTTCACCTATGCCTGTGTTGTCCTTCATACTGGGCATCCCTCTGCCTTTTCCTGAGCCTACTGTCTTCCATTCATACTGATCCCTGACTGACCCCTCTTCTATAGCTACAGGAATCATTTTTGTGCCTCTAGACTTTCTGCTGTCAGTTTCCACTGACCCCTTTCCTCCTGTCTCGGGCATCCCTGTCCCAAATCTGGACTTGCTGTTGTCTGTTACCACCTCTGGTCTATTCCCTTTGGATCCCCTTCCATCCTCTCCCTCCCAAGCCTTTGACTTCTGGAACAGTGTATCTGATCCTCCAGTGAATCCACTCAGCTCTTCCCACTCCTTCCTTGGCTTATACCATCCATGTCTCTCTACCCCCTTTTCCCAGCTTCCCCACCCATTTAACCCCCACCTTAGCCCCGCCACTTCCTCTCTCAGCTGAGTGAGCTGCTTACACATCACACAACCTTGCATCCTCCATGCCCAATTTAGGATCATAGCCATTCCACAGCCACTGCACCCCACCACCCTGCCAAAGAGTCCCCTCCCTTGGTCGCCCCTCCCTCTGTGCTGCCCTACCATTTCTTCCATGATACTTAGATACAGTCCTAAATTCACCCGTATGTATTTTTTAGGCCCCCAACCCTCACCCTCCTCCTGAGCCCCAACCCACAGTCAAGACTTTTTAGAAATAATAAATCATGTGCAAACCATAGACATCAAGAATTAATAACCATAGCCACCACATTCAAGTCCAAGTCACCAAGTTCAAGTCCAAATCCCCAGCACCTCCAGCGTCAGTAGTCCAAGATCAAGTTCCCAGCACCTCCAGTCTCAGTAGTCTTGACCCAGTTCATTTCACCTCAAATCAAGTCCAAATCCCCAGCACCTCCTGCGTCAGTAGTCCAAGATCAAGTTCCCAGCACCTCCAGTGTCAGTGGTCTTGACCCAGTTCATTTCAGCTCAATTTCAGCTCTTTTGTGAAGGATTTCTTAGTGTCTGTGGCAATTTCCTATATCCTCCGAGGCTGAAGTCCAAGCCACCACTGGAGAAATGCAGGACCCAATTCCTTTGCTGCAAACCAGCTCCTCACAGTGATTTCTTAGCTCAGGATGTTCCTTGCTCCCATTAGTTGCTAGATCATTAACAATTTATTAATTTAAGTTGCTCTTATAAAAAACATATATGTGGACTTCTTTGTATATAAATATATAAATGTAGAGGACAGAGAGATTAGCCCACTGTTTATTAACATGGTTTCTATCGAAACAGCAATGGCTCTTTCTTCCAGCAATTTTTTGGTATTATGATACCAAGTTTTTATAATACAGAATCTTTTACAGTTTTTTTTTTTTAATTCAGCACCACATTAGAATCATAACCTATTAACTGAGGTAGTATTATATTAATCTAATCAATATTCACTAAGGAACACTGTTCTGCTATGTATTTTGTAAATATGCATACGTAGTTACAATGTGCTTGTGCTAAATTAGGGAACTCAGTAAAATCTCTGGCACATTTTAGGGCATTATTAATATGTGGGTTCAGTCCAGCAGGGCAACACCAGTTTGTTTAGGCTCCCATTGAATAAGCACCATGAAGCCAGTCATGTATTGCTAAAAATGGTAGTCTTCTGGTAAGCCACAGAGCAATATGGGTTTCAGAGTGCCAACAGAAATAGGTCTGGGAGTTAGTATTTGCTTCATCAGTGGGTGAGTACTGTCACAGATCTGCACCTTCCAGTCACTGGGTGTTCAACTAGTGGTGTGGCACAGATGGAAAGTTACCCATTGTTATTAAACCTTGGGGAAACAAGTATACTGTCACAGTATGGTACAATATTGTCAAATGAAGAAGGGCGCATATTAGAATGACCTCTAGTAGGCATATAGCGGGTTACTCTTTATGGCAATTTTCCAGTTAATTACAGAAAAACCTTGATACTTGATATGCATTTTAAAGTTTTCTTTCCAGCATCAGTAGCTCTTTAATGATTCCTCTTAAATGTGGAAAAGGCAACACTCTAAGGCTTTAGAAACTGCTAACATATTTTATTGTAACTGAAATATAGAATTACTGGAGCTGGTTTAGACATCTATTAGAATATTTCATTGTTTAGTATGAATCTGCATTTTTAATATATTGTCATTGTAATTATGAAATTGTAATGGTTTAACAACATAAAAATAAACCAGAGCTGAATTAATGCAGCAAGACTAAAACTACTACAGCCATGTGTTGGAACAGCACAACCATTTAGTGGGGCAAAAATTGGCACAATGTAAATTTAGAAGATCACTGTACACTATTAGCAAATTGAGTTTTTACTGATGTAAGTTACCAGAAAGAAAAAATAATTCAGTAAACCCTTGATTATACAAATGCTCTAAGAAACATCCCAGAGCTCAGGAACAATATCCACATTTGGATAATGAGAGCTTGATAATCGGATTTTGGTAGACTGAGGTTGTATTGCATATATTGTGAAACAAGTGTATCTGTGGAGCAAGATAAACGTAATCCTTCTCCCTTAAATGACACACAAAAAATAAAAAAATCTAACTGGACAGGAAGTGCTCTGTTGCAATGTCACAGCTTTGTGATTATGCCAAACTGATGTATATTAATAATCCAGCAGTTATGGCTTACCTAATGACAACATGGAAAGGAACATAAATTGCAAATACTGGTAAGTGCAGTTTTCTGAAATACAGAAGTGAAATGTCCAACTAATAAAAATGGATGACCTTGTGGGTGGCTCTGCACTGCATCTGCTTCTGCCACCAATAATAGCAACACACTATAAATGACATATGGATAAGAGACAGAATAATCATTTATTACATTCAAAGGTGGCATACAGGAAAGCCAGTTCACAAGATCAACATGATGATCCTTAAAAATCAGTACTTACTTTGAATGGTTTCTGTGTTGCTTTCTAACCACACATACAGTCTAATATCACAAACTTAATTCAATGCATTACTGGTACTGTAGCACTGTACAATTCCATATATTATGTATACTGTATTGACAGGCTACATGAAGAACTAAAAGTAGCAAAAACAGTCATGCTTACAAAGAATTATGGTAACAAACTATACTTAAATAAGGATTCATAGAAAAATGATATCTTGGCAGATTTATATTAACCCAAAAGCAACAGTTATACAACTACTGAATGTTTAATGTTTATATTTCCACATTTAATGCTGTGGCTTTTAGAATAAAATGCTTTCCACTAGCTGGAAATAATGTTGATAAACATTCCTTACTGCTGATAGTATCACAGGATAGAAGTAAGCATTAAGCCATGAGAAAGGAGTCTTCTAATAGGCAATTAATGCATGGTTGGGGGATTGGAGCATGAGACCACTGGCCAAGTGCCCCAACCTTGCATTAATACCCTAGTAGAAGCCTCTTTTCAAGTGGCTTAATGCACTTATAACATGGCAAGCGCTAATTAGAAAATATTGTCATGTTAGAAAGATATAGTGAGAAAACAGAGACATTTGTTGATGTTTTGAATGTTTTTATTTAAGAAAACAAATACGGTGTTGTGTTACAAGTGATACATTAGTATGTGTGCACATGTAAACTGCAAAATTGAAGAGCTATTAATATCGTGAGTTGACAAATTAAATAGGTTTTTAGTTTCTATGGTACATATTTCAATATTTTAAGGAAAAGCATTTCTAGCTGTTCTGATATAAATGGACTTTTGAAGCATTTGTTTAAATATTGAATTCATGGATGAGAACTGTTGCATTGTGGGTGAACTAGGGAGATTTGCATATCTACAACATGTATGGTCTGTTAAGTATTATATACAGTTCTAGATATGCAAATGTGTGTGCTTTACCCAAAAAACACAATTTCTTATCAATGAATCGGATGTTTAACGAGTGGTATGAGAATAAAAAAATGAATTTTTATTATGACAGTTACAACTGTTTAGACTTACCAGCATTCTAATAATCAAACATAAGAAAGATAGATTGGTGCTGGTGACAGCGATCTTCCAATTCTACAAGGTCTATCAGGCAGGTGGGTCCAAAATATGGCGACTGAAAACTACAGCAAGCTAATGCGGCAAGTAGATAAAAGACTTAGAAAATTTAGAGAAACAGTTTTTAATGCCACAGTGACTTACTGTTATGTATGCTTTTGTCCCTGTTTGAGAGAGCAGTACTGCTAAGTCTGACAATACAATTCGACGACAATAACATTGAGGAGGTTTTCCTCTCTGTCTCAGTGTGACAACATAGACTAGCGCCATCTATAGGAAGAGACTGAGACACAGGAAGGACAGCACAAACACATATGGGAGAGGCAGTTATTCTGTGTTTCGAACTCTCTCAGTCTAAAAGCGCTATCTATGGGAAAAGGGCATTTCTAGGGAATTAATGCATGGTTCATTTTTGGTCACGTTATTGTTCTGCCAATGAAAAAGTGTTACACTTACATATATTGCTATGCTGCAACTAGTTAATGCATTCAATGAATGGCTAGCATCCACACAGCAGTAGATTTTGCTTCATTTTCTGTTCTGAAATCCAACTTTGTTTCCATGGGCTGACCCCAGTAAAAGACAAGGGTACAAAATATTGCAGTGAATAGTCCTTCCTAGTTTATTTTGCTACACTGGAAGCTGGGAAAATGCAGTAGTATGGACAGATACATACAGATATATCACTGCGACATCCTCCTTTCATTTCAATGGGGTTTCCTGTGATACACAGTATCTAGATGTCATGTATCTATACTAGATACAGAGTGCTACTTATTACTGACTGCAATTATAGGATAGAGTGTTGTGTCACTATATATTGTTGGGCAAGAAACAAGTGAGTTATATGAATACTGATCTTATATTTTCTATTGTTTGACAAGGATGGTCCACATGTAACTGACATTCTGGCAAGTATATTTTTACCTGCTGTACAGTTCTATCTAATCCATGCTTCTACAAATGCTGCAACCCCCCAAAAAGGAATTATAAAAAAAAATCAAAAGAGAATAATGCATTTTGTTATTTTTATTTCAATAATGACCTACCACAATTGATGAAGCTTTGATCTGAAGGCTGTGGACATTGTCTTTGTTGGTTTTTGAAGTTTTGCAACTCAGAAAACTAGATGAAAACAATAGAAATTATAAACTACTTGATCCAGTTTGATGCAAGTAGCAGATTGCATCCAAACTCTGTTCTGTACATAGTAGTCACTGAAAATTCCACACTTACTTGTGTATTTGTATAGGGTTGTTTTATTTTACTTGTGAGTTCTAATTGTTGTGTGAATTTATATCAATATACAGTATACTGTATTTTGTAGATCATAGAATTATTGTTTGGTACCAATGAAATGATTAACAAAACATGTGGCATCAGCTAGAAAAGATATTCACCAATATTCATTTTAAATATAGCCATATACCATACCCATATAAAGAAAAATACCTAGAAAAAATGGTGATTCTAAATTATTCTGGAAAAGTATAAGCAACTTACTGATCCCACAAAAGCAAACTAATACACAGCAAATTTAGTCTGAAGGAGAATAAATAAACCTTTATGAACCCAGAAAGATTTGTAATTAAAACATCAGAAAATAGTGAGATAGACATTATCCCTGCAGTAGATTTCTTTAATGATTTGCCATCCATATGTAAAGACACAAAAGTAATACTGTGCGCAGATGACATGGTACTGCATACCAGCTCAATGGAGATGGATGTTCTAAAGAAACCTTGAAACTGAAGTACGAGGAATGGTGGACTGGTTTGGGAATAGTAATCTTGTTTTGAATAAGAAACAAAGAGTGTGTTGTTCTGTACATTACAAAAGTAGAAAACACACATAAATAACTTGAAAATAAACATACATGGAACAGAAAGTCTGGAAGTCATTGATTACTTCAAATATCTTGGTGACTACCTGGACTCAAGATTACCACATAAGGCTCACATTACCCACATCACAACACAGATGCATAAAATAAACTTGGGGCACTATATGCCCTAAGAGATTATCTCACCAACACGACTAGAATAATTGCCCACAGTAGTCTGCTACCACTAATTGAGTATGGGAATGTTATATGGGGTGTGATATCACTGAAAATTATAAACAAAAAGAAAAGCTCTCTACAATTCAATTTGCAAATGTGCTTTAAGGGCTAAGAAACTAGGACACCACTGTATACTGCACAAAAACTGAAGTGGCCACTCCTAAAATAAAAACATGCTTTTAGCTAAGGATTAATGGCCTACAAAATGATAAAGAAAAAATATGGGGTGGGGCTGGCCGATAGAGTAATATTAAAGTACAAGCAAACATGAAGAGCCTAAGTTTCTCTGATCCACCTACATAGGTGTTACTCTAATTCAAAACCGCTATGTGCCTTTGCCTTCAGTATATCTAAAAGCTGGAACACCATACCAATAAAAATAAAACAGAGTATAATACAGTCAATGTTCAAGGCACTTTGCAAGCTGTACTTGTTTAATGCAATACAGTGCAACTGTTTGCAAATCTCAATATCGCAGTACTACTTGCATTATGTAGGCTTCTTAGCTGTTTCTCATTTATTACATACTACTTTAATGCTTCTGGTTCTACTACAATGTTATATTTATTAAAGGCATGATAGGTATATTGATGTTTTAACAGATAGTCAATGTCAGTAACATAGGTTTATGTACTGTACATCCTGCCAGTTTTAAGCAAAATATTGGAAAAGGTAGTTGCCATGCAAACCATTGAATTCCTCTAAGACAATGACCTCCTAACTGCTGCACAACATGGCTTTTGAAAAGGTCACAGCACCACAACAACCCTATTCAAATTTATTACAGACACCCTTACTGCCATGGACTCAGGGCTTCTCACGGGAGTGGTTTTCATCGATATATCAAAAGTCTTTGACTTGGTAGACGACTCACTTCTCCTTGACATACTCTACTCTATGGGATTTGCTCATATTGTTGTCAGTTGGTTTAATAGTTACCTGTCAAATAGGGCCCAAACCACTAAATTCAGTTCTACATGCTCCAACCTAAAGATGGTGCACATTGGAGTTCCCCAAGACTCAATCCTTGGGCCACTTCCTTCTCAATTTTTATCAACAGCATCCCGAATAAGCTTCTTAACACCTCATCGCTACTCTATGTGGATGACATAGTCATGTATGCCAGTTCAAAAGATGTGTCCGGTATCAACCTATGTCTCTCTTCCGATTTCCCACACACACAAGCCCGGCTATGGGACCACAAACTTGTTCTTTTTTTTTTGGTTATTTTCCTGGCTCCCAGGGCTTTCAGAGAGGCCTCGTACGTCCTCCTACTCCATCCACCAGGGCAGTCCCCAAGGCATCCCATCCCCAGTGTCATTGTGCATGTAGTGCCTGGGGTATTTTACATTTTTCCCCCTGTTTTTTTCCCATTCCCCTGGGATGCCTGCACGTAGGACATATGTCAAGGCTTGGTGACGTGCTGACACAAGCTGACAGCCATGCGCTTAACAGCATCCCCCCTCCCTGACTCCAAGTAGCATAGCTGCCGGTGCCCCAAAAGTCCATGCTTCCACTAGCTTCAGGGGCATTAGGTGTTTACAGAAAACCTGGTACCCCACCCTCTAAGGAGGAAAGCATCCATAGGGACACTCAATCCTCCTTCGCCCCACTGACCACCAGCAACCTGAGTCCATTCCCAAACCTGGGTCACCAGCGTAGCGTGAGGTGTGGTGTCCAGTACCTCAACCCTAAGCACCACCAGGCCAGCTTACACAAACATGCTCTAAATGAAGCAAAAACACAGTCTATGCTATTCAGGACCCTCCCTAAATTCAAGATATTCTAAGATAAGTTCAGGGTCTCCTGCTTAGATGGCTCACTCATAACTCTTGTAACATCATTTAAATACCTTGAGGTCACCCTTGACCAGTCTCTAAGTTTTGAACTCCACATCATCATTGTATGCAAATCAGTCAGTTCCAAGATAGGCATGTCATACTGGACCAACCACAAGCTAGCCCCTACTGCTAGAGTGGCTGTAACTCGGGGCATACTCCTACCCACTCTGACCTTAAATGTTTATATACACGCATAATATATATATATATATATATATAGATATAGATAGATTTACAGATATCTATATCTATCTATATCCATATTTATATCTATATCTATATATTATTTGCAAAAAACTGCATTAATGCATGATTTAGGGTTAAAGCACAAAAAGTCAGGAAATGAGACTTTCAGGGTTGGCCCCTACCCCCACCTTTCGAGACCCCCCTTCCACAGACTGACAGATACCAGAGTGTGTCATTTGGGTTGTGAGGCCCAAATGTCACCTCATTCCATGTGTAAGCATATGGACATGCCACAGCGAAGAAGAATGGGGTGACATTTAGGCCTCACAACCCCAATGATACACCCCAGCATCTGTCAGTCTGTGGAGGAGGAGGTACATGAAAGAGGGGGTAGGGGCCAACCTAAAGGTCTAATTTCCTGACTTTTTGTGCTTTAACCCTAAATGATGCATTAATGCAGTTTTTTTGCAAAGAATACATTTTGAGAAAGTATAGTAAAGTACAGTGCTGTACAACTTGCAAATTTCTGCCTAACGTAACAGTACAAGTATTGAATATCATATGTATTGGTGGGAGTGCCCCATGCACCCACCACCTTGAAACAAAACAAACTTTCATGTAGGTAATTTGCATACTGCCGTCGTCAGGCAATTTACACACTGCCATCGGCAGTATGCAAAGTGTCTACACGTCAGCACTGCATCTGAACAGCTGTCATAGACAGCTCCATTGTTTTCTTTATCCCCCCAACAAACACCCAAGTAGCACACTGGGAGCCCACCCCAGCATGCTCATGTGCCCCCCCCACACACTGTATGGCCGATGGGGGTGCCCAGTCCCCCATTGGCTCCACTGCCCCCAAACAATCTTCCAGCTGCCACACTGGGAACCCACCCCAGTGTGGCAAAAGTCCCACATCGCCTTCCTACAAAAAATAAAAAAATATTAATAAAATGGTCCGTCGTTGACTGACTTGCCCCTCCCCAACCCACACCCACCCTCTCAGTACCCACCTCCCCACACCCCCTAACCCAATACTTACCTCTGGAGGCTGGCGCGATGATCTTCGGTGGACCAGGAACACGTCTGCACTCTTCAAAGCCAACCACAAACTGAAGAAATGTTGGTAAGCTATATAATGGCATAAATGTTTTTTTTTCAACTTCGGTGCATATCTCAGCCATTTTTGGGAATGTTTTCACCAAATGTTCAACATGGGGTTCTTGGGACCCCACCTCATGAACTTAGTCACTGTCATTTTGTTATTCAGTCCCGAAAGGTGATTTTGTGGTCACTGCGTGGAACCACCTTTTGGGAATGATTAACGAAACAACAGTGTCACAGTTCATGAGGTAGGCCCCAAAAAATCCTATGTTGAAAATTTGGTGAAAAAATTCCCAAAAATGATTGTTTAACGAATGTGCATTGCACAGTTCCTATGCACACTCATAACTTTGAGAATTTGTAATCAATCAATCAATCAAATTCTTTATCCAGGTGAACACCATTGAGCAAGCTCATTTACAAGGTGGACCTGCATTACACAAGTCAAGTAACAATGCATTTATATACAGACAAATAGACAGTAGATGCAAGAGTACAACAGTACAGGTAGGCCTGCAATAGACAGCATAAGTAAAAATACATTTGGGTTCAGGTAAAAGACAGTCAGTAAGGGTATACATAACAATAGGGTAGCAAGTCAGTAAAAATTATTCCAGATACAACAACATACATGGTTTAGTATTCCTGTAATGTAAAGGCATTATAGTCCAATGAAGAGATTAGTAGAAGTGGATGTTCCAAGAGAAGAGACATACATAGTCAGTTTAAAAAGACCTAGGCATATCAAGCAAGGGGGAGACATGTGTCGGGAGAAGTGGCAGCCAGTGGGGGGGGTCTGGAACTGGGATAATACTAGAAGCGAAGGAATAAGATGCTATGGGTATACAAGGAATAGGTGCGTGAGGGTGGGTGAGATTTAGGGCGGTAGATAAGTAGGTGGCTCAGGGACAAGTTATGCACTGATACAAGAAGGAAGGAGGATGGGGAAATCAGGGAGGATGTGGAAGGGGGGTGTAAGTAAGTTGGATCATTGGAAAGCAGTTGCAGACTTCTGTAATGTATTTTGAGTATAAGGTCTTAAACACAGTGAGACTAACAGGAGTCCTCAGTTTCAATGATTTCTGTAACACATTCCAGAGCTAGGATCGTTGGAAGCAGTTGCAGGCTTCTGTAATGTATTTTGAGTATAAGGACTTAAACACAATAATACTAACAGGAGACCTCAGTTTCAATGATTTCTGTAGCACATTCCAGAGAGTCACTCCAGATTTTCAACATTGCCATTTTACCACACCTCTTTATGAACAGTACAGCTGTCATTTTTCACACCCTGGCTGAAATGTGTTTTCACACTTCAGGTGCAGAATTGCGTGATCACTTAGGGAAATTAGTGTTCGAGACAGATTAAGAAAATCACAGTGACACTGTTCATGAGTGGAGGTCCCAAAATGCCTATGTTGAAAATCTGCTGTAATAAATCCCCAAACTAATTACATTACGGGTGTAAATTGTGCAGTTTCTATGCACGCTCATGACTTCACCAGTTTGTTTATTTTTTAACTCCAGATATTCAACAATGCCATTTTCATACCTCCTCATGGATAGTATACCTGTCACTTTTCACATCCTGTTCGAAATGTGTTTTTGCACCTGTAATGCCAAATGGCACAGTCGCTGTGCAAAATCAGCTTTCGCCTAACAAACTGATAGTGTCACTGTTCATGTAGTGGGGGCACAAAAAGCCCATGTGGAAAACTTGGAGTGAAAATACCAAGAAACGCCCAGGGAGTTAGGGTTTTCAACCATAACACCCTACCCTGTAAGGACTAACAGGCTTCAGAGTGTAACTTGGGATTGTTAACAGTAATGCTCATGCCATTCCACCCCCCCCCACCGTGTAGCCAGTGGCAGGCATTGAGGTGCACCTTGGACCCTTTGGCCGCAGAGTTTACCCCATTCTCCTGTGCTACACCCATTTTAGCATATTTCCTTATGGAATGAGGTGAATGTGAAGCCCAAACACCCCAAGACACCTCAACACTTGTCTGAAGAGTAGGATAAGGTGAAATGTCATGACCGTCATGGGTGGCAACAACACAAAGGCACACCCCAATGCCTGGCCACCTCTGGAGGGTAATGGCTGAGTTAACGTTGGTTCAGTACTTCAATGCCATTCCTATGTTAACTCCTCCACTGCTAATGCCAGCAAGCAAGCAAACATTCAGCATTGACACATGCTTATTTATTTCAGTGTTTGATAACTGGGTAAGTTTTTAGAGATGACTTGGGAGCATTAGGCAGTTTAGTTACTTGTTCAGAGTCATACAGTGTGGAAGTGGAGGTTGTGAGAATCAAACCCAGGTCTGGTGTGCTGGATGTAGCAAGCTTGTTCAACGCTCATTACTCTAACCTCTACTATACTGAGGTCACTGTTTGTGTGTGTTCTGTGTTTCTGAATGGGCTGGGAGTCTTACAAACACAATGAGAAACAGGTAGATGTGTTTGGTAATGCTAATTGAGTAAGTGTCAGCAAGCAGTGAGAAACAGAAACTGTGAGGCACTGTGATTTAGAATACAGGTTTTCTTCAAAATGACTATAGCCTAGTCATGGGCTGGGAGTTTTACACACACTATGGGAAAGAGCTGAATGTCCTTTGCAATGTTAATTCAGTTACTTGCAAGTAGCAGTGAGAAACAGATTTGGGGAGAAGTTCAATTTAGTATGCAGACTGGAGTGAGTGAGTGATGACATCAGCAGAGTAGGTATATGTGTAAGTTATTTTAACTCTGGTGATATAATCGTAAGTTATTTCACTGCAGTGGAAATAACTGAAATTATCCCACTCATATTGCTCTCACCACATTGTATAAATATATAAATATATATATATATATATATATATATATATATATATATATATACACATGTAATCATTGCTTGTTTTTTGTATCACAGGTCATATAGTTGAACTTGGGGTGTGCATTTTTGGCTTGATGAGGAATTTTGCCATTGGAATACTGTTAAGTCAGTCAAGGTAAGCATTTTTTTGGGGTGGGTGGGGGTTATTATTTGGAAGCAAGTATCATTAATGGTTTCTTTTTTGTAAATTCTTCACAAGTTTTCTGCACATCCTCCAGTCCAGTTCTGATGTTCGGGATTCATACCAGTTGTTGTGACCCAGGTGTGATGTTGAACTTCTTATTTGGAGAAAGCACCGATGGCAGCACGCAGCACCAAAATGTTTCTTGCAAAAACAGATAAACAAGAAATTATTAGTACAGTACTTGATTGCAGTAACACATTCTGTTCAAAGTGTGGCTGTTACTGTCTGTTATATATCCAGAATAACAGATACCAAGCTCTCAGTAAGCCACACCAAGACCAAATCATACATTTAGTATGTGTATCCCATACACTGTCCCAATGGCTTAACTTAAGTTACATTTTAAAAGACGTCTTATCATGACCTGGATAAAACTTTATTCAACACTGCCATGATCTGCTGCAGCCAATACAGTGTCTGATGTGTAGGAAAAATATATTATGTGATGTACGTCACTTACTTTATATGATTTACACTGTCTTGAAAAAATGAACTACAAAAAAGAACTGATGAAATAAAATTGATATACTTACTGGAAATGGATATCCTATAGGTGGTTGTAGACAGTACTGCAGTACTACAGTCCTCCAGTCCAGGAGAGGGTTTGAAACTGTTAAACTGTAAAAAAGAATATAAGTTGACTGTATGTGTTTCTCAACTGCATCTCAGAAATGCAACAGGAAGCATAACACAGCTCACAGAAGTTCCATAGTATAAAAAATTAGTACACATACTCACTGTAAAGTATTGATAGTAAGAATCATTGTTGCGGCTGTGGCTGCTGGATGCGGTCTCCATCTGCCATGACATGGGGAGGGCACAGGATAGAAAACAATCACATTCCCTCTTAATGAGATAGTATCTGGCATATTTGGCTGACTGCTGTTTACTGGTGGTGGTCATAAGCACATGATGACATCCCCTCCCTCTATCTAGTTGCTTTGGCTGACTGTGATTTACTGTTGGTGGTCATGGGTACATGATGACATTCCCTCTCACTATCTGGTGGCTTTGGCTGACAGTGGTTTACTGGTTGTGGTCATGGGCATATGATGATATTCCCTCTCAGTAGCTGGTGGCTTTGGCTGACTGTGGTTTACTGGTGGTGGTTATGGGAACAGCTGCAACACATTCCCCCTCACTGACAGACACGCACGGGTGGGAGTTTGGATATGATGTGCATTGTGTTACAGTATTTCACTCTCAGTCAGGAGGCAGATATATTTAATCAGCAGGTTGTAAGTGGCTAACACCTAGTACTTCAAATGGACAGTTGTGTTTAAGAGGCTGACTGTGGTTGCTAATGACAGCAGCACACATTCTGTTAAGTCTAATCAGAAATACCAAGGCGGAAAGGTAAAATAGAAGGATTGTGAATTTAATTGTGCCAAATAGCCAATATGAAATTATGGAATGAGACTCATTCAGGGTGGGACACTGATTTTATGTTATGAAAACATAACATGTACCATTGAAAAAAATATGACAACCTTTCAACCAGTTAACTTAAAACCCACCAACATCAATCTCATCATCATCATCATACAGAAAGCTGCCCTCACAGTCATCAATGTCTGAACTGTGCCCACTAGGGAATTCTTTCTCCATGATTTCATCATCTACTTCAATGGTAGGCCGTTTCATGCTGCCACCAGGATGGTCTGCTTTTCCCACATCACCACAACCATTACCATGACGGGGTATGAATACAGAGGTTGCAGTTCTAGCTGGTATGTGCCAGTGATTCATTTTTATGAACGACAGCATGCTGACAATTGCAGGAGAGAGGTCTGTATGACGGTTCCAAACTATTGTCCCCACAGAGCTGAATACCCTCTCGACACTTACACTGGAAGGTGAGCAGGTCAGGTACTTCAGTGCCACTGAGGTCAGCTCTTGCCATTCACTGGCCTTTTCAGTCCACTATAAAAAAGGATCATCAATTACTGACAGATGCCTGTTTTCAGCCAAATATGAGTCAACCATTCTCTGTGCTGCATGATGCCTGGTGGTTGACTCATCATCCTGTTCTCCGGATTCATTGATGTCAGAAATCCTAACTTGGCACAAAGCACCACAAAGTGGGGTAATGGCAATCGGTTTTGATAACAGACCACCTGGAACCACAGCCACCTTACAAGATGTGCTTGGTACTACTTCAAATGAACCTTCAGCCTTGTTATACTGCTGAGGTTTGCTGACCTTGGCACGTGACTTCTGTACCCCATGAACTAAGCGCACCAGTTGCCCACTGACATTTATAACCTGTTCAGGCCCTCCCTCCAGTACTGACACAATTCCACATTTGTATCATGGGTCTAGCATTGTTGCTATTGTGAATTCTTCACTTTGTTGAATGCTCAAAATGTGCCAATTGCAGTTGAATGCTGTCAGCATGTGTTTCAGTAACACACTGCTCACCCAGTCTCCGGAACCAAAAAGGCTATTTTGTAGATTCAGTAATGTCTGCCTCAGCACCCACAGCAGTGGAATTGATTGGCTGATGGAGGCAGACTCACCACTCACTACCTGTATGGTGTGTTCAAAAGGCCACACAATTGTTATAATAGAATCCATGAGGTGCCACTGTTCGGTCATTAGAAACATGTAGGCCCCAGAAGTGCCATGGCTAGTGTGCATGATGAGATATTAGGAGATTGCTTTGTATTGTTCATACAACCTCTCTGCCATGTATAAAGTTGAGTTCCACCTTGTGAAAACTTCCAGCTTGAGGCTGTGCTGTGGGAGGCTGTTTTGGATTTGCAGCTGCTGAAGCTAGTCACAGGCCTTTGCAGAGAGTGGAAAGTGCAAACACATATGACGTGCAGCTGTCAACATTTCCTTTATATCAGGGTGCTGCAGAAACTCATGGACCACCAGATTTAAACAGCGTGCCATGCATGGAACCTGAACAAAGCCATCATTCATGATGCATTTAACCACATTTGAGCCATTGTCACTTGTTATAAATCCAGCTGTCAGGGACAGGGGGTTCAGCCACTCATCATTTTTGATCAGGAGCAAATCCAGCTTGTTTTCACCAGTGTGGGAACAGGCCACACTGTGTATTACAAGTGTTGCATGCTGCCGAATTCCCAGAAGGTTACTACCAAGACAGTCTGCTTTACTACACTGATTATTCCGACTACCACCAGCACAAACAATCTCCAGCACCTGCACCCAATGTGCAGTAATACACAAATATGAACTGCCCATCATTTTGCCACTTGTACACATATCCATACTTAAATAGATAAATGGCAAGGAGGAATGTTGAAGGGCATGTCTAACAGAGTAACCACAGTCCGGTATAACTCGGGGACATCACGTGTGGAAAAGTATGTCCTAGATGGGACATTCCATTTTGGACAGGCATGTACTGAAAATCACTGGAATCCTGAATTCTCCAAGAAGGAGAAGGGCAAAAGATCAATTGCCAGCATTTCAGCTACAGCAGCATTAAGTTCATGTGACAGTGCATGGTTGGATGGGTATTTCAGGTTACAGTCAAAAACACTCTACCAAGTTGGCTGACATGTTGTTACACATTTTGCAGGTGGTGTGCCAAATGGCTCTGCTCTGTGAATGGCCAAGGGTGGGGTGCAGACATGTGATGAACAGGGGTGCACAGGTGACAAGTCTACAAATCAAGTTATTTCCCCATTTTAAGCAGAGAGGTTGATGTACCATTTGCACCAGACATACTGCATAGACCACCACCACTGCTGCTACTCTGACCACCACCTGACAAGATTGCTAAATCATAATCCTCCTCCTCATTATGCCTGTGGTAATCCGCCAGTGTTATTTCAATGCTACTACAGACATTGCTTCTTGGTCTTACACTCATGGAAGGGGATAACATTCTAAATAAGGTTGATGATGAGGGTGAATGCCCCACTATGGCATTAGCTGCCCTCTGGTGCCAAGTCTACAGTGCCATGTGCCTGTTCTGAAGATGTGTATGCTGGCCCCCTGTGCGCAGATGACTCCCCTTTTTACCTCGACTCACATGCATATGGAAAACCTGGCAGATTGCAACTGACTCATCATTTGCATCTTGGACAAAAAAATTCCAAACAAGGGATTTTGATCTACTACTTTTAACATGCCCCGATGCTGTGTATTGGACTTCGTTTTTTTAACCGCTGAAATGGGGGATGTACTCCATGATTTTTCTTGCTGGAGGCAGTTGGACTCCGATTGACCACCACGACTACCTATGATTATTATTGGGGTCATCATCATCATCGTCATCAACAGGAACCACTACATCACAACTTTTTTGAGATGGGGGAGATTTAACACCAACAGACTCAGACACAGCCACCTTGACTTTCTTTTTCTCTGGTTCCCAGCAGGGTCACTGATATCATCATCATATTCATCATCCACATCCACAATTTCAGCTTGGATGCTGTCCTGTGGAGAACATGTTCTAACCACAGCATCATTATCATCACCCGATACTATTGCACCACACTTTCAATCATTGGATGGCAAAGGCATCACCTCAACAGTGCTGGAATTGTGACATTGTGAGTTATCGTCGTCAGGATCAGAATCATGTTCAACTACCATGGGGATGTTGGGGAGTATGACATCATCTACACTGTCAGTCACAGCTTTAGACTCAACTATATTTTCTAAAATTGTTAACTGGTCAGAAGTGTAACGTGGGGCAGCAATACTCAAGCCAGCAGCAATTGCACTAACACCACCAGCAGGGACAGCATAATCTCCTCCAACTATCAGTGAAGCAACAGATTGTGCTGTAAAAAACATTGATGGAGAAATCCCTTTACTGACATCAGCTATGCACTTCTGTGTACTACCACATCCATGGCCAATCTTTCCACTGGCAGCAGTGACAAGGCCAGAAACAACTTTGCTTGCATGTCTCTTTGCAGGCATTTGTGGGGATCACTAAGAAAATTCTAAACAAATTTAGATTTAAGAACTTTCAGTTTGTGGTGGCTGGGAAGCCAAAAACAACAAATGCGGCTTGCAGATGGAGATTGGGTACTAAACAGATGCAAAAGCACAGACAGATTAAGATTGCTCTGCGCACTCAAGAGATGCAGACGCAAAGTCACAACACCTTAACTAGTACTCACAAATCCAAAACTGAAAGATACCACAAAGCAGTATGAAATAATGCAGGTGGATAACAGGTTTGCAGTGCTGCAATTACTGTGTGACACAATGAAATGTGTCTGACCTGATGGCACATGTCTTGCACACACACACACACACATACACTACAGGTACAACAATTAGCAAGAAAATATCAAAAATTACTGAACATATTACTGTATGTGCATGAACTGAGTTACACAGCAAAAATGTAACCAAAACAGTTAGAAAGACTGCCTTTCTCACAGTAAATCTACCTCCACCACAGATACGCCTCTCCCCCAAACAGACTTCAACAGTGTCTGTCAGTATATACAACTAAACGAAAGTAAGTAGCGCACTTCAAATGAGGGGGGTGCTCCTACGGAGGCAGAAAACCTCAATTAACAAGTGAAAATAATGCGAACATTACCTATTGTTATTGAAATAATAGCTTAAAGTGACAGAATATCATTGTTGCAACTCCCATTTTGCCAAATTGCCTTCAAGGCACTTAGCCAAAGTGCAGGGTTACTGGCAGTGGATATTCTGGCAATGAAAGCAAGCTAATATAGCTTTCAATAACCGTAGGTGTGCTCGTACATTTTTTTCAATTTTTTTCATCTGTCAGTACATAGACAGAATGTTTTAAATTAACATTCAAAATCCACACTAAACCAATAAACGCTTTATTATATGAGCACAGGAGCATTTCCTACAATCAATGTACTAAATATTGAGCAAAAAAGTGCCTCAAAAGGCTTTTTGAACATTTTTTAGAGGGTTTGAATCTCAGAGCTCTGAGAGCAAACTGTCTCCAGTTACCACTACACATATTCTACACAGAACTGAGACCGTGCAGGAAAATCTACAGCCCATGCCACCTGCAATCCCATGAATCACTGCAAAATTCACCTTAGAGCTCACCAACAAGGTGAAGTAATGCAAAGTACATTGAAATCAATGTACTTTGCATTAAAATTGGTGTAGAAGTGGTTGGGGAAATGCAGACTAACGCAAAGTCAATAATATCAATGGACTTCCTGTTCATAATTAGAAGGCAAAGTACTCTGCTTCACGTTGCAAATTACTCCATGGATTCCTCCTTAATAAGTGAATTGCTCTACATAGCAGATTTTGGCAACTTCGCATGCCTCTACTCTCGCCACCTCAGGCTGGCCGATCACCCCTTCCTGGGTGTATGTTGCTTCGTCTCTTCTGGGTTTCCATTGGTTAGTCACTGTTGATTGCTGTGGTTCAGCCATTTCACAGTGAAGTGGATTGAAAAGTTATTATCACAGCCTCTATTTCTACTGACCAGGACATGCCAGCAATTGTGTCTAAAGGAAAACCAAAGCAAGAAGTTTGACTATGCAATCAGCTGTGAAACTAAACAAAAGCATTTTCAGCCTGGTTGTTTAATGTTTACCACTATTAAAAGCCTTGATTTGGCAATAACATCCAGTTTTTCTACTTTTGTATTAGTACAGACTAAAAACTACAGTATATGGAGAGTATATGTTGAAAAGGAAAAAAAAACTAATCAGAACAGCTGACTTGAGATGGAGCACACTTATTTGGCCACAAAATGAAATGTTACAGGAGGAAAAAAGTGACATGAAGCATACAGTACATTTTCATATTTAAAAACCTATTTTATTAAAGTGTCTGTAAAAGAAATGAAATCTGTAAGCTCCAATAATAAGTAAGCTAAGATGGGTACAGAATAAGAGAATGGGGAGAGCATTAGGGTTTGAAATGCAAAGGCACTCCCATCCAACCTGTTCCTGCATTTAGGGTGAATGTGGAGTATTAGGGTTGGAAGGCATGGGGGGTGGATTGTAGATGTTGGGAAGGTTATGTTCTCCTCATGCCTGTTCCTGCATTCATAGTAGGAGTGGGTCTTAGGCTTGGGAACCTTAAGGTCATGTTTCACTAACTTTGACACTTCAACCCTAATGGTGCATTAACAATGTTTTTTTGCAATGAATTTCCTTACTTTTTGGTATAGTTTATTTTTATCCTTATTAGGGCTGCGAGGTGTCATTCAAGTTCTTACCATTATTCAATAAGAACTGGAACACAGTGAAGTTCTGATTTGTTCTGATTACTTCTGATTTATTGAGAAATATTTGAAGAAATGTGAAAAAATGCATAAGTGGGCAAAATCGGTCACATCTGACACAGAGGCCCAAAGGAAATCATGTAATAGATTATTTGTAGAAAAATTAATGTAAAAGTGCTAAATAAGAAAGCAATCACTCACTACTAGCCCCTACATTGCTGGCCTGCAATGGTGGGATATCCTGCTCTGGTCCATCACATTAGTGTGCTGGGAGAGAGAAACAGTGTAGCATAGCATGCCAGAAAAAAAACCAAAAAACTTTCATTTGGGATTTCTGAGAATGTTACACTTCTTGTGCTCCCTCTCATCTCTCTCTCTCTCTCTCTCTCTCTCTCTCTCTCTCTCTCTCTCTCTCCCCTCTGGATGGCACATGTCAAAGATTTATTTTGCCAGGCAGCCAGCCCTTGCTCTGTACCCACAGCCACACTGAAGCCAGGAAAAAAAGGAAACTTATATTTGGGGTTTCTTGGACTGTTAACTTTCTTGTGCCCCCCTCCTCAACCACCATCTCTTTCTCTCTCTCTCTCTCTCTCTCTCTCTCTCTCTCTCTCCTGGATGGCACAAGTCAAAGATTTATGTTGCCAGCCTGCCATTTCCTGTACCCACAGCCACACTGAAGCCAGGAAAAAAGAAAACTTATATTTGGGATTTCTGGGACTGTTAACTTTCTTGTGCCCCTCCATCCACCATCTCTCTCTCTCTCTCTCTCTCTCTCTCCTGGATGGCACAGGTCAAAGATTTACGTTGCCAGCCTGCCCTGCCTGTACACACAGCCACACTGAAGCCAGGGAAAAAATGTATTTGGGATTTCTGGGACTGTAAATTTTCCATATCCCCTCACCCCCCACAATCTTTCTCTCTCTCTCTTCTATGGATGGCTGTAGTCAAATATTTTTTGTCAGCCTGCCCTTGCCATGTATGCACAGCCACACTGAAGGCAGGAAAAAATAGAAACTTTTAATTGGGATTTCTGGGACTGTTAAATATCTTAACTGTTATTTTTTCATATTTTGACCCCTTATTTTAAACACACCCCACCTCATGAATCTTGTATTTGAAAATTTTCAAATCTGTGTGAAAATGCCATTCCATGGCAGAGGTGTGAAAACATGTTTAGGGCAGGCTGTGAAAATAATAGGTGTACTGTTCATGAGGTGGTATGATAAAATGGCTATATTGAAAATTTGGAGTAAAAATATCGAAAATGGCCAAAGTTACACGTGTGTGTTTAGTAAATTGTCAATGACCTCATGTAACTCAGCCATTTTGGGGTTTTGTTTTCACTAAATTTTGAACATGGCCTTTTTGGGATCCCACCTCATGAACCCTGCCACTGTCATTTCATTCATTGGGCCCAAAAGGTGATTTCACACAGTGACTGCACCATTCTGTGCCACAAGTGCGAAAACATGTTTTGGGCAGGATGTTAAGAATGACAACTGCACTGTTCATGAGGTGCTAAGAAAAAAAAATGGCAATGTTGAAAATTTGGAGTGAAAATATTAAAGATTGCTGAAGTTCCGAGTGTGCATAGTAAAATGTCAACGAGCGTGCATAACTTGGGTGTTTTTTTATATTTTTGCACCAAATTTTCACATGAACATTTTGGAAACCCACCTCATGAACAGTGGCACTGTCATTTCCTTACTCGGTCCTGAAAGGTGATTCCGCACAGCGACCACAAAATCACCTTTCAGGACAGAGAAATGAAATGGCAGTGCCAGTGTTTATGAGGTGGGGTCCCAAACAGCCCAAGTTGAAAATTTGGTGTAAAAATCCTGAAAAATAGGTGAGATATCAAAATAAGTTGAAAACACCATTGACAGCTATTATACGGTACTTACCTTGATTCTTCAGTTTGCGGTTCGGCTTTGAAGAGTGCAGACGTGTCCTGATCCACAGAAGATCACAGCTACTGACCTCCAGAGGTAAGTATGGGGTAAAGCGGGGGGTGCAGGAAGGTGAGTGCACAAAGGGAGTGTTGGGATGGGGAGGGGATGAGCAGGGGATGACAGGGGCCATTTTTCTTTTTTCAGGTTGCAAAAAAATACAAGACGTCACAGGACAATTTTTTTTTGCAAGCAACCTATCCATTTGAGGACACTGGGAGTGGGTTCCCCAGTGTCCAAGACTGATTGGTGGGGGTGGGTAAATAATTTGGAGACACTGGGAGTGGGCTACCCAGTGTTCACAGTGTTTCAGAGGTGGGCCATGGGGGGATATAATATAATAAATATTTGGGGACACTGGGTGTGGGCTACGCAGTATCCCACATCATGGGCCATGTAACTGCCAACACGGGGATTGGGCACCCCAATGTCAGCAATCAGTACTGTCCAGGGACAAAAAAAACAAGGGCCACAGAGGGGGGAAATGTAATAAATATTTGGGGACAGTGGGAGTGGGCTACCCAGTGTCCCACACTGATTTGGAGGGGGGCCATGTAACTGCTGAAACAGGATTGGGCACCTGGATGTCAGCAATTAGTGCTACAACAGGGGGGAGGGGTGCAGTATACCACCAGGGATATTTAAATAAACAATACAAAAAAAAATTCCAGAGTCCTGTTTGGTTTCGAACCCAGGACCATGGATATACCAGCCATGTGCTCTGTCCTCTGCACCACTAGATCAGCACAAGAACATCTATGTGTTTCCAAGATATGGTATTTAAGAAAATAGGCATAGCCTTTTTTGGCACATACCATACTTACAAAATCAATCTTACTTTCATGTGGGACACTTATCTTTTCCTATAGAAAATAATGGGAAATTTAAAAGTTTTATAACTTTTGAAAGTATTAATATTTTTTCACCCAACATTCAAAAGGACCACCTGTGGCTCAAAGGCTTTCTACTCTGAAAATGTTAGACCACTGCATAAAGCCATTTTGGAGATATGCATGATGAAAAAACACAAAAAAAAGGGCAAATTTAGGATTTGTTGCCACTCCATATCTCCACAATGACAAAATGAATTCACACAAAGTTTAGCACATCAATGGACCTACCTCTGGAGATTATGCATGCCACATTTGGTGCAAATCTGTTAAATGGTTCTAAAGTTATTAAGGTTTGCAAATTTGGGTTTAACATAGAAGTTTGCACTCAACCCTAATACACTGGCACTAATGCACCACTATAATGTATCAATCAATCAATCAGAACTTTATTTGTAAAAGGTGCCTTTCCAGAACCAAGGTGCTTGTACATAACATAATAAAAACAATATAACTAAAACAATAAAATTAATCCAGACCTAATAACATTTAAAATCATTATACGCATGTTTAAAAAGATAGGTTTTTAGTGCCCCCTTAAAAGTTTGGACAGTCCAGCAATCTCGTACCTGACGAGGTAAAGAATTCCACCGGATCTGGGCCATAAAGCTAAAAGATCTGGCCCCAGAGGTCTTTAAACGAACCCTGGGAATCTCTAGCAATCCCTCATCAGTGGATTGGCGAGAGCAGGAGAGACAGTAGGGATGAAGGAGATCTTTCATGTAGCCAGGTCCCTGACCATATAGGGTCTTATAGGTCAGCAAACTGACTTTGAAGGTGATGCGCCAGCATATTAGCAGCCAATGCAGTCCGCAGAGCACAGGCGTTATATGACTGGACCTAGAAGAATCAGTCAGTAGCCTGGCTACTGCATTCTGCACTAGCTGCAAGCAGTGAATATCAACCCCCGGTAGCCCAAGATATAGGGAATTGCAGTAGTCAAGACGGGAGGTAACGAAGGCGTGGACCAAAGTAGGAAGATCATCCAGAGGAACCAGGTGCTTCACCCGGGCGATGTTCCTCAGGTGGTAAAAAGAGGCTTTGACAACTGTCGACACCTGTGATTTAAGTGTCAAACAGTCATCAAATACAACACCCAGATTCTGCACCCGGTCTGAGGTAGTTAGCTGAACACCCCCAAGCCATAAGCTCGAAGGTGATCCCACCAACAAACCCACCTCCCGGCGACCTGGGTCCATGACCAACACCTCAGTTTTTTCCGGATTCAACCACAGCCAACTCACATTCATCCAGTCCTGGATTTCAGCTAGACAGTTGTTAAAGACTGAAAAGGCAGCATCTTGGCCAGGCACAAAGGTCATGTACAGTTGAGTATCATCTGCATAGCAGTGAAAACTCAAACCGTACCACCTGATAATTGCTCCCAATGGCAGCATGTACACCGCAAACAACATAAATGCCAAAATGGAGCCCTGCGGCACCCCACAGGATGGGGGAATGATGTTGAGGAAAAAATATCAGACACCGCCCTCTGAGTCCTACCCTCGAGGAAGGATCGAAACCAACTGAGGACTCTACCAGACAGCCCACAGATAAACTGCAGGTGCTCCAATAGCACACCATGGTTCACAGTGTCAAATGCTGAAGAGAGATCAAGAAGGACCAAGATGGAACAGGTCCTTCGCTCTCTTGCTATTAGGAGGTCATTTAGTACCTGGACAAGGGCTGTCTCGGTACTATGTCTCTTCCTAAATCAGGACTGGAGAGAATCATAGACATTGTGGCTGGTCAAATGATTATCCAACTGTGACGTGACCACCTTCTCAATAACCTTTCCCACAAAGGGCAGGTTAGAGGCAGGTCTGTAGTTAGCCAGACAGTCCGGGTCCAAGGAGGGCTTCTTAACAAAGGGCTGAACCATAGCCTCCTTCAGAGGATTTGGAAAAATCCCCCTCTCCAAAGACCTCCAGACTATCTCAGCCAGGACCGGGCTGATTTTATCTACACAGCCCACTATGAGATGTGTAGGGCCCGGGTCCAAACCACAGTTGGTCAGATGCAATAATCGGATGACCATCACAATGTCATTGATGGTGGGAAGGCTGAAGTCGGATCACACAAAACGAGTGTCCAACATCTCCTGTCAACCATCACAACTCCCTTTAGAGATGGTCGAGCGGACATCGGACCTGATTGTGGCAACCTTATCTGAAAAGAACTGAGCAAGCTCATCACACCATTCTTGAGAAAAGGCTCTTCTGGGCTGAAGACAGATTGGATTGCACAATCTGTCCACAGCCTGGAAAAAGTGAGCTGGTCTATTCTGTGCAGCAGCAATCTCTCTGGACAGGAATTCTGCCTTCTTGCAAGAGATTGCTGATTGATAGACCACATAATGGTCCATCAAACTAAGTTTGTCACAATCCAGGCCCCATCTCCACCTGCGTCACTCTAATTTTTATCCAACTCTCCTCAACTCCCTTAGAGTCTCATCAAACCAAGGATACCTAGGGCGAAGAGTGAGGGGATGAACAGGAACAGGAGCAATGGAGTCCAGGGCCCCTGATACCACCTTATTATAGGCAAGTACCAAGTCTCCTGGGTCCATGCAATCACTCGGTAAACCCGATAGGTCCAGCACCACCATCAGGCCATCTGGGGAAACGCCCCTCAAAGGGTGGTACCAGACCATCTCCATAGGGACTGGCCTACTAGGGGTGGCCCCAAAACTGAACCCAATGGAATGATATTCAGACCATCCGACTGGTTCCACCACCAAATCGGATATCTCCATCCCCAGTAGGAACACCAAATCCAATGAATGACCACCAATATGGGTCGGGGAGGAAATAACCTGTGTGAAGCCCAGTGAAATCATTAACTGGCAGAAGTCTTGACCAAACTGCAAGAGTTCATCATTGACCCAGGCATTGAAGTCCCCCAGAACCAACCATCTGGGGGATCCCAACGTCAGGTCAACAATGAAGTCTGCGACTTCCTGCAGGAAAACATTCCCGTCACCTGGTGGCGGTAAACAAGAAGAATCCTGAGCCCCACACCCTCACCCATGATGCATTCAAAGGAGTTGGTAGTTCCCACTGGTACTTCCACTAGGTCCAGTTCTGATCTAAAACAGATGACAACACCCCCGCCCCTACGATCCATCCTAGGGCAGTGTATCACCGAGTACCCAGCTGGAATTGCTGAAGCCAAAACTGGGCCAGCATTTTCATCCAGCCAGGTCTCGGTGATGCACGCCAGGTCAGATGTTCCAACAAAATCCGTTATAATAGTGGTTTTGTTTTTAATGGACCTGGCGTTGCATAACACCACCCGAATAGGATGAGCATCGGAGGATGACCGTGCTACCTGCTGACTACTAGCAGAACCCTTGGGTATGGGAACCAGCCTAGGAGGACCCCTTTCCTGGACCCATTTCACCATGGGATATGCAACGGGAATGAATTAAATAAATAATTTATAGTGCACAAGAGCAGTTTGACCTTGAGTAACCTCATGAGTGGTGTAAGCCATGAGTGAGGTGTCCGAAGTCAAACTGCTCAAGTATACATAAATCATTTAATGAGTTTCCCATGGCATATTACATTTATGCAGTTGAGAAGGATTTTTTTAGGATGTTTTATATTTATTTTAATTGCAGTTTGGGTTTCATTTTTAATAAAATTAGTCGGGTTACTCAGTGCTCTGCTGTATAGTCATACTGTGTATTGGGGCTTGCTGTTAGAGTTGCTAGCATGGCTGCTATGCACCAGATGTGGTGAAATTCAGAATACAAGCTCTGATTGGTTATTTTGGTCATGTGGAAGGGCTAAAGAGTTTGCAAAACATGGGAGCTCCATTTCTCACTTAGCGAGATTTAGAAGGAGCCATTGTGATCTTGTTTTTCTTGTTGTGTTTTTCTTATAAACAAAATAATTTATCTGGTTTATCATGCCTTCAGTATCCTGTTCTCAGTTTTCAGAGGGCCTTTGGGAAGCAGGTGAATGGGAGGTGCCACAAGCTGGGTAGGTGCCTTGTAGTGTTGTTGGTAGTTGATTGGAAAAGAGTGCTAGTGTGTTGTAGTGTTGATTGCATCGGCTCCGTTTCTCACTTAGCAAGATTTAGAAGGAGCCACAGTGAGCTCATGTTTCTTGTTGCACTTTTATAAACTGAATAATTTATCTGGTTGATCATTCCTTCCTTCAGTATCCGATTCTTAGTTTTAGGAGTGGCCTTGGGAAGCAGGTGAGTGAGAGGCACTGCAAGCTGGGTAGGTGCCTGATTGCATTGTGGGCAGCTGAGTGGGAGGGATTACGAGTGTGTCATTGTGTTGATTGCAGCTAGGCATTTGCATAAAGGAAAAAAGAAACAACTTTTTTTTGCTATAGATTTAATCTTGTCAGAAGTTGACACGAAGACTGCATTGGTGAAGTAATGCTGTTGGCAGGTGGTAGTATTGGAATTCAGGTGATGAAAGCACAACAATGAAGTACTGAGTGCTATAATGGGAAAATAAGCACCGGCATGTAACGGCAATGGGAGAAAAATGGTACAGGGCAAAAAAGTATGGAAAGTCTATTGGGTAACCTAGATATGTGTGTTTTGAATAGATTAGTGTGGTGTGGGGAGGTTCTGTTCAGGTATGGAGTGTTTATTAAATTTTCCTGCAGTACAGTAGGTCAAGTAGTGTAACCAGAGAGTACACATATATGTGCAACAGTAAGCTGGGAAGTAGTGCCAGCTGGGGTGAGGGTTGATTGACAGTTAGAGTTTCTACAACACATGGTGTATAAATTTTATTTATACAACATATTTGAAAATGCATGGATTTATACAATGGCTTTTGTGTCCACACCTATTGCAGATATAGAGAGACAGACAGACAGCTATAGCTATACACATACAGATCTAGATATAGGGGTGTGGTGAGTGTAGTAGTTGACACAAGTTACAATTCCTATCAAAAACAAAAATTGTGCTACAACTGACTGGTGAAATGTTCTTTGATCTGTCAATGTGTAGCAGTATCAGCATATAAGTCCAGATGTAAATACACCCACAGTGAGGTGTAACCATCCACACGTGTGTCAGAACCACACAGCCATCTTCCATTTATGCATCTCAATGTCCAGATTCTGACCCCTTGCTTGCAGTCACTGCTGGTATGACTGCTTAAAAGGTCAATACTTTTGTTGCAGTGATGGACTGTAAGTTTACTTGTCCAAAATGTAAAGATTGCTGCAATCAGCTACTCCTTTGGTGTTAGTTTTGCTATCTGCCTTATGTAGTTTTTTTTTATTGCATGACAGACTAGTTCCATTGGGTTTAATTTTAGTGACATAAAATAAGTTAATGTAAAATTTTAATTTCATTATCAATTGGACTGATGTTAAAGAAAGGCAATAGTCATGCTGCCACCTGTTTAATAGTATTGGCCATGTCAGAAGAGTTGACACCATCGTAAGATTGATTAAGAGGGTATACTGTGATAAGGGTGTGCATTATTGAGCACTTACAAAAAGGGTGACTCAATAGCGGTGCCTGTCCACAGTGCTACTGGACAGGGGGCGAATATGAATACAGCGTCATCCTGTCGCTGTATGTCCACGAGTGTGGGGGGAAGCGAGGAGCGAGCATGCCATGAGATGGGTGGAAAAGAAGGGAGGTTCTCTGAGGTGTAGCAGGGTGGGCTGCCAAGCTGACCATGTGGCATGGTGGGTTTGTGGCATGCTAGGGCTTAAAGGGTGCTGGGTTCAATGCTGGGTACATCGATATTTTTTGCTGCAGTTCTTGATTTTGTTCTTTTTTTTGTTTTCACCCCCTCAACATGTACCCCCCTGTAGTTGAGAATCCTTTAGTGGGGGGGGTGCAGAGGGCACAGCCCCCCCCCCGCATAAACAAAGAAACCTATGTTTTCAGTTCCCTTTTGGTCTGTGCCATGCGTGTACATCGGCGAAACTGATTTTCACCAATGAACACCCGCCCTAACAGTGATTGCCTATCCGCAATTGCTGTTATCACATATAACCGATTAAGATGGACTGCAGCTAGACTGCTCTCCCACAAATAGCTCCACCCTACAATTGCATTTAAACTTTACTTAGATGAAATACAATTGACATGCCACTGTTTGTAGACATGTAAACCCTTAGGTGACTTATGTTAAATTTATTGGTTAAGTTAGACTTACATATCCATAAGTTCTTGTAACATTGACACTTCTTGATGGTATGAAACATTCCTATTTCTATAAAAATCAGGACTGCAATAATGCATCTAAAGGAATAGGCAATAATTTGTTTTGGTTTTTTTCCCAGACTCAGTACAAGTCATGTTAAAGATATTTTGCTATTACCATCTAACACATGAATAGATCCAGAAGCAAATGATTTGATACCTTTTAATGGACCAACATAGACGTAACAACAAGAACAAAGTGCTCTAGCTTTCGGACCAACCAGTCCTTCTTCAGAAGCTCATGGCAGTTTTTTAGAAAATACAATACTTATAACAGCTAGATAATGCAGAGAAAAACAGAAAAAAATCCCCATTGGTTTAAGATACTCATTTAAAAAAAAAAAAAAAGAAGATGATGTCAGAGAAGTTTAACAGTACCATACTGCCTTCAGCCAGAAAGAACCTTGGGTCAGACATGCTTGGTGGAACACACAAAGAATCCTACTGCATATAAATTTAATTGACATAAGATAACACTGCTGAAGCAAATAACTCCTAAATCAAGCTATGAGTGTCACAGTTAGTATAAGGATGTGATTACTGAAAGGCAACCTCCACCCAGATTAAAGACAAACTAAGATTGTTATAGGGCTCATGAAGTTCCAATGTTTGCATTATAGACAAGAATTTACCAGTAAAGTTGTCTTAAAAATATCAGTGCACACTGTGTGATGTGTAAAACCTAGCTTGACCTGTCACCCAGCTGTATTCTCAAGCTAGATATAAGGCCCAAGAAATTTCAAAAACCTCAGGACTATATAAATGATAATTTAAATATAAATTGATAATATTAGTGTCAAACAAAAAAACTCTAGTCGAGGAGCCTCAAGGAATTAAGACCATGTAGCCTGATATGTACTGATGTCAATATATACTGCAAATATAACAACTTGATGTACCACAAGTGTCTAAGGAATCTGAAAAAGAGATAAAAATGTAATTTCTCTCCTCCTCTTCATACAAACAATACAACCTAACCCACCCCACATCACCATAATGTGGGTGAGGGAGATACATAGCTTAAAGGAAATGTTCTCTTTCTCTCTCTCCCCCTCCCTTTTCTCTCTCTCTCTCTCTCCCACAGACACACACACACCCACACACTCTCTCTCCTAGTGAACCTATATAAACTTCAGTCACTGCAATTGTTCCCCAAAGGAATTCAACTTGTCATGAAATCCTGAGTAAAAGGGCTTATGTCTCCTAATACCTACGGAGCAAAAATGTAACACTATTTAACCGTACTACTATCTGCATAGTAACATTTCCAAGGATATTAGATAGAACTACCATGAAATAAACCTGCCACCCTCCCCAGGATAAGGTAACTAGAGTAAATATAAAGTATATGTGTAAGACCAGAGGTCTAACATACCACATATCCACAAACTACTACAATATTAGCCTAATGTAAAAAGATCTGTGCAGGACCCCCATGCAAATGAGATCACGCACCTCAATATGTACAGAGTTACAAAAATGATATGTAACAGTATATGATAACACTCCTGTATGTACACTAGCAGGCTAGGTAATCTGAATATGGTGCAATGGAATCCACCCCCCCCCCAGGCAAAGATAAAAAGTAAGGAGGAATTAATATTCATTGTGTGTGAAATAAGAATAGTAACACATTATAACTCCATATATCTAAATAGAGCCTTACCTCAATGTGACAGCAAGCCCCACATCTGTTATATCACATACCTCACAACATATACCCACACACACACATACATACACACACGCACCCACATCCCACACATGCTGAAGTCCTATAATATGTCAGTTTGAAGAAGAAAAGGTCTGTGAATGTTAGTTTCTGTAGTGTCCCATAAAGCCAAGATCAATGCTCATCCCATCTGCTACCATATTGAGATGTAAAATAAGTTTAATCTCAAAAGCTTGTCTCTGCTGTGTGTTTTTGAGATTTCCTTTTAAGACCATTACTGACATATCTGAGATTGAGTGGTCAGGCTGGGAGAAGTGGTGCCCCACTGGTTTTTTAGTCTTCCTTGCTGTAATAGAATGTCTGTGTGAGTTCATCCTAGTGTGGAGCTGTTGGCGAGTCTCTCCAACATAACCTGTTTGTGGACATCTCTTCCACTGAATGAAATAAACAACATGTCGTGACATGCATGTATAACTCCCATGCACCCGGAATTGTCTGTTTTGTGATGTAACCACACAGTCCGAGGTAGAAATGAGCCCACAAGTCTTACAGGGGCGTTGACTGCAGGTTCGTGTGCCATTATGTGACATGGTATTCTGTTCCGGTGAAAGTTTGCTCCTAATAATTAGGCTGGATAAATTTGGTGGTTGTTTAAAAGATAATAGTGGGGAGTTCCTTAAAAATACAATTAAGGGTTTCATCCTCACTAAATATTGAGTGGAGAGCTTTAATAATCTTATGCAGACGTTCAAGGTTTGGATGATATGTGACTACCAAGGGTATTCTGTCTGTAGCTGTCTTTTCTTTATATTGAAGTAGTTGCTGTCTTGGTACTTGTGTTGCCTGTTCTGTTATTCTGTCAATTTCCCTGGAAGAGTGTCCCTGCTCAATACAGGTGTTTTTCAACATAGCCAAATGTGTATCTCTGTCATCCTTATTTGAACAAATACGGTGACAACGGAGTGCTTGACTGTATATGACAGATTTTTTTTGTATGGTTTGGGTGGTTACTTTTCTTGTGCAGGTATCTCTGTCTGTCTGTTGGCTTCCTGTAAATACATGTATGTAAGGTTCCATCCTTAATGATGACTGTGGTGTCCAGAAAGTTAACCTTGGTGGTAGAGTACTCCAGGGTAAGCTTTATGGTAGGGTGGAGATTATTAAGTTTGTGATGAAAATCTTTGAGTGCATCTGTGCCTTCCGTCCAGATGATAAACAAATCATCAATGTAACGGAAATAAGCTGGTGGTTTGTGGGGATACTGCCTTAAAAAATCCTCCTCCAAGTCAGCCATAAAGAGGTTAGCATACTGTGGAGCCATTTTGGTGCCCATTGCTGTTCCCATAGTTTGAACATAATATTTACCATTGAAGTTGAAGTTGTTATGTGTCAGAATGAATTCCATAAGTTCCCCCACCACTCCAGGGTTGATGTTTTGTTCCGGTCCTTTCTCATGTATGTATTTAAGGCATGCTGCAATGCCATCTGTGTGTGGAATATTAGTGTAGAGGGATGTTATATCCATTGTCACTAAAATGGTATCAGGTGGTAAATCCTTATAACCAGAAAGTACACGCAAAAAGTGCGTAGTGTCCTGGATATAAATGTCTCTTTCCATAACCAGCGGTTTCAAAATGGTCTCTACAAACCCTGAGATCCCCTCAGTCAAGGTACCATTACCAGAGACTATGGGTCTCCCTGGATTGCCAGGTTTATGTATTTTAGGCAGCATGTTACTATGCAGATAGTAGTACGGTTAAATAGTGTTACATTTTTGCTCTGTAGGTATTAGGAGACATAAGCCCTTTTACTCAGGATTTCATGACAAGTTGAATTCATTTGGGGAACAATTGCAGTGACTAAAGTTAATATAGGTTCACTAGGAGAGAGAGAGTGTGTGTGTGTGTGCGTGTGTGTGTGTGTGTGTCTGTGGGAGAGAGAGAGAGAGAGAAAAGGGGAGAGAGAGAGAGACATCTCCTTTAAGCTATGTATCTCCCTCACCCACATTATGGTGATGTGGGGTGGATTAGGTTGTATTGTTTGTATGAAGAGGAGGAGAGAAATTACATTTTTATCTCTTTTTCAGATTCCTTAGACACTTGTGGTACATCAAGTTGTTACATTCTCAGTATATATTGACATTGGTACATATCAGGTTACATGGTCTTAATTCCTTGAGGTTCTTTGAATAGAGTTTTTTGTTTGACACTAATATTATCAATTTATATTTAAATTATCATTTATATAGTCCTGAGGTTTTTGAAATTTCTTGGGCCTTATATCTAGCTTGAGAATACAGCTGGGTGACAGGTCCAACTAGGTTTTACACATCACGCAGTGTGCACTGATGTTTTTAAGACAACTTTATTGGTAAATTCTTGTCTATAATGCAAACATTGAAACTTCATGAGCCCTATAACAATCTTAGTTTGTCTTTAATCTGGGTGGAGGTTGCCTTTCAGTAATCACATCCTTATACTAACTGTGACACTCATAGCTTGATTTAGGAGTTATTTGCTTCAGTAGTGTTATCTTATGTCAATTAAATTTATATGCAGTAGGATTCTTTGTATATGTGTTCCACCAAGCATGTCTGACCCAAGGTTCTTTCTGGCTGAAGGCAGTATGGTACTGTTAAACTTCTCTGACATCATCTTCTGTTTTTTTGTTTTTTTTTAAATGAGTATCTTAAACCAATGGGGATTTTTTTTTGTGTTTTTCTCTGCATTATCTAGCTGTTATAAGTATTGTATTTTCTAAACAACTGCCATGAGCTTCTGAAGAAGGACTGGTTGGTCCGAAAGCTAGAGCACTTTGTTCTTGCTGTTACATCTATGTTGGTCCATTAAAAGGTATCAAATCATTTGCTTCTGGATCTATTCTTGCAAGGACCAATACGGCAACTACTAAATCTAGATTTCACCTAACACATGCAAATAAACCCCCAGACTTCAATATCTGGACAGGCACCTCCACAGTCTGGTGACCCAAATTACAAAGAAAAAAAAAACTTGCTGCTTTGAAACAGTTGTGAGAGTAATTTTAACCTCTCACCGTCCTTCTTTCTACCACTGTCTGACAATGCCAGCTCAGTCCAACTCTTATTACTTTTTATTTTGCAGTACAGTGAATTTATCACACAAATTTAATCATTTACTTAGGATGTTGACTAGAAAACTGACACTGAGCAAAGGCAGCCTGTTTATCTTTTATCCTTCACACTGTTCCTTGGTGAATACAGTTCTTACTCTGGTGGTGTGCAGAACCAGTTTATGCCTTCATTAGAAATGAATGAAGATGCACTGGTATGTTTTGGGTTATTGTCTATAGAGTAGAATACATAAAGAGCGATAAAGTCAGTCTGCAATGCTGTACTGTCATTGCATAATGCATTCTTTATGCACTTGCCTTACTTTGGAAAAATCTGCACTCATTAGCAAAATGGCTTCAAACATAGGATACAGCACTGTCTGAATAACCATTTCTTTGAGGAAATCTCTCTTCATGAGTCCTATAAAATATCAAGAAAAAATGGTATACTGTACTACAGACAAACATGAAATGTATGGCAGCAACAGAGAGTAAAATGACTTCATACTGATACAGTACTGGGTAATAGTTAAGCAATAACGCATGGCAGGGTGTGTGTTATTGTGTAATAACATCACTTCTGGGGTGGGTTGAAGCACGAGGTGAAACCGAGTGCTATAAGACCCCTGGAGTGATGTTATTACACAATAACACACATCACTGGAGTGCCTTATTGCTATTATACAATGGCTGGATTTTTAATTAAACAAGAACAATTGTAAAAAAAAAGTTTCTGCCTTTCTTTCCCCATTTTTGATGTGTGGAGGTATATGTTTTAAAAAAGAAGTCCACTATATTTTTCCACTAGTAGGTGGAGCTAATGCCAGAGCTGCTGCATGAATGATTCTGTTTATGGAGCCTCCCAATTTGTGCCTGTCTTTTCTGACATGAGCCCCCCCATTTCAGATGTTTCCTCTACAGTGGACCTACCTTTTCCCAAATCCCCAGCCGACAGCAAAGTAAGTTAATTAAAAAAAAAAACATTCATGAAACAAAACTGCAACATGCTGTACTCGGGCTTCCTTACAGTTCCTGCTCCTCTTGTTTGTTGTGCACATGGTCAGACTGTTTTGGCATCGAGCAGGAGATATAAATGCCGTTTTTTTCCCCCCAAGATGTTCGTAAGTTGACTGTCTACAGGAGGATCACTGTGGAGTAGAGAGGTGTGGATTTCATTCAGCAAAATTATTATTTTGCTGTGTGTTTTGCCAGAATGGACCGCCTTCCTGTAACCACACCATTGGCAGTTATGGACTGCACCACGCAGTTCACAGAGGCTGCTCTGTTGTAGAAAAACAAAACTGTCATGAAAATGAAATATATTTTGTGGGCTCGCGGCATTTTTTTAAAGTCCTCTGAGCGGTGAAGTGAGGGACAGAACTGCCATATTGGGGGGGATGTAATGGGTTCAGGGAACTGTATGCTTTGCGGTGGCTTGTTTGTGGAAGGATACATTTCACTCAGTGTTGTGCAGTCAGCTGTGTGCCTGGACTTAATACAGTGATGTTATTGTTCAATAATATTACTGTTGTAGGCACATACTTACCAATCAGAAAGTAAGAAATGTTCTTTTCATTGTATAATGAATAATACATGCTGACTGGTAATGTATAGTATTTGCATTATTTATTAACTCACCAATTACAAAACATTATACAAAATGAGTTGCAGCATACTGAACTGTACTGAAAAAAGAATGCCCAGTACAAAACTGTAAAGTACATTCAAAAATGACTAGTGGATCAGGACCTAGTCTTGATATTGCACCCCACACATGACCCTTAAAGGGGTGTTTAGATTATGGCTTCTGATTAATAACTGCTGGCTTACAAAATGACATAATGATGTTGCTTTGTAAATGTACAGAAGATACATTGGTAAAAATCACATCAGAAAACATTTTTCCCAATTCCTGCCATGTAACCGCTGTTTACAGATGTAGAACTTTGCTTTTCTCAAGTTCAAGTCTTTTTATTGTTCAGCTGTAAGCCATTACAATAAAAAAAATCCATGTTAAAATAAGTACTGTGCATATCATATATGATAATAAAACATTCAGTTTGCAAGTTACAGTTCATTTAAGTTGCATAGACATGTACAAAAACACATGTATTCCAACAGTGGCTAGACACATTTGACTAACTTTTTAACTTTCAATAGTAATCTTCTGGAAGAAAAAATATTACACACTGACATTTCATTAATATTAAAAATTTGTGTTCTGCATTTCTTTTATAGATGTAGTATTGCTGAGCACTGAGATAGCTTATACAAAGTACTGCTGTCCTCTGAGGTGAACAGAAAAATGAGCAATTGTGTGTTTTGGGGGGGAGGAAAGGAAACCCAAAACTTCACGGATCCAATGTTTTCTTGCTTTGGAATATAATGGGCACAATATAGTTACATGTATTAGATCATCCTCGATTTTCAAGTTGCACTTACAATACGGGGTTGTCCCAATGTCTAATCTATTTTGCTTGTGGAGTAAGTAATTAGCATTATATAATTCAAGTCTAAATCTTGTAATTAATCTTTGTTGTTGAGGCTTAGTCATAACAGTTAAATAAGGTTCAAGTCGGTATATTTTCTTCATTAATTTGTACCACCTATAATGTTTTAACTGTTTTAATCTTTCAATGTCCTTAGAAATTGCTGTATCTCTAACTCTTATTTTAATCTGTGGAATTAGGTTTGTCATATGTTTTGTATTGCTTTCTTACATTAGATGACCTAAACCTGATGGGAGTAGATAATTTTTCATTAATTGTATACAGGGAGAAGTAAATCCTCTTGTTAAATACATGATTTCTTCTTCCATACAACCACCTGGTAAGCGAAGTTCTGGTAATTTAAGAAGATATAAAATAAATATTAACTACCTTTCTATGGCCAAAGTTTGTAATGAATATTGACCAAGTTCCTGCCTCAGTACTTCTGCTGGGACAGATTGGGGCACCATTAGGACATTTCTGTACAGTTTATTCATAATTCTTTCAAGCTCTTTTAAGTCTCCTGATGCCCATCTGCTGCACAAAATATACTGTACTTGCTTTAACTTTGGCTTTAATCACTTTAAGGAATCCTTTTTATTGAGCTCTAGCAAGTTTAGCATTGAATATTTTAAAGCCACTTGATATTGTTAGCATTTTTGCGTAAAGTAAAGAGGAATGGCTTTTCTATCATTAATCCTGAAAACAAATCTAACTCCCAAGTAATCGTAGTATTTATCTGTTGAAATTTTTATACAGTAGTAATGAAATTCTTGGTGTCATTTTAGATTTGTTACCAAAGATCGCCATCTAGTTAGCAAATAAATTTTTATCTGTTGTATTACCGAAATGTGGTTTTCTGAGAATGACTGGGATACTGATATACCTAGTTTCACTAAATTTGAAAAAAATAGAACAATAAAGGTGGGGGCTTGGCACTATACACATCTAACAAACTAAACTGTTGTGAGACAATGCATAATGACTCTACAACTGAAATATTATTGGCCAAAATCGAACTGGATAACAAAACCCTAACATTAGGTTTATGCTTCAGATCTCCCAGTTTAAATTATGAAGACAACATAGCCTTCTTAAAAGAGCTGGAATAAATTGAAGTGTTCAGCAATTTAATAATTTTTGGTGACTTTAATTTCCCCTACATAAATGGGGAAACATTTGATACTACTAGCAACCTTGAGAGACAGTTTCTTGAAATTACTTTTAAACTGGGTTTGGACCAACTGGTGCTCCTTCTCACTAGAAATAATAATATACTTGACCTTCTTTTCACAAACAATGTTCATCTATTCTCTACCCAGATATTATACCTCCACTGGGCAATAGTGACCATAATATGATTATATGTGATATTACAAGACCGGTAAACTGTAACAAAGAGATAAGTAAATTTAAAAATTATCATAAAATCGATTACATCAATATAAAAAAGTACTTAACTTAATGGAACTGGTCTAATGACCTAGAAAACCTTGAAATTGAACACATGTGGGAAAAAATAAAGGCTAAAATAGTCTATTGTCTAAACACCTGGGTGCCTGACAGAATAAAATACAATAATAACAACAAACAAAGAATACCCATGTGGTGGTCAAAAGATATAAAACATATGATAAAAAAGAAACATCGAGCCTATAAAAAATACAGTAGGTCCAAAAAGGCTTCTGACTGGTGCAAGTTCAAAACCATTGCAAAAAAAAAAAAATAATAAAAACGTCTAAACAAAATTTAGAAATAAACATACCATTAAAGATAATAAGAAAAAGTTTTATAATTATATTGGCTCACTAAAACAAACTCAATCTGGAATTGATCCATTAAAATTAAATGACAAATTAGTTACTAGTGAAAAAGATATGACCATTGAACTTAATCAGTATGGTTGGCAGTATAGCCTAGAGGTTAGAGGAACAAGATGTGAATGAGCTTGATACATCCAGCAGACCAGACCTGAGTCTGAGTCTCACAACCTCCACTTGCATACTGTGTGACTCTGAGCAAGTCACTTAACCACCCAGTGCTCCCAGGTTGCCCCTGAAAACAGGCACTTGTACCTAGTGGGCCTTACCCGGTTACCAAAGACTAAAATAAAAAAAAATGTTATAGTATATTTAACTCAAAGGATCTCATATATTTCAAAATGCAACCGACATGTGTTTTTATTTCATTTTTCTCAGAATAAGATACTTTAGAAGCAATTAATAAAATTAAATGTAACACATCTTCTGGACCTGAATGTATTCATCCTAAATTCCTAAAGGATTTATCAAAAGAACTTACTGGACTCCTTACTTACCTATTTAATAAGTCTGTAAATCATGGTAATGTATTCCAATCTTGGAGAGAGGCAAACATAACCCCTATTTTTAAGGGAGACAATAAGCAGTTAATATCTAATTATAGGCCTATTAGTTTAATCTCACTTATCAGTAAAATTATTGAAAGATTAATACACTCTAAAATCTCCACTCACATCAAAAACACTGGTTGTATTGATATTGCCCAGCATGGTTTTACTACTGGCAGGTCATGCTTGACAAATCTCATAAGCTTTTTCAAGCCAGTCAGTGATGCCCTAGATATGGATTTTCCAGTGGATATCATATTTTTAGACTTCGAAAAAGCTTTTGACACTGTTTCACATAAGACACTGATTGACCAACTTTACAATGTACACTTAGATATTCACTTTATCAAATGGATCAAATCATGGTTATTCAACAGACACCAAAGGGTGGTTGTTCGTGGGCATGAATCCAACTGGAGTCTAGTCACTAGTGGAGTTCCACAGGGATCTGTTCTTGGACCTCTGCTTTTTAACATTTTGGTAACCAGTATGCAAATATCCAAAGAGGTCTGGATAAACAAATATGAGGATGATTGTAAATTAGGTTGCATAGTGAACAACATTACATCTGCAAACATCTTACAAGAAAACTTAAATACATTAGCGATCTGGGCAGCAAATAAAATGAAATTCAGTCTGGCAAAATGCAAGGTAATGCATATGGGGAATAATAACAGAAAGTTTACTTACTCAATACAAAATGTGAACTTAACGGTTACAATGGAGGAACGGGATCTGGGCATTTCTATAACAGGTAATTTAAAATTCAATTCTCAAACCAACAAAACTGTCAAAAAATGTCATATGATCTTAAGTAGTATTTTGAGACATGTTAAAAGTAGAAAACCATCTGTTATTTTGCCTTTGTACTCTAGCCTGGTCCGTCCACATCTGGATTATTGTGCTTCATTTTGTGCCCCAACAATAATCGGTTATTTAAAGATGACAGAAAGGGTACAGCTAGACTAATAAAAAAGATTGACAATATGTCTGATAAAGACTATGGATCTAGACTTAAATCATTACAACTATATTCCTTGGAATATAGAATACTAAGAGGTGATGTAATCGATACTTTTAATGCATTTCAAAATGACTATTTGTTAAATACAATTGGATTAGACAATCACTTCACATATAACTATACTAGATCTCATAACTTGAAACTTAAAGCCTCCTTATGTAAAACTAATAAACGCTCAAGATTTTTCATGCAGAGAGTTCCTCCCATATGGAATTCACTACCACTTGACATCATTAATAGTGAAAATGTTGAACAATTTAAGAAAAAAAACTTGACAATTATATGGGTAACAGGAAAATTTCATTCCACGGCTGAATCAGCTGGTGACGAGTTCACAAATTTGCATCTGCCTTTTGAACTCGTACTAATCTATGAATCTTGTTTTTTTCTTTGTTAATTGTCAAGCAATTTCTCTACATAGTTCTGCAAAGTGATTAAATTTTCTCTGAAGGCCTAGTTTTGAGGTTGATATGAATATTGTGTCATCTGCACATGCTAAACAGGGTATCTTCCAGTCTAGCACTGCAGGGGAGTAGAGACTAGGATCTACCATGGCCCCAATTATTGAATTTATTTAAATATTGAACAATGTACAAGCCAATATACAGCCCTGTCTAATACCCAAATTGGTATTAACAGTTGCAGTTGTTAAATCATGTTGGTTATACCGCACCATAGTCTAGGTGTCTTGATGCAATCTAATTATGGTATCCAATAGTATTGGGTCTATTGTACAACCTCCCAATTTTTTACACAAGAGGGCTCTGCTAATACTATATAAAGTTTAAGATAATTAAAAAAAATCAATATAATTTATTTTTTTTAATTCTTACATATTTCCATATTATGTGATAAAGTACATAGCAGTGTTGTATAGTAAATCTTTCTGTTGTAAATCCATTTTGAAGTTCACTTAGAACATGCTTCCCATTCATCTAGGTTTCATTCTTTGTAGAATAATTTTGTAAAACAATTTTTGTGAAACATGGATTAGGCTTATTGGCCTATACATATGTGAATCAAGTGGTTTCTCTTTTTGAAAAATAGGGCATATGATACTGCCTTTCTGACTATGAGTTAAATGTAGTCCCTGGATGAAAGAGTTGAACAATATTCTAAACTTTGGAACTCACCAATCAGGGAAAGTACTGTACATATCCCCTAAAATTTGATCTGGACAAGGTGCTTTATTAGAAGATATTGTTGTCAATGCATAGTGAATTTCCTCATCTTGTATACATATTGGGTAGGGCAGGGATAATTGCTTTATATGACAATTTAATGTATTGCCTAAAACTATTTCTGATTCTGTAAAATATAGCTGCCTTAAGTATATTTCCCAAATGTTCGGAGGTATGTGGGCCTTTACTTTGTTTGTATATTGTTCATAATCATGAGAGACAGAGGACCAGATTGCTTTTGTATCCTTGGTAATTGTATTCCTTTGTTTATCCCACATTGATATGTTATACTTATTGCATTCTTTATCCAAATATTTCCTGTACACTTCCCTTGCCCTATTTAAGCTATGTGTGTTAAACTTTGTACTATTTCTTTTGACATGTCTTGTCAATTTAGTCAGTTTAAGTTTTCAAGCTTTATAAGTTTGATATGATATGATATGATATGATATGATATGATATGATATGATATGATATGATAAAATGTATGTTTATACATAAAATGCATTTGTTGGGACGAAGTTCCATTTACAACAAAGTCCTGTAGTATTAGAAAAACAACAATACAACAATATAAATGACACATTGAAACAAGACATTTCATTTCAATTAGTTAAAACAAGTACAAGCCAAGTTCAAATCTTCCCACAATTTCTTCTTGAATGTTAGTAAACTATCAATGGACTTCAATTTATGAGGCAAGTCATTCCAATAGGATACTATGGTATTCTGCAACACTATATCACCAAATCTGTTGTGTGATCTATTTAATGGGATTTTCTGATGAAAGGATATTGTATGGGTTTGTGATTCATTATTGTGTTTAATTGTAATATAATCCTTCAAACAAAGTTCTGGTGTTCCCATTAAGATTTGATGACAATGTATGTACCAAATATAATCTCTTCTTTCTTTTGGATTTGACCAACCTAATTTTTTATACAACTCACAGTGGTGCACTCCATGTTTACTACCAGTAATAAATGTACTCATTTGGTAGTAAACCTAATTTATTTTACTTAATATTGTTTTGCTAGTATGCATATAAGGTACTGATCCGTATTCTAAAACTGGGACCAGTAAATGTCCTACTAGTTTTTCCTTTGTATTTTGTGGTTTGGTTAAACCAAGAACATGGTACTCACCTTTGATTTCAGGATGTTCTACTGTGAGGTCTAATAAAATCCATTACCTCCTGCCATTTGTCCAAAATTATTTGTTCTGGGGGAGACATAATCTCTCATCATAAAATATTAAGAGTTTCTAAGGATAAAATTTCAACAAAATTGTTAATGGACTCAGCTTGCTATTTGATTATTTTTTCATTTATAATGCCCATAGTGACCTCATTTTCTTGAACTACCTGTTGCATTTTATCAGATTTGGGTATACACATAGTTATAAGAAGAGAGAAATGGGAGGAGTCAGATCTATCCAAAATGTTAATATCATGGAGATTCTTTAAGTCTTCTGAAATTTGCCCAAACTAAATCTATTGCTGAAGATCCCTGATGTCTCATATAAGTGTAGTCACCTCCCAGACCCCCTAGAATCATCCATTGACTAGGCACATATTATGTTCTAGGATGAATTTATAAAGCTCTTTTTCCCTCTGGTTCAGTTTATTGTCCACTGAATTTCTTGAATAACATGCCCCTTGGGTTTATTACTGTAATAGTGGCCCAATCCCCCCCTTCTGCTTCTTCTCTAGGATGACTCAGCCATCGCTGTGCTCTGCCTTCCATGCTTGGAGCTTGTCCGCCCAGGTGGGGCCACTGGGTGAGCATCCTCTCAATGGACAATATTAGGCAATCCCTGTCTTACCTTCCCCAGAGCAGGGCCATGGGAGTGGGACCCTCCAAGTTGATGAGAATGGGAAACGGGAGCAAAGTGGGGGCTTCATGCCTTGGGGGAACCAGATTTTCTAGATGCTGAAATATTCCCCCTTGGAGGCAGGATGTGCAACAATGCCAGTGATACAAGCCCCTACATTTGTCCTGCTTCCCATAACTCTGGATGCCAGATGCAGTGGGACTCCAGGCCTCCAAAAGGAGCTGCTATTGCACCAGACATGTATCGCCATCCCCCTGGAGAAGGAGAGCAGACTATCTGATGCTCAATCCTTCTCCACCCGGCAAGCCCTCCGACTTCCCAGGTCCGTTCCTGAACCTGGGGCATCAGTATGGCACACAGACACCTTGCCACTGCACTAGCGGGCTGACTAATATCATTTTTTATTAATTATTGTTTCAATACAAGGCAGAAAATGTGTCCAAGCATCCAGATGTTTCCTCATCTTTAGTGAAAGACATATATTTCATTAAATCATTTTTTGATGTCCCTTTTCCAGTTGTAATTGCAACATTTAATCTGTTTTCCCTGCCAACGCAGTTACTTTAAAGTCGAAAGAGGTTTTAACATATGTAAGTAGACCTGCTTTAAAATTATTATGCCTTTGAGTCCTAGTAGCTGGTTTATCATAGTGGTAATATCCTGTTATTTGAGGGGTTATTGAATGAGTACACCAGGTTTCCTGAAGACAGATTACATCAAAAGTGTTCTTGTATCATAGAGCAGAATCTGAATACAGAACAAAAAAAAATAATGAACTATTACAGTATCCAGGGTAAATTAAATCCAATGATGTTGAACATGCTGTTCAATAAATGTGATGCTGATAAAAGAAAGTCAAAATATTTGACTTGCCTCTGAGAGATGTAAGAAAGATGGGATATGCAAGAAAGACATGATACGTTGGGCAAGATTAATTCATAGAAAGTTTGGTTAATGGGTGAAATACGGTAAACTAGAGTACTGTACTCAGAGAGATTGAGATGGACATTCCTTGCAATCCCACCATACAGTTTGTTAAAATTTTAATAGCTCCTCTTCAAGGGAAAGCTGTGTTATTGGTATGGCCAGTCCTTTTCTCAGCTTCATTAAGCCTGTCAACTGTGACAGAGCTAGACTGAATTTCATTGAGGGCAATTTTCAGGGACTGGATATCATTCTGTATATTAATTTGCACTGATAAAACTGTAGACAGGTCAGTATTCTGAGTAGGGGGAGTGTATTTTTTTTTTAAGTGAGAGAGGCGGTTTCCCTTTACTTTCTGAGGCATCTGTGGCAGTGGAATCATGCTGAAATGCGAGTTACAAATAGCCATTTTGAGGAGAAACTAGAAAACTGCTGGAAAATTTTAAAAAAAATTAGCTGTAGAAACCATTGAAACTTACTCCATTTGTAGATAGAGACTTCCAATGCAAGTTAGGACTATTCTGACCCACTGACAATAATGTTTGCTAGATTTTCAAAACAGTTTAGTTCAGTGGTGACTCAAGTACAAATTCAGGCTGCCAGCAGCTTGGGTACAGGGAAGTGTTTCTATGGTGAGGTAGACTGCAGAGCAGCTGTGCTAAATGAGCTGCCTTACTTTATGTGTGGTCTACACAGCTGTGCTGCTGGGAACCAGGCCTCTAGTGCTGTGTTGTTGGGTCACACATCAGGTAATGAGTGTTTTTCATGAACAAAAATATGGAACATTTGCTATTTTCAGCTGGGATCAGAATTTCATGCATGATTATCACACTTACTGGAAATTAAGGTCACTACAGTGGGTGACTGCTGAATCTGACATGAGCCTCCCACAAATGGCCCTTATAGTTCAAAGTAGTTAGTTGGCTGTGTCTTTGGTGTTAAAGTAATATATGGGGGTAATCTTATATACGTATAGCAATGTAAACAAGCATTTGTCAATGCCAAATGTTTGCTTGCTGATAATAGCATTCTAAATGCAGGAGTTAGAGAGATGCAGAATAGGAATGGCAGCGAAGTATTGAACTTCATGTGAACCCCACCTCCATCCTATAGAGATGGACAGGCACTGGGGCATGTTTTTGGGTCTTCACCCAAGATGGTCATGCCATGTCACCTCACCCTATTCTGTAGACACCGACACACGTGGGGGTGTGTGTTAGGGTGTTTGGCTTTACAGTCACCCCATTCCATAAGGACATATGGTGAAATGGGTGCAGCATAGGAGAATGGGGTGAAGTCTGGGGCCGAAGAGTCCAAGGTACACCTCGATGCCTGTCAGTGGCTGGGGGTTGGGGGTCGGATGGCATGAGCAGTACAGTGCAATCCAAAGTCACACCCTGATGCCTGGCAATCGGTACAGGGTAAGACATCATGGTTAGAAACCCTAATGCCTTTGGCATTTGTTGGTATTCACACTACAAATTTTCAACATGGCCTTTTTGTGACCCCACCTCATGAAAGCATTTGGGACCTCTTCTCATGAAGAGTGGCAGTGTGATTTTGTCAATGTGTCCCGAACATTGAGTTCCAACAGTGACAGTGTGATTCTGAGCCACATGTATGAAAACACAGATTGGGTAGGATGTGAAGAATGACAGCTGTAGCATCCATAGGGAGGTGTGATGAGATGGCAATGTTCAAAGCATGTAGTGGGACTATTAAAAATGTTTGCACTTCTGAGCATACGTGGAAACAGTGCAACGCATACGCGTAACACAGTCATTTTATGGACTTTCGCCACCAAATTTTGAACATATGCATTTTAGGACCTCTGCTCATGGAAAGTGTCACTGTGATTTTCTTAAAGTGTCCCAAACACTGATTTCGCACAGCAACCACACTATTCTGCACTGAAAGTGCAAAAACACATTACGGCCAGGATGTAAAAAAATGACAGCTGTACTGTTCATAATGAGGTGCAGAAAAATGGCAATGTTGAAAATCTGGAGTGAAAATATTACAAATATGCGAAGTTATGAGCGTGCATGGAAACTGCACAATGCATGCTCATAACACAGTCATTTTATGGACTTTCATCAGCAAATTTTCAACATAGGCATTTTAGGACCTCTGCTAATGAACAGTGTCACTGTGATTTTCGTAACGTGTCCCGAACACTGATTTCCCGCAGCAACCGCGCTATTCTGCACCAGAAGTGTGAAAACACATTTTGGCCAGGAAGTGAAAAATGACAGCTGTACTGTTCATTAGGAGGTGTGGAAAAAGTGTTAAAAATCTGGAGTGAAAATATTGCAAATTTGCGAAGTTACGAGAGTGCATAGCAACTGAGCAATGCATGCCCGTAAAACAGTAATTTCTTGGATATTTCCCACTAAATTTGCAACATAGACTTTTTGAGAGCCAACCTCATGAACACTGGCACTGTCATTTCGTTAATTAGTCCCGAAAAGTGATTCCGCACAGTGACTGTGAAATCACCTTTTGGGACTGAATAATGCCATGACAGTGACTGAATTCATGAGGAGGGGTCCTAATAACCCCATGTTGAAAATTTGGTGCAAACATTCCCAAAAATGCCTGAAATATGCATAAAAGTTGAAAAAAACCTATTTATGCCATTATACAGCTTACTTGCATTTCCTCAATTCTCAGTTGGCTTTGAAGAGTGCAGACGTGTTCCCAGTCCACTGAAGATCTTCGCACTGGGCTCCAAAGGTAAGTATAGGGTGAGGCGGGTGTGGGGAAGCAGGGTGCGCAGAGGGTGGGAGCGGGTTGGGGAGGGGTCACTGGACTCGCAGCGGACTGTTTTTGTTTTAGGGGAAAAAAATTGGGGATTTTTTTTACAGGGACATTAACAGGACATTTGGTATGCTGGGTGGCTCCCAGCATGCCAACCTATGTTTTGTTGGGGGGCGGCATAGCCAATGGGATTGGGCACCCGTCGGCATATGGGGGGTGTAATAGTCGGGATTGGATACCCCATCGCCACAAACCCATGTCTGTGTGGGGGGGGCATTATGCTGATGGGAGTGGGCTCCCCCATCAGAAAATTAATTGTGGATATGGTGCATTATGCTAATGGGGAGTGTGCTGCCGCGTCGGCAAATGAAATTCGGATGGGGACTGAAGCCAGCGTGGATTAGGGCCCCCATCAGAAAACAAAGACTGTTTGGGGGGCACATGCTGCTGAGGGGGATTGGGCACCCCCTCGGCACTGGGGGCTGCATAATACTGTTTGTGAATGTGGTGGCAAGCCGCCTGCCATGTTCCCAAGCAGTATTACGCTACCTAATAGTCCACCGTGCAATGATGTGTCGCTCCCTCATTGCAGCAGAATGACTGATGCTGCAATGACGAGGGAGCCCCTGATTGCTGCTGTGAAAATGTTTGTACTTGGTGGCACTTTTGGAGACCAGTGTCACCGGCACACTGTGCCTCCTCTGGTCCACCAGTGCCAAGCCCCCAAATGCAATGCCTCCCTTGGCTGTAACAGTGCTGCACCTTCACAACCCGCTCCTCTCCTAAGTTGTTGCATAATATTTCTTGTGCATGCATGCAAGCAAACATAAAAATGACAGGAACACACTGGAAAACTAAAAAAAACAATCTACAGACTCAAACAAAATGCCAGTTCTTGCCAAAGTATTTTCTTGATAATCAATAGATTCAGATATTATGCAGTCTTTTTTTTGAAAGTATGTCACACAAGATGAAGGGGTATTCATAAATTAATTGTCCCCTCTTCATTTTGAAACAAAGTTGTAACTTTTAATACAGAATTTGTTTTGGCAGGAATTTTCCTAACAAATTCTATATTACTCATTACAAACTTGAAGTTGTCCCCCTGGAGTTTTAATTGTTAATTTATGCAGAGTACTCCACATATATTAATTGTCCCCTCTTCATTTTGACACAGAGTTGTAACTTTGAATACAGAATTCATTTTGGCAGGAATTTCCCTAATGAATTCTGTATTACACACTTCAAACTTGAAGTTGCCCCTCATGGAGTTTTAATTGTTAATTTATGCAAAGTATTCCAAATAAATTAATGAATAAAACTACATTGGGGATGAGTTTCTAATGTTTAATACATAATTCATTAGGGAAATTCCTGCCCAAAAAATTCTGTATTAGAAGTTACAACTTTTTGCAGAACATTTAGAGGGATCATTGGTTGAACTCCCGGTGGTGCTCTTTTGTCTTGTGTGCCCCCACAGGATTTATTATGCCATTTCTCTGTACGGACAGAGCAGCTCATAGTCTAATATGTCCACTTATCATTTGCAACACTTTTTGACCTGTTCTTCTAACTCACTGTGCTGGCTTTTGTTTTAATACTACTACTACTACCAATACCATAATACTTGTGCAGCCAGCAACTGCCAGTGACATTAAGAAGCTGCATTATTTTCTGCCCATACCATATGGAACAGCATCACTCACTTCAGAACCATGAACATGATGTCACTGACCTGATGAAAAGGTGGACTGCACCAGGGGAGAAGGCCCAAGGAGGTGCTCTTTTAGTTTGCAGTGGCCAGAGTCCAGGAAGCTCAGTTACAACTGAGAGATTGGGGGAAGGGGGGGCATGGACAGAAGACATGGAGGACAGCAGTACCAGCACTGGACCTTGCAGCAGTGGACCATGGGACTCGATTTGAGAATTGTGATCTTCGGGAGGGATGGATCACTAGTAGCAGCAGTACTGTGCAGCAGCACACTGCAGGCCAGGGGCAATAGTAAATGTCAGAGGCTCTGAGCAATCTGTAGAATAGCAGCAGGTAGGGTACTGGATGCTAGTAATCAGCAGCAGCAGGTTATGGTATGGAACTGGATTGGAGCTTGTGAGCAGCTGCAGACATGAAAACTTCAACAACTTAAACAACTGACTGATCGGACATATGCCCCGATAGTCAGCACTTGCAAAGAAGTAACTGAACTTCTCCCGTTATTAGCAGCAGTGGCAGCATGGATGGTAGGATAGCAAACTGGCAGGCTTAAGCAGCTTCTTACAAGAAGCAGTGAAGCAGCAAGTGACCAAAAATGTATCATTACAAAAGGCTCACCCTAAGGCAGTCTTAGTTATACCACCACCTTAGGAGATACTGGTACAGCATGCCAGTGTCAGGAATATTAAAACAACATTCCCAAGGTAGAATCCATTATTGATTGGTCCAGGTCCACTAGCCATACTGTGTGCATGAGATACACACATGAAAGGTAGACTGCTGGACCAATCAGTAATGGTAAATTGGATTGCAAATCTGCTGGCTATCACTCCAGACTCAACCGAGCCAAGCTTCACTGCCATGACCAGTGCCAATTAACTGCTGGACTTAAATTTATGGCACACAGAGATGTTGCTGGCATGCAAGGTATGTCAGAACCTTTTTTCTTTTACAACCCTGGCTTCACAGTTACATGGCAAAGGAGGAAACGGCCCTGAACTACTGGGGCTAAAACCCCATTGAAAAAATAGGTCCCGGAGCCAAATCCCCGGCCCAGCAGCATAGATTGATTTTTATACAGGTGCTGGGGTTTCTTGATGAGGTAACGGGGCAGAGTCCCAGCTGACTGTGGCATAATTCCACTGCTGGTTACACCACACAAAGCACTGCCCTGCAATGATGGGTTGCCCCCTCATTGCAGCAGCCAAATCATTTCAAGTTGGTGGCATGCTTGCAAAACTAGTGTCACCAGCAGTGTGTGTTCGCATTGGTGACACACAGCCAAGCTCACAAAAGCAGTGGTAGCATTGGCAGCAACAGTGCTGCACCTCCACAACCCACTTCTCTCCTAAGCTGCCACATGTTTCTTGTGCATGGGCACAAGCAAACATAAAAATGAGTAGGTTTGAAACATTGCCAGGTTTTGAACAGAGTGACAGAAAAGGAAATCTATGATTGTGTGAACTGATTTCATGGGAGAAAATAGATTCCATTTCTATGTCACAAAAAGAAGTCTCACCTAAAAGTTTCTACACCTATAGCCATCCATTACTTAACATTTGAACAGTGCTATACCTGGGAACTAATTAAGCCACTGTGGGACACAGAAAATTAATGTAAAGACTGCTTTGATGCTTTTACGTTTGTAAAATATCTAAAGCACGCTAAAATAGACCCATTATAAGTTAATGTCAATAGTTAGGAACCATGGCAAGTTTTAGACAATTTAGCACTAAGCAGGCTCATAAAAGAGCTCAGTAAAGATTCAAATTTCACTCTGTGCTCTGATTTACAGCTTGTGCTTTTCTTATGTTGGAATCCAGTTTAAATAAACAATCTTGTTCACTATGTTTTAAAACACCGAAGGCTTGAACTATGACAAATGTATCATGAATTATGTGTATGCAGAAAGATTAAAACATGCTACATAACTTTTAGATATCATGGTTACAATTCAGTTACTAGTTTTTAGAACGGTAGAAATGTCAGTAAAAATAGAGACTGCAGTGCATACAACTTGAGCCAGCTGCAGCTGTGTCGGTTTGAAACTAACCTCAAATAATTCTGTTATTTGGAAACACAACATAATGTAATTTCAAACTTTCCCACATGCATTGGAATCACAGGAAAAGGCTATTTTGGAATATTTTAGAGCACTGTATCAAGAAAAAGTAATACAATTATATATTGTTCTTTAACAGAATTTTAGTTCTGATACCTCTGCCAGTGGAGTTGTGTGCACTGCTGTTTTTATTTGTTTGTAGAGTCTTAAAGATATAGTACACCTTTCAAAAGATTGTATATGTTACTTGTAACATAGAAACATAGAATTTGATGGCAGATAAGGACCGCTTGGCCCACCCAGTCTGCCCATTTCCCTACCTGATGGATAAGCTGCAGATCCTAGTTAACCAGCAGCCTACTTCTTCCTACCCCCACCCCCTAGAATTGCCTTATGACTGTCCCATGCATGCTTGAATTCCACCACTGTTTTTGACTCCACTACATCCTCTGGAAGGCCGTTCCATACATCCACAACCCTCTCTGTGAAAAAATACTTCCTTAAATTACCTCTGAGCCACCCCCCTTCTATCTCCAAATTGTGCCCCCTTGTTCTTACACCTCTTTTTTGAAAGATGCTACCCTCTTGGACTTGTTGATTCCTTGAGGTACTTGAAAGTTTCTATCATGTCCCCTCTCCCTCCTTTCCTCGAGGCTATACATATTAAGCTCCTAAGTCTCTCTTCATATGTCTTCTGGTGCAGACTCTGCACCATTTTAGTTGCCCTCCTCTGGACAGCTTCCATCCTGTCTATGTCTTTGCGGAGATTGGGTCTCCAGAACTGCACGCAGTACTCCAGATTGTGCTTGTCTTATGCAGTTAGAAACATAACAAGCTAAAAACTCCATTACACTAGTGTTAGGAAGTACTATCAGCATTATAAAATGCATAAACTGGAATGAGGGCTTGCTAACAATTAAGTAAATTGCCATTTTGAAATGGAATTGTAACTTTAAAATGACCATCCTATCACTAAATGAGCATTGTCAAGATAAGCATTACCTGTATCATCCATTGCTTAAAGTCTGAACAGAGCCTACCTGATAACTGGGCTGTCAGGACACAGACAATTAATGCAAGACTACTGTGATACTTTCACTTTTTTACAATATCTAAAACACTCCAAAAAAGCCCCAAGATAAGTTGCGGTCAATAATAGGGAACCATTGTAACATACTGAATTTTTAGCAACAAGCATACTTACAAAAGAGCTCATTAAGGATTCAAACAACATTGTGTTTTGATTTACAGCTTGTGCTTTGCTTCTCTCCTGCAGGATCCAGACAAGAGGAAAAGCCATAAACCTTTATAGCCTAAAATGAAGAATCAGTCCAGGCTGCTAGATAAATAAGCGGTAAAATCAGTTCCCCGCCAAAGCCCAAAATGAATGGACACAAAGTTCTGAATGCAGGATAAAGAAATACTACGAGAATTCAGTTTTTGAAGCTCTTGCAACCAATTAAAGCAGACAGACAACATTTATTCATTTGTTTGCATTTATTTAAAAAAAAATCAGTTGTAAGGCCACACCACAGTAGTTTTATTTGTATAAGAACCAAAGATAACTGTTACTGAATCAACATCAAATAAACAGTAATGTGTACCAGCAGCTGCAGGTTTTCATGCTTCTTGGATTTAAAACATCAATATAAATTGTGAAGTTTGTAATTCAGTATAACAAGCTGTGTTGAAACATACATGTAAAACAGATTTTTTTTTTAAATTCTTCTTATTCTCAACTTACTCTGAACTTACTGAAGCAATGCTTAGGAAGCTGTGTCTACAGGTTAGTTTGGTCATAGGGAAGTTCAAACATTTTGAAGACTGATAATATTTGTGAGTAAAAACATATTTATAAACATTGCAAGCAGAACATGTTTCTTAAAAATATCACAGCATAATTGACATTTGAATGTGAGGACTTTCAAATATTTTTATCCAGAATTGCTTCTATACTGGATACCTTAAGAAACGCTGAATTATTACAGCATTGCATTACCCTGCATTCAGACCTTTGTTTCTGGGAACTGGTTTTACTGCTTGCAAGGACATAGCATAACATTACTCCCTAATTGCGATCACCTGCCAACTTTATCACCACTATTTGATGTTTTGTATCCATGAAGCACGAACACTCACAGCTGCTGCTACACATTACTGTTTATGTGATGCCAATTCAGTACAAGTAATTTTCAGTCCTTACATAAATAAAAGTACTGTAGTGTGGTCTGTTATTACAATTCACTCCAAAAATACATTTTATTTTTATTTTATTGATTTTTTGATGACCGGGTAGGTGCACTAAACACGAAAGTGACTATTTTTTTTTTTTTTTCATATTCAGGCACGACCCGAGAGGCCAACAACACAGAGAGATACAGGTACATAGAATACAATGTCAAGAGATATGCAATACATCACAATCAGAATGAAACACAATTAAGACAAATGTTGGTACTAAGGCACGTAAAGGTGTAATTACACAAATGGAAGGTAAGTGCCCGTGTGTAGACAGTAATAGTAATATCGCATATAAGGTGCAAAAAATGTCACAGGGTATCATTACATCTGGCTGAAACTGAAAAGACAGTTTTTGGGAGAAGGCAGGGAGAGAGGTAATGGTGAGATATAGCCTAGCGAGAGAGAGGAGGAGAGAGGGAAAGGGATGGGGAAAAGAGGGGGGGGAGGATAGGATTTAAGGGGAGGCTGAAGGAGCAGGGTGCCAGCTCACACCACAGAAGGTAGAGCATACACATACACTGGCAACAGACAGTCCATCCTTTATCCCACAACTTCTGCAACACAACCAGGTACTTTCAGACAGCTAGCCTTATCTCAAAGTTAGTGAGAGTGGAGGGTGGGGGGTTGAGGGATAGGAGTGGATGCCATGATGGAAATGCTGTTCAGTTTATGCGGAGTTTTTTGTTTAAAACTAAGCCGCATGGTTCACTTTATGTATCTGGTTAGGATGCAATCATTTAGAAGTCGATAGGCATATGGTTACATACATGTTATTAATGAAGCATGGCAAAAGTTGTAAGCAGTTACGCTACTGGAGAAGATAACAATTTTGTTCCTGTGATAAGTAATTTGTCACTGAGGTTTTTTTCAGCTTGTTTTATTTAGTTATTTATTTTATCAGCTGAAGCCGTAACCAACCTTTGATGAAGTCCTAGTCTATCACCATGCATCAGAATTCTTTACTAACATCAGCTGTATGCCATCGCCTCTGAGCTATTTTACAATCAAAATGATGCACCTCACAAGATATTATTTCACCTAGTTGCATCCTCTCCCCCTTCCCCACACATCAAGCATGACAAGTTGACTGTTTATAACTGTGAAGCACTGCAATGCTGACATATGGCTGGGACTCCTTTGTACGTCATACAAATGGATTGATTATTTCTTTTGATTTAGTTCACTATGGATTTTAAACTGTTGTCTGTTTGCTGTCCCTGTATATATTGTTAGTATAACCTTGCTATGTCTTACACCTCCTGTAAGGCACCCAGAGCTCTGGGATGGGCACCATATAAATAGTTACTTACTTACTAGTTTGAATTTATAATGTGCTCATTTTGCCAAACCATTTTAATTTTTTTTTATAATGTACTCATTGTTGGTGAACCAGTGTTCCCAAATGTACTTGTAATTAATATGTAGTAAGTTAGCAATGAGAACATGATTAAATGTTATCGGACCATTCATTAAGGCAGTTTTATTTCCCTTAACAGATGTTTCACAAATGCTGCTGTAGTTTATTGTTAATATTCATGGTATGAATCCGTGCTTCACTTTGTTTTCTGACAGCAGCAGAGAGCTTGTAATTATAATGTATCATGCACTGGTGCCGGAACGGGGGGGGGCACTAGGGCCATGGTCCTACCACTTTCATAAGTGGCCCTATCACTTTTTGCTATCATGGTAATCTATTTAATAGGGGAAAATCTACCCCTTACATCTTTGGCCCTACCACTTTTCTAACTGTTCCGGCACCACTGGTATCATGTGTATCCTTTAACATTTACAAAAAAAGAGGGATTACTGTTTTATGAGGAAATGTGCTAAAGTGCTGCTTATCAGGGTTACTATATTCAGTTGTCCTTCCATTAATTATGACTAAGTGATCTAGTCCTTGAAAAAACTTTTGTTTGAATCAACCTTACATGGGTGATATAAACCAGACTGGCAGATGAGATCTTCAGATTGTTCTCAAAGCTCAGTCCTTTCTGGGTAATGGAACCATAGTTGTCTACTGCCTGTGCCTCCCTTTCCTCAGAGCTGTTCTGAGTGCCAGCCTTTTGTGTCACACTCTTAACTTCTGCACACACATTTTGCCTGCCCTTATAAATGAAAATTTGATTCCTGAACTGTAACTACAGTAATTGCCAGAATTCCTTGAATGAAGGTCCCACTTGTTCTAGTCTGGGTAGGACAGATTTGGGCTAACTAACAGTATTTTAAAAGCAAAAGACATGAGCATTATAAAATGAATTGAAATATCTTGAAAGTTCATTGGCTGAAGTTGTGTCCGACCCTTGTTGAAGTCCTAGTCTATCACCATGCGTCAGAATTCTTTACTAACATCAGCTGTATGCCAACGCCTCTGAGCTATTTTACAATCAAAACGGTGCACCTCACGAGATATTATTTCACCTAGTTGCATCCTCTTCCCCACCCCACACACATACACATTGAAAGAATGCAGTTTTTTCTTTTTAAAATATATTTCCCCTTGAAACTCCTCCACCAGTACCACCAATCTGCTAAAAGCCACCATCCACTGTCCATCTTATTCATCAGGTGATTGCTGCAGGACAAATGCTTACTTGGTTAACATGAAAAGGCTATTTGTGTTATGCAGAGTCCCTTGAGAGTTGTAATTTCTGAGAAGCACTTGAGCATAATACAGACCTGTTTTGTACAATAAAAGTGGTTATTTAATGTTAAGCAGGTGAGCTGGCAGCTGACACCAGAATATTGTCAACAATGATAAAGAAATTATAGTCCCCTAATTTCAATCAAGTAATGGGAGCTGGGAGCTGGTCACTTGGGTGGGAGAAGGTACGATGTTGACAGTTTGATGGTGGGGTGGTAAAAAAAGCTTTTAAAATGAGATGGTGAGATACTTAGCAGGGCTGGGTCTAGCCCTTCTCAGTATGGCTCCCACTGAAGGCAGATTAGAAAGGGAAAAGGATAGAAGATAATAAGAACCATGTAGATTTTCAAAACTTTCAAGACTGATTTTAGGGTGACTCTTTACTGCAAACTGTCATGCAGCACATACTGTAGATTTTGGAAAGTATTTCTCTCAGAAATGGAGGGGGGGTGGGGACCAGATGGACTGCATGCAGTCAGGGGGCTTAACAAGTACAGCACCTTTCTCCTAATTATCCCTGGGCTGCACAACTACTAAATATCACACTGGCATCAACTCATAATTAATGTAAAATCTTGCATAATCAAAAATTAAGGCTCTATTGCAAGTCTGAAATCGATTACTGCAGCCATACACTGACACTGCCCTGACTATGCCCCAAGTTCTGTGCATTTTTAATTTTATGTCTTGGAAACACAAACACTTAAAGCTGGTTGAACTGTGAGGTAGGACAGCACCCTGAGTTATTTAACATTGTAATTTTTTTTTTACCTCCTGCAAAAACAACCCCCCGAAGCAGGTTCAGCTGTCAGGTAGGACTTTACCCTGTGTTGTTTCCCTGAAAACCTAAAACTCAAAGACGGTTCAACAGAGAGTAAAGCTGAAAAGTAGGTACAACAGGAGTGTGTGACATTTGGGTAAAATACGCTATCACGATTGCAATCGCAAAACACTTTTTTGTTTTTAAAAGATCCATGGTAGAAGCAGGTTTAACAGTAAGGCATGACTAAATCAATTGAGTACATATGTATACCATCCTGCTCTTCACTCCTTTTGAGTTGTTTGGAGCATGTGACATGTGGGTAAAAAGCACAATCAGGATTGTAATACAGTAGTATACAAATATCCACATTTGAAGCACAATTACTAATTCAACAGGCAGTAACTAACTAGGCTGGTGATGTTCTCTGTGACACAAGAAGCAGGAAATTGGCAATGCAGAACATAGTCACCTTTGAATTTCATTAAGTGACAGGTGACTTTCAATGAGTCTTTGCATTCAAAATAAAATCTCTTGGGGACCAAAAAGCACCTCACTGTCCGCAAGTTGCCCACCACTGATTTCTGTGCATTTCGGGTGCTGGAACGGGAATGGAGGGAGCGGGGTAAATAGCATGCAGTGGGAGGGAGCGGGAGGGTTTATTTTCATTTCGGGGGTTGGCAATGGAGGAAGCAGGGTGGATAGCATGCAGTGGGAGGGAGCGGGAGGGTTTCTTTTCATTTCAGGGGACAGGAATAGGAGGTAGGGTGGATAGTATGCAGTGGGAGGGAGCGGGAGGGACTATTTTCATTTCAGGGGATGGAAACGGAGCGAGCGGGGTGGATACCATGCAGTGGGAAGGAGCGGGAGGGTTTATTTTCATTTCAGGGGAGGGGAACGGAGGGAGTGGGGTGGATAACATGCAATGGGAGAGAGTGGAAGGGTTCCTTGCAGTCCAGGACAGGAACAGAGGGAACGGGGTGGACAGATTGCAGTGGGAGGGAGCGGGAGGGTTTATTTTCACTTCAGGTGCTGGGCCGGGAAGTGGGGAGGACAGCACTGCAGTGGGAGGGTTTACTTGCACTCCTGGTGCCACAATGGAGGGAGTGGAGTGTACAGAAATGTATCAGCAGGCAAGGCATGCCCTGCAATGATGAGGCACTCCCTCATTGCTATGGCTAGTGTCTTTCAGGCACGCCCTGCAATGAAGGGTTTTCTCCCTCATTGCAGTGGCTAATTTCTTTCAAGTTGGTGGCACGCTTGCTGAACTAGTGTCAGCAGCAGCATGCCACCACATTGGATAATGAGGACCAAGCCCACAAATACAGTGGCGGCATTGGCCACCACAGTGCCGCAGCTCTGTAACCCACTTCTCTCCAAAGCTGCCACAACTTGTTTTTTGCGCGTGCATGCAAGCAAACATAAAACAAAATGATGGGTCTTTCCTATGCACTGGATTTATTTAACACCCTGATAATGTAGGCTAACATGCACACACCATCCTGTATTACTTTTGGGGCACACTTACTGCAGCAGTGAAAAAAAAAGAACAACATAGGGAGCTGAGCAAAGCAGGGTCAGGGAAGGGGAACAGAGAGAGGGCAGTGGTGGATGTATACAAAAAAATATATAAGTATAAACATAAAGCACTGTAGTATGTGGCTAACTTGGAATTCTAGAAAAATACCGTAGTCTACCTGTTACTACAGTTGAGGTGGAGGCCTGAATGGCAAACAAGATGCAGTGTGTTTTTTTTCTTATCTTTGCAGCTCATGATCCACCATGGGAGATGAAAGGCAAGGAGTGGGTAGCGAGTTTGAACAGCAGCTCATAACTTTTGTGAGGGAATGATAAAGAGGATGTTGGGAGGTTGTGTTTGGCAAACCCAGCATCTCCAGCACAGTAACAGGCACTGCCAGGACCATCCACAGCAGTCTAGGAACCACCAACAATGATTCAGAGGAGAGCCAATTGAGGATGGGCAAGTGGGGCACAGTGGCACAACCATTACCATTGCAAACTGAGCCAGGTAGGAGGGAGTTTGATCAGATGAGAAATTAGGAACTGAGGGCATAAATTATACATTCATTTAATTGGTGTACCTCTGCCTATGAAGGCATGCAAGCCATGAAAAGGGGCACCACAACCAAGGAACCTGCAGGGGGCCTGGCTGAGGTTGATGGCACTGGGATCACCCACTCACCCACCATAGAGCAATTGCCAGAGCTGGGTCTGGTAGTCACCCCACAGTCCCCTCCAGTTAAGCCACTCCTTCCATCCCTGCAGCTGGTGAATATACTCACACAGGCAGCATATCCAGGCCCTCATTGGCAGGTACCAATCCCTGTGGCCCATTTCTGGCCTCTTAGTAGGTACAATCACAATATGGGCAAGGTCCTCACACCAGCCCAGTCCTGCCAAGTCAGTTGATGCCGGAACAGGCTCCCCAGCCAGGCCTCATGAGCCCACTACCAGCACCACTGCTATCTAACCCAGCATCATGGGCTCCATTGTCACTACACTAACAGGTTTTGCCCTCACTCTAGTTAGCACCCCTACCAGCATCACAGCCAGGAATCTCTTCACAGCCAGAGGCTTCATGTCCACAACCTGGGCTAGAAGATCCTCCCCGAGGATCAGACACTGGAGGAGAAAGAGTACATGTTATTAGTTATTTTGGGTGAGAAAAGGAAAAAACAACCATAGGTGCCAGGGGCAGAGGGGGGGCAGGGGTTCAGAGATGGTGAGACAGGGGACTTAGGACATCTGCAGCCCACCATGATGGACCCTGGGATCCTATGTTTCCCTTGTGGAACCAATAGGGTCATACTTGCCTAAGAAGGTTCAGCAGCAGATTGCAGTGGTAGAGTTTGTAGATGTGTTCTCACTGCTGAATAGGCACAAGTATCCAGAGACTGAGAAGGAGTTGGAGAAAGGAAAAGGGGATGAGTTGGAATGGAAATGTAGTTTTGTCATTAGGTGCACCTGGGAGAACTGGCAGGTGGTTTTCACAATATATTCTGAGCTGTTTATAGAATTGTTTCTGCAGAAGGCTCAGGGTCAGTGGATCTATTTCAATCACATAATGGTGATGCATTCATCAGAAGGGGTCTGGAACAGTTAGAGTTTAATGAGGAGTTTAGCTGGAGGAAGCAGCATGACACTGACAGAGTCTGGGTGGCTTTGGATTTACCTTTGCTGTGGGTGATACAGGCCAGGGTTGGGGTGCAGCACTCAGACAGTGAGTTTCCAGTTCATTGCTTTCAGCCATCAAAGCATGGTGGCACAGCAGTGAGTAGTGGTGCAGCATCAGGAGCTACAGTAAAAATGCGGGAAGGGGGCCAGTACTACCACTACAGCCATGGTTTGTGCAAAGTGGAGGCCTATAAATACAGGCATTCATGTTTTTGCATGTGGGAAGAAAATCATCCCTTCATTCAGTGCACAAAAGGGATGAATCTGCAGCCCTTTCAATAAGAACAAGGCAAACCTAACCCCAATACAGAGGGAACGCATTGAGCATTGGTTGAATAATTATCCAGATAGTCAGGTTGACCTGTCCCTGGCAGAAGGATTTTCACAAGGCTTCAGAATCCCATACTATGGCATTTGCAAGGTTTGTATGGTTGAAAACCTAAAATCTGCAAGATACTGCCCGAACTTGGTGAGGAAAAAACTTAAGAACAAAGTTGCATGGGGCACAGTCAGTGGCCCCTTTGATTGACCTCCTTGCCCTTACCTCCAGTGTTCATCGATAGGCTTGGTTACACAGAAAGTTCTGGGTGAGTTCAGTTTGATCAACCACCTGTATTATCCAGAGGGGGATTGACCCAGAAAACATAGCGGTATCATATGTGTTACTTGAGGCTGCAGTGAAACTGATAGAAGGGATCAGAAAGGGTGCTTTTTTGGGCAAGTCTGGTATCAAATCAGCTTTTTGACTGTTGTCTGTACAGCTGCTGGACAGGAACTTACTGAAGATGAAGTTTGAGGTCAAGTACTATGTCATTAACTGCACGCAATTGGGATGTGCAATGGCCTGTGCAGTGTTTGAAAAGTTCAGCACGTTTACACTGGGCAACCATACAGAAGCCAGGGAGAATGGAGCTGATTTTTTTTTTTTGGTTGGTTGGTTTTTGTTGGAAAGGTAGAGACAGACCACTGTAGGCAGCTGATGTGAGCATTCCAGTTGGTGTGTGATGACTTGGTGGTGCCAATAGCCCATGATAAAACAGAGGGACCAGGTACTTGCCTGACTTTTCTAGGAATTTAAATTGACATAATGACTGCAGAGTTCTGTCACCTGATAGAAAGAAATCACTGTACTGATGGGGTTGTTGAAGGTGGTGCAGGAACACATGATTACATTGAAAGAGATCTAGCAAGTGATTGTGCACTTGAACTTCATCTGCAAAGTCATACTGATGTAGAGAACCTTCCTCTGGTGGCTGGCCAGTTATGGGGAAGGGTTCAGGAAGCCCCATCACAGGCTTAGGATTGCAGAAACCATGCAGGCTGACCTTCAGGTATGGCTCACCTTTCTCTCATGCTTCAATTGGGTTGCACTCCATCCTGTGTGTGTTAAAAGCCAAGAACTGGAGTTTTATATGGTTGCATCTGGTGGGCTGGGTTTTGGGGCTCAATTTTGTGGAGCTTGATGAGTAGGTCTGTGGCCCCAGGAGTGAGCAGAGGCTGGCTTGCTGTGTCAGGTCAAGCTTCTCAGATTTTTCCCATTTTAATAGTGTTAAACCATTTGGGGGGAACAGTTGCATAACAAGTGGGTGATGTTCAGAATGACTTATTCTGGGGTATTGTATAGCATTAATGTGCAACTTGGGGGTTAGCGTCCAATAGGAAACCTCATGATGGTACTTATACTGAAATATTTGATACTGAATATACATTTTTGGGCAATGAATGTACCATGTGTGGATAATGAAATGGCTGATGCTGTTTCTCATTTGCTGTGGGAGAGATTTGGCACCTGGTGACAGAAGTGGAGATGTGTCCCAGGGAAGTTCTGCTCTGTCTCTGGGATTTTGTGATCCAGAAGAGTGGGAGTTGCTTAAGCATTCCCTAGCATCTAGCACAAATGCAGCATACAAGTAGGGGTGGACACCTTTCTTGGAGTAAGGGAAAAGCTGGTATGTTAAGAGGCATGGCCAATGCCAGAGGATCAGTTGTGTTCATACCACCTCCATATGAAGAGGCAAGGCACTACATGGGGAGCAGTGGGGTGGCAATTGGCCAGGATATCATAGCTTGGAAAAGCTATGTGGGGAAGGAAACAACTTGCACTTTTAAAGTATGCAAAATGCTTGTGGGGTGGGCTCATGGAAATCCCGAAAGAGAGGATACATGGTGCCCTATTGGCCCAGTGTTACTGGCCTGGATTATGGTGATACTGCCTAAGGTTTGCTCATAGGCTTCAGAGACCTTTCTGTTTCAAACAGCTTATCTCATAGTGTTTTGTGGAGCCTTCAGGGAATCTGAGATCACACAGTCAAACAAAGTGGACGGTTAGCAGGTGGTTTGGGGCCATGACAATGCAGTAGTGATAGACATAGAAACATAGAATTTGATGGCAGATAAGGACCGCTTGGCCCACCCAGTCTGCCCATTTCCCTACCTAATGGATAAGCTGCAGATCCTAGTTTACCAGCAGCCTACTTCTTTCTACCCCCGCCCCCTAGAATTGCCTTATGGCTGTCCCATGCATGTTTGAATTCAACCACTGTTTTTGACTCCACAACCTCCTCCGGAAGGCCGTTCCATGCATCCACAACCCTCTCTGTGAAAAAATACTTCCTCACATTACCTCTGAGCCCCCCTCTATCTTCAAATTGTGCCCCCTTGTTCTTGCACACCTCTTTTTTGAAAGATGCTACCCTCTTGGACTTTGTTGATTCCCTTGAGGTACTTGAATGTTTCTATCATATCCCCCCCCTCCCTCCTTTCCTCGAGGCTATACATATTAAGCTCCTTTAGTCTCTCTTCATATGTCTTCCGGTGCAGACCCATTTTAGTTGCCCTCCTCCGGACAGCTTCCATCTTGTCTATGTCCTTGCGGAGATTGGGTCTCCAGAACTTCACACAGTACTCCAGATGGGGTCTCACCAGCTGTCTGTACAGAGGGATAACAACTTCCTGTTTTCTACTGGTGATGCCTCTCCCTATGCATCCCAGTATCCCCCCAGCCCTCCTTACTGCCCTCTCACATTGCTTGCCCATCTTTAAGTCATCTGATATGACTACCCCAGGTCCCTTTCCATTTTTGTTGTTGTTAGTATCTCACCCCCATTGTGTACTCTTCCCCTGGGTTTTTGTTTCCCAGGTGCATTACCTTGCACTTCTTAGCATTAAATCTAAGTTGCCATACATTTGACCATTCCTCTAACCTTGCCAAGTCCCTTCTCATCCTTTCCACCGCACCTTGTGCATCAACTCTGTTGCAGATCTTTGTGTCATCTGCAAAGAGACATACTTTTCCTTCAGTCCCTCTGCAATGTAAACACAAAGACATTGAAGAGGACAGTCTAATACTGAACCCTGTGGCACCCCACTAGTAACCCCCTTTCTTCGGTGGACTCCATTTTACTATTACCCTCTGTGTCCTATTCTCCAGCCAATTCTTTACCCAGGCTATCATCTTGGGACCCACTCCCAGGCTGGCTAACTTGTATATTAATCTTTTGTGTGGGACTGTGTCAAATGCCTTGCTAAAGTCTAGGTAGGCCATGTCCACAGCCCCTCCTTGATCTACTACTTTGGTCACCCAGTCAAGAAATCTATTATATTCATCTGGAATGACCTTTCTGCTGTGAATCCATGCTGCCTTGGGTCCTGTGCCCCTCTGGCCTCTAGGTACTCAACAATTCTTTCCTTCAGAAGTGATTCCATCATTTTCCCTATCACTGAGGTTAAACTAACAGGTCTGTAGTTTCCTGCTACTGCCATCCTCCCACTTTTGTGAAGGGGAATCACATCTGCCCTCCTCCAGTCCTCAGGTACCACCCCATCCTCCCATGATTTGTTAAAGAGGGTAGTCAGTAGTGTCACTAGTTCTACACTTGGTTCTTTTAGAATTCTGGGATGAATCTCATCAGGCCCCATTGCTTTGTCCACCTTCAGTTTTAAGAGTTCTTTCAGAACCCTTTCTTCTGTAAATGGGCTGGTATCAACTTCTGTATCCAGAGTGTTTCTATTGTTTTGTTTTAGGTACCCCCCCTCTTCATTTGTAAATACTGAGCAAAAATATTTGTTTAGTATATCTGCCTTTTCACAGTCACCCTCTGCTCATCCCCCTATCCCTTTATTAAGCCTCAGATCTCAGAGGGGGAATTAATTTGCCTACGGAGGAGCAAGACAGACAGCAGAGCCAGGTGTTACTGATGTAGCCTCAAGTTGCCCCTAGAGTGCAGTGGCATATAAAGAGTTGAGCATTAAGATATAGCTAGAAGCTGAAGCTGGGGGGGCCAAGCAATTTTCCACCATCAGGATGGATCTCCTCTCATCTTGTTTCAGTTCCAGCATTTGCTGACCAAGGCACTGTGGCAATTTGGGGATGGTGGACCAGTGTTAAAACACTCACTCTTTTACGATATGGAAAGCATCACATGCCAGGGTTAAAGGGTGGGCAAATGCACAGATACATTTGCTGTAGAGATGGAAGTCACAAGTCTTCAAGAAATATGTTCACCTGCTGTTCCTTTAAATTGCTCTGTCCTTTTTATTTGTAGGTCAAGACTCCCGGCCATTGAGTGTGTGGATATGTGGCTATTCTTATGTTTACCAGGTGGCAGCTAGAGTAAGGTGGCTCCAGACAGAGCTAATCCCTCTATCCATCCCTGGGTGGCATGCATACAATGGATGGGCTGAAGAGGGATGAACTGCGATGAGCTGCTTCACTGAATCACAGCTGAGACTCATCGGATGGGCTCATTGTCCACTTGCACAGAAATGACTTTGACCTTGCAAATTCTATGGAGTTGCAGAACAGAATGCAGGAAGAGCTGGAAATGGTGCAGTGGGGGTGGCCTCAGACATGGATAGTGCAGTCACAGGTGATTCAGAGGTGGAAGTGGCACCATGCCTGGAACCCCTGCATCATAGAGAGGGTTCATGGACTGACCAACATCGTAATGTAGCATGTCATGGAATCCCTTGGATGTCAGCTGCTGCAGCATAATGGGATTTTGGCAAAAATCTCTCCGTTATATACAAAGGATGGCATGTACTTATCTAGTCTAGGGAATGATAGGATATTATATGGCCTACTGCATTGCCTGGAGGAAGTCCTGGCACAAAGAGTTTGTTGGAGGATGAGTGCTCAAAGCTCTGGTGCACTCATCATGTGGCACCATGGAAGTCTCCCACTAGCATTTATGGAGGTGAACAGGGTTGTCCCTACTTTTCAGAAAGGCCCTAAGTCTGTGGAGAAGTGAAGCCCTGGTGGTCTTGTGCCAGAGGTGCCCCAGCCATAGGCAAAGGATAACTCTCTAATACAGGTCACCAGTCAGTGGCACCCTCTGTGGGGGAAGAACGCTGTATGAACTGTCCTGTACAGATCCCCCTCTCATGTCTAAGAGGCTATGGGCCTCACAAAGTGGCTAAGTAATAGAAAGACACCCTCAGAAGGGGAGAGAGGATCAATATGTCTTGGAACACATTGGTTATTTACTAGCTGTGACAATCTTGCTGTGCATGTCACAGCAATTTGTGAGTTGCAATATGATTCGATTCTAATTGGCTCATATTAATAAACACATACAGTGGCGTGAAAAAGTATTTGCCCCCTTCCTGATTTTCTCTATTATTGCATATTTGTCACACTGGATGTTTTCAGGTCTTTAGACAAAATGTAATATTAGATAAAGGGAACCTGAGTGAACAAATAACACTTGTTTTTTTTTTTTATTTCACTTATTTAATGAAAAAAAGTTAACCAACACCAATTGGCACTGTGTGAAAAAGTAATTGCCCCTTACACTTAATAACTGGTTACGCCACATTTAGCTGCAATGACTGCAACCAAACACTTCCTATAATTCAATATCAGTCTTTCACATCGCTGTGGAGGAATTTTAACCCACTCTTCCTCGCAGAACTGCTTTAATTCAGTAACATTTGGTAGGCTTTCGAGCATGAACTGCTCGTTTCAGGTCCTGCCACAGCATCTCTATTGGGTTTTAAGTCTGGACTTTGACTAGGCCACTCTAAAACATTAATTTTACTTCTTTTAGCCATTCTGATGTGGACTTGCTTTTGTGTTTTGGATCATTGTCTTGCTGCATGACCTAACTACGCTTCAGCTTCAGCTGACGGAAGGATAACTGGACATTCTCCTAAGAATTTTCTGGTACAGAGCAGAATTCATGGTTCCTTTAATTATGGCAAGTCATCCAGGTCCTTAGGCAGCAAAGCATCCCACACCATCACACTACCACCACCATGTTTGACTGTTGGTATGGTGTTCTTACTGTGGAATGCTGTGTTTGCTTACGCGAGACATCATGGGATCCATGTTGTCCAAAAGTTCCACTTTGGACTCATCTGTCCATAGAACATTTTCCCAAAAGGCTTGTGGATCATCCAGGTGCTTCTTGGCAAATAGAGAGATGAGCATTTATGTTCTTCTTGGTTAGCAGTGGTTTCGCCTTGCTACTCTCACATGAAGCCCATTTTGCCCAGTCTCTTTCTGATTGTGGAGTCATGAACACTGACCGTAGCTGAGGCAAGAGAAGCCTGCAGTTCTTTGATGTTGTTTTAGGATCCTTTGAGACTTCTTGGATGATTTTACACTAGCCCCTTGGAGTAATTTTGGCAGGCCGCCCACTCCTGGGAAGGGTCACTACTGTTCCAAGTGTTCTCCATTTGGAGATTATGGCTCTCACTGTGGTTCGATGGAGTCCCAGAGCCTTAGAAATAGCTTTGTAACCCTTTCCAGACTGATAGAGGGCAACAAAATGTTTTTCTGATCTTTTCAGGAACTTCCTTTGATCAAGGCATAATGTGCTTGTTGAATCTTTGAGCTGGCAATGTGACTCTGATGGTAAGGGCCAAAATAAGTGAGGTTTATATTGAGCAGGGCTGGCTGTAATCAAGCCTGGCTGTGTTCAATCAGCTGACTCTAATTATCCCTTTAATTGGGTTGATTTAACTAGGGGGCAATTACTTTTTCACACAGTGCCAGTTGGTGTTGGTTAACTTTTTTCATTAAATAAATGAAATAAGTAAAAAAAAAAAGTGTTATTTGTCCACTCAGGTTCCCTTTATCTAATATTATATTTTGTCTAAAGACCTGAAAACATCCAGTGTTACAAATATACAATAGTAGAGAAAATCAGGAAGGGGGCAAATACTTTTTCACGCCACTGTAGCTGTAGCCATTTCCTCCAAACATGTTATTTGTGTCATTTGTATGAGTGAAACAAAGGTTTGTGAACTATAAGACAGTGAGGAGGCATTTCCATCACCCTCAAGCATGAGCTTGTGGAATCATTAAGAAATAGTAGCTTGAAAAGTAAAAGTGTGACTGTGCATGTGCACCCATTTGTGGATTCTCACTTTTACTTTTCAAGTTGCAAATTCTTAATGAAATATCCCTCAGTTTGCCAAATTACAGGTACTGCTGAAATCAGCAAAACTCTATTGATACGGCAAGCTAATTTGTTTAATTGCCACAAAAATCTCCAAACTCATTTATGAATGAGTTTGGCAGAATTCCACACGTATCTCTATCGCAGACGTGTGGGCAGGAGAGTGAGGTACAGAAGGGGTCAGGATGACTGAAAATCATTTTATGTAAAAAAATTATGTTTTCTTTGACCCCAAGTACAACTGGAAGCACAGGTCAAAAATTGCTTTCAGAATACTTTTTTGCAGACCCATACATTACAGGAGTCATAAAAAGTGCTTTAAAATCTGACAGTGTCCCTTAAACTGAGTTCTGCTTCATTTACCTTCTGAAAAGACATTTAATCAGGAAGTTAATATTTAGGATATTCATAATATATCACTGTCATACCATATAAACATAGGATACTGCATGCATTTGTCTGTCACAAGTATTGATCAAATTTATGCATAATCAATTACTGTTACAGTCCAGCAGCTTATCCGAGCTGAATGTTTGGAAGAATATTTTTGGAACTGTGACAGTGTAAGCAAATAGTTTTCCTAGTTTGTAGTTTACTGAGTTTGTTTTGATTTAGCATTTTTATTATTTTAATATTTTGTTTATTAAAGGTTCCTGGTTAAGAAACAAAAATTGTTTTCAGGAAACACTTGGGGCCCAGTTCTCATCAGCAGTTCGCTGATATGTTGATGATTTGAATGTTTCTGTTCTCAGTGGGGCTGCAAATTCAGGTCTACAAATGAATCAAACACCTTGAACTTTGGGAGGTCAGTTCTTTTGGACAGTGGGGAACTTCTAGGAGAAATAGTTGGATATTTGGTTCCACTGGTTCAAACAGTGCAGACAGTTAAACCAGTCAAACCATGAACCACAGTTCGTAACTGAAACAGTTAACTATAGGGCATAATGTGAGTCACAGCCTCATCTTGGAGCTAGACTTAGCTCAATCACATGAGCCTGAGGAAAAGCTCACTTATGTGGTTGTAGTCAGGCTGTTAGGTAGCTCAGGCAGAGCTGTGATACATTTCTAGTTAAATTAGCTAAGAAAGTCTTCAAAACAAAGGAAATCTTCAAAGGTTTGACCTACACTAGTCTGGCACAGAGATGTTGCAAAATTATATTTCGCAGGTGAAATTCCCGCGAAATTGGCAATTTTGCCATGCAAAATATTTTGAAAAATTCACCTATTAGACAAAATATTTTGCATTGTGCGAAATGTGAATTTCACCCATGAAATATGAAATTTCATTGGAAAAGCATTCCATGGGCAAAATTTCACATTCCACAGGTGAAATTCCGAATTTTGCTTTTGCAAAACATTTTGCAAAATGGGCAAATTTTTCAAAATATTTTGCGTAACAAAATTTTCTAATTTCGCACATCTCTAGTCCTGCAACAGCAGGGTTTCTGAAGGGGTATATTTAGGAGGGGAAAGAAATGAAAAGGCAGGCTGAGCAACAGCAGTGTTGCAAACTTGCAGTAGGCATCTGGGACCAGGGGCTTGCTTGAAAAGGGAGGGGGAGAAAGAAATAGTTCTCTTGGCAGGGGAGGAGTGTACTTGGGGCTAGATAGTAGGCAAATAGGGCATGAGGTTGCAAACTGCCAGTGCCCACCTGTTGCCTAATCAATGTAATTTGAGCAGTGCAGCACATATTTTTATTTCATTGCAGAACTAGCATCTTAGCAGGGCATTACAAATACAAACAGATTTTGACTGAAACCCCTGGCAGAAGTAAATAGTCTTTTTTATGTTGACTCACGCATGCACAGCCAACATACTGCAGTAGTAGCAGATTTGGAGGCGAGGTCACTGTTGGGCGAATGCAGCGCATGCATCAGTAGGTGCGTCCCTCATTCCCCAGTCAGGCAGCATGCAGGCGCCACATCAGCAATGTGGAATGTGGCCACCAGATCTAACAAAAGGTCCACTGCAGAGCTCTCATGCAGTATGACCACAACATACCTCCTGACTTGCACACAACACTGCTACCACCTCCTGTCTGAATGCCGATGGAGGAACCCACTCCCCATCTGTATAGTAACCCCCCTCCCATTTACAATGTATGTCAGAGGGGTGCCCTCAGCATCATGTGTGCCCACCAACAGTTTTTCTTTGCTGACGGGGGCCCCAATCCCTCTTGGCTTCAGTGCCCAAGTGATGTTGCTGACAGGGAAGCCCTCTCCCTATCGGCATTATGTAACAACCCCCCACTTTTGTTGTGTGCTGATGGGGGTGACCAATCTATGTCAGCATAATGTCAAACCCCCACTTTTGTTGTGTGCTGTTGGGGGTGCCCAATCCCCGTCTGCATAATGTAACCCCCCCTTTTGTTTTGTGTTGATGGGAGTGCCAAATCCCCCATTGTCTACAGCTGCCCCCCCAAAAAAGAGTCCATTGGCATGCTGGGAGCCCACCCCAGCATGCCACATGCCCCTGTTAAAAAAAAAAAATAGTCCCGCAATGTTTTTTTTTTTCCCTGTCAAAAAAGAAAATGGTCCCTCACGGTCTCCCTGCCCACCTCTCACAACCAGCACCCATCCACTGTGCACCCTACCTCCCCACAACCCCCTCACCCTATACTTAGCTCCAGATTCTGGTGCAATGATCTTCGGTGGACCGGGAACACATCTGAACTCTTCAAAGCAGACCGCGAACTGAGGAAATGCTGATAAGCTGTATAATGGAATAAAATATGTTTTTTTCAACTTTGATGCATATCTCAGGCATTTTTTTGAATTTTGGCACTGGGTTTTTGGGGCCCCTCCTCATGAATTCTGGCACTGTCATGTCATTAATCAGCCCGGAAAGGTGATTTCACGGTCACTGCATGGAATCACCTTTTGGGACTGATTAACAAAATGACAATGCCATTGTTCATGAGGTGGGCTCTCAAAAAGCCTATGTTGCAAATTTGGTGGAAAAAATCCCAAAAATGACTGTTTTATGAGCATGCATTGCACAGTTTCCACGCACGCTCGTAACTTCATGAATTTGTAATATTTTCACTCCAGATTTTCAAAATTGGCATTTTTCCACACCTCCTTATGAACAGTACAGCTGTCCTTTTACATATCCTGGCCAAAATGTGTTTTCACACGTCCCGCGCAGAATAGCGTGGTCGCTTACCAAAATCAGTTTTTGGGACAGTTTCAGGAAATGACGATGACACTGTTCATGAGCAGAACTCCTAACATGCCTAATTTGAAAATTTGGTGACAAAATTCCGTAAAACGACTGTGTTAAAAGCGTACATTGCACAGTTTTCATGCACCCTTGTAACTTTGCAAATTTGCAATAATTTCTTGCCAGATTTTCAACACTGTCATTTTTTTACACGTCCTTATGAACAGTATAGCTGTCATTTTTCACATCCTGCCCTAAATGTGTTTTCACACCTGTGGCACACAATGGCACGGTCACTGTATAAAATCAGCATTTCAGACACACTAACAGAATCGCACTGCCAGGGTTCATGAGGGGAGGCCCCAAAATGCCTATGCTAAAGATGTGGTTAAAAAAATTCCAAAAATAATTGGGTTACTGACGTATGTTGCACAGTTTCTATGCATGCTCATACCTTCACCAATTTTTCATATTTTCACTCCAGATTTTTAACGTTGCCATTTTTTTGCATCTCCACATGAACAATACAGCTGTCATTTTCCACATCCTGACCAAAATATTTTTTCATCCCTGTGTCACCAAATGGAATAGCCATTGTGAAAAACCGCCTTTCAGCTAACAAACTGATAGTGCCGCTTTTCATGAGGTGGGCTCACAAAAAGCCCATGTTGAAAATTTGGAGTAAAAATACCTACACATGCCTATGATGTTAGGGTTTCCAACTGTGGCACCCCACCCTGTAGAGACTGACAGGCATCAGGGGTGTGACTTGGGATCATCAGCTGTAATGCTCATGTTATTCCACCCCAACCCCACCCTGCAGCCAGTGACCGGCATTGTGGTGTGCCTTGCACTGTTCGGATGCAAAACGCACCTCATTCTCCTATACTGCACCCACCTCAACATATTTTCTTATGGAATGGGGTAAGTATAATGCACAAAGACCCCAAACCACACCACGACATTTGTCAGTGTCTACAGGGTAGGGTGAGGCAAAATGACATGAGCATTATAGCCGATGACACAAAGGCATACCCCAATGCCTGTTGGTCTCTACAGGGTGGGGATGGCATCATTTTAATACTTCACTGCCATTACTATTATGCATCTCTAATGCTGGTACTACCAATTCCAATGCCAATGAGACAACATTCTGCATTGACAAATTCTTGTTTTTTTGGGGGGTACTCTTATTTAGTAATTTCACTGAGAAGTATGTGTGTGCCAGCTGGAAGAAGGACAGTGCCTGGCCACTGGTAGTTGGCCCCTTGATGGCATCCCATCAAAAAAAATAATTCTTCTTCATTCATGTTTCTTTTTATGGCATTTTCAATTTCTTTACAATACATTTGTCCAAGTTGCAAGCTTGCTTTCAGCAGTTACTGGTAACTCATTCTGAGTCTTGAATCAATCCTTTGCAGTGTGATCTGGACAGTGGCAGGGCAGCAAGTGTAGGCCAGCTGGCAGCATGCTGGTGCTCTGCCCCAAGTAACTGGCACTTTGGTGGCATCCTATTTTTTTGTGGCAGTTTTCAAATTAAAAGTCTTACTCTGCACGTTCCTGCAAATAGCTGTGGTTACTTTCTCATGAGTAAGGCTAAGCACAATTAGCTAATTATGATTTTATTAAATTTAAAAAAAAATTCATAAAACTTCATGAAAGTTTTGTAGAATATACTGAAATTCTTTAATTGGTCATAACATGATCACTGTTATAGCTAGAGGTCTGCCATTTGGCATGTGTATTGCTTGGAAGGGCCCTAACAGGGTACCTAGTGTTATGACAGTTGACTGAGAGGAGGAGAAGTTATATGGCTCAAATTCTGGCAATTTATTATTCATGTTTAAATTTCTGAAAATATGTCTATGCTTACAACTTAAACACCTTTGGCGTTTAATAATAGAAAAATTATATGCATACTTCCTTAAAAGAGTCATAGAAACTGCTTAATAGATAGGTAATTGGTCATGTAAATTGTAAAATACAGGAGTTAAAAACTTCAAAATTTAATTATTTGTTAAATTATGTCAACATTTTCTAAATATTTGTATATTTGTAGCTCCACTGCTAGTGCAGGTATACATTCAAGATTTGTCATGTATATCAAAGTTAACATGTCCTGGGACTGGATTTTCAAATAGCACTTAGAATGATGCAAAGTGTATCAAGCATCCACTTGGGTCAAATCCAAGTGCACCAAACACTGTGCATTATATTACATTATTTTACAAGAAACGTGTTGTCTGTGGCAGTCCCCCAAAATGAAGCAAGAGGTATGCTGAGCCAAACATATGATGCAAGGGGTAAGAATGGCACAAGCTAAGAATGAGGGGGAGCTGATGTAAAAATACATTGCACGGAGGGAGATAGAGCAAAGATTAATGCAGATTGAGTCAAAAAGATGATGCAGAGTGAAAATAATACAAGTTGAACCAAAACATAAAGCAGGTTGAGTCACAAAATGAAGCAAATTGAGTCTAAAACTGCATGAAGGGAGAAAAGTGACACAAAGTCAAGTTTAACAATGATGCACATTAGTCAAAAAATGAAGCAAATTGAGTCACAAAATAGTGTATGGAGCAACAATTATGCAAGAAGAGTCAAACATTACTGTGGAGGAAATGGCAAAAACAATGGCATGTTACACCCCCAAAGCACTGCCAACTAGTCATGCAAAGTAACAGGAGGCAGAATTTTCAAAATGGCTTAGATCACCACAAGCCTCTAGTGCACCAATGATAAGGTGCATGTGGCTTGCAGTGATCTAATGGGATTTTCTATCTCTTGTGGCAAATGCCATGAGTTAGACCAACTTTTTCTAATCTAACTTGTGGCAATCGTCATGGCCTTTTGTATGGAGCTTACACCAGGTATTTAGCGCAAGCTGTCGTAAATCATGAAAATTGTCACAACTGTGCCCGGGATTGTAAAATTAGGTGCAGTTGTGATGGCAGGGTCTGGTGTCATGCCAGAATCTAAGTTTTGTGGTGCAAGGCTTGATGGAAGTCCTGTGCCACACTTTAAAAATCTGGTCCACTGGCTTTATAACTAACCCACTGCATAATCGACCTCTACCTATATATGCTCCAGTGTTAGTTAGACCAGTTCTGGCTGGTCTAACAGCAGCATGCATCTTCAGCTCACTGTCAACCATTTCCACCTTTGAAAAGCCAAAAGAGGGGATGGTGCATAATATTTTTGATGCAAGCCCCATTGTAATATTGCACACCCATTTTTTTGATGAAAAAACACTTTGGAACAGGCAGTTTTGCTTTTGACGCAAGCAGCATTAGAAAATCAAAATTGATGCAAGTTTTGATGTAGCTTGCTCCTTACATCATCCTTTTCTGGTGCAAACACCTTGTGTCATTCTTGGCCCTTTGAAAATCAAGCCTCTGGAATCTAATTAAGCTGGATAAATGTGGTTTAGTAAGTTAAAATGTATTGTAGTTGCTTTACAAATTACTAATTGGCAAAATTTGCTCAAAGGTTCATGGATGCATAATAGGTAATGCCACTAGAATTCCACTTGTGGAATTTAATTTTCACAAAATACTTATCACCACTGAATCTCCTTACCTGCACTAGCATTGTGGCTATGCATACACCTCCAACACTCATGCAACAGTGATGCCCAGAATCATGCTCCATCATAACTGAACATATCCAGATACCTTTGTTATAAAGGCCTTGGTCATAACTAGATGTAACGCTTGATGCTTGGAGTCACTTGGTACAACTCGACTCAGTGCCGCATGGAAGGCTGGGAAGTAAGTTAGTAGGTACAGGGGTGGGTGTAAAGCTGGTGAGATGGATAGGAAACTGGTTTCAGGGAAGGCAACAGAGGGTGGTGGTGGGTGGGAAGCTCTCACACCCCAGGGTAGTGATGAGCAGTGTTCCACAGGGCTCGGTGTTGGGACTAGTGTTGTTTGGGATATTCATTGCAGACGTATCATTGGACATCAAGAGCAAGATCAGTCTGTTTGCTGATGATACCAAGGTAGGAGCAGTGGTGGATGACCTAGAGGGATGGCAGGGGTTGCAGAATGATCTGGCAAAGCTTGAAACCTGGTCAGACACCTGGCAACTGGGGTTTAATGCCAAAAAGTACAAGGTGCTGCATTTTGGGATGAAGAACCCAAGGAGGAGTTACCAGCTGGGGAGAGTGCAGCTAGCCCAGACAGAGGAGGAGAAGGATCTGGGGTTGCGCATTACAGGGTCAATGAACAACTTGGCACAATGTAGGAAGGCAGCTGCAAAGGCCAACAAAATGCTGGGTTGTATTGCAAGGGGTATATCCTCGAGGAGGGAGGAGGTGATTCTGCTACTGTATAGGTCATTAGTTAGACCGCACCTGGAGTACTGCGTGCAGTACTGGTGCCCGTATCTGAAGAGGGACATTAAGTTACTGGAGGGGGTGCAGCACAGGGTGACAAAGATGATCAAGGGGCTGGGGGACTGATCATACAAGAGGAGGTTGAGGGAGTTGAACATGTACTCACTGGAGGACAGGAGGGACAGGGGGGGACATGATTGAAACCTTTAAATACATGAAAGGAATAAACAAGACAGGTACAGAGGGGCTGTTCAAAGTAATGGAGTGGAGGGACACCAGGTGCCATGATATGAGACTGGAGGGAGGAAGGTTCAGGAGGGAGATGAGGAGACACTTTTTTACAGAGAGGGTGGTGGCTGGGTGGAATGCGTTACCTGCAGAAGTGGTATCCAGTACAACAGTAGACTGCTTCAAAAGGGGATGGGACAGGACAAGGGGGAGGGTTAATGAAGGGGAAGGGTGGAAGGGAGGGGCAACTGCAGAATAAGGGGGGTGCTAGCTGCACATTCGAGCAGACTTAGACCTCTAGACCTTTATCTGCTAGCAAATTTTGTATGTTCGTAATTGTTTTGAAATAGAGAAATATACATTGTTATCTAAAAGGTTGTTAAAGTGTCAGTATGTGGCATTGTACAGAAACAATGTTGCACGTGCATATGCTTCCACAAGTCATTAAGTCAGTGAGTTCTAGTGGTTAGCTGGCATATTGCAAGACTGCTACACAGTGATGTCCATTACTATTCTTCATGGTTTGTCACTCAAGATAGTGACCTGACACTTGGCATCACAATACATTTACTATGGACCCTCCTGTGAATTCTGCTTTACTGCCATTTTACCCAATTTTTACCTTCTTCTACAATAATAGTTCAAATGTATGACTGAGCAAAATGTATGGACTTAGCTTTGATAAAAGAATCACAGAATCCCAGAATTTCACAGAAGCTCAGGAAATTGAACTTTTATTACAGATGTTACTTTGAAGTCTCATAATTGCTTATAACTTGGCAGACTTTGAGCAATAGATGAGAGAGTTGACACACACAACCTCTTTTTTGTCCATATTGTTTTTTATCCTGGCCAGCGGCTTGTCTGTCAGGGATACACCCTGTTCACAGTGATATACCCTGATCAGGCTGAGCAAAGCCATCATTTAGATGGTTACTAGATATATCTCCAACATTTTTATTCCCCTTCCATCTCCTCCAGTGAGGACAGTGCCTTGATCGGCCTCACATAGCCATGACTCTCCATGTGGCAGGAGAAAGATCCCTGGCCCAGTCACAGGGGTTGCTGTGTTAGTGGAACACACTGCCGACCCTCCCAAACTGAAATACATTGCCAAGTGGCAGCTGTTTCAGCCATGGTCTTCCTCCTGATGTGACTTCCTGGCTTGCTTCTGAACCTGGGTCATCAGCATGGCAGCATGATGCTCTACTGCTGGACCATGGGGGTGGCCTCAAAGCCTAATATTTAGGGTCAATGAATCTAACAAACATGGTGATATTCTGTTCTCTAGTTTTAAAGTGACAGGGGTTTAATATTCTGCATTTTACATCATTGTGAAATGTAATTTTAAACTTTTCTGAAAGTGTGGAAGCTCATAACTCAGCCACCTTTAAAGTTAAAGATCTGACACAGGGCATACTTCTGTATGGGCCTCAGCAAAATCACTGTACCAAGTTTGGTGCAATTGGGACAAATACTTTTAGTTTGCATAATTGTGAAATGTATATGTAAAATTTCTGGATGTTTGGAGGCTTATAACTCTGTCAGATATAATATTAGAGATCAATAATGTGGTACATGTTTGTATGGATCATTGCAAGATCATCCTTCCAAATATGGTGCAGTTTGGACAATCACATTTTAAATTAGATGGAAATAACTGAAATCACAGTTTTGGCAAAATTTTTACCAAAAGTAACATGACATTTCACAAAAGTTCATGGAGGGAAAATTGAAATTTTCACATACTTTCACTGGCAGAAGATAAATTTTGCCCAGCCCTACTCCTGAGTCTAGAAGCAGCCTCTGTGTGTTTGTCATCCTGAGCTGTGCTGTTTTAGTAAGATCTGGGCAGTGGGCAAAAAGTGTGCACCAGATCGTAACATGCCAGTGCCCATTCTCTGGTAGTTGGCATCTTGGTAGCATCACATAAAAAGTTATGTAAAAAAAAAATACAAATCTCTACAATCCTGCAAGTTTTTTTTAATTTCCTTCCTCCTCCTCATCTCAAGTCCTGAAGCAGTGTGTGTGTGTGTGTGTGTGTGTCTCTCTCTCTATGTGTGTGTGTGTGTGTGTGCCATCCCGAGCTGTGCTGTTTTAGTGTGATCTGGGGAATGGGCAGCAAGTGTATGCTAGCTAGAAGCATGCCAGTGCCTGTCCCCTCATAGTTGGCACCTTGTGGCAGCCCGTAAAAAAATAAAAAAAGGTGTTTCTTTTTGTGGCTTCATGTTGCTCCAAGTTGCAGCTGTTCCTTGCTCCTGAGTCCTGAAACAGCCTGTGTTTGTGTGTCATTCCAAGTTGTGCTGTTGCAGTGTGATTTGGGAGTGGGAAGTAAGTGTGTGTCAGCTGGTAGTGAGTTGATGCCTGGCTTTTTGTGATCCTTGGTGACATTCCATTGATAAAGTAAAAAATTAAAAAATAAAAAAAAAATCACATCAAAAAATGAAATAAAATAATGGTCCTGATTCTCAAGCACCAGGATTGATGCAAGAGGTTTGCATCAAATAATATGGATACAAATGGTGACTTGCATTAATATTTACACAAGTTACAATTCTGTAATGCAGCCAGTGCCAATGTTCTGCAGGTCTATGCCAAAGCACCTTGCATCAATGCTGCATAAAAAATTATTGTGTGCTATGGCACACTGTGACATGCATCATAAAAATGCCACAGTATCTCCTTTTTTTGGGATTCTAGAAGCTAGAGATCTGCACATTGCTACAATCTAAGCACACACCTGTTAGACCGGTGAGGAGCTCATCCAACCACACTACAGTATATAAAGAGGCCCTAGCAGAGAGACACAGCAGAGTAACTTGGAATGCAGCTGTGTGCTGACATAGCAGCCTGATAGTGACAGAGAGGATGTCTGGACCACTAGCCCTACTGGGCATTAGGATGGCAGTGGAAAGGTGGCAGAGACATGCTATGCATCAGGATGGCAGGATCCAGGGGAATGGCATGCCACAGGTTCAGCAGAGAGTGACCAGGACGCATGTGACACATGTTGTCCATAGAAAAACATTTTACAAGGATCTCAGGGATGAGCAGTGCATAGTGTGGTTCTGCCTGAACAAGGCTGCCATTGGGAAGCTATGCCAGGAGTTGCAGGATGACCTGCAGAGTGCAACCTGGAGGGGGCATGCTATACCTGTGGATATTAAGATGAGTGCAGTGCTCTTCATCCTTGCCACCAACAGCTTCCAGACCCCAACTGATAATACACTTGGCATATCACTTTCTGCTGTATCCATGTGCCTGAGGCAGTTTCTGAAAGCATTGCTATGCTAGGCACATAGGTATATCAGCTTCCCATGGGACACCCCACAGCAGCAGGCTGTGCATCAGGCGTTCTACACCCTGGCATGGTTCCCTCACATTCCAGGTGCCATCTACTGCACACACTTGGCGATCCAAGCACCATCAGAAGAGGGGAAAGGCATATGTATACCACAAGGGCTTTCACACAATGAACATACAGGTGGTGTGTGACAGTCAGTGCCAAATATTGGATGTGGTTTCTCAGTACCCTGGATCCTGCTATGATGCATCCATATTCTGACACAGTGGCCCACATGAGGCTTTTGAAAGAGAAGACATCAAAGATGGATGGCTTATAGGTAGGTGGTAATGGCACACAATATTGCAATAAGTGACCTGGCATGCACATGTGAGAGAAACGCATGTGCAGTCTGTCCTGGAATGGGTGGACAGGGGTGAACATGAGCACCACAGGATGGACAGGTGACACAGCCTGACAGTGTGGATGGCAGTACGTGACAGCAGAACATGTCAGGTGGGCAGTATGTGGGGGAGGCCATGAGGTCTTGGGGCCAGTCATCATGGGAAGCATACAGCTGGAAGAGTATAAGGCATGGCCAGGGGGGAGGGTGGTGTGCCAGCAGCACTGGCATCCATGGGCATTGCAAGTGTCACTGTGTGAGTCCCAAAGTAACAGAGGGGTGGTGATGGGCAGCTCACATAAGACATGGAAGCAAAAATATGTATCTGCCCAAAAGGTGACAGTGGATATCTACAACTCCCCTGGCTCATGACGCCAGTACGACATCCATAGAATGAGGCAGAGGCTTGATATAATGAGGCCCTGGCATCCACGAGGTTCATCATAGAGAGGACATTTAGAATCCTGAAGATTCAGATACCTTGAACAGTTCAGAGGGGCATTGCAACATAGCCTCGAGATGGCCTGCAGGATCTCCGTAGCATTCTGCATCCTAAATAACATTGCCCTGACAGCATGTGCCACTGCCAAACATGGACACCATAGAGTTGGAGGAAGATGGACAAGAAGAGAACCTGGAAACACACAGTGGACAACCACACACACAAGCAGGAGCCAAGTCTGCAGGACATCATGTGAGACTGGACCTCATATGAACCGCTTCACCTGAAGGACACTATAACCCCAGCGGTGGCAGAGGTAGCATTAATTAACATCCATGATGCACTGTAAAACAGGCCCCTAGTGATGTTATCTGTAGTGTGACCATATGATTGCAATGATTAGGCCTGTCCAGTGCCACCCACTAGATATGGCAGCACTGTGTGACAACCAGTGGCCATTGCTGTTGAGTGACATGTGATGGATACATCACCCAGCAGGTAAGCGCTAAAATGTATGCAGTGCTAAAATGCTAGATGTAGTGAGTGGGAAGTGGTCCAAGAGGAAAAGGGGGAAATACTGAAGTAGGACATACCCAGAGGCAGTAATGACTGCAGGGGTATGTTGTCACACATGCCACAAAGTAAGTGCAATGTTTTAGGGGGAAGTATAGTGGGGACATCTGATGCACTAAGTGTTCTTAGATAGTGCTGGATGTCACGGTGCATGATAGAAATAATGGAGGCCTAATGACCATGCCTACCATAATATCCAGAAACACATAAACCCTCCTGTGACATATGTGTGAATGCTACCCGGGGGATGGGCGATGAAGCTATGTAAACCAAAGGGGTCCATGGTGGACATGTGCACACCCAACAGTGCAGCAGTCAGGGTGGCAACCATGTATTGCCCTGAGGTGTACGCAGCAAAAGGATGGACCAAATGGAAGATGTACAGTGTGGTCATGTCCTATGGTGTCCATCTGGTGGCTACAACCTGGATGTGCTGGCCCTAGGCACATCTTGCAGTACACAAGAGGAGTTCACAATAGCGCACTGCAGGTGACTCATAGCCAGGTGTGCAGGGCAAGAGGGCATAAGGGACAATGGAGGGGGATGTGCAATGCACTATTGGCCCGATGCATGTGTTGCCGTAGGTAACCCATGTTGGTAACCAGGAAATCTTGCACTCCGTATAGGAGCCAGCAGCATGGCCTGTTGATGAACAGAGACAGCATGGCCTGGGTGTGGGGGGAGGATACTAAGGGTGGTGACATTACATGGTACAGGCAAATGGTAAATGTGTTGCTCTGCACACTGGCTATGACTCAATGAAAAGTTTAAATGCTCCATTGTTAGGCATTTAAACTAGCAAGGGGATCAGGCTAGGGCACAAGGGAAAAGACTGTTCACCCCCAAAAGATAGCAGAGACAAGATCAGGGACCAGGAGAGAGAGACACAGGGGTTAAATTGGGCAAGATCCCAAAGGAACTCAGTTATGCCACCTCTTAAAAAACTGTGTGACAGTGCCCCCACCTCCGTCATCTTTCCCCATTGACTATTGTGGGACAGTTCCACCACCTAGAAATCTAGATATAAGAGTCCCCCCACTTAATCATTTCCAATTTAACAACTGATGGGACATCACATGGAAACCTAACTGAACAAATACAGAATGGGGTAAAGGTAAGGGGAGAGAGTAAAGAACACTGGGAAAAGAAGGGTAATGGGAAGAAATACAATAACAGGAGAGGGGACTTCTAGAAAAACAAAGGGAACATACAAGCTCAAATGGCAGACTGGGTCGGCCATAGGCTCTTTATCTGCCAACAGTGTCTGTGTATCTAGGTATCTATAAATAGTGAGTAAGACCCTGAAAACCATGTCCACAAATGCTCAAAGCCTAGGCACAAGGTTGGAGACCTGGAGGCTACCATTGTGGATAAAGACTGGCACATAGCGGCAATGATGGAGACCTAGTTCAGTGAAAACCAGGACTGGGAAGCAGCCAGTATGTGTTGTTTTGGAGGGACAGAGAGGGCAAAAAAGGAGGTGGCATGGTACTTTACACGAATGAGATTATTAAAGCCACTGAAATTCAGTGGGTGGAAGGAGAAGCTGAGATGCTATGTGTGGCACTGGAGACAGCGGGGGGGGGGCAGTGATTTGCACAGAAATAATCTATGGACCACCTGCACAGAAAGAAGCAGTATATAGGGAAATGTTGGAAAAAATCAGGGAAATGTCCAATAAGGGGGGAGGTTCTACTAGGAGTGGGCGAACTGGTTCATCCAAAATAGTAATCGACCGTAACATGCCAAAGTGTTTCTAAATGAATGGCTTCCAAACATTTTTGGCTGTTTGGATAAGTTTGGATGGACAATGTATCACAGGAAATGCAGCATGAGAAGCACCAGAGCAGGAGGAACCCACAGGAGTGACCAGAGACAAGTATCTGATTCATCATTTGATGGCTGAGTTGTCTGTCTCTGTAAGGTGACACCTGAATAGGTTGCTTCTCTAGCAACCCAAGTGGTCTACCTTAGAGCTACGCAGTGGAATAGGGAAGGAGCAGCAGCTTCTGTAGGCTGCTCTCTGCTGTGTGCAGATTCTGTATGCTTGATTTGTGCTGCTTGTAAGTTTTTTTTCTTGCTGCTTGGGCAACTGAGGAAGAAGTCAACTCTAAAAAAATGAAAGACATTTTTTATATACATGTAAAAAAAGTACTAAACTAAAACAAAACAAGTGAATTAGAAGGGGAATTTGGGGTGGGGAGTAGGGGACTGGGTGTCAGGGACTCAGGAGGGGTTTGAGCTGAGGACTGGGTGTGGGAGTCAAGGATTGGGTGGGGATGGGAATAGTTATTCTTGGGAGAGGAGACTTGGGGAGGGGAGGATGAACTTGGAGGAGACTGGGGGCAACTTGCTTTGAGAAAGAGCTTGCATGGAGACAGATTAGTGCAGACAAGAAGAAGAGAACAAGAGATTGAAGAGAGACTTCATTTTAAGTGCCAGAGCCAGACTGACCATTTTTTTTTGGGGGGTAGCAGTCTAGCAGAAGGGGTGAAGTCTGTTAAACTGTGTCAGTGTGCCATCCAATACCACACTACTCCCAGTTAGCATTCTTGCTGTTTGCCCAGTTGCCCCAACAACTATTCAGCTCTCTCAGTTCTCCTGCCAGTGCTCAGTCACTTCAGTGGGGATTTCTATTTTTTTTATTTTTTATAGTATCCAATCTATGTGTGTGCGTGTGTGTGTGTGTGTGTGTGTGTAATAAAATCTGCCAGCCAGTCATCAGTGCACCAGTGCCACTTTTTGCATTCTGTGTTAACCTCCACCCCCAAGAAGTCAGTCATCTGTCATCTTCCTTCCTGTGCTTGCTCAGTGGGGTATAAGCTTTGGCTCAGTGGGCAGGGCATTCCGTCACATTACATGGAATAAAAAAGAATCCTTGACAGGAAAAACTACTGTGTCAGAGAGGGTTAGGCCAGACAGGGTCCCTGAATCTCAGTGGGAAGCAGCAGTGCCTGCAGCATCACCCTTAGCATAGGTGAGATGTGAAATAAATTGTGTGTATGTGTGTAATAAAATCTGCCAGCCAGTCCTCAGTAAACCAGTTCCAGTTCTTGCATATTGTGTGTCCCCCCCCAAGAAGTCAGTCATCTGAAATCGTCCTCCCTGTGCTTGTTCAGTGGAGTAAAAGCTTTGGCTCAGTGAGCAGGACATTCCATCACATCATGTGCAATATATAAAACAAAAATCCTTGAAGGAAAAAGTACTGTCAGAGAGGGTTAGGCCAGGCAGGGTGAAAAAAAATTCTGTGTGCGTGTGTGAAACAAAATCTGTCAGCCAGTCATCAGTGCCACTTCTTGCATACTGTGCGACTCCCCTTCTCCAAGAATTCAGTAATTTGTCATCTTCCTCCCTGTGCTCACTCAGTGGGGTATAAACTTTGGCTCAGTGGGCAGGACATTCCGTCACATCATGTGGAATAAATTAAAAAAAAGAAATCATTGAAGGGAAAAACTACTGTGTCAGAGAGGGTTAGGCCAGACTGGGTCCCTGAATCTATATGGGTAGCAGCAGTGCCTGACCATCGCCCTTAGCATAGATGATGTATAAAATAAATTGTGTGTGTGTGTGTGTGTGTGTGTGTGCAATAAAATCTGCCAGCCAGTCATCAGTGCACCAGTGCAACTTCTTGCATTCTGTATGCCCCCCACCAAAGAAGTCAGTCTTCTGACATCTTCATGCCTGTGCTCACTCGATGGGATATGAGCTTTGGCTCAGTGGGCAGGACATTCCATCACATCACATGGAATAAATAAAAAGAAAAATCCTTGAAGGGGAAAAAGTACTGTGTCAGAGAGGGTTAGGCAAGGCAGGGTCCCTGACATTGTATGTAGCAGGAGTGCCTGCAGCATCACCCTTAGCATAGGTGGTGTGTGAAATAAATTCTGTGTATGTGTGAGTGAAATAAAATCTGCCATCCAGTCTTCAGTGCACCAGTGCCACTTCTTTCATACTGAATGACCCCCCCCAAGAAGTCAGTCATCTGTCATCTTCCTCCCTGAATCACTTAGCAGGGTATATGCTTTGGCTCAATGGGCAGGGCATTCTGTCACACCACATGGAATAAATAAAAAAAAATAATCACTTTTTGACCCTGAACAAGTGACAGACTGGCATAATGAGTACTCCAGAAAACAGTAAAGCAAATGTTGGGGGCAATGGAAATAATAAACATAACAAAAGTGTATTCAAGAGCCTAGAAAGAAGTGGCCCAAAAAGTGAAGTACAACAACAACAACAAGCAACACAGTCTGTTGAACGTGCTGAACTAAATGCTACTACTATCCATGTGCAGGCTAACTCTCAAAATATTGAAAACCCAGCAAGGGTTAGTGGGCTGTCTCTGTCAAAAGAGCTCAGTAATACAGCCAACAAAGTGTCACAAGACAGTGGCAATAGCAAGTCATCTGAGAAAAAAAGTGCAAAGACAAAGAGTATTCCAATTGTACACAAAGTTGAAGCACTTAAAGGTACAGCTTGCAGTGGATATGCTTGATTTGCAACACATGCATATCAAATAATTCAATCTTTGACTGCAAATGTTAGCTCTGCTGAGTCTGATAATGATGACAGTGACTTTACCTTTAGCTATATCTTATTCTGGTTCTGAAAGTGACAATGTGGATAAAAATAATGACAGCAGTAGTGTCAAAAGGGGAAAAGAAAGAAACAAAAGACACGAGCCACACAAAGTGAAACAAAGTCTGACAGTAGTGATGGTGATGATGACGATGGCAGTGGTGCTGCAGAGGAGTCTATGATTGTCTCACCTGATGAGCCTGAACCCTCTGCTGATGTGTCTTCCCCACGTAAACCCAACCACTTGGTTCCTAGTTCTACTGAGGTCATTACTAGACATAGACAGTCCACCTCTACTCTTTGGAATCATTTTTATGTAAACCCCATGGATGCTTGCCAAGCTATATGTGTGTGCATTGTGACACGTGTTAGTAGGGGAAAAATAAGGGGCATCTTGGAACCACAACAATGATGCGACATATTTTGCAAATTCACAGTATCGTTATATATGGTTAAAAAAAAACAATATTATTGGTGCCTGGAAATCTAGCATATGTCTTGTTGAACAGGAACATTCTGCTGAAGCAGTGGGAGATAAGCACCAGACAAGATCAAAAAGTCCACTTTCACCTCACAGTCATGGTCACGATAATTCTGTAAGGGCCTCTGTTTTACCAGGCATGGAATGTAGTCGTACAACACTCCCAGCTAAATCTAACTCCCCCCGCACCGATAAGAGGCAATTGAAGTTACAATAAGTTTTTGAAAGTCTAAATACTCATAGAACCATCACATAGCACTGGCAATAAATCATAAAATAGCAGAAATGATTGTAATTGATTTGCAGCCATACTCTAATGTGAAAGATGTGGGTTTCAGAATGCTTATGGAATACTTAGAGCCATGATATTTCAAGCCAAGTAGAAAATACTTCTCAGTAATTGCTGTGCCCAGGATGTATGTGTAACCCCTTGGCAGTGCTGTCTTTAGGGTTACTACACCTGCCTATATTTCTCCTAACAGGTTGCAGGGCCTGGGTTCAATATTTTGGTGCCTCCACTCACAGTAACAATAGTAGGGGTATCTACCTAACCTGGTATAGACCTCTGGGAATCTATAATCACCCACAAGCCCACCTAGTGACCCAAAACCTTGTAATGAGAGATAGCCTTTTGCAGTAGTTGACACATGGTTAACAATGAGCATTAATGATATGCACACACCCCTTGCACTTACCCCCAAGGACTGGTCTTCAGCAACTCCTCTGGAACCCTTGTAAAGGTAGTGTTAGCAAGGCAAGCATACACATTCAATACTATGCACCAACAAAGAATATGCTCATAAGCCAGTTTAAATGTGAAAACAGCAAATCAGGTTAATTAGGAGAACAGCAAGAGGAAGGAGGCGCTGTTAGGTCTTTAATATTCTACTCGGACTAAAGAACTAGAACTCTACTACTGGGACATTTAATTTAGGGTAAAAACAACAATAAATGAGAGTTAGTGTGTTTGTCTGAGTTGGATGAAGGGAACTGTTATCATTGTAGTTAGCTAGGTGAAGAAGGAAACTGTGAATTGGGGGAGTGGCTTAGTCAGCAGGAAGCCAGGTGTTTGGATTTAAAAACTGCCTTAGATAGCTTTTGGCAGAGAACAGCAAGAGGAAGTGGGTGCTGTTAGAACTTTAATACTCTTTTGAGACTATATTTCCCTCCCTCCTGCCCTTCCGGCTACCCCCCCCCCACTCTTAGCAAGTTCTACTCTTATAGGAACAGGATTTGACTGACAACAGGAGCTTCCTGTTTGGGAGCAGGAAGGGAGTGATCACAGAGGCACAAAAGACTCACCATCCTAGAAGGAAAAGAGTAGCTCTCCATCCCCCAGCTGCTGGAGGCCTGACTCTGAGCAAGTAAGAAGGAGACTATTGAGAAATATAGGAACTTCCTGTCCCAGAACAGGAAGATCAGGAGCTTTAAAGGCATGGAGGCAGTAGGAAAGTAGGAAAAATGTATATAAAATAAAAAAAAAATAAACAGAGAGAGGAAAGAGTAAGCATGCAAAACAACAGTTAAGGGGCTACAAATAAGACATGATGGGAGTGGTGCAGTGCAGTGCTGTGACTGTGGAACAGCAGTCTTCTTGGAGAAATTCTAGAAGATGCAGTGTTGTCCCATCTGCAGGCACCTCTCTGGGCTGATGGAGGAGGTTGCTCACCTCCAGGCTGAGTTGGCCAGGATTTGGGGGGCCTCATTTCCCAGGGACCACCAGGGCCACCATCACCACCTCAGAGGTTGCCAAGAAAGAGGAGCAGTTGGACCACAGTGGGCTCAGGGAGGGTGAGGCTGGTGGAACAGAGGTGCATCCCTCCAGTTGTACCTCTCCAAAATATGTACACTGTTCTGGCACAGTGTGGTTCCTCTATGGAGGCACCCACAGTTGAGACCAAGGAGGATGCTGGGAACCTCCACAAAGGAGACCCACAGGAGGGTGGCATGGGACCCCACAGGGGTAGGAAACAACTCCTGGTGGGGGACTCCATTGTTAAGAGGGTAGAACTGGGAGAGGGAGGTAAGGTGCCTGCCTGGTACCATGGCTTGGAGGGACAGTGAGTGAATCATCTGGATTGTGGGAGCAGCATGGAGGAGGGAGCTGGATGTCATTGTCCACCTAGAGATAAATGACCTGGCTGGAAAAGGGATCAGAGCAGTGCAGGAGGAGTTTGTGGAGTTGGAAAGATGTCTTTGACAAGTAGCACGCACGGTAACCTTCTCGGAGGTGCTGCCTATCTATGGTATGGGTGAGGCTAGGGTGCTCCACACCATGGGATTCAATCAATGGTTGAAAAATTGGTGCAGAGCTCAGGGTTTCAGCTTCATTGGGGACTGGCGGTCCACCTGGAGGGATGCAGGTCTATACTGGTGTGATGGCCTGCATCTGTCCAAGAGGGGAACCAGGATCCTAGGTGATAGGTTTAAATGCTTCATTGGCAAGCATTTAAACTAGCAAAGAGGGGAGTCACTGAAAAGGATTGGGGAAATCATAGCCCCCCCCAAAAAAATCAGGGTAGTTAGTGAGGTAAACACCAAGATAAAGAAGTCAATAGGGAGAGAGGCAAGGGTAAATGGAGAACAAGGCAAAGGCAGTAAGGACAGGGATGAAGCAAAAAGGGGTAAGGCCATCAAAAAATGGAGGGTAATGAGCACCGATGCCCATTGTCTAGGTAACAAGCTCCCTGAACTGGTGGCCTTGATGGAAGAGGGATGCCTGAATATCATGGCAGTCACAGAAACATGGTACACAGAGAACCATGACTGGGATGGCAGCATACCAGGGTACACAATCTGCAGTAGAGGCAGGGAGGGTAGAAGAGGAGGAGGAGGGGGAATAGCTTTCTGTGTAAGGGAAGGGTTAAAAGCAACAGAACAAAAGGATAAACAGGGAGGAGAGGAGGCACTGTGGGTCACCCTGGACACTGGAAATGGCACCACAATCTGCCCAGGGATTGTATACAGACACCCATCTCAGGTGGAGGAAATGGATAAGGAAATAATAGAAGGCATCTTTAGGATGGCAGAGAAAGGGGAGATATTGTTGATGGGGGACCTGAATATGCCAGATGTTAACTGGAGCACCTTTGCTGCAGCCACATCCAAGAGCAGGGTCATTCTCGATGCCCTACATGTGACATGCCTCAGACAGCTAGTGTTGGAATCCACCTGGGAGGAAGCAATCTTAGATCTGGTACTCTCAAATGGGGACAGAGAGAGGATCTCAGATCTAGAAGTGGGTAGCCATCTGGGAACAAGTGATCACCAAACAGTGTTGTTCATGATAAACTTGAGCTGCAGAGTCAAGCCATACAAAAGTGAGGGAGCAAAGAAAGAACATGGGAGGGATAGTGAGGCTTAAAAAGGGGGAGGGTGTATGCACAGAGAGGGACAGTGAAAAGCAGAGACACTGAATGATTATTTCTGCTCAGTATTCACAAAAGAAGAGGAGGGGGAGGTACCTAATCCAATCAATAGATGCACTTTGGATAGGGGGGTTGATACCAGTCCTTTCACAGAACAAAGGGTTCTGAAAGAACTCCTAAAATTGAAGGTGGACAAAGCAATGGGGCCTGACAGGATTCACCCCAAATTCTAAAATAACTAAGGGGAGAACTAGTGACACCACTGACTACCCTTTTTAACAAATCATGGGAGGATGGTGTGGTTCCTCAGGACTGGAGGAGGGTGGATGTGATTCCCTTTCACAAACGTGGGAGCAAGACAGAGGCAGGAAACTATAGACCTGTCAGTTTGACCTCAGTGGTAGGTAAAATGATGGAATCACTTCTGAAGGAAATAATTGTTGAATACCTAGAGGCCAGTGGGGCACAGGACCCAAGACAGCATGGATTTACATTGGGAAGGTCATGTCAGACAAATCTAATCAATTTCTGGGTGACCAAAGTAGTAGACCAGGGAGGGACTGTGGACATGGCCTACCTAACCTTTAGCAAGGCATTTGACAGAGTCCCACACAAAAGATTAATAAAAACATTAGCCAGCCTGGGAGTGAATCCCAGGGTGGTAGCCTGGGTAAAACATTGGTTGGACAACAGGACACAGAGGTTAATAGTAAACGGAGTCCACTTCGAAGGAAGGGGGTTTACTAGTGGGGTACCGCAGGGTGCAGTAGTGGGTCAGGTCCTTTTTAATGTCTTTATAAGTGACATTGCAGAGGGACTGGAAGGAAAAGTATGCCTCTTTGCAGACGACACAGAGATCTGCAACAGGGTTGATACACAAAGAGGGAGTGGAAAGGATGAGAAGGTTGAAGGAATGGTCAGAAGTGTGGCAGCTTAGATTCAATGTAAAGAAGTGCAAAGTAACGCACCTGGGAAACAAAAACCCAGGGGAAGATTATACAATGGGGCAGGGAGGTAGTAACAAGAACAAAAATGGAAAGGGTCCTGGGGGTAGTCATATCAGATGACCTAAAGGTTAGCAAGCAATGTGAGAAGGCAGTAGGAATGGCTGGGGGGATACTGGGATGTATAGGGAGAGGCATCACATGTAGAAAACAGGAGGCTGTTATCCCTCTGTACAGACAGTTGGTGAGATCCCATCTGGAGTACTGCATGCAGTTCTGGAGACCCCATCTCCACAAGGATATAGACAGGATGGAGGCAGTCCAGAGGAAGGCAGCTAAAATGGTACAGGGTCTGCAACAGAAGCCATACGAAGAGAGACTAAGGGAGCTTAATATGTATACCCTTGAGGAAAGGAGGGAAAGGGAGAGGGGGGACATGATAGAAACTTTTAAGTACCTCAAAGGGAATCAACAAAGTCCAAGAAGGTAGCATCTTTCAGAAAAAGTGATGTGCAAGAACAAGGGGACACAATTTGAAGATGGTCGGGGGACAGCTCAGGGGCAATGTGAGGAAGTAGTTTGTCAAAGTGAGGGTGGTGGACGCATGGAACGGCCTTCCAGAGGAGGTTGTGGAGTCAGAAACAGTGGGGGCATTCAAGAATGCATGGTACAGACATAAGGCAATTCTTGTGGGGGGGTAGGAATAATTAGGCTGTTGGTTAACTAGGATCTGCAGCTTATCCAATAGATAGGGAAATGAGCAGACTAGGTGGGCCAAGCGGTCCTTATCTGCTGTCAAAGTATATGTTTCTATGTTTCTGTTAAGGGAACGTGAACAAGGATGGGGGCGTGACTCTAGGAGAATGATTACCTTAGTGATTTCATTCAGGTTACTAAGCATGCACTTTAGTCCCAGACTAAACACTCTGACAACACTGGGTACCCAGAATGTTAGGCTGGCTGGCCAGAAATGGTGCCCGGGGTTGGCCAGCATTGCAGCTGATGGTGAGGTCCTTGATGGAAAGAAAAGTCAATTAACATGCACAAACAAGACTTTGGTTATTTGTAATCCTGGCCAGTTGGCTCAGTCCCTTATAACCCCATAACACACTGAAGCAATCAGATGGTAACACAAAATGATTAGGAGTAATGTTGCAGGGAGAAACCCTGAGTTTATTCGACACCAGTTACTTGGAATTGGCCTGGCGATATGAGGACTTGCTGCTTATGACCGAAGATCATGGGGAAGCTGGGCCAGCATGAAACACCTCCACTTCACGGCCTTTCCCTCCAGGTGGCTGCAACCTGCTATTTCTTGCTGCACAGGGGCTGGATCCCCAAACCGGTCTCTCACCGAGAAAGCAGTCACTGGTGCAGAAATAGTCTGCTTGGGCTGAGGTTGGCATAGGCCCAAGGCTGAATAAACACTTCTGGAAAAGTTCAGTTTGTTTGCTGGTAAAGGCCTCCAGTTGGCTAACAGTTCAGTCACTGGAAAAACAGGCCTCGACCCACAACAAGCATTCAGCACATTTAACAGAAATAGCATTAACTTTTCTGACTCTCAATTTGGTTTCAGGCTGGTTCGCAATCACAGTAGATTCACTGACCAAACCTTTTAATTCAACAAGACACTCTCTCACCACAGTTCTTGGGCTGAATACTTCACAGGAACTTCTGTCAGGTCCAATAACTCGAGCTGCACTTCTCAAAATTTCAGAGCTTTCTGCCGCAGTTAAAAGTCACTTTTTTTGGATTAGTCCAATTACAGCTATAAGACAGTCCAAATGCTGGAGAACAGTAGCAGGGAGGTAAGTCAGGACTTTTCTCCAATGTTTCTCCTAGGCTCCTTCATTAGAGCAGCCTCTCAAAAGCTCGAGCTGCTCACTCACCAAACTCTAACTCCAACTGCCCCTTTTTTCTAACAGTTCTTGAACTAGTCCAGTTTTCTAGCAATCCGGTTGCCTAGGAGATCTGCCAATCACAGTTCTGTTGCTCCCATTAGTTAGTTTAGGCACCAACCTGTAAAACTACAAGAACTACAGTTTTTCTTCCCATGAGGAACTAGAACTAAGGACCCCTCAAGGTCCCCTGTTTCACATTGGTCCAAATTCTGGATGTCCCAGACCAAACATGGTGGTTTCCATGTGGATAAACAAACTGCAAGAAGGCAGGTTAAAACAAACACTCTAATTTAAATTTAGAAAATGGGCAAGATAGTAGGAGTTCTGTCATGGGCTGAAAATCCTAGTGTTGGGGTACATTAACTTTCAATAGATGCCAGGCTTAGAAAAAGTGCCATTACCAGCATGCCGCATAACCAATATCAAAGGGCACCACAATTTTCTAACTGAAAGCCGCCATTTTGTTCTCGGTGACCAAGATTTACAGAGCATCTGTTATTAGCCAGTATGTTCTCCCCCCAACACACATCTCACAAGACATTCCGTTTACAAGTATGGCATATTTTTTTTCTTTTTACTTTTGCTGGCACAGAAAAAAATCACATCGCCCTACGCTACCCCAAACACCGGCCAATCAAGTAGCTGCACCAAGCTGACAACGTGTCTCCATGTGCGGGAACCGGAACTCAGGAAACAACAGTAACTGCAGCTCGGCCACATTCTCTCAATCTTGCGGAGCTCACCCTGCTCAAAACTGCCCAACAGAGACAGCACAAAACATCTGAATGTACCTCATTTAGCTAATGAACTTCTTCTTTTGAAACACAGCTCCCTTAAAGGGGAAAGAAACATTGCCCACGGTCATAACTTGGTCCCTTGATGTGGTGTACCCTTGCATATACATTTTGTTGAGCCAAGATTTGCATTTAAATTATTTTTACCTTATTTAGCTCCGTTGCTGTTTGTCCTCCATGTTGCGATCAGTCTCGTCTTGCGGTAGCAGGATGTAATGCAATCGACGGGCCGCCCCACTGTGTACTGCACTGTACTGTAATTACTTCCTGTTATATTCAGCTTCAGTAAATGGGATCTACAAAGAGTACTTTCTTCACTTTATGTGTAAGCACCAATTCTTTGTAAGCACCATTTCCTCATTACCTGTCTTACTATGTTGTGCTGATGAGATGTTCTTATAACACTGATGATACGTACTGCAAAGTGGTAGTAGGTATTGTGTGCTGCTGCTGCAGTGTGTTTTACAGCTGCCAGTGTGCAGTTTGAAATTCAGTGCATCAATAGTAGTTTTCAGTTTGATGATGGTTTTATTGTTCAAGTCTACTTTTCTGACTTACTGTATTTGCTGACAAAGCACCGCAGAAAATTAGTTTGCTCTGAAATGTATAAATAACTGCAAACGTGCTTGCAACCCTGAGTATCTGTTGTAATTTCTTTTACTAGCCAGGAGTTCATTGTTCTGTCTGCCATAGTAATGTTCCATCTAATGTAATTATTTCTTTGGGTAAAAGGACCCATCTGTGTTATAGCGAGGCAGGCTATGGGCAATGATGGACTGTTCATTTATGAACGTCCCACATTCACCAGAACACCACCCCGGTAAAGGAAGTTCTGATGTTTTTTATACCCTGCCATTTCAGTACGTCCTTCATAGTATGTGTCAGATGATGAAGTAAGGGATATGTCTATAGTGTAAAGCAATGTATAAGTAATTGTTTTAGCACATGTTCTCACCCTCCCACTGTGAGGCAAGTGTATATGTTCGAGCTGCATGTCACTAAATGTTCTGTCCTGATGGCTATGCATTTTTCACCACTGTGCTAGCTGGGCATGGTACACCCAGACACTGTGGAGAGCCTATCATACACATGATAGAGTAACCCCATGTAGCATGATTGGCAGTTTGTGCAGGTCTGGCATGTCAAACATTGGCATGATCATCTGTTGTGGGTATAGAATGATAATAATGCATTACATTTTCAGGAGATTATTCTGTGTCTAAATAGTATCACATAATACAATCAGAGAACATATGAGGACAGATTAATGGAGCTTAATATGTATACTGTGGAGCAAATGAGGGAGAGGGGTGATATGATGGAAACATTAAAAACAAGGTGAAAGACTATAACAAGTTTCAACATGAGAAGTATAGCATGACAAGATGATAGAGCATGTGATTAGATGGAGGCCTATTAAGAGTGACTGTGAGGAAGTTCTTTTTCACAGAAAGGGTGGTAGATGCATGGAACAGCATACCTCAGGAAGTAGTGGATATGAGTATAGTGCAGGGATTCAAACAGACATGGGATAGGCATAAGGGAGCAATACAGATGAGTATAAATGGACAGGCAATTGACAGAGAACAGGCCTATGGCACATTCATAAGGTATAAAAACAAGCATTTGTCAATGCCGAATGTTGCTTGCTTCTATGTGCTGTTTAGGTATTTGGAAGTCATTGGAGTGTAAATATTGAAAATTTGCGAACTTACGAGCGTGCGTAGGAAATGTGAAACGCACGATCGTAAAACAGTCATTTTTAGGATTTTTTTCACCAAATTTTCAACATTGCCATTTTAAGATCTCTGCTCATGAACAGTGACACTGTGATTTTCTTAACATGTCCCATACACTGAGTTCGCACAACGACTGCGCCATTGTGCGCTACATGGGCGGAAACACGCTTTTGGGTGAGATGTAAAATGACAGCTGTACTACTCATAAGAAGGTGTGGAAAAATGGCAATGTTGAAAATCTGGAGTGAAATATTGAAAATTGCAAACCTACGAGCGTGCGTAGGAACTGCGCAACGCACGCTCGTAAAACAGTCATTTTTAGGAATTTTTTCACCAAATATTCAACATAGCCATTTTAAGACCTCTGCTCATGAACAGTGTCACTGTGATTTTCTTAATTTGTCCCGTACATTGATTTGGCACACCGACTGCGCCATTCTGCGCTACATGGACGGAAACACATTTTGGGTGAGATGTGAAAAATGACAGCTGTACTACTCATAAGAAGATGTGGTAAAATGGCAATGTTGAAAATCTGGAGTGAAAATATTGAAATTTTGCGAACTTACAAGCCTGCATAGGAACTGCGCAACGCACACTCGTAAAACAGTCATTTTTTGGAATTTTGGCACCAAATTTACAACATGGGGGTTTTGGACCCTCTTCTCATGAATGATGTCACTGTCATGGCGGTATTCAGGCTCAAAGGGTGATTTCACAGTCACTGTGCAGTCACTGCGCGAAAATCACCCTTCGGGCCTGAATACCCCATGACAGTGACATCATTCATGAGAAGGGGTCCCAAAACCCCCATGTTGGAAAAAATTGCGCAAAAATTCCCAAAAATGGCTGAGACATGCACAAAGTTGAAACCCCTATCTAGCCCATTATACAGCTTACCGGCATTTCCTCAGACGTTGTGGGACCATTTGCCATGCTGGGGTGGGCTCCCAGCATGGAACAAGGACTTTGGGACGTTCAGCCGACGGGGATTGGGCACCCCGTCGGCAAAGATTGATTGCCACGCTGGGTGGGCTCCAGCGTGGCACCAACTACTGGGGAGACGACGAGCTCAGCCGACGGGATTAGGCACTCCATCGGCCACACAGTACGCAGGGCACGCACGCTCATGCAGGGGGCTATGTTTATCGCTGCTCACTGAAGCATAGCTTCTTTCAATCAGAGGTTACTGCATTTTGGAGCGTGTCATAGACAGCTCCAAAATGCATTGGCTTACAGGCCGCACCCGGCCAGGACACTGCCTGAATTGGAGGAGAAGGCGACACACCTCCGAAATCTCCGATGATAGCACTATGTTTCTTGCACATGCGTGCAAGCAACATAAAAATGGAGAGACTGCATGGGTCTTGCTGTCCTTATGTGCCATCAAGTTCTATATTTTTGTGTGTCATAACCTGGTTATGACCAGGGCATCATCGAAAATGATTGCCCACCATGCAGTTCTTGTGTTACTCTGCATGTCATGTCAGTTGACCTACTGTTGTGTGTGTCCTTATTGTACATCTGTCTTTGTACCTCAATGTTATGATCTGTGCATTCAATATTGTAACTAGATGTCCACTGTTATGTTGGTGTATGCATTCCCCACTCTGTCACTTCTTTGATGTTACTGTGGTGGAGACAGCACCCACTTTATGGATTGTTACTTCAAACAACCACACAGTGTGATGCTGTGATTGACATTATGGAGTACCTTACTCAAATAAAGATACTGTTGAATTAACTGTAATAGGGGATGTTGATGGTGGAAGTCTGCACTGCTGGGGTTATTGTTAAAAAAATTTATCAATGCAACACTTATGGAACTGTTACCAATTTGCAGTGATCCATCTGCATTTATTGTGCCGAATATCAACCAAGAGGGACATATGGGTTGAGGGAATCGGTCATTAAAAAATAATTTTAATTTCATTCTATCTGACTGTTATCCTCCACCGAGCAAATTGATGAAGTTTAGTATGACGAAAGGGTAGGTTAATACAATATGTTATCCCTGTGGCAGATGATGGAAAGGGGAGAGATAGTTGACACTTTCAAGTACCTAAAGGGAAGAAACTAGGTGCCAATAGAGAGCATGTTCCAGATGAAAGGAAATGTGAGTACTAGGGACCATTGATTGCACACTGTGGGTGGACAGTTGAAGGGGACCATTGGGAAGTACTAATTCACAGATAGAGTGGTGGATACTTGAAATAGGCTTCAGGAGGAGTTTGTTGGAGAGACAACAGTGGCATGTTTGTAAACAGCGTGGAATATAGACAAGTGTCTGTGGTGGGGTGGAAGGAAGTGCCCTAGCAGATAAGTAGGCAAAATAGAGTATGTTGGCCTGGCATCCTTTTCTGCCATCACATTTCAATGTATCTATGTATTTTCATCAACATTGTGTACGTGTGTATCCCCTTGCTATTTTCATGTGTACCCCGCCCTGTAAATGACCTATGCATTAAAAAAAAAAAATGGATGAGCCAATTCATGCACAATCGGTGTGTCTTGAAACCTCTGGATTCTGATTCAGACAGACTGTTGAGCATTACTGAAGAGGTGATACTGGAAAAAGAAAACGTGTCGTACTACACAGTCATTGTGCATAGTGGCTCAGACAATTTAACAGTATGTCATACTTCATTCTCAATGGTGTTTACATCATGAATCTTTACTCTTTCATTGCAAGACAAGTCTCATCCATACTGTCCTTGTGTGCAACTTTTAAACTGCAGTCTAGGCCTAACTTTGGCACAGCAAACTATGCACTCTGTGGTCTTAGGACTAGACTTTGTAATGTCAAAAACTGGTTAATCCAGTCTGTACCTGTTGTAATTCACCCTGTATGTATCCACTCTCAACCTGTTGCCGAACCACTGTATTGTATTGTATTCTGAACCTGTTGTCAAACCACTGTAGTGTTTTGTATTTTGAACCTGTTTGGATTCTATGTAACCCCCCAGGTCGCATTTGGAAACGAGTGGTCCCCGCTCACTATGCTTATCTGTTAAATCTCTTAAATAAATAAACTTTTAAACTATTATACCACTGTTATAACTATTTTGTTCTCATTCATATTACATATGATGACATCTAACTATCTTTCTTTTAGTCCTTAACCAGTGCCAATGGAGAAATGGCCTTGTCGGGGCGGCACTGCTTTTTACTAACATTCATCCCAGTGTGTTACAAATTTCCAGGTGAGTACCAATTTAAATTTCATAACTACTGTTTTTTTTTGTGAATGTTTGGAAATTCAGTCTGTGTGACCTCAGTACAACTTATAAGTGGTGCAGATTTTTTTGTTCTTATATATTTTGGCAGTCCACTTGTGTCTTGACCATCCTCTCATTTGGTCGACCAATGTCTGTACTTGACTACATGAAAGCTCCCATCCTCACCTCATATTGCAGTCTCCACCCAGTTAACCTGAAGTATCCCTTTCTTGGATGCGTCTTCTCCTTCCTGAATGAGATTCAATTGTGGCATACCTTTCTGGCCCATGGGTGCTGCTGAGGTAGGTACTGATGTACGGCTGCTCTGTGGCTGCAAGGGTCCGGGCATCAGTCATCGTGCTGGTCGAGATGCCATTTGCACTGTTTTTTTATATGCCCAACTGTGTCGACACTCTGTAGTGCTCCTGGTCTCCACTATAGGCTGCCACAGAGCGATGCAAGCTCAACAACCCACCCCAGGAGAGGAGAGCAGTCCCATGGACACTCAGTACTTGCTCTCCCCTGTTGACCCCTGACATCCTGAGTCCATTCCACAACCTGGTTATCCAGCATTGTGTGAGGTGTATTGTCCAGTGCCTCAACCCTCAACCCTCTGTGCCACCATGATGGTGCAAAATGGGTTGGATCACTATTTTAGTTAGCCATGTGTTACTAGTCAGTAACACACGGCAAACTATGGAAACCACAGTTACAATATACAGCCTTATTTCACAGGTGGAATAACCCCTTATGTAGATGCACAGAACATACTTGTATTACATGACCGAGGTACAGTATGCATTGTTCTGGGGCATCTGGCATTACTACGCCCCCTAGTGATGTGCTTCAACTTTGGAACATACACCATGACATGTCGTACTGCTTATTTATCGTACAGTGCTTGATAACATTTAATATAATTTTATTACTACTGTCCATTTCATTTATTGCAATTTTGTTTTACAAAATAGGTGTGAAACATTGCAATGTCTGGATCTTTGGAATCTAGTGGTGATGAGCTTCCAGCATATCATAGCAAAAGAAATCTTCAGCCATACATGTTTGAGCCAGAATACCCGGACTGCAAGTCATTACATGAAAGCAGCCAGGTTGCAAACTCTTCGAACTCAGAGTCCGAAGACAGCGACAAGGACATGGACATGCCAGGAGAGAGATCTGGGAACACTGATTGGTGCATGTGTGGGTCATGTGAGGTCATGCAGACTGAGCGAGAAAGCATCTGTTGCCATGATATTGATGCTGTTGATGACAAGCGTCATGGTAATTTACGTTACTAAATTGTACAGTCATTACTATATACTGATGTCATTCAAGTTACTGTACATAATGAATTGCTTAACGGGCATGGTGGCACTGAGGGCTGAGGCGCTGGATGCCACATCTTGTGTCACTCATTTAACCCGTGTTCGGTGACGGAATTTGGTTGGCGAGAGTCAGCAGAGTAGGGACAGAACTGAGCATCTGAATGACAGCTATCCTTCCCCTGTTCAGGACTCAAGGGTTGTTCAGTGTCCTGGTTACCCACGATGGAGTTCTGGACTGCAGCTGCTGCCACAATGGCAGTTGAGTGCAGGCATCATTGCACGCAGCACTGTGAGGGGAGAAAAAAGAAATACCCGGGATTGCCGGGTGAGGTGACAATTCTTCTCGGGGGGGGCTGATCACCAGCACACTCTACGTATGCCACGATCCAGACCATATACCCTGTGTCTCCTTGGCCTCCTCATGTATGGGTGTGGCAGGAGAGGATGTGGATCCTTACAATGATGTCTCAGTGGGGGATTATGGTTCAGGCGAGTGGTTCAGGGGAATGTAGACTTAGCCATCATGTGAGAATCCACGGGCCACCAGGTGAATAAATGTAGTTGAAAAACTAAAAAATAAGTAATGAATCTTGTTTTATGGAAGTTCAATGTGTGAAGCACAGATCTGGTTTTAAGAATGTCTGCCTTGACAATGAAGTCCTCTGGTGTGTACTGGTGCACCTTTGTGAAATTCGGCATGATGTTTTTAAGGATCCCATCCACAATAGGTAAGTTCCATAACATGAGAAATGTGTTACATAATTTCATCAGTAAATGTCGGTATCGTGACACCTGTGGTGCCAGCTCTTGCTACCTCAAACACCATGGTTCATGAATGAGCCCTGCTACTTTGAGGACAAGTGGATTGGTTGGTGATGAGCATCCCAGGGACCTGTCACCTGTGCCGGTGACTGAGGTTGTTCAAAGGGTGGTGTTTAAGTGCCACAAGGTGGAGACCTGGTGCATGTCAATCGCACCGTGATGGAACAGGGGGAAGATGAATCTCAAGTCAGCAGGGTAGCGGTTAGCACACGGTGTGGCCTCGCCAACCTCAGCTGGTAAGTATGAGCCTATGGTATGGTGCGTGTAGGTGGGTACACAGGGGGGAGTTCTGGATGGAGGAGGAGGAGTGGTAGACAACGGTGGATTTTTTTTGATTTTGCAAGAATAAAGAAAATGGAATGGGTACAGTTTTCTTTCTGTTGCATACACTTTTATTTTTTTACTAATTTATGCAAACTTGTGTTGGTTCCCATTGTCACACAATGGTGGGTTGTTGATGCTGACATGGGTATTGGGCACCCAGAAGTTGGCATGATAAATGGATGTCTTTCGAGTTGTGGGTGCATCCTAGTGTGGTAAAAATAACAAATGGCATTTTTTTCTGAAGAGGTCTGCTGGTGTGTGGCGAATACTGCGGGTTGGGCAGCATACGTTATTGTGGAATGAGAGGGTTTCATTTTGGCCGGGTGGTGGGATGTGAGTGTGTAGAACAACACACTGAGTGACCAGAGTGCAGTGAGGCAATATGCATGCCTGCAAAGGCCAGCACCAGTCCAATGCTAGCTCCTTCAGCAACTGTTTGTTAACTCCATCTGGACTTTTGTGCCTAGTTCACCATTGGTGTTCCTAATGTCTCATGCACAGTAAATTACAGAGAATACTGGATGGGCAATTATACAGAACCAGTGTGTTCTGCCACAAAGGGAATCTAATTCCCTCTGACCTCGAGAGCAAAGCTCGAGAGGTCAATAGGAATCAGAATCCCGATGTGGCAAAACACACTGGTTGTGCATAGAGTTGCTCATCCTGTATTTTTTATCATGTATAGTACTGTGTGAAAAATGTGTATTGTGACTTCTTTTGCTTTCAAAATGAAACTGAGTCATGCAGTCTCTAGAGGTTGTAGAATGTTGTTGTACCACAGTATGGTATAACAGTATTCCATGACATTGGAACTGTGGTACAACAACATTTTGAAATGGATGGAATTCTATATAGACCAACACTCCACTGTGCACTATATGTTATTTACCCATCTGTCACCTATCCACCTCTATTCATACTTTCTCACCCACCTTGTGTATCTTCAACCACTGTTCTACATCCAAAGCAATGAGCAGACTTATCTTTTACAATCCATCACAGTTCTCTTTCATTTTTCTGTACACACCTCTTCCACATTACCATACCCTATGTTCTTTTTTGTATCACACTTTTTCCGCCTTGTTGAAGTCCAAACGTTGGGGTCATCAAGCCACCAGCTTGACCCACCCTGAGGTCAGCAGGCTCACTCAGATGACAGGGTGTTGGTATGGCCATTCACAAACTCACTGTGAGGCCCCACTATTCCTTACCATGCCATGCCGAGATTGCCACCCGACCACAGCACCACTGGACTGCGGGCATGCAATGACGCCCATTCACTGCATGCCAATGTGTGCCTCACTACCCATGCATGAACCAGTGGAACAAGTTCCCCCTAGTCGTGACCATGTGACAACACAGCCTGGTGCATTCCCTCTGGCCTCCTCATGTTAAGGATAGCAGTCTATGGACACTCGATCCTAACCCTCCCCTACCAACTCCTGACAACACATGCTCATTCCCAAACCCGGGTCACCAACGTGGTGCAAACTGTGCCATCCAGCACCTCAGCCATCAGTGTCACGAGACCAGTGACCATACCCTATCTGTAATTGCATGGTGTTGCACCAATTGCTTCCCTCATCCCCCTCATTATGTTTTCTGTATTTCCAGGACCTATCACTGGGCAGCATACACACAATTCATTCATTGGATTCACCAACATCTGGGCAAGAAAGTACGTCATGTTATCCCAGTATGTGCTGTTTGGTCAATACGCCACCAATTTCCAGAGTCCGGTCATTATGTTGGTTTTCATGAGGCTGACGAGCTAATGTTTTCATACTAAACTATTACAGACCATGTATGTGCATGTTACTCAACAGTTTGTGACATACCCACAGGTTGAAGCAGTGCAGGGGAATGCCGTACTGCATCACGGTTTGTTTTAATCCAATGATTTATTTCATGTAATCAATGGTATTGTTAATTTGACTGCTTCATATGTTACACATTAAAGTGAACATCCAGTTATAAAGACAAACAGTGACATGAATTATTGTAAACATCACGTTAGATAACATTTACTGAGTGAAGTTATAATGAACTGTGAGGCAGGTTAATGGTTGATAAACCATTCGAGGAAGTATCATCATATGTGCACAAGTGTTCTGTGCTTTGTAACTTGGTGACACAGCAACAGAAAATTGAAAATAATGCATGTGTAGGCATGTGATGTGCAGTTTTTTATGCACCCAAGGTGTGTGATAATGTATAAATCTCGAGAACGAAGTTCGAGAGGTTTATATATTGTCACACACCAAGGGTGTGTAAAAAAAATGCACATCACACACCTACATATGTGTTATTTTTTATAATAACTGGAGCTAAGTAAACACAGCTTAGAGTTTTAGCATTATGTGCTTCCTGTATTGCTGATTCGACCTCTGTATGGGCTCCATGGCATGCTGGTTGTTATGACAAGAAGGTGAAAATTCAATTGCTTCTTCATTGTTTAAAGTAAAACAAAAAAAAAATTAACAGTTCAATTTTCTGAGTCAGTAAATACCTTAGCATGGTACACACAACCTGGCATGAGACAGTAAAAGTCATATCAACTCGCAGGTTGATAGGACTTTTTACAAGTGTCAAAAACAGTTTGATATTGGGGGTCACCAGTTATTATAGTATGTTTCACTGTATATGCCTTATTACAATGTGAGCTGAGACCACTACGGTTCAGCCTTATTACATTGTGACACATGTTGATTAATCAAGTCTGATTTTTCTGGCCAAGGGATTTCGGCAATGTTCTTTGGTACCTGTTTTTGTTTCAGAGGAGTTGGTGGTAAGTTTTCTTTATTTCTCTCTGTCAAGTCACTGATCATCTTCTTCAGGTAATCATACTTCTTGCTTTCCCGAATTGGCTTTGCAATCCAGGCTTTTTTGCTTTTTGAGTAGACTACTTTATATCTGTCTTCGCCGCACTGGTTCACAGCCATTGGTCGTGACACATTGTTATTGTGGTCCATGGCTGTTAGTTGGTGTCTTGCCACCATACCTTGATGGATGAAGTGATGCTTCTTGAGACAATACTTCAGTACAAGGGAATGATAAACCTCCAGCTCACCGGTGTGACAGAACAAGGTCACCTTTCCTAGATCTTTCATAAACTTTTTATTGAATACTGTTTTCTTCAAAGCATTGTGCACAGGAGAACGTGGTTTCAACCAGATTTTTTTCTTCTGTTCTTCCCTTGTTAGCTTGGTATGGGAACATTTCTTGAATTTGTGGCTGTCTGACCAACTGTTTGTTCACTGAATGGTGAACCACCGAACTGACCATTTCACTTAATTTTTGAGCATCTCCTTCACAATTAGCATAACTCCACCAGAAGTGGTTTGACACAGACTGAATCCATGCTGCTAGTTGTGAACACTCCTTTTTCTTTGAAAGTGTGAACAGTTCCTTCTTTAGCCACTTGTCTAGGTGCCACACATCATACTGATGGTTAATGTTGTTGTTTGGTGTATACACTTTGTTCATAATGCTTGATATCTGTATGTGATGGTCAGTGTCCATTGTGCTGATGGGAACTCCACACCCAATGAGGTAATCCAGTGATCGCTTGAAACCCTCTTTTTCCATGTTTGTGGAATACTTGACTTCTGAAACCTGAATTAGGGTGAAAGCAACAATTTTAGATGAGTTCTATTCCATAATTGTATAAATGCCATATTTGGCAGATAAACCTGGTGAATCTCAGCGCCCATTGCCACAAAGTACCAGTGGCTCCTTTCCCGTCATGTCCTCAATTATCGTCTTCTGCTGCCTGATATAGTCCTTGTTAATCATAGGAAATAAGTATTTACTTTGAATCTTCATGTACGTGACACTGGAAATAAACTGAAAGTTCAGAAGATCAGCAAAAAAACTTAACTTATGGAAAGAATTTCCACTATAAAGTATAGCCTCACATATTTCCAGGTTTCCAGAAGCCATTTTTTTCAGAAGCGGTTGTGAGAACCATGTCCGGTCATGGCTATTGCTACAATACATTTTAATGGATAAAAGTGATCTCTGGGTGTTACTTGACATGTGTACTATTGGTGCACCACATGTCATGCATCTTTGTAACAATTCTTATAATTTCCCATACGACACAAGGAATTTGCAATTATCACTGATAGTACTGTCAGTGTTGTCTCCATCTTCTGATGACTCATCACTGTCTGACTCCTCTGTTTGTGATGGTTTGTAGTTCGAATCTTTCTCATGGGGGTCACTGTAACCTTGATGTGAAACATCAGATTCCTCTGTCACATCAGGCTGTACACGTTTTCTAGGTATATATACAGATGGGTCAAACACAGTTGGGTATGAGTGGTCATTTGCAACTTTTTCAAAGTCACTTACGAAATTGAACTCATATTCTGGCCACTGGCACCACTGGTCCTTAGAACAGTGGTTCTTAACAGGTGGCATCTCAGTTTGAGTACCCACAGTACAAAGCACCTTAGTATGTGGGCAAACAGGGCAGATGCATTCATCCTGAAAATAGAATGACAAAGTGACTATCATTCATGTCAATAGTTCACCTGTATCTAACCTCATAAAACTGTGTTGCTCTGAAATCCCTACCATTGTAGATGTGATCTGTATCTCAGTGTCTTCCATGGGTACTGACATGGCAAAGTCTGTTACCACTGTGCTGTCCATTGGGTCATCTACGCTGCCATTAAAAGTAGTGATAGTGCTACATGAGTTCAGTGCTTGATCAACTACCTGTATATGGAGAAAGGAAAGTATTGTAGTCATGTATCAATGGATGACCCGTGACTTACAGATCAGTTAGAATTATCCCATGAAATGAACGTAGCTATTGGTGAATTTTCAGCAAGCCGTATCAACACATTATCCCAACTGTTGGTAGTACAACAGAAAATATGATTCTGCATCCTGCTATCAGCAATGTACCCTATTATTTCTTTATAGTGTATAGTGAAGTGTTGTTCTGTATAGAATTCCATCCCTTTCAAAATGCTGTTCTACCACAGTTCCAAGGTCATGGAATGCTGCTCTACCCTACTGTGGTACAACAGCGTTCTACAACCTATAGAGACTGCATGAGTTAGTTTCAATTTGAAAGCAAAAGAAATCACAAAACACATTTTTCACTTGGTTCTATACACTATAAAAAATACAGGATGAGCAACTCTATGTACAACCAGTGTGTTCTGCCACCTCAGGGTTCTGATTCCTATGGACCTCTCGAGCTTCGCACTCGAGGTCAGAGGGAATCAGAATTGTTCTGTGGCACAACACACTGGTTCTGCACAGTTGCCCATCCATTAATCTCAATGCTCAGTACTTCAACAAAACAATATTAAACTGCAGTTGGAATTTTCTTACACCAAAGTTGAGACACTAAACATGAAATAAATAGACAATTTCTACTGACCTTCCCCTAATTTGTGATTAAAAAAAACCAGAATAATAGATAAGTTATAGTGAATTACTAGGCTGTAACTCCATCGAGGGCTTCTGGGGACATAGATAGCCTCAAGAGCGAAGCTCAAGAGGTTTCTATGCCTCCAGAACCATGAGATGGAATCGCAGACAAGTAAGTCACTGTAACCTATTTTTTTTTGGGGGGGGGTTGAAATATGGATGACAGAAGGTGGCTCTCCAGGTCTCTATGATGTCATCAACCATACTGATGTGTTATTGGCAGTGGGTTATTGGGACTGGACTGTAGTATTATTGGAAAGCTGATGTGTATTACAATACTTTTTTTTACATCATTTTCGAGTCTATTATTTTAGCGATCCATATATTACAAAGTTTTTCTTGATAGTGATCTCATATGATGTGTCACACCATGGCAGTGTGTGCCACAGTACTGCTGCATGTTTTGCATCCTGTGTTGCCACGGTTTAAAAATGGAAGGCATGCCACACCATCCCTCTATGCCAACAGACCAAGAAACTGAACAGATCCAGTATTGTCAATACAATACATGAGCAATAACTTACCTCTCTGGCGTCGTTTTATCTCTGCTCGTCGCTCACTGCATTCCTTCTTCTTCTTTGTGGTTGGTGGTGCACTATGAGGAAATATGCTTGGCATGGCATCAGATTTTAGTATTGGTGGTCTTTTCAGATTCAGAAGCTCTGCCTGTTAATTATTAATCCAGAAAACAAAAAAATAAGCAGCTGACAGTGATCACTGCATGAAACTATGGTCAGAAAATAACATCATGATACTCAGAAAACATCATGTTGTCAGTAATAGAGGTCTTTACTGTTGTCTGCAGTGTGAGTCAATGTTCATTTGCTGTCATCTTGATAGCTATGTTATGATAGTGTTGTAGGCAAAAATTGCATCTGTACCGAGGTCTCATGAAGCTTATGGTGTTGCAGTGCTGTTTTCTGTTTCATCCTTTTTGTTCAAAATTCTGATTATTCATGGTTCTGTCACTATGAACAAACATCATGTAGTTGAAGAAATGTACTGTATGTCCGCCGGGTAACAATTGCATGGAACACTGTATTAAGTGGTGATATTAAGTCTGAGAACCTGTATAGGTGATCCTGCCAGCAGTATATATTAGTTGTGAGGACACGCAGGCAATACTTCATGCAATACTGGCACAAGTATGTTAAACCACTATTCCCAACTATGGTAGTAGGTGAAAAGGTTTAGAAGCACAGATCTTGTACTATTTGCATGTAAAACAGTGTCGTGGGATTCCACCAGGGAGATATAATTGACACCTTGATATTTTTATGAGTGCACACAGCTTGAAATATTCTGGTTGATTGTCCAATACTGTACATCTGTCATGTTATTGAAATGTCTGTCATCAAAACACATTCAAATTACATACTTTCCTTTCTGGTATTATGTATGGGTATGTACACACATATCTGCATTTCTGTCTCCCACTTTCTCTCTCTATCACATATATATATATCACATATATAGATATACATACATCATATATATATATATATATATATATATATACACACATACACACATATACATGTGCACAGACATATAAATATATATATATATATATATATATATGTATGTATGTGTTTGTCTGTGTGTGTGTGTGTATATATATATATATATATATATATATATATATATATATATATAAATGTGTATATATAATACGTCTCCGTTGCAACTCATTGCTCAAAATAGGTGATTTTATTTGCCTTCAGCTTGACCCAGAACAGCTCAGGCTCACTTCAGCTGGTCTCGCTCAGCTGAAGGTGCATCAAACTACTCATTTTCAGCAATGAGTGGTGACCGGAGAAATATTGACACATACAAACATGCAGACATTTCTGTTTATATGTGTGTATGCATGTATGTATATCAATATACACATATATCAATATACTGGTTATGGAAGTGTTAGTGAAAAGCAGTGTCACCATGGCAAGGTCCTTCCATGTCGACACTGATTACATAACAGAATGACAAATGAGATACACAAGGAAGAATGAACATACACATCCAAGTATAACACACAATGTCAATGTGAGGATAGATACAAATGCATGCAGCGCAAGTAACAGTTTTAGTAAAAGTACTTGCGGTATCGTTGATTGTGTGTATGTGTCACAGAAGACGATGGGGGGGAGTTCTTTTAGGAATAGATCCACAGTAGAGAAAGCAATAACAAGTCAGTAATACAAATGTTTTTTTCTGGTGGTATGGTACTTGCGTAGGTATTGAATCCTGAATTGGAAATCATAGTCGAGGTGCGGTGTTATGATGGCTTGGTAACGAGCCAGCAGGACATCCCGCCTGCCATCATGCTGCAACCTGTCCTTACTGGATACTGCAGTGGGTTGTGATGGTGATGGTGTTGACAGTGTGTTTGTTGTTGTTGTTGGTCAAGCAACAGAGTTGTGCAGGGTGCATGCATCTTCATAGGGCACTGATACACAGCGTGGCAATATTTTTTTTGTAACACACAGCTGAAGAAGGGCACATCTTTTTCAGGGTAACTGTGATGAGAGTATAGCTGAGATGTGCGTGAGTGTCTGTGTTGTGGTTGTGGGAGACAGCTTTCAGGAACAAAGGGAGTTGTATCACTGAGTTTGGTGCGTTTTGGCCATCACAACACTCAATACTTACAGTACACTGTCATCTCTGATCCTTACAACTGTCACCCCCTCAACACACATGCCAATGTCACCCATCCCATTGGGTAACTACACCCATTTCTTCTGTGTGACTACATAATTACTCATTTATTGACACTGTATGATCCTCCTCTCTATACACCCACCCACCAATCAATCCTTACCCTCACTATGTGGACTACACTCACATTCCAATATGCCTTGTATGTGCTGGTCCCCTTTAATGCCACATCTCACCTCTTTCAGTATGAGATCACAGTGTAATACAACCACCCACATTTCTCATACATTCTCCCATCCTTTTCTCTATGTACCTGTTGTACACTCCACCTTAGCATGCTCATCAACCACTGGGAGGCAGTATAAGGCAGTGCTTTGAGACTCTGAAATGCAAATCTGGAAACCTGGGTTTCAATATCACAGCCCTCACTTGCATGATGTGTGACCCTGAGCAAATGACCTAACTTCCCTGTGCTCCCAGGTCACACCTGTACATAAGCCTTCACCTTACAGTGTCTGTCATGGTTAAACAAATAGAGAAAATAATAAATACTACATCCATTTCCCCTGCTTCTACACCAACCTCAATCCCTTTCCGGTACCCCTTCACCCCATTCTCTCTCACCATCTTCCAGTACACTACAATCGACAAATGCCCTTTTACAGTTCTACTTTGTCTCACACATGTATGTTACCATCACTGCACATCACCACTTTACCCCTATCCACCGTTCAGGAAATGGCCCATCTCACCTTTCCCCTTTTCCTCTGTCTGACTGCTCTCCTGTGAGATCTCAATGCCCTTACTGTCTCATGGCCACCTTTGGAGATCAAGCTCCCCAAACATTTCCACATTTCCATCAACATACCACACCCATTAAATGCATTTTATGTGATGCTCACACTACACTCCTTCCTAATTACTTGTTGATGTTCTCCATTACTCAAAAGAATATAACTTTTCACCCCACCAACCTACAGTTAAGCTATCAACTACAGGTTCAGTACTGATGCTACTCCAATGCGTTTGCCTCATGCAACCCAGTGCTAAAGACCAGTCCTCACCAGGTCGCACACTCCCTACTTTTGCCATCTCCAACTCCTTGCACAGCCACCAGGCAGAACACCTAGGCTCAATAGTATAGTCATAATACTATGGTCATCAAAGCAAATGTCCCGCAGTCATTGTAGTCAACTATTATTCCCATGCCAACAACCACAGCATCCTGCTGCTCCCATATACCATCCCCACATTGCACTGTTCCATTTCCAACCCATTTATGCTGCACCACACCCTGGGAACATCTGTTGTAACCCTATGTCCATTTTCAGAAATCTTTGCTTCCCATGCCCATCTTGTGTTGAACTACTTAGTTATGTGATGCCTATACCACCAAATACAGAGGAAAATCTCTCCACATGCAGCACAAACAGACCAGTGTCATACTGCTTATAAATTTGGTTTGCCTATTTATGGTGGGAAATGGAGTTTGTCTATGGGCAGATAAAACACACAATGTGAAGCTGGTGGATGGTGCACTGCTGTGAAAATGTTTGCCTCTGTTCCTGTCACTTCTCAGAGGGGCCAGAAGTTGAAAGCCAAAAGTATTGAGAACAGTTCATTATGTTTCTGATTGAGAATAAAACAATACAACAGTATCATTTAGGTGCATGCTTACAGGATCCTTTATAGGAGCTTTATAGGAGCTGTGAGATAAGTGGAAAGTTCAAACTAGGGGATCCCCACCACTACCAGCACGTTGAATGCATAGAACAGCAACACAATATAATAGCACAACTGGACATGTGGTAATATATTTATAGGGAGGTACAGTAGGATTATTTATGAACAAAGGATATAAATAGATATGTATATACACAGGGACAGCACAGTATTGGAGATGACCATATATCTGTGGAGGCACAGCATGCTTATGTATGCAACAAGGACATCAATACTGGAGGAAAGAAGATAATTACAATGCACCATGATCACTAAATCTATAGATGTGTGTGTGATGTGGACATAATAAGCTCCATTTTTGGTGGACTCATCAATCAGGTCATAACAGCACAAAAGACAGACAGCAGAAGATGAAATTATACAGAGACAGAGCATGTTTAACCTTAGGGGAAACAAATTGAAATAAAATTGAAAAAAAAAGCAATGCTGTCCTTCATTCCTATTCACCTTTAGGTCCCTTCCAAAGCAATCTGGTGTAAAGCGAACAGAACACACAACTGTGTTCTTGCTGTTCACATCTGGTAGATTTTCTCGTTTGACAGCTGCCTTCCACCTCGCTAGTAGCTCCCTGCTTTTAGGAAAGTGGTAAAATGAAATGCCTCTGTACTCCGTTTTCTTGGAGGCATTGTAGCATCCAACAACACAACAATTTACCATATTACTTTAAAAAAAAAAGAATACACTTTAAGTCTGTCACTTCTTTATCAATCTGCAGTGGCAAACTCACTCCGAGCAATCCAGCACAATCGCATATGCTTTCCCACCATTGCGCTGATTGGCCAAGCCCGTCACTGACATCACGGTGCCACCGCGCATGCGAAAGGTGGTGAGGATAAAGTCCGTGATTTTGGGTGCTAAAAAAATCAAAATAATGTCAATTACAACAACAGAACAGATACATTGATGAAAGGATTCATCAAGGTACTGTACATACATAGTAATAACCACAGTTTGGGGCACTGTCAAAGTTTCTTTCCCCTTTAACCTGTGATGCACTTCCATGTCCTGCTTCCATTGCAGCCTGGCATCCTTGCTCTACCAGTCACCCGATTGCTCCCCGCTAATATTAGTCAAGAAAATCAACAGTTTTTTCATGTGAAAAAAAATATCTAGTGCTCCTATGAGTAAACTGGGGAAGGAGTTACTGAGTGAAAACTAATAAAACATAAACTAATAAACTAAAGAGATACACTGCAAAGTACAAACAAGGGCTATGAAAAGCAGCAGCACCCTCTAGTGGTATTTCAGACAAGGCACTATTTTAAAGAAGATGCTGCTTCTAATAGCTTTTATTAATAATTTAGCCGCTTTTTTCCTTATGAAATCACTTTCATAAAAAAAAATAAAAATAAAGCCCATTTTCTAAGCGCAATAATACCCTCCAGAGTGGGCAGTATCGGCAATACTGGACCTTCCAGGGCCTACAAGGCCCTCCACCTCATTATGCCCCTGGGCGGTCCAGTATTCCCAAGTACCTCCCACCGTGTTGTGTATTATTGCTTGCATAACAAGTTAGAAATAAATATTTACAGTAATAGCTAAAGCTCCCTCTGCTTTACTATCGTCAGCAGAGTGGAGCAAATTAAAACAGTGTCTGGCCAGTCATGAGCTTTGAAATAGTTGGACCCAGCCCACACCATTTACTAAACACACTGCTAATGTCTTAAAGGGACAGGTGCGGAGGCACATCATGGCACTCTCACTCAGATCAACAAGATTAACAAATAATTATGGATTTACCATCTATGCAGGATGGCTGACTGGCAGTGGGCATTACTGGAGCTCAGAAAGACACTTAAGATAAGCCTCCAGATTGGGGAGGGTACATATATCACCTTAATAGTTGAAGTAAGGTTTGCTCTCCAAGATACTAAGGACCAGCGGCCAAACCATTGCCTATCTTTCTCTTACTGCACACTGGGTCACTTTTGCGGGCAACTGATCATCATCCTCATGTACTAGTCTGTCTGCTACAACTTCAACCAGTACTAGCACTGCCACTATTATCTTTTAGATCTCAAAAAAACTGTCACGTTTTAAAAAATGGCAGTTCTCCATGTATGTCATTTTCAAAACACACATATACACATACAGCACAGCACATTCAGCAAGAACTGGAAAGGCTGCTTACTGCCTGGGTCACTTCACAGGGTTTGAAAGCTGTTTTTATTTTGTTGCTGACATTGGTTCAAATACTGAAAAAGCATTTCATGATGGCAACTATGTACTGTACATATATGCTGTTTTGCTCATTGTCTTAACCTAATTGTTCTAAGCTTCCTGGTTAATGACTGGAAGAAAGTATCAACCACTGTGGGTACAGTGCACAAAGTGTGTGACCACTTCAACCATTCAGTAAAAGCCTGTGACATCCTTTCTGATATCCAGAAGGACAGGGACAGTAGGGAGGCAGTATAGCACAGTGTTTTAAGGCTCTGAGCTGCAAATCTGGTGACATCCAGTAGACCAGACCTGGGTTTGAATCCCACAGCTTCCACTTGCATACTGTGTGACCCTGAGCAAGTCACTTAACTTCCTTGTGCTCCCAGGTCACTCCTGTAAAAAAGCTTTCAGCTTAGTGTGCTACTCCTGGTTAAACAACTAAAAAAAAAAAAGGTCTTCCTCATCTACAGCTTGTTCATCTCCAGCTTGTTCAGGATGTAGCACAGTAAGGTAAAATTCAACTTACTTTATGATTGAATACATCCTTGAACAAATGGTATCTTTCATTGAATATATCATGTACAGTGATATCGAGAGGGCAGTTTACTCAAGTCTACTCTATGGTTTCTGCTGGAACAGTTGTGTCACAATCTGAAACCATGCATGACTGCTACAAAAGAGGTCAGCGCAGAAAAGACATTATTCCTCTCATTCCACTTCTCAAAAAAAGGTTGGAGAAAATGAGGAGCAACTTAGATATGAACCAATCTCTAGTCAATAACATGCTTACTAGACTTAGTAATGATGAAAAATTATCAGCCATGACACAGAGCAAGGAGTATCTCTTAGCAACATTGCTAGATCCACGTTTCCAGAACAGACACCTTCCAGATATGGTTTCTGATGATATGAAGGAGTTGAACTAAAGGCAACTTTTGATTGATGCAGTAGGTTAGGTTTCATTAGGAGGATTGGCAAGCAGTACTACAATGACACCACCTCAAATTCAAAAGACTGCTCCAAATACCAGTGCAGAAGCAGACAATGAGGAGGCTAACATCTGGGGCTAGCTGCAGGACATTGAAATTCCACAAGGAGAAAATCCATTCTCAGTAGTAAGCATGGTAGATGCATATCTGTCTGTGCCCAACATTAGTACTGAGGATGACCCTTTAGCTTACTGGCAAAGAGAAAACAACCATTTGTCAATGCTGAATGTTTGCTTGCTGGCATTGGCATTGGTAGTGTAGAAGTTACAGAGCTGTGTAATGGAAATGGCAGTGAAGTATTGAACTGAAGCCAACCCCACCACCACCCTGCAGAGAGTGACAGGCATTGGGGTGTGCCTTTGGGTCATCAGGCCTAACGGCCACACCATTTCACCACACCCTACCCTGCAGACACCGACAAGTGTCATGGTGTGCCTTGGGGTCTTTGGCCCTTATGCACACCCCATTACATCAGAAAATACTGTGAGATGGGTGCGGTATAGGAGAATAGGGTGAACTTTGGGGCCGAAAAAAGTCCAAGGCATACCTCAATGCCTCTCACTGGCTGTAGGGTGTGGAATGGTATGAGCATTACAGGCAAGAATCCCAAGTCACACCCCTGATGCCTGTCACTCTCTGCAGGGTGGGGCGTTATGGTTGGAAACCCTAACACCTCAGGCATTCATTGGTATTTTCACTCCAAATTTTCTACATTTTTTTTTTGTGACCCCCACCTCATGAACAGTAGCAATATCAGTTTGTTAGCCGAAAGCTGCTTATGCACAATGACTACGGCATTTAGCACCACATGTGCAAAAACACATTCCGAACAGGATGTGAAAAATGACAACTGTACTGATCATGGGGAGGTGTAAAAAATGGCAATGTTGCAAATCTGCAGTAAAAATATTAAAAAAACTGGTGAAGTCACGAGTGTGCATAGAAACTGTGCAACGCACACCCGTAATATAATTAGGTTGGGGATTTTTTACAGCAGATTGTCAACACAGGCATTTTGGGACCTCCGATCATGAACAGTGTCACTGTGATTTTCTTTATCTGTCCCGAACAATGATTCCCCACAGTGACCAGGCATCTCTGCATTGAAAGTGTGAAAACACATTTCGGCCATGTTGTGAAAAATGACAGCTGTACTGTTCATAAGGAAGTGTGAAAAAATGCCACTGGCGAAAATCTGGACTGAAAATATTACAAAGTCGTGAACTTATGAGGGTGCATGGAAACTGCGCAATGCACACTCATAACACAGTCATTTTATGGACTTTTGTTACCAAATTTTCAACATAGCCATTTTAAGACCTCTGCTCATGAACAGTGTAACTGTGATTTTCTTAATCTATCCCAAACATTGCTCTACTGACTGACTGCACCATTGTGTGCTACATGTGCGGAAACACATTTGGGGCAACATGTGAAAAATGGCAGCTGTACTGTTCATAAGGAAGTGTAATAAAATGGCAATGTGGAAAATCTGGAGTAAAAATATAGAAAATTTGCAAACTTACGAGCCTGTGTAGGAATTGCGCAACGCACACTCGTAAAGCAGTCATTTTTAGGAATTTTTTCACCAATTTTCAACATAGCCATTTTAAGACCTCTGCTCATGAACAGTGCTACTTTGATTTTCTTAATGTGTCCCACACATTGATTTTGCACACCGACTGCGCCATTGCATGCTACATGGGCAGAAACACGTTTTGGGCAAGATGTGAAAAATGACAGCTGTACTGCTCATAAGGAAGTGTAATAAAATGTCAATGTTGAAATTATGGAGTTAAAATATTGAAAATTCGCAAACTTATGAGTGTACATAGGAACTGCGCAACGTGTGCTCGTAAAACAGTCATTTTTAGGAATTTTTTCACCAAATTTTCAACACAGCCATTTTAAGACCTCTGCTCATTAGCAGTATCACTGTGATTTTCTTAATGTGTCCCATACATTGATTTCGCACACCGACTGCGCCATTGTGCGCTACATGAGTGGAAGCACATTTTGGGCAAGATGTGAAAAATGACAGCTGTACTTCTCATAAGGAGGTGTGGTAAAATGGCAATGTTGAAAATCTGGAGTGAAAATAGTGAAAATTCATTAGTACGGCGTGCCTACGAACTGCATAGCGCATGCTATAAATAAAACAACAGTCATTTTAGGAATTTTTCCCAAAATTTTCAACATAGGCTTTATGAGAGCCCACCTTATGAACAGTGGCAGTGTCATTTCATTATTCAGTCCCAAAAGGTGATTTTGTGCAGTGACTGCTAAATCACCTTTTGGGTCCGATTAACGCCATGACAGTGAGATCATTCATGAGAAGGGGTCCCAAAAACTCCATGTTGAAAATTTGGTGCAAAAATTCCAAAAAATGCCTGAGATATGCAGCAAAGTTGAAAAAACCCTATTTATCCCATTATACAGTTTATCGGCATTTCCTCAGTACGCGGTCGGCTTTGAAGAGTGCAGATGTGTTCCCGGTTCACGGAAGATCGTCGTGCAGGAGTCCAGAGGTAAGTATGGGGTGAGGGGTGTGTGGGGAGGCAGGGTGTGCAGTGGGTGGGTGCTGGTAGGGGCAGAGACTGCGAGGGATTGTTTTTCAGTTTCAGGTTTTGTTTTTTTTTTAAAATGACGGCCGCGCGGGATGTTTGCCATGCTGGGGTGGGCTCCCAGCATGGCACAAGGATGGCTGGGGGGCGTGGAGCTGACAGGGGATTGGGCACCCCCATTGGCGATAGCATATGTTGCCACGCTGGGGTGGGCTCCCAGCGAGGCACCCTGTACTCTGGGGGGGGGAACCAGTGGAGCCGACAGGGGATTGGGCACCCCCATCGGCTATATGATGTGTGGTCATGCTGGGGTGGGCACCCAGCATGGCATATGGAACACTGTTTTGGGGGGGCGCGCAGCACAGCCGACGGGGATTGGGCACCTCACTGCTGGCGACAGTGTGCGTAAGTAGCACGCAGAATGCGTGTGTGTGTGTGTGTGTGTGTGTAGGGGAGGAGCATGAGCAGGCGATATCTTATCGCTGCTCACTGAAGCATAGCTCCCCCTTTCAACTGTACGCCACTGCATTTTGGAGCTGTCATAGACAGCTCGAGCAGGCATTGGAGAACTGCGGCCGCACCTGCAAACATGCTGACTGAATTGGAAGAGGGCTGCCACACCTCTGAAAACTCGGATGATGGCACTATGTTTCTTGCACATGCATGCAAGCAAACATAAAAATCATGCTGGCCAAAGCCTGACGACCCATGGCTTGTAAGTATATTGGATGTCCACCTTCCAGTGTCTGTTCTGAGCATTTATTTAGCTCAGCTGAGGATGCTGTAACTGATAAATAAACAAGATTAACACCAGACAATGCAGAAAAACTGATGATCTTGAAGGTTAACTTGCCAGACTTTGGCTATATACTGTATGTGATGCTGCTCTTGAAGAAGATGATACTGACGGCAGTACATGTGTTACTGCTGTGGAGTGACACATCAGCTTTCAATTTTGAGACTGGACTGCTTAAAAGTAGAAATCTGGGACTTGCATACCTTTTGACTGCATCATCATCATTCTGGGGGAGGGTGGGAGGTGCAGCCAGTACATCACATCATCATGTACTGGTAGCAACTGTGGCAGACAAGTCCCTGATCTTTCACACGGTCGCTTTCTCATTCTGACAAGTTCTTTTATTTTATTACCTAATGCATCTAAGAATAATTATTTCATATATAACCATAGCTCTGTCTTTTTTCCCTCTGATAGAAGTGGTAGTAGCAGCAGTGATGAAGTAGTCACTTTGGACTGCCTGGTGCTCTTGTTCTTTCAAATTACTTTGTGTTGGGTTCCATACTGATACCCATTGCTATACTAAAATAATTGATACCATACAAAAAACACACTGACCCCTTCTACAAAAAGACAGACTCAGGAGACTGGTTTTAAAAAAATAGAAATCTGGGACTTGCCTGTCTTTTGACCGCATTGTCACCCTGGGGGTGGGTGGGAAGTGCAGCCAGTACATCATGTGACCGTGTACTGGTATCAGCTGTAGCAGACAAGTTCCCCATCTCTCACACTTAGTCACTTTCTCATTCTGACGAGATCATTTATTGTATTACCTAATGCACCTAAGAATAATTATTTCTTATATAACCATAGCTCTGTTTTTCCCCCTGATTGTAGTGATAGTAGTAGTAGCAGTGGTGAAGTGGTCACTTTGGGCTGCCTGGTGCTCTTCTTTCACATTGCATTCCATACCAAGACTGTTGCTATGCTAAAATAATTAATGACATACAAAAAAAAAAACACACTGACCCTCATACTAGTAAATGCTTTCTGCCTCCTCATCGAGATCCCCTTAATGCCTGCTTTGATGCCTTTTGATGTCAAGGGCACATCCTCCTCCTCCTTAGTGAATACAAGTGACATGCTGGTGTAGTAAGTGGATTTTTGTTTTCATGGCCACCACTATAGCTGTGGGTATTCAGGTCAAAATCTGACTCTTCAAAGATAACACAAAAATCTTAGTCAGGGTGGATAGCGAGGAAGGAATAAGGGTATGACTGAGGATTTGTGGTGGTTGGCGAGGTACTCCAGGATGTGGCAGCTGAAATTCAACACAAAAAGTTGCAGAGTCATGTACAAAGGAGCAAGGAACACAAGAATATAATATGGGGGGGGGCACAAACAGTGGGTGAAAAGATCTAGGGGGCCACTATTTCTAATGGCCTAATATTATTTTTATTTATTTGACATTTTTTAAATAGAAAAACACAGATAGAAGGATAAACTGGTTTATAGATGGTGGGGGTGCATGGATGGAAAGAATATACATATAATGAGCTCCATTTTCAATGCTCCCTTGGAGCAATGAAAGATGCACTAAACAGCTACTTGTGGCAAACCTCAGTGCACCAGAGAACCTGCACCATATTCTGGTAGATGCAGGGTCCAAGTGCCACAGTGCCCAAAGATGCCTTAAGAGGCCCTGTGGATCTAACTGCTTGCACATAGGAGGGGATTGATAGAGGCATCAGTCATTCCTTAGCTCTGTGCAAATTGGCCCCATTTTGTATGTAACCTGCAACCATAAATACACCCACAATTGAGTTTTTAGGTTACTTTTTGCTGCTGCATCCAACCTCTGCCTGAACTTTATATGCAGAGCTCGCTGAAAGCTGGTGCAGCATCCATATTTTTACCAGCACAAGTTTGCTACTTTGAATCCCCTCAATGTGTAGTTCAGTACAGCTATGGACAACACTCATCCCAAACTGTAGAAGGCTACATCAGGGTTCTGAAGACAGGTATGTCTTTGTTATCAACAAACGATGGTAGCCCTGCCTAGGAGAAAGAATTGTTGCTGCACAGTTGTGAAAGATGCCAAATATAAATTCTCAAATAAGGGACCTATGCTGATTAACCCTTGTCTTTCCCATCAGGAGATGGTAGGAGCATTTGCAGGAAGTCTATACATCCCAAAAAGTAAGTTTACAGATATTCTTGGGAAGGCTCAGAGTAGTACTCAAGTGATACTATATGGATACCTACACCAACGTTGGGATAGATCACAATGACGCAGGGAGTCAGTTGGAAAATTTCAGACAACACCAAGATGATACACATCGTATCAGCAGAGTCACTGGAGGGAATTAACACTCTAGTTGTCCCTATACCCAGTAGTACTCATTATGTTGCAATAATGTACTGACCATGAAAATGAAAGGTTGTCAGTTGTGATATACTGTCATAACATGTGTGATCTGAAACAAATGATAGAGAAGTGGTCCTGGTGGGGAATTTTTTTTTCCAATTGTTTAACCAGGTGAGACACACTAAGCTGAAAGCTTGTTTACAGGTGCAACCTGGGAGCACAGGGAAGTTAAGTGACTTGCTCAGGGTCACACAGTATGCAAGTGGGGGCTGTGGGATTCAAACCCAGGTCTCCAGATTTGCAGCTTAGAGCCTTAAACCACTATGCTATACTGCCTACAAATTGTACCGATAACTGGGATACATCACTGGCAAGTACACCTCAGGACTGTTCTGGCAATTAAGATCTCCACCAACTTATTCTACCCACCAAGGAACAAGGGAGTGACTAAGACACCATTCTGGCTTTTCAGTATCAGACAATGTGCAGTGCTGGGACCTGCAGCAGAGGTTACACACCATAATGAAAAGGATGGTAAGGCTGGCAGTACATGTGTTCCCCATGAACTCATGGCTAGCCAGACAACAGATGGCAGGTTATGTAGTTAGTGAGGAACAGTAGCTGAGGTGCCAACCTGCTTTCTGCGACTAGTTCTCCTCATACTAGAGCATGATTTCCTCAACAGGGGTGTGGCAGGTGGCCATACACAAGAGACGGAATGGGTGCCATGATGCAGATTCCAGGGTGGCAACATGTAGAGGTGTGAGTGGATCAGGAGAACCTCCTAGTACACATATCATCTCTGCAGCATCAAGTGTCACACAAGACACTGACTGTTACAGAGATTGCCCCAGGCTGCACCAGGTTTCCATTCACTGCGACTTCCTCTCCCTGGCTGTGCCACATGTAAGTCCTGTTATGGTGCATGGGGCTGTTAAACCAGCTGTGGCTGGTCTAACTGTGGGTGCAGTTTGTAGGCAGTTCAGGGAATTGAAAATCCTGCAGTTGGGAATATGGCAGCTGGGAGTGGCACATGCCTCCTCTGCACCATGGCAGTGGCTGTGGCTTAACTCATGGAAGGCACACAGCTGACCGGTGCAGTAGGTCCTGCCAGTGCTGCAAACCCTGTTCTGAGAATAGGGAATGACACGGGTGTGGCACACTGTGCCCCTTGCATCATGTCTCTTTGATGCAATCACCTTACATCCTTTCTAGTCCTTTGAAAATCAAGCCCAATGTGTACATACGAAAACTACTGTATATACATAATATATACACTGAGAAAAAATATAATCACAGTATGTACGTACAGTAACTGTATATGTGGTTACAATAATTTATAACGTGAACACAACAACAGCCCAGCATTAACAGGCAGCAAGTAAGACCAACAACATGTTGGCTGCATTGGCAGAAGGATCAGCAACAGGTGCAGGGAGACAACAAATCCCCTCTATAGATCCCTAGTGAGACTTCATTGGGAGTACTGCATACATTTCTGTTGTGTGTTGTGTTTTTGTTTTCTAGTGCTGAAGCCGTTCTGTGTGCCTTTTTGCCTAATGTTCTTCTGGCTCTCATCCTTCAGTCCTACCGTCCTCTCTCTCTCCACATGGAATTCATGCCTTTGTCTGCTATCAGTTATCAGTTGCTGACAGTCATTGTTCAAATCAATCTCTATCTGGTGTCAGTCACCACTAGTTGCTGTTAGTCGATACTCACTCAGTCTTAGTGTTCACTAACTGCTGTCCAGTACGTTTCAGCTCCTTTATAAGGTACCTTTAGCATAAAGGTATTATGTTCCCATGGCACATCTGTTGGGGGAGACCCTTCTCAAGAGAGTTCCTTTGCCTTCATGGTACCCTGACAGGGTGGTAGTCCCCCATGGGACAGAGGGAACAATTGTTCAAAGTATCCAGGTGTAACAGTCAAACACATTCATTCAACAGCCTTCAGACTGAAGTATCTAAAGAAGGATGTGTTATTTTCCTTTTTCCTTTCTGCAGCCATAAGTCTACTTTCACTGTAGCCTTCCTGGTCACCTTGTTGCTTACACCATTTCTCCTGATATCACTCTCTATTTGTCTCACTCATCCTTTTCTTATTAATCCTGAATATAGATATATATATATATATATATATATATATATTTGTAAATCATGGGATGCTACCACCAACTGCCATGAATGTAACAGTCTTTAAAAGTTTGAGAATCCACTCCATTCTCTCACCACATATAATTCACCCAATGTTACCTAATTTTAAAAAATCACATTTCAGACATGATTCACCCCTTTCAAAGTGGCGTGGTCTTCCACTGCATGACAAACTGCCAATGCTGGATATATAAATTTAATGGTGAAGCATTGGGTAAATTATACATGGCCAGAAATGGAGTTGGTCCTCCAATAAGTGTTTGAGACTGCTACTTTAAACTTTGAGTTTTGTGCTGGTGAGTTCTAACGTCCAATGAAATGTGACATGTTGTCCATTAAAGGAAAACTGTCCAAAACAGTGGGGACAATCACCAGGGCTGCAAAAATACCCAATTAAAACAACCAATATAGTTTAAAATGAATGGAGCTAACCTCTTGTGAGTTATTTATTGTTGTAATGTTGCTCCTGGATGCGCCATGTCAAAAGTGCTGCCGCACCAGAAGACTGAGTGTGACCCTGGCATCCGGTCTTGTGCCGGAATGCTGGTAAAAATGACGAGTGAGGCTCATTACACAGGATAAAAAGAAACAATGTGCCATGTAGAGGTCTATTAACTGAACCTCTAGAAACAATTACAGGTGAAAACAGAGCAGTGTAAGGTACTTAAAATCGTTCTTAAAGCTGCATCTCCAAGTTTGGTCATGTGCAGTAGCACCTAACGCTACTGTGCATGCCCGAACTTGGAGAACTAGGTGCTACTGTGCATGACTGAGCTTGGAGCTCCAACTTTAAGAATGATTTTAAGTACCTTACACTTGCTTCATCCATTTTCACTAATTGATCAAGTAGCCTATAAATTTCCCTTATCCTGTTTCCCTCCCCATACTTTCCATCACTTAAAGTCACAGTGACTCTACTTTTTTGTTCTCTATGAATGATGCATACTCTGGCACCCTGATATCAGCCCCAATATACACTGTGACCCTTTCCCCTCCCTGTTTTCCCTGTCCTTGATTGAAAAACAAAGACTGCATGAAGAGGAACTTGATACTATTCCTGATACAGGGAAGGAAAGGCTCTAGTAAGTCATGCATCTGAGGGGACACACTGCAGAATTGGGGCATATCCGAACAGTGTGAGAATAACCCATTTGTGGAGGCAAAGCATAAACTCTGTGATGTGCCATGCCACACAATGTGAACAGTTCTACTTGTCCCAGCACAATTCCAACCTCTCCAGATTGTACATGGCCAGCATAGACACATGCCAGTTGTCTAGTCACACAGATAGCTGCCTGTGGATATTTCCCCTGTAGAACCCATGGCATGACATCATACTCAATCACATCTGTCACATTCTGACCCTGTTAGTGGTATTTCTCCCGATACCATTACTTGATGCTGATCACCATTACCATGCAGAACACTAACAGCATATCAGGCTCACCACGAGATGCTACTACAGGCCTTCATTACCACTCTGTGACATCCTACAGAGATTCCAGAAGAACAGGGACAAGTTCAATGCTGCTATTGGTGCACAGCAGGGAGTCATGACAGAGGTTCATCTGTTGAGACAGAAGCTTCAGGAGATGGCTAGGTGTGTGACTGCTTGCTATGAGTCTGCTTCTGCTGACCAACAACATCTCCTGCTGGTTCACATGTATGCCTCAGAGGGCTTGATTGTTACCATGAGGGGACTGCACCATTGTGTCCATGAACAGGGAAAGCAGTGAGCTGAGCACAACAGAGTCATGCAGAACATAGTGTGTGTCTGCAGTACCATGGCACATTCCCATGTCCATCGGCAAGTGCTAGTATTGCAAGAACAGGGTCTGCCCAAATCATTGTCAGCATGTTTGTATCTTCAAATGTTGTTATTTACTCTGGACAACACCTGTTTCATACCGGGTCATAATGCCATATGCATAATAGTGCATGACATTATGTCAAATCCGGACCTGTGCGCTCTCCGTGTTGGACCCCCCCCGGAGTTAGATACCATTGATGCACACAATGTGCTTATGCTTCACAACATTCTGTTGTGCGCAGTTTTGACCCTGTGCCCACCTGTTTCTGGTGGTTATGGCACCATCATGGGGAGATATCATGCCATGCTCTACACCAGCCAGGAGATGTGGTCATTGACGTCACGTCATCTTGTCAAAAAACACATAATACTGGTAGCCATGGTAATGACATGGAGAGACACCATGCCATGCTCTACACCAGACAGAGGCATGACCTTTATAGCATGGACAGTACACCAATTCAGTCACAGCCATGTGCACCAAAACGGGACTCCATGGTAGATGCTGTGACTGGTTCAAAATGCAGAAGACATACCGCTGTGTTACCTTGTGCAAGAGGAATTTTCATGGTCAGTAAAATCTACACATGCCATCCATGTTGTGCAGTACCTATGGACTATGACTATGCATGATATTTGTTTTTGTGTACTGCCATGTTGTCCTACACACCCATAAAGTGCCGGCCACCCTCAGAAGAATGATAATATTTAGTTCTGCATTATTGCTTGCATTACAGGTTTAGCTGTTTCATGTAACACATGCACTTATCAAGTGCATTGTTTCCAACTTACTGTGTTACAGTTCTTTTATATTGTTCTGTTGTGCCTTAAAGAGTAACTCCGGCAAAAGTTTCTGCCATCAATAAATTGAGAATTTATGTCGGCATATCCTCAGTTAGCCACATAATAAAATTCAGATCTCTAAGTTACTTTGCTTAAAAGTTACAAGTCATTTTGTAACCCTTAAGTCACTGCCTGTTCAAAGAAAAAAAAAACACTTTCAGAGAAGAGCTACTGCTGATGTCATAACCTGAACTTGCAGCCTAGTCCTCCCTGCAAGCTACCTTATATGACTTACTTCTCCTATGTTACTTAAAACTGCAGTTGTAGTAAACATCTGAAAAAGGAAAACTGACACTGGGTGGGTCAGTGCATGCACTTCCATAATGCGTAGATGAAAGGTACAGTACTTTAGAATACAACAGGGGGTGTGGGGTGAATGCAGCAGCAAGCATGGCTTTAGAATGACAAAGTTGTGTGGAGTTTTTGGAATACTACAGGTATGAGATTTTGAAATGTCACCAGGTTGCAACTGTGGAATGCAGCAATGACTCAATTTCAGAAAGTAGCTGGGACATATAATTTTGGAATGAGGCACAGATGCTAACATTCATAATGTGGTGGTGTCATATAATTTTAAAATGTGGCAGACATACATAATTATTAAATGCAGTGGACACAGTTGCAGAAGGTGGCAGAAATATGCAGTTTCATAATGTGTCATGGATGCATACATTTGGCATGTTGTTGTGGTGCACAGTTTCAAAATGTGGTTGTGATGCTTGGTTTCAGATTGCAATGGCAACTTGCAATTCCACAATGTGGCATGTACATGGAATCTCAGAATGTGGTGGTGATGTAGTTTCAGAATATGGTAGTCACATGCAATTTCAGAATAAAGCAGGGATGCATAATTTTGGAACATGACTTGTACATGCAATATCAGAACATGACAGTGAAACTCATTTTCAGAATGTGGTGGGAACATACAATTTCAGAATGTGGCAGTGATGTACAATTTCAGAATGTGGTGGTGAAGCACAATTTTGGATTGTGACAGTGACACAATTTCAGAATGTGACAGTGATGCACAATTTCTGAATGTGAAGGTGACACAGTTTCGGAATTTGGCATTGATGCAGTTTTGGAATCTGGAGGAGATGCACAATTTGGGAATGTGGAGGTGATGCACAATTTCAGAATGTGGCGGTGATGATTTTGGAATGTTGCATTGAAATACAACTTTGGAATGAGTCATGGATTTGCAATTTTGGATTTTGATGAGGATGCACCATTTCAGAATGTGGCAGGCATGCGCAATCTGGAAATGCAGGGATGCGTCATTTCAGAATTTGGTAGGGATGCATAATTTTAAAATGTGGCTGGGATGCACAATGTTGGAACGTGGTGGGGATATGATGCAAAATGTTGAAATACGGTGGGTGTGTACAGTTCTGGAATGTGGCATGGACAAGCAATTTCAGAATAATATGGTGTGTCCTATCACATTTCGACAGTGTGCATCTCGACTATATTCTGAAATTGCCAGTCCCCACAAAATTCCTCAATGTGTGTTCCTGTCACATTCTGACATTGAGTGTCTCGCCACATTTTGAGATGTCGCATCCTTGCCACATTCTGAGATTGCATGTCACCCTCAACATTTTAAAATTGTGCACCACCTTGACATTCTATACCTTGGTTCAGTGCTGCATTTCAAAACCACCTTTTGATGTTTTCTAAAGTACAGTGGCATGCATCTGAACATTCTGGAAACACAAATGCTGCAGCCAACTCTGTCATTTTTTTTATTTAATTACTACAGCTACAGTTTCTTAAATTGTGGAGAAACAGGTCCTATAAGGTTGCTGACATGGTGGACTAGATTGTGAGTTCAGGTTATGATATCATCAGTGACACTTCACTGAAACTGGCTTTTTTGAATAGGTAGTGAAATTAAGGATACAAAGTAGCTCATAACTTTAAACTGAAGTAACACAGGAACCAAATATTTGGTATGGGATTTATTGTGGGTATGCTTATTCTAATTCTGCAATGTAGCACTTTTTGCACCGTGTGTTCTGTAATGTTTTTAGAAATAAGTCATTTATGATGGCCCTGGATCATCATGTCATCCTGTAGCTTCTTCAGTAATGAACTGCATGGTGTCTATCCACAGGATCTGGCTCATCTTGAGCAACCATATTGTGTCCATTGGCTTCCTGCAGTGGTATTACATTCCTGCAAAAGTATACCATGGTTGACTGCTGTATTGTGTAGGGCTGGGTAGACCAAATAAAGGCCAGACACTTAATATCAGGATCAGGATCTAGGCCAAAGTTCTCATAAATTCTGACTGGTTCTGATTCTAATCAGAACCATTTACAAAATGTAATGAAAACTGAACATCTGCCAAAAAAGTGTATAAAAGAACACAGACATGCTGAATAAAATGCTCTGTCAAGTGACATTTTATTTGTCAGGCAGCATGTGGCAGTAAAGATTCCTTACAGTGAAAAGAGGGATACTGATAGCAGTGGAAGAGGTAATAGCCTCCAGTACAGGAGGGACATCTGTTCAGTGTTTTTACATGTGCAAGTACTGTGCATGTGCTTGCAAATCTCACTTTACTTTGTCCGCCTCCTCCACCTGATTGTGGCAGTCTGACAACTACCTGTCTGTTCTGGGAAAGTGATCCAATTTTTTTGTGCTCACTGATAAAAAAAAGTTCACTGTGAGCAGCAGACAAGGATAGGAGGATACAGAAATGGGGAAAGGGATAGGGAAATGTCTGGCACAAAACATTTTGCAGACTAATAAAAGAGCTGTTGTTAGAACATCATCCCATAGAAGTAGTGGGACTTTAGTATTGCTATTTAAATAGTCAGGGAATGCAAAAAGTTCTTTAATTAAGACATAGAGAATAGTACACAGCACCACGAGGAGTGACAAGTAAAGATATGCCACTAGTTTTGTATACTGAGTCAGTACAAATGCGCATACAACTGAATCTGATGATGAGATTAAATTTGGTTCTGATGAAGGAAGCGAAGTAGAAGATGCAAACAAGGAGGGGGACAGTTTGTTACCTATAAGGTGGAAAGACTGAATTAGAAAATTGACAGTTGAACATGTGCAGGATGAATGTGATTATTTTGTGGTTAAACATTTTGGATGAGGAAGTAAACAGTGTGGAGGAACAAGACAAGGGAGTAGTGTAAATGCATTCCTAACTGGGTTCTATGGTTGGCCTGGAAGAGCTGTGTGAGGATAAGGGTGACACAGACCTTGATCAGCCCACTGTTGAGAAATAACAACAGGGAGCCAGTGACAAATGGCACTATAATATGCCTGGTACTAAAACAAAAAAAGATGACCTCTTATGTGTGAGCTGGCTGCAAATAATCAGTTATGAGCAGCTTGATCTATATGTAAGAAGACTATCTGCAGAGGTGGCAAAAAAGGTACTCTGGTGGCTCAGCATTAAAGGCATTTAGAGAGATGTCACCCATTACGCATGAGGCATGAATATTCAGACTAGGAGAAAAATGAAATCACCACGCAGCCAGAGATTGGTCAGGCTCCACCTCCACTTGTTTTAGAAAGTAGTAGTAGAGCAGCCTTGCTGATACACTTCTAACGTCCCTCTTTCTCAGTCTTCAAGAGAAAGTACTATACTGTAGTTCCAGTTACCCTTTTCACCATCCAGCACTACTAATCTGGCTTCTTCATCTGTTAGAAGGCAGCATACAGTTTTACAGATGCTTGAACGTAAAGCTAAATACCAACATAGTCATCATGAAGCAATTACTGTAACAAAAGTAATTTCTTAGCTGATAGAATTGGGCTTTACAGCCTCTCTGACTCATGGAGCATGTTGCTTTTAAATGGCTATTGAATCACTTTTCATCATGATATGACTTTCAATCCAGGAAGTATTTTCCTACTGTTGCTTTGACTCAGATGTACTGTATGAGGTTGTCAGTGCAAAACTAAAACATTTAAATATACAGTTATATAGAAACACTTGACAGCAGAAAAGGACCGCTTGACACACCCGGTTTGCCCAGATGGTCCTGAACTAGTCTGTCTCTACAAATCCTAAATGGTGTCTTGCGACCCTGCCTTTGTACTAATATTCCCCTATGTCTATCCAATGCATGCTTGAAGCCTCCCACTGTCTTTACCTCAACCACTTCCACTGTCAGTCTGCTCTAGGCATTCACCAGTTGCTGTTGTTGTGCTGCCACCTGTCTACTGACATATGGACAAGCTGGAAGCCAGAACCATTTGTGTCACTGACTGGATATTGGGTGTCATTTACTCACTGTAGGGATGCAGACAAGTACTCTCTGAAACTGGCTTCCCTTCACATCAAGTATGTCCCATAGGATCACACAGCTTGCAATATCCAGTTAGTTTTTAATAGAGATACATTACTGACTTACTGCACAAGGGCTTTTTTATAAGTTTTGTTGGGACTGACAATGGCTCAAACATAAAGAAAGCATTGTCTGTTTGCTGCTTTTTGCACATTCAGTGTTTTGTACACTGTCTAAATTTGATTGTGCATGACTTACTGGAAGAGGCCAGATATAAAAAAAAAAAACTCTCACGTATGTACAGAAAGAATATGCACACACTTAGTCACTCCTCAAAGTATTCCAGATACTGTTAGCCGCAGAAGAACTAAGAACATGGCTCACCTCAGAATAAGCCCATCCAGGATGGTGCAACAAGATGGAACTCCACCTTTTACAATTTCAAATGATTGCCACAGGAAAGAAAGGCTGTAAGACAGTACACACTGGAGAATGGCCTAGGGGTTGCCCATGTGTACATTAATTCTGAACAGTGGGTTATTGTGGAGCTTCTCATCAAGATTTTGCAACCACTCAAAGAAACTACTAGTGAAGTGAATTGTAACAATGCCCCCCTCAGCCAAATAATTCCATTGATCAAGCTTTTTAGATTTCACTTGACTACAATCCTAGATAGTTTATAAGTTACACAAAGCCAGTTTCAGATGGAAAAATATCATGCCACTGACAGGGACATGCCACCAACAATCAAAAAAGCCATAGTCCGTCGAATGATCAAACAAGTCAGATGATGAAAAACTGAAATGCTTGAGGCAGCTCATCATATTATAGGAACAGCACTAGACCCATGGTACAAGATGAAACAACTTCCACAGCATGATCCCAATGTGTTCCAAAACTGCAGAGAAAATCATCCAAGAAGTAAATTTAATTTAGAAAGAAAAAGTGATAACAGCTGCAGCCCCCTCATCCATTTCTCCAGCACCTTCAAAGCCCTCTATTCTCTGTCAGTCTACACAACAGAGAGCTGCTGCCATTCATTCTAGCAATAATCAAATCTGGGGTACCTTGGATGCTGTTGTCTTTACAGAATTAGACCTTCCTTGTCACATATTACTGTCTCTGCCCTGGCTAACGCTAACTTCTATTTTCCAGAAAAAGTTATTGAGTGGAATGAAGATCCCATGAAATACTGGCAGAGCAACAAGCCCTTTTGGCCTGCACTTGTGCTGGTAGCTTTGAAGTGCATGGTCTGTCCGCCAGCCAATGTATTTACAGATTAACTCTTTGAGCCCAATTCAGAAATATCCCCTGAATGACACAAGTGGTTAGCGTCACAAAGAAAGGCACAAGGCATGGCTTGTGCCAAAAAATGCACTGGGAGCAATTCACAAAGGCAGCCGGCATCAAACACAGGCTGCCTCTGCCAAAGGGGGCTTGTTCCAACCTTGCATCACAAAATGGAATGTGGCCTGGCACTGGGGGGGCTTGTGGCAGATGCAGGCTGCCATATCCACAAGACAGGATTCACAAAATCCTCCCAGAAGGCAAACTTCTAAGTAGCATTAGACCAGCCAGGGCTGTTCTAAGGGTATTTAGAAGTGTGTCCTCTGAGAGGGTTTGGACATTTGTGGCAATGTGCTGCTGTCCTCCAGCCCTGCTCTCCTTTAAAATAATAGTAATTCATGTTGCTGGTGGCTAGCAGTCCCCCACAGCCCTGATCTCCAATTAAATAAAATTAATTAATGTCTCTGTTGGCTAGCAGTTCCCACCGAGCCCCGATCTCCTTTCAAATAACATTAATGGATGAGGATTGTGGGTGGTGCTGACTGTTGGAAGCAGGAGTCTTACTACACACTCTCTGAGTTGTGGAGTAGCTCAGAGAAGCAGGGAGCCAAGGCTTAAAACTTAATGAGAAAAGGTATGCTACCATTGCCCTTTTGTTTGGCTCCTTTCCTGGCAAGCTTATTGTGTGTTCCTTGCTGGTGCTGTTTTTCTCTTGGTGGACTCTTTGTGTTCCCTACAGGCTTCCCTCTGTCAGTAGATAGACCTAGTGGTTAAGATCACTGTTACCCCTGAGGTAGTAGCAAGTGTGATAAGGGAGAAGAGTGGTAGAGAAGGCAAAAGACGTTGCACAAAGAAGCCACTCGGAGTTGGCTTGACCCCTGAAAGAACTGCACCAAAAGGAAAAAGAGAAGACTGGGTTTGCACCACTCAGATTATACCTGAGATACTTTTTTGAGATGCCATAAGACCTCTGAAAGTTCTTTCTTTCAAAAGCTAACTAGAGCTGTGTATAAAGAGAAGTAAGACAGTGTTATCAATTTATGTGTTTAACATGCCCTATACTCTCCCTATATTCCCCATGATGCTCAATTCTGTTTTGCACTGTATCATACTACCTTATATATATTTTTTTTATGAGCTTGGCTTGTGTTTGGATTTACAACAATTACAATTGCTCTATATAGAAACATAGAATTTGACGGCAGATAAGGACCGCTTGGCCCACCCGGTCTCCCCATTTCCCTACCTACTGGATGAGCTGCAGATCACAGTTAACCAGCAGCCTACTTCTTCCTACCCCCACCCCCTAGAATTGCCTTATGACTGTCCCATGCATGCTTGAATTCCACCACTGATTTTGACTCCACAACCTCCTCCGGAAGGCTGTTCCATGCATCCACAACCCTCTCTGTGAAAAAATACTTCCTTAAATTACCTCTGAGCCGCCCCCATCTTCAAATTGTGCCCTCTTGTTCTTGCACACCTCTTTTTTTGAAAGATGCTACCCTCTTGGACTTTGTTGATTCCCTTGAGGTACTTGAATGTTTCTGTCATGTCCCCCCTCTCCCTCCTTTCTTCGAGGCTATACATATTAAGCTCCTTTTGTCTCTCTTCATATGTCTTCCGCTGCAGACCCTGCACCATTTTAGTTGCCCTCCTCTGGACAGCTTCCATCCTGTCTATGTCTTTGCGGAGATTGGGTCTCCAGAACTGCACACAGTACTCTAGATGGAGTCTCACCAGCTGTCTGTACAGAGGGATAATAACTTCCTGTTTTCTACTGGTGATGCCTCTCCCTATGCATCCCAGTATCCCCCCAGCCCTCCTTGCTGCCCTTTCACATTGCTTGCCCACCTCTAGGTAATCTGATATGACTACCCCCAGGTCCCTTTCCATTTTTGTTGTTGTTAGTATCTCACCCCCCATTGTGTACTCTTCCCTTGGGTTTTTGTTTCCCAGGTGCATTACCTTGCACTTCTTAGCATTGAATCTAAGCTGCCATACATTTGACCATTCCTCTAACCTTGCCAAGTCCCGTCTCATCCTTTCCACCCCACCCTGTGCATCAACTCTGTTGCAGATCTTTGTGTCCTCTGCAAAGAGACATACTTTCCTTCCAGTCCTTATGCAATGTCGCTTATAAAGACATTGAAGAGGACCGTCCTAATACTGAACCTCCTGTACCCACTAGTAACCCTCCTTTCTTCTGAGTGGACTCCATTTACTATTACTCTCTGTGTCCTATTCTCCAGCCAATTCTTTACCCAGGCTGTCATCTTGGGACCACTCCCAGGCTGGCTAACTTGTATATTAATCTTTTGTGTGGGACTGTGTCAAATGCCTTGCTAAAGTCTGGGTAGGCCATGTCCACAGCCCCTCCTGATCTACTACTTTGGTCACCCAGTCAAAGAAATCTATCAGATTCTGTCTGGCATGACCTTCCTGCTGTGAATCCATGCTGCCTAGGGTCCTGTGCCCCTCTGGCCTCTAGATACTCGACAGTTCTTTCCTTCAGAAGTGATTCCATCATTTTCCCTATCACTGAGGCTAACAGGTCTGTAGTTTCTTGCTTCTTCCTTGCTCCCACTTTTGTGAAGGGGAATCACATCTGCCCTCCTCCAGTCCTCGGGTACCACCCCGTCCTCCCATGATTTGTTAAAAAGGGTAGTCAGTGGTGTCACTAGTTCTACCCTTAGTTCTTTTAGAATTCTGGGATGAATCCCATCAGGCCCCATTGCTTTGTCCACCTTCAGTTTTAAGAGTTCTTTCAGAACCCTTTCTTCTGTAAATGGGCTGGTATCAACTTCTGTATCCAGAGTGTTTCTACTGTTTGTTTTATGTACCTCCCCCTCTTCATTTGTAAATACTGAGCAAAAATATTTGTTTAGTATCTCTGCCTTTTCACAGTCTCCTCTGCCCACCCTCCTCCCCTTTATTAAGCCTCACTATCCCTCCCTTGGTCTTCCTCCGCTCCTGATGTACCTATAAAGGTTTTATCCTCCTTCTTAACCGAGTTGGCTATCTTTTCTCGGTTTGGGCCTTTGCTGTTCTGACTGCCTTCCCAGCCTCCTTTGTTTTTAACTGATACAGTTCTCTTCCTGCTCCTTCTGCAATTCCTTGTACTTCCTGGATGCTTTTTTTCTCTTGAACCTTCACTGCCACTTCCTTGAGAACCATAGTGGTTTCTAAATCATTTTGTTTTGTTTATTTTCTTCACACAAAGGCTCGTTACCTCTGTGATGGCAGTTTTTATTATTCCCCATTGTTCTTCCACCCCTCCTTCCTGCCCATTTGCTAGTGCATTCCTTAGGCACTCACCCATTTTGGCAAAGTCAGCCCTCATAAAGTCCAGTACTTTTGTCTTTGTATGGCTTGACTCTATTGCTGTGTATTGTGTAACCATATAAGAGCCTAGCTGGTGTCCCTAGTCCATAGGCAATTACATCTGATTGCACCGTTTTCCTGCAGCATTCTTTGTTTAATTGATCCTTAAGATACCCAGTTACCTAGCTTCTCAGTTTGCTTGTAATTTATCTCATGAATATTGCACTATTTGATCACACTATTTGATTACTTTTTGATCATTACTTGATCATCTGATTACTAAATGGTTAACATCACTTTAATTTGCTTGAAACTATTTAATTAGCTCAGTTAGACCAGAGTGAGTACTGACTGTGGGGTGTCACTGATTACTGCTGATTGACTATTACACTGTGCATGAGTGAGCACGAGCTACTCAATTAAATATCAAAATAAGACCAGTGCCAGAGCTGAGTGATACTGATCACCATTATCACTTTGCTCATGAGCGTGCATGTGTTAACGCAACCAAGATTTTATTTCCTCTTTTTATGCTGGTTCCTCAGTGAAACACTTAGCATGATTAGGGTTCAGTCATTTTGTCAAGAGAGAAACCTGCTCTCTTGCTTTTGTGGCTCCTGCCCTTGCTTTACTCTGTGTAGTTTGTTTAATTTGCGATCAGTGCGTGGGCCAGTTTTTATGGTTTTTGGTCTTAGGCCCCATTTAACCTTTATATACAGCTGAGATCAGCTGTTTTGTTCATCTTGTGTTTCACTGTGTTGCCTGTAATTTTCCTTGTTTTTTATATGTGCTGATTGCACCATACTGACCATGAAGAAATCAGAGCTGGGGCCAGTTTCTACAGAGTGGGAAAACGTATTTTTTTATTGTCGTTTTTTTGGTAGTGCAATTTGATTTCAACTGACTATGCTGCTTTGGATGTATGCCTAAACTATCCTTAAGATGCTTCAGATGTAAGTTCTTTGATCTTGTAATTTATATGTACTTTAGGTTGGTATCTTCCCTTTTTTTCATTGTGAACTGATTGATTTTTAGCTTTTACTTTAGCTTAAATTTTTACCATTACATAACTATCTTTCCAAGTAGTTTGTAATACTTTTAGTATTTCTGTACAAAGAACAGTGCAAAGAACAGTTTATTTTTTTGTCTTTTAATCCCGTTTATTTAAACATGTTCTTTGGAAAAACATAGTTAGGAATGATATATAGGTTGTTCTTAATTGAGAATACCAACCATTCATTTTCATATTTTAGAAAACTGGGAGATAAGCCTGTACTGAACCTTGATCATTCCTCCACTCTGAGATTGTTGTCCTTGAGGCTAAATTTTGAAGGGAGTTGTCCTGGATTGGATTTCTTAGAGCTTCAAGCTGGCTCTTCTATCAAGCAAGCAAGCAAGCATTAAGTGGCTCCTTTTGGTTCCCTACTGCATTTACTGAATATGCAAGTGACTTCTATGATTTTTAGGATTTCAGATTTATGTCTATAAAGCTGTGCTGGGAAGAATATATGTGACTGAAGGCTGGTGACAGCAAGTTTTGATGCTTGAGCGGTACATTTTGCACTTTCTCTCTATACTCTTTGGATACTGAACTTTTTGGAATGCCTGGTTTAACATCCACCCTTCCTCTCTTCTTTGATAGACTGCTTCTTACAAATGTGATTATTGATATTTATGTTTACATCAATATTATATATCTTCAATATTTTCAGCACTTCAGCACTTTAGCATAAGCACTTTAGTATTCCAATAGCTAATAAGCTATAATATTTACAATTCTTATTATTGCACATTTTTGCTGAAACATGTATACAGGAAGTGGTAAGGAAGTTAATAGGGAGAAAACTTGTGAGAAAAACTGCTTGATGGATGAGGTGAGCGAAGTAAAAAAGAATGCTAGAGGTTTGAAGAAGTTTAAAAAAAAAGCAAAAAAATGGCTCTATATTTTCATAGGAACTTGTGATTACCTCCTCTACCACTAATCCCACTAATCCACCTACTCAAGCAGCCAAATTAGTTCACTATATCCAGGAGGAAGTGTCTATTGATAAAAGAGATGTTTTGCACTCGCGGACTAATGTCTCTTCCTCTGTCTCTACCTCTGGTCCCCACTCTCTTCCCTTAGAGGGGAGGTGGCACAAACTGGTAGTGCACACTGTAAAGAAGGGATGGAGGTTGGGAGATAGTGAGAAATTTAAGGATTGAATCTGAGAGAGAACTTACAAAGCCAAACCAGTTTTTTTTTGTCCCCTACTGAAACATGAAACAAACATTTGTCAGTGCCGAATGTTGACTTGCTGGCATTGGCATTGATAGTGCAGGAGTTAGAGAGATGCATAATAGGAATGGCCATAAAGTATTGAAGTGACAATAACCCCAATCCCACCCTGCTCAGATCGACAGGAATTGGGGTGTGCTTTTAGGTCATCGATTTGTTAAATGCTAAATGGCTCATATGTCTGCCTGCATAGTCCCATGCTCTACCACTCACTGACATATGAAACACTTTGAGACATGGAGTATATGGAAGACACCATATAAAGATCCTGACTAGATTCTACTTGATGTAAGCCAGAGCAGAATACAGTGTCCCTTTCATCTTTGACATATTTGCACAATTGGAAAGAAGTCTCACCCTCTGAAATTCTCGGGTGCAAAGATCCCACGGTAGAGGTCTGTAAAAGGTGCAAGTAGTTTCCATACATGTGTGCAAGACAGGAACAGTAGCAGACTGAGAAGACAAGCAAAGATGCCGCACAATGAACTCTCTAAAAAAGTGTCTGTGGTCAAAACCCACAGACATAACTGAACACGAACTTCAAATATAGAACCAGCACCCTGCAATTTGCAAAATAACCACAGACTGAGCTCTCACTGGTTATAACAACACTTCCTCCCCTGCTCACATATACAGAGCCATCAAATATAACAGGTCCTTCATTTACTGGAAGGCAACTGGTTTCACCCTTTGTACGAGACCATTGGGTTCACCATTTCTACCAGGCCTTTGCTGATTGACTTCTGACAGTTAGGAGGGAAAAGAATTCCCAAACTGACTTCTAACAGTTAGGAGGGAAAAGAATTCCCAAAGTGACTTCTAACAGTTGGGAGGGAAAATAATTCCCAAAGTGACTTCTAACAGTTAGGAAGGAAATGAATTCCCAAAGTGACAACAGTCAGTCAGAGACCACCCCTCAAGGTTTTGAGCCTGTAACACTCAAATCCATATAGTGGAACTGACAGCCTATAGTACCTGCATGTTGCTGTGTTTGCGGGGGGTTATACCCCTTGAGAGTTACTAGTAAATTGAAAATTAATTCTCTCAAAAGACCAGGACTGGTTCTGAATGTTGTTGTTGTTGTTGTTGTTGTTGTTGTTGTTGTTGTTGTTGTTGAAAGAGAAGCAGTGCTATACACTTTAAGAACACTGTGCTGACTTGCACACTGATGATGACAGTAGGTGATTATGATGATATACAGAACATTATTTGGTTTTCATACAAGATCGTAAAAACTGTTAAAAGGTAATTCAGAGACCTTGGGGCAGTTAAGCAAACAGCAGAAGTTTAGACTTCAAGCAAAGCACTACAGCCACAATATTCAGAGTCGGCCCCAACACAGTTAATACTGCTGTATGGAAAACAGCCCACAGCTGGTCCTAAGCAACAGTCAGATAGTTAGCCTTAACACTGTATTCATGATCACTCACTGACAGTCAGACAGTGACCAGGCCGAGAAAGCGAGCAAGGGGCTGTGCACGTTGTCACCACGGTCTGTGTCTGTGGACTGGTTTCTGTGGTGGTGGGGTAGTTGGTATGGAGTGAGCAGGCTGGTGGGGGGGGGATTAGTTACTGTTTGTGGGGAGGGAACCACTAGTCACCAGGGTATATAGGTTATGACAGTGTGGGTGATTAAAGATATTCATGCATGGGTGCTTGGGGGGACCACTAGATGCTAAGGAGACTGGAGAAACTGTACAACAGGGGTGACTGGGCTTGCTGGGAACCTGTAGACACCAGGGATATTACAAATAATTATAGCATGGACTTGGGGGATGCAGCCACTGCACACTGTTAAGAGCAGGGTTTTCATACATTAAATCTTGCTGAAATGAGGCTTTTTATTTCTTTATTAACTGAAATATTTCACCAGAAAGGGATGCTGATCAACAAGTTGCTCGTCTCCTGGTGTGACGGGGTTTAACATAGAAACATAGAATTTATTGACAGATAAGGACCACTTGGCCCACCTAGTCTGCCCATTTTCCTACCTAACAGATCAGCTGCAGATCCTAGTTAACCAGCAGCTTACTTCCTCCTACCCACAACTAGGACTGCCTTATGTCTGTCCCATGCATTCTTGAATTCCCCCACTGTTCTTGACTCCATGACCTCCTCAGGGAGGCTGTTTCATGCATCCACCACCCTCACTGTGAAAAAATACTTCCTCACATTACCTCTGAGCCATCCCACCTCTATCTTCAAATTGTGCACCCTTGTTCTTGCACATCTCTTTTCCTGAAAGATGCCACCCTCTTGGACTTTGCTGATTCCCGTGAGGTACTTGAATGTTTCTATCATGTCCCCTATCTCCCTCCTTTCCTCAAGGGTATACATATTAAGCTCCTTTAGTCTTTCTTCGTATGTCTTCTGGTGCAGACCCTGCACCATTTTGGTTGCCCTCCTCTGGACAGCCTCCATTCTGTCTATGTCTTTGCAGAGATGGGGTCTCCAGAACTGCACACAATACTCCAGATGAGGTTTCACCAACTGTCTGTACAGAGGGATAACAACTTCCTGTTTTCTACTATTGATGCCTCTCCCTATGCATCCCAATATCCCCCCAGTCTTCCTTACTGCCTTCTCACATTGCTTGCCCATCTTAAGGTCATCTGATATAATTACCCCCAGATCACTTTCCATTTTTAATGTTGTCAGTATCTCACCCCCCATTGTGTACTCTTCCCCTGGGCTTTTGTTTCCCAGGTGCATTACCTTGCACTACTTTGCATTGAATCTGAGCTGCCATACATTTGACCATTCATCCAACCTTGTCAAGTCCCTTCTTATCCTTTCCACTCCATCTTGTGTATCAACCCTGTTGCAGATCTTTGTGTCGTCTGCAAAGAGACATACTTTTACTTCCAGTTCCTCTGAAATGTCACTTATAAAGATTAAAAAGGACCAGTCCAAGTACTGAACCCTGCGGTACCCCGCTAGTAACCCTTTCTTCACTGTGGACTCCATTTACTACTACCCTTTGCATCCTGTTGTCTAGCCAATTTTTTATCCAGGCTACCACTTTGGGACCCACTCCAAAGCTGGCTAACTTGTGTATTAATCTTTTGTGTGGGACTGTATCAAATGCCTTGCTAAAATCTAGGTAGGCCATTTCCACAGCCCCTCCCTGGTCTACTACTTTGGTCACCCAGTAAAAGAAATCTATTAGATTCATCTGACACAATGTTCCCACTGTGAATCCGTGCTGCCTCGGTTCCTGTGCCCCACTGGCCTCTAGGTACTCAACAGTTCCTTCCTTCAGAAGTGATTCCATCATTTTCCCTACCACTGAGGTCAAACTAACCAGTCTGTAGTTTTCTGCCTCCGTCCTGCTCCCACTTTTGTGAAGAGGAATCACATCCCTCCTTCCAGTCCTCAGGTATCACCCCATCCTCCCATGATTTGTTAAAGAGAGTAATCACCGGTGTCACTAGTTCTACCCATAGTTCTTTTAGAATTCTTGGGTGAATCCCATCAGGCCACATTGCTTTGTCCACCTTCAATTTTATTAGTTCTTTCAGAACCCTTTCTTCTGTAAATGGACTGGTATCAACCCCCATCTTCAAAGTGTTTCTCTTGTTTGGTTTAGGTACCTCCTCCTCCTCTTCCTTTGTGAATACTGAGCGAAATATTCATTCAGTATCCCTGCTTTTTCACTGTCACCCTCTACCTACATTCCTTCCCCTTTGTTAAACCTCAGTATCCCTCCTTTGGTCTTTCTTTGCTCCCAAATGTACCTACTGTATAAAAGGTATTATCTCCCTCCTTAAGAGAGTTGGCTATCCTTTCCTTGGTTTGGGCCTTTGATATTCTGACTGCCTTCCCAGCCTCTTTCTGCTTTAACTGATAAAGTTCTCTGTCCTGCTCCTTCTGTGTTTCCTTATATTTCCTGAATGCTATCCTTTTCTCCTTAACTTTCCCTGCTACCTTTTTTGAGAACCATAGCCATTTTTTCCTTCGTTGTGTTTTGTTGATTTGCTTTACTCAAAGGCTTGTTGCCTCTGTGATGGCTGTTTTGATTACTCCCCATTGTTCCTCCACCCCACCTTCTTGCCAGCTTGGTAGTGCTTTTTTGAGGCACTCTCTCATTTTCCCAAAGTCCGCCCTCCTAAAGTCCAATACTCTTGCTTTTGTATGGCTTGATTGTATGGCTGTGTTTATCGTGAACCACACTGTTTGGTGGTCGCTTGTTCCCAGATGGCTACCCACTTCTAAATCTGAGATTATTTCTCTGTCCCCATTTGAGAGTACCAGGTCTAAGATTGCTCCCTCCTGAGTGGGTTCCAATACTGTCTGAGGCATGCTCCCTGTAGGGCATCAAGAATGACCCTGCTCTTGGATGTGCCTGCAGCAAAGGTGCTCCAGTTAACATCTGGCATATTCAGGTCCCCCATCAACAGTATCCCCCCTTTTTCTGCCCTTCTAAGGAAGCCTTCTATCATTTCCTTGTCCGTTCCCTCCCCCTGAGATGGGGGTCTGTATACAACCCCCATGCATATTGTGGTACCATTTTCTGTCTCAGGGTGACCCAGAGTGTCTCATCTGCTCCCTGTTTACTCTTTACTTCTGTTGCTTTGATCCTTCTTTACATGAGAGCTACTCCTCCTCCTCTTTACCCTCCTGTCCCTCCTGTAGATTGCATATCCTGGTATGTTGACATCCCAGTCATGGTTCTCTGTGTACCATGTTTCTTTGACTGCCACAATATCCAGGCAACCTCTTCCATCAAGGCCACTAGTTCAGGGAGCTTGTTACACAGACTATGGGCATTGGTACTCATTACCCTCCACTTTTGATGGCTCACCTTGAGCCCCATTCCTGTCCTTACTGCCTTTTGCCTTTTTACATTTACCTCTGTCCTGCTCCCTAATGACTTCTCTACCTTGGTGTTTACCTCACTAATTACCGTGTTTTGTGGGGAGGCTGGGATTTCCTGTTCCTTTCAGTGCCTCCCTTAGCTAGTTTAAACACTTGCCAATGAAGCATTTAAACCTCTCATCTAGGATCCTGGTTCCCTGACAGATGCAGACCATTGCACCAGTATAGGTCTGCATCCTCCAGGTGGCTCCCAGTCCCCAATGAAGCTAAAACCCTGAGCTCCACACCAGTTTTTCAACCATTCATTGAATTCCCTGGTGAGGAGTACCCTAGCATCACACTTGCCATAGACAGGCAGCACCTCTGAGAAGGTTACCGTATACGCTACTTGTCTAAGGCCCCTCCCTAACTCTGCAAATTCCTCTTGCACTGCTCTGATCCTATTCCTAGCCAGATCATTTGTCCCTAGGTGGACAATGACATCCAGCTCCCTCCCTCCCTCATGCAGCTGCTCCCATGGTCCTGATGATTCACTTCCTGTCTCTCCAAGCTGTGGCACCAGGCAGGTACCTTACCTCCCTCTCCCCTTCCTCACCCATTTCTACCCCTAATGATTGAGTTCCACACCAGGAGTTGTTTCCTTCCCCTGTGGGGTCCCATGCCACCCTCCAGTGGGTCTCCTTTGTGAAGGTTCCCAGCATCCTCCTTGGTCTCCACTGCAGGTGGCTCCATAGAGGAACCACTATCCACCAGAAGAGTGAATGAATTGTGGAGAGGTACAGCTGGAGGGATGCAACTCTTTCCACCACCCTCTCCCTCCCTGAGCCCATCCTGTTCCAGCCTCTCCTCTTTCTTGGCAACCTCTGAGGTAGTGGCATTGTCCCTAGTGGTTCCTGGGTGGGGGAGGAGGTTTCACGAATCCTAGCCAGGTCAGCCTGGAGATGAGCAACCTCCTCCCTCAGACCAGAGAGGTGCCTGCAAATAGGGCAGCATCACAGCCTCCAGAATGTCTCCTGGAACACTGCCGCTCCACAGCCATTGCACTGCACCACTCCTATCATGTCTTATTTTGTGTCCCCTCTCCTGTTTCTCTGTATGCTTACTCTCTCCTCTCCTTACAACTCTCTCCCTTCCTGTTCTGGGACAGCAACTTCCTATATTCTTCAGTAGCCTCCTTCTTCCTTGCTCAGTGTCAGACCACCAGCAACTAGGGGGACAGTGAGCTACTTTTTTCCTTTAGGGTTGACAAAACCAATTTTTCTCTTTGATCCTTCCCTTCCTACTGCCAAACAGGAAGTTCCTGTTGACAGTCAAATCCAATGGCTATAAAAGTAGAACTGGCTTAGGGTGGAAGGGTGGAGGGGTGGGATGGAGGGCAATTAGTAATAAAAAAGGCTAGCAACAGGAAGTTGTAATTTGAGTCACCTGCTCTTATAGTGTCTAAGCCACACCCCCAATTAAGCTCTCCTCCTACTGGTTTAGCAAAGTTAGTTGATACAGTACCCTTTCCAGCACAGTACACACACTGACTTTCTTTCTTTTCTTTCTTTCTTTTTTAACCCTAAATAAGACCCCTTCTACTTCTAATAAAGTATCTGTCTGATTAATCTCACAGACACTGACTCCTGCTGAGATATAAGTGTTAAATTAATAAGAAAATGTAGCTTCTTTTAGTTTTTCCCTTCCAGTTCCTGTGCAATGTCACTTATGAAGACATTACCAGAAGAGCCATGAGAGGGGTAGTGGGTGAAGAGTGGCTGGACGCAGGGCTATAGGGGAAGCAAACCTTGGCCATGGCTTGATTGATTTCATGGAGGCAGAGGGAATTTGCCTGATGGGGAAGCAGGACTCAGAGGAGCATCTGCATGTATGAGCATCTGCAAGTTAGGGGGGTAGCAGGATTCGGAGGATCACCTGTAGCGTGGAGGAGCCAGAACTCACAGGGAAGTGAGGAGCAGCTGAACATCAAACAGGGCAGTAATTCTTTGTTTTTATGTGTTTGAAATGGGGGGTGTTGAGACTGGTGTAGTTCTGGGATCTGGATGAGTACATGGAACAGGGATAACTGATTGATACAGAGCAGGGATCATACAAATTTGCATAGAGCTAGCTGAGGAAAAGGGGCTGTAAACTGTGACTAAACATTGCTGTGTTTATATCTTGTTTTTCCTCGCATTGCTGTTCTGTGGAGAGAGGAGGGAGTAGGCAGGAGGGTGTTGGCTATCAGGGGCTGATTTTTCCTGGCAGGTGATGCAGTTAGACCTGCCCCCTCCTCTTAACCCACCCGCCCCTCCTCTTCTCAACTCACCTACCCCTGACTCATCCAAATATATAGGGAGGGGAGCCCAGCCCACCCCTTATCACCCATTAACTGTCTTATTTGTTCTGGTTTACTAATTCAAGAGCAGGCAGGGAAGCAAGTAGGAGGGGAGTCAGTGGGAGAAATAAGTTAGGGGAAATACAAAGAAAGAGCAACAAAAAGTAAATTAAATAAATATTAGGAAAAACATTTGACTACTTTGAATCAATTCAATACAGGGCTGGGATACTAGGGAGAAGAGCCAACTGTAATGGAGGGTTCAAAGAGATAGGACAGGCAGGATCAAAAGGGAGGAGTAGGGTGGGGGAATATGGATGGGGTAAAGCAGGAAGGGAAGGAGGAAGGGTAGTGAGATGCAAAGGCTGCGGGGCAGCCATCTTCCTAAAAATAGTATGGAGGGCTGGGGGTGCTGGTATTTTATTTACTTATTTATTTTACATTTGTTTAACCAGGAAAGCCACACTAAACCATGGCTTGTTTCCAGGTGCATCCTGGGAGCACAGAGAAGCTAAGTGACTTGCTCATGGTCACACAGTATACAAGTGGTGGCTGTGAGATTCAACCCCAGTTCCCCAGGTTTGCAGCTCAGAGCTCTTAACCATTACCACTATGCTATACTGCCTCCCAACTTAAGACAGGTTAAGCAGCCACAAGATGAGATTGGTTGGCTGAGAGGGAAACTGTGGTGAGTGGGGAGAAGGGAAGGGGGGACAGTCTAGAGCCAAGGGACCTGAAAGGAGTTTACCTATATGGCCTAGCCAAAGGGCCCAAGGGAAGGAACAGGAAGAGGCTAAATGTACCAAAACCATTTTACCATCATACCAGCAGATAACAAGGGAAGCAGAGTCAGAAAACTGGATGGTGGTGAGGAATAGGAAAAAGACAGGGCAACAGAAAAGGCATTTAGGGGGACTAGCAAGTGGGGTGAGTGGGACTGCTAAGGGCATGACTATGGAGAGAGGTAATACATTCTTAGTGCTGGCAAGTCTAAATGACCTGGAGTGGGGCTAGTTCAGTGAAGGGAAAGGGGAATGGGGAAGGGGGATAACAGTGGATCTATTGGTCCAAAGGCAGGAGGCAACAGGAATGGGGCACAAATAGTAGGGGGGATTCTAGGATAATTGGGAAGGGTGACATGACAGGGAAGAAATGGAGGATGAGGCAAAGGGGGCTGAGGAAGTGACAAGAATAATCCAGAGATTAGAGAAGGGGGTAAACAGGAGGGCAGGGGGCTGGGGGATGAGGGAAGGACAACCAGTGGGAATAGAAAGATGAGGGACAGGGGAGAGAAGGGAGCAAAGAAGAGATTGGAGTAAGTAAGACAGAACAGGGACATGGGTCCCAGCAAAGATAGGAAGGGGGAAGCAGCCACGCTAGAGGGAATCATAAGGGGGGGTTGAAGAAAGGTGTAGGGTCATAGTGTTGTGGGATTCAATTCTTAGAGGGGTGAGATGGAGGGGGGCAATAGCACCAGAAAGGGCCACATATGAGTGGAGTGCATGCCAGGCATGACAGCAGGTAAGTTGAAGCAATTTCTTCTAAACTGTGTGGGGAAGGAATCGGAGAAACCTTGCATAGTAGTGCACTGTGCAAAAATGGCCAGGCAGGGGAAACATTTGGTTTGACACAGGAGAGATTCAGAGAGCTGGGGAAACTATGTGAGGAGTTAGAGCAAACAGCTGCTTTTTCAGGGGTTCTCCCAGTACCCAGGGCTATCATGTCCAGGAAACATGGGATTGAGGACATCAACACATGGTGGGCAGAATGGTGTCAGTCCAGGGGGTACGGGTTGGTAGGAGAGTGGGGTGCCACATGGGGGTGCAAGTCCATGTATGCCCTTGATAGGCAACACTTGAGTAGAGGAGGCACACTGGCACTGAAGTGGAAACTGGAGGAGTATGTAGCTACCAAGGTTCCGTTAAACTAAGTTTGGGGGGACAAAGGTTGAAAGACATATTAAATCTCCAGAACAGGGAGGGCACTAAGCCTCCCATCAAATTAGTGAAATTGGAAAAAGGGGGGGACTCTAACTTAAGGGGGGCAGTAAAAGGGAGTCAGAGAGGGGCAGGAAGGGAAGGGGAAAGATTGGAGGATGGTCTCCCTGAAAGCAAGGAGACTGAGAAACAAGACTGCAGTGTTACAGGCAATGTTGGCAAGAGGAGAGGTGGACATAGCTGCCATAACTGAAACATGGGCCACCCTGTACCATTACTGGGACCTGGTGATCCCAGGGTATAATTGCTATATTAAGGATAGAGGGGTGGGGAAAGGGGGTGGCATTATTTGTGAAGGAAGCAATAACATGCAGCAGAGATGAGAGGGAGGAGGGAAGAATGGGGGCCTTATTGGTACAGATGCAGGACCCGAAGAGGAGAGTGAGGCTGTAAGTGGTGTACAAGCCAAATGTATAAATCATGTAGGACTAAATCCAGTAGTTTATTTCAATTTAGAAAGTCTTTATTATATCTTTTTTTCCACACCATATATCCAGGCAACAGTTTCGTAGCTTGACGCCACTTCTTCAGGCCCCAAATAAAAACAGTGTTGTTGCCTAAACATAAAACAAATATAAACAGCCATCAGTATATCACTTCTCCAATTAAAGCTTTTAAAATTCAGAACACAACAGTACTAAGTACTATATTCCTATTGAGACACCACATAACAATCCTTATTAAACATATTTATAAACAATTTATTCATCACATAATCAATTTACCAATGTTACTTTTATTACTGTGTTTCTAGTTCATTCCAGTTTTAACTTTCCAAACTCTCTCTCATTTCATAAATCAAATGTACATTTACCAAATATTTCTCATGCTTATCTCCTTCTTTATAATAATCTTTTAAATTTCATAGGCCTTTTTATATATTCACCAAATATTTCAAATGCATACCTGCAGTGTAACTGTTATTAAACTGGTTTAAACCTCTTCACTCTCCCAATGTAAATTAAATCTCATTATATAGATACTGCCAAAGATGATAAAAAGAACAGAATTTCAAACATTATTCAAGAAAGATGTTTTTTATATATTCATAATAATTAAGTAATGCATATAATCACCATAATATTATTTTCCTTACTTGTTGATTTCTGTTATCCTTGTCAAACTTACATATTCAAATATTTAAATAACTTGCCCAATGTCATTCAACAAAAAGAATCTCCTGTCCTCCTCTCGGTCAACTCTAAGATACAGAAATGCAAAAAAAATAAAATGATGTATTTCCTTTATTGTGTTTCATCTATGCTGTTCTATTATCTGCAACTTTCTATGCCTTCAAAAAATGGCCCTGTTGTTATACGGGGTCACATAACTCTTTCATTTACCTCGGGTATTATTTTCTTTTCTGTGCTTTTATTTACTTCCACAATGGTTTTCCATCCTTAACTACAAAGCTTATTGCTAAGAAAAGAAAAACGAATATCTTGAACCACCCAGATGTATGAATGAAGAACTTTTTATTTCATTTCATTCTTTTAAAAACATTTTAGAAACTTTTTGCATTTTCTTACCTGGCTAAATGCCATTGACTGTACCGTCTTCTTGGAGGAGAAAGGTGATCAGACCCACTGCTCCTGCATGGTTCAAAAAGACCACGAAAACTGGTAGGGGGAGCAACATCACTAAAATGACGTCTTTACCTTTCCCGCTATAAGGTATTGCCTATGTTCTCATAGATTTTAATGAGAACTTGTCTCTCCATGTAGCCAAGTGGAAAAATACAAGCGGGCTCACTTGGTACATATAAGGAGAGAAGGCTGTTTGCCCCCGCCTCGACTAATTGCCTAAAATTGAAAAAAATTATTAAAAATTACTAATGTCATAGAAATATCAGTAAAGAGAGTGTCACATATAGTTCCTTATTAATTAAAGCAAATAAATTAAGCAGTGGTGTCTCACAAATCTACAATTGCACCAGGGAGACAGCTGATACCAATCTATCTTTTCATCTTATACCTCTTCTATATTATATTCTGTTTGTTGTTGAATTATCCTAATATTTGTTACTACCATATAAATTCAAGTGTTTTGTTAATTTTTGCCTTAACCTTAGTTGTTAAAAGGTATTTATCTCGTCCTTTATAAAGTAATCGATTTGGTCTTAGTCCCATATTCTCGTATTTGTGAGAAATCATTAGGTTCTTAAAAACGTAGTTATCGAATTCTCCCCATTATTCTTGAATAATATTTTCATATTCAATCAATTGCATATATTCACATAGTTCCATATTGTATCTAGTATAAAGTGTAGCATAGACAAACACCATATCTAGTATATAGTCAAACATAGACAAACGCCAACAAATAGGATATCAACAATACTGAAACAATACACTACATCAGTTAGTGCTGCTTTTTATATTTATACAAACATTTCAAAATATTGAATTATTTATTTTCTAAATATCATTTATATATAACATTGTAGCTAGAGAGTTTTCAGTCATGAATTTCCTCAAAACGGGAGTACCCAGGATTGTAGAAATAGGCACATTTATAAGAGATGTTGGCCATTTTTTTGATGAAACAGTTCTCAGAATAAAAGGTATTCCATGATTTGTTAATGTAATCCATGTTCAATCCCAGTATAAACTCCAATTACAGGATTCATTCATTCATTCAGATCCTTGAATTTGTGCTGTCCATCATATAAATCCAGTAAACTTCTTTTTAGTAATAAATCATCCCATGTAATGTTCCTTCCTTCCTTCCAGTTCATTCACCTTTTCCAAGCCTCAAAATCTGAGAGAGGCTGCTGGGTGGCCCACACTATTGAAATGTTTTACCACTGAGGATTTCTGGTCCTTTAACCTTATGTCGCTCTTGTGTTCACTTATTCGATTTCTAAGCTCCCTTGTCATTTTACCCACATAAAGCTTGTCACAAGGACACTGTATAATATAAATTATATGGTGTGATTTACAAGTAATATGTTGTTTAATGCCATATTTTTAATTTTTATAGGGATGTTCAAAAATCTATTTTTTGTTGTATTATTACAATGACAGCACTGTCCACAGAGAAAGCTTCCTTCCTTTAATGGCCCTAAAAGCAGCTGTCTTTGTTGTTTTTGTTGTTTTGAAGGTCTCTTATGTTCTGTATGTACCAATTTATCTCTAAATGTTGTGTTTCTTTTTGATATAATCAGAGGTCTGTCAATAAATCTCTTGTTCTGTCTCTCCCCTGCTTGTAAAATATACTAGTTATCTACTAGTGTTCCCTTAACCTTATTACTCAAATGGCTGTATGCTGTTGAGAATACTATCCTATTCTCTATTGTAGTTTCTTCCCTTTGTCTCAATAATGTGTTACATGGTATAACTTCTACCTCAGAAATAGCTTCCTGGATATTCGAGTATTTATAACCCCTTTCTTTAACTCTTGCTGCCATTTTCCCTGTTTCTTTTCTGAATTCCTCCTCTATACTATTGTTTCTCTTTGCCCTTATTATTTATGATTTTGGTATGCTTTGCTTCATCCTAGGGTCATGAAAACTGCTGTAATGTAATCAAGTATTCCTGTCAGTTTCTTTCCGATATAATTTGTCTCTAGCCTATTATTTTCCTTGTAAATTAAAAGATCTAAAAATGTTACTTGCTGCATATCAGCTTCCACAGAAAATGGTAAGTTTTCATTTCTACTGTCTAAGTACATTTTGAACCTATTCAGATCCTCTCTTGATCCTTCCCATAGGAGAAGTACATCATCTATAAAGCATTTCCATCCTTTAATATTTCAAGGACATGGGTTTTTACCTTCATTCAATGAATGTATTTTCTCAAAAATCCACATAAATAAATTTGCATATGATGGTGCCATCATACTTCCCATTGCTGTTCTGTGGATTTGTAAATAGAATTCTCCCTCAAAGCTAAAATAATTTTTATGCAAAACCAAATCTGCCAAACCAAGCAGAAATTCTGTTTCAGGGAACAGGTCTACTCTGTTTCTCAATGACATAAGGCCCTCGTCATGTAGGATACTTGTATATAAATCTTTTATATCCAAGGATGCCTGCCACAATTCCTCCATGTTTTTGTACTTATCTTTAACTTTTGTAATTATTTCTATTACATTGCCTCTATCCTTAAAATATGTCTCCATTTTCTTTACTTCCTGTTGTATATGGTAATCCACGTATTTTGATAGGGGCTCTAAAATCGAATTGATCCCTGAAACTATGGGTCTACCAAGAGGTTTCCAAGAATTTTTGGTTACCTTAGGCAATGTATAAAATAGTGGTATCCTATGTTTTTTATTAATAAGCATATTTTTTTTTCCATTTCTGTACACTATTCTAGTTCTACTACGCTCTCAAGGAAATCATTAATTTATTCTTTGATTTCATCTGTGGGGTCTCCTTCTAATCTCATATAATTTTCTGCATTCCGTAACTGCCTATTACATTCCTCTTTATAGTCCTGATACCCCCAGTGTACTATTCCTCCTCCTTTATCTTCTGGTTTGATTATGATATTTTTATCCTGCTCGAGGTTCCTCAAAGCCTCTCTTTCCTTCCTTGTCATGTTATTATATTTAGGGAACTTTGGTTCCCTAGTTATCATATCTTTAATCTGTTTAACAACCACTTTGATGTATGTCTCTACCACCTCTCTTCCCTTAGGGGGAGTAAAATTTGATGTAATTCCCAAAGCTTTCTTTAAATCTTGTTTCCTTGTCATTGGTTCTTCTGGTTTGTCTTGAAACCAATTGGCTAGTCTTAATTTTCTATAAAATGTCTGTAAGTCACTTTCCAGCTGAAAGAAATCTAACCCCTTTGTTGGGAAGAAGGATAGTCTCTTACCGAGTACTTGGACATCTAAATCTGACAGATTTCTATCACTTAAGTTAAAAATTACTACTGGTTCCTCTGTCTCCCCCTACTGCTGTATGCTCCACCTCTGCCTCTTCCTCTCCCACCTCTTCCACCTCTTCCACACCCTCTGCCCTGATTTCCATAAGGTTGTCTGTATTGTCCCATGCTTTGCCATCTCCTCTCTCTCAGTTTGTATCTCCGAGTTTCTGTTGGTTCCTTTTGAATTCTGGATCCTTCTTCTTCCAATGAATGTTGTTCTCTCCTTAAAAAAGGCTCCCTATTATCCCTTTCTATTGTGTTTATCATAAGTATTTATAACATAGCTATCACCACTATCTGAATCTGTTTAGTACTCTAAAGGCCCCTGTGCATATTGGTTTTCCCCATAATTTATTTGTTTAACAAACCAACTATATACTTTATTATCTCTGTAATCGACAACATCCTTTTTAATTTTTTATTTTTTATTGCTTTATATATTCCTCATACGTACTCATTAAGATTTTTTTTATTTTTTCCAATGTTGTAGTGAATTTCTGGTGTTGTACCCTCACTTTATATTCATCTTTCACTCCTTGGATTTCTACCATAAGTCTATTTCTCTCTTCTACAATTGCTTCTATAAGTGCCAACCCATCCAAAGTGACAAGATTGATAGGGAGCTGGGGGAGCGGATAAGAAGGATCAGTGTAAAGGGTCACACCATAATAGTTCGGGACTTCAATCTGCCAGGGGTGGCATGGACTACTCCTGCAGCCTTGAGCAGCAGAGAGCAGGTCCTCCTGGAAACCATCCAGGACTACTTCTAGGTGTAGTTGTTAGGGGAGCCAACCAGGGAAGGTGACATACTGGACTTTTTGCTGACAAATGGGGGAAAACATACAGGAGGTGGAGGTGGGGATCCCCTGGCAGGAAGCGATCACAATACATTAAGTTTCTCACTTAGGATAAGTAGGGAGGTGGCCAATACCAGGACTAAAGTAATAGATTTCAGGACAGCTGACTTGGAAAAAAATGGAGTGCATACTAGAGGGACACATTGCCAGAATTCAACCACAAGTGGATTCCATTCAAAATTGGGAGATCATCAAAACAGATTTACGGGAGGCAACAAACTAGTGTTCAAAGCTCCAAAGCAAGAAGGCCAGGACAAGAAAACTGAGCTGGTTAAACAGGGAAGCAATGGGAAGAATTAAGGAAAAAATTGCCACCTTCAGAAAATACATACAATCCAGAAAGGAGGAGGATAGGGAGGAATACAGGAGGAGATCAAGGGAGATGAGCAAAGCTTAGGCTTGCACAAGGGAAAGGAGAGGGAGAGAAGAATTTCTTCAGGTACTTAATAGAAAAAAGAACCTGCTAGGATCAAATCATCAGGATCAAGGTAGAGAGGGGGTGGGTGGAGAATGGGGTGAATCAGGCAGAAGTGCTCAATGACTACTTCTGTCCTTTATTTACCAGAGAGAAGCAGGGACCATTACCACAGGGGAGGAGAGCAGTGGGAACAGAGAGGGCAGAACTTACAGAGATGGAAATCCCAGAGAGCAGAGTGCTAGAAGGTCTTACAGCCCTAAGGGTAGATAAGGCACCAGGACCTGATGGCATCCACCCCAGGGTGCTGAAGGAGAAGGCAGAAATCCTGGTGAGGCCACTGGCAGACTTTTGTAACACTTCCATTAGGTCTGGTTGCATGCCCCATGACTAGAGGATGATGTATGTGGTGCCCATCCACAACAGTGGGCTCAAGAATGAGCCAGAGAACTATAGGCCAGTCACCCTCACCTCTATAGTGGGGAAGCTCATGGAGACTATCCTCAAGGAAAGGCTGGTAGCCTTTCTGGAGGGAAACTGACTTCAGGATAGCAGGCAACATGGATTTGTCTCAGGCAGATCCTGCCAGACAAACATGGTTGACTTCTATGATTGGGTAACTAGGGCAATTGACAGGGGCCAGGCAGTGGATGTCCTGTACTTGGACTTCAGCAAGGCCTTCAATTCAGTGCCACATGGGAGGCTGGTTATCAAACTAGGTCACCTTGCGGAAGGGGGAGGATGGTGGAGTGGGTCAGAAACTGGCTATGTGATAGGCAACAGAAGATGGTGGTTAGGGGAGAAATCTCATCTCCAAAAGCTGTAACAAGCGGGGTTCCACAGGTCTCAGTGCTGGGTCCAGTGTTGTTTGGCATCTTTATTGCCGACAATTGTAGCGGAGGTTAGCAATAAGATAAGCCTTTTTGCAGATGACACAAAGATTATTGCAGTGGTGGACAGCACAGAAGGATGGATGGGACTGCAGGAGGACCTGGACAAACTTGAGCACTAGTCAGACACTTGGCAGCTGGGTTTCAATGAGAAGTTGTTCAAGGTTATGCACGTGGGATCTAGAAACCAAAGGTTAGGTTACGTAGTAGGGGGGTGTAGTTATCCACTACGGAAGACAATAAAGATCTTGGGGTGATGATTACAGATCAAATGAACTGTTCAGCGCAGTGCAGGAGAGCAGTAGTGAAGGCTAACAGGATGCTGGGGTGTATTACCAGGGGAATCACCTCAAGGAGGATGGAGGGAGGTCATCCTATCACTGCACAGGTCACTGGTCAGACCAAACCTAGAGTATTGCATGCAGTTCTGTTGGCCATACTTAAAGAAAGATGTAAAACTACTGGAGTGGGCCCAATGCAGAGCGACCAGGATGAAGACAGGAATAGAGAACAGGCCTATGAGGACAAACTGAGGGAGCCAAGCATGTACTGCCTGGAGGAGAAATGGGATAGAGGGGTTATGATTGAAATGTTCAAATATATGAGAAGCATAAACAGGGTCAGTACAGAGGGGATTTCTAGATTAAAGAGTGGGAGAAACACTAGGGGGCATAGTCAAAGATTGGATGGTGGAAGGTTCAAGAGGTAGATGAGAAGACATTACTTCACAGAGAGGGTGTGGCTGGGTGGAGAGTTCTATTGGAGGAGGTGGTATTGCCAAAATCTGTGGACAGTTTTAAAAAGGGATGTGAAAGGGTAAGGGGGAAGGTCACTACTATAAGGGGATGGACAGCAACACAGTAAAACACTGATTGCTGCACTTCAAGCAGACTTGATAGACCCTATATTTTCTTATGTTCAACACTGAAGAGGATTGGTTCCAGTACTGAGCCCTGCATCACCACCCTGGTCAATCCCCCCTCATTAGAGTAAGTACCATTAACCACCCCCTCTGTCTCCTATCCATTAACCAGTTCCTTACCCAGTTCACCAGTTTGGAACTCACCCCCAAGTTGCCCTATTTCTTTTTCAGTCTCCTGTGCTGCACAGTGCTGAAGGCCTTGCTAATGTCAATATATGCCATGTCCACTACCCTCCCCGATCTATTTCCCTGGTCACCCAGTCAACAAAATCAGTCAGAGTCTTCTGGCATGACCTCCCAACCCCCCCCATGAATTCATGTTGACTTTGGTCTTGTAGCCCATTGGATTCAAGATACTCTTCCAACCTTTTCTTTAATAGGACTCCCATGAATTTCCCCAACACTGATGTGAGGCTTACCAGCCTACTTTTGCTACCTGTTTTCTTGCTGCTACTTTGATGGAGAGGGACCACATCTGTTCTCCTTCAATCCCTGGAACCATGTCTGTTTCCACTGAGCTGTTGAATGAGGCAATCAGTGAGTCAATTAACACTTTCTGGAGTTCATGTAGTACCCTTGGGTGTATCCCATCTGGTCCCACAGCCTTATCCACTTCCAATGCTGCAAGTTCCTTCATGATTCTTTTCTCTGAAAATGGACTTTAGTTGTCTTACAGACCTCTGGCACTATTCCTATATGTAGGGATTCCTAAAAGATGTATGTGAAGGCCAGAAACCAGAATCCCCTTTTAACACTAGTATTACCCTTGGTTGGACAACACTGGGACCCTGAGAGTTTCCTTGGGTTTACACCTTCCAGTACATTAAAAACTAATTATGACATGATCAGCAGTACCTACTGTTTGTCCTGTGCCAATTTTGTTTGTTACTACCCTACCCATCTGGGTATGCTTTTAGACCGCCTGTCTGAATACTGATATAAAGTACAACAGTTATTCAATCCTCTGCTATCCCCTGCCTGACTTATTGGTTTCTCTTCTTCCCAATAATCAACAGCCCTCTCTTCTCCTTCACTGTTTCTTTGTTTCCTATGTACTAAAACAGAGATTTATTTGCCTTGATCCACTGCACAGCCCTGTCTTCCAAACCAGTCTGGGCCCAAACAATCTTAGTCATGCATTCCTTTTGCAATACACAATACTTTACTTCCATCACTGTCAACAGAATTCTTCCACTTATCATGCACCCCTCTTTGTTATTAAGTAATTTTTTGTGAATTGCAGTCCCCAATGAAAATGAGATTTCTGTCCTATAGGTTTTACCAAAAACAAACATAGTTTACTAATATATGTACTATTTTTCTCCCAAAACATCCCAAGAAGCTCTTAGTATAATAGCAGAGGCCTACACATAGCCATTTTATGCATTCTGCATTTGGGGACACATCTAGTAATTTTCTCCATGATAATTTGCTTCAGGTCTTTCCACTTGGCAATTCTACTTCCATTCAGTGTTTAAATCATTGTGTTAGCCATAATAATTTCATATAATTTCAATCTGATGACAGAAGAAAACAGAACATCCATCAAGTCTGCCCTTATTACACTACCTCACCCCACCAACTTACTGTCCTGGTGGGCTGTTTCCCTCCCTACACTAACCCACCCCTCAAACACTTGCTGCTCCTATGGGACTAAGAGTCCCCTTGCCCTTTCCCAACTGTGTTTAAACCTGATTAATGTAGCTGTCTCCACCACTTCTGAAAGCAGTCAGTTTTATGATTCCACCACTCTTTCAGTGAAGCAGAGCTTCATCCAGTTTTTTCCGAATCTGCTCCCCACCAAACTTAAGTTATGTCCTCCAGTGTCTCATCTCTATTTCTTACAAATAGGTCCTCATTGGTCATCATCTTTGTACCCCTGAGACACTTATATGTTTCAGTCATGTCACCCCACTCCCACCTGACTCTAGTGGATACATGTTTAGGGCCTCCAGTCTTTCCTTACAGGGCCTGCCCTGCTGGCTTTGTATCATCTTGGTGATGGTAACCATTTGCTTTACCAACACTAGTCTCCTGTTGTCCTTTTTCAGGTGAGGGCTCCAGAACTTGGCACAGTATTTCAGATGAGGCCTCACCAAAGATCTGTACAGTGGGAGAATCACCTCAGTTCTCCTACTGTCAAGACCCCTCCCTATACATCCCAGCATCCTTCTAGTATTGCTGCATGCTTTGTTGAACTGATATCACTTTATGGAGGGAGGCAGGCACTGATTATAACCCCCAAATTTCTCTCCACTATTGAAGTGGCCATTCTACCTCCTCCCATCTGGTATTCTGTGTGTGCAGATTCTGTCTGATTACATGCATTATTTTGCACTTCTTGGCATTGAATCTTATACCATTTCTCTAGTTTCTCCTGGTGCCCCCACACCCTTTCCTTATAACCAACCCTACCTCATGGATTTTTGTCATCAGAAAAAAGATGCAACATTCCCAGGATATCCTCCTCAATATCACATATGAATATATCAATTAGAACAGGTCCCAGGACTGATCCCTGTGGAACACAGCTTATGACCTTGCTGTCCCCGATTAAGTCCCATTAACCACTACTCTCTTTTGCCTCCCCCTTAGCCAATTAATAACCCATCTACCTACACTCTACTTCAAAGTTCACCAACTTCATCAGCAGTTTCTCATGTGGTACTGAATCAAAGGCCTTGTTAAAGTCGAAGTAGAGCAAATCTATTGCCTGTCCCCTGTCTACTGCCTTGGTGACCTAATAGAAAAACAGTATTAGGTTGTCTCTATGGTTAGACAAAATAAACAAATTCTGATTTGCAAAATGGTCATTAAATTTGGCAGATTTCTTGAAACTTTGTGGAATTTTCCAAAATTTTTTATTTGGTCATACTCAATGAGTCCTAAGTAATAAGGCCAGAGAATGATGCAGGGTACTTGCTTCAAAAACAATTGACTCAAGGAGCAGGATGCATCAAACCTTGCATCAGATCTGATTTTCAAATGGTGCTTGCGTCACAAACATGTCTGCTTGTGCCAGACTGACTTACGCCATACTTGCACCAAAAAATGCCTGCACCATGTCAGAAGGGATGCCTGCATCACCAAAATGATGCACCATCCCCTTATTTGGGATTTTAAAGGAACGCAAGTCCTGTCCTTGTGTCTAAGATGAATGTAGGAGTTAGACCAGCCAGAGCAGGTCTAAGGGACAGTACAGCATATAAAGAGGCCCACAACAAGCGGTCAGACCTTACTATACTACAGTACAAGTCACATTAAACTTTTCAACCAATGGGGTGGTTTAACATTGTTTTTTACAGTTGGCAATGCATTGGCAACTCATATTGCATTGTTTTTTAATGCTTAACCAGCACAAGAGTAATGTTTATAAAATGTTTTTGCAACTCAGTTGTAATGGCTCTGCAGTTCAGTCACAATGCCATGCAAAACTGAGTATAAACTCTTAAGAAACGGCTTGTGTAGGTCTGCGTACTGGATCCAGCAACACTTATGCAGCTCAGTTTGAAATGCTAAAGCAACTCATTGGAGAAACAGTTTAATGTGAATTGTACTGTACTTTTAAGAGACAATATTCTCCTGTTGGACTATTTTAGAACATTTTGGGGGCTTAGTCTTGGCCATTTCATCGGCTGTATTTTTTGACTTAGCTTACATCATTCTCATCCTTTGCATCATTTTTGACTCAACTTGCACCATTTTTTACTCATCTTGCACTATTTTGTGACTTAGCTTGCATTATTTTTTGACTCGGCTTGCACCATTTTTTCACTCAACTTGAATAATTTTTAAATAAACTTGCACCATTTAGTTTGGTGCAGCTTACATCATTCTCATCCCTTGCATCAATTTGTTGATGCAGTGAACCACTTGCATCAGTTTAGGAGACTTTGCCACAGAGAACACTTTTCTTGCAAAACATGGCACACAGTATTTGGCACACCTAAATCTGATGCAAGCTGGTTGTTTGACACAGCTTGCATGGATCTAAGAGCCCTTTGAAAATCTGTCCCTGGAGTTCTGTATGCATACTGATTGGAAGAGGCCCAAAAAGGATGCAATGTCTTGATAAGGGAAAGGGAATTTTTAGGGACTCAAATTCTAAAAATGTATTATTCATGTGAAAATCTCTGAAAATATTTCTATGCTTACAACTAAGCTGCCTTTGGAGCCAGATAATTGAAAATGGAAATAAATACTTTCTTGAAAGAGTCTTAGAAACTGCTAAATAGAGGAGTAGTTGGTTATATAAATTGTAAGTTACAGGATATCAAAATTTCACAATTTAATTATTTGTTAACAAGTGAGAACATTTTCAAAACATATGGATGTTTATAGCTCCACTGCTATTGCAGCTATAACACACAAGATGCATCATGCATATAAAAGTAAATATGCCCTGGAATCTAATTAAGCTTGAAAAAATGTGGGTTAATAGGTTAACATTTATTGTAGACACTTCAGAAATTACTAATTGGAAAAATTTGCTCAACAATTCATAGACACATAATAGGTGATTCAACTAGAATTCCAGTTGCCGAATTTCACTTTCACAAAGCAAGTCTCACCACTGAATCACCTTACCTGCACTAGCATCATGGCCCTGCATTGCCTCCAATACTCCTGTGACAGTGATGCCCAGCACCATGCTCCATCATGACTGAAGATATACAGATGCTGTCTGTCATAATGACTGTATGGCTTGACGTCACTTTGTTGCCACTGTTTTCAGATAGTAAATTATACACTGCTGTCTACAGGGCTGCTAAAAAGTAAGCTGGTGACAATGTACAGAAACAATGTTCCACACGCAAGTACTTCCACTAGCCTGTAGTCAGTAAGCTCTAGTGGTTATCTGGCATATTGCAAGAAGACAGACTAGTGCACAATGTTGTCCATGACTATACATCATGGTTTGTCACTCAAGACAGTGACCTGACAATTGGCACCACTATTCTTTTACTATGGAGTCTCCTATGCCACCTTATTTTCACTGTACCCATCCTTTACCTTCCTTTACAATGGCAACTCATATGAATGACAAAATGTATGGCATGGCTTCAACAAAAGTATCATACCACTCCACAATTTCACAAAAGCTAATGAAATTTAACTTTAATTACTGATGTTATTTAGGAATCTTTAGCTGCTTATAACAACCAGCTTTTGAACAAGAGGTAGAGAGTTGACACACACAGTTTTTCTTTCATAGTGGTTTTTGTCCATACTGGCAGCTTGTCTAGTAAAAATTAAGTAAAAGTGTTTATTTTTGAACAGGACTACATCTCATTTGGACTTTACAGTCCAATTTGCAAGACAGTCCTGTGTACAAGACAAAGTTACATAACAAGATATATAAAAAGTTTAAGATATCCTTTTTTTATACTTAGTTTATTAAAATCATCAGTAGGTTACATACACTTCTCTATACTACAGAAACAACAATAAAGTCATACTAACATATTAAAATGCCAGCAGAATAGGCCTAATGATCTTTTATGTCTGCTCGTTTGGTCAGCCCACACCCTGGGAACTGACCTTACTGCCCCCCCTCTCCATCTCTGGCTTTTCCCTTCCCAATTCCAGATATTCTCGCTGCACTGGTTTTTACTTCCAGAACCCTTCCCCTGTACCTGTCCCACCTCCTCTTGAACCCCTCCACCATTTCTGCCTCCACCAGCCCCCTGGGCAGTACATTCCATGGCTCTACCACCCTCTCAGTGAAGTAGCACCTCCTCGTTTCTCCCCTGAAGTGTCATATTGACACTTATTATGGACTACAGTGACACTTACTGTCCATCATTGTAAGTGACCATTTCCAATACTCCAATCTACTGAATTCAATTGAATGTCAAACAAAGTTAACATTAAACAATCTCATTCCAGGACATATGATCCAAGAGAGGCAGATACTCAAATGTTTCTAATTAAACTTAAGAGCTGGCTTGCCAGGAAGGTCGATAGTCCCCTACAGTTAGTGGATATAAGTTATGGCTCCCTGGAGGGCTTGAATCTAGGCATAGAGTGCCCTGTGTTCCATAGAGTGAGCCAATGGATCTGCTTTCTGCATTTCTGTGTATAATAACCATCTAGTCCACCTATTTTAGAACAGTTGGGGTTTCTGGCTAAGACTGAATATTAGCTTTTCCATTCAATGTATGAACTCAATCACCTCCACCCACTCTTTATTTATTTATTTTATTTTATTTATTTATTTTCTTTGAGTTTTGGTAACTAGGTAAGTCCACTGAGATAATTACAGTCCCTTTTACAGGGTCGACCCGGGGTCGAGAATCAACCACAAAGGTACAAGTGCAACAAGCAATGCAGTTCTCATGTTATAAAGTTAGTAATAGGCAGAGTACATGTCAAAACAAAATATTGCAAGTATACAAACAATTAACTGCAGACTTTCTCTTGACGAGCGATGTACAAAAGTCTATGGCCTGATGCAAGCCTAAGTAGAGGAGAAAACGATATACAGGGCATTACTAGGACAAAACTTCATAGTAAACATACGAGTACTATACATGGGAATGGCTAGGATCAGAAATTTTACATGCATTACACACATATTATGCTAGGTGGCTCAATAGTGGAGTGGGAGAAGAATAAGGCAGGAGAAGGCAGCTGTAGGTAAAGTAAAGGAGTGTCTGGGTAGGCATCCTTCAGTGAAAGCAAGAGCAGGTAGCAGAGGTAGACAAAAAGGCAGACAGATGGGACTGAAATTGTGAGAGGGAGGAGCAGAAGAAAATGGAGGGAGTTCTAGTCAGTTAGAGCAGCATATGAAAAAAGCATCTGGATACAGCAAGATGTATTTTGGGAACAATGAGAAGGGGAGAGAGGCAGAGCAAAGTGTGCATGGTGCTTGTCTGGGGAGCATAAGTTCTCTGAGGCAAGGAGGGGAGAATTTGTGGACAAGCTTGAACATGAGGCTCAAGGTGGAATACCTCGGTTTTGCTTCATAAGAGGACCACCTCAGAGAGGCGAGAACATCACAATGGTGAGAGTGGGCAGGGGCACTGGGCAGGGGCACCGAAGGCAAAAAGACCAACCCTGTGGTATGCCTGAGAGAGGAGGAACAGGGAGGAGGAATTAGTGAAGAGGAGGAGGGGTGTAGCATATGATAGGAGGAGAAGGAGGGATGCAGAGGCTGCTTTTTGGCAAGAGGCAAGTGTGAGGTGCAGATGAATGTGATAGAGGAGTCAGAGTTTCTGGATGAGATTTTTGATAGTGATAGAGACATGGAAGTTGAATGAGAGGGCAGGTTCCAAGGTAAAACCCAAGTATTTGAAGGAGTGGACTACCTCTAATGAGTCTCCCTTGATAGTGGAAATGCTAAGGGTAGTTAGATTAGGCTTTTGTGAAGGCCGATGAGCAAGGACCATGCATTTTGTTTTCTTTGAGTTGAGAACAAGATGATTACACTGGAACCTGGCTTCCAGGGAGGCGAAGTCTGAGGCGAGGTCCCGATTGATTTGGTCTATAAATGGAGAGGAGCGATAGATGATGGCTTCGTCTGCACATAGATGAACTGTGGCACCTCCGCAGAAGTTGGTGAGGTCATTGATAAAGATCGAGAATAACATAGGACCCAGAATGGAGCCTTGCGGGACACCATGGGAAACTGTTTTTTGTTCAGGCTGGGAGCCATCCCACTTAACTTTCTGGAATCGATTAGACAGATAACTCTTTATTCAGCACAGCGCATTGTGGTCCAGGCCAAGGAGATGCAGCTGGTGTAGCAGAAAACCGTGATTCATGAGATCAAATGCTTTTGTGAGATCTACAAATATGGCTCCAGTGGCCTGGCCCTTATCCATTGTGTGGAAGATGTCAGATGTTACTTTTAAGAGTGCAGTGAGAGTACTGTGATTCTTTCTAAAACCTTGTTGACAGGGTGAAAGCAGATTGTGAGAGTTGAGGTAGTCTTGGAGATGATTATAAATTATACAATCTTCGATTTTTACCATGTGAGAGAGTAGAGATATAGGACAATAGTTTTCTATGATGGAGTTTGGTCCCCCTTTATGAACCTGGACTACTACTGCCAACTTCCACTTATCTGGTACAAGGTTATAGAGGAAGAACCAGTTAAACAAGTCATGGAGGGGGCGAGCTAGGGCAGGGGCACCCAGCTTAAGAAATGTTGGTTCCAGCAAGTCATATCCAGGACAGCCCTCAGGTTTCAAGTTAGATAGAAGTTGTTGCACCTCTTTGAGTGTGGCTAGCTTCAAATGAAATTCAGGATGACCCCCTAGGTTGGGCAGGAAAGTCGTATGAAGAGACGGAGAGTTGTGGAAGATAGAGGTGTATTTTTGGAGGTCAGTGAAGAAACTGTTCAATCCAGTGGCTATGAAGAGTGGGTCATCAAGGGTGGAGCCATTAACAGAAATAGAGCTTGGGTTTTCTACAATCTTACCTTTTACTAGAGAATTAACTTGCTTCCAGAATTCCTTGGGGTTACTAAGATGCTCAGTTTGAAGAGATTTGAGATGATATCTCTTAGCTTTTTGCACAGAATTTTTACATTTATTCCAGAGTTGTCTGTAAATAAGCCAGTCAGAGGGAAGTCCACTCTGTTTACACATTAGCCATGCTTTGTCATGGAGTTCGAGTTCAAGTTCAAGTTTATTGCAGGAAAAAAACCTCCGTTGAGCAAGCTCATTCACAAGGAGATCCTGAGTCATATACACACATAAATATTACTATTACATGGACAGGAACATTTGAATGTAGAATAAACAGAGTGTATACATATAATACAAGAGATATAAAAAATAGAAAAAACCTTATGCCAAATTAGGAAAACTACATTCCGGCTTAGTGAGTAGAAGGACAGTTGGTACACAGATACTTGGCTTAGAGTTAGGGGGAGGCCTAGTAGCAACTGCAGATATCTTTTATTTTAGAGACAGCTAGTGTTTTGTAGGAGTTAATTGAGACAATACTGGTTAGCTTCAGCATGGCTTGTAGTCGGTTCCAAATGTTAGGGAGGGCATATGAAACAGCTCATTGGCCAAATGTAGTACGTGTCCTAGGAACGTCTAGTAGGATATAGTCAGATTTCCTTAGGGAGTATGCACTATGTGAGATGCGTATGAAAGATGTTAAGTAGTCCGGCAGTTTGTTAAGAAGTCTCTTAAGGGTCCAAATATCAGCATGAAGAAGGCGTCTTGTGGCGAGTGAGGACCACCCAACTGCTGCATATTGATCACAGTGGTGGGTCCTGTAAGTGGAGCTAGTAATGAAATGAAGAACATGGTGGTGAAGAACGTCTGGTTTAGTAAGGCTAGAGGATGGGGAGGAGATATAAATAAAGTCTCCATAATCAAGTAGGGGAAGGACAGTGGCTTGAACAGTCGTTTACGGGTCGCGAGAGTGAAGAGGGACCTATTTCTAAAAAAGAAATCCAATCTTGCCTAAAGCCTCTTAGTTAGATCCTCAACATGGTCATTGAAAGAAAGCTTGTTGTCCATCCACATGCCTAGATATTTAAATTTAGGCACAACTTCCAAGGGTTCACCCAGGGAGGTAACTATGAAGTCCTTTGGTGTTGCAGGTAGGGCGGTAGGGCACACAGTGTGGTATACTGCAAAAAAATAATTGTCTTGTTTTTTTTGGCATTTAAGAGAAGCTTGGCATTGTTGAGATTGCTTTCTAGTTGGACAAAGTCAGCTTCCAACACTTCCCTGACTTCAGATAGGGTTGTGCCTGAGGTGTACAAAACTGTATCATCCACAAAGAAATGTATGCTGGATTTCTTTATGTGGGAATTAAGGTTATTGATATACAGGGAAAAAAAGATCGGTCCTAAGATGAAGCCTTGGAGGACTCCCCAGGCAATCGAAAGGGGGGCAGATAATACGCCATAAGCTTTGACTTTTTGTATCCTTCCAGAAAGGTAACTGTTAAACTACTATGCAGTAAACGGAGTGGCACCTAGGTTGGTAAGGGAGGTGATTAGAAGGTGAAGGTTGACAGTGTCAAAAGATTTACTGAGGTCTAGAAAGACTGCACCAGTAACCTTCTTAGAGTCAATAGCAGAAATCCAGTCATTAGAGACTTTAGCCAATGCTGAGATGGTACAGTGTTTAGTCCTGAAGCCAGATTGTGCAGGGTTTAAGAGTGAGTACACTTCAAGGTGATTTTTAAGTAGGTTGCAGATAAGTTTTTCCAGAGCTTTGGAGATAACAAGCAAAATGGAAATAGGTCTGTAGTTGTTTAAATCACAAGGGTCTCCTGATTTGAAGAGGGGAAGAATATGGGCAGATTTCCAGCAGGATACATAGATACATAGACAGTGTCAGCAGAAAAGGGCCTATGCCCCACCTAGGATGGAACTGTGGCTGAGGTGATGGAGAGGTTGAAAATGTGAAGGATGGGAGCTGTGAGCTGGGCAAAGCCTAATTGCAAGAAGAATGGTTCGAGGCCATCATGCCCTGCACCTTTCCTGGCATCAAGGCTGAGAAGTAAGCCTTTGACTTCTTTATAGCTAAACAAGTGCAGCTGAAAGGGATGAGGAGGGGAAGTATATACAAAGGCTGGGCTAGTGTTGCTATTCATGTGGCTAGTATATGCTGAGGAGTCGAAGGCTGACCCGGCTGTGGCAAACTGTAGGTTAAGTTCTTCAAGGATTTGCAGTTTGTTTTCCATCACTCTGCCCTTGGTAAGAACCTTGATAGGTATAGAGGGAGCTGCTGGACGGCCTTCAATGGATCTCAGTGTCATCCAGATTTTTGGGGAGTTTCCATTGGCCTGCTCAGTGGTGGAGATGTAGAAGTTTGCATTAGTAGCACATATATTTTTAACACAGGCATTTCTGGCAGTTCTAAAGATCTGCCAGTCTGCCGGGTTCTTTGTGTGCCTAGCCCTGGCCCAAAGCTTGTCTCTATTAATAAGTGCTGTCTTGAGCTCTGGGTAAACCAAGGATGTGAGGTTTCCATACACTCACTTTAATGAGAGGGGCATGCTTGTTTATCTGGATGGTAAGGTTATCATTAAGGACAGAGACGGCTTCATCAGCAGTTTTGGCAAGATATAGATCTTGTCATTTGATCTTATCCAAATCGACTAGAAAGTTTACTGTATTGAATTTACAGAATGATTGTTCGATTCTGATTTTAGGTTGCTGGTGGGTTTTAGTTTGGGATCTTGTACATGCAACGACACTGTGGTCACTCATATCATTATGGAAAACTGCAGAGTGAGAGATTTTGTGAGGACACGTAGTTAGGATGACATCTAGGAGTGAGCTACTGGCACTGTTAGAAGTATTTCTTGTGGATTCAGTGACTATCTGTGTAAGGCCCAGCTCATCACAGGTAGATTTTAGACAGAGAGATTTTGCAGTGAGCCAATCCATGTTGAAGTCCCCTAGGATTATTGTTTCCATGTTAGCAGCCAGAGTTAGGGATTTCAGTATGTTAAGGATTTCTGTGCCTCGGGATGGTGGTCTATAGCCACCAATGATAGTGATGCACTCTGTAGAGGGAAGGTGAAGTTTCAGCTAAATAATCTCATGTTCTTTTGGCTTGATTTTGCAAGAAATGTCACTAACATCAAATTTGGTTTTGGCGTATACGACCCCCCCCCCCCCCTCCAGATTCCCTATCAGTCCTAAAAAGTTTATAGCCCAGGATAGTAATTTGAGGGTCAGTGGTAGTCTTTTTCAGCCATGACTCAGTAATGATAATCAGATCTGGGTCAGTGTGTGCTACCCAAACTTGAAGTTGATCAAATTTTTTGATCAGGCTTAGTATATTAACCAGCATCATTTTCAGCCCAGGAGCACCTGCAAAATCCGATGGCGGAGAGATTTGAGTTGGAGGACCTGGGTTTAGTTCTACATTGCCTGAACAGAGAAGGAGAATTAGAAGCGTTTTCTTAAGGGTGTTTATCAGGTAGGAAAGGGTTCTTTTTCTTTGGGTTCTCTTTTGGTATCCTGTCAAGGATGCACGTCTGGCCCGTGCATAGGAAATGCTGGCTTGACCGTTCAGAGCTAGCATGGAAAGTGCTCAGATAGACACTGGCGATGGGAGGAGGGCCAAGGGGAAGGAATAAAAAGTGATATGTATACCCAACAGATGAAGAGTGGGGGTGCAGTATGAAGAAACAGCAGGAGCTATGGTAATGGGTTCTGAGGCTGGATTAGCTCCTGACTTTTCCTGGAGCAATATAATATGTGTTATACTTTTTGCCAGGATTAGGATTAAGATGATAAAGCAGGCCATATTACCCAAGATTAGGTACAAAGGTTAGTGTAGATTGGGTAGGACAACAGAGCAGTTGCCCTAGACACACTGGTAATCTGTAGGCTTAGGAGAATTAAGGATAGGAGAAGAAGGAGGATGAGCCTAGAGTTAGTGTGAAACGTGGAAAGGGTCAAACAACTGAGTGAATGCCCAGACACAACCAATACCCTCTTTATCAGAAGATCCAATCAGGAGGCATATAATAAGAAGGGGCGGAGTAACACTGTATTTAAAGGAGGCCCGGAGGGGGGAGGGACAAAATGCAACCACTACTAAACAGCACTCCGAGAGGAGCACGGCCATAGTTCAAGCCAAAAGTCCCTGTTTAAGTCTACAGGAAAGGCGCTCCAATTGGGATGCAAAGGGATAGCAGGCGATCCAATCAGAATCTGCCTACAAGCGTGATGCACCAATCGGGAGTCAGCTGTCCAAGGTGGCTCGAGCGAAGATCAGCGGACGTACCTTACTGCAGAGTCTGACTTCCTGGAGCTGGAATCTGGCCACAGGAGGCTCGTGGCGTCAGTCAGCAGTCGGTGGTCATGGAGACGGTTGTAGCTGTCCGCCCGTTTCGAGGAGCGCTGCCCAGGCACAGGAGCCTAAGGGGGTAGAGGGAGAGAGACGCAAGATTAAATACACCTACAGGCAACTGAGAGGTTGAGGGTGGGAAGCTGGCAGCAGGCTACTAGCGGGGGTGGGGGTCATTAAACTAGACAAAGGGAGACGTTAAAGAGCAGGAGAAGGGCCAGCAAGAGAGATGGCTGATTTAGTGGCAAGACAAAATCAAGTTAGCTGGGGAGGGTGGGAGGAGAACACCCAGGCAACAGAGACAGTGTCTACAGTGTGAATAAGGGAGCAAAAGAAGGTTAGCTAGGGAAGGGAAGAAGGGTGTGAGAGAAAGAGAAAAAAATCTGCAATGAGCAAGTTCCTATCTGGGTAAATCAAATTAGGCAGTAGGAAGGTAAATACTGAATTACATTCTAATACACTCTAAGTAGGGAACGAAAACTCTCAAGCATTTCCCTTAGTAGTGCAGGACAAGGCCACTCAAAGATTTTCTAACAATTTTTAAAGTAAAGTAACCACAAAAAAAAAAGTCTAGTGCAATTGATCTCAAAAATGCAACCACTACTAAACAGTACTCCGAGAGGAGCATGGCCGTAGTTCAAGCCAAAAGTCCCTGTTTAAGATTATGGGAAAGGCACTCCAATTGGGATGCAAAGGGATAGCAGGCAGTCCAATCAGAATCTGCCTATAAGCACGATGCACCAATCAGGAGTTAGCCATCCAAGGTGGCTCGAGCGAAGATCAGCGGGCCTACCTTGCTGCAGAGTCCAAATTCCTGGAGCTGGAATCCGGCCACAAGAGGCTGAGGGGGTCAGTCGGTGGTAGTGGAGGTGGTTGTATCTGTAAGCCCATTTTGAGGAGTGCCGCTTGGGCGCAGGAGCCTAAGGGGGTAGAGAGAGAGAGACACAAGATTAAATACACCTACAGGCAACTGGGAGGTCAAGGGCGGGAAGCTGGCGGCAGGCTACTAGCGGGGGTTGGGGGGTTATTAAACTAGACAAAGGGAGAAGTTAAATAAAAGGGCCATAACAGATCTGATATTTCCGGAGAGCCACAGAGCTGTAACACCCTTGGTTCTGCGTTTTTTCCTGAGGGGCGTGTTGGTTAACTATTTTGGTGAGAGTGGAAATTAGGAAGTCCAGGGCTAGATTTATGTCAGGAAGTGTATTAATGGGTCCCTAATTTGTATTGTTGTTGGAGGACAGGCACCTGTTGATGTCAAACCTAGTCATATCCCGGACCAGGGAAATCTTGGGAGGAGGATTGGTATAGTTGCTTCTCCACACACAGAAGGTGGAAGAGTGATCGCTTATGCAATCTAAGAGCGTACCAGCAGATTTGATTTTAAGTGGGCAGTTGGTGACCATCTAGTCTAGTAGGGTATTTTTTTTTTTTTTACCAGGAGAGACACACTAAGCTAAATGCTTGTTTACAGATGCAAACTGGGAGCACAAGAAAGTTAAATGACTTTCTCAGGGTCACACAGTATGCAAGTGGGGGCTGTGGGATTCAAACCCAGGTTTCCAGGTTTGCAACTCAGAGCCTTAAACCACTGCACTATGGTTGACAGATTTTGGGTTGACTCGTGTATGATCATGGATTAACTGGGTTAGGTTACCATCAGCAAGTGAAGCATGGACATTACCAATATTGGGGTGAAGTCAGTCACTGTTGAAGTCCCCACATAGGATGAGGTCATGCTTTGGAAGGCTGCCGAAGGATGCAAGGAGAGGAGGCAGGCCAGCAGTGGCAAGGCTGGGGGGCATATAAATACACCTTATGATGAGTTTTTTAATGTTTCCAAGCATAAGGGTGACATAGAGGGACTCAACTAGAGGAGGTGAGGAGACAGGAGTGGGGAGGACAGTGATGTCAAGGCCTGTCCTGTGGTAGTTCAATACTCCTCCACCCCTTTTGCCTATCCTATCATGTCTAAAGATGCCATAGCCTGGAAGGGACACCTTATGCTGTTTGATGGCTTGTTTTAGCCAAGATTTGGATATGCATAGGATGTCTGGAGACATTCGTATGGTCCAGGCTTCCAATTTGGCCATTTTGGGGTATAGGCTGAGAATGTTCATGTGGACAATTTTTAGACCTTTCATAGGAGGTATAGATGCTGCAGACTGGGTTGGGGGAGAGTGAAGTGCAGGTCCAGGGTTGCTTTCAATGTCCCCAGCTGGGAGCAGCAGGAGGAAAGTAGACATTTACCCAGGGCAAGGTGCAGGAAGAGAATATTCCAAGGGCAGAAGTAGCATTGGGAGCAAGGAGTCATTTATGCAGCCAGTATCCAAGCAAAGCTGTATCTTGTTTAGGCAGACTGGGGATGTAGAGAAGTATTGCTGGGGATTCTGGTTCGACGTGAACTGGAAGGGAAGGTGAACTTTCACCCGTAGGGTGATGAAGGGCCCCACCTATCACCCAGTCCACATACCAGCTTAAAGCAATAAGACAAGCAAGGGAGACTAACCAATTTAGACTGCCCATTATAGCAGTCATGGCAAGCTTGGCAAACAGGCAGAGAGCAGAGTGCAGGTTGTACGTTGTAGCATTCTGTGGCCCAGGCAGAGGCTAAAAGCCTGGTATAAACAGCAGAGAGAGCAACTGGGATTACAGTTTAAGTGTATAAGGTAGAATTAACTTGACAAATCCTAGTAGACTAGGGGAGTCCAGATAGTTCGGAAGAAATTGTCCTGCTTAATCCTAGAGCCCTAGGTAAAGAGGAGTAAGCAGGGAGAGAAGAACCAATGGGGTGGGGATTCTCTGAAGAAGGAGGGGCAGGAAGTTACTTAAAAGGTAGCCTAGGCATGGGGGGGGGGGCAGGACAAAAAGAACAGGCAGGAGAAAGCTACAAGTCCAGAGATGCAAGATTGCAAGCCAGAGAAGAAAGGCGCACCAATCATGAGCGATGCTCCTTGCGGCAGGTCCAATCAGGATCCTTAGAGAAACATCGCCGAAATAACAGGGGCCAATTTCTGCAGCCATCACCTAGTGATAGTTTGTAATGCTACTGCCACTAAGATTACCCATAGGTATATTTTCACCTTGGCCCTTTTATTCTTTTGGGAGTAAACCCAGCACCAAGTACTCTGGGCCCAGTGGTGTCTGTACCATAAAGACATAAAGATCTTGATTAGGTGGTGAGCCTCCTCCTTCCAAAATGGGGAGACAATAGGGCACAACCAGAAGGTGTGGGCCTGCATTGCATGATCCTCCGCCAACATGTGGATGGAGCTCCCACTGTAAAGTGGGCCACTTGGACTGGTACAAGGAAGTATCGATTCCTCAGTTTCCAGCAAAAATCCCTCCATGTCAAAGACCCAGATGTGGACCATGTGCTTCTCCATATTATGGTCCATTTCTTATCCATAATAGAGATTCCAAGGTCCTCTTCCCACTTAATCTTCATATAATTTGAGGTAAATTCCATGTCAGCTATATAGTTAGTGTACAATAATGAAATGGCATGTTCTGCCCCAAATTCTTTGAAATAAAGTGACCTTGGTGAGATCAGGGGTCTCTATAATTGATTTGTTTATCTGTTTATTCAAGAAATCACGCAACTGATAATACCTGAGTCTGTCTGTCAGGGCTAGGCCATACCTCTGCTGTATTACTTCAAAAGAAAGAACTGTGTGACCAGCTAGTATTTGGTATGGTGAGTTGAGGCCTTTCTTGGCCTGCATCTGATACCAATTGTCGAGTTTGGCTGGCGTATACTGTGGGACATAAGCCCATCATCTGTAAAGCCAGAGTTGTCTATGGGTACTGCCCCTACTTGTACCCCTCTTCCATCCTTCTATGATTGCTCTGGTACCTCAGAATCCCTCTATCCCATCTGGTCCCTTTTCCCTAAATAATTCTGCCTGTATAGGGGGGTCACTTTGTTTCCAAAGGTCTATTCTTTTCCAATGTGCATCGTATCCTGAGTTGCCCCAGAGATGGAGCTACCCTCATCTGTTCTGCCACCCAATAGCCCTGTAAATTGGGGAATGCTAAGCCTCCCTCTGCTTTTGGAAGGTGGAGTAGGGTTTTCCGTGTTCTAGGTTTCTTACATCTCCACATAAAAGAGAAAAACATTCCCTGCCAGGCCTCCAAATCCCTTTGAGTTACCATGCATGGGACACATTGGAACAAATATAGAAGATGTGGCAGTGCGTTCATCTTGAGCGCCTGTGCCCTGGCACATAATGATAGTGGGAGTAATGACCATCTCTAGAAGTCACTGTTTAGTTGCCTTATTATAGGTGGGTAGTTCAACTCCCACAGTTGAACAGTGTCAGTCCCCATCTTGACTCCAAGGTATTTAATCACATTTAGGTCCCACTGCATTGGATACTTTTACTTCATTCCTCCATCTGGGGTGTAATGGAAGCCTAATATTTCTGTCTTATTTTTATTTAACTTATATCCTGCCAAAGCTGAGAATTCCTCGATCTGGTGAAACACCGAGAGCAAAGAAGTCCCTGGGTCAGATAAATATAAAAGCACGTAGTCAGCACACAATGCCAATTTGTGGGTCTTTCCACCAATCTCAATCCCCTCTTACCTCTGGGTTTTGCCTAATGCTCTGAACCAGAGGCTTAATGTAGAGGACAAACAGTAATGGAGAGAGAGAGAGCACCCCTGCTGAGTACCCCTTCCCAGGCCAAAATCCTCCAAGATGTGACCACTGGTCCTCACATATGCTTGTGGGGACTCATAGTGTGAACAAGGCTGAAACGAATTGCATCAGGAACCCAAACCGGGAAAGGACAAACCCCAGAAAAGGCCAAGACACCCTATCAAAGTCCGTTTCAGCATCCAGACTCATCATCAGGGATGGGAGCTTTTGTGTGTTAATATGATTGATTATATGGGTTGTTCTATGTAAATTATATTGGGCCTGTTTTCCTGGTATAAAGCTAGTTTGATCTATGTGTATTGGGGCTGGGAGGTATTGTTGCAAACGTCGGGCCAGGATCGAGGCCAGGATCTTATAGTCTGTTTAGTAATGAAATTGTATGATAGGATGTGCATCTGGTAGAGTCCTTTCCCAGCTTGGGTATCACTGAAATCACTGCCCTTGACCATGAGGAAGGAACAGGTCCCTCGCCCCCATGACCTTCACATAAACCTGTGCAAGCATGGGCTGTACCTGCTCTCCCATGCACTTATAGAATTCTGTTGGTAGGCCATCAGAACCAGGGCATTTGCCTGCCTTTAGTTTCCCAGTTTCAACCTTAACTTCTTCCATCCTCACCGGAGCTGTTAATGACTCTCCCTGCTCCATAGATATGTCTGGTAATTTTAGTGTCCTAAGGAATTCCAGTGTCCTCTCCATTTCCCGATCTATTTCCTCTGTGTATAATTTTGCAGAATAAACCTTAAAAGCATCCACTACCTCATGAACCCCCTGCATCACATTTCCCATTTGAGGGTGCCAGACACTAGTCATCATGGCCCTCGCCCTTCTTGCCTGCAACCTGCTGGCTAGGAGCCGCAGGGAGCGAGGGCCTCCCTCATAATATTGTTGGCACAGAAAAAGGAGCTGCTGTTCCACCTGGTAGTCCAAGATTCCCATCAGTTCTCTTTTATACTCAAGGAGTTGTCTCTTTCATTCCTTATCTATCTTTTGTTTTTGTTGTCCCTCCAAATCTTGGATACATCTAACAAGTTCCGCCCTTCTCTACTCCCGTTCCCTCTTTTTTTGGGATGCTAATTGTATGAATTTACCTCGCAATACTGCCTTTGCAGCATCCCAGTGAATTGATTGTGAGGTTCCCTGTCCAGCATTCTCCTCTAAATATGTCTTGTATGTCTTCAAGATAATTTCTTTTACCTGTTTATCTCTCAGCAGTGATACGTTAAGGCGCCAGAAGGTATTTTGGCGTATCTCTCCCCAAATCAATTTTTATATATAGGGGCACATAGTCCGATAAGAGGAAATCTCCCATCCAGGAATCATATACCCTGTGGATTTCATCCTTCGGAACCAGAAAATTGTCCAGTCTGGAGTAAATGTTATGTGCTGCAGAGAGAAAAGTATAGTCCCTCTGCAGCCAATTCTGATGCTGCCAGATTTCCAACAAGCCCAGCTACCCCCCATCAATTTATGTACCTTTTTTGCTATATGATGAGATCTTCCCAGGACCAAAGAGGAGAAATCCAGACTGGGATTAAAGGATAGGTTCATGTCACCCCCACAAATCAGTATTCCCCCCATTCCAGCAACGTAGTCAGAAATGCACGGTATTCAGAAAATGCTGAACCTGGGGGGAAGTACACCGATGCTAGTGTTAGAACATTACCCAGAAATTTCCCCTTCAACATTGCAAAACATCCTTCCTTATCTACCCTCAAATCTAACCTTCAAACTGAGTCTTAGGTGGGACCAAAACCACTGCTCCGGCCGTCTGCCATTTTTCTATGATGCAGCAGCTATTACTCGAAAGACAAATTTTACTAGTTTGTCATGCTCCTGCACAGATAAATGTGTCTCCTGTAAAAGTAAAAAATCTGCCAAAGCTTTCTTTGCCTGGCTCAGTATTTTGCTTCCCTTTATTGGGTTCGTGAGACCATTTACCTTATCGGAGCATATAATTATGCCCTTACTCACCATGGTTAAGAAGATTGACAGCCACCACTTTGCTCTCCCAGGGAATTACTCCTCTTAGCTTTCCAACCCACACCCCTAATCTCATACCTCACAACATCTCTCTTAGTAATCCATCATCCTGGAATAAAATCATGTCAATACCAAATGTAGAAAGAAAAAAGAAACAATACTGGCCAACTGGGCCTCAAACAGGTTGAACAAGGTCGACCACCAAGGTTGAAGACCCATATTGATGGGTTCTTTTCTTACCCACTTCCTATCCAGGAGAAGGTAAGCACAGAGGGGTATTCAATGTCTTCTCATTGCGAGACCCCTTCAAGAGTTTCTGCGAGTAAACTGCAGCTCCGTGCCTAGCCCTGTAGCCTATCTATATCTTGGCTCAGGGGGCACAAAATAGTGAGCACCAAATACTTCTTATTATCCAGTCCAAAATTCGACTGTGGCCTATTTATCAGCTTCAGCTAGACCACTTATTTCCAAACAATCTCTGCTTTAGGTTGCTATGTGTAGCGAGTCAGGGCTGAATGAGCTAGGGCAATGGACTAAAGGCAGATAGGCCCCCCCCCCAGGTAGGCACCCCCCTCAGGAGTACACGGAGGAGACTTGGTCAGAGCCTTATGAAAGAACATTCAATTCTATCTACCACCATTCAATGCGAAGTAAGGCATTATCTTAATTTAGGGCAAGCTCTTGCCCATAGATGGCTACTAGGTTCTGCAGCCCGGGCCACCCAGGAAAGAGCCAGCCCACCCCCACACCACCTCATAGAGCCAACCCCTGGAGCTCTTGAAGAGTGACCCTGCAGCCCCCGCCGAGTGACCTGTAATGGTTGCCCAGCAGTGGGGCCCCTGAAGCTACCCCGCCTCCCTATGTTCTTCCACTCAAGTCATTACAGTGGTCCATATAGCTCGCTCGTTTACACAGGTTTTAGTTCCTCGGTGTGGCTGGTGACTCAGCTACCCCTCCCAGCAGCCAGGGCCGGCAGTCCACAGTGCCATTTATCACTTTCAGCTACATCCACCTCCATCCCCCGGGTCAGAGTATCCCCCCCAGGAGGTAGTCTCCCTTCCCATGTCGCAGAACCAACCCATCCCTCCCGATCCCCATATCCACCCCCAAAAAAGGGAAAGATTATTGTTATTGGAAGTCATCCTCAGCAGTTTTCTGGACCCCACCCATTTAATACAGTTCACAGGAGCTTCACAGAGTTCAGTTTAGACTACTGAACTCCAATTATATATGAGTCTCCAAGTCTGCAGTGAGTATACTTAGTTACACTTAGCCCCACAAAAGAAATGGAGAAAGAAAACCAGTCTCCAGTTTTACTTGTGAGTCTCTGCTTTTTTAAATCCTCTTCAGGTCTGGACCCAGTATGGCACAGTAGGTTAAGGCTCTGAGCTGCAAATCTGGAGATCTGGGTTTGAATCTCACAGCCCCCTAGATGCATACTGTGTGATCCTGAGCAAGTCACTTAACTTCCTTGTGCTCCCAGGTTGCACCTGCAAACAAGCTTTCAGCTTAGTGTGTCTCACCTGGTAAAATAATTGGTAAAAAAAAAAAAAGGTCGGGGACTTTTCTCCTGCATTCGAAACTGCTTCCTCACTTGACTTGTTTCTCTGTTCTGTGGAGTTCTGCTCCATCTCTCTGCACAGTGAGTGCTGTTTAGCTAGCACAGTGTCCCATACTCCGGAAGCAGCCATATTGGATCTCATGCCCTGTCTTTTCAGTCCTCTTATCATCCAGGCTCCCCCACACAGTTGCTGTTGCTGGTTCTGGCCTGTAGTCTGCTCCAGTATTGAAATCCCACACTGATCCAGGAATTCCACAGCATCTTCCAGCTCCTGGAACTGAATCGGGCCCTTTTCCATTAGGACTTTGAGTTGAGCAGTATACTCTACAAAAGCTTTATGTCCCTTTTGTTGAAGCATTTTCACAATTATTAAGACCTGCCATCTTCTATTTAGTAATTGGGGTGAGAAATCATGATTGAAGTATAATCAGACATCTCCAAACTCCACACTCTTCCTCGACCAGGCTAGTGATATGAGCTCCTCATTGACCCAAAAGTCCAGAAAGGCCAGTACCTCAGATCTCTGTCTGGCCTTTGGGTCCGGGGCACAGTACTAGGGATCTATGTGCCCTAATTATATCATGTTTTTTTCTGTGGGCAGATTCAATATTTCATGTAAAACAGAGTCCATAAATCTAATCATGTTCCCGGTTTCTTTGCCCTCCGGTATTCCGTGGATCCTGATGTTATTCCGACGGTTTCGATTTTTGAGCTCCTCAAGCTTCTGCTCCAGGGAGAGGGTATGCTGATGCAACATCAGGAGGGCAGTGTTATGTATGTCGGTAGTCTGTGACTAATGTCTTTATGTCATCCGCTCACTGAGACAAGGCTGCAATGTCCTTACGGTGTTCCGAGACCTTGGATTCCCATCGTTGTAAGGTCTCGCTCATCTCTTTCCATGTTTGGCATAACTGCATTGATGAGTTGGTGCAGTCGGCATCTTTTGCCATTTCATCGTGGTCTGTGCTGCCAGTCGGGGGCCTCTGACTGCCTGCCACATTCTGGAATGATTTTCTGCTGCCTGCCACCTCTGTTCGGATGATTTTCTTTGAATCTATGCTTCGGGGCCATCAGGTAATCTTTAATAGACCTGTTTGAATTCAGGATGAGGATTTTGTAGATTGGGTGGATTGTTTTTGGTTAGGTACAGAGCAGGGAGCTCAAGCCGCCATTCTGGAAGTGCTCAAACCAGAAGTCCCTAGATTTAAGATATTCAATTCAGTACAAATATTTTACACACAGAACAGACCCAAGGAGCACCAGAAGCACAAATACAGCAAGCCATATAATGTCAAATGTAACAATCATATGTGAAAACAATGTATTCCTAATAGCCTGAGAAAATACTGGAAATTCTGTAATTTCCTAAACAGTAGGAGGAAGTGAATTCCAAACTGCAGCAGCCCTGGTACTTAGGGTCCTGTCTCCAAATCTGTTCCTTTGTTTACCAGGTTATATTTTATTTAGGTGGACTGATCTATTCAATACCTTCCATTTTGTTCCCCCCCCCCAGAAAAATATGTCATGAAATTGAATGTTCAGGGAAAGAGAATCTCAATGTATGTATTAATAGCAATCACATTCTCACACAGCCTATTTCTAGTGGCTGCCAAACCAACCTTCTCAGTAATAGGTAATAATGAGTATAGAAACTACATTTCAATATGTATCTGGCTATTCTATAGTGTTTTGTCTAGTTGTTCCAGAAGAGATTCATTAGCTGTTCTATAGATCAATTGGCCATAGTTTAGGGTTAGTTGAATAAGTTGTTCCACAATCTTCTTCCTATCAGTCTGTTTCAAACACCCTGTTGTTCTTTTTAGGACCCCTAGTTTTTTATTCACTTTCCCTATAGTACTAGTTATATGCTTTGTAAAAGATAATTCTGTATAAAATATTACCCCAAAATAACTATAGCTATCTACCATTTCCAAAAATAGTGGAATTCTGAGTCTGAATCAAAAGTTCTTTACCCCTTTCACCTTTTTTAGGATAAAAATACATCAGTCTGTTTTTGTTTTGTGTGTTCATAAACAACCTCGACCTAGTGAACCACCCCTCAATGTTTGCAAAGTCAGACTGCAGATTAGACTAGTTCATTAATATTTCAACCTGAGGCAACTGTAGCAGTGTCAGCAGCGTACAGCCTTCCGGCTGTACACATTGCCACATTGGGTAATTTGTTGCTAAAAATAAGAACAAGTAGGGGTCAGAGCATGGACCCCTGAGGAACGCTTCTAGACACCTCACGTGTCCAGTTCTGGAGACCCCATCTCCTGAAGGACATAGATAGCATGCAGAATGCACAAAGGAGGGATATCAAAATGGTGCAGGCCCTGCATGAAAAAACCTATGAGGAAAAACTCAAGGAACTGAACATGTCCATCCTCATTGCCAAAGTCCTAGAGGTAATGGGAAGGAAAACAGAAAAAAACATGGGCAGCAGAACAATGCTGGTCACCTGCTGGCCCTGTGCCTGGCTATTCAAGCACCACCTCCTCTGCACTGTATCTGATCTATGGTAGAGATTGGGGGAGTCTTTGCCACCTCCTCCACAGAGGGGGTTAAGCTCTGGAGAGAAAAAAAATGGAGGTGAAGGTAAGATCTAGGGGACACCAGGGTTTTAGGGCTGGAGTGTCTGAGCAGATGGGAGATGACCAGAGACTCAGGCAGAAACAAAATTAACAAAAAAAAGTCTGCTGTTCTGAAGTGTAGTATCCAATTTAATAAGTAGCTTATGCCATTCAACTGCAATTAAATCCTGTTATGGTCAATATAATTCAGTGACTCCCCAACCATTATTGCCTTGACCCTCCCATCCGATCTACTTAGCTGCAGATCTAGAACAACATTCTTTCTTGTTTTATGTCTAACATTTTGGATAAGACATATTCTTACATACCTTGTTTTGGTGTACAGTGGTATCCCAAAATATACCTCAGAATATATAGAGTTATCTCTGTATTTCACAGGAAATCCTCATTTGTTAAAGTGGAGTTTCCTTCTGTAGCATATTCCCAGATACACAGTATCATAAGATTTGCTGTGACATATCTTTGGTAACCACTATATGTTAACCTGAAAGAGAACTAAAGGCAAGAATGCTCTGAGTGTATCAGAATTAAGGTAAATAAACTAGGAGTCTCATAGGGCTCCAGCTGGGGACCTGTGCTGTGTATTCATCTCATTAGCAATACAGTATGTATGCATGCATGTATTTATGTATGCATTTATGCACTGAACTCATGTACTGTATGAACATACATGTCTGTCTCTTCTGTTTTCAGCCTTTGCAGATTTTGTGAGATGCCATCTGGCACCATACACTCCTGACTATAAAGAACTGGTTTCAATGTTTTCATGGTGATTTGTATATACTTTTTATGATGCTTTGCATTATTAGGATATGTGTGATTTTGTATTTCTTTTAAACCTGTATTTGTTGCCATTGTCCTTCCCAGATAACCTTTGCCTTGGTGCATTTTTTACTGCAGTTCTTTGCCTTTTGGATTTCATTTCTATTTTGGCCTCACCAATACCCAAACCTGTAAGACTGTCATAGGACTGGCTCACCCTTCCTATGTGTAGAGATATAGATGCAGTACACTGATGAACCCAGAGAAGGACAAGCATATATGTCTATATCTTTGCAGATTGTGTGAGAGGCCTTTTAGCTCCATACACTCCTGCTTTAAGCAGAGCTAGTCTAAATGTTTTCATAATAATTCTCATATATTTCCCTTGATGCTGTGCATTATAGGAGTATACTGGAGTGTGTGATTTTGCATTTGTTGGAAACCTAGGTTTGTTTCCAATGCCCTTCCTGGGTAACTCTTGTCTTGTTGCTTTCATACTCAGGCTTGTTGTCTTTTGTATTTCTTTCCTGTTGTTGCTCACTGTGACCCAAACCCAAAAGACCATTAAAGGGCTGGTTTACCTTTCTTCTAGTCTGAGATACAGACATGACACATGGATGAGTCCTGGGAAGGATGTTCTCAGCTTCTGTAGATTGTGTGTGAGGCCTATTTAACCCACTTACACCCCTGCTTAAGCCAAAACATATCCACATTTTTTCATGGATAGTTGCATATACATCCCATGATGCTTTGCATCATTGGGGTATACAGTATGTGTTTTTTTTTTTTTAAACCTGGCTTTCTTGCCAGTCCCCTTCTGGGTAATGATTACTTTTGCTCTTTTGTGCTCAGACTCTTTATCTTTTGGATTTAATTCCTATTTTGGGCTCAGCACGACCTAAAACAATGCAACCATCATAGGGCTGGTTCACCCTTCCTATAGGATGATAAACAGACTTGGTCAATGATGAGTCCTGAGAAGGATGAAATATGTGCCTTTGTCTTCTTTTTTCAGCTTCTGCAGGTTGTATGAGAAGCCTTTTTATCCTCATACTTAAGTCCTTGCTTAATTCAGAACCCATCTAAATTATGTCAGTGATATTTGCATATACCTCCCTTTATGCTTTGCATTAGTGGGGTATATGTGATTTTTTTTTTTAATTTTGTTTAAAAACTGGCTTTCTTGCCAATACCTTTTCTTGGCACACCTTGCTTTTGTTCTTTTGTGCTTGGGTTCTTGGTCTTTTGGATTTCTTTCCTATATTGGGATCACTATGACCCAAAACAATGAGACCGTTATAGGGCTGGTTCACCCTTCCTCTGTGTTACCATACAGATGGGCCACACTGATGAGCCATGAGAAAGATATGGCTGTGTCACCTCATCTTAGATTTTTCAGGTCATGTGAGAGGCCATTTAGCCACCATACACTACTGCTTAAAGCTGAACTATTCTAAATTATTTCATGGTGAGAAGCATATACTTTACATGATGCTTTGCATTTTGGGGGACTATGGGATTTTGTATAAGTAGATATGTATTTATTATTGCATCTGCAGGGATACCTGCCATTTTTACAGTATCAGGTTACCAGCAGATAATGATACATTGTTTTGTAAACATACACAGTATAAAATAATCAGTGTTGGGACTATTGCTTATTGGGCATCTTCACACTGAAATAAGATGCCTGACAGATTAAATGAGATATCCTTCGAGTCTATCTTCAGAACACTACTGGTTGCACAGCTCAGTATTTCTTGCAAGGACTTCAGGAATTGATTCCTTGAGAGTGATGCCTCTGGGCCTGCCCTGGTAATTTCACTCTAGCAATTGTACTACATACCTTATAACTGCTCTGTCACAATAATGTATCCTCAGTTTGTGAAATATATACACTGTTGTTTGCAAACAATATGGTTCTGTACAGTCCACTCTAAGAAATCATTAAACAAGTAACAGTATCACAACTTGAATTTAATACAATATAAAGTGGCAACATTCATTTACACTAAGCAAAAAAAAATGTGTGGTCTTTGGTAACACACAACATCTGGAAGAGCTGCTTAGGATAGGCATTAGATCATGAGTTTGATGTCAGTACCTTGTATACACTGTACCTTGTATGGTCTGATTATGCCTTCTGTTTGAGAGTCATGTAGTATTATTGACTTACAGCAGTTATCAAAATGGAGATTTCTACAGTTTGAGACACTATGTGGACTCTGATTGAAGTTATGTCTTGTCCGGCTTCTGCTGCTTTTATCAATTCATTTTATGTTTGTAATTTCTAGTACGTTATTTGTATCACAAATCCTGCCTACAGAAATGTTTTCCTACAGCACAACAAAAAGATGAGCGCTCAATGTCCTGATGCCATCTACCAGTGTCTTCTATATAGTCTGAGTGGTAACACAAACTCATAGACTGACCTCTCTGCTCTGTAGCTTTAAATATGCATTAAATGTTCAAAGATCCACTATGCTTACAAATGTTATGATACAATTGTTATCAATTTTTATGTTTGCTTGCATGCATGTGTGTCAGAAACATTATGTGGCAGCTTAGGGTTGTGGAGGTGCAGCACTGTGATGACCAGTGCCACCACTGCATTTCTGGGCTTGGCCATCTGTAACCAATGCAGTGGCAGGCTGCTGGTGACACTAGTTCAGCAAGCCTTCCACCAACTTGAAACAAATTGGCCGCCTCAATCAGTGAGCACCTTGTCATTGCGGCGTCAGCCATCCACCTCTCCGTGGGTCTCAATAGTGCAGAAGGCAAGCTGATAGTGCAATGGTGGGCAATCCCTGATTGCTGCAGCTGCCCAGTATCATAATCTTGTTTTGTCCTGCTCTCACTGCCTCTCACTCTAGTTATCCCATCCCAGCACACCCCATCCTCCTGCCTCCCCACTCTTCCCATTCTCCCCCTGGTTGTGCTTCCTCCCTGTTTGGAATTTTGCTGAATTTAGCCTGAAATGTACCTGCAGACCACAGGCAGACAGTCACTGACTCAGTCAGTGTATTGTCACTAGGCAATGAGGGGGGCGGGATGTGTCAGGTCAGAAAGCAGGGCTGGGCTCCTGGTGGCCTGTCTGCAACTCTGCGTCATGACACTGATGGAGGATGTGATCACTGGCTCCTTCTTCAACTCCAGAGTTTGCTACTTCACTGACTGTACATGGCCAGCTCATGTTTTCAGCAGCAACAATGGCATCCTCTTTAAGTTTTGGGTGCCCAAATATTAATTTTGCCCCAACAAGATAAAAAAATACTTCTCTCCCTCCCTCTCTCCCAGTCCTCACCTGGCCCTGCCGGCCTGCTTGCTGCACTACCAGTGCATTGCATGCTGCTTCTAGGGTCTCTCTGCCCAGCTTTCCTCTCACATCCAGTTCCTCCACCAAACCACCGTGGCCTCCCTGCCTACTGCTGTGATGCCTCGCAACACTCTGCTCCTCCCTACAGTCTGTCATCTCTCTAGCTCTCAGTGCAGTTGGAACAGTGCAGAGTGCAGTATAGTTCAGTACCAGAGAGAGAGAGAGACAATGAATCTCTTAGTAGGCAAGTTTATGAAGTACTTTCTTTCTGATGATGAATATATATATATTTTTTTTTTATGAATGAATGGGGAAGGGGGTGGCCGAGTGTGGCCTGAGCTCCAGGCTGAAGAGGAGGAGAGGAAGGAAGAAATTAATGGATTGTTGTTTGGGGGGGTCAATGTCTGCTTAATCTTCACTGAAAAACTGGTGGATGGTGGTCAGTGGATGGCTGGATGCTTGGAAGTATTTCAATGGAGGACAGGTGGTGGTGGGAGGGAAGTTTCAAACATGCTTTTTGTGGGTAACAAATCAAATCCTGGTATTAAATTCAGTGCACTTGGGAGGTCAGCTTGCTGGGCTGAGTTCCATACTACATAAGAGCGGGGCATCGTGGGCCCATAAGAGAAGAAACATTAAGAATTGTTGCCTAGGTGCAGTGAACCAGCCATGCTCCCCAGTCAGAGCTGGAATCCCCTTCCAAAAGACCAGCCATCATTTTTGTTTGAGTTCCCCTCCCTAGCCTCTGGCCAACAGTCTCTCCCCAAGCACTGGCAAACTCATATCATCCCATTCCCTGTCAGCATTGGGTAGTAGGTTTCTGAGGTCCCACCAGTCCTGTCAGCATGATTATAAGCCCCGCTCCTGGCCTTGGACGTTTCAGCTACCACAGCCATGTTCTCAGACTCCTAAGTGCACCCAGCCTTGTGGCATGCTCCCAATCCCACCCTCCCCTCCAGCCCTGGCAGCAAGCTCTTCTTGACCCCACATACATGAGTGACAGCAGGTTCCTGAGTCCCCCCCAACACCTGCCACTGTGCAGTATACCCCTCCACCTCATCCCAAGCCCTGGTCTCTGGTTTCACTTTACAACTACATTCATGACTGTCTGGCATGATTAATAAATGAGATGGTGAGTACTCGACCTTTCCTACCTTTCAGTCTGGAAGCACCACCCTCCCAGTGTGACCCTTCTCTGTAACCCATTCAGCCCCTGCCTCTACCCTAACAGCCCCTCTGACTGGTTGTTGTCCCCCCGTTGAAATCTGAAATGGTGCCCCTGCTTGCTGCCTGGTCCTTTTTCTGCCACTGACTGTCTGCCTTGTAGTCTTGCCTGCCTGCGTTAGTGTTCTGCGGCTCTGCTTGCCCAGGGCCTCCTCTTGGCTGCTCCTCTTTCTGCTAGTCACATCTCTCTCTCGCTCTCTCTCTCAATCTCTCCATGCCACCCACTGGTCCAGTCCACTGAGGAACCAGCCAGGCCAGCACTGCACTGCAGCCCACTCTTTAGTCTCTGGAGTCTGGACTGCAGCACCAAGCTACCAGTACTGGGAGCCGGAAGACAGCCACAGCCCAGTTGGTGGAGCCGAGAAAGAGGGGAAGCCTGCCTAACTGAGCCTGTCCTAGTCTGTGCTGAGTGTTTCTGACTCTTTGTGAAGACATACAACTGAGGAGCTGATACTGAGGTATGTAAATCAATCCTGTTTTGGTTTCCATCCTGTTGTTGCTGCTAGTAGTTTTTTTTTCTTACTATACACTAGGTTAAATGTGGAATCCAGGAGGGGGTGTGTAGACAGAGAATGTCAGTCAGACAGATAACTTAGGAGCTGATCCTGGGGTTTGTAAACAATGTCTTGTTTTGGTTTTTATTCTGTTGCTGGTAGTTTTTTATCTTAATATTCACTAGGTTAAATGTGGAATCGGGAAGGGGGTGTATAGACAGAGAATGTCAGTCAGACTGTTGTAAGTTCTACAGATATTCTGCAGACAATGTCACAGGGTGTGGAAAATAATCAGACAAGGCAATGTGTCAGGATTTAGAACACACAGATATGTGACATTTATTTTCAAATCGGAAAATAAATAATTGAACCACAAAAGAAATTGCAGTCAGAATGACTACTTGACATCAGTGGTTTCTTGGAATACAGTCTCAGATCAATAACAACTCTGATCTTTTTCCTTCTGTATCACTCTTGTCTACCCGCACTATACATCTTCTCACTCCACATCCAAGGCTCATGTGATAAGGCTCCCTTTAGCACGGGATTGTATAGGAGAGGCAAGGGTCACCTGACCTGGTTGTTAACTTACACAGACAATTTTCTACTGACTTAACAACATCAAACAGTTGGGAGGACCCAAGCCCAGTACTATTGTAATAAACAATATTGTATAAATGCACATTTACAGTTCTAGATCCCCTTGGAAGCTTTGAACACCGTTTTCCATATTAAATTGGTCCCAACTGAGCTCTAAGCTCCTCCCATTTATATTTGATTGACAGCATGGTCCTATAAAACTAGACCAGAGAGGGCGCTGATCTCCCTATACAACACAGTTTTTGGCATCACAGATGGACAGATGTCTGACTAGGGGAATTAGTAGGACCTGGAAAAATGGATTGTCCCAGAGAGAAAAGAAAAAAACACCTTTCTTTAACAGCAGTTTCAGTTTTACAGGAGTCCTTCTTTCTTACCAGTACCAATGACTATGCACAGGTAATCTTTCATGAATTAGCTACAGATATTTGTATTGTGGCTGCTTATTTATTCAAATACTCTTTTCTTAACTGGCAGTGAATTTATTCCTACTGTCAGTTATAGAAGAAGCTAGGAAAAAGTGTTTCATGCAGTACAAGGAGCGGCCGGCTGAAATGGTCAAAATGCTTCCTCAGCCACTGACTCCTCTAACCTGCTGTACAAGCATTTCTACTTTTAAGTTTTCAGGATCTTACTACCTGCAAACATTACCTTAGGTAGTAGCTCTTTTGTACACTTAACAGTGACACTGTATTTCTCTTGCAGCCCTCTATTTTATTCTGAGGGTTGCTACCCTTAAACTGCATACTGCTTCACAGACATTCCTGCATAGGGATATTCCTGTCTCTTTACATTTCTAGGGCTCTTTAGGTTGCAGCAGAGCAGTGGTCTGCAAGAAAAAGACAGACATTCACTGCTCTGCTGTGTGAATGAAAAAACCCTCTGGTTAGCCCCTGTATATTTCATTGAGGATTTTAGAACACCACTGTCCCTTGCACCGTAGCATATGTATTACTTTGCCAGCAGCCGGGAAACATGAAAAAATTTTAACAAAGTCAAGGTGGTGGGGGGGGGGATCTGTTACATACTGAGTGGTTGCTGAAAATAAAGAAATGCCACCCGGTTTAACCACGAATCCTGCTTCGATGCAGGATGCATTTAAACACTATACTACAGAGCGGTAGCCAAATTAAATAACTATATTCATACATGCCACCCAGTTTCACTCCTGTAATTATTAACTTTACTTAAAAGCCCTACAATACCTTTTTGGCAGCTCAGCAGTTTGTTTTTAAACCCCTCACATACGTATTTATGATGCTGCATTTTACTACATAGTTTCTATTGGCACTGCAGCACTTTGATCACACTATAATCACTGTATGTCATTTCATAAAAAAAAAACACATTTAAATGCACTATTGCACTTTACTTCATTCTTAAAAGTATATTTAAAGGCACAGATGCACTTTATTGAAACCCAGGCATGAAATGCCAAATAAGAACCTTAATTGTTTTTGTTGCCAGATGGCATGCTGGACTGAACATGATGCTAGCAGGGAATGGTGGTGGGGGACGGATGTAGGGAATAGGAAAGATACAGTAAGGCAGTAGGAAAGAGACATGTAGAGTGAGAAAGACTGATGTAGATGGCTAGCCTACACCAGGGTTAGAAAGAGGTAAAGAATAGGGCAAAAAGATACTGCTGCCCAACAGATTTAAAGTGAGAAGAAGAAGAAGATAGTAAAGTCATCCCTCCACCAGGGTCTATGAACTAATGAAATGCAGAACTGCCACAGACAAGGTTGTTACTTTGCAATGTTAGGTTAACTTTAAAATGCCTATATGAATTTTTTTTTTGTTTTGCTTCTCCTTTAAAGCTTATGTGGAGAAAAAGTGATTTGCCAAGTTACCAACCAGTAATGCAGTTGGTTGGTTTTTAGAGGTAAAGCACCAGTGGCAGATCAGGAATAGCTAAAGTTTTATACAGCTGCAGCACAGAGTATCCTGCATTGTGTTATGTAATGTTGTGTGTTAAAGCAGCAGTACTATGTAATAAACAATCTGCGCTTTTTCGTCCGTTTATTCCCTGTGCTGTGCTGATCATTTACCTGGTATTCTTTTCCGCCAGCATCACCCCGTAATTTGCTCAGTTATCCTTTGTTTTTGTTTACATTTCTGCCCCCCACTGCAATGACAGCAGTAGCCATATTTTCTGTGGCGCTACAACTGTCATAATGGATCACTTCCTGGTTAGGTAGTACTGCTGCTTTAATATATGAAGAGGAAGAATGGTGTTTCACACCAGAAAAGTGCATGGGGTAGAATTGTTTTCCACCTGTGTACCTTATGTCTTTTTGCATCGAAATCTTCCATTTCTATAAACTGAAGGCAACAGCTCAAATTTGTCTGCACTGACCCATACTGGGAAGCTTCTGTTCACATCACTTGTCTTAAAATGTAAAATTATACCTACTGTATGCTCTCTGCTACTAGCTACTGGTATATGGGAGATATGCCACAACATAACAGAGCATACAGTATGTAAAATGTTACTGTTTCAAGACAAAAAAAATTGAAATAACATGTCACAAATACAGTAGGTTAGTTCTGCACTCCACTATTAATGTACTTAATATGTAACTTAAATGTGATTAAAGAACCTGTGTTTTGAGGCCCATATTGGTGAATAGAAGCCTGCCAATATGGTTCAGTTCAGATAGAAGCAGATGGGTCTATACAGTCACTTGTGGAAGCATGCCACTTTGTGGGTGAGGAGTCTACTGCTACTGTTTGACAGATCCATGTAAAAAAAGTGGGAACAAAGAGGTAGCAGGGAACTCCAGACCAGTCGGCCTCACTGCGGTAGTGGGGAAGATCATGGAAATACTACTGAAGGAGAGATTGGTGGAACATCTGGCTGTAAATGGACTACAGGACCCAAGACAGCATGGTTTCATCAGGGGAAGGTCATGTCAGACCAACCTCATTGAATTTTTTGACTGGGTGACTAGGGAGGTGGATCAGGGGAGGGCAGTGGACATGGCCTATCTGGGCTTCAGCAAGGGCACTGACACTGTGCCACATAGAACATTATTACACAAACTGGGGAATATGGGTGTGGGCAGGACAGTAGTGTGGTGGGTAGGTAACTGGCTGGGCGGCAGGACACAGAGGGTGGTGGTAAATGGCTGTCTCTCCACAGAGGGAAAAGTGACCAGTGGGGTACCATAGGGATCAGTGCCTGTACTGGTACTATTCAACATATTCATCAGTGACATTGTGCAGGACCTAGAAGGCAGAATTTCCCTGTTTGCTGATGACACAAAGCTCTGTAACAGAGTAGACACACCAGAGGGTGTAGACAGAATGAGAAGGGACCTGCAGAAACTTGAATAATGGTCAGGGGTTTGGCAGTAGAAATTCAGTGCATAGAAGAGCAAGATAATGCATATGGGGCAGAAAAACCCTGGCACAATATATGAGTTGAGGCGTGAGGATATAGCATACACCAAGCAGGAAAGGGATCTTGGGGTTATCATCTCTGATGACCTCAATGTAGGGAAACAGTGTGACAAGGCAGCAGGTAAAGCAAATAGGATTCTGGGATGCATAGGCAGGGGCATCACCAGCAGGAAAAGGGAGGTCATAATTCCACTATACAAGACACTAGTGAGGCCCGACCTGGAATACAGTGTACAGTTCTGGAGACCTTACCTACATAAGGACATAGACAGGGTAGATAAGGTTCGGAGGAGGGCAACAAAGATGGCACATGGATTGCATCACAAGTCCCATGAGGAGAGGTTGAAGGAGTTGAATATGTACTCCCTGGAGGAGAAGAGGGAGAGAGGAAACATGATAGAGACATACACGTATCTTACAGGGTACAGGAATAAACTATTTTTAAGTGAAAAAGATGATCCAGGACTGGAGGGCATGGGATGAAGTTGGAGGGAGGATGATTTAGAGGAAATGTGAGGGAGAATTTCTTCACAGAATGGGTAGTGGACAAGTGGAACACCCTGCCAGAGGAAGTGGTGGGGACTGAAACAATCACAGGATTTAAGAATGCATGGAATAGACACAAAGGAATTCTGGAGGACAGGGTAAGGGGCAACAGACTTCTAGGAAAACATAAAGTGAACTTACAAGCTCAAATGGGCAGACTGTGTGGGCCCTAGGCCCTTATCTGCCAACACTGTCTATGTATCTATGTAAAAGATTTTACCCTGAGTCTCAGGCTTCCAAGTGACTACTCCAGGAGCCAGATAACAGTGCCCTTTTAGGCTGTCAGTAACATGGGTCGATCCATAGTGTCATGTGGAGGCTGTCAGTAATATGGGTTGGTCCGTATTAGAAAGTGTCATGTGCAGCCAAGCCAGTTCATGTGCTTGCTTAAGTGTCATAGTGTGGTGTATATGTTACACAAGGAAAGCAAAGTTGCTCTGCTGGTCACATCATTGACATTTGAGCTTTACTATATGCAAATGTTTAGGTGACTTGCCATTCTGACCACACTGCCTAAAATTAAGAGTGTTAAAGCAGCAGTACTACCTAACCTGGAAGTGATCCTTTATAACCATTGTAGAGCCACAGAACATATGGCAGCTGCTATCTAGTACTACTGCTGCCAATGCAGAGGGTGGCAGAAATGTAAACAAAAACATAAGATAGGATAACTGAGCAAATTACAGGGTGATAGTACAATGCCGACAGGAAAGAGTACCTGGGACATGCTGAACAGAGCACAGGGAATAAACTGTAGAAAAAGTGAAGATTTTTTTTTTTTTTTACGTAGTACTGCTGCTTTAAATAAGCATAACAGCATTGTTTCTGTATTTAGTCTGCCTTATCAGGAGTTGTGGACTAGACAGATCTGGGGATCTGTCCTGCTCTGATTAGCAATCTGTGCATGCATTTGAAGTGTAAAAAGATTTGTTCACTTGATGCTGGCTGCTCCATTTTCACAACAGATTGGAAATTGTTAAGCAGAGTTCTGGAAGATGTGGGTAGCTAAGAGTGCCTGTGTAGCGATATGTACAGTATGCCTGTGCTTGAAAAAAAGAACAAATCAAGTGCCCACCATAAGCCACAAAAATGCTTTAATGGGGGGAAAAGTCTCAACATTTTAATTAAGCAAAAATATTAAGTGCATGTATCATCACCTCAGCCATGAGATGAGATTCATGCACTTACTATGTTAGCAATGGCTAGCTAGCTTGGTGGGTGCTTGAAATGTTTTACCATGTTTACTATGTAAGGCAAGCACCTCAATTTCAATGCAGCTTGGTGCTGCTACCCTTTTTGCTGTTGTGGATATCTGAATATAAGTTTGTAACTGTGCACAGCTGTTGAAGAATGTGCAGGCTATAAAAAATGTATGGTGTTCAAGTGGGAGGGAGTTGGTTGAAGAAAAGAAATGGATAACCCCGTATTTATGTACAAGAAAGGTTCTGTATTAACAAGTTCAGGGCAGGCACACAGCAAGTAATACCAATGCATCTGCACCTAATTTCATCAACAAATAAGTTCTCTAAGGTACAAGGAGGTACACTGCTTTGTCTGTCTGGTGTACTGGCTAACATACAATATGTTTCTTAGGTGTTTACTGGATATGTAATGACAAAGCAAGGTACCTCCTGGTACCATAGAGAATTTATTGACTAGTGGAAAAGGTGTTGATACATTGGTATTACTTGCTGTGCTGACTGAACTTCTTAATAAAGAATCTGTCTTTCAAATAAGTATGTGGTTATCCCTCTCCCACCAGCCCACTAGCCAAAATGCTGGTACATTTTGTATCTGGCTAGTAAGAATTTTTTCTGACTAGCCCTGCAGACTTGAACTGAAAGGTAACATTTCAGTACATAAAACAGCTGAGCCAGTGGAAAAGTCTGTGGGGCTAGCAGATTTTCCCAGTCACTGGCCCTGCTGGCGAGTGGCTGCAAAACTTAATTTCAACCCCTGCTGTCCTATTTATCTTGTACCAACTACCCTCTAGGTTGTGGCCATTGTTTGTAACCCAAAGGTCATGTGTTAACCATTTTTACGTTAGCTTGTGCGCATGCGAAAGGAACGTTTTGGGAGAGTAGCACACTTTGGAGGTGTGCCTCTCCCTTGCAATCCAGTGCTTCATTGAGCAGGCGTGGAGGTCCTGCACCAATGGGTGCAGAAGCTGTGTATGACAGCGGTGGTCTTCGCTTCAAAGAAAACCACCACTGTCATACAAGCACCTGCGATCACGCCACCTCGCGTGCGCCGCCCCCAAAGCTTTGGTACGCCACGCTGGGGCTGTCCAGCGTATCAAGCGATGTTGCCGGCGGGTGCCCAATCCCGTCGGCTCCACGGCCCCCAAGCCATCCTGCTGCCATGCTGGGAGCCCACCCCAGCGTGGCAAACGTGAAGGTAGTTTGCCGACGGGTGCCCAATCCCACATCGGCTCCTCTGCCTCCCCCACGTAGTTTGCTGAACGGAGGTGCCCAACTCGGCCAGCTCCTTGGCCCCCCAGCTGTCTGCCATGCTGGGAGCCCACCCCAGCATGGCAAATGTCCCACGCCGCTGCTTTTTTTTTTTTAACCTGTAAATGGAAACAGTCCCACGGCGCATCTCCCAGTCCCCTCCCACAACCCACACCCACCCACTGCGCACCCAGCCTCCCACACCCCCTCACCCCATACATACCTCCGAGCTCGCGCGATGATCTTGCGTGGACCGGGAACACGTCTGCACTCTTCAAAGCTGACCGCGAACTGAGGAAATGCCGGTAAGCTGTATAATGGGATAGATAGGGGGTTTTCAACTGTATTGCATATCTCAGGCAATTTTTGGAATTTTGCACCAAATTTTCAACATGGGGTTTTTGGGACCCCTTCTCATGAATGATGTCACTGTCATGGCGTTATTCGGGCCTGAAGGGTGATTTCACAGTCACTGCACAGTCACTGTGTGAAATCACCCTTCGGACCTGAATAGCACCATGACAGTGACATCATTCATGAGAAGGGGTCCCAAAAACCCCATGTTGAAAATTTTGTGCAAAAATTCCAAAAAATGACTGTTTTATTAGCGTGCTTTGTGCAGTTCCTATGCACGCTCATAGGTTTGCGAATTTTCATATTTCTACTCCAGATTTTCAACATTGCCACTTTACTACACCTTCTTATGAGTAATACAGCTGTCATTTTTTACATCCTGCCCAAAACGTGTTTCCACCCATGTAGTGCACAATGGTGCAGTCGGTGTGCAAACTCAATGTATGGAACACATTAAGAAAATCACAGTGACACTGATCATGAGCAGAGGTCTTAAAATGGCTGTGTTGAAAATTTGGTGAAAAAATTCCTAAAAATGACTGTTTTGCGAGTGTTCATTGCGCAGCTCTATGCACGCCGTAAGTTTGTGAATTTTCAATATTTTCACTCCACATTTTCAACATTGCCATTTTACCACACCTCCTTATGAGCAGTGCAGCTGTCATTTTCTAATCTTGCCCAAAATGTGTTTCCACCCATGTAGCGCACGATGGCACAGCCGGTGTGCGAACTCAGTGTATGGGACACATTAAGAAAATCACAGTGTCACTGTTCATGAGCAGAGATCTTAAAATGGCTATGTTGGAATAAATAACTGTTTTACGAGCGTGCATTGTGCAGTTCCTACGCACGCTCGTAAATTTGCGAATTTCCAATATTTTCACTCCAGATTTTCAACATTGCCATTTTGGGGCGGATCACGTGATGCTCCTGTTGGACTAGTAGCTCCGGAGACTAGCTCCCGCCTAACTCCTCCAGTTATTATTTAAAATTAAATTTTGGTGTGGTTTTTTGACTTTTTGTGAGAAGGAGAGGGAAAAAGAAAAATTGTTTTTAATGGACATCCGCAACGTCTCCAGCGATTCGGGAGATTCTCAATATAAGAGTGCACTCAAAGAAAACAGGGCCTACCAGAATTATGGGGGCTGAAATGCACCAGGCTCCTCCACGGCACACGCCCCCACAAACTCCAGAGAAGGGTCCGAAGAGGCCCAAAGGACAGACCGGTAACACCGCGAAAGGTCTAGTACCTACAATCGCCTCAATCAGCGCTTGGCCTCACATATCGAACAAAATTCCTCGAGGAGTTGTAACCATTCAAGCTCGCCCTGCAAGACATAACCAGGAGATTAAATCTTTAAGAGGAGCTCTCTGATACAAACTGGCAATCTCCAATGTTTCTGCACGGGTTACTTCATTGGAGAGTTGGAAAAATAGGATGGAGCCTGAGGTAATGATTTTAAAACAACGTCTGCACAAAGTCGAAGCCAAGCTAGAGGACCTGGAAGGCCGCAGTAGGAGGAACAATATTGTCATACTCGGCCTTCCAGAGGAAGCAGAGGGGGCATCATCCATTTTATTTTTTCAAAAGCTGTTGGCTAAAATAGCTGGGCCCTCCCCGAATAATCCGGTATACATAATTGAGAGGGCTCATCGATCACTCCGCCCCAAACCTGCGAGTGGTAAACCCCCGCTGCCGGTAATTATTAGACTTCTAAATTACCTGGATAAAGCTCATATCCTGGAACAAGTTAGAGGCTTACAGCAGGTTCTCTGGGAGGGTAAGCAAATTCGCCTGGCACAGGACCTCCCGGCTTCAGTGCGACAACGCCGAGCAGAGTATCACCCCCTGGTATCCAAACTGATCGCAGCTGGTATTAAATATAAGGTCCAGTACCCCTCCAAGCTGATGGTACTACACGCTGAATCCTGGCACTCTTTTGACACAGCTCAAGTAGCTGCCCCTGCGCTGAGCACAATGTTCCTGGATTTGTTTCCTGCCCGTTGAGGATCCATAATTTTAATACGTATCTCTTTGCGACGAAGAGTCTGTTAAAGGCACTGGAATAACTGGGGGATCGGTATGGAGAATCCTGTTTCAATGATCGATGGAGGACACTGAATCTTTTGTACAACAGAAAGATGACTATTTTCATTGACACAATTGCGACCAGATATTTTTTATTTTTTTTTGAATTTTACATCCCCAGGAAAATGGAGGGGGGGTCCAGGGTTTTTTTTTTTTTTTTTAAGGAAGACTGATCTCTTGCCATGTTGCCAGCTGGAATAATGTTACTGATAATAACACGAGTCTGAAGCAAGACTTTCTCTCCCTGCTTGTTTGCAAGTCGATATAACTGATGGAAGCCACACGAGGGCGGCATAACTCTATATTAAGGATTGGCATTTTAGCAATTACTTTCAGTTAATCTTCTAACTCTCTCATTTGGCTGAATAATCAAGCCCTCCTTATGTCATGTGGTTTTACGAAAGGTTCTCATCTACGTGGAAGATACAGATATAGTTACCGGGCAATGGCATTTGTACCATCGTTGGACCCCCCTTTTTTTTTTCTCTTTCCTTCCATCTTACTGTAAGGGGGACCACTAGGAGGATAGGTACAGTGGGGGATGGGGGCGGGAGGCAAAGGTTCCTGGGTAAATCTGCAGTCTATCCAGTGCAACACGTACTGGCACAGGGAGGGATGCGAACCCACAGGGGTGCTCGGGGCCAAAAGGTGGATACTATTACTATTCAGATTCCTGATTTTAAGGCTGCTGAAGACACTGGCCCTTGATTTTGTTTTCCTTCACCGGCATATAGTCCACCCTGAAGTGGGAAGTAGAAAACGAGGGAAGGGAAGGGACAGGAGTAGGGACGGGGATAAATTAGCAAGGGTGTTTAAGGGAAGGGGTAGTAACTTTTCTTATCAACTTCCTGTTTCCGCAATATATTATGGAACGAGCTATTGACTTAATGGGATTTGGTTGGTTTTGCATACATTGGTTGTATTTGAGGGATGTGAAGGGATAGTTATGGGGGCGCCACTAAATAATTATGGATCACCGCATGGGATAAATTCCTTTCTTGAGGAGGTTTTATGGATACAGAACTATTACCGATATTTAGTTAGGCTATGGTATCAACATTAAAGTTTTGTTCTTGGAATGTCAAAGGTGCTCAATCTCCCACTAAAAGAGCCAAGATTTTGCTGCATCTTAATAAGCTCAACGCAGACATAGCTTTTATCTAGGAGACTCACTTACCCAATTCATAGATTCTCAAATTAAGAAGAACTTGGGTGGGACATGCATTTGGCGCAGGGTTGGATACCCTCAAAAATGGGGTTGCGGTACTAATCGCACATCGCATACCCTTTCGGCTGCTTCAGTCGATATGCGACCCCCAAGGTAGATATATATTGTTAAGAGTCATTCTAGGCCACACCAAAATAATATTAGGGTCAATCTATGGGCCTGTTCGGGATGACCCTCAATTCTTTATGTGCCACGCGACTAATTTAGCATCCTGGGTCAAGCTCCCCATAATACTCGGTGGAGATTGGAACCTAGTTCTTTGTAACACATTGACAGGTAAAAGGTAAAAATACCCCCCATACCCCCACACAATTGGCTCTTAAAGACTTTATGAGCACCATGGGTCTTGTTGATCCATGGAGGACCCTCTTCCCATCTACTAGAGACTATTCATTCCATTCTGTGCCCCATAATACATTCTCTAGAATTGACTTTTTTCTGTTGGGGGTTGAGCACCTGGCAAGGGTTCAGAGCTGTGTTTATCTCTCCAAAGTGATCTCTGATCACCACCCAACCCTCTTGCAGTGGTCTATGCCCACTTCTGTTGACCGAGACAAAATCTGGAGATTTAATCCTCAACTATTAAGGTCCCAGAATATAGCCGATCTTCTCTCAAAATTTATAGAAGACTTTTATAAGCTTAATGTCGTATCCATGCCAAAGCTAGATGTGTTATGGGGCGCCCCTGAAATGTTCATTAAGAGGTGAAATTATTTGACTGGCATCTATCAGGAAAAAGAGAATTTCATCAGAATCTTCCTCACTTCTACAACAAATTAGAGTTTTAGAACAGTCCCTATCTTCCCAATCACACCCCACAGAATTTGAAAGGTTAGATAGTCTTCGTTTTCAGTATACCATTCTCCTAGGGGACAGGGTTGAACATCTTCATCTCAAGGCTAAAGTTACTTACTTTGATCAGGGGGACAAGGCAGGAACATTCCTGGCTTTAAGGCTTAGGGCACAAGACACAGATAGGATAGTTGTAACTGTTCAGGACCCAGAAGGTAGGTTCTACACTACACCCAAGGAGATAGCAGAATGCTTTAAGTCGTACTATCAATCTCTTTACTCGCGTCCCCACCAACCCTTCAAGCATACAGCATTAGACCTTTTTCTACAAGACATAGACCTTCCATATTTGTCCCAGTGCCAAATAGCCTTTTTACAAGCTCCCTTGACTGTAGAACAAATACACAAAGCTATTGAGGCTCTCCCTATAGATAAAGCACCGGGCCCGGATGGCTACACATCTAATTTTTACAAAGCTTTTAAATCTCAATTGGGTATAATTCTACTTGACACATATAATTACATCCATAAGCATGGTCTCACAGATCTTACTCTCACTGAGGCAACTGTCGTGGTCCTACCCAAACCGGACAAGGACTCCACATTGTTGCCGAATTATCGTCCAATATCACTCATAAATGTAGACATGAAAATCCTAGCTAAAATCCTCGCCAATAGGATGGCCAAGGTTTGGCATACATTAATAAGCCCTGAACAAGTAGGTTTTGTGGCCGGGCACCTCTCATCAGACCACCTACGGAAAATTTCCCATCTTATTTTAAGCGCCCAGGGACTCTCAGATCCCCGGCTCTGGTGTCCCTGGACGCAGAAAAAGCTTTTGACCGAGTCTCATGGGAGTATTTGTTTGATTTGCTTCCGAGATATCGAATTCCCAAACAATTTATACAATGGATCCAAATTCTTTACTTATACACATCTGCCCGGGTATTATGTAATGGAGTCCTGTCATCGCCCTTCTTTCTCCAACAGGGTACGAGACAGGGCTGCCCCCTCTCTCCTTATCTATTTAATTTGTTTTTAGAACCACTTATTAGGAAGATTAACCAGTCTACAGCGGTATCTGGTATCTCAATCAATCATGTCCAATATAAACTATCGGTGTACGCCGATGATATTATGCTCCACATCACATACCCTTCTATATCTATACCAGCCACCCTTAACATTATCCGAGAATTTGGGGACTTTTCTAATTACAAACTAAATGTAGCTAAGACAGAAGTAATGCCATTAAATAGCTATACTCTAAAAGCAGACATTGTACAGCTTGGGCTTACCTGGATGAGGGATAAGATAAAATCTCTAGGTATTTATTTGTCGCAATCCAATACTAAAATGAAGCAATATAATTTGGATCAGCTAATTGCAAATATCAAGATAGATTTAAACCGCTGGGTATTACTCCCAATTTCTCTCTGGGGACGTATCAACATTATAAAAATGAATGTTCTGCCCCGTTTGTTATATCCCCTTCAAATGTTAAATCTCTGTCTCCCTCAATCTTGGTTTCTTCAAGTGCACAGTATAATCTCTAAATTTATCTGGAAAAATAAATCTCCTCAAAGAGCAATAACTAAATTACAAAGATCCAAAGAGCAGGGGGGATTACAGGTTCCCAATGTCTACCATTATTACCTGGCCATCAACTGTGCCATAGTTTCACAATGGCTAAAACCCATGGAGGATTCCCCATTGTGGCTGCAAATAGAAAAATCAATTTGCGATACAGCAAGAGTAGACATTAGGAGTCTTCCTTATTTGACCGTTAAAAAAGCCCCCAGACAGTGTAAAGCTACGCCTGTTATGGTCTCCATCCAGGTACATATGCAGATGAACCAAACTTTTGGGTATTCATTAACAAAGGACTTATCCCAGCCTTTCATTAGAAATCCCAATTTTAGAATAGGGAACAAAACTATTACTACAGCTTTTTGGCCAGCTGGCTGTGGGGAAGTGGTGGCAGATCTAACAGAAAACCATAAATTACTGGTCTTCTCAGCTATCAGGACAAAATACAATTTGCCAGTTTCTCTATGTTTTAAATATCTTCAAATTTCCCATGTTTTAATACAGCATTTCGGCAGTGGCCTCTGGGACCAGTACATGTTGGGTCCTATCCTCGGCTCATTGTCCAGGAGACCCTGGTCCCACTACGTTGCTTTCTATTATAAGGAGCTCCAGATGCAAGGTAGTGAATTAGAGGGCACCCCTTATTATGCGTGGGACAGATTTCTCCCTTCCACCTCTCCTATACCCCGTCAATGGCATCAAATCTGGAAAAGATTGTATAAAGATGTTAGATGGGATCAGTATAGACTGCTTCAATTCTATGTATTGCATGACTTATATTATACACCTGTAAAACTCAATAGAATGGGTCATTACCCAACAGAACTGTGCACCAGATGTGGATCTCAGAGGGGTACATTGCTTCACATTCTCTGGGAATGTGATAAAGTAGTCCCATTCTGGGAGGCCATCCAATCCAAACTTGACCCCGTATTGGGTCTACAGAATGCCTTTCAACCAGAAATTTGTATTTTGGGAGACTCAGTACAAACCCTAACAGGGAATCAAAGGAAACATATGTCCCTGATATCCCTTTGTGCTAAGAAAATCATATTACGCCATTGGGTGGACCAACAAATTCCCACGTACACAGAGTGGCACAAAGAAATCTTATTTGCCTTGCAGGCAGAATACCTCATTGCAAACATGTCCAAACACAACAACAAATACCAGAAGATTTGGGCACCCTTACACACTTCATTATCTACTTAGAATAGGTCTGGCTGTGACTTGGACCTGAAATAGTGAGGAATAGTTATAGATAAAGCCTGGGCTAATATTTCGTTTTCTTTTCTGTCTTTTCTCTTCTCTTGATTAGATTATTTTTTTCCTCCTTTTGGAATGGAAATACTCCCAATTTATATATTGTAGTGGCGATGGGGGTTGGGATTGGGGGTGGGGTAATGGTGTTATTAATTATTTGTATTATAATTATGTTAATTGAAAAAACATTGCCATTTTAGCACACCTCCTTATGAGCAGAACAGCTGTCATTTTTCACATCCTGCCCAAAATGTGTTTCCGCCCATGTAGTGCACAATGGTGCAGTTGGTGTGCAAAATCAATGTATGGGACACAGTAAGAAAATCACAGTGACACTGTTCATTAGCAGAGGTTTTAAAATGGCAATGTTGAAAATTTGGTGAAAAAATTCCTAAAAATGACTGTTTTATGAGCGTTCGTTGCACAGTTCCCACGCACGCTCATAGGATTGCGAATTTTCAATATTTCCACTCCAGATTTTCAACATTGGCATTTTACCACACCTACTCATGAGCAGTACAGCTGTCATTTTTCACATCCTGCCCAAAACCTGTTTCAGCCCATGTAGCACACAATGGCGCAGTCGGTGGGTGAACTCAATGTACGGGACACATTAAGAAAATCACAGTGACACTGTTCATGAGCAGATGTCTTAAAATGGCTATGTTGAAAATTTGGTGAAAAAATTCCTAAAAATGACTGTTTTACGAGTGTTCATTGCGCAGTTCTTATGCACGCTCATAAGTTTGCGAATTTTCAATATTTTCACTCTACATTTTCAACATTGCCATTTTACCACACCTCCTCATGAGCAGTGCAGCTGTCATTTTTCACATCTTGCCCAAAACGTGTTTCTGCCCATGTAGCTCAAAATGGCACAGTCGCTGTGTGAACTCAGTGTATGGGACACATTAAAAAAATAACAGTGTCACTGTTCATGAGCAGAGATCTTTATTTTTTTTTTTATTTAGTTGTTTAACCAGGTATAGCACACTAAGCTGAAAGCTTTTTTACAGGAGCAACCTGGGAGCACAAGGAGGTTAAGTGACTTGCTCAGGGTCACACAGTGTGCAAGTGGAAGCTGTGGGATTCAAACCCAGGTCTGGTCTGCTGGATGTCACCAGATTTGCAACTCAGAGCCTTAGACCACTGCGCTATACTGCCTCCTCATCTTAAAATGGCTATGTTGAAAATTTGGTGAACAAATTCCTAAAAATAACTGTTTTACAAGCATGCGTTTTGCAGTTCCTACGCACGCTCGTAAGTTTGCGAATTTTCAATATTTTCACTCCAGATTTTCAACATTGCCATTTTACCACACCTCCTTATGAGCAGTACAGCTGTCATTTTTCACATCCTGCCCAAAACGTGTTTCCTATGTAATGCACAATGGGCGCAGTCGGTGTGCAAAATCAATGTATGGCACACAGTAAGACAATCACAGTGACACTGTTCATTAGCAGAGGTTTTAAAATGCCAGTGTTGACAATTTGGTGAAAAAATTCCTAACAATGACTGTTTTACGAGTGTGCATTGCACAGCTCCCTCGCACGCGCGTAGGTTTGCGAAATTTCAATATTTCCACTCCAGATTTTCAACATTGCCATTTTACCACACTTCCTTATGAGCAGTACAGCTGTCATTTTTCACATCCTGCCCAAAACGTGTTTCCACCTCTGTAGCACACAATGGGGGTAACAAAAAGGTCATGCTGAAAATTTATTGTGCAAATACCAGCAATCGCACAGGGCATTAAGGTAAGGCACCATACGTGCCAAACACCACTGCAAATACCTGCAAGCGAACGTTCGGCATTGACAAATGCTTTTTATTTGTTGCATTGCAATATGCTCTATCTTCTTTTAGCATAAAACCAGTACAGAGCAGGAGCACACTGTCACCAGTCACATTCAGACTTACCTAGTAGCTGACCAGCTCCAGTGTTGAGGGGTATTAGAAACTGCATGCGCTTCCCACCCAAAAAAGTTATAACACCCAAAATGTGTACCCCAGAAGAACAGACTGTCCGAACCTGCTGACACATACACACCCCCAACAGTGGTGTGCAAATCCCATTGCCCCCTGTCCGGGGCAAGTAAATTTCATTGAAGGGCAAGTACAACAACAATGTCATTGTAATTAATAAAGGGGCAAGTGAAAATTCAGCTACAGGCATGACTGGGCAAGTAATAAAAGCCTTGATTTGAACACCCCTGGCCCCCAAGCAAGCACCCCATGCTCATTTTGTGATGTCTGCCAATGAATGTTGAGTGTGCACACAATTGACCTGTTTGATTGCAGTGTTTTATAGCATTTAGTACTATTTGCTGCTGTAATGTAAAAAAATCAGACTGACCCTTCTGGTAACTGACTGTTCCAGCTGCCACTTCGAATTTTCTAAATTACAGCTATAAACAGCTATAGAATAATTGTGCCCATACAGGTCAAGTCACATTCGGTATTCACTTGCTGATGTCACAGAATGAACATGGTGGTGCCTGCTTGGTGGCATGTCAGACATGGCTGTTTTTTCTGGGGGCACACATTGTAATGCAATATTGTAACCACAGGCCAGTCTGTTAGCCTGACAACTGTCTGATAACTGTTGGTGGTTTGGCTAGTGCTGTGTCAATGGACCTCTGTGGGACTGGCTACCTTGATGTGGTACAGAGGTTTGTCACAATGCAATATTGTAACCAAAAGCCAATCTGTTAGTCTGACAACTTTTAATGATGTGGCTAGTTACAATACAATATTGTATGCAATTGTTCAGGCTGTGTGTGGGTGTTGATGTGTGATATGGCCGCCACCACATATTTAATCCCTTCACTACCAGTCTAGCATTGCTTGTAAAGTGCTTTGGGATACACTTGTATGAAAAGACCTATATTAATATAGATTCTTTTTGTAACCAAAGTAGTAGTATGGCTAGTGGTGTGCTGTGCTGGTATACAACACAAAGAAAATGATGCTTGTGTCAGATGAGAGCATGAACACGGCATGGACAGTAGGGAAAGGGGTAGTTGTCCTGAACAATGGGGGGGGTAGCAATGGATCTAATTGGTGTGCAGACCTGAAACTCCTGGCTACATCTCACTGCCCAGTCCCCCTGTCAGCATGCCCCTTCCCCTGGTTGTTTGCCAATGGGGGAGCCCAATCCCCATCTGCATCATCCCCCCTCAAACACAGACAAGCTTGCTGATGGGACCCATTTCCCATCAGCTTCAGTGCCCAGTCCCTAATCTGCCGACAGGGTTGCCCAATCCCCCTTGGCATCACCTCCCCCAAACTCAGACACTCTTGCTGATGGGATGCCCAATCCCCCTGTTGGCATGTTTAACCCCCCCACAAGTGTGTGGTTCACTGGGAGTCCACTCCAGTGTGCCTCCATGTTGTCCCTTCCCCATTGTGTGCCACACTGGTTGCCCAGCACAGTGTGGCTAACATCACCCTCTAAACTGTTCCTTACACTTGAAAAAAAAAGAAAATGGTCCCTCACCATTGGGTCCCTCCCCCAATGTGCACCCCACCTCCCCACACCTCCCCTCACCCCATACTTACCTCTGTTGTCTAGTGTCGCGATCTTCAGTGGATTGGGAACACGTCTGCACTCTTCAAAGCCAACTGTGAACTGGAGAAATGCTGGTAAGCTGTATAATGGAATAAATGGTGGAGTTTCAACTTAGGTGGATACCTTGGCCATTTTTGTGACTTTTGGCAACAAATTTTCAATATGGGGTTCTTGGAACTCTACCTCATGAACTCAAGTCACTGTCATGTCATTATTCGGTCCCAAAAGGTGATTTTGTGGTCACTGTGCAGAATCACCTTCTGGGACCGGTTAATGAAATGACATTGTCACTGCTGATGAGGTGGGCTCCCAAAAAGCCTGTGTTGCAAATTTGGTGAAAAAATTCCAAAAAATGACTGTTACCAGCGTGCATTGCGCAGTTCCCATGCACGCTTGTAACTTCAAAAATGTTTAATATTTTCACTCCAGATTTTCAACATTGCATTTTTCCACACCTCCTTATGAACAGTACAGCTGTCATTTTTCACATTCTGCCCAAAACATGTGTTCATACCTGTGGCACACAATGGGTGTGGTCGCTGTGTGAAATCAGCATTCAGGACAAATTAAGAAAATCACATTGCCACTGTTCATGTGCAGAGGTCCCAAAATGCCTATGCTGAAAATCTGGTGTAAAAAAATCTACAAAATAATTGCATTACAGGTGTGAGTTGTGCAGTTTCAATGCACACTCATGACTTCACCAATTTTTTTTATATTTTCACTCCGGATTTTCAGCATTACCATTTTTTTACACCTCCTCATGAACAATATAGCTGTCATTTTCACATCTTGCCCGAAATATGTGTTCGCATCTGTGGTGCCAAATGGAGCAGTCACTGTGCAAAATCACCTTTCGGCTAAGGTATTGAGAGTGTCACTGTTCATGCAGTGGGGCCACAAAAAGCCCATGTTGAAACTTAGAGGGAAAAGACCAAGAAATGCCCAGGGCGTTAGGGTTTCTGACCATAACACCCTACCCTGTAGGGGCTGACAGGCATCAGGGGTGTGACTGGGGATTCTCTACAGTAATGTTCATGCCATTCCACCCTCACCACTACCCTGCAGCCAGTGACAGGCATAGAGGTGTGCCTTGGACTCTTTGGCCCCGAAGTTCACCCCATTCTCCTATACTGCACCCATTTCAGAGTATTTCCTTATGGAGTAGGGTAAGTGCAAAGCCTGAACACCCCAAGGCACACCTCAACACTTATAGGTATCTTCAGGGTAGGGTGAGGTGAAATAGCTTGAGCATTATGGGTGATGACTCAAAGGCGTGTCCATCTCTGCAGGGTGAGGGTGGAGTTGGCGTCAGTTCAATACTTCACTGCCATTCCTATTCTGCATCTCTCTAACTCCTGCACTTCCAATGCTAATGCCAGCAAGCAAACATTCGACATTGACAAATGCTTGTTTAACTTTATGTTTGTAATACAGTGCATTTTAACCTGTTACCAGGGTTTCAGTTTAAAACAAGGCTGTATTGACTCAAAGCTGCAGTTCCAGTTAAGAACATTATATTCGGTGAAGTCAGCCACAATGCAATGCTCTCATATCATAGCTTTTGCCAGTGACATGTTGCAGAATTCTGCAGGAGCACATTATAATCCAAAGGCAATAACCCCAATGGGTCACCCAGGAAAGTGTGACATGATTATCAGAGTGTTGCATCATGGCTGCCCCCTCATTATACACTCCTTTACAGTCCCCAGTCTCCATTCCTGACTTTAACTTTTATTTTCACATTTCTATACATTGTGCTTTGTTTCATTTCATGTTTAGCATGCTAGAGCTTATATTGTCTGACCTGGAGTTAATCCTGAAGCCCCCCGCCCACAAACACACACACACACACGCACACACACACACACACACACTTCATAATAAACAGGAACTAGTAATGTTGTGGAAACATGGACCCATTATTAACAATTCCCTTGGTAAGCAGACATTTGTCCAGGCTTACTGTAAGGTCTGTATTGTCCCCTTGTCCACTTTCTAATCAGGCAGGCTATTCAACTGGTTCTCAACCCTCTGGGAGACAAAGGGCTTCTTAATGTTGCCCTTCAATTTTCCACCCATGAGATTGAAGACATCCTGCTGCAGGATACCAGATCAGAAAGACATCGCTGATTTTGTTGAAACTCTTCAGTGTGCAAAAGATAATGATTAATGTCTCATCTGAGTCTCCTTTTGTAGTTATTGTAAGAAAGGAAAGGATAAAGAGTACATGCACACTAATACAACCAATAATATTGATGGAAATGCTGCTGAAGCCATTTTTAATGATGATCACAGTAAATTATTGCAAAATGTTAAAACAAGAAATTATACTAGATCTGTGCAAAAGCTGGGAATTCCACTTTCTCAAAAACGTTAGCAAAATTTTGTAAATTTTGTGTAATATTCCAAACTTCTGTCATTGGCGAGATCAGAATCTTCTGCATGTGTTAGGCAGATTTTTGCCCTGTTTTGCATAATTTTGGGGGGGGGGGGGGGGGCAGAACTGTGGAATAATAGACATGAACTGCGGAATGACAGTTCTGAGGAGTTTTATTCCACAGTTTAATCGATCACTACACAGTACATGTAATTATTCTGCAGTTCAGTGATCAGCTTTGCAGAATTTCTTTCTGCTGTATAATTAATTAATCAACAATTCATACATTCATTCCACAGTTCAGTGACTCACTGTACTGTGGAAAGAATGCATGCATTGTGGATTATTGTATTAAACTGAAGAAAAAAGATTCCAAAGATCTGATCGCTGACAGGCATCAGTTCTGCAGAATTTTTTTTCACAGTTTAATACAATAATATAATCCAAAATTCATAAATTTTTATATTGCTTGCACGCATGTGCAAGAAACATAGTGCCATCATCCGAGTTTTCAGAGGTGTGTCAGCCCGTCTTCCAATGCAGTCAGTGTGTTTGCAGGCGGGGCCCCAGTTCCACAATCACTGCTGCAGCTGTCTATGATAAGCTGAAAATGCAGTGGCATACAGTTCAAAGGGAGAGCTCCACTTCAGTGAGCAGAGCTCTCCCCACGCACACAAGCACAAGCACGCATATTGTGTGTTGATGCGCTCCCCCCACGCACACACTGTATGGCCAACGGGGGTGCCCAATCCCACGTCGGCTCCACGCCCCCCCAACAGCTGTCCAGATGCCACGCTGGGAGGCCACCCCAGTGTGGCAAAAACTGTTATAGCCGACGGGGGTGCCCAATCCCCCGTCGGCTCCAAGGCTGCACACCCCCCCAAAAGCTTTCCCGGTGCCACGCTGGGAGCCCACCCCAGCGTGGCAAATTTTGTTTGGCCGACAGGGTGCCTAATCCCCTTCGGCTCCACATCCTCGAACAGCTTTTCCTGCTGCCATGCTGGGAGCCCACCCCAGTGTGGCAAGCGCCCCAGCCATCATCTTCGTAAAAAACAACCTGTAAATAAAAATGGTCCCTCATAGTCTCCCTGTCCTCCTCCCACAACTCGCACTCACCCACTGCGTACCCTGCCTCCCCAAACCCCCCTCACCCCATACTTACCTCCGAAGCTCGGCGCGACGATCATCAGTGGACCGGGAACACGTCTGCACTCTTCAAAGCCGACCACGAACTGAGGAAATGCTGGTAAGCTGTATAATGGGATAGATAGGGTTTTTTCAACTTTATTGCATATCTCAGGCATTTTTTGGAATTTTTGCACCAAATTTTCAACATGGGGTTTTGGGACCCCTTCTCATGAATGCTATCACTGTCATGGCATTATTCAGGCCCGAAGGGTGATTTCACAGTCACTGAGCAAAATCACCTTTCTGGAATGATTAACAAAATGACACTGCCAGTGTTCATAAGGTGGGCTCTCAAAAAGTCTATTTTGAAAGTTTGGTGGAAAAATTCTTAAAAATGACTGTTTTATAATCGTAGCTAGCAGTTCTCACGCGACAGTAGTCGTGAATTTCAATATTTCACTCCAGATTTTCAACATTGCCATTTACCACACCTCCTTATGAGCAGTATAGCTGTCATTTTCATATCCCACCAAAAACGTTTCCTACCACATGTAGCGCACAATGGCGCAGTCGGTGTGCGGAACTCAATGTATGGACACATTAAGAAAATCACAGTGACACTGTTCATGAGCAGAGGTCTTAAAATGGCTGTGTTGAAAATTTGATGTAAAAATTCCTAAAAATGACTGTTTTACGAGTGTGCTTTGCAGTTCCTATGCATGCTCGTAAGTTTGCGAATTTTCAATATTTTCACTCCAGATTTTCAACATTGCCATTTTACCACACCTCCTTATGAGCAGTGCAGCTGTCATTTTTCACATCTTGCCCAAAGCGTATTTCCCTCATGTAGCGCATAATGGCACAGTCGGTGTGCTTAACTCAATGTATGGGACACATTAAGAAAATCACAGTGTCACTGTTCATGAGCAGAGGTCTTAAAATGGCTATGTTGAAAATGTGGTGAAAAAATTCCCAAAAATGACTGTTTTATGAGCTTGCGTTGCGCAGTTCCTATGCACGCTCGTGAGTTCTCAAATTTTCAATATTTGCACTCCAATGACTTCCAAATACCTAAACAGCACATAGAAGCAAGCAACATTCGGCACTGACAAATGCTTGTTTCCATTGTTCTAAGTTGGAATTTCTACAAAAGTTGCCAAAGTACATTTCTAAATTTTGTGAAAGTGAAATTACGACTTTCTCCAAAATTCTGTTGGTGGAAGTTTAATTTCACACAACCCTGAATTATACTCAGCATAGGGTAACAAACTCTTACAAGACTGAAGAAAAACAATGGCAAAGGGATATAATGCCCAGTGTAGCAAGAACTGCTTCTTTAACTTTTTAAAACAAGCTTTAATAAATACATATTTTACCTCACAAGGGCTTTTACTACTGGTGACAATTTGCTGCTTCAAAATAAGCAAAAAACAAGATGTTATTTAGAAAGCTTTTAGAATGAGCCATTGGCTGGCTAATATATCTGACAGGTGGGCAGGTGACACATTAATGAGCAACGTCACAACTCTATCTCAAATACCACAGAATTCTGCAGTGGGTCCCTTGCTGTGTACTATGTGTGTTTATAAATTATCAAGCATGAACCTGAATTCTTTTTTGCATTTATATGCAGGCAATCCAGCAATTTGTAAGTAAGCACATATATTACCAGAGATTACTAAAGAACAACACCATGATGTTGATTTTGTTAAGACATATATTCTTAAGTTTCAACTGTTGCTACATAAGAAAATGAAAATAAGAATATTTGTCTCCAAGAGAAAGGTGACATCTATGGACAGCCAATAAAGTATTTATTGTGGTTAACTAGACACACTATTAGAGTCTACTTATCTAGGAGTCTTTCTTTGTGAACACTTCATTTTTATTTAAATAAACTATATTTCAAAGAAAATTTAACAGCTCACTAGCAATGATTTTCTTCACAAAGACATGTTTTACTCTATATGAATAATTGGATATGTGCAAAAACACAACATTGTATGCCTTTGAGTTACTTAATGACATGTTTCAATTTATACTGAGTTGTCCATCTTTTACATATCATTGCAAGAAGTATACAAATACTGTATATTGCTAGACACTAAACAAGACGTCAGTTTTGTCTTTCAATTGTGGTGTAATGTTCCAAAGTACTTGGCAGATTTTTAGATAATGGCTAACAGGTATCATCAACTTTATTTTTGAGAATTTGCATTTTTTGCACAAAGAATGAGGAATTAAATAGTTAAACACGCACCTGCTTATTTTGCCCCCTCATAACTTCCACAGGGCCCCTGTCCTGCTCAATGGCCTGCCTCCTCTGGTTTCCTCCACAGTTAAATTGGGCCCCTTTAAAACTAATCTTCGCCAGCACCTACTCTCCGTCAATACTTGTGACTGTTCCTAGCTTTTACTGGTCAATCTGAGACTGCTCATGGCTTGTCCTTCAATTTCCCCCTGCTCCTTCCACCTTATCTTGATCTATTTCCTCCCTCCCCGCTCTGTTCCCCTCCTGCCTGTTACTCATCCTTTACCTGCACTTTTTCTGACTCCTCCTTCTCTACATCTTACACCCTTTTACTCAACTTTTCTCCCTACCCCCCCAGCTGTCTCACAACTCTCCTTAACTGACTTCATTCTGGTTTCCCTTTCTTTTCTTTAATTTCCTATCTATTTACATAGTAAGCTGGCACTGCCTGTACCATGTTTGTTTCATTATCGTGTACTCCATCCTCAGTTTGCTAGGTTTACTAGGTAAGGGAGGACAAAAGGAAGCCATGAAGCCTATCTTGATTGTCCCCCACATGTATGGGAAATTACACTTTGTTGTAGTTTTTGGAGTGTCAATGATCTACACCCTTTTTAAAGGATTCAAAGGTATTACTGTCTACTAGCTCTTGTGGTAGCTGGTTCCAGAGCCTTGGTGTTCTTACAGAGAATAAATTAAGCCTCCTTTTTTTTTTTTGCTTTACACACCATTAGTTGTTGATTGTGAAGTCTAGGTACTATTTTTCTTTGTGTTTTAACAATGCCACATTTGTCCATCAGAGATGGTGATTTGAGAATTTTATATAAGAACAGAAGATCACCTCTAGAGTGCCTAAACTCCAGTGAATGTAGGCCTGTTTTTGAAGCCTCTCTGGTTATGGTAGTGATGCTAAATGGGGCACCATTTTTGCTGCCCTTCTCTGAACTCTTTCAATCACTTGAATGTCCCTGATCATGTATGGACTCCACACTGGTTACCCTTAATCTGTATATGGTCTGATGTATGCTTTAAACAATGGGATAAAACATTCCTCTGTTTTAGATACAAACGTACGGTTAATGCACCTAAGTAGTGAATTAGCAGTTTTAGCTACATGATTACAGTGATTGGAGGAGGATAATTTGTCATCTGTCAGGATGCCCAAATCTCTTTCACATATTGAAGATTTAATGATAATGTTTTATAGTGTATACGTTTGTTTGGGATTATTGTAACCTAAGTGGAGAACAGAACATTTGTCTGTATTGAATGTCATTTTGTTTTTCTGTGCCCAATGCTCTAATACTGAGAGGTCATCTACTAATAAGTCTATATTATAGTTGGAATCCACCCTACTACCTAACTTTGTATCATTTGCAAATTTTGAAAGTATGTTCTTGGAGCTAATCTGCATGTCTGAGATGAAAATATTGAATAGTACTGGGCCCAGAACTGATCCCTGTGGCACACCACTGGTCACAGCCATATTACTGGAACTGGCACCATTAATCCTAACATGCTGCATCCTGTTGGTTAACCAACAATTGATCCATTTTATTATGTTACAAGAAAAACCTAGGTCTGATAGCTTAGCTAGGAGAATATTGTGAGTAACCTTATCAAATGCTTTACTATAATCCAGGAGAATTAATGGAGAGTATACTAAAGTAACGATTGGGGGTTTACTTGGGGGAGGTGGGAGGTCTGGATAGTCGGCAGCATGGGTTTGTGCCAGGTAGATCATGTCAAACCAACCTTGTGGAGTTCTATGAATGGGTAACATCAGAACTGGACAGGGGTAAGCCTGTGGATGTATTATTCTTGGACTTCAGCAAGGCGTTTGACTCTGTCCCCCACAATGGTCTGGTGGAGAAACTGATGGGGTTAGGAGTAGGCCCTTTGATGGTCAGATGGATTGAAAACTGGATAGCTGGACGTACTCAGAGAGTAGTGGTCTGTGGGGAGCTCTTGAACCCTACAGAGGTTGGTAGTGGGGTACCACAGGGCTCGGTCCTGGGTCCAATCCTGTTTAATGCATACATATCAGACATCAGGATGGTACAGGTGTGAAATGAGTCTCTTCGTGGATGACTCCAAGATGGGAGCAGTAGTTGAGGGAGAAGAGGGGAGGTTGGCCCTGCAAGGGGACCTGGACACCCTGGAAAGCTGGGCTCACATATGGAAATTAAATTTCAATATCACCAAGTGCAAGGTGTTGCATCTTGGTCGGGGAAACCCTAAACACAGGTACACCCTGGGAGGGGAGGTGCTGGAAGCCTCAATAGGGAAAAAGACCTAGGGGTCATGGTGGATACATGTATGAATAACTCTGAGCAGTGCAGGAGAGCAGCTAGCAAGGCAAACAGGATGTTGGGATGCATCGCAAGGGGATCACCTCTAGGAGCAAGGAAGTGATTCTGCCACTGTACAATGGACTGGTTAGACCACACCTTGAGTACTGTGTACAGTACTGGAGACCACACTTGAAGAGGGACATACAGCTCCTGGAGAGGGTACAGAGGAGGGCAACAAAGATGATACGAGGGCTAGGGATTTGACTTACGAGGACAGACTTGAGGAGCTCTGCCTGTTTTCATTGGAGGAGAGGAGAGACAGGGGACATGATTGAGGGTCTTCAAGTACCTCAAGGGAATAAATAGGGTAAACATGGAGGGGATCTTTAGACTAAAGCAGGGAGGCATCACCAGAGGGCATGGTTTGAAGTTGGAAGGTGGAAGGGTGAGGGGGGAAAAGAGGAGGAGGTTTTTCACTGAGAGGGTGGTGGACCCTTGGAATGCTCTGCCTGGTGAGCTGGTTCAGAGATCCACAGTGGAGGGCTTTAAGAGAGGGTGGGACAGACACAGAAAGTGGATGTATCAGATGATGGCCTGTCCCGGGGTGGGGATGGATGATAGGGGTTTCTGGAGCACAAGGGATGGGAGGGTCTCTGCACCCAACTAAGGATCTAGGTTCGAGCAGACTTGATAGACCATAAGGCCTAATCTGCTGGCAAATAGTATGTTAGTATATGTTAGAATGACATCAACGGGAATCTTATTGTCTAGTTCTTGGTTGACAGTATTGTAAAAGGCTATTAAATTGATAGTGCAAGAAAAGCCTTGCTTGAACCAATGTTGTGAGTGGTTGATAATGCCTAGAGTTTGCATTTCTGCCTCTAATATGCCTTTAATAATTTTTTCCATTACTTTACATGGGATGGAAGTAAGGCTGATAGGGCGGTAATTACTCAGTATGGAATGGTTACCCTTTTTAAGTATAGGCACAACTGTAGCAGATACCCAATCAGATGGAACAGATCATTCCACTAATGATTTATTAGAAATAATGGAAAGTGGTGTGGCAATATGTTCAGCTGTTTCAACCAAAAATATAGGATTAATTAAATCTGGTCCCCAGCTAGTATTTGGCTTTAAATTTTTTAACACAGAAACTACTTCAGAAATAGTTATGGTGTGGTTATTTTCAGTAAAACTTGATATGATAGTATTTGTATTAATTATGACTGTATGATTTGAGAATACTGATGCAAAATAGGTGTTAAATGTGTCGGCTGTCTCTCGATCAGATGTAATGGTGTTTATGCCATTGGTCAATGGCCCAATTTGTCTGTTACTGCCTTTTTTACTATTGAGATAAGAAAATAGAGATTTGTGATTATCTTTGGAATGGGCTATGCGGAACTAGAGGTTGTGTTTTGATTTCCTGATAGTCCTTTTTAGTTCTTTAACAGCAGTTCTGTATTGTCCCAGTATGAGTTCTTTTGTGTCTGTTGTGCATTTTTTTAAATGAGTAAATAGTTTTTTCTTCTGTTTAATTTTCCTACTAATATCATTATTTAACTACAAAGGAATTTTACCTTTATTGTTATAGTTTATCCGTGCTTGAATATAAGCTTTCTCTAGGTCTATTATCTGGTTTTTAACAAATACCCAAGAGTCTTCCAGGGTTAAAGGTTATACAATTGTTTCCCATGGGGCATTTTTTAGGCTGTTTTTTATTGCCTCAAAGTTGGCTTTGTGGTAGTTATACACCTGAGCATTATTATCTATTATGCTAGATTCATACTATAGATCAAATACAATGGTATGGTGATCAGTATTCCCTAGTGGGTCTGATATTGAAAGATTTAAGACTTTGTCCTCAACATTTTTAATCACAAGGTCTAATATATTGCACCCTCTAGTGGGTTCTTCAACAATTTTCTCAAACCCTAATATATTGATTGTTGAAATAAAAGTTTTTTCGACAGCTGTTGTGCCATTATTAGTAAACCAATTTATGGACGGCATGTTAAAGTCTCCCAGGATCAGGATATCACCTTTATTCGTCATGTGGCTGATGTTCTGTATTAATGTGCTTGTATATTCTGAATCAGAGGATGGTGGGCAATAACATGCACCCAAAATTAGTTGTGGGTGTCCCTGAAACTGAATGGCTACCCATATACTCTCCGTTGGTGAAGTATGTGGGTATTCATATGAATGAATTGTGTCTTTAATATAAAGACATACACCACCTCCTTTTTTGTGAAATCTATCTTTTTGGTATAATTTAAAGCCCAGTATGTCTTTCATCCAGGTTGAATCTGGGTCCCACCAGGTCTCTATTACTGAAATGATGTCAATATCCAGTAAGTGAATTTTGGATTCAAGCTTGGTGATTTTTAACAAGTTTAAGGACCTTGCATTAAGAGATAATATTTTGCAAACCTTATATGTTGGAGGCTTAGTTGCTAGATTCTTGGGTGTCATACCAAACTCTCCCCTTGATGTCAGTTTAAACAGCTGCTAATGTGTGAGAGAATTCTCCTGCCTAAGATGGAACTACCTTTCCTGCTCAAGTGGAGCCCATCCCAACAGAAGAGAGAAGGGTTGTCTACAAAATTTTACTAATGCGAAAGGCATTTTATTTCCTGTGATAAACACCATTTCCTCAGCCACTCAGTGTAGGATTTAATTCTGTTAGTAACATACTCAGTAGCTCTTGGTACTGGCAAAACCTCCGAAAAGCATATTTCACAACCCGTTTTGGTCAGGATGTTGTTAAGGCATATGGTATTTAACTTCATTTGGTTTAGGATGATATCATTTGTACCAGCGTGTATTATTACCAGGAGGTTTGCACCAGAATGTTTCATTATGTTTGGATCCATCAAGGTTATATTGGATATACCTGCTCTCCTGAAGCTGGAACAGGTATGTTTACTGTTATCTGGATTACACACTGTCCTGTCAATGTGCTTAATAATGGAGTCCCCTAACACAAATACCTGCCTGGGAGAATTCACCTTGCTAGTTGTTGTTCCAAGGTTAGGTGTAGTCAATTCTAGGGGGACTGGGCTATCGTTGTTGTATTTCACCTCCATCTGAGTTAGTGTAGGTACAGAGGTAGAGATATTTTTTGGCTGGTGGTCATAAGAAGTGGGGGTACCTAATGAGTCTGGGTCAAGAATATCATCATCTGGTGCTAAGACCTCAAACTTGTTATGTGTCTGCACCACTGGGGCACTATTGAACACTTGGCCACCCTGCACTTTGTTTTACCTTTGGGGATGTGTGACCATGTTTCATCCTCTGGGTTTGGTACAGGTGCTAATACTGAAGTGGCTACTGAATTTGTTGGTTCTAGTACTGTATTAGTGCCACTACAGGGATAGTAAAGAGATGCCATTTCATCAATATATGACTCTAATGAGTGTAAGTCTGGGTCAGAGGGGCTTTTAGTGTGCAGAATTTTTAATTCGTCCTGTAATACCCTAAGCAACAGACATCTATCACATACAAAATTCTTAATTTGTGGCCCAATGGCGTACATTTGACAACTACCACACAGATTTTGGTGGGTCCCCATATTATGTTATGTTTGGCCACACACTTTCACTTAATATACTCGTGGTCTACCTCAGGCCCTTCCTAGCATCTGTAGTATTTGCTATTGTTGTGAAAGACATATACACAGTTGTAATTTGTCTGAATTGCCTCCCTACTGACCCAGCTGACACAGCAGACATGCGCTGAGATGTGCATGTCTCTGCGTGTGTCTCCACGCACAAATACACATGCTCACTCCACTAATGCTCGCTCTGCTCACTGGAGCTATACCTTATAAGGAGTGGGGGCAACAGGAAGTAGTGTGTCACTTCCTGCTGACCTCTCACCCTAACAGAGAATGTTTTAAAGTTCAAAGCAGTTTGTTTTAAATTCAACATAGTTGCCACCTCATGTGGTGGTCTTATTATGCTGTTTCTGCACTTCCCCTGCAAAAATGCCAACTAGCAATGAAGGTGCTGTAACTGGGATGTGGCTATGTCCTCCACCTTCCCACACTGCCTTTGGGCAAGCAGCTAAGTACCTTTTTAGATAGAATGTCTCACTTGTTTCCAAGGCAACCTGAGCCCAAACACAAACCTCTCTCCAGAGGTATGTACTGTTCTAATTAAAGTTTAAAATGATGCAAAGTTAAAAGAACAAGCCAGAGTCAGAGAGAATGTAGGAAATAGTGCAGACTTCTGTGCACTCTGTATAATGCACTGCATTACTTGTACACTCTTATCTTATCTATTATATACTGTATTAATTTCCTGTAATGTTTCATATCCTGTCTGTTTTAAATCTACTTGCCATGTTGTTTCTTTGCTATGCACTCCGCCCTCATTTATGATGCACTTATGTATACTGTACTGTATTATTTGTATACTCATATCCTATGTATAATGCACTATATTACTCTCCTGTCATTTCTTTTTGTAACCTGTCTGTTTGTAAATCTGATGTGGAGCCATTGCAAAACAGTCTTTGACTCAAAGGGTTGTAATCCCAAGACTTCTATAATTAAATAAATAAATAACTGGAATGCTTTATCCATGAGCATATAATTGGCTTCTGATTTACTATATACTGTTTTACTTGAATGACTAGCAGTCATCCCTTAACAAGTGTGATAGTATAAGCTGCTTGTATATTGAGGTACTGTAGTATAGCTTTTTACTTTTAGTTGAATGCATTGGTTGACTGTTGTAACTGTGCTGATGCTCTTCTGTGGTGCTTTCTGTAAAATGGTGTTACATCTCAATGGACTCATCACAGTGAAGGACATGTTTAATAAACTATTGAAAGGCAGTAGCATTCAGTGTAACTGTGTTTCATTAGTCTGCTTGGAAGCAGAGAGAGTGGAATAGTTATGCATCTGTCTATGTGATTCAATTTTCTGGGACTGTGTAGACAGTTTTGGGACTGTCATATGCCAGGGTCTGCCAGCACTCTTCTGATACAATTTGATGGTGTAAGTTGTTGTAGCAAACCCTACAATCTTAGTCAATAGATCTTTAATTTGAACAAGACCCTTAAAACTTCTATTTTAATAACAGACAATAATGTACCTGTGATTACTTACAGTATATCTTATCAGTAAATATATATAGTCTCTTGACAGTCTTCACTCTCCCATAGTTTTATGTACATGTCCAGAGGGTGGAATTATGAGACATTAAAAATCCTCTTATATTAATAGATATTAGGCAGTCTCTTACTTACAAATTCACGCTGTTCATTTAAAAAAAAATACAGCAGGTTTAAATTTAGTTGTTGCAGGTTGAAAAGAGCAAACTTAATTTTCCTTCAAGCTGATCTTTCCTGCCCTGTTGCAGAACAAAAGTTACAAATGTCACCTCTCCCCAAAGTTATAGAATTTAAAAAAAAGCAGTCATATCCTCACACCATCACTATAAAAATGTAGTAGGGTCCTGTTCAGTAGCACAAATTGGTTGTGCTCAGTATCAGTCGTTAAAGGACATATAATGATCCAGAAGTAACTGGGCTCTAAGGTATGCCTAAATTACCACTCAAGATAAATTATATAATAGAACAAATATCCTAATCTTTTTTTTCATGCAAGTAATTAACAGAATACCAACTGCTCTGTAAAGGCACCACCTCCTCCTTTACTTTCTTCACCATACTGTCTTCTTTCTGTAATCATACCTTGTTTTGATATACCTTGTTTTGATCAGCACTTGATGGCAGTTGTTACAAGATTCTGAGGCATCTGTATGACTCCTCAACATAAACTAAATCAAAAGAGTAACAAGCCCTTTACAGGGTCTAACAAAAGCAAAACCATATGTCCTTTTAAGGTGAGCATAAGGTGCAAAACTTTTTCTCATCTGTGATAAAAAATGCAGTAGCTACTCTTTTTTTTTTAATGCACAATCCATAGAGATATATAAAGTCAAACATTATATGAATTATCATGCCTCAGAACTGGAGAGAATGGGATGTTGAGCCATTATGGCTACATGTTTGCTCAAGTCTAAGACCTCTGAGGAATTATAATAAGCAGTAAAGACACTAGTAAACAGTGAAATACTATACAACAGGGTGTGCTGTTGATTTAAAGATGGGATCTGACATCAGCAAAAAATCACAGATGCGACCAGCAGTACTCAAGTATACAACATTGCAAAACTAAAAGTTTTATGCTGTTACATTCTTTATCACAAGGGTATATACATAAAAGTATGATCTCTGTGTCACAGAGTTTGTCTATTCATAGCACTTAATCTACAGATGATGCCATTTGTTTATTATATTCATTAACATACTTTATCATGAGAAATATTGAAAATAATTATCTTGTTTACAACTGGTCTTTGGAAAGCAGCAGCAGCAATTAGCAATTTCATCTTACAAGGTGCATAAAGACTCATTATAACATGAACTGCAAAAAAGAGAACACCCAATTGATCAAGCAGCATCAGGTGACCACTGATTAATTCTCCTAGTTAATCCAGAGTTGCTGTAAATTGCTGTAAAACAATATCCATGGGCAGAGACAGAATTGCTGTCAGGACTTGTTCCTACCTACAGCAATTGCAAGAGAGAGGCAACCATATAAATACCATGTTGTGGAAGACAGTGATCTGAAGCACCAGGAGTGACATGGAGCAGGCTGTTCTTCACAGATATGGCAAAACAGCAGGTGGATAGGTGGGACTGTGATGAGCAGGCAGTTGGGAGAGACAGGGAACCCAGGAGTTCAGTACTCCAAATCACTGACCACCCACACCTAGCCCTGAACCTCCTCTAACAGAAAGAGAGAGAGAGAGAGACTGAAACTGACTGACTGACAGCGAGACAGAGACCAGGACATATAATTTAGAAGTCCTGTAGTCTTCTCTATCATGAGTTTTCAGCTATGTAGACAGTGTCTTTTCCCCCTCTTCAGTCTGTTTTGTGTTGTTTCTGTCTGCCCCTCGAACAGCTGATTCCGTTGTAGAGAGAAAGAGAGGCAGAGGGAGCAGGGGACAACACTGCACAATAGAGTGAGAGAGAGAGAGACAACCAAGAGAGCAACTTGCTCTCCTGTAATCAGATTCCATGCTCCCTCCTTTATACACAGTGTTCCCACCATATTCCTTGCACATCCCAAATCAGAGAGAGAGGCACACCTAGTGAGCCGTGTACCATGCTGTGGGGACAGGCAGAGAACAAGTGAGAGAAATAGTGACAGAGGCAGCTAGAATCTCACCACTGCAACTGCACAGCAAAGTGACTCATGCATATGTTATTTATTTTCTGAACATACACATCACAGAAATCATTTTAGGATAATATTTCTGGCATTTGTATGTTTATAACAGAAATAACATACATGATTTCTAAGGACTATTTGTCAAGTTGGCAGGATACACTCAATTTTCCCTAATTAAACAGCACAAACACTCCTTCACTGTTTTTCTTTTCTTCACACACATAAAGCATGTTATAAGTGCAATAATCCACTCCAGGGTATGGGGTTATTGGGCCTCTTGCCTCACAACAAACCCGAGATGTGGATTAATCCCCAGTAGCCCCATATCCTGTTGTGGGTTATTTCTTGCCTATAAGATGAAAGGAATACCATCATAATCATTATTCCCTGTTATGACACTGGAGTCTGTTGCAGTGGAAAATATTAGCATCTGACAATCTAAAGAGTATGATCATCCTAAGTCAGGAACTAAGAATCTAAAACATGTTTAGTCTAAAAGATGAAGAGCTGGCATGCATGCAAATGTCAGTGTAATAAATAATTAAACTAGTGGAATGTATTATTTTTACATTAAGGACAGTATTATAACTCTGCTGATGTTGATTGCAAGGTTTTCTTTCCCTGTTGACCAGAGTACCTCATTAAAGCTCTAGTGATGAAAACAAATGCCAGAAAATAAAGATTGAAGGGTCTTGGGGTCCATCAAGTTCCATCACATACTTTCTCAGTCAGAATATTCTGACATTTTCTTCTAGATTTGCACCTTCTCTTGCTGTTGGAATAGTTAATTAAAAGAGGGTTATTATGTGTTTATTCATTACATTTTGTTAGCTGCATAAGTCCACTGGGAATCAAGCTTCCATTTCTAGAGATGATCTGGACTTCAAAATGATATACATGAATTATGCACACTATGGTTTAATAACTAGAACCTTCCATCAAATAAAAACACTCAGCATAACAATATACCTTAGTCCATTCAAAAATAATTACAGTTCATTATCATTGGAATAAATAATGACAAGCATGATAGAGGTTACAAGGTTTCTGGAGCACTGTGTGCATAGGTCTGGGCTCCTAAATGCAAACACAAGGGGACAAAGACAACTAGGTAATACACAGGAAATGGAGAGTAAATATGTCTTGTGCTTTAATCCCTCGATGCAAGTACAGCACTGGGGAAGGATTGGAGGATAGGTGGACAGACAAACAGAAGACCTGGAAAGCCAAATAGTTTTCTAGTAGTTTCTCTTAGTTTCATACATGTGGAATCCACTCCATGTTTTTCCCTATATTTATGGACTTCGTCAGGGGACCACTTTATTTGCCTTGAAGCTTATACATTTCAACCAATTTACATAGTGGAAGTTATTTCCTTTCAGGTTTCTTGTTCCAACTGCTTTTTATTCTGCATTTAGTTTGAGTAATAAAAGCCTTATAGGTCCATTTTAAAAAGATTGATTTACTCTACTGCACTTGTTGTGTTTCATCTAAAGATGCAGCCAGTGCTGATACATCCTTAGGTGAAACACCACAAGTGCTCCAGAGTGGCAAATTAAACTCTCTTAAATAGATCTATAAGGCTCTTAGTACCCATATTAAAAGCAGAATAAAAAGCAGCCAAAACAAGAAACCTACAAGAAAATAATTTTCACTGTATAAATAGGTTGAAATGTACAAGCTTTAAGGCAAATAAAGCAGTCTTGTGAAGTCCATAAATACAGAGCACAATGTAGAGTGAAATCGGCATGTATGAAATAAAAATAAATTACTAGAAAACTCTGGATTTCCAAGTCTTCTGTGACCCCCCAACCCCCAATCTTCTCTAGTATTCTTATATGCAAAAACAGTATTAGGGTAGTTGAGAGGGTGTGGCACAGTGCCACCAAATTTATTTATTTACTTTTTGTTGAATGGGTAAGTGCACTAGACAAATCCTGCCTATTTTTAGGCATGACCCAGGGGAGGGGGTTACAGAGGAATGCCAACTGACCCTGAACCAGATTAAACTGTTGGTGGTATTTTTAGTGAATGAGGGAAATTTGGCCAGGACACCGGGGAAATTCCCCTACTCTTTTTGATAAATGCCATGGGATCTTTAACATCCACCTGAACTACCACAAATCCAGGCAGATGGGACTCTGTATGTGTGTAATGTTACCAGGCTGGGCTGCCATCTGTTAGGGCTCTGAGGGGGAGCTCAAATTCTCTCCTTTTTTCTTAACTTTTTTTTTTGCTTGTACTTCCCTCACTTCCCCTCGATTTTTATTTTGTTTGATTCTGGAAAAGTTTTGGATAGTTTTATTTAAGCAGTTTTTTTTTAGCTAGAGTTCAGGAGTAGGGCTTTCCAAGGTGTAGGAAGAATTGGGCAGTGAGATAGCATGGGAGTTTAGCTTTATTATTTTTTAGTGAGGGCTACATGTGCTGTTGAAGAGCTTTTTTTTTTTTGTAATTTTTTTTTTTTGTAATTTCATACTCTGCTTTGGTTAGCATTTTGCTGTTCTGCTCCATAAGTTTCTATACCAGTTTTTCTGACATTTGCTGCTACTGCTGCTGCATCATTGCCTCTCTATTACCGGGAATGAGCTAATCTGGAGAATGGCATACTGCTCCCTTATCCACACAGAAAGTTTACCTGTACATAAAGAATAACAGTCTGCTGTGCATCTGCTGTTAGATGAACTGAGAATGCTGTTACTATAACTCTGTAGCAAGTGCTGTGGATTACAGCTGTCTTCAGGACCCAGAGAAATAAAGCAGGAGATTACCATCTAAAATGAGAAATGCTTTATTGTACCAAGTCAATATACCATATATAAAACCGCATAGTTAAAACCATGCAGTACAGACAGCATGGAGGGATATAGTGAAAGGGGAAAAACTGTGAAAGGATGAGATGTTGCAAGCATGGTTTTATACCCTGTTGCTCTTGACTGGGTAGCCAGTGAGGCAGAGGATAAGACCTCTGCTGGAATGGAGGTCTGCTGAGAAGTTGCTGTGGCTCCAAGGGATGAGTTGCTGGCAGTAAGGGAAGCAGTGCATCTGTGGACTGGGTCTCAAATACTGGTTCCAGACCAATGGTACTTTCTTTTAATTGTTTTTATTATCACTTTGTGCCCTCTATTTTTTCCTACTGCATGTGTTTCTCCTCATCCTGATGTTGTCCCCCCCCCCAGAGTTGATTATATAAATAGGGGAGATTTGGGAGCATGGCCCCCCATAATGGGGGTTGAGAGTGTGGAACTCCCCACAAAAAGAAAAGATTTGCTATTGTTTTTGTCAACATTGTCATACAGCTATTTCAGTGAGCACTAGCAATGACCCACTGTATTGACAGTGGAGTACATTACTGCTTTGTTTTTGTTTAAAACAAGATGACCCTGTGCTGGGTTTCATTAATGCCATGTGCCAAACTCCTCATTCATTTAGGTAATCAAAGATGCTATGACAGCTATAGCATGTTCAATTTCCTAAATGAATGTGGAATTAGGTGCATGGCATTTAGTGTCACTGATAAGTGAGGTTATCATTAGCTAGGACCTAATGCTCAGATCGCAGTAATTTGCAAACCTAAAAACAATATTCTCAGACACTAAGTGAAGAAAGTTGAGGCCACCATGCCATTCCAAAAAACAAAACAAAAAACAATTCCTATTGGCTGAGTATGGTACATTTTGGATCACCAACATCCATGCACCCCATGACTCAAGCAAGCATCAGAATGGACTTCTGTTTCTTTCACTCTGGAACTCCAGTTGTTGGGGGCAGTTGGTGGGGAGCAGTCCTGTCCAGGGCTTATGATAACTCCACTTTGGAAGCATTTGATATTTAATATACAGGGGAAGGGAGTATTTTTCTTCCAAAAGGGGGAAAAGAGAAATCAGGAGATATCCAGTTATGCAGGCAACAAAGGCACATGTGGTTCATTTTTATGAAAGAAATATTATTGTATCATTAAGATTTCATGGTCACTTCTAAAATACTTGTCGTTTTTCTTATTTATTAACTAATTATTTTGACATTGATGACTGGGAAGCTACACTTAGCCAAGGCTTTTCCAGCTGCAAAGGTGTGGGGAGTGGAGGTGAATGGATAAAGGAGAAAATACATAAGCAGGCTAACAATGCAATATATGGCAGAATGGCAATTCCTGAATAAGGTAGACCACACACAGAATATTCAGTCAGTCATAGAATACTGACTTCAATAGGTAGGGAGCTGGGAAGCAGTTGGACTTCCATAAAAGTGGAATGACTTCCAAATGCGGGTCCATGGCCATTTTTGAATTTCACCAGCATGAAAACGTACCTGAACCCCTTCAGTCTGACACTAATTTATACAAGCAAGTGGCACCATATTGTCCAGCATTATTGGGAACAGAGATGTCTTTTCTTGCCATGGAACTGTGCAGTTATCAGAGCAAGTGCCACTAGGTTTCCTCCTGCTATGTCCCTTCATTCTGTCATCTCATTTTAATGAATTTAGGAGATACAGGCAGGCTAAAGTGTGGAGTGCTCAGCTACTATGTGAGGAGAGCTGTAGACCTGACTAAATAATAGGCTGCAGTAACATGACTGAACTGGTAATATAGGCTGCAACAGAATGGAGCAAGGGAGACCAACTGATTCAGTGAGGTGCCCGGTGCACTATCTGCTTAACTTCAAAAACAAGAGATGCATTAGTTCTTGGTGCAAAGGGTAGACTTCAAGAATTCATGCTTATGTGCCTCCTGAAAAATGTACTACTACCGTAGTCTTATAGAGGAGGAAAGGATTATGGAAACAAGAAAGGCTTTACCTGATGCAGAAGGAAGTTGGGAATTGAAACTAGGAGTGGGGGGTGGCAAGTGGTCAAGAGACATGCAGAGACCACAGGTTGGGAAACCATATCAGTTTACCCCCATAACAGTGACAAAGGACAAATAGCAAGTACTATTGGTGATGCTAGTAAAGGAGGGCAGGATGGAGGGGGGTTGGAAGGTGGTTACCCTTAATGCTAGGAACCTTGGGAGGAAAACTGAAGAGTTAAAGGTGCTCATGGCAGAGGGAGAGGTGGACATTGCAGCCATCACAGAAACATGGGCCACCCAATGCAATTACTGGGATCTGTCTGTACCAGGGTACAGGTTACTTTGTAGGGACAGGGTGATTGGGAAAGGGGGGGGCACTATATGTGAAGGAAGGACTGATGTGTAAGAGAGGAAGGGGAGGAGGGTAGTATGGAGTCACTTTGGATGCAAATCCAGGATTCCAAGAATAGAATTCTTAGAATGGGAGTGGTGTACAGGCCACCCTCTCAGACGGAGGAGTTGGACAGGGAACTAGCGGGACAGATCAGGAGGACCTGCGAGAAGGGTAGTGTGGTGATTGTGGTGGACTTCAACATGCCAGGAGTGGACTGGAGTACCCCAGCAACCAGAAAAAGAAGGGAGCAGGTACTGCTGGATGCCTTCCAGGACAGCTTCCTGCTGCAAATGGTCAGTGAACCAGCCAAGTTAGGAAATGCCCTTGACCTTGTGCTGGCAAATGGGGAGTTTGTGAGAGAACTTACAGTAGAAGAACTGCCATCAGGGAGCGACCACCACTCAGTATAACTCACATTGGATATGAGCAAGAAAGGAGTGGAATCCGATACTAGAGTGCTGGACTTCAGGAGGGATGACTTTGGGAGGATGGGGGAAATGGTAAAAGGGTACCCGGCCAAAATTCATCCTAGTATGGACACTAACCAGAGGAGGGAGCTCATAAAGCTGGGGATAGTGGAGGCAACAAAAACCTGATGCAAGGCTCAGAACAAAAAGTCTAGGGCTATGAAACTGAGCTGGTTGAACAAGGAGGTCATGGAAAAGGTAAGGAGGAAAAGATCTGCCTTTAGGAGGTATAAGAAAACAGGGAGGGGGAGGACAGGGAGGAGTGCCTGACGGAATCAAAGGAGCTGACACAGGCAGTAAGGGAAGCCAAGGCATCTACGGAGCTCAGGCTGGCACAAGGCATTAAGAAGGGGGAGAAGGACTTCTTTAGGTACATCAGGGAGAAAAGGAGCTGTAAGGACCACATAATAAGGATTAGGAAGGAGGGTTGGGTGGGAAGCAGGGTGCGATAGGCAGAAGCACTAAATGATTACTTCTGCTCGGTATTTACTAAGGAGAATAGGGTGGTGATACCCAAGGGGGGGAGGAATAGTAGAAACGGGGGGGGGAGGAGGGGCTGACAGATGGGGAAATCACGGAGGGCAGAGTTCGGGAGGGTTTGAAGGCACTGAGGGTGGACAAGGTGCCAGATCCAGATGGCATCCACCCCTGGGTACTGAAGTTGCTGGCAGAGGTCCTTGCAGGACCTTTGACAAACCTATTTAATGCCTCACTACACTCAGGGTGTGTTCCTCAGGACTGGAGGATGGGCTCCAAGGATGAACCGGGGAACTACAGACAGGTGAGCCTCATATCCATGATGGGTAAGCTGATGGAGACTATCCTGAAGGAGAGGCTGGTGGCCCTCCTAGAAGCCAAAGGACAGCAGACAGCATGGCTTCATATGTGGCAGATCCTGCCATACCAATCTGGTGGAGTTCTATGGCTGGGTAACTAGGCAACTGGACAGGGGCCATGCAGTGGATGTCCTGTATCTGGACTTCAGTAAGGCAATCGACTCGGTGCTGCATGGAAGTCTGGGAAGTAAGTTAGAAGGCACAGGGGTGGGTGCAAAGCTGGTGAGATGGGTAGGGAACTGGCTTCAAGGAAGGCAACAGAGGGTGGTGGTGGGTGGGGAGCTCTTACACCCAAGGGTAGTGACAAGCAGAGTTCCACAGGGCTCAGTGTCGGGACCAGTGTTGTTTGGGATATTCATTGCAGACATATCATTGGACATCAAGAGCAAGGTCAGTCTGCTTCCTGATGATACCAAGATTGGAGTAGTGGTGGATGACCTAGGAGGATGGCAGGGGTTGCAGGATGATCTGGCAAAGCTTGAAACCTGGTCAGACACCTGGCAACAACTAGGGTTTAATGCCAAAAAGTGCAAGGTGCTGCATTTTGGGGAGAAAAACCCAAGAAGGAGCTACCAGCTGGGGGGAGTGCAGCTAGCCCAGACAGAGGAGGAAAAGGATCTGCAGGTGCTCATTACAGGGTCAATGAACAACTCGGCACAATGTAGGAAGGCAGCTGCAAAGGCCAAAAAAATAATGGGTTGCATTGCAAGGGGTATATCCTCGAGGAGGGAAAAGGTGATTCTGCCACTGTATAGGTCATTAGTTAGACTGCACCTGGAGTATTGCATGCAGTACTAGTGCCCGTATCTGAAGAGGGACATTAAGTTACTGGAGGGGGTGCAGCGCAGGGTGACAAAGATGAAAAAGGGGCTGGGGGACTTCTCATACGAAAGGAGGCTGAGGGAGATGAACATGTACTCGTTGGAGGAGAGGAGGGACGGGGGGACATGATTGAAACCTTTAAGTACATGAAAGGAATAAACAAGACAGGTACAGAGGGGCTGTTCAAAGTAAGGGAGGGAAGGGACACCCAGGGCCATGATATGAGGCTGGAGGGATGAAGGTTCAGGAGGGAGACGAGGAGACAATTTTTTACAGAGAGGGTGGAAGCTGGGTGGAATGCATTACCTGCAGAAGTAGTATCCAGTAGAACAGTAGACTGCTTCAAAAGGGGATGGGACAGGACAAGGGGGGGTCAATGGAGGGGAAGGGTGGAAGGGAGGGGCAGCTGCAGAATAAGGGGTGCTATCTGCACATTCGAGCAGACTTGATAGACCTCTAGGCCTTTATCTGCTGGCAAATTTTGTATGTTCATATGTTCATAGAAGTCACATCCTTAAAAGACTGCTTTTGTTGTGGAAAAAAATAATAATAATATTTGGGATTTACTTTACTCAGCATCTTTATTCATGATCCAGGTATTTTAAGATTGTCTTTCAGCCTCCATTACTCAGATATGTGTTATAATCAAATTGGGGCACAGACACGGCAGGAGGGGCAGACAAGATGGACAATGGACCCATTCTGACACCAAAATACATGCTGCTACATAACCACATGGACTGTCCCAGATTCAGCCATCTCTGAGCCTTTTTTCATAATCTTGTCACTAAACAGCACTATAAACCTCTTCAATTCTGAATTTGGTTTACTAGTCACTGTTGGTGTATGCTTGCAGATCTGGAACCTGTGACAGAATGCGACATATATACCTCTCAACATCTTGTCTCACACATCAGGGTCAGGGATGAAAAACAATGCAGGACAAATGACCCCAAATCCAGGACACATGACACCAAATCAGGGACAAATGAGAAAACAAAATCAGGGACAAATGAGCTAAAATAAGGGGTTAATGATTCAAAACCACAGACTAATGACTCTAAATCAAGCACAGTACAAATGAACAAAATCGGAGACAAATGATAGAGTCATAGGGAATGGAGAAATGAGCCAAATCTGTGACAAATAACCCAAAACAAGGATGAATGACCCAACAAGGGGATGCTGTCTTAAAGAAGTTGCAATACAGGGAATCTATTACAGTTAGATGTTAGTGTGAAATACATTTTAGGTGGACACTGTAACTAGACAGTAACTTTAATGACTGACATTATGATATTCAAATACCTGCTGTTTAAACATTTCAGTGGAGGATTACTTTTTCCCCACTTTACACTGTGGTATGCTGCAGCAGTGAGAAACTTGCTCAGGTATCCACATGGTGTGGAAGTGATTCTGGTGGGATTTGAACCTGGGTCTGCTGGCTTGAGTCTATACTTTAGCCACTAATCCATACTGCCTCACAGGAACTCGTTATTAGAGAATTCCTTCGGCAAAGCCTAAACATAGGTGCAGCATAGAAACATAGACATTGTCAGCAGATAAGGACCACAAGGCCCATCCAGTCTGTCCATAGGCCCTATACATTGTATGTAGCCACTGATCCTATATGATCAATGGCTTATCATCACTCCCTTCCCTCTCAGGCTTCCCTTTGCCTGTCCCAAGTATGCTTAAACCCCTCCACTGTGCTTGTCCCCATTACCTCCTGTGCCAGACTATTCCATGTGTCAAATACCCTTTCTGTGTAGAAAAACTTCCTCACATTACCTCTTAATCTACCCCCCCTCCGATTTCATATTTTGCCCCCTTGTTCTAGTACTTTTCCTACATCGGAATAGCTCCCCCACCTGCACCTTGTTTATGCCCTTATGGTACTTGAAAGTTCCAGTCATGTCCCCTCACTGTTTCCTCTCCTCCAGTGAGTACATATTGAGGTCCCTTAGTCTGTCCTCACATGTTTTGTGGTATAAGCCCTGCACCATCTTTGTTGCCTTTCTCTGCATAGTCTCCACCTTATCTATGTCCTTGCACAGGTGTGGTCTCCAGAACTGCACACAGTACTTGAGGCCTTACCAATGTTTTATACAATGGCATCTCCACCTCCTGCTTCCTGCTAGGGATACCTCTGCCTATGCACCCCCACATACACTGGCCCTCCCTGCTTCCTTTGTATACTGCTTTAATACCTTAAGGTCATCAGAGATGATAACCCCTAGGTCCCTTTCCTCCTTGATGACAGTCAATTCCTCTCCCCTCCAACCTGTACTTCTCCCCAGGGTTCCCTCTACCCAGGTACATTATTTTGCACTTCTTTACATTAAACCTCAGTTGCCACATCTCTGACCATCTTTCAAGCTTCTCCAGGTCCCTCTTCATTTTCTGCACCCCTTCTGGAGTACCCACCCTGTTGCAGATCTTGGTGCCATCTGCAAACAGGCAAACCTTTCCTTCCAGCCCCTCTGCAATGTCACTAACACAGACATTGAACAGGACTGGTCTTAGTACTGATCCCTGAGGTACCCCACTGGTCAACCACCTATCCCCAGATTGTACCCCATTTACCACCACCCTCTGTCTCCTGTCTGTTAACCAGTTTCTAACCCAGTTCATCACCTTGTTTCCCATGCCCAGGCTGCTCATCTTGTTAATTAGCCTTCTATGTAGAAGACTTGGTTTGCTGGCCAAGGCACCTAGCTTCACCTGAGCTCTTTCCTTCTAAGATTGCTTGAAAGGACAGAGCAGAGAACATTACCAGAGCAAGGGAAATGGATTAAGACTTCTTTTGGCTAAGCAGATTTAATGTGTGTTGTTATTTTTATTTTGTACTCACAGGGATTGCTACTGTTTGTTGCTAACATTTCAATGCTTTATTTTTCTCTGATTCGAATTGTTGTTGCTGGTATACCTACTTCTGAATTATTACAAGGTGTGCCTACAGGTGTGTGCTAACAGATAACTGCTGCAATCTGATTCAAATTGTCTTTTGCAAGGTATATCTTCTGTTTCTGCTTTTTTTTTCTCTGTAGCAAAGTGTTTCTTACAGGGTATATCTTCTCTGAAATTATTACAGGTGTTGCTTACATTTTTGTGACTTTTTATCATTGGGCTAAGCAAAATTACTGTTTGACACTGTTTTATTTTATTCTTTTTTTGTTGAAAAGGTTTGTTGTCTCAGAGGTGTTTCAGTCTCCTTCTCACATTGAAGGAGCTAATTGTTTTCCTCCCCCAGCTCTTCCAGAGGATTAGGTGTGTATCTGGGGTGTGGAGCTGGCAAACAGTCAGTAATTTCCAACAGAAAGAAGGGTTAAAAGGTCAGGTTAGTTGATATCTTGGAGGTAGAAGACTTGGTTTGCTGGCCAAGGCACCTAGCTTCACCTGAGGTCTTTCCTTCTAAGATTGCTTGAAAGGACAGAGCAGAAAACCTTACCAGAGCAAGGGAAAAGGATTAAGACTTCTTTTGGCTAAGCAGATTTACTGTGTGTTGTTATTTTTATTTTGTACTCACAGGGATTGCTACTGTTTGTTGCTAACATTTCATTGCTTTATTTTTCTCTGATTTAAATTGTTGTTGCTGGTATACCTACTTCTGCATTATTATAAGGTGTGCCTACAGGTGTGTGCTAACAGATTACTGCTGTAATCTTCTGATTCAAATTGTCTTTTGCAAGGCATATCTTCTGTTAAAGATTTATTTTTCTCTGTAGCAAAGTGTTTCTTACAGGGTGTATCTTCTCTGAAATTATTACAGGTGGTGCTTTACAGGATTTACAGTTTTATCTAACATTAGGATAAGCTTTCAGGGTTACTGCATTTGTTGTTGACTGACTGTTTCTGCTCTTACCTCCTTGTTCTTTCATCCATGGTTCTTCTTTTTTGGCAGGGGAAGGGCCCAGTCACCCACCCCCATCCCCAACCACCTCACACTACACTCCTTTTATAGGGTACCGCAGTTGTGACATTTCCTCTGGCAAAGCAGGAAGGGGCGGATAAGTGGGGCATCCACAAGGTGAGTTCATTTACAGGGGCATTAGTAATTTAACTTGTTATAACAAGTTATACGAAAACAAAACACAAAATCAAACCATTACTTGCATGTTCTTCCTTCTAATTACTCTGACCAGGTTATAAACCCAGAAACTTATCAGGAATGGATATCATTAAGTTCAGGTACTGTGGAACACTTTTCAGAAGGACAGTCTTTTCAGGATTTAGGACACTGTCCTACATGCTGGGCCATTGGAGATCTTAGGGCTCAGCTCCTGGCAGTATGGACAGAGATTGCGCACCTCAAATTTCATATTCAAGAGGAAATACATTTTAAGAACCTCCCGCCATTTCCCCAACATCCAACAGAAGAACCTCGACCTCAGAGGGTAGTTGGTCCAGGAGGTTGGCAGGTGGTTAGAAGGGGCAAATCGGGTGCCCCATCACTCTGTGCTCCATCATATTACCTGCAAAAACCATGTAAACACTACAAACAGGTATCTACCTCTATCTCCGAAATCAAACAAAGGGGCATAGAACACTGCAGAGCAGGACACTGCAGCACAGGAGCTAGCACAACAAAACTCGCCCAAATCAGGAACCAAAACAAAAAAAGCAAAAAGGAAATCCAAAAAACTTCTGATCATAGGAGAGTCCATGATTCGGGGAGTTGATATCCATCTCCAGCCAGGGGTAATGGTCAGATGGCTCTCAGGTGCATCAGCACATAGAGACATTTACTGAATTTCCAAAATTGTTCACAAAGCAGGAGAAAACATTGACATCCTGGTACACATAGGGACTAATGATCTCGCCAGTCAGTCAGTTGTGGAGACCAAGGAACACCTGACCAGGCTGGGTGACAAACTATCATCCATTTTATCTGACATCTCCTTCTCTGAGATCCTTCCAGTCTGGGAGAGTGGGGGCAGACGGATGGAAGGTCAGAGAAGGGGAGATAGGGGAGCTAAACATGTGGCTCAAGGGCTGGTGCCAGGAAAAAGGACACAGATTTGTAGGGAACTGGCAACAATTCTGGGAGCGAAAGTTCTTTAAATTTGATGGACTGCATCTGACTAAGGAGGGAGTCAGATCATTGGGGCAGAAGTTTGACATCTTTGCAGAATATTTAAACTATCAAATGGGAAGGGGGTGCAGCACCCCATACGTCGAATGGGAAGAACACCCATCCCCCCTCAGCTAGTGGTCAAACAGGGATTCAGCATGTTTGCAGTTCATTTGCATCACCAGGTAAGAAAAAAGGTCTGTCTCCCCATACAATGCACTGGGGGAATGCCAAACCTCACCCAACAACTAACACACCGAAATCTGGCCAATGGAAAATCATGCACACAAATGCTCACAGTCTGAGAAATAAGATCCCAGACCTGCAGACAATAATGTCAGAGGCTAAACTGGACATAGTAGCAATTAGTGAGACGTGGTTTACCAGTAACCACTCTTGGGAGACTTCAGTACCTGGCTATGTACTGTTCAGAAGAGACCAAGGTTCCACAGATCTGGAACACCCTACCTGCCCCCATAAGACACGCACAAAATCCCTATCATCGTACCCGACTACTCAAGGCACATTTCTTCTCCAGCTGCTCCTGCTAATCCAACATTTCTCTACTATAATGTGTTGTACAGTCATATTTGATATTGTATATCTATCTCTGTCTGTAAACTTCCTGACTTATGGTTGCCAGGAGTAAACTTTTCTGTATTCTAATACTGTAATGTAATGTACAAACTCTCTGTTACGTATTGGGCCTCGGCTCCCAGGTTGCATCTGGAATCGAGCATATTGCTCAGTATGCCTTCCTGGTAAATCTCATAAATAAATAAATAAATAAAAAGGGGGGTGGAGTGGCCCTGTATGTCAATGAAAATATCAAAGCTACAGAAATTCAGAATACACATAAGGAGCCAGAAGAACTGTGGGTCACCCTGGAAACAGGAAATGGGACAGCCATAAGAACTGGGGTTGTCTACAGGCCCTCAGACCAGGGAGGACATGAACACATTGCTGTTAGAAGATATACAAAACATGACAGCTAAAGGGAGGTTCTGATAATGGAGACTTCAACATGCCAGATACAGATTGGTCAATACCAGCAGGAACATCTGCCAGAACTAGACACGTGGTGGATTGCCTGCATGGGAAGGGCCTCAAACAACTGGTACAACAACCCACAAGAGATAGGGCTATCCTAGATCTAGTACTGACTAACAGGGAAGGGATCCCAGATCTCCAGGTAGAAGGTCACCTGAGGGCCAGTGAACATCACATGGTATGGTTCAATTTGGCCACTACATCTAAATCATCCCTTTCCAAGGCAAAAATATGGGACTTCAGAGGAACTGACTTTGATAAGATGACCAACAGAGTTAAGCTAGCCCTGGCAAAAAGAAACACAGGTGAGGGGGTACAGGCAAAGTGGGCAAGCATTAAGGATGCAATACTTGAATCAACATCCTATTGTGTTAGACAGAAAAGGAAGTGCAAAAGAAGAAGGAAACCACTTTGGTTCTCAAATACAGTAGTAGAAAAGGTCAGAGCCAAAAGGCTGACCTTCAGGAAATATAAGGGAACATAGCGGGATGAAGATAGGGAGGCAAACCAAACTGCCCTAAGGGAAGCAGGTAAGGCAGTAAGGCAGGCAAAGTCCCAAACTGAGGCAACACTAGCACAAACAGTGAAAGAAGGCGACAAGACTTTCTATAGATACATTAGTGAAAGGAGAAAGTCCAGAGGGGGGTATTGCTAAGCTCAAAGGAGAAAAGGGGGCATGTGAGGAAGAGGACCCTGTAAAAGCATCTATCCTAAATAAATACTTTTGCTCAGTATTTACTGAAGAGAAGGTAGGGCAGGGCCCACAGCTCAACACCATGGACTCAAAGGGGAGGGAAGAGAGCACTACTCCCTTCACAAAAGAAAGGGTCCTACAAGAGCTCACTAGGCTCAGGGTGTACAAGGCAATGGGACCTGATGGCATACATCCAAGGGTACTTAAGGAGCTAAGGGTGGAACTGGCAGACCCATTAGCAGAACTGTTTAGTGAGTCTCTGAGCACAGGAGAGGTCCCAGAAGACTGGAGAAGGGGTCATGTGATCCTGCTCCACAAGAGTGCAGGGAGAAGGCAGGGAACTACAGGCCAGTCAGTCTTACCTCAGTAGTGGGCAAGATTATGGAGGCACTCCTTAAGGAAAGGATAGTACAACACCTGGAATCCATAGGGGCACAGGATCTAAGACAGCATGGGTTTACAAAAGGAAGGTCCTGTCAAACTAATCTCATAGATTTCTTTGACTGGGTAAACAGAGTGGTGGATCAAGGGGGAGCAGCTGACGTCGCCTACCTTGACTTCAGCAAAGCTTTCGACACTGGTCCACATAGGAGATTGATAAATAAGCTGGGTAGGCTCGGGGTGGGTCAGAAGTTGGTCAACTGGGTGGCAAACTGGTTGACGGACACAAAACAGAGAGTGGTGGTAAATGGTATACAGTCAGAAGAGATGAAAGTCACAAGTGGGGTACCTCAGGGATCAGTCCTGGGGCCAGTTCTCTTCAATATCTTCATTAGTGACATTGCAGATGGACTAGAGGGTAAGGCTTGTCTGTTTGCAGATGACACCAATATCTGCAACAGAGTAGATGATCCAGATGGGGTGGGCAGAATGAGAATAGATCTGGATAAACTAGCAAAATGGTCAGAAGAGTGGCAACTGGGATTTAATGCAAAAAAGTGCAAGATCATGCACTTAGGGAAGAGAAACCCTGAAGCCACCTATAGGCTGGGAGGGGAGTTGCTGGCAGTCACAAAGGAAGAAAGAGACTTGGGCATCATCATCACCGATGACCTGAAATCATCCAAGCAGACCTCTAAAGCAGTAGGTAAGGCTAGGGGATGTTAGGTGTATTAGTAGGGGTATCACAAGTCGTAAGAGGGAGGTAATAATCCCTCTTTACAAGACACTGGTTAGGCCTCATCTGGAGTACTGCATGCAGTACTGGAGGTCACACCTTCACAAGAAGATTAACCAAATTGAGGCAGTCCAGAGAAGGTCAACCAAAATGGTGCAGAGACTGCATCAGAAGACATATGAGGATAGATTAATGGAGCTCACTATGTATACCCTTGAGCAAAGGAGGGAGAGAGGTGATATGATCGAAACATTCAAACACCTTAAGGGCATTAACAAGGTGAAAGAATCTAACATGTTTAAATATAAGAAAAATAGCAGGACAAGAGGACACAGCATGAGAATAGAGGGAGGCCAATTAAGGGGGAATGTGAGGAAATTCTTTTTCACAGAAAGAGTGGTGGATGCATGGAATGGCCTCCCTCGGTAAGTGGTGGCTATGAATACAGTGCAGGGCTTCAAACAGGCATGGGATAGGCATAAGGGAGCAATACAGATGAATATGGATAGATAGGTCATTGACAGTGTAAAGATGTGTGGCACATTCATAAGGTAGAAAAAATGGGCAGACTGGATGGGCCTTGTGGTCCTTATCTGCCGTCAACCTCTATGTTTCTATGAAGGACCGTGTCAGAGGCTTTGCTAAAATCTAGGCAGGCGACGTCTACTAACCCTCCCTGATTAAGTTCCCTTGTCACCCAATCAAAAAAAACTATTAGATTCATTTGACATGACCTTCCTGCTGTGAATCCATGTTGCCTCAGATCCTGTGCACCAGTGGATTCCAAATGTGTCACTATCCTTTCTCTTTCAGCAGTATCTCCATGATCTTTCCCACACATGAGGTGAGACTGACTGGCCGGTAGTTCTCTTCCTAGTCTCTACTGCCACTTTTGTGCAGTGGGACTACATGTGCCCTCCTCCAGTCCTCTGGAATGACACCCATGTTGACTGACTCTGTGAACAGGGCCTTCAGAGACGCTGCTAGTTCCTTTCACAGCTCCTTTAATATCCTTGGGTGGATGCCATCTGGCCCCATGGCCTTATCCACCTTCAGCTTTGTGAGTTCTTCCAGAACTCTCTGCACTGTGAATGGACTGGTGTTCACTCCCCCCCCATTGCCTCTGCACCCCAACTGTGGTCCTTGATCTGCTCCTCCTTAGTGAATACTGAGCAGAAGTATTTGTTCAGTATTTCTACCTTGTTCTTGTCCCCCCGCCCGTTTTCTTCTTTCACTAATGTACCTATAAATGCCTTATCCCCTTTGTTTACAGACTATGCTAAGCTCTCTTCTGTCTGCACCTCCGCCCTCTTAACAGCCTTCCCTGTTTCCCTTAGACATTCAAGGTACCCTTCCCTAACTTCCTCCCTTTGGCTCCCCTTATATTTCCTGAAACTCAACTTTTTAGCCCTGACTTTGTCCCTTCCCTCTTTGGAGAACCATAATGGTTTCCTTCTTCTTTTCCCTTTGGTCACTATCCTAAAACGTTGATTTGTTATAGCCACTATGGCTCCTTTTAGTTTCTTCCATTGTTTTTCCACCCTGTCTACTATCTCTCCCCCTTCCCCAGGGCTGCTTTTATACATCTACCAATTTCAGTGAAATCTGCCGTCCTGAAATCTAATACTCTTGCCTTTGTATGGCTTGATTGAATCCATGTCTCCATGCTGAACAACACCATGTTGTGGACACTGGACCCCTACTGCCCTTCCACCTGTATTTATTTGACTCTGTACCCTTTGGTCCATACCAGGTACAGAACTGACTTGTCCCTGGTTGGTGTATGCACCAGCTGCCAGAATCCTACTCCCTGCAGGCATTCTAGGATGGCTGTGCTTCTGGCTAAAACAGCCATCTGGGTGGCCCAATCCACGTCCGGCATATTGAAATCCCCCAGTAGCAGGATTTCCCCCTTAGTTGCCATGTCGTGTATGTTCTCCACTAGTTCCCTGTGCATTTCCTCCCTCTGTGCTGGAGGTCTGTAGATCACCCCAATGCGTATCGGTGTTCCATTGTCTGGCTCCTGGGTAACCTACATTACCTTTGCCTCCCCCTGTCTTCCCTGAACTTCTGAAACCTTTATACCATCTCTGATGTACTGGCCCACTCCCCCACCCTTTTTACCCTCCCCGTCCCTCCTGAACAATGTATAGCCTGGTACATTGACTTCCCAGCCAGGATTTTCAGAGTACCATGTCTCTGTTATTGCTGCTTTGTCAAGGTCTTCATCTGCCAACAAGGCCTCTAGGTCTGGGACCTTATTTCCTAGGCTACGGGTATTTGTTAGCATGACCTTCCATGTTTTACACTCTGCCCTCCCTCTGCTCTTGTTCTCCCTATCCAGCATCTTCCCCCACCCCAGTTTCTTTTCCTATGTTCTCCTGCTGCCCCATATTACTCATTATACATTCTTCACCTGCCTGCCCCTCTCTGCCTATTTTCACTGTTCCCATAGTCGACTTATGTTCCTGCATGTTCTAATGGGGGGGTCCTAAGAATCCTGGCTCTCCCCCTTGGCCAATTTAAATGCTCACAGCTAAGCCATTTAAACTTCTGCCAAAGGACCAAGGTCCCCTTCCTGGACACATGCAGGCTGTCGTCCTTATACAAGCTTGCTTTTGCCAAGGTCCGGCCCCATCGTATCGATGTGTAAGTGGTTTTGATGGGATTTGACCTTGGGTCTTCCGATTCTGAAGTTCCGAAGCCTGTGCTCTGGCTACTAGACCATGCTGCCTACAATTTTATAGCTGCCTCTGTAAAATGTGTTTTATACTACAACTTTACTAGCCCCGCCTTTGCTGTCTTGAGATTTGTAGTCTCCAGGAGCCACGTGATCTGGGTCATGTGACAGCAGGTTGTTTTTCTATCTACCCACTTTCCATTTGCATCTTCTAACTCTCTACCACTAGTGGCCAGTAGCTATCTCCATCTAAAGGTTAGGCGCTCTTATTCCTCAAAGCTCACACTATGCACAATCTTTAACTATTCTCACTTTATGTACTCCTGGGCAGACCCTAAGTCCTCATCCCCCAACAAGTCACCTCCCAACTTGCTCAAACCCACCATATTCCTCCCCCACCCGCCATCCCATCTACAACCTAACCCCACTTCACTCCCTTGGCTTTACCAGTTTACTCCTTTCAACCTAGCCCTCTAGCCCCCCTTCTCCTAACCCCTCCTGCTTACTGATCCACTTCCCAGTTACCCACTACCACTTTCCTCCTGCCCAACCAATCATCTTAGACTGTTTTCTTCCTCTTCTTTAAACCTGGAGGCCCTCCTCCTCCTCTGTGTCTGCCTCTCTTCACCCCCTCCCAGCTCTTGCCCTGTCAAAAGGTCCAAGTACCCCCCAACTCTCACCCTTCCTGCTTCTCCTACTCCTCTCTGGTGATGCCGAATTAACCCTGTCCCCCATCTACTCCTACTCCATCTGCTCAGCCAAAGGGACTATGCATTTTCTATCTAAACTCTAGGAACATACTACCCAAATTGGATGCCCTAAAAGTCTGGGTCACCCTGCACTCCCCATTGCATGACAGAATTGTGGCTCTCTGCTAGGATTCCAGATTCCTCCCTCTCCATCCCCGATTTTAACATCTTCCACCAAGACTGCGGAAAGCGTGATGGTGGTGTGGTCATCTATACCACGCATTCTTTCACATGTTATAACTCACACCAGCAAGTCTGCCCTTCTTTCCATGAGCTCCTTATTGTTCTCCTGTCACTCCCCTTTACCATCCCAATCTACATCAGAGTATTGTATAGCCCAACCAAAACGCCCCACAACTTGGTTATTGAGTGCATCTCTGCCATCTCCTCCCTTTCCAGTAAAGGTGATCTCATCCTACTTAGTGATTTCAACCTAGACTAGCTCTTCCCCCCTTCCAAACTGTCAATCTTTAAAATCAGCTCAGTAAATCTCTCCCAGTTGATTTTGGTTCCATGTGATAATGGTGATCACGGAAAGGTGATCTCTGTTAGGGTAAGTATACATCGTCGAAAATCAGTTTTAGAAATGTACACTACTGGCACACAGCAAAAGGGTGCTGGAGACTTGCTTTTTTTTTTATTTATATGGGGGCTGCACACCCTGTACCCCCCTACTTAAGGATTCTCAACACAAGAGGGGGTGAATATCGGGGGGTGCAAAACAAAACCAAAAAAATCCTAGATGGCGAACAAAAAAGCGACTGCATCTAGGACCAAACCTGGTACCCTCCCAACCCTAGCATGCCACCCACCCACCATGCCACATGGCCAGCTCATCAGACAACCACCACACTACACCCCACAAACCCTCCCTCCCCTTCTGCTCATCGCATGGCATACTCACTCCACCCTCCCACGCATGTGTACATATAGCGACATCCTATTGCTCTATTCATGGACTACCCCATCCAGTCATCCTCCCTTCCTGGAAACCCTGTGGACAGGTGTCATGATTGAGTCATGCTTTTTGAAAGCACTCAATCATGGTCGCCATTGTCACAGGCTACCTTGATTTCTGATACCACATGCTTCAACTCCAGTTCTACAAATCACTCCCTCCTTGACTGGGTGCTCTCCTTCCACCCCCACCACATCTCTAATGCCAGAGTTCTCCTTTATGCTCTCAGTGATCATTGTATCACCTTCGGCATAAGAAAAGCCTCAATTCCTAAATCCACTCCCAAATACTTACTGTATCACCCTCTTCATTCCCTGGACAAACATTTCTTTCTACAAGACCTGACTCAAACCGACTGTTCCACTCTGCATACAGCCCCTGATGTTGACTTGGCTCTCCAGTTCTTTTCTGATACCCTGACTAAAATCTGGAACATCCACGCTCCACTCAGAAAAGTCAGAGTAAAGCAAAACCATCACCCCTGGTTAATATCTGACCTCCTTGCCCTCTGCAGATCTCAAAATAAACATGGGTCTACTTTCAAGGCTTCTCTCCTTCCTGCACACCTTCTACTCTGCAATTACCACAGAAATGCCTGCACTAAGGCCATCAGAACTGCTAAATCAAACTACTTCAAATCCCAGCTGCAGGCCAGATCCAATTCTCCAGCTAACTTCTGGAAAGTTATCCACTCACTTCTAGACCCTCCAGCATCTCAAACCCCCCTTGACCTAAATTACAAAGGACCAACATTCACTGACCCAGCCTACATTGTAGACATATTTAATACTTTCTTTACAACTTGTGCCTTCCCTGACCATCCCTCTCCTACCTCTGCAGTTCCTCTTCCCTCCCAGTCTGGTGCTGGGGTTGCCACTTTCTCCCCATTACCTCCCATGTGGTCTTCAAGGCTCTTATGTCACTCAACCCTACAAAAACCAGTCCAGATAGCTTTCACCCCAAAATTCTCCCTATTTCTGATCCTGCGATATCTGCCCCCCTCGCCCATCTCCTTAACCTGTCCCTCACTACCAGCTCCATTCACTGGGCCTGAAAAGTCATCAAGGTGCTTCCTCTTCATAAAGGAGGGGCCCTCACTACACCTGAAAATTACAGACTCATCTTCCTCCTTCCTGCCCTTGCCAAGCTCCAGGAGTTTGTCAACTACTCTAGGCTCCTGGAACATCTCTCTGATACAAACTGTCTCTCCCCTTTCCAGTCAGGCTTTTGAAAACAGCACTCCACAGTCTCCTCCCTGTTCTGAATCACTGATAACATCCAATCAGTAATGGGCAAAGGCCTTGTCAGTGCTGCCATCTTTGTGGACTTGGCAAAGGCCTTCGTTTCAGTCTTTCACCTTCTTTTGACCCCAAAACTTCTCTTTGCTGATCTGGCCTTGCCTGCCGTAGGGTGGTTCAGTTCCTACCTGTGCAACAGACAGCAATCCATACAAATAGGCAACAATCTCTGCCCTTCTTTCCCTATCCAAACCAGTGTCCCTCAAGGTTCCATACTCAGCCCTATCCTTTTCTCACTATTTATAAATGACCTCACATCCATCTGTTCTCCCTCCAAAATTCACATGTACGCAGATGACACTGTGATATACCTCTCTGGCCAAAACACCACAGATATAGCTCCCCCTGCAGCATGACTTCAATAAAGTACAACTTTGGTTCACAAACAATCAACTCAAACTTAACTCCAAAAAAAAATCTCATTGTTTTTTGGATCAAAACAAAGACTATTCAAATCCCAGAACCCCCCCGTCTTCTTCACGCTGGATGGCTCTCTACTTGACACAGTCTATTTTTCAAATATCTTGGGGTCTGGCTTGACAGCAACCTTGACATCTCAACTCACATTGCCTCCATCTGCTCCAAACTTCATCCCAAGCTAGGAGCCCTCTACCGCTTAAAGGACTGTCTTCCTTTGTCCACCCACTGTGACCTTGTCATCAAAACTATCCTAATGGTTATAGACTATGCAGCTATTGTGTATGGCTCCACACCAACTACCACTCTCGCCAAACTTGACACTCTATTAAACTCATTCTGCCGTTTTGTCATTTTCTCCCCCCTCACTCACCATTACATCCTCTACTCCTCCCTCTCCCTAATGCCTCTTCCTGTGAGGTGACATGCCCATAGTATCACCTTCCTTTCCAAATAAAGGACTAATGCATGACAGGGTGAGTGTTGTGCTGGGATAACACCATGCCGGGGGGGGTTGGGCACGAGGCCGCAGGCAGAGTGTGTCCAATGCCCCATGTGTGGTGTTATCCCAACAAGACGCATACCCTGGAGTGCATTATTCCTGTTCTACAATGGCTTGTTGTTATATACAGATTAAAAAAATATATATTTTAAAGAATGTTTTTGTTAGTATGGAAAACTATTTTTGTTTCTTAAGAGAAGATGCAAACAATGTAGATCCAAATCCAAGCAATCAGTCAAGAGGTTCACTGCTACACTGCCAATGAGGCAGGAAACAGGAAGAGAGCTGGTAACCAGAACAACTATAAACAGTCCTTAAACCAGCTACACTGGGCTTTCTGTACTGATTTAATGTTTGCTCTGCACTGTAATTAGTGTTGTTACTCTTGTCATTCATAGGCCACTTGTTAAACCGCGCAGCATTAGGGTTTTACTGTGCTGCACATCGCGAGGACCCTGTGACCCCTAGTTTTACTTCCGGGTCACCACTCACGTTAAAAGCTTGCCCCTGCAGTGAGCAGGGTGCACGGTGAAGCGCGCGGAGACGCGCGCAGAGACACGTGCGTCGTACATGTCTGCCGGGACTGCAGGGACCAGGGCCCCGAAACTGTAAGTAAACTCATCCTTGCTATAATACACAGTCACTTCACCTGGTGTTCTGCCTGACATACTAACATGGAGGCTCCAAATAACTATTGCCTGTCATGTGCTATGTATGCCATTGGTCCCCAGACTACCAACTTTGTATATAATAAATGTTTAATGGTGGAAGCCCTCCAGGAAGTAATTGACCGTTTACTGGCTTCCACAACAGTTGGTCCCGAGATTGAAGCATTAGAGGACTATATTGACTCTATGTTGGGACAGTCTTTATCTTTAGTTCCCCCCATCTGTGGATGAGACAGCAACTGTTATAAGTACTAATGTCATTACCTCCTCTACTCCTGCTGTATTTCAAGAGGAGTCTGATAGTTGGGCAATGGTACCCAAAGGTAAATCACAATGTGGGGGGGGACAGATTGGATGCAATATGTTACCCCTACCCTTATTCAATAAATATGATCCACTCAAGCAGGACATAAATGCTCCATCCCATGATGTCACTATCAATACCACCTGCAATGACCCCCCAGTCAGTAGTCCTCCCCGTAGGAGAGAGAATAACTGTACGGTGTTCCCCACACCCAAACAAATTAAATCCTGAACAAAAGACCAAAATCACGATTCAGTTATTTTACCACCGAATTCTAGCAATATAGAATCTCACCCACTAACTAAACAAATCTTTGTTCTTGGTGACTCAGTTATTAAACACTTGGATTGCCCTATATGTAACATGGACAAATTCAACCGTACCTGCACTAGCTTGCGAGGTGCTCATGTCTCTGACATCACTGCTACTGCAAAAAATATACTGAAAGGGGCTGGCGAAAATCAAGTGTTCATAGTACACGCAGGTACAAATGATATAAATAGAGGTAGTATTGACAAACTTAAACAGGACATTATAGCTCTCAATAATGTACTAGCGGAAAAAAATAGCATAGCATGCTTCTCAGACATTCTACCCGTACCGAGAGCACCTGATATTATTAATACAAAGATTAAGGCCTTTAACGACTGGCTCAGACGATGGTGTCTCCGACAGAACATTCTCTGTCTAACACATTGGGAAACCTTCTATCTAAGAGACTCACTGTACTCCTGGGATGGACTCCACCTCAGTTGCAGGGGTAGTTCACTCCTGGGCAAAAGTTTTACAACAGCCATTAACAAACTTTTAAACTAAAACCTGGGGGAGAGATCAGTGACAGAAGATCCTGTTCTCTAAAGAAACCTACTACGGACATTTCTGAGTGTGAGGTACTCAGTTTAAATGCTAGATCTTTAAATCAGGTTAAAATGGCTGAATTAGAAGCTATGTGTCAACTGAATAAATATGGACTCATCTCCATTACAGAAACTTGGGATCCTGATACTTCTTGGATCCAGCACATCCCAGGGTATAAACTGATCATAAGGACCACCAGGGACAAATGGGGGTATGTCTATATGTTAGAGACAACATATCCTCATTTCAAATCCCTCAACAAGCAATACTGAATCAATCTGGTTAACATCCAGTTCAAGGGTTACCCACAGCTGATGGTAGGGACATGCTACAGGCCCCCGACATCAAATAAAGAATATTCTACTTGCTTATATAATGAAATCTTAGATATGGCCTCTAAAGGAAAAATCCTTATACTGGGTGATTTCAACCTGCCTACTATAAATTGGTATTCTTTAACTGGAAGTACGCAGGCCGAGAAAGACTTAATCACACTCATGGTTGATATGGGCCTTGAACAAATCGTTACAGAACCAACACAAGGTGACAACATACTGGACTTGGTTATTACTAATATAGGGAACTTAATATCCAAAATTATAATTGGTGCCCCACTAGGATCAAGTGATCACTACACCATTTCCCTTACACTGTCATTTTGTCATCATATCACCAACTGTACTGAATTGAAAAACTATAAAAAAGCTAATTTCAATGCTATTAATAACCAATTAAACTCAATTTCTTGGGATACAACACTATCCTCCCTTACCATGGAAGTATCCTGGGACTTTTTTAAAACTTCCATTTATAACTCAGAAAAATTATATGTTCCTATAATAAAAAAATATAATAAAAAGGGGAAAATACCCCTGTGGTTTAACAAAACTATCAAAGCTCTAATTAAGAAGAAGCAGAGGCTGTTTGCACGAGTTAAAAACAGCAAGGGTGATACCAGAAAATTATTGTTCACTCAATACAGGGAAACTCTAAAATCACTAAAACAAGCTATTCTGCAATCTAAAAAGAAACTTGAGTTTCATCTGGCCCATACCAAAAACAACTATAAATCACTATTTTCCTACCTTAATAATAAAAAAATAAATAATATGGGGCCCCTATGCATACATGACACAGACAGAGATATGGCAGACACATTTAACAAGCAATTCTGCTCAGTATTTACCAATAAAGAGGTTCCTAAACGATTCAAACCTGTGAACAATGTTACCCCCTCTTACATCATCACTGAGGATGATACACTAAAAGCAATTTTATCCCTAAAACCTAATTCCAGTCCAGGTCCTGATAACATCAGCCCCCGATTTCTAATAGAGACAGCTGCTGCTATTACTAAACCACTCTCAATTATATTCAACAAATCCTTATATGAGGGAATTATCCTCAGGACTGGACAATGGCTACTGTAGTCCCAATCTTTAAGAAGGGTAACCATTCTAGACCAGAAAATTACCGTCCGATAAGTCTGACTTCTGTTATAAGCAAGATCATGGAGAAAGTTATTAAGAATCTACTACAGCAGAATCTATTGGGGTAACTCTGACTGACACTACACAACATGGCTTTAGACAGGGATACTCCTGTACTACTAACTTGGTTTCCTTTTATAATCATGTCAGTACGCATTGGATAATGGCATCCCTATGGATGTGATACTTTCGACTACAGTAGAGCATTCGACAAAGTCCTCATGACATCCTACTTGACAAAATGAATGATATGGGATTCTCTTACTACATAATCAACTGGGTGTCAGGTTGGTTGAATGGAAGATATAAGCAAGTCAGAATTAATGGCTCACTTTCCCACCCACTGAGTGTGACCAGCGGGGTCCCACAGGGGTCTGTGTTGGGACCCACCCTGTTTAACATCTTTATTAGTGATCTGCAGGCTAGCCCTGAAAATGTTCTCTCAAAATTTGCTGATGACACCAAGCTGTGTGGCTCTGTTCTTACATCGACAAACAGAAACCATGAGGAATAACTTAAAATCCATCGAAGAATGGGCAGTTTTAAACAAAATGACACTCAACTCAGACAAGTGTCATGTTGTACACTTTGGTAAGAACAACCCTAGGCAGACTTATTTTCTGAACAGTGTGGCCCTTCATGTGTCACCATTAGAATGTGATCTCGGGGTAATCATTAATAATAAACTATCCTCTAGTGATCATTGCAGGATGATAGCTAGGAAATCTAATGCCTTGCTCACTCGATTCCAATGTTCGTTTGTGTCTAGGACACAGGAATGCATAATCCCCTTGTACAGAGCTTATGTCAGACCCCATCTGGACTATGGATCCCCCTGCTGGAGTCCCTACCTGGGGCAGGACGTTGACAGGGTTGAGAGGATACAGAGGAGAGCCACAAGAATGGTCCCTTATTTATCCGAACTTGACTACGAGGAAAGATTAAGAGTTACAGGGTTACACTCACTATGCACAAGACGTACTAGAGGTGACCTCCTGTTGTACAAAATCAAGAATTCTCAGGAGTTAATGCACCACCGTGGCTTACATTTCTCTTCCAGCTGGACTTCCCCACAGTATCATAACAACCAGATATTTGTATCTAAAGCTAAAACAACAAAAAGGTTAAACTACTTTACAGTAAGAACCCCCAAACTGTGGAATCTCCTTCCACAATACTTAATGAACAGTAGCTCTAATACAGTCTTCAAAAAGGGGCTGGATTGTTGGCTCGAGTCTAACAACTCCAAGGTATAATTATCCCACCAGTGTGGTGGGGGACAATCTTGATGGGCAGTAGCCTTCTTTTGTCCTTTGAAACCAAGTAAACCAAGTAGGATGTAGTGTCAAACTATGAACCTATCCCCCCACCCCAAGCTCATCCTTCTTCACCCACATACTTGGACCAGAGCTCATTTTTTCTGTCCTTACTCTGTCTCACCAGTGCTTGAAACCCTCTGTAGTCTTGGCATCCACCACCTTGACAGGTAGACTGTTCCATGACTCCTCCACCCTCTCAGTAAAGTAGTATTTCCTCAGATCCCTCCTGAAGCCCCCCCTTTCAGTTTCCATTCATGCCCACTTGTTGCTGAGCTGATGCACCTATTGAACAGTTCTGTGTGTTGCACTTTATTTTTTCCCTTCAGGAACCTGAAAGTCTAAATCATATCTCCCATCTCCCTTCTGGCCTCTAGCGAGTACATGTTTAGCACTCTCAGTCGCTTTTCATAGGAGTCCACTTGGAGGTGTTGTATCATCTTCATTGACCTTCTTTGCATTGCCTTCAGCCTGTCCTTATCCTTTCTATTGTGAGGGATCCAGAACTGGACACAGTACTCTAGGTGTGGCCTCACCAAGGATCGATAAAAGGGGAGGATTACCTCTCTCCTTCTACTATCTGTACCCTCCGTATACACCCCCAACATCCTTCTTGCTTTGCTGTAGATTTTGTTGCTCTGGCTTGAATGCTTTAGGGTGTCACAAATAATGACTCCCAGGTCCCACTCTTCTGAAGTGGTACTAAGTTTAACCCCGTTTAGCCAGTACTCTGTCCAGGGGTTCCTTTTCCCTGGGTGCATTAACTTACACTTCTTTGCATTAAACTTAAGTTGCAACACATTTGATCATCTCTCTAGCCTTTGGATGTTGTTTTGCAGTTCCCTAACTCAGTGCTATCCACCTTTCCACAAAGTTTAGTGTCATCAGCAATGAGGGCAAGCTTACCTAAGATTCCTTCACCAGTGTCACTAATGAACATGTTTAAAAGGAGCGGGCCCATAACCAATTGCTGTGGTACGCCACGTGTGACTTCTCCTTCCACTGATTTAAAACCATTGACAACGACCCTCTGTTGCCTACCCTTGTGCCAATTTCCCACCCATCTGACGATATCCCTTGCCATTCCAAGGTCCTCCAATTTCTTCAGCAGGTGCCTATGTGGCACTGAGTCAAATGCCTTATTGAAACTGAAGTAAAGAAGATCCACTGCATGGTCCCTATCCAGCTATATTGTTATCCAGTCAAAGAAGGCAATAAGGTTGGTCTGGAATGACCTCCCTGCTATGAACCCGTGCTGCTTACTGTCATGGAGACCATTTTTTTCCAGGAATTCCATGAGGTTTTGATTGATTAGAGTCTCCATCAGCTTTCTCACAATGGATGTGAGACCAACAGGCCTGTAGTTTCCTGCCTCTTCCTTACCCCTTCCCCTTATAGAGTGGAACCACTTTGATCACTCTCCAGTGTCTAGATTCTACTCCTGATTGCAGTAGCTATTAAACAAATATGCTAGAGGATCAGCTAGTTCTTTTGCCAACTCCTTTAGCGCTCTTAGATGTATCCCGTCAGAACCTGGGGCCTCATCTACCTTGAGGGCTGCCAGCCTCTTCCAGACCCTGACATTGACTGGCTGTGGGGCAGCAATTTTCTGGGAGACATTCTGGAACTTGTGTTGCTGCCCTATTTGCAGGCAACTGTCAGCTCTGAGGGAGGAGGTTGCCCACCTCCAGGCTGAACTGGCAAGGACTAAGGAGGCCTCCCCCACCCAAAGAGCACCAGTTCCACAACCACTGCCTCAGAGGTTGCCATGTGTGAAGAGCAGATGGACCACAGTAGGTTCTGGGAGGGTGAGGATGGTGGAACAGAGGCATAGCCCTAGAGTAGTACCTCTATGCAAATCATATGTCAGTCTGGCAAATCAAGATTCCTCTATGATGACACCCTCAGTGGAGACCAAGAAGAATGCTGGGGACATTCACAAGGGAGACCCACAAAAGAGTGGCAAGGGACACCACAGGGGAAAGAAACAGCTTCTGATAGGGGACTCAATTGTTAGAGGTGTAGACCTGGGGAAGGGAGAGGAGAGGGAAGTAAGGTGCCTGCCTGGTGTCATAACTTGGAGGGACAGGAAGCAAATCCTCAGGACTGCAGAAGCAGCATCACAGGAGAGGAAACTAGATATCATTGTCCACCTCAGGACAAATGACCTAGCTAGGCATGAGATAAGTGCAGTGCAGGATGAATTTGTGGAGTTGGGAAGGGGCCTCAGACAGGTAGCAAGCATGATAACCTTCTCAGAGGTGCTGCCAGTCTATGGTAGGGGTGAGGCTAGGGTACTGCACACCATGCAGTTTAATGAATGGTTGCAAAACTGGTGCAGAGCACAGGGCTTTGGCTTCATTGGGGACTGGGGGTCCTCCTGGAGAGATGAAGGTCTATACTGGCATGATGGTCTGCATCTGTCCAGGAAGGGAAACACGCTCCTAGGTGACAGGTTTAAAGGCTTCCTTGGCAAGCTTTTAAACTAGCCAAGGGGGGAGGTGCTGATAGGAAACAGGAAAGTTCAAGCCTCACCCCACAAAACATGGTGGGTAGTAGGGTAAACACTGAGGTACAGAGCTTGACAGAGGGCAGGAGAGGGGTAAATGGAAAAATGGACAAGGGCAATAAGAGCAGGGATGGGGTAAAAAAGGATAAAGCCAACATTAAATGGAGGGCGATGAGTACCAATGCCTCTAGTCTGGGAAACAAGCTTCCAGAGCTAGTAGCCCTGATGGAAGAGGAACACTTCGATATTGTGGCAGTCACAAAAACATGGTACATGGAGAACCATGACTGGGATGTCAACATACCAGGGTACACAATCTACAGAAGGGACAGGGAGGGTAAAAGAGGAGGTGGAGTAGCTCTCTACATAAGGGAAGTGATCAAAGCTACAGAACTAAAAAGTAAAGGCGGAGGACAAGAGGAACTCTGGGTCACCTTGGAGCCGGGGAATGGCGTCACAATCCGCACAGGGGTTGTATACAGACCACCGTCTCAAGGGGAGGAAATGGACAAGAAAATGATAGAGGGCATTCTCAAAATGGCTGAAAAAGGGAGATACTGTTGATGGGGGACCTGAATATGCCAGATGTTAACTGGGCTACATGGACTGCAGCCACATCCAAGAGCAGGTTCATTCTCGAATGCCCTACAGGGGGCATGCCTTAGACAGCTAGTAGTGGAACCCACTCAGGAGGAAGCAATATTAGACCTGGTACTCTCAAATGGAGAGAGGATCACAAATTTGGAAGTCAGTAGACATCTGGGAACTAGCGGCCACTGCACAGTGTGCTTCACAATAAACACAACCATGGAGACAAGCCATACAAAGACAAGGATACTGGACTTTAGAAGGGCTGACTTTGTCATAATGGGTGAATACCCGAGGAACGCATTAGCAAATGGCCAGAAAGGAGGGATGGAAGAACACTGGAGAAAAATCAAAAATGCCATCATGGAGGCAACACGCCTTTGTGTGAAACAAATAAAGAAAACAAAGCGGAATAAAAAACCACTATGGTTCTCAAAAGAGGTGGCAGGGAAGGTTAAGGAGAAAAAGGCTGCATTCAAAAAGTATAAGGAATCACAGATGCAGCACGACAGGGAACTTTATCGATTAAAGCAGAAAGAAGTGGGGAAGGCAGTCAGAAAAGCAAAGGCCCAAACCGAGGAAAAGATAGCCAACTCAGTTAAAAAGTGGGATAAAACCTTTTATAGGTACATTAGGGAGCATAGAAAGGTTAAGGGAGGGATAGTGAAGATTAATAAAGGAGATGGGAGGTGGGCAGAGGGAGACAGTAAAAAGGCAGAGATACTGAATGAATACTTTTGCTCAGTATTTACAAAAGACGAAGAGGAGGAGTTACCTAAACCAAACAGTAGAAGCACCCTAGGTAGTGGGGTTGACGCCAGTCCATTTACAGAAGAAAGAGTCCTGAAAGAACTCCTAAAACTCAAGGTGGACAAAGCAATGGGGCCTGATGGGATTCACCCTAGAATCCTAAAAGAGCTAAGGGAGGACGTAGTGACACCACTGACCACACTTTTTAACAAATCCTGGGAAGATGGGGTGGTATCTGAGGACTGGAGGAGGGCGGATGTGGTTCCCCTTCACAAAAGTGGGAGCTAGACAGAAGCAGGAAACTACAGACCTGTTAGTTTGACCTCAGTGGTGGGGAAAATATGGAATCACTTCTGAAAGAAAGAATTGTTCAGTACCTAGAGGCCAGCGGGCACAGGACCCAAAGCAGCATGGATTCACAGCAGGAAGGTCATGTCAGATGAATCTAATCAATTTCTTTGACTGGGTGACCAAAGTAATAGACCAGGAAGGGCTGTGGATATGGCCTACCTAGACTTTAGCAAGGCATTTGACACAGTCCCCACAAAAGATTAATAATCAAGTTAGCAAGCCTGGGAGTGGGTCCCAGGGTGGTAGCCTGGGTAGCAAACTGGCTGCACAACAGGACACAGAAGGTAATAGTGAATGGAACACATTCTGAAGAAAGGGGGGTTATTAGTGGAGTACCTCAGGGCTCAGTACTGGGTCCAGTCCTCTTTAACGTCTTTATAGGTGACATTGCAGAGGGTCTGGAAGGAAAGGTATGCCTCTTTGCAGATGACACAGAGATCTGTAACAGAGTTGATACACAAGGGGTGGTAGAAAGGATGAGAAGGGACTTGGCAAGTTTGGAGGGATGGTCGACATGGCAACTTAGGTTCAATGCAAAGAAGTGCAGTAATGCACCTGGGAAATAAAAATCCAGGAGAAGAGTACACAATAGCAGGGGAGGTACTAACGACAACAATAATGGAAAGGGATCTGGGTGTAGTCATATCAGATGACCTTAAGGTGGGTAAGCTATCTGAGAAGTCAGTAAAGAGAGCCAGGGGGATACTGGGATGCATAGGAAGGGGCATCACAAGTAGAAAAAGGGAAGTGGTTATTCCTTTGTACAGACAGTTGGTGAGACCCCATCTGGAGTGCTGCATGCAGTTTTGGTGACCTCATCTATGCAAGGACATAGACAGGATGGAAGCAGTCCAGAGGAGGGCAACTAAAATGGTGCATGGTCTACATCAGAAACCATATGAAGAGAGACTGAGAGAGCTTAATATGTATACCTTTGATGAAAGGAGGGACGGGGAACATGATAGAAACTTTTAAGTACCTCAAGGGAATGAACAAAGTCCAGGAGGGTAGCATCTTTCAGAAAAGAGATGTGTAAGAACAAGGAGGCACAATTTAAAGTTAGAGGGGGGACAGCTCAGGGGTAATGTGAAGAAATTCTTTTTCATGGAGTAGTGGATGCATGGAACTGCCTTCCTGGAGAGGTTGTGGGGTCTAAAACAGTGGGGGAATTCAAACATGCATGGGACAGACATAAGGCAATTATAGTGGGGCATTACAGGAAGTAGGCTGTTGGTTAACTAGAATCTGCAACTTATCCAATAAGTAGGGAAATGGGCAGACTGGGTGGGCTAAGTGGTCCTTATCTGCCGTCAAACTCTATGTTTCTATGTTTCTATTGACAAACACTTGGTTTCTGGCCCGGGGATCCCCTTAGGAGTTGCACTGATTCTACTTTCAGGTAGGGGGCCTGCATCCTCCCTTGTGAAAACAGAGCAGAAGTAGTTGTTATGAATGGTGGGCTTCTATCCATCATCCTCAGTTACCCTTACCTCGTCTACTAACCTAACGATCCCCCCTCCCTCTTTTCTCTTTACTCTAATGTAACAGAAAAAATGTATTTCCCTGAACATGATCCTTTTGGCAATCCCCAACTCTGTGTCTGCCTTTGCCTCCTTTACTGCCTTCCTTGCTTCCCTATTTTTTAAAATGTTTTCCTCTCACTCTTCCTCCCTCTGATTACATTTAAACCTATAGAATGTTTTCATTTTGGCACTGACAGCTTCCATTACCTTCATTGAGAGCCATATGGGTCTTTTAAACTTATTTATTTTAACAACTGACTTCACACAAAGTTTTTTAGACTTGAAGATGACCTCTTTTATGACCTCCCACATTTCTTCCACACCTGATTTCAGATTTGTGAGAACTACATCCAGAATGGATCCCTGTCTGCTAGATTTTTTTACCAGCTGGGTCAGCAGGCAATCCTGAAGGGTTTCCAACACAGACTGACTTCTAGAACATTTTGCTACTGGACAACCCCAGCCTACATCTGGTAGGTTTACATCTCTGATCACCACTACCTCCCCCTTTCTTGCCACTCTTTATGTTTCCTCTCCTAGCTCCTTGCCATTCCACTCTACTTGTCCTAGAGGTGGGTATAGCACCCCAGATGTAGTTTTTTGCCTAATGCTGCCTTAAGCTGCACTCACTGTGACTCAGCTTCCTCCATTCCACTCTTGATTCTTCCATTAAAATATAAAATTAAGGGAGCCACAACCTCTGGATCACCCCTGCCCTGCTGAATCTCATTGCCAACACAGACCACCTCTAGCATAGAGCCAAGGCCTCTGGCAAACAGGCGTATGTCCAGAAATATAAAACACTTAGAAACATCTGCACCCGCATGATCAGACAAGCCAACTGATGCCACTTCAAAGACTGTCTTACCAACTTATGGGGTGATGGCAGAAAATTCTGGGATACCCTGAAGGACCTAACTGGTAAAAATAACATAGCTTCAATCTCAATGCTTCTGGTGAAAGGGGAAATGACCCAAGACCCCAGTACCATTGCAAATACCTTCAATAATGCCTTCACTGACCTCAGTAGCATATTGCCGCCTGATCCTGCTGAAGCACCCAATGGAAATGAACGTGGTACTACGACCCCTTACAAGGTGTCCTCCACAGTTCACCCCCCCCTCTACCTTAGAACTGTCACCAGGTCAGAAGCCAGAAAATATCTCCTGCCAGTTCTTTTCAAATCTAGGCACAGTAGCGACACACTGGATCTAAAGTTACTTGCCCTTATTCTTGATGAAGTTCTCCTTCCTCTAAAAAATATAATGAACCTATCTCTCTGGCTGGGTAATATTCCCCAGCTCTGGAAAGCTGCAGTGGTCATCCCAGTCCACAAGAGTGATGATCAAGCCTTTCACACAAACTACTGCCCAATATATACAGGTATACTGCCTCCCCTCTCAAAGGCATTGGAAAAAATAGTCTCTGACCAATTGGTCAACTATCTGGAAAAGTATTATCTACAATACCTCCAGCAGCATGGGTTTTGCAAGGGTCACAGTACCTCCACTGCCCTTTTGGAGTAGTCAGGCTACCTGCATGGGGCCATTAACAGTAGTCAGTTAGCCTGGGCAATTTATATTGACCTCACTAAGGCTTTTGACATCATCAACCATAAATCACTAATAAATAAGCTCCTCTCCATAGGCCTCTCTTCTGAAGCTGTAGGATGGTTTCAAAGTTGCCTTAGCAACAGGTCCCAGAGTGTTAAGATTGAAAACACCCTCTGTGATAGATGTCCCATCCTCATGGGTGTCCCTCAGGGATCAGTTCTTGGTCCTCTTCTTTTCATCCTTTTTATTAATAAATTCCCTCTGTCTGCAGTTAGCAAATTCTCCTTTACGCTGATGACGCTGTAATCTACTCCAAGAGCCCTGACCTTCACCAACTAGAATCTCACCTCCAAAGCGATTTCACTGCAACATAAGCTTATTCCTCCAGCCACAAGCTTCTAATGAACTACAAAAAGACCCAAGTCATGTTATTTGCCTATCCACACAATAAATACAAGAACTTTCAGATGGTACTTTTGAGTAGCTTACACACCCCCATTGAACAGGTGCAAACCTTTAAATATCTTGGCATCACCCTGCACTGCACTCTTTCCTTTGTGCAACACATAGATCAGTAGGTCAAGGCTATCAATCCAAGAACTGGTCTACTCTACGGGCACTGTCACTGCATGACGCAAGAGGCGTTGTCATTAGTAACAGAAAGTTCCATCCTTTCCATCATTGATTATGGTTAAGTGGTTTATGGAGCTGCTCCTGACTCCACCCTCAAAGTGGGTAAGTGTTGCCATCAATAAATCCTGCAGGTTGCTACTAGGTGCTCCTAGGCTAATCCACACTTGTGACCTCTGTGCACAAACCAGCTGGCTCACCCTTCAAGGACAAATACAGTACCAAATATGTTTACCCAGGGGAAAACAAACTTGTCTTGGTTTAACCCCCTCTGCCATCCAGAACCTCCATTCCATAGCACACAACCCACATTACACAAGAAGCTCTACCAGACTCTCACTGCAGGTCCCTTTCTTCCACACCTCCCAAGCACAAAGGTCCTTTGCATACCATGCTCCGCATTGGCTCAATGAACTCCCCTGGATATAGCCAATGAGTCTAAACTAGGGCCATTTAAGAGAAGACTACAACTACACCTTACCAAACTGTGCTGTTGTGATTGCTAGCCCTTCCTTGACTCCCACATACCCCACCCCCTTGGCCACTTCTTCCTCCCCCTCTCATCACCCTGGCCACCTTCTACTAGTCCACCCATTCTAGTATCTCATATCCCATTGAGGCCTCCTCTCCTCCTCCTTCACCTCTTTTCTTTCCCCTGCCTTTCCTGAACTTTTACAAGAAATTGATAATTCTGAAAAAATACTCCATACTTTGTAACTATTGTAATTTATAACTATATGTATCACTGTGCTTTCTTGTATGGTCCAACTGTATCCTGTTACAATGGGTTCCACTATGCTGCACAACACAGAGCACAGCAACTGTCAGTATAGCAATGGCACAACACTGCCTATTGGTGTTGTGCCATCACTGGAGTAAACTGTGTTTTCTGTTGGGGGCTTTGACCCCCCACCCCCAATGTGGGGTGTTCTGCCCCCTCACACCCTGGACTTAAAATAACCAACTCCAAGTAAGAGTTGGTTCAGGGAGTGGGTGAACACCTCAGAGGCAGCAGTTTTGGGAACCCAGTGGAACATCACAGTGAACTGTCGGAAATGTCGCTGTGATGGTCTTCACTCTATTCCCATCACTGTTGCAACATGATACCATTACAATGCACTTATGACATTTGCATGTTCACACAGTTTCCACTTATGTAATATTTGTACTGTTTTTACTTTTTTCTTCATTCTCTGACATGGAACCTTTGTAAAAGAGCTTCCAGCTCCAAGGTACAGATCCTAGATCTTAAAAATAAATAAAATAAATAAAAAATCATCCACTACTGCGATACCCTCATGGCTATCCGCTTGCCTTCCCTCCTGTATCTTCTGAAGAGTGAGTATCCTGGTATAGTGAGGCCCCAGTCATTTTTGTCCATAGCCCAGTTTACTTTGATGGCAATAAGAACCATCTTAGTATCTGTGTGTGTTGCAGTAAGGCAGCAAGATTGCATTACTCTGTTCTGTGTAAGGTATGCCACCGTTGCCATACACAACTGGGTTTTATTTGTAACCCAAGGCAGAGGCCTTGCTACCTTTCCAGTATTTTTTGTGACCTAGCATTTGTCTTCCACTTTCCTGCCATCTGCTTATCTCTTTCCACAGAGCCTAGAGTCCTGAAGTAGCAGCAGGAGCCCATCCAGCAGGAAGAGAAGCAGGAGCCCCTTGGAGGGTATACCGCATGGACAGGTGTTGGAGACCTTGGTGCTGGAGCCAGAGAGTTGGAGGCAGGGTCAGAGTTTGAGAAAGCTGAAGAGCTGGAGATTAAGAGATTCAAATATGAAGACATGCATATGGACATATGGAGAAGAGCTAAAGAGACAGAGAGTCAGAATAAGTTAGGCGAACAATAGCCGACAGTCTCCCCTTGTGAAACTCTGTTCCTGACCCATCCCAGTTTCAGCATACTTAGAGGTTTCTCTGAGTTTGGTGGGACTTGTGGGACTTCTGAGATTTGGGGATTTTAAAATTGTTTGGGATGTTTTATCTGCTTATTCATTTTCACCCTTCTGAAAATTAAGGTAAGTACTGCAAAAGATTTTGCATTTGCTGACATTTTCTGTGGCAGTGTTTTACCTTTTTGCGTTTTGGGTTGCTTCTGATGATTGTGTATTTCTTTTCCATTTACGTGTTATCCATGTGGAATTAAAGGGAAATTAGATTTATTAGGAAAGCATTAGTATAGCTCTTCGTTCCCCTTTTTTTAAATTCTGTGTAATTATACTCCCAACAAATCAGGTTAGATTTAGCAGTGTGATATCATAAGGGCTAAAATAAAACTGTGCAGACTCTGCATTTTTGTTAATGCACTAGTCGTATGCTGTAGTTCTAGCTGCTGTTCCCCTTCAAGCTGCCAAACTAATCTGGTTAAATTCTCCTTTTCTTTGTCCTACATTTCTTCTCCTGATTTATTGAAAGAACCTAAGCACTTTTTTTTTCCATTTTAAGCCAATATAGCTTTGCTGTGTATTCTGCAAAGGGATTTTTGGACATACTGTTTTGTTCACGCTGCTTTGTAAGAGAGGTCTGGCTGGAGTTTTTTCAAACAGCTACTGTGAACCATACAAGCCAGTAGGAAGTCGGCTGTAGCGCAAAGTATGATTTTTTAAGAATTAATCAGAAACGGGCACACAGGATGTAAGTTCTTTCCATAGATAACACTGACAATTGTAGTGTATTTTCCTTTTTATTTCAGTTTATCTTTTTTCCAGTCTGTATTTATCTCAGATACTATTTCTGATATTGTTTTTTTAAGTAGGATTTTATTTTTATTTTTCTTCAGCTTTTGTTTGCTATTGTAAAACATGTTATACATTTTTGGTGATGTTCTTCTCTCTCTCACTTATTTTAAGGCTACTGAGCAGAATAACTTGTATGAAGTATTATGGGAGCCATAATACAGAAACTGAGAGAAAGAGAAAACAAAAACCAGGGGACAACAGACAGGAATAAGACCAACAGACAAGTAAAGACAAGTAGACAAAAGGGAAGCAAAGTAAAGCAAAGATATAGACACAGATACATGGAAGGTGTATAATAACAGCCTTTGAAAGAACTTAATATTTGATTATAAATTGTGGACTATGTTGGTGTAGTATTAAATAAGTGAAGATTATATATTTCATTGTGGCTATCAGTAGAAGGCAGACCTTGAAAACTGGAATAATTTTTCTCCTTTTATGTGCTTTAGCTGCAATATTTGCTATAATTCATATGAATTTTATATTTTAGAGCTGATTTTATATTGAGCCTATATGAGCCAAAGAACTTAAAGCTGTATTTGCACAAGCATTTTGCATTTTTTAAAGTTTTATATATTCAGGTAGTTTAGTATTCTGCATAATAGATTATAAGTAAGTTTTTGTTTTTTAATTAGTTGTCTTCTTTTTTTCCTTGGTAAACTGTACACTGTATAAATTGTGAAACATGGTAAGTAGGAAAATAGTGACCAGATCACAATGTAAAATAAATAAGAAAGTGATTAAGCCTCCAAAAAGCAGAAAAAAAATGGAGAAGAATACAGTGATTACTAATTACTTTATTTTATCAGGAAAGGAAATGATTAAGGGACAGACACTAATTAGTACAGAGGAAATTAATGCAAATCAAGCACAAATAGGAGCAGAAAATGAAGGTGATTTACAGGATGAAAATCCACTACTGGCCCAAATAAAAAAAAAAAAAACTAGAAGGGTCAGAGATTAAAAAAATATATAAGGGGAATAATCCTAAGTGGGGAACGTTAAACAGAAAATTTCTGCTTGAATCCCAACCGAAAGAAATATCTAACCATGGAAAAAGCAGAAGTGAGGAGAGAGTAAGGCAAAATAAGGCCCTTACAGACAACTGGCCAGCATAATGGAGGTATCATGTTACAGGATTTGGCATGTGATGAAAGGGCAAAAAATAGAGGAACAACAGCTTACCTTGAATCAAGGCAACGGAATAAATAACAGGGTGTATAGATCTTTTCCATGTGATTTTGAGAATTTTATTTCACCTTATATATCGCATTTAAGTATGGACCCTCCAACTGATGCTCCACCAGATGTATCACATTTGTGGCAAACTATGGAAGAAGGGAGTGGCAAGAACGCTAACTCAGGGAAAGGTTCTGTGCTAGAGAAAGTGGCACAGCCTAACACTGAAAAGACACAACTGCCTGCAGCTGTGGAATCATTTGTGAACCATAACTTAATTGTTATGGGATTAGCTGAAATTAAGAGAGAAAGTGGAAGAACAAATTAATTATTAAAGAACAAATTAATCTGATGTGTCATGGGGAACAAGTGGGAGAGGAGGAAAAAGGCCTTATAAAAGAAGTGCAACGTAAGGGGGGACAGCAACCTGTAATGGCCAGTAACAAGAGAGGAAAGTTGGGATAAAAGAAGGGGAGAGATCTGTAAAATTACTGAGAGGATAGGGGAGCAAGAGTTAAAGGAAGTGGAAGTCCTTAGAAAATGTAAATGTATGCAGAAAAGGAAAAATAGTGATAATAGTAGATGTGAAATAATTAGAAAGTGTCCATATTGTAATCACAGACAGGAAACAGGTCAGAAGATCAAATATAATATAGAAGAAGGGGGCAGGAGGTAAAATAATACAAATGAAAGAAACAACAAAGAAGGGGGAGTAAAGAACTGCCCAAAGTAATATAGAAATAGTAGAGAAGAGAAAAGGAATTGAAACAAGGGCCAGAGATGTTGACAAGTAGAATAATCTGGACACAAAGGAGCTGTTAATAACAAGCATATGTCAATGCTGAATGTTTGCTTGCTGGTATGAACATTAGAAATGCAGGAGTTAGACAGATACAGAATAGGAATGGCAGTGAAGTATTAAAGTTCACATGAAGTCCACCTCCATCCTGTAAAGATGGAGAGGATTTGGGGTAAGTGTTTGGGTCGTCGCCCATGACGGTCAAGCCGTGTCACCTCACCCTATTCTGCAGACACCGACACTTGTTGAGCTGTGCATTAGGGTGTTTGGTTTTTACAGTCACCCCATTCCATAAGGACATATGGTGAAATGGGTGAAGCATAGGAGAATGGAGTGAAGTCTTGGGCCGAAGAGTCCAAGGTACAGCTCAATGCCTGTCAGTGGGTGGGGTGGGATGGCATGAGCAGTACAGGCGACAATTCAAAGGCACACCCAGATGCCTGCCTGTCTGTCTGTAGAGGGTAGTATGTTATGGTTAGAAATCATAATGCCTTGGGCATTTGTTGGTATTTACAGTACAAATTTTCAACATGGCCTGTTTGTGACCCCAACTCAAGAAAGCATTTGGGACCTCTTGTCATGAACAGTGTCAGTGTGATTTTGTTAAATGTGTCCCAAAAATTGACTTTGAACAGCGACAGTGCCATTCTGTGCCACATCACCAGAAAGACAGATCGGGCAAGATGTGAAGAATGACAGCTGTTCCATCCATAGGGAGATATGAAGAGATGACAATGTTGAAAATGTGTAGTGGGAATATTAAAAATGCTCACAGTTCTGAGCATATGTGGGAACCGCACAACACATGCACATAACACAGTCATTTTATGGAGTTTTCTCACCAGATTTTCAACATAGGCTTTGTATGACCTGTGCTCATGAACAGCGTCACTGTGATTTTGTTAATGTGTCCTGAACACTGATTTCCCACAGCAACCACAGTATTCTGTGCCAGAATGGCAAAAACACATTTCAGCCGGGATGTGAAAAATGACAGCTGCACTGTTCATAAGGAGATACGGAAAAATGGCACTGTTGAAAATCTGGAGTGAAAATATTACAAATGTGCAAAGTTCTAAGCATGCGTGGAAACTGCGCAATGCACGCTCATAACACAGTCATTTCATGGACTTTCATCACCAAATTTTCAACATAGGCATTTTAGCACCTCTGCTAATGAACAGTGTCACTGTCATTTTTGTAATGTGTCCCAAACAGTGATTTCCCACAGCAACCATGCTATTCTGCCTTGGAAGTGTGAAAACACATTTTGGCCAGGTTATGAAAATGACTGTACTGTTCATAAGGAGGATGAAAAATGGCAATGTTGAAAATATGGCGTGAATATATTGCAAATGTGCGAAGTTATGAGCGTGCGTGGAAAGTGCGCAACGTACGCTCGTAACACACTCATTTTATGGACTTTGGTCACCAAATTTTCAACATAGCCATTTTAGGACCTCTGCTAATGAACAGTGTCAATATGATTTTGCTAATGTGCCCTGAACATGGATTTCCCACAATGACCATGCTATTCTGTGCCTGAAGTGCAAAAACACATTTGTGCTGGGATGTGAAAAATGACAGCTATACCCTTCATAAGGAGGTGCAGACAAATGGCAGTGTTGACAATGTGGAGTGTAAATATTGCTAATATGTGAAAGCACGAGCCTGTGTGGAACCTGTGCAATGCAAGCACATAACACCGTCATTTCATGGACTTTTCTCACCAAATTTTCAACATAGGCATTTTAGGAACTCTGCTACTGAACAGTGTCAGTGTAATTTTCATAATGTGTCCCGAACATGGATTTACCACAGTGACAGTGCTATTCTGCAACAGAAGTGCAGAATCACATTTTGGCCCAGATGTGAAAAATGACAGCTTCACTTTTCATAAGGAGGTGTGGACAAATGGCAGTGTTGACAATCTGGAGTGAAAGTACTGCAAATGTGCGAAGGTACGAGCGTGTGTGGAAACTGCGCAATGCACGCTCATAACACAGTCATTTTATGGACTTTTCTCACCAAATTTTAAACATAGGCATTTTAGGACCTCTGCTAATGAACAGTGTCACTGTGCTTTTCTTGATCTGTCCCAAACATTGATTTTGCACACTGACTGCGCCATTGTGCGCTACATGCGTGGAAACACATTTTGGGTGAGACGTGAAAAATGACAGCTGTACTGCTCATAAGGGGGTGTGGTAAAATGGCATTGTTGAAAATCTGGAGTGTAAATATTAAAAATTCGTGAACTTATGAGCATGTGTAGGTACTGCACAATGCACGCTCGTAACATAGTCATTTTAGGAATTTTTCCACCAAATGTTCAACATAGCCATATTAAGACCTCTACTCATGAACAGTGTCACTGTGATCTTCTTAATCTGTCCCAAACATTGATTTTGTACACTGACTGGGCCATTGTGCGCTACATGTGCGGAAACACATTTTGGGTGAGGTGAAAAATGACAGCTATACTGCTCATAAGTAGGTGTAATAAAATAGCAATGTTGAAAATATGGAGTGCAAATGTTACAAATTGGTGAACTTATGAGCATGTGTAGGAACTGTGCAATGCACGCTCGTAGTACAGTCATTTTTAGGAATTTTTTCACCAAATTTGCAACATAGGCTTTTTGAGAGCCCACCTTATGAACACTTGCACTGTCATTTCATTAATCAGCCCTGAAAGGTTATTTCATGCAGTGACTGTGAAATCACCCTTCAGGCCTGATTAACACCATGGCAGTGACATAATTCATGAGGAGGGGTCCCAAAAACCCCATACTGAAAATTTGGTGCCAAAATTCCAAAAAATGCCTGAGATATGCAGCAAAGTTGAAAAAACCCTATTTACTCCATTATAGAGCTTACCGGCATTTCCTCAGTTCGTGGTCAGCTTTGAAGAGTGCAGATGTGTTCCCGGTCCACTGAAGATCATCGTGCTGGACTCCAGAGGTAAGTATGGGGTGGGGGGTGTGGAGAGGCAGGGTGTGCAGTGGGTTGGCGTGGGTTTCAGGACAGTTGTCTGGGAGACTACGAGGGACCATTATTTTCTTTACAGGAAAAAAAAGACAATGCTGGATGGTTTTTAACTTCACTGGGCATTTGGCACACTGGGGTGGGCTCCCAGCATGCCAAGGAGGTCTTTTGTTGGGGGGCCAACTGTAGCTGACAGGGGACTGGGCACCCCCATCGGCGCACAACTAAAGCAGGGACCGTTATGCCAATGGGGATTGGGCACCCCCGTCAGGACACAGCAAAAGGGGGGAACTTATGCCGATGGGGATTGGGCACCCCGTCGGCAGACAAGGAAAATGGGTGGGGGGGTTACATCATGCTGAAGGGGAGTGGGATTCCATGTTGGCATAATACCTGGGTCACTGCAGCTGCTGGGGATTGGGGCCCCCTCTGGCAAACAAAGACTCTTTGGGGGCACACGCTGCCGAGTGGGATTGGGCACCCCCTCGGCAAGGGGGCTGGCTGCCTAATACTGTTTGTGAATGCAGCGGCAAGCCACCCGCCATGTTCACAAATGGTTTTAGGCTAGCAAACATTCCACCCTGCAATGACGGCTCGCTTCCTTATTGCAGCAGAATGACTGACACTGCAATGACAAGGTGGCCCCTGATTGCAGTGGAGAAAACGTTAAAACTTGGTGCACTTTTGGAAGACCAGTGTCATCGGCACACTGTGCCTCCATTGGTCCACCAGTGCCAAACCCCCAAATGCAGTGCCTACCTTGGCTATATCAGTGTCGTGCCTCCACAATCCCTTCTCTCCTAAGCTGTCACATAATGTTTCTTGTACATGCGCAAGCAAACATAAAAAAGGGGGAATTGTTGCCTACTGTATTCCTTAAAGTGTTACCCAAGATGAAAAATGAATCATCTTTCACTTTAAAACTGATGGCATATAATCTCTGTAAAGGGGTTTTAGGAAATGCCATTGGCTGGTCAGACTTAGCTACAGTGTATAGATATTTAACTGAGGGAGAGAAAGGATGGGTGTGTATTACATTTAAGAGACTGGAAACTAGAGCAAACATTCTAGGTCATAAAGACAATTTCAAGAAAATGGGTATTAATATGAATGAGACAGTTTTACAAACAGAGATGATAAATCAAAAAGAAAAATAAATTGAAAAGTCCAAATTTAAGGGGAAACAAGTAAGGATGGAGTTTGGTCATCCAACTAATTAACAGAAACAGCAAAGAATATCTGGATATTTACAACTAAGGGTCACAGTACATTCTTTTGGTAGTGACTCTGAGGAGGAAAGGGAGACCTATATAAGAGGGCATAAATGCAGAGGCATTAAAATGAACACCAGTGTGGTGTTAGAGACAAGTTATTTGCTAGCCCCAGGAACTTCCTCCCCAATTCAAGCTATAAGCTTTAAAAAATGGGAGGGGGATATCATCAAAAGCATTGAGATAGAAAGGAGTTTGGATAGCAGTATCCCCCTTATTGACTTGGAAACAATGGCATGAATAAGAAAGTGTTCAGCTCAGCATGCCCAAGGTAGAGGGGGGATTAAAATAATGAGCAGGAATATAGCTGGATTAGATGGAAAATTGGAGGACGAACAGTGGATATAGGGTATAAAGAAGTTTCAGGTTATAATGCTACAGGAAACATGGTTAGAAGGAATTGAGATAAACGTTTCCATGTGCATTACACACATGCTAAAGATAAGGACATGCAGGAAGGGGTCTGGTTACACTGATTTCAACAGAAGCATTTAGAAATGCAAATAGGATGGAATGGAGTAGCCACTATATCTTAGAACGTATTATGGGTTGTATGGATAAACCTTCCTTGATTTTTGTAAATGTATATATTCCACCAAAATTAAATAGAAATATAGAAAATCATATATTTTTGGAACTGACACAAATCATAGAGAAGTTGATGGAAAACTTTGGTTCCAGTCCTATATGTATAATGGGCGATGTCAACTCAAGAATTGCTGACAAGATTGCAAGTTATTCAAATAATTGGGGGATAGATCATTTGCTGTCTATATCAATTGGCGCTCCAAAGGATAAAGTATAAAATTCAAGGGATAAGAAATTGCTAAATTTTGTTGCAGATAATGGATTGAGGGTTTTGAATGGGATAACAAAGGGGGACTTTGTCGGTAATTAGACAGTTCCATGTAAAAAATGGTGTTTCAGTCATTGATATCACCTTTATAGATGTGTGGTCATTTAATAAAGTTATAGAATTTGTGGTTATGGAAATGTGGGAGAGTGACCACTTTCCTATAGGTGTGATTATGGACTTAGAGTATGAGGTGTACTATCAACATCAAGGGGGAAAAAATTAATAATGCCAATGAGCATATGGTTATTTTGAATAAAAAAGAAAGATAAAGTGGGACCCATGTAGCTCACATAAAATCAAAGAGATATTAAATGGAAATAATATGATTAATGAGAAGGTTGAATCTGTAATTAATTTGGATAATTATAATGGAAGTGACGTATGGATATAAATCCTAGTGGACATCTTTAGATTCACTAGGCAAAGAGGACCAAGTGAGAAAAATACAAGGAAAGGTGATAAATAAAGGATGGTACAATAAGGAATGTAAGGTATATAAAAGGTTGGTAATAAGAGCTGGAAGATGTAGTAAGAGACCTAACAACATAGGAGTGAGAGAGCTTATTTTAAACTTAGGAAAGAATATACAGTAAGAGACTATTACAAAGAAAAAAGGAACAATATAAGAATAAACTATGTACCTGTCTACAGGATGCCATCATACACAGGGATTGTAAGATGTTCTGGGACCTGGAAGCACTTGGTACAGATAACAGAGAATTAAACATAGAAGGAATAATGATGTCACAGGTATGGTTTGAGCATTATGATAACTTGTATGGAGGTTTGCCAAAAAAAGATGTTATAACAAATAATGCAAATAGGGAGGTGAAACTTTGGCCCATGGTTACAGAAGAAGTGATATGGGCAATAAATGTGCAAAAAAATAATAAAGCACCAGTGATGGATGGCATACGGGCAGAGGACTTTAAAGTGAATCCAGAATGGTGAGCAAAATTATTAGCTCCCATTTTTTCATATATAAATAATAACATAAATATGCCAAAATGCTGGAATTAGGGCTTAATTGTATCTCTTTTCAAGAAGGTGGACAGGCTAAATCTGGCCTGTTATAAACCAATTACATGATTGTATACTTCTATGATGATATATACTAAGATTATTTTACAAATATTAGAAGCCTGAGCAGTAGAACAGAAGATATTATCAGTATACCAGGCCGGGTTTAGGAAATCTTTTGGTACAGTGGGCCACATATTTGTTCTGAACTATTTGGGTCAGAAGTATGTGGGGCATAAAAAAGGAAAATTATATATGGCTTTTTTAGATATCAGTTCTGCTTTTGATAACATTAATAGAGATATTGTATGGCAAATATTAGGAGATTTGAAAATGAATTCAAGACTTTTGTTAATATTGAAAATGCTACATTCAAACACCACAGCTAGGGTTAGGGTAACAAGACAAGGGATAGTGACTGATGAAATCCATAAAGAGAAGGGAGAAAAAAAAAGTTGCCTATTGGAGCCATTATTGTTTGCAATATATATTGAAACATTTGTAAAAGAAATAAAGAAGATCGATAAACATAGCCTGCAGATTAATAATCAAAATATACAAATTATACTGTAGGCATTATACTGTAGGTGGATGACATTGTCCTATTATCAAGAACACTGATTGGATTGAGAAGATCTTTGATTAGGACTGTAGAACATCTGGAAACCCTACAATTAAAGGTAAATGCAGCAAAAATTAAAATAATGGTTTTAGGAAAAAAGACAAACAGTTGAAAAATGGACAATTAAGGGTTTGGACATAGAAAAAGTCACAAAGTTTACATATTTTTGGGGTGACATTTAGCCAAAATAGAACTTGGAAAGACCATATAGACAGAATAAAAGAAATAGGTATGGTCTCAGTGAAAGCCATAAATAGATCTTCAAATTATTTTGGAGGTAACTCCTTCACTGCAATGAGAACTACTTTTGAAGCTAAAGTAAATAGTCAACTTCTGTATTGCAGTGAAGTCTGAGGATTGCAAGCTAGTATAAAGAGTATAGAGATGGTGCAAAATTTCTTTATCAGATGAGTATTAGGTCTACCAAAGGAAACACCAGCTGAAATCCTTAGATTAGAATCAGGGATGGGTAGAGTGGAACAACTGGTATATAATAGAACCTTGAATTACTGGGAAAAAATAATAACAGTGGAAGATTTAAGGTTGCCCAAAAAATGTTGAGTAGAAACTGAAAGAATGGGTCATTTATATTCAAGGTTCAAAGTATTTAATAATAAAACAAAATACTTTGGTCTTGAGCCAATCTGGTTACAAGAACACAGGGAATGTCTGAATGTGTATGTGAAAGAGGCAAGACAAAGAATGGCAAATGTGTATTATCAAACTGACATGGGAAGAACAGAATCTGTGCCTAATATGAGACTATATAAGAGGAGGAAAACATATAAGAAATTAGAATTCTACCTTGAAGTAGCTGAAAATAAGAGAAACATGAATATGATCTGCCTGCTAAGACTTGGGGTGATTAAGAAACAGAAGTGGTGGAATAGTTATTGGACTGGAATCAGTAGTGATGAATTCTGTAAGTGTGACATAATTGAAAAAAGAACCGTGACTCATATGTTGTTGTACTGTCCACTATTGTTAAAGGAAAGAAAGAAATTTATATTACCCTATATTAAAAATCAAGATACAATAGAGGCTAAATTAGGGACTCTACTGTTCTCTGAAAAACAGGCTAATTATTACACAGTGGCTAAATTTGCACATAAGATTTTTTTATGTTGGGTTTGTAAATTGGTGTTGATTCTATTATGCAGATGTGGTTTTAATATTAATATGTGATAAACTGTGAATTTCATACATGTTTTTGTCATAATAAAGAATCTGAAATCTGGTATCTGCCACCAATGTCTGTAATTCACAAAATTTGCTGCCCATTCTCCTGGCATTGTGGCATACCCCCTTTTAGGTTCAACCTAAATGTATTTTTTTTGTAAGTTAGGAATTCTCCCTCACCCCTACATGATCCTCTCTGTCCTGTGCTATCTGCAGCACCCTTTTTGTACCCATTGTCTACTACCCCTGCTGACTTCAGCCTTGATCTTGACAGTACCTTCCTGTATTTATTTTATTTATTTATTTAGCTTTTGTTGACCGGGTAAGTGCACTAGACAAATCCTGCCTATTTTCAGGCACGACCCGGGGGAGGGGGATACAGATGAATGCCAACTGACCTTGAACCAGATTAAGTTGTTGGTGGTATTTTAGTGAATGAGGAAAATTTGGCCAGGACACCGGGGAAATTCCCCTACTCTTTTCGATAAGTGCCATGGGATCTTTAACATCCACCTGAAATAATGTGTTTGTTTCTAGCCCCCATTTGTGGGACAGTGCCAGCTAGGATCCCTCCCCTCAAATTAGCAATGATGGTCCTCCTAGCCTTAGACTCCCCCTCAATCAATTTAAATGTCCAATATAGATGTCGAACATCTGACCTAGTGCTCTTACCCCCCCCATTCATCAGATGAAGTCCTTCATCCCAGAATAGCCACTTTTCCCAGAAGTCTCCCCAATCACCCACAAAGTAAAACCCTTTTCATTAACATCAACCTTTTAGCTACCTGTTATACTCATCTATCTGATTCTGTCTAATTTTGTCCCCCCTCCACTCTATCCCACACAGGGATGACCTCAGAGAAGGCCAGGGATGCTGATTATGCTGCCAACTGTTACTCCAGTCTCTCAAAGATCTCCTTTGTTGCTTCCATCAACCAGTTTGCTAGATCATTGGTTCTAAGGTGAACCAGCACTCCAGCTCTTCACTCACCCTGTCCACCATCCTCCCTATGTGCTCTATCTCCTGTTGGTCTGATGCACGGGGAAGGCACCTAACCATCTTCTCTTTTTGCTTTTCCCCAAGCATTTCTGAATACAGACCTCTAACCAAAGATCCCCCTACTACTTGGATTTATTTGACTTTCTTGCTTTTGTTCCCACTACCAACATTTGTTGCCATTTCAACATTATGCCTTGGTCCACTGACTGACATGGAGTCCCCCCTTGCACAGTCAGGTTCCTGCAGCTCTGCAAAGGGTGCAAAATGATTTACAGTCACTGTGGCATCAGACCAAACCATCTCCTTGTTGTCAACCCTTCCCCCTTTCCCACTACTCTCCACCCCTCTTGGCCAGTGGGCTGCTATAGAAGTGGGAATGGTAGGGTGAGTTCTGGTTGATCTGAAGATGCAGCATGGATATTTCCACCCATGCTGCCTCCTGAGCTCAGAAAGAGTTTTGCAAATGGCGCAATGTCCTACCATCCAGAGCAGCCCCCTGAAGATGAGCATCTCACACTTATTATGTTTTACAATCCCCATGTTAACTTCAAGCAACACATTTTTTATGCTTAACACCTAGTGATTCAAGCAAAGGAAATAAAACAATGTCTAAAGCCATAACACTTTATGGAACAAAGCGTTCTTAAGCAAGTCTAGATATGCAATGGCATAACCTTATAAGTCCCACTATGATCATTTGAATTAGTCCTAGCAACAAGCCTAATTAAGAACGTTTCTGTCTCACAGTGCCTTGATCATCTAGATGGATTGGCCCATTCTACTTGGATCTGCAGAGGAGCAGAGTAGTTGGCTGCCAGCTGCCTCATTGGGCTGACTCTGGTGGGCAGACGCAGAAGTCCTTTTCTCATGGGTCCTTCACATGGGGGGCATAGGGTGGGAGGCTGCTTGATGTCTTAACTCTTAAGAAGGCCCCTGCCTGATTCCTGGAGTCCAAGTCTGTCCCTGGGAATGGCTGGTGCTTGGCATAGGAGGCTCAGTTTGCCTATGATTGGCTCCCTATCGGAGCCACTCGGCACTTCCAAACTCTGCTCCCTCTGTTGTTCCGTAGTGATTGACGGTGTTTTCCTGTTGTTGGTGGAGGTTGTCTGAGCCTCTCTTCTGCCACAATCTGTACTTGGTTTCTTTCCTGTAGTAGTAGAAGGGTTATTTACAACCCTTACTGCTTCCTGGAGTCCCAGGCAGTGCCCAGGATTGGCTGTTGCTTGATGTGGGAGGTGCTGCCTGTCTGTGATTGGTTCCCTACAGGAGCCTCTCAGAGCTTCCAAGCTCCACTCCCTTTACTCTCCCCTGGTGATCAGCTGTATTTTCCTGGTGCTGGCAGAGGACATCTGAGCCCTTCTCCCACCGTAGTCACAAAGGAAATTATGAAAATCCCTTGGTTTAGTTTCATCAACATATCACATCCATTAAAAGAAACATAATTACTACAGTGAGTGACACTTTTTTCTAAGATAAATATGACTTGTACAGTAAAACAAGTGCAAACTAAATTGCAGTGCTTGGAAGGAGGATTATAAAATACCTGTTTTTGAAAGAGGATCTGAAATACAGATATTCCCAGTTTGTCTTTCCTTGTCTTCTAAGTGTCCAGGCAGTAGTGAGACATGAATATATGTACTGATGTCCAGCTCATAGTTTTACATACTTCTCCAATCAAGATATTTCTACATGTTGCTACTGAGGCAGCTGGCCTCTTGTGGAATGGGACCTTATTACTTCAGCTGATTTTTTTTCTACCTTATTGCAATAGACCCAATGTAAGATACAATCCATCTTGATATGGATTTCTTCAGTGCAGAATGCCACTTCGACACCTCACCATAAAAAATCTTCATTACTTTAACTTTCACTTGCTTGTTCATTTTTTGCAAGGAATCTTTTAACATCCAGCACATTGAGTTTCCCTTCACCTTTGTTGAAGTATAGACTGGGAAAAAAACAGGCAGTGTCATTGTTTAATTTAAATGAAACTCTGACACTATGTGTGGGTAGAAACCATATATTAGTTCTGTGGACCACCATGTTTTCACTGAAAGCAACATAATGCAGTGTCAGTACTGAAGGCCTGTAACTCTCCAACTATCCTAACTGATGTTATGACCACTGTAACCAAAGTTTTCCAAGCACCACATAACAGAGCCCATCACAATGCAATGCAATAACTTGTGCTAAGTGACATGTTGCAAAATACTGCATGACAAAAGGACTTAAATGCCACTGAGTTACACTGTTCTCTGCAGTATACTGCAGCATTTTGTGATATACTGCAGCATTATTCCACTGCACCCTGACTGTATGTGTATTTCATTGTGGTTATAGGTTACAGAGGAGGGGTGCATTAGTTGAGTGAAGACAAAATATAAGTTTGAAAAGTGTACTGACCTCATTACAGGTGGATTTGAGATGTAACTCCCCTTTTAAACACTGTATGCAAAGCCACTGTAATAGAAGCGGAGTTTGATTTGGAGGCTGAGATAACAAACAAATCCACCTCCAGGAAGTAAGGTCTTGGGAATTTATCCCTTAAATCTAGGCAATATTAAATAGATGAAGCACTGAGTGTAACTAACAGGGGACCCTTGTTGCCACTAGGGTGTGGGCAGCCAGTTATATGCAGTAAAATCACCCAGGATCATTACCCATCTAGTTTCAGGGAAGGGAAAATGATTACTGTCATAGATGCTCTTTTCCTGAGCATTTTAATGGTGATTGGACCATTCTGGGTGCTAATTAACTGGGGACACTATGGCTAAATTATTTATTTATTTATTTATTTTTATTTATTTATTGCATAAGATCGGAATTACAATCCTTTGAGTCACAGACTCTTTTGCAAAGGCTCCACGTCGATTACAGGGGTTGGGGGGAGAACGAAATACAAGGAAACATACATAATCAAGCAGTATTCAGGGAAACATACATTAACAGTCAGTATTCACAATCAGTACTGGCAGTGCAGTCCAGGCTTTAACTTAGTTTACCAGAGACAGTGGTAGGCAGCTTTCAGGATATCATTTGTTAGAGATGGGTAGGATGCAGATTCATAGGGTCTAGGGATACCCTGAGTCAGTTATAAGGGGGGTTAGGGAGCACATGAGGTGGGCAGGGTTAGCCACAGTCACAGTTCGCAGACTCAGGAAGGTGAGCTTTGAGGCCTGCTTTGAATACAGAGATGCTAAGGGTCCAAGAGAGCTGGGAAGGTAGAGCACTGAGCCAAAGGGGAGCACGGTACTGGAAAGATCTTTGTCCTAGAGATGTTCTACAGTGGAGGACCTGGAATGAGGAGTTTGCTGCGAGCCGTGTATTACGCCTGAGGGGGGCTGGGCTGATTATGGGGAGAAGGCGAACGGGGGCAAGCTGGAGATGTATTTTTTTTGCGAGGATGCAGGTGTGATACTTTAGTCTTTGTTGGAAGTTTAACCAACCAGCCAAAATGTATAGGTCACAGGTATGAGTTAGCCTGTCACTGCCGGTGACTAGTCGGCATGCTTTATTCAGGGCAGTGTTAATACTACGTTGTGAGGTGGGTTCTGCTGATCCATATATCGTTATCCCGTAGTCAATTAGGGAGAGGATTGATGAGGAGACAGCTAGATGCATGGCCTGTGTGGGTAAGCAGTGTTTGAGTCTGTAGCGTATGCCCACTCTAGCTTTGTCAGCTGAGGAGAGGTGTTGAATGTGACTATGGTAGAAGAGGGAGGTATCTAGCGTGATACCCAGGTATTTGAAATTTTGAAATTTGTAACGTGTTCAAGGGGGGTGCCTTGTGTGTTTTTGATTAGGAGGGTTGACTGACTGTGTGGGCTTTGCTGATGTGCAAAGATCATGGATTTAGTTTTAGTTTTTAGTGAACCATGACTTGATTATGTAAAAGAGAAAGAGACACGCGCTTGTACTCGGATAGGAATGCTTTACAAAAGTTTTGTAGTAAAAATCCTAATGGCAAAGGAAACATATATGACAGTCCAGACCATAGCACTTAAAACTGTTTAAGAAGCTTAAACCATTTGCATAACATGATTAGTGTACTACTAGTAAACTACATGCATGGTCTAGCATGGCTTCAAAAACCATGTGAAAAAGACTACTTAGACCAAGGATTTAACCGTTTTTGAAGCATGTAAATAGTTAGTTTCTTCATCATTGCAGTAGTACTCCCAAGACCCAAACTCCACTGAATGACAACCTCATAAGTGCGCTCTCAAGCTCGGTAGTCCAAGCTAGTGTGGATGGATGGAAGTGGTGTAAAGCATTTTCTAAACACAACATCTGCAGTGCAGATGTTACAGGTTGATAAGCTTTAAACCATTTTTGTAAATGTTTTATACTGCCCTGCTGTAGCCAATACAGGGCCATAGATACGTGGTTGAATTCATTAGAACAGTGTTAATCAGCATTCTGAGGAGAAGAAAAGTCACTGGAAGCTTAGTTTACTGTACCTTCAACTGAATTTAATATAACAGTAGTGACAAACATTCAAGAAGTCTGGACTGCAATAATCCAAGGTACTTGCATGAGGTAATATGTAACATTGATTATGTTTCCTAGTTTGAAATTCACAGATTGTCTCCCATAGCAGTTATCCACAGCATGAGGCAAATGCAGGTGAATGAACATGCTAGCTAGTGCATGTATGTTGATGAGTGTGCCCATCTGTTTTTGCATGTTTCTTCTTGAAAGTTAGTCATTACTGTTATATTAAATACAGGTGAAGGTATACAAATTCTCCAGTGACTTTTTCTTGCTAGAGTGCTGAAGAACTATGTGCCACAGAACACACCTGTGTATGAACTGTTTTTCTTTAGGACTTGCCCCAAGTCACATCTGAAATGAACCTCGACTCAGTATGCTTCTCCTGGGTAACAATTTTCAATAAATAAATAAAAGAAAAAAACACTAAATAGCTGATACTACACTGCTGCATTGTAATTTATTGTTCATCTATAATGTATTATTATGCTAATCGAAATTCATCACTCTGTATTTTGTTTTTATCTCTGTTGGAAAATTGTAAGTTATTACTATGAATTGTTTATTTTTATCTTGATGTATTTTGTATCATATCTGTAACTGTCACTCTGTATTATTACTTTATTCCCTATCCCCAATCTTCCCTGGATTGCACCTGGAAATGAGCCCTGGCTCAGTGTGCCTTTCTCAGCTACCAATCTTTAAATAAAAAAATAAATAACAGACTATGTTTATGTGTACTCTTCATGGCACTCTGATCACATTACGTGCCCCTCCATGTCAGGTCAGAACTTAATTAGCTTCCTGCTGTCTCAATAAAAAGCTGCAGTTTAACCGTTTCTTCACAATACATCTGAAGAACATTCATTGCTGACAGCATCTGTGACAGATGTCAGTGGAATGGAGGTGCAGGGATTGTGAATGCATGTTTCACACCTGCAGGACATTGGGGATTAGAGAAATCCATGGGAGTTTAGAGATTGCACTGGAGGTTTCACCAACCTCTGTGTTTTTCTCCTTGTGCTGGGTATCAGAAAAAAGAACTCTTATCCAAACCATCCCCATTTGTCTGTACACCCCCCCCCCCCCAAAGTCCTGGGTTACGCGTACATTTTGTAAATGTGAAAACTGTTTTTTATAATTTTCTGTGATTTATGCAACAAAAAAGGGAAACTAGTACATGGCACTTATAGGCTACCAGTCAGTACACAACTGATGCCTTCTGCCAAGTTGGAGTGGTTGAAGTGATTACATTTTTATGGGCATAGTGCTACTGTTAATCACTGAGCGCATGCTATATACAGTATATGCTCATTCAGTTCTCAGTTGGTGGCTGGCCATGGTGGTGAGCTGTGGGCTTTGCCAGTCACCAGCTTGGTTATGGGTTGGGTGGAGTGGGATGGAAGGGCAGTGCAGGGTAGGGGGTCCACTAGTCCACCAGGATTTTTGGGATATCTGTTAATGACAAATTGGGGCTGAGGCAGTCCACTAGAACACCAGGGCATATAACTATTATATTATAAATATTACTGTTATCATAACGGGAGAGTGGGGCTTGCAAGGGGGCATGCTAGACTACCAAGGATAATAGATGTATGCATTACAGGGGATCAGGGCTGGGAGGGGGCTCTAGACTACTAGGGATAATAAATATTTTATTAGACATATTAATGTCATAATGGGAGATTGTGACTCAGGGCCTGGGGGGAGTGGCGCCGGACTACCAAGGAAAATAGATTTATACAATATGGGGGATCAAGACTTGGGGGCAGTCTGCTAGACCATCATGGACTGCTAGGGGACATTTCTGCATGGATGCCCATGGCTTGCAGCAGCATGTCCAGGTGCGCCCTCTGTTTGGCAAATGCTATGGTTGCCATAAGCCATGGGACTTTACCGCTGGGACCCTACCAGATAGAAAATTGAGTGCAGGGTCCCTGGCACACCAGCAATTGGAACAAGCCACCTTTGGCACAGTTTGCTCTAACCTTTGAGAACTGGGCCCAAAAGATTTTATCTAATAAAACAGATTATGGAGCCGTTATCTTACAAATTAGCTTATGATTTTAAATTGCTTATTTAGACCTGAGACAAGTATTAAACTGGTGTGCCTTGCCTTACACTGATGAAAATTAATCATGCCCCTTAATCCTTCAAGTAATACTTTTTGGTACCCTGTGATTGTATTGATTTTTGGTAAACTAGAAATTCTAATAAAAGTGCATAAAAACTCAGTTCCTTTATTTATTTGTACTTAAAGAGCAACTCTGAACTTCAGCATGTGTTTTCATAAATATGTTTCTGTCATTACAATTTACTAGGGAATGCATTTTGTCATCTTCCATATATCTTTTAAAGGTTTACAGCACATCTTGGCAGTGGAGCTAAGCAGTTTGTATAGAAAACCATTGAAAACATTTGCCTCTTCTCTGTTAACCTCACAGTGTCTTGCTGTATGACTTCATAGTGCTTACCATGACAAAAGAATGTGATGTCATAAACAGCAATTGAGTGGCTAGCAGAGGAGAGTCAGCTATATTTTGAAAGACTCAGTGAAATAATTGCTGCAGTATCTACACTGTTTAGTAGACCAAAAGCAGGGGATAGTAAAACAAAAACAACAAAGAACTAAAAAACAATAAAGTCAAAAGATAAATGGTGTAAATCTAGTATTGTTATGCTTTTTATGTTTGCTTGCGTGCATGTGCAAGAAACATTATGTGGCAGCTTAGGAGAGAAGCGGGTTGTGGAGGGATGGCACTGTGGCAGATAATGGATGCATTGCATTTGGGAGATTGGCACTGGTGGACCAATGGAGGCACAGTGTGCTAATGAAACTGGCTTCCAAAAGTGGCACCAAGTTGTAATGTTTTCACTGCAGCAATCAGGGGCCACCTCGTCATTGCATCATCTGCCATTCTGCTGCAATGAGGGAGCAACCCATCATTGCAGGGCAGAATGTTGCCTAGTGGAATATTGTTTGTGAATGCAGTGGCAAGCTGCCGCCATGTTCACAAACAATATTAGACAGTCCCCAATGCGGAGCGGGTGCCCAATCTCCCTCGGCATCATGTGCCACCCCCAAAACAGTGTTTGTTTGCAGACAGGGAGGGCCCAGTCCCGATTGGCTTCAGTTCCCCCTTCCCAGTGTAATTTTCTGATGGGGGAGCCCATTCTCCATTAGCATAATGCCCCACCCAAAACGCTGGTTTTGTGCTGAGGGTGTGCCCAATCCTCCTCGGCTCTTGCCCTCCGTGTGTAATGATGGGGATGCCCAGTCCCCTGTCAGCTACAAACCCCCCAAAAATAACACTCCAGTGGCACGCTGGGAGCCTACCCCAGCATGCCAAATATTCCTGGTAAAAAATAAAAATGTCCTGCAATGTTTTTTTCTTTTGTTTTTTTGTTTTTTTCCTGTAAATCAGAAAATGGTCCCTCATTGAGTCTGGTGGACCCGCCTCCCAACCGGTGCCCACCCTCTGTGCACCCTGCCTTCCCACACTTCCACCCCATACTTACCTCCAGAGCCCAGCATGATGATCTTCAGTGGACTGGGGACATGTCTGCACTCTTCAAAGCCAACCACGAACTGAGGAAATGCCAGTAAGCTGTATAATGGCATAAACAGGGTGTTTTCAACTTTGGTGCATATATCAGGCATTTTGGGGGATTTTGGCAATAATTTTCAACATGGAGTTATTGGGATCCCTCCTCATGAATTCAGCCACTGTCATGGCATTATTCAGTCCCAAAAGGTGATTTTGCGGTCACTGTGTGGAATCACTTTTTGGGACTGATTAACGAAACGACAGTGCCAGTGTTCATGAGGTGGGCTCTCAAAAAGTCTATGCTGCAAATTTGGTGGAAAAAATCCAAGAAATTACTGTTTTACAACCGTGTGTTGCGCAGTTGCTACGTATGCTCATAACTTTGAGAATTTGCAATATTTTCACTCCTGATTTTCAACATTGCCATTTTTTTGTACCTCCTTATGAACAGTACAGCTGTAATTTTTTACATCCTGGCAGAAATGTGTTTTCACACTTCCAGTGCAGAATTGCGCAGTTGCTGTGGGAAATCAGTGTTTGGTTCACATTAAGACAATCACAGTGACACTGTTCAGGAGCATAGATCCTCAAATGCCTATGTTGAAAATTTTGTGACGAAAGTCTATAAAATGACTGTGTTACGAGTGTGCTTTGAACTGTTTCCATGTGCCCTCGTAACTTCGCAAATTTGTAATATTTTCACTCCAGATTTTCAACATTGCCATTTTTCCACACCTCCTAATGAACAGTACAGCTGTCATTTGTCACATCCTGGCAAAAATGTGTTTTTGCAGTTCCAGGGCAGAATAGCATGGTCGCTGTGGGAAATCAGTGTTCGGAACACATTTAGAAAATCACAGTGACACTGTTCATGAGCAGAAGTCCTAGAATGCCTATGTTGAAAATCTGGTGATGAAAGTTCATAACATGACTGTGTTACACGCATGCATTGCACAATTTCCACATATGCTCGGAAGTGCGAGCATTTTTAATGTTCCCACTACAGATTTTCAACATTGACATCTCTTCACACCTCCTTATGGATGGTACAGCTGTCATTCTTCACATCCTGCCTGATCTGTGTTTTCGTACATGTGGGGCAGAATGGTACAGTCGCTGTTGGAACTCAAAGTTAGGGACACATTGACAAAATCACACTGCCACTCTTCATGAGAAGAGGTCCCAAATGCTTCCATGAGATGGGGTAGCAGAAAGGCCATGTTGAAAATTTGTAGTGCAAATACCAACAAATGTCTGAGTTGTTAGGGTTTCTAACCATAATGCCCCACCCTGTACAGACTGACAGGCATTGGGGTGTGCCTTTGGATTGCCGACTGTACTGCTCATGCCATCCCATCCCATCCACACCCCCCAGCCACAGACAGGCATCGAGGTGTACTTTAAACTCTTTGGCCCCAGACTTCACCCCATTCTCCTGTGCTGTACCCATTTCATCATATGTCCTTATTGAATGGGGTGACTGTAAAGCCAAACATCCCAAGGCACACCTCAACATGTGTTTGTGTCTGCAGAATAGGGCGAAGTGACATGGCATGACTGTCATGGGCAATGACCCAAACACTTACCACAATGCCTGTCTGTATCTACAGGATGGAGGTGGGGTTGGCGTGAAGTTCAATACTTCACTGCCATTCCTATTCTGCACCTGTTTAACTCTTGCATTTCCAATACTAATACCAGCAAACAAACATTCGGCATTGACAAATGCTTGCTATTGTAATAGATAGTTGCTCTTTAATGGAGCACATGAATCCCAGACTATTACTGGTTTGATAAGAGAGATTGGTAAAGATTGCCAAAATGGGTGTTGACAGACACACATGCATGTTCCACCTGCATCTGCCCTATTGTGCCAAAACTTGTGAGCCCTATTTTTAAAGTGTCACAAATTTCAAGACAGTGTTTGCATTTTTTGGCAGCTTGCTTCAAAACCATCATTTTTTTTTCTCAGATAAGCTCTGTGTGTTTGTATGAAACTGCATCTGAATTTCTAACATTGCTAGCCGACATATTGGGTGATTATCTGGCATACAAAGTGTAGATGCTGTTGTGTCCAAAAGAGGCTTTGAAAATCCTACACGTTTTCTAAAAACACATGCTATTCTTCATTTAGTTTCCATTACAGATCTAGTCACAAAACATATAATGCTGGTACTTAGAAAAAGTCCTTCTAGCTCACTGTCAAGAAGGCATGTGAACCAAGGAGTAAATGTGGAATGCAAAGATACAGTTGGAAGCAGCTGCAGTAAGAGATAACCATATCAAGCAAGTAGTGGAAAAGTTGCAAAACAGAAGAAAGTAAAAGTCAGCACAAAAAGTTTGTGGAATCAGCAGTTTATGAAACTGGCACTTAAACTTGTGTACTAGTTGGTCATGCCTTTCACTAACAGTTTTGCAAGACAATTTGGGGTTTAAACACATTTAATAAAAGAGTAGTCTGCTTGTTTTATTTTTACATTTGGTAAATGTTGAAGTTCATACTTAGGAGGAAGGATGAAATTACTTAGTATTGTTCATTGTAAGGCTAAATGGTCTCTTGCTTAATTTTTATCAGTAAAGGAAGTCACCGGTAAAGAACATGTGCTTAGTAAGGGTGTATATCTTAAAAAATGAAGGTTTGAGGCATTTAGATATCTTGGTAATCATTTGGTTTGTTTTTATTTGTTTTCTTTAATTCCCTTTCCATCCTTTTTTTGTATTTTGCCAGTTACTAGCAAAAAAAGAATCCAATGGAAATCTTGTATTATGATGTCAGAAATGTTTTGCTGGCAATGCTGGCAGTGTATTTCAGTAGGAAACTGCAAACCTATTTTGGGAATTTTACAGAGAAATAACACGTTCTTCCACCAAAATATTATATAGTTAATAGAACTATGTGATGGCTGATAACCTACAGCCCTTTGTAATAATTTAGCAGGTGACATTTTCTTCATAAGCATATTTTACTTGTGAAGAAAAGAGATGCCAATTATTGTTTATAGATCATAACATCCTACAGGTGGACTACAGTAGTGCAAACAAATAAATGTAAAAGTTTGTTGCTGAAAGAAGTATCTATTTCTTAAAAAAAAAATAGAACTAATTTCTCATTGAAATATATTGGGCTCCTAAGTAGCTGGCAGTTTCTGACATCACAATATCAGAATTCAATTAACTTCTTTTTTTACTAGCAATATGAAAAGCAAAGGTAAAAACCCACTTGGTTCACTGCCCTAACAGATATTTTATTATAAAAGTATAAAGTAATTACTAACACATCAAAATACAATAAATACAATACTTAGTTGTCTATTTGTTACAAGTAAACTCCTGCTCTTTAAGAGGCTTCCATTTTCTCAACTTGCTTTGCACAAGACCTTGAGGTCCTGCTTGAAGTAGAAGGTGGCTTGTAACTGAACCCACAAACTTGTTAGCACTCAGCAGAAGAATAGAAAATATTCACAAAGTATTAAAGTTAGATCCAAAATCCTTATTTGTCAGAGCACGACACTATGCCTCAGCACTTTGAATTTTACACTGGAGACTTCTTAAGGGGATGTGGTTTGGACTGGCACGCTGTCATTTCATGAGTGTGTGACAATGTGTCTCCACTGACTTGTAATTGCCCTGCAAGAAAAAAGATGCACAGGGCAGTTTGGTTCCTGAACATGAGTCCTAACATTTTATGTACCAGGCCTAGCAGGTCCTACACAAAGCCTGAGATGAGATATAACTTTCTTACATTTTTGTTTATGTATGACTTTAATTCCAAAATGAAATGTAATCAATGTCTTTTAGTCACTAGTATCTGAGACCATTTTCTTGCTTCTTAGATTTAAAGATTTGTTCATGCAGGACTTATAAAATGTTTCACAATGGTAATCTTTAACATTTTTATAAAACTATTTTTAAATGTGCTGTGTTGAATTAGAATAACCAATTACTAATTTAAATAAAATAAAACACATAATTTGTCTCAAAGCCCTCCCTCAAAAACACTAACGTGTCACCCTTAACATTTAAGTATTTCATAAGTTTTCGTATATTAAATATTTTGTTCATAGAACTTAAATCTTCATATAGCACATATTTAGCAAACCCCTCCTGCCAGCAAGGGGTGGGGGAAGGGCTTGTTTACTAGAATGCCAGACCATGGAGCTTACTAACTGGTAGAGCCTGTGACCTCCACTGTGAGGAATTTACAATGCCAGTTGCATAATGGAATAAGAAGTGCCAATATGGCAGAGACATAGGAGGGTGCAGGTGTGTTCTAAGGGCAACCTTCACTTAGCTCTCCTGCCAAGCTTCCCGGGGAGTGAATGACCTCTCACTTTCAGCAGTTTTCTGTAGATCCAGCATGTGAGAACAGCACAACCCATTTTCAAGTCATCTGGTACCCTCCAAGGCCTGACAGCCAGACAGCAGTGATGGCTCTGCAGATTAGATGTCTGAAGTCCATTTAGTTCAGATCACCATTAATTCTTTTGGGAATACAAGGAATACATTTAGGGAGTAAGTATCCTAAGAGTCTACCCTTCAAGTTAAGTCCCTGACAGCCTTGCAATATAGACAAGATTGCACCTAAGTGATTTTTTTTCAAACTGGGGGTCAATTTTGGTTCTGTCTGTATCTGAGAGGTACTGCCATCTCTACTTAAAATGGTGAACCCTCTATTGCCTATGACTAAGACACTGAAACAGGTAGTTGATTGACCTACTATTTGTAAGGTGAATCCCAAGCTGCTGCAGATATCAGAGATGAAGCCACTGGCAGAGGGCTTACAGACATTGCCAGCCACTATCAGAGGGCAGGATGAAGAAGGTGCTGCTGTGCTAGTGCCCAGCTCACTGCCTGTTGAGAATAAAGATGTGGCCGATGTGAGGTGCCCAAAGCTAGGATAGCAATTGAACAGTATTGCCTGAAAGAAATTTACAACAGTGGTGCTGCCTGCTGGACTCCAACTGAACTGATGATGCAGTGTCATTGTAAGAGGAGAGAGCTGAGAAAACCCAAAGCATATAGCAAGTTAAGCCATCTGATATATTCAGAAGGCAGGGTATTGTAGCCAGGCATTATCAGACACTAGTGAATAACACAGAATAAGAGGAGTCAATTGGCTCCTGTAAGAGATTTGTAAAGAGTACAATCTTTGTTAAGGGACCCTAAGGTTCTGACTTATGTTCATCACAGTGAGGATTGAGCCTGTGTTGCAGCATTGACAAAGTGGGTGATTTTAGGGGTCATGTTACAAGTATGTATCTATAAATATGTCATTAAATTCAAGGAGTCATTGGAAAAGGAAGGAATGGTACATAAAATATTGTAGTTAGAAATGAAGTACAGTACATTTGGTTGAAACAGGGGATATCGCAAAGGTGAGCAGTTATCACCTATCCCTAAAAATGGAGGGAGCCCTGGATCTATCCACCCCTAGTCTCTGCCTGATGCCAAGACATGGTCATCATATGATATCAATACCCAGCTGAAAAAACAGTGACAGTAGCCACAGCTGAATGGGACTCTTAAACTGTATGCCATATAGTGTGGGGTGTGAAGGGATGACATAGAGATACAGAGTAAAAAATAACGTGATTTACAAACACATTATCAAAATCATCATCCAGTACATAGATTTTGAAAACTGTCACACAGAGTGCAGACTTTCAAAACCTTCATCAGGGATGACTGCGTGAATGTTTTGTAAAAACTGTAATGCAGCATGACTGTAGGTTTTGAAAAATATTGCATGTTCTAGCATGTGAATGTTTGCAGTGATTTCTAATTAAACATATGCAATTATTTTTTATTTAAAATAAAAAGCATTGGCCTCCATATTCAGAAGCTGCAGTCTGTATTGCATTAACCCAGCTGTGCACTGTAAATAACACACGACTGCCAGGGAGCAAAATTCAGATAGAGTACACCCTTTTCATCCTGCTCTACCTGTCTGAATATCAGGCTGTGATAGCAAGCAAGCACATTTTGTCTAATGGGGTGCCTCATCCTGAGGGCTTAAAGTGCTGCACATGCAGTTTCTTTTAACCAGTTAAAAGCATTTATAGTATTTATAGAATCAAATAACAATCACTGGAAAAAAAGATGGGTGTTAAGTGTCCCTTTTTAAAAATGTTAACACAGGAGATCTGATCACGATGATTTGGTAAGGCATTTCATATTTGCAAGTCAGATACAGAAAAAGTCCTCTAGCCAGAGGATTTGAAACAGACAAGGAGCAACACCACCAAATTCTCCCTTGCTGGGTGGAGCAGTTGAAATGGAGTATATGGCAGCAGCCAGGAGATCTTTCGTAAAGTCAGGATCCAACTGTTTCAATTGCCATGCATATATGCATATGTGCATCATTACTAATGTTCCCTGCTGGTAATTATCTTTGAGGAGCAATGGTAGATAGTTTATTACAAATGGGACAGTGTCCTCACTTCTGAGAGCCATATTCGGTGTCCAACAGGCTAATGTTCACAAACTGTATGACATCCATGGTGCTAAGAGGCCACTTGAATGCTGTTATGTGGACTTAGCATCCCTGTAAAATGCATCCATTCACAAATGAATGGAGGCATTGTGCAGAGTCTTGTCTTCCCTCTACACCTGAGGCCCACCTATCTATACCACTCCCAGTAGTCTTGCAGGCTCCTCTCCCTTATCTGATCCCTTTTGAAATTTTGGAACTGTTCTAATAAGTACATCTCTGGCCCTCTAGTGGCTCCCCTCCCTCCCACAATCAATGATGGTATCACAGAACTGTACTAAAGCTATTCCCTGCCTGCTTCTGGATCCCACTTCCTTATTTTATGACTGTCAGTACTGTGTAACTGTCTAAAGCACTTTCCTGAGGGTCTATTGGACCCACCTCCCATATCAGTACTAGTACTATGAACATGAACTAAAGCCCATCCTTAGCAGTTTAGTATAACCCCCCCACACCTGATCATTGTCAATGTTTCCCATTCACGGAGGAACCACCACATCACCTTCCATTGGCCCCAGGCTCACCCATCCATTCATAGGTGAGCTGCCATCAGGTCCTCAGACACTGACCATCAAAGATGCTCAATTCACTCCCTCAGCCAGCTGACATCTGAATGGGAGAGAAAGAGCATGTGCATAATGTTAAAACAGTGTTTCTACAGAACATGTGCATTTACCACCTGTCATGGAGATGGTGGCCAGCCATGGTGATGAGTGGAGGGTCTGTGCATGTTGCCAGCTCAGAACTTGATGACATCTACACTAGAGATGGATGAATCAGGGTCTGATGGTATGGGGGGGTGGCTACTCAGTGGGTGGGCCAGGTAAGCAGGATTCTAACAGTGATCTGGCTGTGGGTAAAATTAAACTGCTAGATATAGGCTTTAGTTAATTTCCCTAATACCAGATTAGGTTGGGGGGAGCAGTAGACTGCCAGGGAATGGCTTTTGTACAGTTCCACAATACTGACAAAAATCTTTGGAAAGAAAGGAGTACACAGACTGCCAGGCAAGGGCTTTACTATAGTTCCTCAATACTGGCATGGATCTTGCGAGGGAGTGGGGACCATTAGAATGCAATATACCTCTGCCCCACCAGGGATTTTACAGTAGAAGCAGGTTCATCATCACCAGTGCTGCCCAGAGGCAGGGGACATGAACCTCTGCACCTCTTGGAAAAAGTATAGTTTCATAAGCCAGTTAGTGCTTACAAAACCCTTTGAATACACCTCTGCATCCTGTATGTGAAAGTGCACTTCATTTGTATGGATGCAGTGGTATATTCTGAGCGTCAGTGCTTTCCATCATAAGCTGTGACAGGTGATCTTTTGGACATGGCCACCACCCTTTCCAAATACATGAAGTCATGTTAGCCAGGAACTATGCCTGTTAACACAATGGTAAACATAATAGGGAGGATATTGTGTGTCTCGTTCTACTTCTCCCTCAGAAACAGTGAAGTATAACCCTACATATTTATTTATTTAGTATGTTACTGTATCTTACCTTAAAGTTTTTGTTCCTGTGGAACTTTAACACTACCTAGAAATGGTTGCACATTACATAGATTTTGATAACTAGCATACAGCATGTAGATTTTGAAAATAGTCACACAGCAGATAGGTTTTCAAAAACTCTTCAACGGATTTCTGAGTGACTGTTTTGGGAAAACCATTGCCAGCACGTGTAACCATTGTATAGCATGGGAATTTTGGAACCCATCATGCAGCATGCACATTTTAAAGACATCTTAAAATACATTGATTATGAAAACTGTCATGCAGCACCAAGATTACTAAAACTATTGTGTAGATTTTCAAAATATTCATGTATCACATACATTTTCAAAACAAAAAATGAGGAATTCATGTTCAAATGTTTTGATTCCTAATTAAAGATATCTAGTGACTATTATATTTCATCCAACAAAAGTTACATCCTCTATTAAAAGTTTGTATTTTCACCTGTGGCTTGTATTCAAGGGTGGCCTGCATTTGTGGACAGCTTGTATTGAAAAATTAACTTTTTAAGTGATAACAGTAAACTATTACACTTCCTGGACTTGATCAAGTGTATTGTTTTTTATCTGTTTCATATCAAAATAGGCTCAACAAACATCAACTAAGCTAATAAGGGTAAAACAATCCAATCATGATCATATTTAGAGTTAAAAATCACAGAGTTCCACCTACAGTGTTTTATCTGCCACGACTTCAAACCTGACTGGAAGCTGTGTCTTGTATTAGAGGATGTTTATTTTATTAAAATAATCATAATATTCATTGCTACCTGCAGCTTGTATTTGAGGGCACAGTGAATTCAAGGGGGGCTTTTACTTGATGAACTAGGGTATTTAGCTTTTTGTATGAACTGAGCATGTGCAAACAATTCATTGTTAATAACTTCAAAGTGAATCATCATTTTTTCACTAAACTACCAACAGGACCTATTCTTCCATTACATTTAACAAACTTGTAAATTTCATAACTCAAAGAAAAACCCATAATTACACAAACATCCCCAGAGGTGAAACCCCCAATTAGTTTTTTAAGCAAAGAATGTACTTTATTTCTAAGCTGTTTGCTGCAGCATTGAATGTGGTATCTCTGCTAAAATATGAGCATTGCAGTACAGGAGAACTGATCTACCACCAGGTTTTGTACTGATGTTTGAATAAACTTCACAGCTTCAGCTTCAACTTGCATCTGAGTGATACATGTGCCCTGGTGTGCCAGAGCCTTTTTTCTAGAATATAAACATGGCTGGCACTGCACATTACCATTATTCATGCACAGTGAGGTTCAGCACAGCTGACAACAATTGAGCAGCTGTATTGATCAGTACAGAACCCACTGTGCATGCACAATGGTGCTGTGCAATGGTGACCATGCTTATATTCTGACAGAGATGTACCGTTCAATATTACAACAAGAAAGATAGGAAAACAATGATTTTCTCTGCATAAAAGCTTAACCAGGAGGTTTGTCTTAGCAGGGTGGAGTGGTTATAAAAGTATGTGTTTTCCTTTAACTCTTTGTATTTTTTTTCAGCTTTTAATAGGTGAATTTAGCAGGTGCAAACAATAAATCATTAATAACTTCAAAATGAATAAACATTTTTATCACCAAGCAACAAATAGGATAAATTCCTCCATAACATCTAACATTTAAGATTCGGAACTTAACTCATTGTAGTTTTCCCTCTATGTATTAGCAAGCATTTTGGATCACAAAAAAAAAATCATGAATTCAACACTCTACTACTCACTGACAGACATATTGATTTTTATAATACTTTTCACATTAGTATACTCTAGGACTAAGATGATTCATGTGAAATTTCACAGTCCAGGGATCTAAGATAGCTGAGTTACAAATATATGAAAATGGGTGTAAACAGAAAATGCTTATGCAGCTCTAACATATGGGCATTACCATGCCCACATAATGTAGCATACTACAAAAACCTATGTAAATGCACCTACTAGGACTGAAGCACAATGTGTCAAATACAGAGAAATGACAAAAAAATATATATATAGGGATAAAAGTACCTGGAACCTTGCCAAGTCTGCACTGTGGTGTTCCTCGGGGTTTGAAAAATCATGTGTTGGAGCATGGTATTACCCTAATTAAGGCACCATTCATGCAATCATTGCTGTCACTATATTACTTTGTCTGTCAAGACTGTGCCAGTATTAGGCTAACACCATCACTGTGTCACATGGTCTTTCAGTCTCATTGAACACCACACAACAGATTCAGCAAGATTCCAGGTACTGTTTTCTTTTTTTTTGTGTTATTTACCCACCGTTCACACTCCCATGCTCCTCTCTCCTTCAGACTCCACAGTGCTCCCTGACTCATCGGCCATCTTCTTCCTGGGCTCTCCTTACTCCTCATATCACAGCTGACTCCCGAGGGGGTATCCTGGTGTATTCTTTCACTGGACAGGTTCCTCTCATCTGAGGGGAAAGGCAGTGAGAGGGGGCTTACCCAACACACTGTTTATTAGGCCCCTCAGAAGAGCTGCTGAGGTAGAGGACGTCTGTGGAGGTTCCAGTGCTGTCATGGAGTGGAGGAGCCATCAGCCAGTGAACACACAGAGCCATTTTCTGTTTCCTGGTGTTCCCCTCCTTGCACCGCTCTGAACAGTGCCCCCAGTCTCCACTGGGAGCTGCTGTTGAGCGAGTGACCCACTCCCCCCCCCAAAGAGAAAAGCAGTCATCAGATGCTCAATCTTCTTCATCCCCTCCTGACCCCCGGCTCCCCAAGTCCATTCCCAAACCCGGGTCACCGACGTGGTTTGAGGTGTGGTGTCCAGTGCCTCAACCCTCTATGCCACTGGGCCAGAATCCAGGTACTGTTAAACTTATTTGAATAGCTGCTATTGAATTGTAGTGAAGAGACTTTTGCTTGGACTAGATAGATGGTGTGGTAGCACAGCTCCAAGATCTACAGAGAGTCCTGTATTTTACAGGGAAATTAAGCCATCTGCAGGGAAAGTGTTCCCATAGACTTGCATTGGTTAAACAGAAAAAAATGAGAAATATTTTTTTTACATTAGAAGTAATGTAATCTATAGGAAAACATGGGAAAATTGCTCTGAAGTAAAAGAGAAAAGGCCACATCAATCTGTGAACACTGTGGCAGTGAAACAAGTCTGCTCATGTCAGACAATCTGGCATTCCCAGTAATTTATGAACAAGTCTGGTCATGCCAGGTAATCTGTCATTTCCAGTAATGTATGGAACAAGTCTGGTCATGTCAGGTAATCTGGCATTTCCAGGAATTTATGGAACAAGTCTGCTTATGTCAGGTAATCTGGCATTTTCAGTAATTTATATTTGGTAATACCACTTCGGTCTGTGGTGAGAGTTCAGGCTTAGAGTGTTAGTTAGGATTGACTTGACCTAGTACTTGGTACCATGATTAGATAATTTAGTGAAGGCCTCTGTGTGGTTCTCCCAACACTGAATCATGTTCACTGGTGCTGGAAAAATTGGGCATGGTGGGTACTGCATCACCTCCACTTTAGCCCACAAGCATCCAGATTGCCCCTTTAATGTATACAAGATCAGGAGGAAAGCAATTTACTGCTCCATCATGATTTTTTGTGTGGCCCAATTTACAATTAAAATGAATGCTTTCAACAGGCTAGCACCTAAAAGTGCTTAAAACAACCCACAATTAAAGAAATAGCATATTTCCCACCAGCCATTCACCCATCCTTTATTGAAAGAGTTTCCAGATTAAGGAATGTGGCTCACTTTCTCATTCTCTGCAAGATTTCATAACCAGCAATGTTTGCATTCTGCTGGGCTACTGAGTTATTATATATTTTGTTTTTATCAGAGGCCATTACTGAAGTTCAATAGTTTGGAGCAACTAGCCACTCCCCCTGCCTGAGCTATTTAAATCAGCTTCCTGCAGTCTCATTTAGATCCATTCTTTCTTTGCTGCAGCCGAAGGCACTGGAGCTCTGTGCTCCCCTCCCTTGTTTATTTCCTGCTTCATTTTGAGCTTTTTGCTTGTTTTTGGCCCCCTCCTTCCTAGGTCATTATTTTGTTCCTGCCTCCTGGTTGCAGTTTGTACTTTTCTGTCTGCTGTTTTGTGCTGCCTCCTGTTTTCTGGTTCCATGTTTTTTCCCTGCTCTGTTTCCTTTGGGCGTGTCTGCAGCTGTCAAAATTCAGTATTCTGCTCCCTCAGCACCCAAGCCATTATAGGCATGCATAGCTACATATTTGCCTGACTGAGAGGGGCAGAAGGTAGGATGAACTTGCACTACACAGAATCTTGAAAGATGCCAATGTACCCATGCTGCAACTACAGGAGTGTGTATCTTCAGCCACCCAGAAATGTGCCATAAAGACTATGTATGCCAGGCAGTGTAGTATTAGTTGGTCTGGGCAGCGATCTTCTTTTTCTTTCCCCACAACTCCATATTGGGGTCCAGGGAGCATTAGGATACAACGAAGGCCATGGCAGCACAGTGCCGATTCTTCAGATGATAAACACAAATCATAGTGCCCATTTACTGGCAAAAGCTTCCTTCCTTCTGAATCGCACAATGCATGTCAGTTTCTCATGTGATACATTGTATTCAACATGCACAACTCTAAAATAAATTTCGGACCACCTACTAGTGATAACATTTATTAGCTGCAAAGACTTCCTGTCTCCTCTTCTTCACGTTCCGTACCAGCCATCAAGCATTCACTCCAATCGTGGCCTGTAATTGATGTTTATTTTTGGGAATACCTATTATGACTCCTATGCCACCTCATCGAACCACGGCCATCCTGCAGCATGTATCAAGTTCATAACTCCAGTCATCATTCACTCATCCTTGCCTCAAGGTTTATCTGTTTACATCGCTTAATTGAGCATTCATATCATTGAATCCTATGCTACCTCATTGACTGCAACCCATGGTCTAATCATTCAAGGTCTCATCGTTCACATCACATAATCAAGCATGCCCCATCAGCCTCATTGTCTACTCACTTCGGATCGCTCAATCAGGCCAGTCTGCATTTTCCTCCAGTCTGCATTGTCCTCGGTCTCCTCATGAGCACATCTGGAATCTCCTCTTGAGCACATCTGGATACCCCTTGCTCCTCTGACTTCTACATGAACCCTCCTGCGGCGATCATTGTTATCAGTCTTCATTGCGACCTCATGTTACTTCTTTGATCTGTGCCTTCTTTTGGGGGTTTTCCCCTATCCCATTATCATCTTCCCTACTCATATCCTTCTCTTTAATGAATCCTTCTCTTTACTGACATACGACCTCTGATCAAACGTCATCCTCAAATCAAACATCGTCAGCCTGGAGGGAAAGCGACCTAGGCCTTGGATCCGCTGAGGTTTCCTCCCGAAATGTTTTTTCCCTCTCCTCCATGCCAATGGTCATAATATTAGTTAGAGTCAGTGCTTTCTTAGGTTAGCTAGTTAGGTTCCGCTGTTGGATGGAGGCGGAAGGTGGCCCTCAGCTTTCCCCTCTCTTATTAGGAAGACTGCCCTTATCATCTTCTCAGAATTCATTCATCATCCTCACTTCTTCGATGTTCAACACCTTTGGAATTATTTATGGGCTTATTCCTAACCTACCTTTAGCTGATTCAATCATTCCCATGGCACCTGTAGAGGGGGGAACCCTCCTCTAGGGTTCCTTGCGTCGTACCCCAACAGGGTGGTATATCCCATGGATAGAGAGGTGGAAAGCCACAAAGCAAATAAAGTTCCACAAGCATCATCTCATCTCATCTGGTTGAGTAAGCGCACTGAATGGGAGGGCTTTAAGCCCAAGGTTCAATGGGCAGAGCAACTATGTCACTCCCCCATCTGGCTTAAAAGGTCACACATCCTGGGCCTCACCTGGATTCATTTTTAGTTGCCCATCATCCTCCCCTCCTCCTCCAGTGGCTCATCTCTCTTACCCATGGGCTTCTTCCTAAACTACCTTTAGCCAACATAATCATTCCTGCGGCACCTGTAGGGGGGAACCCTTCTCTAGGGTTCCTTGCATCATACCCCTACAGGGTGGCATATCCCATGGACAGAGAGATGGAAAGCCACAAAGCAAATCAAATTACACAAGCATCATCTTATTTCATCCAGTTGCATAAGCACATTGAACATACGTAGTTTCACTCTCCCAGCACCATATTCCACTCACCACTGCCACCTCTACCAGACTCTTGGCTGGCTCCCATTACACTGCAGATTTGAATATAAGCTTGACTGCCTCCTGGACAGTACCATCAGACATGGTGAATCCTCCCTTTATACATCTCTTCTCAAGACCAGAACTCCCTTGAGGTGTCTGCATGCATCCTCAGTCCCCCCCTGGATAACCCAAAAGTCTCCTTGGGTATGGGTAGCAGAGCGTTATCTGTAGCTGCTCCCACTCAGTTCTGAGTTAGGTTTGAGTATAGTAACCAAAGATAAAATTGTTCTTGAACAAGTGCAATGTTGTAAATACTTAGGAATGTACCTGGAAAGATCATTGGGATAGACTTCCCACATAGAATACATAATTAAGAAAGTTAGTGGATGTTTGGGAGCACTATAGAAACATAGAATTTGACGGCAGATAAGGACTTCTTGGCCCACCCAGTCTGCCCATTTTCCTACCTGATGGATAAGCTGCAGATTCTAGTTAATCAACAGCTTACTTCCTCCTGCACCCCACTAAAATTGCCTTATGCCTGTCCCATGCATTCTTGAATTCTCCCACTGTTCCTGACTCCACAACCTCCTCAGGAAGGCTGTTCCATGCATCCACAACTCTCTTTGTGAAAAAAAATACTTTCTAACATTATTTCTGAGCCTTCCTCCCTCTATCTTCAAATTGTGCCCCCTTATTCTTGCACATCTCTTCTTCTGAAAGATACAACCCTCTTGTACCTTGTTAATTCCCTTGAAATACTTGAAAGTTTCTATCATGTCCCCCCTCTCCCTCCTTTCCTCAAGGGTATACATATTAAGCTGCTTTAGTCTCTCCTCGTAAGTCTTCTGGTGCAGACCTTGCACCATTTTGGCTACCCTCCTCTGAACAGCCTCCTCTTTGTCTATGTCTTTGCAGAGATGGGGTCTCCAGAACTGCACACAGTACTCCTGATGGGATCTCACTACCTGTCTATAGAGAGGGATAACAACTTCCTGTTTTCTACTGTTGATGCCTCTCCCTATGCATCCCAGTATCCACCCAGCCCTCCTTACTGCCTTTTCACATTGCTTGCCCACCTTTAGGTCATCTGATATAATTACTCCTAGGTCTCTTTTGATTTTTGTTGTTGTTATTAACTCACCCCCCATTGTGTACTCTTCCCCTGGGTTTTTGTTTCCCAGATGCATTACCTTGCACTTCTTTGCATTGAATCTGAGCTGCTACGTATTTGACCATTCCTCCAACCTTGTCAAGTCCCTTTTCATTCTTTCCACCCCACCTTGTGCATCAACCCTGTTGCAGATCTTTGTGTCATCAGCAAAGAGGCATACCTTTCCTTCCAGATGCTCTCCAATGTCACTTATAAAGATATTAAAGAGGACCAGCCCCAGTGCTGAACCCTGCGGTACCCCACTAGTTACCCTCCTTTCTTCACTGTGGACTCCGTTTACTATTACCTTTTGCGTCCTGTTGTCCAGCCAGTTTTTTATCCAGGCTACCACCTTGGGACCCACTCCAGGGCTGGCTAACTTGTATATTAATCTTTTGTGTGAGACTGTGTTGACTGCCTTGCTAAAATCTAAGTAGGCCATATCCACAGCCCCTCCCTGGTCTACTACTTTGGTCACTCAATCAAAGAAATCTATTAGGTTCATCTGACATGACCTTCCTGCTGTGAAACCATGATGCCTTGGGTTCTGTGCCCCACTGGCCTCTAGGTACTCAAAAATTCTTTCTTTCAGAAGTGATTCCATCATTGTCCCTACCACTGAAGTCAAACTAACTGGTCTGTAGTTTCCTGCCACTGCCCTGCTCCCACTTTTGTGAAGTGGAATCACATTTGCCATCCTCCAGTCATCAGGTACCACTCCATCCTCCCTTGATTTGTTAAAGAGAGTAGTCAGTGGTGTTACTAGTTCTACCCTTAGTTCTTTTAGTATTCTTGGGTGAATCCCATCAGGCCCCATTGCTTTGTCCACCCTCAGTTTCAAGAGTTCTTTCAAAACCCTTTCTTCTGTGAATGGACTGGTATTGACCCCCCTATTCAGAGTTTCTCCCTTGTTTGGTTTAGGCACCTCCCCCTCCTCATCTGTTGTGACTACTGAGCAGAAATATTCATTCAGTATCCCTGCTTTTTCACTGTCACCCTCTGCCCACATTCCCTCCCCTTTATTAAGTCTCTGTATCCCTCCTTGGTCTTTCTTCGCTCCCTAACGTACGTATAAAAGGTTTTATCCCCCTTCTTAACAGAGTTGGCTATCTTTTTCTCAGACTGTGCCTTTGCTATTCTGACTGCCTTCCCTGCCTCCTTCTGCTTTAACTGATAATGTTCTCTGTCCTGCTTCTTCTGTGTTTTCTTATATTTCCTGAATGCTATCCTTTTCTCCTTAACCGTCCCTGCCACCTCTTTTGAGAACCATAGTGGTTTTTCCTTCATTTTGTTTTATTGATTTGCTTTACACAAAGGCTTGTTGCTCTTCTGATGGCTGTTTTGATTACTCCCCATTGTTTCTCCACCCCTCCTTCTTGCCCATTTGCTAGTGCTTTCTAGGCACTCTCTCATTTTCCCAAAGTCAGCCTTCCTAAAGTCCAATGCTCTTGTTTTTGTATGGCTTGACTCTATGGCTGTGTTTATTGTGAACCACACTGTTTGGCGGTCACTTGTACCCAGATGGCTTCCCACTTCTAAATCTGAGATCCTTTCTCCTTCCCCATTTGAGAGTACCAGGTCTAAGATTGCTACCTCCCAAGTGGGTTCCAACACTAGCTGTCTGAGGCATGCCCCCTGTAGGGCATCAAGAATGACTCTGCTCTTGCATGTGCCTGCAGAAAAGGTACTCCAGTTAACATCTGGTATATTCAGGTCCCCCATCAACAATATCTCCCTTTTTTCTTCCATTTTAAGGATGCCTTCTATCATTTCCTTGTCCATTTCCTCCCCCTGAGATGGGGGTCTGTACACAACCCCCATGCGGATTGTGATGCCATTTCCTGTCTCCAGGGTGACCCATAGTGACTCATCAACTTCCTGTTTACTCTTTAGTTCCGTTGCTTTAATCCCTTCCCTTATATAGAGAGCTACTCCTCCCCCTCTTTTACCCACCCTGTCCCCCCTGTAGACTGTGTATCCTGGTATGCTGACCTCCCACTCATGGTGCTCTGTGTACCATGTTTCAGTGACTGCCACAATATCCAAACATCCCTCTTCCATTAAGGCCACTAGTTCAGGGAGCTTGTTGCACAGACTACTGGCATTGGTACCCATCACCTTTCATTTATTTTTTTATGACCTTATACCTTTTAGCCCCATCCCTGTCCTTAACACCTTTTTATGCATTTATCCCTGTCCTGCTCCCTACTGACTTCTCTGCCTTGGTGTTTACCTCTCTAACAACTGTGCTTTGTGGGGGAAGGCTGGGATTTCCCTGCTCCTTTTCAGTGCCTCCCCCCTTGACTAGTTTAAATGCTTGCCAATGAAGCATTTAAACCTGTCACCTAGGATCCTGGATCCCCACGGACAGATGCAGACCATCGCACCAGTATAGGTCTGCATCTCTCCAGGTGGCTCCCCAGTCCCCAATGAAGCCAAAACCCTGAGCTCCACACCAGTTTTTTAACCATTCATTGAATTCCATGGTGCAGAATACCCTAGCATCATCCTTGCCATAGACAGGCAGCACCTCCGAGAAGGTTACCGTACATGCTACTTGTCTAAGGCCCCTCCCCAACTCCAAAAAGTCCTCTTGCACTGCTGTGATCCCATTTACAGCCAGGTCATTTGTCTCTAAGTGGACAATGACATCCAGCTCCCTCCCTCGTGCAGCTGCTTTCATGATCCTGAGGATTCACTTCCTGTCCCTCCAAGCCGTGGCACCAGGCAGGCACCTTACCTTCCTATCCCCTTCCTCCCCCACATCTACCCCCCTAATGATTGAGTATCCCACCAGGAGTTGTTTCCTTCCCCTGTGGGGTCTTGTGCCACCCTCCTGTGGGTCTCCTTTGTTGAGGTTCCCAGCATCCTTCTTGGTCTCCACTGCAGGAGCCTCCTTAGAGGAACCACTCTTTTCCAGAACAGCATATGAATTGTGGAGAGCTACAACTGGAGGGATGCACCTCTGTTCCACCACCCTCTCCCTCCCTGAACCCACCTTGGTCCAAACGCTCCTCTTTCTTGGCAACCTCTGAGGTAACAGTGGTGGCCCTGGTGATCTCTGGGTGGGGGAAGAGGTTTCACGAATCCTAGCCAGGTCAGCCTGGAGACTGGCAACCTCCTCCCTCAGACCAGAGAGGTGCCTGCAAACAGGACAGCATCGCAGCCTCCAGAATGTTTCCCGGAACACTACTGCTCCACAGCCATTGTACTGCACCACTCCCATCTTGACTTATTTTGTGTCCCCTTGCCTGTTGCTTTGTATGCTTATTGTCTCCTCCCTATATGTATTTTTACACTTACTTTCCTACTGCCTATGTGCCCTTACAACTCTCACCCTTCCTGTTCCGGGACAGGAACTTCCTGTAGTCTTCAGTAGTCTCCTTCCTCAGTGCTTGGATTCAGACCTCCAGCAGCCGGGGGGGGGGGATAAAGATTTTTTTTTAGGTTCCTTCAAGGTTGCTGAAACTAATGTGTCTCAGTGATCCTTCCCTTCCTACTGCCAAACAGGAAGTTCCTGTTGTCAGTCAAATTCAGGGGCTATAAAACTAGAACCGGCTTGGGGTGGGAAGGAGAAAAATTAGTTAAAAATCTGTAGTTCTGGACTTCTGTTTCTTGCTCTGCAACCAGTTCTCTTCTGCCAGAAACAGCCAGAAGCTGTAATTGGAGTCAGCTGCTTTTGTACAACTAAGCTGTTAAGCCACACCTCAACTAGATTCACTCTCTGCTCTCAGTAAATTAAGGTGATACTGCCCCCTTCCTCGGAAAAAAACACTTTTTTTTTTACTTAAATGAGCCCCCCCCCATCTTCTAATAAAGTATCTGTTTGCTTAATCCAAACAGGTACTACTCCTGCTGAGACAGAAGTGATTAATTAGTAAAAAATCTGTAGTTCTGGACTTCTGTTTCTCTTCTGCCAGAAACAGCCAGAAGCTGTAATTGGAGACAGCTGCTTAGACTATATAGAATTACAAATTGTATGGATGAAAGGGTAAGGAAGCATGTAGCTACAACTGCATTGATACCTTTTTGAATTATGGGGATACTGTTTATATAAGGGCAACCTCAACCCAGTTAGCTAAAATAGATGTTCTTTTCAATAAAATAGCAAGGTTTATTTTGAATGTATCTCGGAGAACTCATAGAAGTGAGCTATATCAGTCTTTGATTTGGATGTATCCAAAAGATAGAAGGTCTCTCCATGCTTTGATCTACATGGTTAACTCAGTTAGGTGTAAAGTACCTGAATATATTATTGATGAACTCCAGGTTAGGACAATTAGAGGAGGCCTATGCTCTGCGGAAGGTATGGAATATGACTTACCAAGAAGAAGGACAGATTTGGGTAGAGCGCATTTTTTCTATTTAGGTCCCGATTTATGGAACTCATTGCCAACTTATCTTAGACCACTTAATTCTAGCCCCCTGTATAGGAGAAATAAAAAGATGGTTCAAAGTTGAAGCAGACAAAAGGTTTATTGTTGATACACCTTGAACATTATGTATTAAATATGATGAAGGTTTGCAGCTGTACATATATGAATGAATGGGTCCTGTATCGCTTATGAAGATTTTTTATATAGATGTTAAGTAGTTAATTGTAACTTAAATATTGTTGCGGTGTTAACTTATACTGTATTTATATTTATGTATGTAATTTGTGTTGAAATTTTTTTTTACTATGATGTTAATATGAATGTTTACATTAAGGACCTCGCTGGAAATGAGCTTGTCTCAGTTGAGTTTCCTATTCTTTTGCTTGCCAACTGAATACATTTTTTTTTACTACTATTACTACTACAGTGGATTCCACTTAAGTGCACTTTGGATTAATGCACATTCCATTTTAGTGCACATCTTTTTTATTCCCATTTTTTTCCGTATATTTACAATGTTAAAAATTCCGCTTAAACTTTCGGTTAAATACACTTACTTCCAGTTCATTGTTACACCTTTTCAAGTGGAATTAATTCCAGTTTAGTGCACAGAACTTTGATGGGGCTTCTGAAGGGGCTTAATTAGGTGTTGCAGCTGTATTTAACACCTCTATTCACCTCCATTCACACTTCTCCCCATTCAGCAAGCAGAAAGCAGCATAGAAAGAAAGAAAGCAATGCTGACCTTTTGGCAGAAAATCTCAGTGCTCTAACACTTGGAGCAACCTAATGTTAAATGAACAGAAGTGGCAGCAGAGTGTTGCAAAGCAAAGAAAGGCTGGGAGTGTTCCGATAATCAGAGCTGCAAATGCCGACATGTAGGATTATGTTATTGTGTTTATTGTAGGTTTATCTGTTGTTATGTACTAAGATAAACATGCAAGTTCCAGAATCTAATCTGAAGCTGTAAATGCGGGTGTAAACTCAGAGAACATGGATCAGTAACATTTTTAAAATGTTTTAAATGTACAATACTGTTAGCTGTTCAAACTTAAGGCAGTGTATATAATTGAGTAGCAGCAGGATCTTGGCTTTTAATGTTTCATTTTGAGATATTTGGGGGGCAACTAAAATTGTTATGCTTATCATGGCTCTTTAATCAAGCTACAAAAAGTCAGTTTCAGGTCAATTTTGGATAAATGCACATTCCGCTTAAATGCACATTTTCACCGTGCAAAACGGGTGTGCATTTAAGTGGATTCCACTGCTCTACTACTCTGTGGAACAGAATCCCAGCTCCCATCTGCTCTCTGGACTCCCATGCCACTTTCAAGACACATTTCAAATCCCGTCTACTTGATGAGGCCACATGCCATTGGTAGCATGGATAACACCACCCCCACCTTTCTGATTTTTCCCTCTTGGGCTGCTTTGGCTTCCCCTGCCTGCTCTCATTTTTGGCTCCTTTGTTACATCCCTCACTACTTGCTTCTCAGGCTCTCCCACTTGTTTATTGTCTTGTATGTTTTTTTTTTTCATCATGCATTAATTTGCACTTATCATTTGTAAATAATTGTATAATAATTGTTGCTTATCATGATGTACTGAATGTTATTTTTAGGCTCTCATTAATTTTCTTTCCTATGTTACTTTCTTTCTTCACCAATGATGTCTGTATTTCCACTTTGTACACCAGTGATATCTACCTATCCACATGGCTTGTACTCATTGTATTACTCATGACTACCTCTGTAACTGCTGCCTGTGTGGCCCTGGTCATGCCTGAAAATGGTCCCCTGGATCAGTGCACTTACCTAGTTACCAAAGACTTAAATAAATAAATAAATAAATAGATCTGGGCAAAGAGTCTTATCTGAACCTTTATCAGCAGTAACTCTCAGATACATTTTTTTTACAGTTAAATTGTTTATTGAAATTTTCCATTTACATACAAATAGAAGGAGAAAACATATCGGGCAAAGGTTGTTAGTTACACTTATAACCTTACATCATGTAGTTTCAACATTTAGAACAAGGAAATGCACACTCACCAATTTCACTGCCTACATTCATTGTGGGTGGATGGAGAGTCAAGGCTTCAGTGCTCAAACTGGGAATTGCGATAGTCTTTAAGGGACTGGTGATATTTCAAGGCAACCTTCACCATAAACAAAAATAGAACTGGTAGGTGGGGAAGGGGGGCATGTGCTCCTCTGTGCCCTCTACAGGAGTAACAACATTAGTATTGATACTGGCAGGTTCTAAGTCCACCTCAGGGTGTGTAGGAGGAGAGACAACAACTGTGGTTACAAGGGGGCTAACTATAGGTGAAACTACAGGGGCTGGAACCTGAGCAGAGTCTGGGGGTAGAGGTACAGCAGTGGCTACCTTCTTAGCTAATGCATGCTGGGCTTGATTGATAAGTCCCTTGTGAGAGGGGCAATCATCTCGATTGTGAGAAGCCCAAGGACATCACCCATAGGCATGGCCAGTTTGCTCACAAAGATTACATTTGAAGAGATTAAGGCAGGCTGAAGCTAAATGTCCGTTCTCCAAACATGACTACATCTGGAAGTATCACAGGCCGAACTAAGATGTAAATGAGACCCACATTTGAAGCAAGATCTAGGTTGTCCAATATAAAAAATATACTCCCTATCTCTTCCCAGAAAAAACACACTGGGTAGATGTACAGGACCTGAATTAGTAGAAAAAAGCTTCACCTTCACCTTCCAACCCCCATCTCAAATTTGCTCACTATTCATAGTGGGTATAGGCATCCCCAAAATCTCACACTGCTGTCTTAACCAAAAAAGAATGTCTTCAACATTTACACCTTCATTCTTAAATAAAATGGTAATGGCTTTAATTAAGGGTTTGGAGAGAGGAATTGCCTGGAAAGGAACCCATAAAGGGTTGTTTTTAAGTGAATTATATTGGGTCCAAAACCTATTGAGATTAGACACATTTTTAATGCTGATATCATAGTTACCATTCCCCAAAGAAATAAAGGCAAATATTTCTGAGAAAAAAAACTTCAGAGATTGTTTCAATAGGTTTCTTGCTATAAATAATCTGTCAAGAGCATGTTCTAAGCCCTCTTGTATAACAACTGGACTGCATTCCTCCTAGGAGCAGGCTCCCCAGTGGAGTGAAACAAGTCAGCCAGTTGAAACAAGGGGGCCAGAGAAGATTTTTCCTGGTACTCAGCCAAGGCCTCAGAACTAGGCCCCATCATAACCTCTGCAGGCAAAGAAGTGGCAACAGGAGCTTCTGGTGTGGTACCAACACCAGAAGGATTAGGAATAGTAACAGTATTTAATAAAATTGAAGTATTTCCCTGGGGTGTGATGGAGCTTTCTGAAGATCTGGCATTGGTGGTCACAGAAGAAGTGGAGGAACACAACCGCTGATAAGATGTGTCTCTAGGGTCAGGAGTCCAATGACCCGAAGCCTCAGGGATCCATCCCGCTGCAGTTAGGGGTTTTTCAGGGGACCAGGAGGTGTCCTGTAGTGAGAGAGCAACATGAGGAGGTTTAGGGGCTAAATCACCCCACTTTGTAGACTTCCGACAATCCAAAAAAGAAAGTCTGTTCCGATGGCACCGGAGGGGCTGACGAATGAGCTGGTGCCTCCGGGACTTTTCTGCTCATGCCAAGTCTTGTTTTTTTTGCTTTAGAAGGATCCAAAAGAACGGAAACTTGAGCAGCTGCAGACGGCTTTGGGCACACAGCAGGAATGCCGTTATCACTGCCAGCCACACTGTCTTCCTTGAGGACTACAGGAGGAGGAGGAACCCCAGAAGGCAAACCAGCGTCTGACTGGAGTACTTGTTCTATCCAATCCGAGGATCCACCATCCCCAGGGGACTCAATTGGCAAGGCAATTAGTTCCACTTCAATTTCTTCCCCTGTCTTAAGCCATTCTTGCTTGTGGAGAAGGAGATCCTGGCGGCGACTAAGACCAGTTGGTATAGGGGACTCACCAAAAGCTGCATCAACCCCCAAATCAGGTAGGTCTGTAGAAACAGACGGAATTTCCATTACCTCATCAGCTGTTTGATCTTGCAAAAAATCTGCGACTGCCATAGTCAATCGATGGCCTCATGTGTAGAAAGGACAGGAGCAGAGGCCAGAGCTCCCATCCCAGTATCATCCTCCCTCTCCACACATCCCAGTGTAGTGGCCATCACAGCAAGATGGCCAGCAAATCCTCCAGTGGAGAGTAGGGGAATTTCCCTGGTGTCCTGGCCAAATTTCCCTCATTCACTAAAAAAAAAAATACCACCAACAGCTTAATCTGGTTCAAGATCAGTTGGCATTCATCTGTATCCCCTTCCCCCAGGTCCTGCCTGAAAATAGACAGGATTTGTCTAGTGCACGTACCCAGTCAACAAAAATTAAATAAATAAAATAAAATAAATATGCATAGAGTGCGCTAGGCAAGGGTGCAGAAGGGAGGTGGGTAAACTGGGTGGTGGTCTCCTTGAATGCAAGGAGCAAAGAGCCTGGGAAAAAAGGCCACTGAATTCCAGGTAATGATGGAAGGAGGGGTGGACATAGCGGCCATCACTGAAAAGTGGGCCACCCAGTACCATGACTGGGATCTGGTGTTCTCAGGGTACAAATTGTACCAAAAGGATAGGGAAAAGGGGGGGGGAGTGGCATTATATGTAAAGGAGGAAATATCTTGTAGCAGGGATGAGGTGGAGGAAAACAGAACAGAGGTCTTATGGGTACATATTACAGATACAGGACCCAAAAGGAAGGAAGGTGAGGATGGGGGTGGTGGACAGACCACCAGCTCAAGGAGAAGATATGGATAGGGAGCTGGGGGAGTAGATTAGGAGGGTCTGAACAAAGGGTCACACTGTGAAAATGGGGGACTTCAATCTGCCAGGGCTGGAGTGGAATACCCCTGCTACCTCAAACAACAGGGGACAGGTCCTCCAGGAAGCTTCCCGGGACAGCTTTCTGGTGCAGTTGGTTAGGGAAACAACCAGGAAAGAGAAATATATTGGACCATGTGCTGACAAATGGGGAGAACATACAGGGGTTGGAGGTGAGGAATCCCCTAGCAGGGAGTGACCACAACACAGTGTGGTTTTCATTTGGTATGAGTAAGGAGACAACCAGTACAAGGGCAAAGGTATTAAACTTCAGATGGGCCAACTTTAGAAGAATGAGGGGCATTCTGGAGGGTCATATCACCAGAATCCAGCCACACTTGAAGGCCAATGAGAAATGGGGGATTAACAAAACTGGGTTAGAAGAGGCTACAAACTGGTGTTTTAAGATCCAAAGCAAGAAGGCCAGATCAAGGCCAAGTTGGTTAAGCAGGTAGGTATTAGCAATTGTTAAGAAAAAGAGGGCAACCTTCAGGAAATACATGAGATCCAAAAAAGCAGAAGACAGGGAGGAGTACATGAAGAAATCAAGAGAGCTGAGCAGAATGGTCTGGGCAGCCAGGGCAGCAAGGGAGCTCAGGCTGGCACAAGAGATAGGTGAGTGCGAGAAAGATTTCTTTAGATACATAAGGGAGAAAAGAAGCTGTAAGGGTCAAATAGTTAGGATTAAGGTGGCCAACGGGTGGGCTGAGAATGAGGTGGAGCAAGCAGATGCACTTAATGACTACTTCTTCTCTGCATTTAACATGGAAAATCAGGGACAAATGCCACAGGGGAAGGAAACAGTGGATATGGGGGGGGGTTGAACAAACAGAGATGGGAAAACCAGAGAGCAGAGTGCTAGAGGGTCTTAGAGCACTGAAGGTGGATAAAGCACCAGATTCAGATGGCATACACCCCAGGGTGCTGAGGGAGATGGCAGAGGTCCTAGCAGGACTGCTGGCAGACTTGTTCACAACCTCTCTGAGGACTGGATGCATGCCCCAAGACTGGTGGATTCCACATGTGGTGTGCATCCATAAAGGTGGGCCCAAGGATGAGCCAGGGAATTATAGGCTGGTCAGCCTCACCTCCATCATGGGGAAGCTCATGGAGACTATCCTCAAAGAAAGGCTTGTAACCTTTATGGTGGAGAATGGTCTCCAGGAGAGTAGGTAGTATGGGTTTGTCACTGGTAGATCCTGTCAGACAAATTTTGTAGACTTCTATGACTGGCTAACAAGGGCTATTGACAGGGGCCATGCGGTGGATGTCCTGTAGTTGTACTTCAGCAAGGCCTTTGATTCAGTGCCACGTGGTATGCTGGTTAGCAAATTAGGTCATCTATGGGTAGGGGAGAGTACGGTGGAGTGGATCAAAATCTGGATGTGGGATAGGCAGCAGAGGGTTGTTGGAAGGAGGAACTCTCAACCCCAAGGGCTGTAATAAGTGGGGTTCCATAGAGATCGGTGATGGGTCTTGTGCTGTTCAGCATCTTCATTGCTGACATTGCAGATGGAGTTAGTAATAGGATCAGCCTGTTTGCAGATGACACAAAGAACGGAACAGTGGTGGACAGCACAGAAGGGTGGCTAGGGCTATAGGAGGAGTTGGATAAACTAGAACACTGATCGGACACATGGCAGCTGGGTTTTAATGCAAAGAAGTACAAGGTTTTGCACATGTGAGCCAGAAACCACAAGTTCTGTTACAGACTGGTGGGGGGGGGGGAGGAGTACAGTTATCCAATACAGAGGAGGAGGAGGAGGATCTAGGGGTGATAATCATGGCAAATGAACCACTCAGCACAGTGCAGGAAGGCAGCAGTTAAGGCCAACAGGATGCTGTTGTGTATGGCCAGGGGCATCACCTCATTGGGGAGAGAGGTCATCCTGCCACTGTACAGGTCACTGGTCAGACCAACCCTAGAGTACTACATGCAGTTCTGGCAGTCCTACTTGAAGAAAGATGTCAGGTTACTGGAGGGGGTCCAGCACAGAGTCATGAGGATGATCATGGGAATGGAGGACAAATCCTATGAGGACAAAAAGAGGGAGCTCAAAATGTACTCCCTGGAGGAGAGGAGGGATAGAGGGGATATGATCAAAACCTTAAAATATTTGAGGGGCATAAACAAGGTTAGCACAGAGGAGATTTTTAGATAAAAGGGAGGAGAAATACTAGGGGCACAGTCTGAAATTGGAGGGGGACAGTTCAAGAGTGAAACGAGAAGACACCACTTAACGGAAAGGTTGGTGGATGGGTGGAACGCACTCCCAGAGGAGGTGGTAACATTAATGGTGGTGGCCAGTTTTAAGAAGAGGTGGAACTTGGTCAAGGGGAAGATCAAGGGAAATGTCAGTACCGAATTGGGGGGAGGGATGCAGCTGCTGAGTAACACACTGCTAGCTGCACAATCGAGCAGACTCCATAGACCTTGAAGCCTTTATCTGTTGGCATTTTGCGTATGTTTGTATAGTGCAAAGCATACAGCACAGTGTACAGTCCGTCTGCTGCTCACTCTACCCCAGTCTTAGGGGTGGTATATCTATGGAAGGGTGTCCAGCATTCCTCATACCTTGCTACGGTAATGCTTGCCAGGTGTGGGAGATGGTCCAAGGAGGCTATTTGGACAATGGAGGCCAGTATTTCCTGAACCGTGGGAACCACAGAAGTTCTCCATTTACACAGGATAAGTCATTTGGCCTGCATAGATAGGAGGAATAGCCACTTATCCTCTGGACCTTATTGGTGGGCTACTTCTAATTTCATACTCAGAAGGAGCAGGTGTATGGACCTGGGGATAGTTCTGTGGAGCACCCAATTCCGTATTTTGCATATTTGGTCCCAAATCTCCTGTACCTTATGAAATGACCAGAGGAAATATAGAAGATCCCCAGATTATGTGTGGCACCTCCGACATAAGTCGGAGCCCTGAATACCTGTCTCATGCAATGCCACAGAAGTGTGGTACCAGGAATGTAGTATCTTGTTCTGTATCAGTCTGCTCTTTGCATCCTTAAAGTTTTTCTGACCAGTCTGCCAACATTCCTTCCACTTTCGGTCTGTGATGTTAGTCTGAAGGGCTTTCTCCCACTTATTCTTAGATAATTCTGACTGGCTAGGTATGGTGTCTCTCAAAGTGGAGTATATTCTACTAGTGAGTCCCTTGGGGTTTACAATCCACGAGAAGTAGGATAGGGGGGCCTCCCTGTGGTTTCTTTTTAATATAGTTCTGGAGGGCGCTCTGAATCTACAGATATTTACATAAATCTGAGGTTGGCAGGGCCCAGCGAGTTTGCAAATTTGAGAATGTGGCTACCACTGTGGAGGATGGTGCAAACAGGCCCTCGTCCTTGTGGAGACCCTTACCGTCCCACTCCCACCAGTGAACAGGCTGTTTCCATGTGAGAATATTCTCATTCCCCCATAACAAAATGAGTTTGATTGGGGTGAAATCTGTTATCAGTTGCCTTTGTACCTTGGCCCTGCATTGTATGGAGGGCCCCTTGGTGGGGTGGAATTTCAGACTAGGTGGGGGTTGTTGCAAACTAATAATGAGAGGGAAGGTTTCTGACCAACCTCTGATTCTATGGCAACCCACTGAGGTGCTGCTGCCTCTTTAGGCTGAAACCACTGAAGCATTTGCACCATTTAGAATTCACAATTGTAGCACTCAAACGAGGGGAGGCACCAACCCCTCATCTTCCAGTGGGCCCTCAGCTCATTCTGGATGTACCTGGGTGGTTTCCCCTCCCAGAGGAATCTGCCTACTGCCTTGTCTATTTTTAGACACCAGCTAGTGGGGGGCAGTGGTATGTGTGCTAGTGTATAAAAGATCTTGAGGGCTATGATCATCTTGACCACTGCGATTTTCCCAGCCAAAGTTAAATGGAGATAACCCTACCTGTTCATATCATCTACCACCTCAAGTAATTTAGTTGGTGTAGGTTGTGATCCCATAGGTCAGAGAGTGTAGATGTAAATTTGATTCCCAGGTATGAAATACCCTCCTCTGCCCATCGCAGTGCAGTAGTACCAAGAGCTTGGGGGGTACATTGGTTTTAGTTTGGCTAATTTGCAGGCCAGATTGACTATGAAAACTCTGAAGAGTTTCCAGCAGAGAAAGTAAGTACGTAGGTAGATCCTTGATCTTGACCAATAAGTCATCTGCATATATGGGAGTGACATATTCCTTTTGGCCTACCAGGATACCTTGAATCCCTTTGTCTTGCCTGATTCTGGCCACTAAGAGCTCAGCTGCAAGGACAAACAGCAGGGGTGAGAGGGGACAGCCTTGACTTGTGCCTCGTTCTAGCTTGAAAGGAGGGAACAACCTGGAGTTAGTAAAAAGTCAGGCAAAGGGGGTGTTGTTCAAGGAGTCTATCCAGGCCTTAAACTGGGGACCAATTCCCAGGTGTTCCAGGATGGCATGGAGGTAGTCCCACTCCAGTGAGTCGAAGGCCTTCTTGAAATCTATGGCTAGCAAAGCTGCTAGGGTTTTGAGGCATTTGGCTAAGTGTGTCAGGTCGACCAGGGTTCTTATCTGGTCTATGCTATAGCTACTGGGGACAAAGCCTACTTGAGATGGGTGTGTAAGCTGTGGGAAAAGGTGGCTTAGCCTATGGGCTATTGCATTGGTGAAGATCTTTCTGTCCACCTTCAGCAATGATATGGGGCAGTAGCTATTGGAGGATGTGGGATCTTTTCCTTTTTCTGGCAGTGCCGTGATCACTGCCTCCCTCATAGTATAGGGGGAAAGATGGCTTTGGACTCCACTTCTCGGTACACCTGCTGCAACATAGGGGAAACTGTGTCAGCTAGGGCTTGCCAAAACTCCACTGTGATACCTGTCCACCCCCCCGGTGCCCCGGTGCCTTCCCTGGGCGCAGTGAGAGCAGTGCCTGCCTTACCTCTGTGATGGACAGCAGGTTGTCTAGTGTCTCAGCGTGCTGTTTTGGAATATTGGGGAGATTCACTGATCTTAGGAAATCTCAGGTGCCTTGTAGGTTTGCTACCCTGGTGGAAGTGTATGGGGAGGTGTAATAAGTCTCCATGACTTTGTTTAGTTCTGTGTTGGTGTTATGGACTACTCCCTCTTTATCCCTCAATCCAGCTATGTGCCTCTCCATTTGTTGTTTTCTCATCCTGTAGGTCAGTACCTCTCTCCCTTTTTCCCCTCCTTCCCAGTACTTCTGCTCTAACCTAAGAATTGAAACCTCTGCTTTGCAGGACAGAAGGGAATTGATCTCCAGTCAGTGACCCAGGATTTTCTGCCATAAAGGCAGTGCCGATTTGGCTGTGCGTGTCTCTTGTATTCTCCTTCAGCTACCTTCAACTCCTTCTCCAGGTTACCCAGATGTTTTTCACATTGCCTCCTTCTGGCAACTGCATAGCTTATAATTTTGACCCTCATGATGGCCTTAAATGCCTCCCATGTATTCCCGGCTATGGTGTCCTGGATAGGGTTCTCTTTAAAAAAATGTGAGGCTTCTTCTTGGGCAATATTAACAAATGCCACATCCTTCATTAGCAGGGCGTCCAGTCTCCAGGATGTAGAGGTCGGCGTTGGGGGGGGCCCCATAGGATGGTCATCTGGACCAGGGCACGGTGTGAAATTATAATGGGCAATATCTCAGAGGCAACTGCAGCTTGGGTAATCTGTGGGGAGGTGAGCCAGAAGTCTGTGCGACTGTATGTCCCATGTAACTCAGAGAAAAAAGATTAATGCCTCCCTCAGGGGTGTAGTACCCTTCACATTTCAGCTAGGTCCTGATCTTTCATCAGGCATTACAAAGAAGTGCGCCCTTTCTCATGAGAGTTTCACTCCCCGGTATTTCTGTCAATCAGTGGGTCTAGAACCAGATTAAAATCCCCACTAAAATGGTGGGGGTCCCCATTTTAGTCATGTTCAATAGATTTCAGGTGGCCTGATTAAAAACATAAGGATCCTCTTCATTGGGGGTGTATATGTTCCCCAGAAGCATAGGACCTTTGGGGGTTTGAAATAGCACATTGACCCATCTGCCCTGGGGGTCTGCTCTGGCCATCGATAGAAACTATTGGAGCTGCTTATGGATCAGGATTGCTACCCTCATTTCCTGGTTGGAGCTGAGGCATGTTCTACCTGACCCACCCAATCCCTATGTTCATGGTCTTTTTTGGTAAGTTTTGTCTCCTGCAAAAAGGACCCCTGTGTTTTGGCTTTTCAGGTAGGACAACACCTTTTTCCTCTTCACTGGTGTCTTCAAACCTCTCACATTTCATGAGATACATGTTAAATTAACCATAATCTAAGTTTGAAATGGTCAGTGGGGGAAGGATTATGAAGTACTCAGTGGTGGAGGAAAGCAGGTGTTGTTGGGTGGAGGGGAAAGCCCCAGGCAATGATCCGTCTTGGTTTCTTGGGTGGGGTGGCTGCTACCCTGCCTCTTGGCCTTTCTTCTTTCTGGATTCTGTACAGGGACCCTGGGTTAAGACTGGGTTAAGCACATTGTTCCCTGCACCTCTCTGGGTACTGGGGACCCAGTTCCTTGTTCCTTTATCTGGTCCCAAGTCTCTTATCTGCAACCCTTCAGTGCTGCTGTCTATCCTTAGTTCTTTAAACATGCACTGTTTAGTGAGTGAGATCAACCTATATGCATTCCCTGCCTGAATGTATAAACACATTATTAAACCAGAACAGACTATATACACATTGCACAAAAATGCTAAGATGGAGACATCAAGTTTAAACAATTGCCTGCTTACTTAGGTAGAGCAAGATCCACTTGGTGGTTCCTGTGGATGTGGCATATCTATCTGAGGGAGGAACAGTTATGACCTGAGAGTTCATACCTGCCAATTGGCAAGGGTCTTCCCAAGCTGCTGATCCTGTGTGGGTTTAAATATGGTGGCTTCCAGGTGTTTTATTTTTTCTCTTAGGATCTACTGGTCCTTTCACTACAGGATCTTGAGTAGGCTTCTCAGTGTCATGCCATATATATAAGCACATCCAGGGGGAGGGGAGCAGAGGCTAGGGGAGTGGTAGAGAGCCCTGGGTGGAGTGGAGATGGGGGTAAAGCTGAGTGGCATTGCCACCTTCCATACCCTCAGTGGGGAGTTACCCAGTGTTGCACCCTTCCCATTTCATACTTTCCCTCAGGAGCCCCCAGTTAGTACTAGGAAGGGGTGGAGGGGGGAGAGGGGTGTCTCATTATATTCTTATAACCAGTTAGGGCCCCCACATTGGGTGTTCCTGGGAGGAAGGTACATAGTTATTCCCTTCATTACACCACCAAGTAGTATGTTCTTTTTGTTCTTTCCTCCCCTTCCCCTGACTGCTCAAACTTGCCTTCAGCGTTAGGCTGTGGAAGGCTAAAGAGGCCTTTTCTCTATGCTGCTTTACATACTGTAAGCAGCCCTAAAGCAAATTTAACATGGATCTGTTTACCTCTGAACATTTGTGTCCCATTTTTAAGCTGTGATTATGCCCAGTTGGGATGGAAGGGGAGTGAGGCCATGTTCTGGGCCTTGCTACATGGTAGGCTTCTTGCACATGTGGGGAGGCAGCATGTCAGTTTGCAGCCCAGTCTCCATAAGATGTTCAGCACACTCTCAGGTGGCCCAAGTCTTTTTCCCTTCCCAGATTCTTTCCAACATAAAAAGCACCAACTTAAATAGTACTTATCTAGACAGGCAAGTCTGTGGATGTAGGCACATCTCCTTGCAGGCCTCTCTGGGTCAGGGTCAGTTTGGTCACTGCTGCAGCTTTGGAGTCCTCAGGTACTATTCTGCTGAGTCAATGCATTGTGGAGTGCCCCTGCTCCTCTTCTGTTCTCCGGTCCCTGGCTACCAATGTTTCGGTCTGCAAAGGCTATACCTCTGGGTGTGCTGGTAGGGTGTCTCACAGCCTGTCCGGTGACACTGGAGATTCAGACCTCAGGGTCTGCATACCTATTCTCTGTCATGTGACTCATCATGGCTGTTGATTCCTCCCTCTGCTGCTCATGAATCTCACTGTATGTGTTAGGTCCGGCTCTTGCTTGAGGGTGTTCCCATCTGTGGTGTGAGCCTTTCAGGAAGCACTTTCTACTCCGGCATGAGAAGGCCCATTCACTCTCTGCCTGGTATCCCTCCTTGGCCTCCATGTCTTCCTTCCCTGTGAGAGTTTTAGGGCTGCTACATCTGGGCGGGCTGGGTCCCGGGGCAAAGATCCCTCCTGGCCAATTTTTATTGAGACAGTCTTCCAAGGCCTCTGGGGTTGCAAAGTGCAGCAGTACCCCATTGTGCTCTACCTGAATCATTGCCAAGTAGCAGAGGGAATACTGAAGGCCTAGGTTCTATATCATTGTACTCACGCCTCCTTGCCAAAAGTAAATATAGAGTTCAGTGCCCTTGCCAGTTCAGGTGACCCATCTCTCAAGACCTCGTCAGAATGAGCTGTATTGTGGTGTAGCTTAACAGTTTAATCAGGATGGCCCTTGAATTTTCACACTTTCATGGTGCAGGGGTGAGTGTTCTATGGGTCCTCTTGATGTCCAGGCGGAACCCTTGTTGCAGGCCCAGGACTGACGGTAGGACCTACTGAAGAAACTGTACAGTGTCCTGTTTTTCTGCTTCCCTCAGGAATCCCAGTAGGTGGATATTGTTCCTCCTGCTGTGGTTTTCCAGGTCTTCCACCTTCAGCATAAGGTTGTGGATTAGACCTTGTTGTTCTCTGTTCATGGCTCAGACTTCCTCTAGGGTGGCATCATATGCTGAGACCTGCCACTCGATCCAGACAGGGCGCCCATCGAACTGCTGAATGGTAGATGTAGTTTGTCATGAGGCCATAATAACTTTGGCTATTTAATTGTTGCATGACTTTATTAAACATGCTGCCGACATCCCTGGAGTTGTGCAATACCTCCTAGGGGGCCACCATGCTTCCATCGCAGAGTTCTCTAGGATGTCACTAGAAACCGTGACTCACTCCGATTTGGGCAAAAAAGGTATGTGGCTGTAACTAGTCTTAAGCTCTGTTGAGGTTAATGTCTTTGGTTAGTTGATGCCACCTTTATTTCAGATTCCTTCTGATAATTCCACACCTGATACGTGCAGCACACAGATCAAGCATCCATCTTGTTTTCAGGTGAAGCCACACTCCTCAACTCTCAGATGTATTGTGTTGGACATAAGGAGAAAGAGAAGCCCAGATGGTGTCCATTAATGAGTTAGTCATGGTGCATAGGCAACCATGACTGATGCATGGCTATACTAGGCTAATCTCAGTTCAGGAAGGATAGGGTGGGGAGGGAGGAGGGGTGGTTCTATATGTAAGGCAGGGTACCAAAGCAATGGAAATGCAAGGAGAAAAGGGGCTGGAGGTACTGTGAGTCACTATGGAGAAAGGAGCAGGAGCCACTAGTAATACTGCAATGATATACAAACCTCCAACACAGGGGAATGAACTGGGGGAGGAACTGGAAAGGAACTAAGGAAGCCATCAGCATAACGGCAGAAAAAGGGGAGGTGCTACTTGTGAGGGACTTCAATCTGCTTGATGGAGATTGGAGCTTCCCTGCTGTGGTCTGTGCCAGAAGCAGGGACATCCTAAACTCACTGCAGGGGGAGTTTCTCACGCAACTAGTTAGGAAGCCCACTCATAATGGGATTATATTGGATCTGGTGCTGACAAACAGGGTCAGTATTGCAGACATCATAGTAGGAGGCCACCTGGTGGCCAGTGACCACTGTTCAGTGTGGTTCAACATAAGGACAGCAGCAGAAGTAAATCACACAAGGACAAGGGTCCTGGACTTCAAGAGGGCAGATTTTATTAAATAGGGTAAATGCCTCAGAGGCAACCCATCAGGGAGGAATGGCATGGGTGGGGTAGGGGAATAGTGGGCCAAGTTATGGGATCTCATAGAGAAGGCAACAAACACCTGTACAAAAGAAGTGAGCAAAAACAGGAGAAACAAAGAAACTGCTATGGTTCTTAAAGGAAGTGGCTGAAAAGGTTAAGGCTAAAAGGGTAGCTTTCAGGATGTACAAAAATATGCAGAGAAAAGAGGATAGGAAGGTGAACCAGGAGAAGCAGAGAGAGGCCATGAACGTGGTGAGGAGAGCAAAGGCACAAACTCAGAAAAGGCTAGCCAATGGAGTAATTCAGAGGCACAACACAATTTTTAGATACATAAGTGAAAGAGGAGCAGAATGAGAGGGATTGTGAGGTTAAGAAGGGCAGGTGGAGAGTGTGCAGAGAAGGATCAGGAAAAAGCAGATATCTTGAATAGATAATTCTCTTTAGTCTTCACAGTGGTAGGGGAAGGGGATGAACCACATAAAAGCAGTAGAAACACTGGAAGGATGGAGGTAGACGCAAATCCATTTGCAGAGGAAAGAGTCCTGAAAGAACTAGCAAATCTGAAGTGGACAAACCTATAGGTCCAGATATAGTACACCTAAGTGTGTTGAGGGAGCTCAGGGGGGTACTGGCTGCACCTCAGACAGCCCTATTCAACAACTTACTGGAACAGGAGTGGTTCCAGACAATTAGAATCTCAGACATAGTCCCATTTCATAAAAGCGGTAGCAGGGAGGAGGCTCACAGCTGTAGGCCATTAAATCTGAAATCAGTGTTGGGGAAGTTAATGGAGTCTCTTTTGAATAAATACTTCCTCATGTTACCTCTGACCATCCCTTCCTCCAATTTCATCCCATGATCCCTAGTCCTGGAACATCCTCTCCTCCAGGGAGTCCATATTCATGTCCTTCTGCCTATCCTTGTAGGACTTATGATGCAAACCCTGTACCATCTTGGTTGCCCTTCTCTGAACTTTCTCCACCCTGTCTATATCCTTACACAGGAAAGGCCTCCAGAATTGGACATTGTACTCCAGGTGTGGCCTCCGTAATGTCTTGTACAGTGGAATTATGACCTCCCTTTTCCTGCTGTTGATGCCCCTGCCTATGCATCCAAGCATCATATTTGCTTTACCTGCCGCTGTGTCACACTGACTCCTAACCTTTAGGTCATCAGAGATGATTACCCATAGGTCCCTTTCCTACTTAGAGCATGCTATACTCCTTCCCCCCAGCTGATATGTTGTTCCAGGGGTTTTGTGCCCCATGTGCATTATGCTGCACTTATTTGCATCAAATCTCAACTGCCACACCTTTGACTATTCCTCAAGCTTCTGCAGGTCTCTCTTCATTCTATCCACTCCTTCTGGTGTGTCCACTCTGTTACAGAGTTTTGTGTCATCGGTAAACATGAAAAATCACCCTTCTATGTTATTTGTAATGTCACTGATAAAGATGTTGAAGAGGACTGGACCCAGCACTGATCCCTGTGGCACTCCCACTGGTCACCCATCCCTCTGTGGGAGTGACAGCACTTTACCACCACTCTCTGTGTCCTGCCATCCAGCCAATTCCCCACCCACCGCACTACTTTCCTACCCACACCCATATTGCCCAGCTTGTTTAACAGCTTCCTGTGCGACACGGTATCAAAGGCCTTACTGAAGTCCAGATAGGCCATGTCCACTGTCCCCCCTGATCCACCTCCATTTTCACCCAATTGAAAAATTCAGTGAGGTTAGTCTGGCACGACTTCTCCCCCAGTAAAACCATGCTGCCTAGGGTCCTGTAGACCATTGGCCACAAGGTATTCTACTAATCTCTCCTTCAGTAGTGCTTCCATAATCTTCACCACTACTAAGGTGAGGTCTGTAGTTTTCTGCTTCCTCTCTGTTCCCACTCTTATATAAGGGGACTACATCAGCTTTTCTTCAGTCTTTGGGCACCTCAACTGTTTCCAGTGATCCACTAAACAGGGTCACCAAAGGTTCAGCCACCACTTCTCTGAGCTCCCTCAGCACCCTGGGATGCACCCCTTCCGGGCCCATAGCTTTATCAACTCTTATTCCTTTCAGTTCCTTTAGGACCCTTTCCCATGGAATTGGACTTGTATTCATTTCTGTGGTCTTCCCCTCTTTTGTACTCCCTTCTGGCCTGCTACCCACCCCTTCTACTGTAAAGACTGAGCAGAAATACCTTATCTATTTATTTATTGAAATGTTTCACCAGGAAGGCACATGGAGCAACAAGTCACTTGTCTTGCAGTGCAAACTGGGAGAAAGGGGTACAACTGGAATGAGACATTATACATTCAAGTTACAAGATCAACGTTAACATACAGTTGTAAGGCAGGTGTTACAAACAGTGTTACATATAGATAGTATGGGGAGAAGTAACATGAGAATTTCTGAACACACTCAGTTAAAGTTGATGTATACATAAACCAGATATGAAGCCTGAGGGGTTTATGAATGCCATCCAACAACGAGGGTGTGTGTTAAATTCGAGTTTTACACACTTCTCCCCATATTTTATTTTATATAATTGAAGGGATCCGTTTTCTCCAAAAAAAAGACGTTTATGCTTACCTTGCAGATAAGCTTTTATTTGTGTGAGGAGAACAGAACTGTGGTTAAACATTAAACATAAACATTAACATAACATTAAACAATAAAATAAACTGGCCACAAATGTTAGAAGTCCGGTATGGAGATTCTTCGTATCATTTCCTGGTTGAATGATATTTTCGTTTGACCTGCAGAGGAAAGGTTAGGGTTGAAAGGGAGAGAGTCAGGGATCATCGTTTAAGTGTTAACTGCATAAGTTAGGTTGATAAAAAAAAAAGTGAAATGTTTGCGTTTTTCGAGGCTGCTGGAGGCTATCTGAGATGGAGGCGACGCCTGAGAAGTAAGTGTTTTTTTTTTTTGCCAGTGGCGGTTGAAGTGAGAGGGACAATTTGAACACGCTATGTTTACTTAGCTCGAGCGCTTTGTTGTTGAAAGGGAGCGCGTGAATGCCGTAACACCGCATTTAACACACGGTTTTCACAATGGAAGAAAACAGAGACCAGTAATTATAACAGTGTTGCACATAACATGTACAAAGAGTGGGCAATAGTAAGTGCTGGGTTTATAAGTAAACAAGTGCTTACATGACAGAAAAGGGAGAAGGAGGGTGAGCTGGGGAAGGGGGAAGATTTGTGCCCCTGGAGACTGCTTTAGGATGCAATGATCCCTGCAAGAGGACTGGGGGGACCAGAGAGAAGGGGATAAGGTAGTGTCCCAGTGAGACCCCTTTAAGATGGTGGGGGAAGGGAGTAGATGAGAGATACATACCTATTCAGTATGTCTGCTTTACTGTTGTCATCCTCAACTCTTCTCTTGCCCTCACCCTTTAGCCTCACTATCCCTCTATTTGCCTTCCTTTTTTCACTTATGTACCTATAAATGGTTTTGTCCCCTCTAATCACTGTTTTTGCAATGCATTCCTCTGTCTGAGCTTTGTCTTCCCTTCCTGCCCTCCCTGCTTCCCTTTGCTTCTCCTTTTGCTGCTCCCTATCCCCAACTGCTTGTGTCTTTTTGTATTACTTGAATGCAATCCTTTTGGCTTTCATTTTCTCTGCTACTTCCTTTGAATACCATAAGGATTTCCTCTTCCTTTTCCTCTTGCTAACCTGCTTAATGCATAACTGTGTTGCCCCTGCTATCCCTGTTTTAAATACTGCCCACTGTTCCTCCACACCTAATTCCTTCCCCATTCCAGCTAGTGTTTCTTCCAAGCATGTCCCCATTCTCCCAAAATCTGCCCTCCTAAAGTCTAGGATGTGTGTTTTAGTGTGGCAAGGATCTGCCCATTCAGTTATTTCAAACCACAGCGTCCTGTGGTCACTGTTCTCCCAGGTGCTCCCCATTGTGACCCCCTTCACACTGTCTCCGTTTGTGAGCACCAGGTCCAGTATTGCCTCCTGCTGAGTTGGTTCCATGACTGATTGTTTAAGGAAGGATCCCTGAAGGGAGTCCAGGATAAATCTGTTCTTGGCTGCTGCTGCTGTTGGGAGGCTCCAGTCCACGTCTGGCATGTTAAAGTCTCCAACCAGCACTACCTCCTCCTTGTCTACAATTCTTTGGATGACAAGCGTCAATTCCCTGTCTGTCTTTTCCACCTGAGTTGAAACATAGAAACATAGAAGCATTGCCTTTGACGGCAGATAACGACCGCCTGGCCCATCTAGTCTGCCCTTTTCCCTACCTACAGGATAAGCTGCAGATCCTAGTTAACCAACAGCCTATTTCTTCCTAACCCCCACAAGAATTGCCTTATGTCTGTCCCATGCATTCTTGAATTCTCCAACAGTTTTAGACCCCACAACACATCAGGAATCCTGTTCCATGAATAACCCCTAGGTGGCGCTATCCAAAGGGATACTACCCCTGCCTGCTTGCTAGTAGCAGGTTAAGGGTCCTGGCCTACACCCAGAGGTCAGGGTTGGTAGTGGTCAAGCTAACCTGGGCACAGCCCTCAGGGACACTGTAACCCCCCCTCTTTCCTTACTAGTGGCTGGAACAATACACAATAATTACTTTCACAATACCCCTGATACACCACAAATGTACCCATACTGTTTGCACTTACCACCAGGGCTTTCCTCTGGCCCGGCCCTGAGGACCCCCTGTAAAACAAGATTATACATGGTACATAACAGCAGTACAGTACTCTTGCACAAACTGGAAGTGGAGGCAGTATAGCACAGTGGTTTAAGGCTCTGAACTTCAAATCTGGTGACATTCAGCAGACCAGACCTGGGTTTGAATCCCACAGCTTCCACTTGCATACTGTGTGACCCTGAGCAAGTAACTTAACTTCCCTGTGCTCCCAGGTTGCACCTGTAAAAAAGCTTTCAGCTTAGTGTGCTATTCCTGGTTAAACAACTAAAAAAAAAAAAAAAACAGGGTAAATGCAAAAAAGAGTTAGCTCCGATTTATTTAAGGGACTTGAACAAGGGAGGGGCGTAATCAGGTTTATTTGCTTAAAGGCTATATCAATCAAACAGTTATGCATGCACTTCAGGGTCCATAAACAGTCACACACTCTGGGTACCCAGATGGACAATGGTGGGCTAGCCAGGAACGTGCAGCTGGTTGGGACCCTGTGATGGAAGAAAACAACATTTACAACACACACTATTTGTAATCCGGGGCCGGAGGGCTCAGTTCTTGAAAAGAAAACAAGACAATCAGATGACACACTTTTAGATTAGGCTGTTGTTGCAGGGAGCTACCCTGATGATTACTCACTATACCCAAGACTGGACACAGGTTGGATGAAAATTGAGACAACAGGTGGTTAATCTGGAGTGCCAGGAGAAGCTGGGTCCACACAATTTGCCTAGGCATCATTCCTGTTCAAGCATGGAACAGAGGACTAATCCCCAGGCAGGTCTCTCATCGGTGGCTTTCTCTGTGCGGTAGGGTAGTCTGGCAGGACCAGCATGGCATAGCCCAGGCCGAATAGAGATGAATGAAGATTCAGTCTGATTATGCTGGATGAAGCTTGCAGCAAGCAGAACACAGTTCACACAGTGGGGAATCAAATCATGACCCACTTTCAATACACAGCATATTTACATGCAAAGGATTCTACGGTGCCAGCAAGCAGAACACAGTTCACACCGTGGGGAACCAAATCATGACTCGCTTTCAATACACAACACATTTACATGTAAGAAAATTCTACTGTACCAGGCAAACCGCTCTCTGGTCACGATCGCAAAGTCTCTGCACAAACCTGGATTCAGAAGCAGCTGGAAATCCTGACAGGCTGATCACATTCATCAAAATGTTTGGTCTTCTTCAGGTATGAGCCTGGTAAAAAATCAGTGGCTTACTTCGTTCTCACAAACTTGGATTTAGTCTGAAATAAATCTCTTCTCTCCCTCTCAGGGGCAGCAGGCAGACATGCAGGCCACAACTCAGGCCTGTCACAGTTCTCCCATGCTCACTTGAACTGTTACTTTTTCACTTCTCAGCCCAGAACTGAAATTAGCTGCAGCAGCCTGGGGAATCCCCCAGGATCCAAAAGGTTTGGTTGGCTAATCCTCCTGTCAGTCACAACAAAGGCTTCCCCTTCAGGTGCAAAAAGGTGCAAAGAGCCCAAAACTACAATTTCAACAGATTTTGACTCCAGACTGCTCCTGTAGTCCGGCTCCATTTTAGGTCACACCAGAACTGATTGGTCCAATTCGCAGTCCAGAACCAAGATAGTGTAGATAAACAAAACAGTCCTTTCTGCAAAGAAGGCAGGTTAGACAAACTACATTATCGTTATCACTCTAAATGATTTTCAGAAAATAGTTACATCTTTCAACAGAGCTCCCTCTCAGATTACTTATGACTGCAATCCACGCAGCTCTTAAAGAGACAGTACACAGTGGCTTTACAGGCACTCTCTGGCAATCTCATTTAAACTGCTAAATGCAAGACACCAGCCTGGCAGTGAGCATTTAGGCAAGCTTAAGGAAGACTTTCCGGGAACCCCCACCCACAGAATTAGCATCTGCCCATGGAACAAACATCCTTTGCCGATGGGGGTGCCCAATCCCTCATCGGCTTCACTGCCACCCCTCAAATGTCTGTATGCCATGCTGGGAGCCCACCCCAGCATGGCAAAGGTTTCCTTTGCCGATGGGGGTGCCCAATCCCCCGCCGGCTTCACTGCCCCCAAAAAATGTTTGTATGCCATGTTGGGAGCCCCCACCCCCAGAATTCGCATCTGCCCATGGAACAAACATCCTTTGCCGATGGGGGTGCCCAATCCCTCATCGGCTTCACTGCCACCCCTCAAATGTCTGTATGCCATGCTGGGAGCCCACCCCAGTGTGGCAAAAGCTTCCTTTGCTGACGGGGGTGCCCAATCCCCTGTCGGCTTCACTGCCCCCCCAAGCTGCCTGGTGCCATGCTGGGAGCCCACCCCAGTGTGGCAAAAGTTTCTGTTGCTAATGAGGGTGCCCAATCCCCCATCGGCTTCACTGTCCCCCCCAAGCTGCCTGGTGCCATGCTGGGACCGACCCCAGCGTGGCAAAATTCCCTTGTTGTGACAAAACAAAAATAAAACCTGAAACAAAAAACCTACCCTCGTTGATTCTTTTGCCCCCAACCCGCACCCACCATCTGCATACCCACCTCCCCACCACCTCAACCCATAATGTACCTCCGACACTAGCGTGTGATCTTCGTGGACTGGGAACACGTCTGCACTCTTCAAAGCCGACGGCAAACTGAAGAAATGCTGATAAGCTGTATAATGGCATAAATGAATTTTTTTCAACTTTAGTGCATATCTCAGCCAATTCTGGAAATTTTTTCACAAAATTTTCAACATGGGGTTTTTGGGGCCCCACCTCATGAACTGTGACACTGTTATTTCTTTAATCGTTCCCAAAAGGTGGTTCCGCAGTCACTGCGTGGAACCACCTTTTCAGAATGATTAATGAAATGACAGTGTCACAGTTCATGAGGTAGGCTTCCAAAAACCCTATGTTGAAAATTTGGTGAAAATATTCCCTAAAATGACTGTTTTATGAGCGTGCATTGTGCAGTTCCTATGCTCACTCGTAACTTCGAGCATTTTTAATATTTTCACTCCAGATTTTCAGTATTGCCATTTTACCACACTTCCTTATGAACAGTACTACTGTCATTTTTCTCATCTCACCCAAAATGTGTTTTTGCACATGTAGTGCACAATGGCATGGTCAGTGTGCAAAATCAATGTTCGGGACAGATTAAGAAAATCACAGTGATACTGTTCATGAGCAGAGGTTTTAAACTGGCTATGGTGAAAATTTGGTGACAAACGCCCATAAAATGACTGTGTTACAAGCATGCATTGTGTCAGATATGGCAAAAAAAGGAAAAAAAATGAAGGGTGAAAATGTGCCGCAGAATTGCCTCAGAAATTGGTGTTGAGTGCCACAGAAGTTCTGCGGCAAATGAGAACCCTGCCGTAGAACTTTGCTCCAATGTGCCACAGAAAAATCGGGGCCCTGATTATTTGTCATACCAGTCCTGAAATACAATGGTCACTTGCGATCCATTGTCAAGCACAGCCCGAGTAGGAATGCCATTCACAGCCATAGTAGTCTCCATTGAAGGGCCCACTATTTCAGTCCAGTCAGGAGGGACAGCAGCAGGGGTCTGGATAGACTATTTAGCCACAAAGAGGTTTGATTTAGAATGTCTGAAGCCTTCAATGGGATCATTTCGTGCACTCCTTGACCACTGATTCAGTTTCCGAAACTCCCCTTGAAGCCTGTTCACCACTCTCTCTAAGTTCCTCTGAGAATGGCACTTCCTCTTCATGTGACCATTCTTGCCGCAATTGTGACAAATGACAGGCTCCCAGGGCATCTTTGAAGAGAGCATTGCAGGGGATGCTGGAGCATTGATGGAAGATTGTGATCTGGCTACTGCTGATAGTGTGCCATGTTTCAAAAGTTCCTTTAGGGTGGCAGTCAATTCTTTGAGCTCAGCCAAAAAGCCATCCTCAGTAGCGGATGCCTGAGGATGCACCCCGCCCCCATGGCAGTCACGTCCTGACAGGGGCTAGGGTCTTTGTCAACAGGGGATACCTCAGTGAGAACATCTGGTTGTACCTTTCTGACTTCCTTCAGCAACTCCTTTCCTCACCATTTGACACCCTTAGTGGTCTCCATTTTGGAAGGGCCTTCCGGTGCCATGATCACTTGAGCTGCACTCACCCCATAATTACAATCTCCCTCTTCCCCTTCAACCTCCCAGAGTTCTTTTATCACATCACAGTAGTTAGGTGGGTTACATCTCCTATCCTGGAGCCTTAACTGGAGGATCTGCAATTTAGAGTGCTTTGCATGTTACAGTATGTGCCCCAATCTCACATGGTTCAAGTTATTGGCTAGGAGCTAAAGGAGGAACTAGCAGAGCCATTAGCAGAATTGTTTAGTGAGTCCCTGAGCACAGGAGAGGTCCCAGAAGACTGGAGAAGGGCTCATGTGATCCCGCTCCACAAGAGTGGTAGCAGGGAGGAGGTGGGGAACTACAGACCGGTCAGTCTTACCTCAGTAGTGGGCAAAGATTATGGAGGCACTCCTTAAGGAAAGGATAGTACAACACCTGGAATCCATAGGGCACAGGATCCAAGACAGCATGGGTTTACAAAGGAAGGTCCTGTCAAACTAATCTCATAGATTTCTTTGACTGGGTAGCCAGAGTGGTGGACCAAGGGGAGCAGTTGATGTCACTTTGACTTCATCAAAGCTTTTGACACTGTTCCACATAGAAGATTGATAAATAAGCTGGGTAGAGGCTGGGGTGGGTCAGAAGTTGGTCAACTGGGTGGCAAACTGGTTGACGGGCAGAAAACAGAGAGTGGTGGTAAATGGTATACAGTCAGAAGAGATGCAAGTCACAAGTGGGGTACCTCAGGGATCAGTCCTGGGGCCAGTCCTCTTCAACATCTTCATTAGTGACCTTGCAGATGGACTAGAGGTAAGGCTTGTCTGTTTGCAGATGACACTAAGATCTGCAACAGAGTAGATGATCCAGATGGGTGGGCAGAATGAGAATAGATCTGGATAAACTAGCAGAATGGTCAGAAGAGTGGCAACTGGGATTTAATGCAAAGAAGTGCAAAATCATGCACATAGGAAGAGAAACCCTGAAGCCACCTATAGACTGGGAGGAGTTGCTAGCAGTCACAAAGGAAGAAAGAGACTTGGGCATCATCATCACTGATGACCTAAAATCATCAAGCAGACCTCTAAAGCAGTAGGTGAGGCTAGGGGTGTTAGGGTGTATTAGTCAGGTATCACAAGTTGTAAGAGGGAGGTAATAATCCCTCTGTACAAGACACTGGTTAGGCCCCATCTGGAGTACTGCATGCAGTATGGAGGCCACACCTTCACAAGGACATTAACCAAATTGAGGCAGTCAGAGAAGGGCAACAAAATGGTGCAGGGACTGCATCAGAAGACATATGAGGACAGATTAGCAGAGCTCAATATGTATACCCTTGAGCAAAGGAGGGAGAGGTGATATGATCGAGGCATTCAAACACCTTAAGGGCATAAACAAGGTGAAAGAGTCTAACATGTTTAAATATAAGAAAAATAGCAGGACAAGAGGACACAGCATGAGATTAGAGGGAGGCCGATTAAGGGGAATGTGAGGAAATTCTTTTTCACAGAAAGGGTGGTGGATGCATGGAATGGCTTACCACAAGAAGTGGTGGCTATGAATACAGTGCAGGGCTTCAAACAGGCATGGGATAGGCATAAGGGAGCAATACAAATGACTATGAATAGATAGGCCACTGACAGAGCAAAGGCCGATGGCACATTTATAAGGTAGAAAAAGAAATGGGCAGACTGGATGGGCCTTGCGGTCCTTTTCTGCCGTCAACTTCTATGTTTCTATGTTTCTACCCCACCTTTCCAGTAAGCTTTCTGTGAAGCTCTTTCTAGATGAGTAACATATGCAGACAAACTTTCCCCATTCCATTGTTTGGTACCTCGGAATTTCCACATCAAATTCTCCCCTGACTCAATGCTCCCAAAATTGCCTTTGAATGCAGATAGGTACTTCTGAGCAGATGCATCAGGGTTTGTGGACCTCAAAAATTTAATGACTTCGAGGGCGGGACCTCTCAAACTTTCTGTGATATTTTTCCGCTTCTCAGCCTCCGCACACTGCCAATCAGGTACCAAGGGGGCAACATAGTCTATCCAGGTCTCCCAGTCATCCTCCCCCGGGGGGTGGAGAGGGTGCCCAAGAAGATTCTCAGCCTTTGGTAGGAGTTGTGACTAGTGGCAGGTACAGATATAGGGGTCAGCATTGGCAAGGGTACAGAAGGTGGGACAGTAACAGGTGCTGAAGTGGGAGGGGGTGTTGGCGAAGGAACACCCCCAGGTGGCAGGAATAGTTTCTTAAAGTCCTCTATGGTTTTCCCTTCCTCCAGCAACAAGTTAGCAATTTTCTCCTCAAAAGTCTCAGATAATGGTGGGAACTCATCTTTGCCTGGGTCTTTACTGTCTTTTGTTATCACTCTCCAGGCAGCTAGAAACCCTTTTGGGGCAATAGTCTGTGGCACTTTATAGCTGTCCACAAGGTCACTACACTCTACCAAGGCTATGAAATTTTGGGCGACCAAATCAGCCTGTCGACCAACCACCACAGGGTTTTTAAACATTCAACTTTGGAGAGTGCTCCCTCTACAGTGTCTTTACTGGTACCCAGGGGAATATCCAGTATAAGTACAGCATTTTGGGGGGTCGATCTCCTGCCCAGTACACAACCCAACCAACTGGTACACAGCCATTTCTACTGGGGTAGCCATTAATCCTTAACACTAATTCATAATTTTTGGCCACTATAAGGCACAAAATCCCAGTGGTGAACCTCCAAAATGTAACCCTTAGGTGGCGCTATCCAAAGGGCTACTACCCCTGCCTGCTTGGCTAGTAGCAGGTTAAGGGAACCGAGTTCTGAAACGGGTGTCTCCACCAGGAGGTCAGGGTTGGTAGTGGCCAAGCTAACCTGGGCACAGCCCTTCAGGCCACTGTAACCTCCCTCTTTCCGTACTAGTGGCTGGAATAATACACAATAATCACTTTCACAATACCCCTGATATACCACACAAGTACCCACACTGTTTGCACTTACCACCAGGACTTTCCTCTGGCCCGGCCCTGGGAACCCCTGTAAAACAAGGTTTTACACAGCAAATAACAGCAGTACAGTACTCTTGCACAAACTGGAACCACAGTCAGGGTAAATGCAAAAAAGAGTTAGCTTTAGTTTATTTAACGGACTTGAAGAAGGAAGGGGCATAATCAGGTTAATTTGCTTAAAAACTGTATTAATCAAACAGTTATGCATGCACTTCAGGGTCCATAAACAGTCACACACTCTGGGTACCCAGATGGAGAATGGAGGGCTAGCCAGGAACATTGCAGCTGGTTGGGGCCCTGTGATGAAAGAAAACATACACAACACACACTATTTGTAATCCGGAGCTGGAGGGCTCAGTTCGTGAAAAGAAAACAACAAGACAATCAGATGACACACTTTTACATTAAGCTGTTGTTGCAGGGAGCTACCCTAATGATTACTCACAATACCCCAGACTGGACACAGTCTGGACAAAAATCGAGACAGCAGGTGGTTAATCTGGAGTGCCAGGAGAAACAGGGCCCACACGAATCGCCGAGGCATCGTTCCTGTTCAAGCATGGAGCAGCGGGCTGATCCCCAGGCAGGTCTCTCATCAGTGGTTTTCTCTGTGCGGTAGGGTAGTCTGGCAGGGCCAGCATGGCATGGCCCAGGCCGAATGGAGATGAACAATAATTCAGCCCGATTAGGCTGGATAAAGCTTCCAGCAAGCAGAACACAGTTCATACAGTGGGGAACCAAATCATGACCCACTTTCAATACACTGCACATTTACATGTAAAGGATTCTACGGTACCAGCAAGCAGAACTCAGTTCACACAGTGGGGAACCAAATCACAACCCACTTTCAATACACAGCACATTTACATGTAAGGAAATTCTACTGTATCAGGCAAACCGCTATCTGGTCATGATCGAAAAGTCTTTGAGCAAACCGGGGATTCAAAAGCAGCTGGAAATCCTGACAGGCCAATCGCATTCAGCAAAATCTTTGGTCTTCTTCAGGAATGAACCTGGTAAAAAATCAGTGGCTTACTTCATTCTCACAAACTTGGATTTAGTCTGAAATAATTCTCATCTCTCCCTCTCAGGGACAACAGGCAGACATGCAGGCCACAACTCAGGCCTTTCACAGTTCTCCCATGCAAAACCATATATAACTCTTGCCCAAATCACTTGAGCTGTTACTTCTTCACTTCTCAGCCCAGAACTGAAACTAACTGCAGCAGCCTGGGAAATTCCCCAGGATCCAAAAGGTTCGGTTGGCTGATCCTCCTGTCAGTCACAACAAAGGCTCCCCCTTCAGGTGCAAAAAGCCCAAAATTACAATTTCTACATATTTTGACTCCAGACAGCTCCTGTACTCCGGCTCCATTTTAGGTCACACCAGAAGTGATTGGCCCAATTCGCAGTCCAGGACCATGATAGTGGAGATAAACAAAACAGTCCTTGCTGCAAAGAAGGCAGATTAGACAAACGACATTATCATTATCACTCTAAATGATTTTCAGCAAATAGTTACATCTTTCAACAGAACTCCCTCTCCGATTACTTATGACTGCAATCCAGGCAGCTCTTACAAAGACAGTACACAGAGGCTATACAGGCACTCTCTGGTAATCACATTTAAACTGCTAAAACGCAGGACACCAGCCTGGCAGTGAGCATTTAGGCAAGCTCAAGGAAGACTTTTCGGGAACCCCCATTTGTAGGGGGGTTACAGATGCATCTACCACCCTCTCTGTGAAAAAAAAAAACTCCTCACATTGCCCCTGAGCCATTCCCCCTCTATCTTTAAATTGTGTCCCCTTGTTCTTGCACATCTTTTTTTCTGAAAGATAATACACTATTGGACTTTCTTGATTCCACTGAGGTACTTAAAAGTTTCTATCATGTGCCCCCTTCCCTCCTTTCCTCAAGGGTATACATATTAAGCTCTTTTAGTCTCTCCTTTTATGGCTTCTCTTGCAGACCCTGCACCATTTTAGTTGCCCTCATCTGGACTGCCTCCATCCTGTCTATCTCCTTGCAGAGATGGGGTCTCGAGAACTGGATGTAGTACTCTAGATGGGGTCTCACCAACTGTCTGTACAGAGGGATAACAGCTTCCTGTTTTCTGCTGGTGATGCCTGTCCCTATATATCCCAGTATCCCCCCATCCCTCCATACTGCCTTCTCACATTGCTTGCCAACCTTAAGATCATCTAACATGATTACCCCCAGGTCCCTTTCCATTTTTGTTGTTGTTACTACCTCTTCTCCCATTTTGTACTCTTCCCCTGGGTTTTTGTTTCCCAGGTGCATTATTTTTCACTTCTTTGCATCGAATCCAAGCTGCCAGACTTCTGACCATTCCTACAACCTTGCCAAGTCCCTTCTCATCCTTTCCATGCCTCCTTGTGTATCAACCCTGTTGCAGATCTTTGTGTCATCTGCAAAGAGGCATACTTTTCCTTCCAGTCCCTCTGCAATGTCACTTATAAAGACATTAAAAAGGACTTCACCCAGTACTGAACCCCGCACTACCCCACTAGTAACCCCTCTTTCTTCAGAGTGGACTCCATTTACAATTACCTTCTGTATCCTTTTGTCCAGCTGGTGTTTTACCCAGGCTACCACCCTGGGACCCACTCCCAGACTGGTTAATTTGTTTATTAATCTTTTGTGTGGAACTGTGTCAAATGCTTTGCTAAAGTCTAGATAGGCCATGTCTGCATCCCCTCCCTGGTCTACTACTTTGGTCACCCAATCAAAGAAATCGATTAGATTCATCTGACTTGACCTTTCCGCTGTGAACCCATGCTGCCTTGGGTCCTGTACCCCTCTGTCCCCTAGGTACTCAACAATTCTTTCCTTCAGAAGTGATTCCATCACTTTCCCTACTACAGAGATCAAACTGACAGGTCTGTAGTTTCCTGCCTCTGTCTTGCTCCCACTTTTGTGAAGGGGATCACATCTGCTTTCCTTCAGTCCTCAGGCACCACACTGTCCTCCCATGATTTGTTAAAAAGGGTAGTCACTGGTGCCACTAGTTCTCACCGTAATTCTTTTAGAATTCTGGGGTGAATCCTGTCAGGCCCCATTGCTTTGTCCACCTTCAGTTTTAGGAGTTCTTTCAGAACCCTTTCTTCTGTGAAAGGACTGGAATCAACCCCCCCTATCCAGAATGCTTCTGATAATTGGGTTAGGTACCTCCCCCATCTCCTCTTTTGTGAATACTGAGAGGAAGTATTTGTTCAGTATCCCTGCTTTTTCACTGTCTCTCTCTGCCCACCCACCACCCATTCTATTCAGCCTCACTATCCCTCCCTTTGTCTTTCTACGCTCCCTAATGTATCTATTGTAGTCTATAGACCTGGTGGTCTATAGACTACTGCTGTGAGGATGGCTGCCCTGTTTTTCTTTCAAGATTAACCAACAGTATCTCCACTCTGCTTGTTCCCCTTAGATCTCTGTGATCTTAATGTTTTCTTACACATACAGTGCCATACAGGTGGTAAACTGGGCAGAAAAGCGATTGAAGGATAGGTGACAGAGGGTGTTCATAAACTGAACTCACACAGGGGAAGGGAGAGTGATCAATGGGGTACCCAAGGCTCAGCTATGGGACCAGTCCTTGTTAATGTCTTTATATGTGGCATTTACAGAAAAGCCGGACAGGAAGGTATACCTATTTGAAGATGACACCAAAATCTGCAATAGGGTCAACATTTCAGAGAGGGTGGAAAGAATTTGCAGAGACCTGAGAAAACTTGAGGAATGGCAAGTGTATGACAGCTGGATTTCTTTGCAAAATAGTGCAGAATCATGCACTTGGGGAACAGGAACCCAGAAGCAGTGTATAACATGGAGGAACAGTTATTGACAGTCACCACACAAGAAAAAAGACCTTGAAGTACTCATGTCTGATGATCTTAAAGTGATGATACACTGTGACTAGGCAGTAAGTGGGGCCAGTGGGATGCTGGGCTGCACAGGGAGGGGTATCACCAACAGAAGGAGGGAGGTGGTGTTGCCACTGTGTAGATCATTGGTGAGATTCCAATTAGAGTACTATGTCCAGTCCTAGATAACATATCTAAGGAAGGACATAGACAGGGTTTAGGTTTTCCAGATTCAGGCAACTAAAATGGTGCAGGGGCTGCATCAGAAGCCCTATGAAGAGAGACTGTGGGATCTCATTATGTACACCCTGAAAGAGAGATGGGAGAAGGAGGACATGATAGAGATCAAAAAATATCTCCTAGGACTGAACAAGCAACTGGAGTGAAGTATTTTTCAGAGGAGAAGGTGCACAAGAACAAGGGGACATGCAGTGAAGCTAGAAGGGGGAGATTTTAGGAAGGATGTGAGGAACAACTGAAAGAGTTGTGGATGTCTGAAACAGTCTTTCAGTGGAGGCAGTCGTGGTGAAAACAATGATGGGCTTCAAGTATGCATAGGATAGGCACAAGGGAATCTTAGTTGGGAATCTTGGCAGTAGCTAGAGTTTGGGTATTGTTTGTGGTGACAGTGTAGACAGGGGTAAATAGACAGACAAGTGTGTCAAGGAATCCTTATCTTCCAAAAAATTAAATGTTTGAGAAGATCAGGGCTGCCACCAAAAAAAGGCCCTATTCCCTGCAGATTTGCAACTTTAGATGGGGGACATCAGGTAGATGCAGTTCCTTAGATTAAAGTGCTGTCCCAGGGCTGATTACAAGAATTATCTACAATTTTTTTTTAAACCCATACATATCCAAATTAAAATAAAACAAATACGAGAAAAAGAAGAATACTGTATACTGTAAATGTACCTATCCAAAAGCACATACTGTATAGAGTTTTAAGTGACTGGTATATGGTCATGCATCCTACATAATGTTAGAAAGACATGTTAACTGACATGGAATTAGATAAGAATCAGAGACAGTAGAGGACTACACGGTATCCTGTGATAAGGGTGTCCGCTACTGAGTGCTTTCAAAAAGTGCTACTCAATGACAGTGCCTGTTCACAGGGGTACTGGACAGGGAGGGCGAATACGAATATAGCAACATCCTGTCTCTATATGTACACACTCGTGGGGGGGGGGATGAAAGGGGAGGGAAGGTTTGTAAGTTGTAGCATGGTAGCGGGCTGCCGAGTTGGCCATGTGGCATGGTGGATTCATGGCAGGCTAGGATTGGGAGAGTGCCAGGTTTGACTCTGGGTAAGTAGGTATTTTTGTGCTGGTCTGAGATTTAATTTTTTTGTTTGTTTTCGTCCCCCCCCCAACATACACCCCCCCTGGAGTTGAGAATTCTTTAGTAGGCAGGTGTGGGGGGTGCAGCCCCCCACAGAAACAAAAAAAAAATATGTTTTTGACACCCTTTTGCTCTGTGCCATGAGTGTACATCACTGAAATTGATTTGTCTGTCAAGTAAGTTACTAAATGGATGCCATATCTTATTGAAGGCTAATACTGGTAGGTCTTCTTTGAAACAATAGTGTACATCTTCAGTTTTGAAGTACACTACCATTAGATTTACCCACATTATGCCGATTGGTGATTCTTGCCCTTCCATTTAGTAAGAATACATGTTTTTGCATTATTAATCCCTAGACATATAAATGTGACAGACTGAGGGGTTACATTTATTATCTCCAATATAACTGCTTGAATATGTTTAATTCATTGAATGTTTGTAACTTGTGTTAACCTGTCCAGTACATACCTCTACACAGATTTAAGCTGTGGACATGAAACAAACATGTGCACAACAGACCCATGGGCTACCAGACATATGGAACAATGATCTGTTATATCTTAATACATGTTTTTCAGTGTAGTCAGCATTTAACAGGTTATGTGAAGAATACTGTGCATTGAATTTTCTGGAGTCTTGATTATATAATGGGTGTCAGGTGGATGCTGGGTTATTGAACCACTGGGCATCAGAAATGGCCCAGCCAATGTTTACTTCCCTTATTCTTTGTGACTTGTGGTCTGATCCATGAAATGGCTGGATAAATGCTAGATTTAAATGTATACTGTCTGAGTATCTTCATACTCTGATGCCCTTCTGCTCCAGATGGAATCCACAGCCATGGACCTCTGTTCTTGATGAGTACAGAGCTTCACACAGAGATAGATGGTGGTAGACACTGGACATCAAGTTGGATGCCTGGGTTTGCAGTACAGAGGATCCACCATTCCAGATGGAGGTGGTGATCACTTGATATAACTGTTCTTCAAAGACTGCGATTCTGTTTTTGTAGGACATGGACTGTGCCAGAATGCCCCCCAACCCTCACTAACTGCACAGAGTGCTGGATGCAGTTGTAGGGGGCAATTAGACCCCATGTTACATCCTGGAGCTGGGCAGAGGAAGGCACATAAATGCTAGGGCAGTGCCTCAGACCACATAACCTGAGCTCCCTCTGCACTGCCAAGATTGTTTTAATAATTGGGTGCATACATGCCCTCGCACCTGTGCATGCCTTGACCTGGTCACACACATAGGTTCACTGGTGTCATGAGATTGGGTGTGGTGTTGATACACAACAAGATCTGTGAACAGGTATAGGTAACCACATGTGCAAACAGGACCACTGTACAAAATCAGTAGACATGGGCAAGCCAGAGCATGCTGGAACCTGGCTCGAGCTCAGTGCCTGGCTCAGCTTGGCTCAACCTCTATAAGAAACTGAAAGCTACAGTCAAGCCAAGCCAGCTATGGTCAAAGTAAGCATTTTTGTCAGCCTCAGCAGTTAGTGTAGTGTCTGAAATGTTCTATTCATATGGAGAGAACAGCCTGCAATAGCCAGAGCTTGGCTTGTGTTTTGGCTCTTTGAGTCCAGCGAGACCCCTGGTGAAGACTTCCTGGCTTGCCCACCTGCAACCATCAGTCTGCATGAGCATCACTCCACTTGTACACATACCATTGATGAGTGGGCCCTTGAGAATTACCTAGACTTTTGAATGCTGGACTTCAACCCCAAGCTATGTATGATCATTTTTTCTGTAAAATATTAGAAGATTTGTACCGTCCATTGCTGCATCTAATAACCTGGGTACGGAGGCACCATTGTCTGCTGCCACAATGACCCTTCCCAGTAGGCCAGGGAGTTTAATCCCTCCATCATGAAAGGCAAGCACTGGTGCCACTGCTGTGTGTGGTGAGGCCAGTAAGGGATGTATGAGTCTTCATGGGAACGTGGTGGTCAAGGGAGCAAACAGATGTAAAATGTGTCCTGCCTTAGTGGAATGAATGCTGGTACTCTTGGCCCACTACAATCCAGCTTTGTTGTACACCAGATGAGGAATGAAGAGTTTTCAGGGGAATGCGAGGCCATCCTCTACCTCTGCCACAAAGGGAAAGCCATGGGCTGAGACCAGTGTCTATTACAGTATACTGTTTGGCAATCCACCGGAGGGACAATAACAATGCTCTTCTGTACAATAAATAGTGAATGCTGGTTAGACAACCATACAGAACCAGCATGTGCAACCACTGGGAGTTCTGATTACAGAAAAAGTCAGGAGCAAAGTTTGAGATGGCAGATCAGGCTGGTTGGACATGTGGTTGCCCAATCAGTATTTTTTATTGTGTATAGTTTTTTTTTTCTGTTTTATTTTACTAGAATTAGGGAAGCCCTGGGTGAACAGTGAAAGTGAAAGGAGAGTCATACTGAAATGACTGCTACATAAACAGTCATGTTTTAAAAGTAGCAAGTTAAAAAGAAAATGAAAATTAACACATGACTATCTGTATTTGTTCTGTCGCGAGTTTGTGTCTGGTTGAGTGTCCACTCCTGCATCAGGCTTGGCAGCTTTGCTTTAACAAAAGGAAAAAAAAAGAGTGCATATGGCAATTCTTAACACAGGTGGCCCCGGGATTTCTGATAAGCTGATATGTTTTATTTATTTATCGAAATGTTTTACCAGGAAGGCACACTGAGCAACAGGTTGCTCATCTTCCGGTGCGACCTGGGGGGAAGGGGTACAATAGGGATGAGACATTTTGCATTCGAGTTACAAAGATCAACATAGTATGCAATTAATTAAAGCAGTTGTTACAAACAGTGTTGCATACATATGTAATTTGTGAGAATAATTAAGTTATTAATAAATAAAAATAAATAAATAAATAAATAAGTGCAATGGTAATAAGTGAGCAAGTGCTATCATGAAATAAGGGGTGAAGGAGAGAGAGGGTGAGATGACAGAGTTGTGTCCCGGAGAGTCCCCTTCAGGATGTGGGGAACCCTGCAAGGGGACTGGGGACTGGAGATGGGAAGGGATTAGAGCAGGAGAGAAAGAGGGAGCAAGTGTGATTAACATCTAGGAGGGGAAATAAGGCCTGACACAAAAAGAGAACCCTTTTGGATGTGATGAACCCTGCAAGGTGGCAGGGAAGTTCAGGAGATTGTAAACCCTCCTGCGGTTAGCCATTGTAATTATAAAGGGATAGTGAGAGGGAGGGAATGAGAAATAACACCAGGAAGGGGATGAGACCTGATCCAAGGAATCTACCAGCTGCTGGGGACCCTGCAAGGGGACCTGGAATGCCAAGGATAGATAGATGGGGGAAGAAAAGGTGGCAAGCCTAGGCACTATAGGACCCCTTCAGGATGCTGAGAACCCTGCAAGGGGAGTGTAAAGGCTAGGGAAAAAGGGGGAGAGAGTAGAAGAAGGGAGAAAGGTATGTGAACTAGCACTTAGGAGAGGCTAGGGTTAGTAGAGGCAGTAGAGTTGATAGACGCATTGGGTAAATTCCAAAGGGGGACGAACTGTAAAGAGCAAGGTGAAGGAAATGAAGGCAGGTCATAACAGTAACAGTAAGGTGCAAGATAGTTGGAGAGGGCAGGTTTGATGGAATAGAGGGAGAAGAAGTGTCAGATTTGTGGAGGTAGAGAGTTCCATATTTTAGGGAAACAGTGAGAGTACACACACTGGCCAGAGAGGGTGGAGTGGCAGGGATCGGTTAGTGTGTGAATGTCGGTAGATCTGAGGGTGTGGGAAAGTGGAGGGGGTTTTGTCAATGAGGGGGAGAGGTAGGAATCAAGTTCACCCAGTCAGTGTTTAGCAGTGAATTTAGCACAGTGTGAGAGGCATCTATTTGTAAGGGAGGGGAAAGAAAGGGCTTAATAGCGGTCACAGTGGTGGGTGAGAGAGGGAGCATCAAGGGCACAGTGGCAGACGAAGTTGAAGAGAGTGTCCAATCTGGTCAGGGAGGACCTAGGAATAGCACCCTAGACCACGTCGCAGTAGTCAAATATGGGGAGGATCATCTTCTGGACAAGCTCACGCCTAGTCACAGGAGGGATGCAACTGTGGTTCCTGAACAAGGCACCAAGCTTGGGATGCAGTTTTTTTCTGGATGGCATCAATGTGTCCATAGAAGTTGAAGTGTTGGTCTAACTAAATCCCAAGGTATCTGAAGGAAGAGGTCTCCTCAAGTAAAGTCCTGTCAAAAGTGCAGAGAGTGGGCAGGAAGGGAAGCCTAGACAGTCTCTGCCTTGTGCTAAAGGTCATGGAGACTGTCTTCTTGGTATTGAGAAATAATTGATGATTTGCAAACCAGAGCTGGACCTTGTTGAAGTTGTGCTTTAAGTTGGATGTAACCTCAGCTGGGCGTGAGCCAGATGCATATAGGACAGTATCATCAGCGTACATGTGTATGGTGAAGGAGGGTGAGCAGACAGATGGCAGGTCATTAAGGAAGATGAAGAATAGAAGGGGACCAAGCATGGAGCCCCGAGGAACCCCAGTGCAGATCGGTAAGGGTGGTGACATGGTATTTGCGATCTTAACTGATTGGGTTCTACCATCAAGGTAGGCCATAAACCATTTAGTGGCAGAAGGGTTTAAACTAGCAGATGAGATGGAACCAAGGTGAAGGGAGTGGGAAACAGTGTCAAAAGCCTATGCAAGGTCAATAAATATGGCTGAGGTAATCTGGCCATTGTACATCCCGGACAGAATGTAGTCAGTGAGCTGAAGTAGGGAGGTAGTGGTAGAGTGTTTTTTCCTGAAACCAGATTGGAACAGGGTGAAGAAGGAGATATCAGATAGAAAGGAGGTGAGTTGATAGAGGTTCTTGAAGTTTGGCTAGGGTAGGGAGTAGTGAGATGGGGCAATAGTTGCCAGGGGATGAGGGATCTCCAACTGTAGATAGGTGGAGGACCACTGCATGTTTCCATGTGGAAGGGACATAAGAGATTGAGAATGAGAGATTTATGATGAAGAGAGAGGGTAGGCAATGACCAGGGCTGAGAGAGAGAGAGAGAGAGAGAGAGAGAGAGAGGTTGTGCAGGAGAGATTCAAGGTCTTGGGATTTGAAGGATCGAAGCTGCAAGGTTTTATGTGGAGAGTTTGGTCTGCAGATTTTCCTGACAATGAATATTGGGTTGTGGTCACTGAGGGCATCTAGGAGGATGCCAGAGCCAATTACTCTGTGGCGGAGGGGGGGGTGTGTGGTAAGAGCCCAGTTGATCAGGGAGTGATTTTGTGTCTTATGGTTAGGGCAGGTGGATTCCGAGATCATTTGAGTGAGGTTCAGAGTTCCAAGATCATTATATATTTTGGATGTCTTGAGAGACAAGCAATTTAAGTTAAGGTTGCCTAAGATGTATAGTTCACCAGTGTGAGAAAAGCCTGCAATGGAGGCTAGGAGGTCGAGAGCAATAGAGGGCTGGACATTTGGTCAACAGTAAATGCTAGCTATAAAGATGGGGAGGGTGAAGGATAGAGTTAAATTAATAGCCAGTGCATCATGGGATGCTGGGCTAGTTGATGAATAAATAATAGAACATTGGAGGGAGCTAAGAATGTACATGGCCATGCCGCCACCTTTACCTGCTTGATCTTGCCTCAGGAGGGAGTAGCCAGCAATGGAAACTGAGAGATCCGGGATCATGCTCTTTAGCCAAGTTTCTATGGTGATCAGTATGTCAGGTTTCAAAGTGGCCACCATGGTTTGTAGAAGGTTGATTTTTTGCAACAAACTATGTATATTTAGATGAAGGATCTTGAAACCCTTTCGGAGGACAGCAGGAGCAATAGAAGGGGCCACAGTAGATGATGGAGCATTCAGGGCATGAGACGCAGATGGACCAAGATTGGAATGGATATCTCCACAGGAGACCAAGAGTAGAGCTAATATGAGGAAGTGTAGCTTGGGGTATTTAGAGTTAAATGTCTAAGAACCAGTGGATCTGGGAGGGCAGTACGCATGAGAGAAGGGGAGCAGGAGATGAAGAGCAGCAAAGAAGGGTGGGACAGTTATTAATGAAGCATGTGGGATAGAGGGAGAATATGACCATAGTTCAAAGGGTGGGGAGGGAGTGATAGCAAGGATATAAGTAGGGGATTGGAGATAGGAAGTTATAGAAGGTGAGTTATTTGGCATTTGTGAGTAGAGATCAATCTGAGGGGTTAGGGAAAATACTAGGAGTAGAGAAAGGGGGAGAGAGGAGAGAAGGAGTTTCATATTTCATGGCATGATATGTGTAACAACAAAAAAAAAGATTGGAGGAACAAGGTGAGGGGTGCTAGGTCCAATTGGCTTTAACAGATGCTTAACTAGAGCAAAGGAGAGGTATATATAGGAACAATAGGCAGGGATCACTTTAGATGTAGATTGTGTCCCTATTGTGGCAGTACAGTATAACTTGCTAATGGAAAAAATAGAGGCAGTAGTTACAGCTGAAAGCAGAGCTAGATAGAAGGAGAGAAGTCAGTCCAATCAGTCAGCAGAGACAAGGTTTTAGTGTCCAATGAAGGGCTGTCTTCTTCCAGGCGCACCAATCAATTGTGCAGCTTAGAATCTGAGCACCCAGCTGAAGCAGTTACCTTGAAAGACTTCAGGGCAGAAGGGGAGAGATGGTGACTGTGGCTGGCCAGTAGGAATGCCAGGCCACAGTCATAGCAGTGATGCCCACTTAGTGCAGTCCAGGAAAAGAGAGAGAGAGAGGGTATGGTAAGAGTCTTAGTTAAGACCAGCAAAGGGCAAGGAGTGGCTAAAATGGAGGGGGGGCAGAGAGGCAGAGAGCACAAAAGATGGCTAGAATGCTTCAATAGAAAGGTGGAGAGAGATAGAGGGAGACAAAGGGTGGCTAAAACAGGTGATAAAAATGGGCGTCAGCAAGAAGAGGAGGGGAGAGATCAAGGAAGGGGTCGTTTGTGTTCCCAGCATTAAGACCAATTTGAAGAATGAGGGGAGGGGGGTGAGAGAAGCCAAGGACTGAAATAGCAGAATTAAGACAAGGTTGAAGAAGTGAATGCCCGGGGGGGGGGGGCGAGAGGAGCCAAGTACAGGAGTAGCAGCTAGGTAGTTAGATATGCCGCAAGGCGCCAGAGACAGAAAATGGCAGCAAAGTAGGTACACAAGGTGAGGCCAGGAGTAACTGAGATTTTCCTGGCAGACGTTAATATGAACGGGCTGTAAACACTCTAACAATTTTTAGTTATTTAGTTCCAAATTACTTGGCAGACCATAGCTTTAAACAAGCTATAATCACTGTAAAACAAACTGCAAATTTGCTCTAAAACATTTGCTAAAATTAATGATAGAGCTAAGAATTCAAGATATTAAATGTTTTGTATTACAACAGTTGCTAACTGGACTATTGGGCTGAGAATGCAAATTCAAAAAAATAAAATTGATGCAGTAGTTACAGCTGAAGGCAGAGCTAGATAGAAGGAAAGAAGTCAGTCCAATCAGTCAGCAGAGGCAAGGTTTTAGTGTCCAATGAAGGGCTGCCTTCTGCCAGAGTGCACCAATCAATTGTGCAGCTTAGGATCTGAGCACCCAGCTGAAGCAGTTACCTGGAAAGACTTCAGGGCAGGCAGGCAGAGATGGTGACTGTGGCCGGCCAGTAGGAATGCCGGGGCCACAGTCGTAGCAGTGATGTCCCCCTCAGGGCAGTGCTGGAAGAAAGAGTTGCTCCACAGAAGAGTTGAACGACATTCCCTGACCCTTGTACTGTGGTACAACAATATTTCAGTAAGGATGGAAATCCATGCTGAACAAGGGCCACTGTACATTATTCTTTCGTAGAATAGTTACACGCTTCATTTTCACTTTGTACATTTTTAGTTTTGTAGTCATTTGTTCTTGCCATTAGATTATACTGTACAACATGTTTCCATCAAATTGTAAGGAAGCTTTACATCAAATGTAACAATAAGTTTCAGTCAGTCCTGGAGAAGGATTCTAGATTTGTATTCTGGTTAGATATAATTGGATCACATTTGCTTTTGTAAAAGTCAGTTTTCATAATCTTTGACATACTAACCAAGCTCCAATTTTCAGGATCCCCTGTTCATTTACTAAACTCTGGAATAGTGCATTTTAATTTATGAGAGCTAGTTTGATACAGTTTACTTGGGGCCCTCATTTTATTTCAGCTTTTGAAAGCAAAAATCATAAACACTTTCTCAATCAAATACACCAATGTTTGGTACCTTTTGCAAACTGCATCAGTGATGCCTATTTTCTACACTAAGAACTGAATTTTTGAATAAACATGTACTTTGCTTGCTACTGTAGTTTTGAAGTCTGCATCTTTTATTAAATACTTTCTGAGGGAGAATGGCACTCTTATAGTTTATAAAAAGCACAACTAGTTTGATACATAGATAGTGTCGGCAGATAAGGGCCTATGGCCCACCCAGTCTGCCCATTTGAGCTTGTAAGTTCAGTTTATGTTTTCCTAGAAGTCTGTTGCCCCTTACCCCTGACCTCCAGAATTCCTTTATGTCTATCCCATGCATTCTTAAATCCCGAGATTGTTTCAGCCCCCACCAATTCCTCTGGCAGGGTGTTCCCTTGTCCACCACCGTTCTGTGAAGAAATTCTTCCTCATGTTTCCTTTGAATCGTCCTCCTCCAACTTCATCCCATGCCCTGTAGTCCTGGAACATCTTTTCGCTTAAAAATAGTGTATTCCTGCCCTGTTCCTCCCTGTGAGATACTTATGTCTCTATCATATCCCTCTCTCTCCTCTCCTCCAGGAGTACATGTTCAGTTCCTTCAACCTGTCTTCATAGGACTTGTGATGCAATCCATGCACCATCTTTGTTGCCTCATCTGAACCTTCTCTACCCTGTCTATGTCCTTACATAGGTATGGTCTCCAGAACTGTACACTGTACTCCAGGTGGGGCCTCACTAGTGTCTTGTATAGCGGAATTATGACCTCCCTTTTCCTGCTGGTGATGCCCCTGCCTATACATCCCAGCATCCTATTTGCTTTACCTGCTGCCTTGTCACACTGTTTCCCTACCTTGAGGTCATCAGAGATGATAACCCCAAGATCCCTTTCCTGCTCGGTGCATGCTATATCCTCACCCCCAACTGATATATTGTGCCAGGGTTTTTGTGCCCCATATGCATTATCTTGCACTTCTTTGCATTGAATTTCAACTGCCAAACCCCAGACCATTCTTCAAGTTTCTGCAGGTCCCTTCTCATTCTGTCTACACCCTCTGGTGTGTCTACTCTGTTACAGAGCTTTGTGTCATCAGCGAACAGTGAAATTCTGCCTTCTAGGTCCTGTGCAATGTCACTGATGAAGATGTTGAATAGGACTGGTCCCAGCACTGATCCCTGTGGTACCCACTGGTCACTCTTCCTCTGTGGGTGACGGCCATTTACCACCACCCTCTGTGTCCTGCCACCCAGCCAGTTACCTACCCACCACACTACTGTTCTGCCCACACCATATTCCCCAGTCTGTGTAATAGTCTTCTATGTGGCACAGTGTCAAAGGCCTTGCTGAAGTCCAGATAGGCCATGTCCACTGCCCTCCCTGATCCACCTCTCTAGTCACCCAGTCAAAAAATTCAATGAGGTTGGTCTGACATGACCTCCCCTGGTGAAACCATGCTGCCTTGGGTCCTGTGGTCCATTGACAGCCAGATGTACCAATCTCTCCTTCAGTAGTGCTTCCATGTCTTCCCCACTAGAGGGAGGCTGACTGGTCTGTAGTTCCCTGCTTCCTCTTTGTTCCGCTTTTGTATAAAGGACTACATCTGCTAATCCTCCAGTCTTTTGGTACCTCCCTGTTTCCAGTGATCGGCTTAACATGATAGCCAGAGGTTCAGCCACCACCTCTCTTAGTTCTTAAGGACCCTGGGAGTTGCACCCCATCTGGCCCCATTGCTTTATCAACTCTTATTACTTCCAGTTCCTTCAGGACTCTTTCTCGTGTTAAGGGACTTGTGTCCATTTCTGCACCATTCTCACCCCTTGTACTCCCTTCAGACCCATTACCCTCCTCTTCCTCAGTAAAGACTGAGCAGAAATACCTGTTCAATATGTCAGCTTTACTGTTGTCATCCTCCACGAGGCCCCCATCCTCCCCCTTCAGTCTCACTATCCCTCCCTTTGCCTTTCTTTTTTCACTTATGTACCTGTAAAAGGTTTTGTCCCCTCTACCCACTGATTTTGCAATGTGTTCTTCTGTCTGAGCTTTGGCTTCCCTTACAGACCTCCCTGCCTCCCTTTGCTTCTCCTGGTACTTCTCCCTATCCCCTTCTGCCTGTGTCTTTTTGTATTGCCTGAATGCAATCTTTTTGGCTTTCACTTTCTTTGCTACCTCTTTGGAAAACCATAATGGTCTCCTCTTCCTTTTCCTTTTGCTAACTTGCTTAATGTATAATTCTGTTGTTCTTGTAATCCCCATTTTAAATACTGCCCACTGTTCCTCAACCCCTGATTCCTATCCCATTCCGTTAATGCCTCTTTCAAGTATCTCCCCATTTTCCCAAAGTCTGCCCCCCTAAAATCCAGCATACGTGTTTTTGTGTGGTTTGGTTCTGCTCTTTCTGTGATTTCAAACCACAATGACTGGTGGTCACTGTTCCCCAGGTGCTCCCCACTGTTACCCCATCACACTGTCCCAGTTTGTGAGCACAAGGTCCAGTATTGCCTTCTGCCGAGTTGGTTCCATGACCAGTTGCTTGAGGAAGGCACCCTGAAGGAGTCCAGGATAAATCTGCTCCTAGTTGATGCTGCTGCTGAGATGCTCCAGTCCACGTCTGGAATATTGAAGTCTCCAACCAGTACTACCTCACCCTTGTCTGCCATCCTTTGGATGGCTAGCATCAGCTCCCTATCTGTTTCTTCTTCCTGGACTGGTGGTCTATAGACCACACCTGTGCGGATGGCTGTTCCCATTTTCCTTTCCAGCTTAACCCACAGTATCTCTCCCCCATTTTGTTCCTCCTGGATCTCTGTGGCCCTTATGTCATTTTTCACATACAGTGTCACTCATCCTCCCTTCCTGCCTGCTCTGTCTCTTCTGAATGTGTTGTAGCCAGGTATGGCCATCTCCCAGTCGTGGTTATCATTACACCAGGTTTCAGTGATGGCCACAATGTCCAGGTCTGACTGCACCATGACAGCCTCCAGATCTTCCATCTTGTTGCTAAGGCTCCTGGCATTTGCACACATGGCTTTCCATGATTTGACCTCCCTAGACTGTTTCACTGTTCTACTCCAGCCCCTTCCTTGGTTGTCCTTTATCCCTGGTTCTCCTTGCTGTCTGTCCTTCTGCTGAATTTTGACCCTTTTCTGCCTATCCACCTCTTGGGCACTAATCTCCATCTTTTGCACACTGCTTTGCAGAATAGCCACTCCTCTGGTTCACTGGTTCACTGCTGAGCTGTGGGGGTGAGCAAGTAGGTACCCTCCTTGCTGGCCTGCCACCCCCTTTATTAGTTTAAATGCTTGTCAATGTAGCATTTAAACTTATCATTGAGTGCTTGGATTCCTCCCGGATGGATGCAGGCCGTCAGGCTTGAACAAACCTCCATCCTCCAGATGGGTCCCAGTCACCAATGAATCAAACCCTTCCTCACAGCACCAGTTCTTCAACCATGAGTTAAAGTTTCTGGTGCATGCACTCCTATGCTCTCCCTTGCCTTCGCAGGTAGTACTTCTGAGAAAGTGACAGAAGTAGCTACTTGCTTGAGACCCTCCCAATTTCCTAAACTCTTCCTGAACTTCCTTTGGCTCCCCATTTGCCAAGTCATTAGTATCTAGGTGGATAATGACATCCAGCTCACCCTCCCGTCTTGCATTCCCAGTGATCCCCAGGGTCTTCCTTCCATCCCTCCATGCCGTGGCACCTGGTAGGCACCTCACCTCCCTATCTTCCCCCTCCTGTGTTCCTAGCTGGATCCCTCTTATGATGGAGTCCCCAACCAGGATTCACTTCTTCCTCCTCTGGGGTCTACTGCTTTCCCTGCTGAGGTCACCTCCTTGGCTAACCTCCACATCCTTTCCTTCCACTTCTCTGGGTACCTCTATTTGGTTGTCCTCATTTGCCAGTGTGGCATATGAGTTCTTGAGTGGAATAGGATCTGAGATGTGCCTCTGCCTGTCCGCTCTAACCCTCCCTGAGCCCACTGTCATCCAAGTGCTCCTCGCTCTGGGCATCCTTTGAGGCAGTTGCGTTGGACTGGGTGGTCTCTGGATAGGGGTGATGGTACTCCTGACCCAGTTTACTTCTGCTCTGAGTCTGGCTACCTCATCCCGCAGTCCAGAGAAATGCATGCAGATAGAGCAGCACCTCAGTGTCCAGAAGGTCTGCCTGAATATGGCTGCCCCACAGCCACTGCATTGCACAACTCCCACATTATACTGCAATTTCACTACTTGTCTGCTACTGAAGCTCTCCTAGTTCCCTTTTATTAATTTACTGTCCTAAAAATCCTGCCACTGATCCTCAGATAATTTTCTTAAAAAAAAAAAAGAAACCAATAAATAAATAAATAAATAAGTCAAAACACTTGTGCTGAGGGTGGGCTTCTTCCCCCTTATGCCCCTCCTACTTCACACCCCTTATTATACCCTGTGTTTAGCTCCTGTCAATCAGATTTAACAGGGCATATAATTAAGAGTTGGGGAAGGGGAGGGAGTGGGGGTGAAAATTTGCAGCAATTAAAGACAGTCCACAGAATCACACCACCACTATGTTTTAAATTTTCAACAGCCCGAAAACAATTATAAGTAAAGATAGTGTCCTTATTGTTGGGTGATGTTATAGCACATTTGTCTGTACAAATCCATATGTCTGAAAGAAATGACACTTGAAAATGTATGTGCAAGCTGTGAAAAGATGACAAAATGTGCAAATCCTTTTGAAAACCCAGTCCAATGAGTTCCACAGTTGCCTTTTGTACCGCCTCCGTAAAATGCCATCAGCTGGCCTCAACAGCAAAGAAGGAAGCAGAATAAGAAACACAAAAGAATAGAGCCACAAAAATGTCCAGCATGGAGGATCCTGGTGTGCTGACGTTACCTGTGTGGTGCTTTCCATCTGCAAGCCCAGAGAAATGTAAACTCCTGTGCTGCAGTACATGTTCCCCACAACCAAACTCCTTTCAGTCCCTCTGAGCACCACTATCCATATCTCTTCCCATAGCTTTCAAGGTGTACAGTTGGCTATAAGACTTCCCCCATCAACAGAACCCCAAATGATTTTGTTTGAACTTTGCTGGCTTTGTAGTTACTTTCCTGTGCAACGTCTGTGTGTCTCATTAGTCCTTTTTATCAAAATGAACACATATTCACAACAAAATTAATTTCATTGTTACTTCTTTTGCTTGCAAACAAACCAACATTTTGAAAAAGTTTAAAAAGTGTTTTGGTCAAGCTCACTTATCCTCACTACCCATCCCCAGTATCTCTAGTTGGGACGCTAAACTGTTAGAATCCCCCCTTACAACTGAGAAAATTACCCAAGCGATCCACGCCTTAAATCTCCGGAAATCCCAAGGGAGAGATGGACTACCTATCGATCTGTACAGACTCCCTGGAGTTAATGTGGCCCCTTATTTGGCCCGGGTTTTTCAGCACTCCCTAATGATTGGGCAGTTAGCCCCCTTGATGAGAGAAGCTGTTATCACAGTAATTCCAAAAAAAGGGAAAGATCCATTTTCCCCAGGCAGCTATCGCCCTATTTCTTTAATTAATGCAGATGCCAAGACATTGGCTAAGGTTCTCTCCACCCGACTGGAACCCCTCCTGCAGGACCTGGTGGGTTCCTCCCAGGTGGGTTTTGTGAAAGGCCGTTTAGAATCTGATCATCATAGAATGTTGGGTCACTAATGCATGTGGCTAAACTTTCACAACCCCTCAATTGCTATGGCCTTCGATTTTGAAAAGGCCTTTGATTGGTCGAATGGGCCTATATATTTCAGACTTTGTCCATCATGGGTTTGGCCCGATTACATTGCCTGGATAAGGTTGCTGTATTCTGCACCCTTAGCCTTGGTGCTGACTAATGGCACCATATCTAGGCCTTTTCTATTGCAAAAAGGTACGAGGCAGGGATGCCCTCTTTCTCCTCTCTTATTTGTCCTAGCTATAGAACCTCCGGCTATTGCACTTAGGTCAACCAGGGATATCCCGGGGATCCAGGTAGGGGAAGTTAATTATAAGACATTTCTCTACGCGGATGATCTGCTCATCACGACTGAACACTCTCAATTGGGGATGCAGACAATTTTCCGAATCCTGAATGAGTTCACTAAGATATCAGGATTGAAGTTGAACCAGTCCAAAATGGAAATTTTACCATTAAATTCCTTAATCTCAGGATCGGAATTTACTGCCTTAGGGCTAAAGTGGTCCCAGCAAGGTATTAAATACTTAGGTATCATTATGCACCCTGACCCATCTAAAATGTTGGCGGCTAATTTTCAAGCCCTGATTGATTCACTCAGGGTTGATATGGGAAGATGGAAGGCATTAAAACTCTCACTGGCTGGGAAAATTGATTTGATTAAAATGATGGCTGCCCTAAGGCTTTATTTATTGGCCCACTTTCCCTTCTTTATACCCCAGAAATGGTTTCAGAAATTGGAAACCCTTATGGGGAACTTTATATGGAAGAAGCTCCCCCGTTATAGCAAATTGAAGCACCGGCAGCACTGGAGAGAGGGTTGGGGACTTCCTTGGTTACAACAGTACCATATGCGCCTGTACTGGCTCAGACTCTTAGATGGTTTCTAAAAGCGGACAGGGTACCCTGCAGTGGCTTCAGTTAGAAGCGACTCTAGTGCAAGCTGTCTCCCGGTGGTTTGTTTTATGCCAAGAAGAAATTGCCTTTGAACCTATCTCCTCCCATATCACTGTCTGTTAAATATTGGAAACAAGCTATGACTATGCTGGGCCATGACCCAGCCCCATGGGAATACATGCCTTTATGGGACAATCAGGCCCTGAAAATAGTGGAATCCACTCAGCACTGGAAATTGTGGGTAAGACAGGGTTTATTTACAATACAGGATCTCCTAATCCCTTGGACAACTATTATGGACTCCTTTGAGTCTCTGAGTGCAAGGTATTTACTCCCGACTTCTCATTTCTGGAGATACCTTCAGTTAAGAGATGCGATATCTCATTTCCCAAAGTTACCTACTAGTAATTCCTCACAAAAGAAAAATCATCCGATTGGTTCTTGGACTAACTTTACCAAGAGTATTGCTAGTAATATATACCACATACTCAGGGACTCTACTCCGGATCCTACCCAGAACGCTAGGCAGCAATGGGGAAGAGCTACAACCCGATTTCAGAACAACAATGGGAGGATGGGTGGATACGTATCCATTGCTTGTCAGGATGGTGCATACGAGGCTCATTATGAATAAGACCCATCACAGATGGTACAGAGACCCAGTGAAACTAGTTAAAATAGGACTTATCGGTCGACAATTGCTGGAGATGTGGCAACCAAGGGCACATCTTCTTCATGTCCTCTGGGACTGCCGAACCTTCAACAGTTCTGGCGACCCATTAAATATATGTGTCAGCAGTTGTTCCCGGATATACGTGTCTGGTCCCAACCTACTTCTTTTGGGCTGTGGCAGTCCTGAAACCCCTAAGTACAGCCCAGGGGCACAATGGATCACCATGGCGGGGCATTGGCCAAAAGACTTATCCTGATGAGATGGAGAACCCCTGATAGTCCTACGTTTCATCAGTTTCTTTCGGCCTTAGCCCAAGGGGCCTCATTTGAGAGGATCTTGAGTTTTGCCCATGGTTCCCTATCTCGCTATGATCAATGCTGGCAACCGTATCTAAGGTCCAACTATTGTCATAATAACTCCTCCATTTGAGATTTAGTCCCCCTCACTCCAGTTAAAGGGTGGGGTTCTTCCCTCCCTTTTTTTTGGTTTGCAGGCCCTCCCCTTTTCTTTCTTTCCTTCGTCCTTTCTCTCATTTCTTAAAGCCCTTGCCATATATCCTTTTGATATATGTAACCATGGAGAATGATTGCCAAGTTGTAAATAGTTAATATTTTAACTACATGGGAACTCAACACGCCTAGGGCAGAGTGAACTGACATTTTTGAAGGATACCCTGTATGGTCATTATTGATTGTCATCCTGTTGTGTCAATTCTCACTACTGATCAATCCGAATGTATATTATGTATGATTCTTTCTATGTATACTCTGCCATGTGTGCATGATTGGCCTTATTGTCAACAATAAAAATGTTTAACAACAAAAAAAAAAAGTGTTTTGGAACATCAACAAGAGTTTTTCTGTCAATATAGTGGAAGTATTAGTAAGTTCAACATTTTAGGTATTCTTTCCTGACCTCTGCTTCTACTCCTTTTTTATGTCTGCATGGTGATAGTCATGCAAAGTATTGCTAATAGAGGAGAGGGAACAGGACAGCCAGGCACAGGAACTGACATAAAGTATAGTACTTTCTACTTCCACAGAGAAGTTTCATCACACAATTGGTATGCATGAGATCCCTGTTCTTCTATGACTGTCTGTGTTTCCATTTCCCCCTTCTCTACTTCCTCAATCTAGATCTACTTTATCCATAAATCTGTGGTTGTGGCATGTTTCTTTCTGTTTTTAGTGCCACTTCTGCAGCTGGAAGAATGTTGCAGACTATACACAATACTTAGAATGCATGGACAAGTGACCGAAATACAATTCCATCATCAAATTAATTTTACTCTGACACAGCAGAAACAGTTGTTTTACTTTCATAGTATGTACTATACTGCCAGAAAAAAAATTAGTAATAATGAGCTAGAAACTCAGTGTGAAATGTTGGGCTAATGGAAAACCAAATGACTAAAAGCTTCAGTCAATGTTAAAAAAAAAAGACTTTATTATAAACACTGACAAAACCAGCACTCACAATACCTAAAAAAAAAATCAGACCAATGTTTCTCACTGTGAATGTAAACTTTTTCAAGATGTGGCCATCTCCACTCCTAAGTCAGAGTAAATAGTGAAGTCTTAAAGTGACCAGGTGTCATAAATATAGCATAAAAATATGAATCAAACATACTACATTCAACATACAAATGACCTAGTACATAGAAACATAGAAGCATATACTTTGATGGCAGATAAGGACTGCTTGGCCCACCTAGTCTGCCCATTTCCCTACCTAGAGGATAAGCAATAGATCCTATTTAACCAACAGCCTATTTCTTCCTACCCCCCACAAAAATTGCCTTATGTCTGTCCCATGCATTCTTGAATTCTTCCACAGTTTTAGACCCCACAACCTCGTCAGGAAGGCTGTTCCATGCATCCACCACCCTCTCTGTGAAAAAATACTTCCTCACATTACCCCTGAGCCATCCCCCCTCTATCTTCAAATTGTGTCCCCTTGTTCTTGCACATCTCTTTTTCTGAAAGATACTACCCTCTTGGACTTTGTTGATTCAACTGAGGGTTCTTAAACATTTCTATCATGCCCCCCCTTTCCTCAAGGGTATACATATTAAGCTCCTTTAGCCTCTCCTCATATGGCTTCTGTTGCAGACCCTGCACCATTTTAGTTGCCCTCCTCTGAACTGCCTCCATCCTGTCTATGTCCTTGCGGAGATGGGGTCTCCAGAACTGGACACAGTACTCCAGATGGGGTCTCACCAACTGTCTGTACAGGTGGATAACAACTTCCTGTTTTCTGCTGGTGATGCCTCTCCCTATACATCCCAGTATCCCCCAACCCTCCCTACCGCCTTCTCACATTGCTTGCCAACCTTAAGGTCATCTGATATTATTACCCCCAGGTCCCTTTCCATTTTTGTTGTTGTTACTACCTCCTCCCCCATTGTGCAATCTTCCCCTGGGTTTTTGTTTCCCAGGTGCATTACTTTGCACTTCTTTGCATTGAATCCAAGCTGCCATACTTCTGACCATTCCTCCAACCTTGCCAAGTCCCTTCTCATCCTTTCCATGCCTCCTTGTGTATCAACCCTGTTGCAGATCTTTGTGTCATCTGCAAAGAGGCATACTTTTCCTTCCAGTCCCTCTGCAATGTCACTTATAAAGACATTAAAAAGGACTGGACCAGTACTGAACCATGTGGTACCCACTAGTAACCCCTCTTTCTTCAGAGTGGACTCCATTTACAATTACCTTCTGTGTCCTGTTGTTCAGCCAATGTTTTACCCAGGCTACCACCCTGGGACCCACTCCAAAGGCTGGTTAATTTGACTATTAATCTTTTGTGCAGAACTGTGCCAAATGCCTTGCTGAAGTCTAGGTAGACCATGTCACAGCCTTCCCTGGTCTACTACTTTGGTCACCCAGTCAAAGAAATCAATTAGATTCGTCTGACATGACCTTCCGCTGTGAACCCATGCTGCCTTGGGTCCTGTGCCCCACTGACCTCTAGGTACTCAACAATTCTTTCCTTCAAGTGATTCCATCACTTTCCCTACCACAGAGGTCAAACTGACAGGTCTGTAGTTTCCTGCCTCTATCTTGCTCCCACTTTTGTGAAGGAATCACATCAGCCTTCTTCCAGTCCTCAGGTACCACACCATCCTCCCATGATTTGTTATAAAGGGTAGTCAGTGGTGTCACTAGTTCTCTGCTTAATTATTTTAGAATTCTGGGGTGAATTCCATCTGGCCTCATTGCTTTGTCCACCTTCAGTTTTAGGAGTTCTTTCAGAACCCTTTCTTCTGTGAAAGGACTGGGATTGACCCCCCTCTCCAGAGTGCTTCTGTTAATTGGATTAGGCACCTTCCCCACTTCCTCTTTTGTGAATACTGAACAGAAGTATTCATTCAGTATCCTGCTTTTCACTGTCCTCTCTGCCCACCACCATCCATTCTATTCAGCCTCGCTATCCCTCCCTTTGTCTTTTTACGCTCCCTGATATACCTATAAACGGTTTTATCCCCCTTCTTAACCTAGTTGGCTATCTTTTCCTCAGTTTGTGCCTTTGCTATTCTGACTACCCTCCCTGCTTCCTTCTGCCTTAACTGGTACAGTTATCTGTCCTACTCCTTCTGTATTTCCTTATACTTCCTAAATGACATCTTTTTCTCTCTAACCTTCACCTCCACTTCTTTTGAGAACCATAGCGGCTTTTTCTTTTGTTTTGATTTATTTATTTGCTTCACACAAAGGCTTGTTGCCTCTGTGATGGCAGTTTTGATATTTCCCCATTGTTGCTCCACACCTCCTTCTAGCCTGTTTGCTAGTGCTTTTCTAAGGCACTCTCCCTCTTGCCAAAGTCAGCTCTCCTGAAGTCCAGAACCCTCACTTTTGCATGGCTTGACTCTGTAGCTGAGTTTATCATGAACCACATTGTTTGGTGGTCACTTGTTCTCAAATGGCTACCCACTTCTAGATCTGAGATCCTCTTACTATCCCCATTTGAGAGTATGAGGTCTAAGATTGTTCCTTCATGAGTAGGTTCCAAAACTAGCTGTCTGAGGCATGCCACATGAAGGGCATCAAGAATGGCCCTGCTTTTGGATGTGGCTGCAGCAAAGGTGCTCCAGTTAACATCTAGCATATTAAGGTCCCCCATCAACAGTATCACCCCTTTTTCTGCCATCCTAAGTATGCTTTCTATCATATCCTTGTCCATTCCTTCCCCCTGACATGGGGGTCTGTATACAACCCCTGTGCAGATTGTGGTGCCATGTCCAGTCTCTAAGATGACTCACAGTGCCTCCTCTCCTCCCTGTTTACTCTTTTGTTCAGTTGCTTGCTTGAATGCCACGTTATATGCCTAGTAATAGCCTGGGAGACGTTGCAAGGGATACTACAGAGAGGGACAAAAGGCAGAGAATTTAGGTATGAATGACACACAACAGAAGTGTTGGGGGGAGCAGTAGCAAGAGAATTGCAACTTACACATCGTGTTGCCCTCTAGTGGCTTTTCAGTATAATCTGCAAATGGAAAAGTAGACAAAAAAAAAAACTGCAAATGGAAAAGTTGACAAAAAAAACCTATTAAACTGAAGAAATTCAGCACTGAGTATTAAAACAGACCAGATATCAGAGGCAATACTTTATTGGGGGGAAAAAAGGTTAAATAAGCTGGCCAATGGTAGTGACATAGTCCAGTCAGGAGGAATTTGGAAATGCCTGGCAGGATGAGGAACGAAACAAGGAGCTCATGTTCCATGGACAGCCAACAAGAGCTGTGACAAGATAAAGGCAATTGTCCTTAGAAATTTACAGAGACAGCCACGCAGCCTTGAGTTCCTGGAATACTGTCCAGGCTGTACCTGGTACCAAGGGCTTGGGGAGTGTGGCAGCAGGCTTTTCTCACTGTGGAGGCATGTAGACCCCTGTCTGAGGCACTGTTAGCCCAAAGGGCTATGATGATGCCTGAAGGAGAATGGGCAAGCTATGATTAGATATACAGTAGCTCCAAAAACAATGGGATGTATCCTGCTTTGCAATTCACAAAAAAGCTTTGTCACAAATAATGGGAGTTTACATTGTAGGGAGAGATTCAGGCAGCAAGCTAAGTGCCACCTGGGGTCTGCAAAGAGAAGAAATAAAAGACTCTAAAATGTGGGTGGGGGGTGAAGGCTGGAAAAATTAACTGAAAGTGACTTTTCACAGAAATACCCAATGTGGTAACAGAGACACAGCAAAGAATTAGGAATACAGTCTAGCCCTCTAAACTTCCATGTTCAAATGCATGCAAGTACAGTTAAAAACACTTTAAACTGAAGAAATTCAGGACTGAGTATTAAAACAGATCAGATATTAGAGGCAATACTGGATTAGGGGGAAAACAGGTTAAATAAGGTGGCCGATGGTAGTGACATAGTCCAGTCAGGAGGAATTCAGAAATGCCTAGCAGGATGAGAAACCAAACAAAGAGTTAATGTTCCACATACAGCTAATAAGAGCTGTGCCAAGATAAAGGCAATTGTCCTTAGAAATTTACAGAGAAGCCACGCAGCCTTGAGTTCCCAGAATGCTGTCCAGGCTGTCCCTGCTAGCAAGGGCTCAGGGAGTGTGGCAGCAGGCTCTTCTCACAGTGGAGGCATGTAGACCCCTGTCTGAAGCGCTGTTAGCACAAAGGGCTATGAGGATGCCTGTTAGCAAGGGCTCAGGGAGTGTGGCAACAGGCTCTTCTCACCATGGAGGCATGTAGACCCCCATCTGAGTTTTAATTATATAAATTCTTTTCTTTTTTGTTATATTCCAACCTTTCCATTTATTTACTTTTCTTTCTGCAATTTGTAACTTCTGAATCCAGTTTTCTCTCATAGGATCCTCCCCACCAAACATAATTCCTAATATTTCCACTTTCCCTTCTATTAGTGTAATACTACTTTGCTGTTTTCTTCCTCCTATCCTTAGAGGAAATATCATACTCTTTTTTTTTTTTTATTAATTCCAATTCCTGTATATGTATTTTGTTTCTCTAACATATGCACTACTTTTTCTCTTTCTGTCTGATTCTGCACTAAGATTACACAATCATCAGCATAAGCACATGTTTTGGGAATAAACTGATTTCCCCATTTAATCGGGGCTATCAGCTGTTCTGCTTCTATTAGCCTTAATAAGGCATCTAAAGACAATACATAAAGTAGGGGACTCAATGGGCATCCCTGCCTTATGCCATTGTGTACATTCATAGGTATACCTATGTGTTTGTTTTGTGCTTCAAAGTATAGTGCCTTTATTAATTTCAACAGTTCTTCTGGCATGTTATATATTTTTTTAATATATCCCACATATATTCATGCTTGATGGAGTCAAAAGAGGTCTGCTGATCCAATATATACAGAAATCCTTCTACTTCCCCTCTTCTCCCTTTCTCTATTATTTCCCTTAAGAAAATTAAGTTTTGTCTAATATTCCTTCACCACACAGCACGTGTTTAGGTTTTCATTATTAATTCTGATGCATATTCTGTCATTCTTCTATGAATAATTTTTGCTAACATTTTATAGTCTGCTGTTAGCAAATTCCCTCTCACTCTTCTCTTTTATAAGTAAAGACTGTTACTCCTTGCTTTGTTGGCTCTGATATTACACCAGTACTTATTATGTTATTATATATTAAGGTTAGAATTGGGGTTATTATCTTATCAAACTTTTTGTAGAAGGCATTTGAAATGCCATCCAAGCATGGGGCTGTATTATTTGTTAAAGTATTTATTGCTTCTTTCACTTCTTTTTCTGCAATGGGTTCTTTTAGCTGTTGTCTGTCCAAGTCTGAAATTTGTGGCAATTGTATTGTCTCTAAAAAGGTTGTGCTCCTTCCTCTTTCTTTGGGGGTTTGGAATTTGTGTTTTAAATGTTCTTGTACTATTACCATCATATGACCTATATTAACCATTTTCTTCCCATCTTTATCAGCTGATTCATACATTACTCTCTTTTCTGTTCTGTCACTATTGTCATCCAGGAGATTTGTTTGGGCTTTTGTGCCCTGAGTTCCACATTTTTGTTCCATTACCAATGATCTAGTTCTGTCATATTGGTATCTCCACATCAGTTGTCTCAGTTGCTCTATTCTTTCCCATGATCCTTCCCATCTCTATGCTGTTGTGTTAATTCTTTATATAATTTTGCTCTATATCCTAAGTATTTGTGGTACTTAGTTCTTTCTTTTTTCTGAGCTACTTTTATCATAACCTCTTTAATATCTTTTTTAGTGTCATCCCACCATTCCATTAAGTTATTGTATAAATCACACACCATTCGTCTTGCTGCTAAATTATCCATATGCTCATTCTGAGTTCTCTCTTCTTCTAGCAGTTCTACATTCATTTTCCAATACCTGTTCCCATATATCATAGTATCTCCTAAGTTTATTCGTATGCTTACCGCTGCATGACCTGTAGTTACTATCGGTGTTATGTATGCACTTGCAAATGCAGTATTTTGTGGGACAAACCAAAAATCTATCCTAGAGGATATTCTACCTTTAAAGAAGTATGTTCTACTTTCTTCCCTACAATCTAATACACATCTTCTAATCTGGCTTTTTTGAGGATATTTTTTAAGTTCTGGGAGTCACAAAATATTTTTTTTGTTTTACTTCCCCAATCTACACTACTAATTCCATAATTAAAATCCCCCCCATAGAACCAATTTAGCTGTATGTAAAAAGGGTTCTACCTGTTTCATGAGAGAAATTCTATGCACTTTCGTCTGAGGATTATACATATTTATTATTCTTATTTCTTTCCCTTTAATAATTACATCTACCATTAATGCTTTCCCTGGTGAAATATCCATCATTTTATGGATTCAGACATCATGTGTGTTAAAGCCTATTTACAAACCAGAACATCTCTCTAACCCTAGTGACCAGACTGAGGACCCCCATCTCCAATCTTTTTTGGCAGCTTCTATATCCTCAGTTGTATACAATCGAGTATCTTGTAGTAATACCCCATCTCCTTTTAGCCCACCTAAAATTTTAAAAGTCACTAACCTCCTACTTATATTCCTAATGCTATTAATATTACATGAAGTACAGTTTATTTGTGCCATAATGGGTTATTTCAGCCTGCTATCACCCTATCTTATCTTTCTTCCTTTTTTTGGAAGCTTGAGTATCTACTGAGTCACAGTCAGAAGGGTGCTCCTCTTCCTCCTCCCCTTCCCCCCATTCTCCCATTAATTTCCCTCCCCCCTCCTTTCCCTTGAAGAACCTCAAACTTTTTTTTTAATGTAACAATTTCCTTCCCTTGGAAGTCCATCTTTTCTTTCCCTATTTGTCTTGGCCCTTTGTTCCTAGGTCTTGTAAACATGACAAATTCTTCTTTTTTCCCCTTCACTATGTCTGGCCTTCCTTTCTCAGTTTGCACATTACTTGCTTCTGCTCTCATTGCACTTTTTTCAGTTTGATCTAGTTTGGGTTCACTCATTGAGGGTTCTTAGCTGGGAACCTTCTTTTCCATTTCCCTCTCTTCTTCATCTCTTTTTTTTCTCCCCCACCAGTTTTTCTTGCCTCACTTTCTCTTTTTTTGCTAAAGCTAAATATACATCTTGCTCATTTTGTTCCCCAGGGTCAGGGCCATTATGGGTTGCCCAGGGACAGTTATTGAAGGAGTGAGCAGATTCTTCACATAGTCTGCATCTTATTTCATTCTTGCATGCTGCTCCATAATGATCCAGCTGTCCACATAGGCTGAACTTAATTTTTTCACAGGTGCTGCTAAGGTGTCTCCTAGTCCAATACCTATAACACGCCCTAGGTTGGCCTGCATAAAATACAACTGCTCAGTCTCTTCCTAAAAAAAAAAAAAAATTAGGTAAATGAGAAAAGTCTCCATTTTGTTGCTTCAAGATCACCTTAAACCTCCAGTTTCCAGTCCATAAATTCACTTCATCCAGAACTGGCTCTGGGGGTCCTTTTAATTCACATTTTTGTCTCAGCTGAAGGAAATATCTGCAACATTTACCCCCTCATTTCTAAATAAAACAGTTACTACTTTAAAGGCTGGTTTTGTCAAAGGAATTGCTGCAAAGTTCTTTCAAAGGGTAGTGTTTTTAAACTGGTGATACAATTTCTAAAAATCTTTCTAGGCTGGTTGGATGTTTAAAACTGATGTTGTACATGAAAGATCACCTGGAATGTGAATTAGAGCATAAATCTCATAATCATAAAATCTCATACTATTTTTAATCAGTTGTCTTCCCACAAATAACCTGTCAGTAGCATCCACTGCTAATCCTTTGAATTTCAAGTGTACAGCATTTTGCCTTTTGAAAGGCTCATTTAGTCTATTCATCCCTTCTGGAAATAATCTTTCCCTCACATTTTCTCCACACACATTATTGCCTTTTGAGTCCCCTTGCTCATTTGGCTCTTTATCTGTTTGTAGCATTTTGACTTCTATCTCCATGGAAGATTCCAATTCTGTTTCCACTATATTCTGGGCCAACCTCTTCTATTATTACTTCTTCTATTTCAATTTCATTCTCTGCATTTCCCATTCCTGAAACTTGCTTCACCTCTTTTTGTTTCTCTTCTACCCCATCCTTTACTTCTTCAATTTGCTTATTCATTTCAACTGATTGTTCTCTATTTGCATCCCATCCCTTTCCTTCAGGGTTTCTCTTCCAGCCTGCACCCATAAGGGCTTCTGCAGTCCATTCAGGGGTGTCAGGGAATTCCACTGTTTCATCCCCTGTTTCATTACTTAGCTCCCCTTTTCCTCCCTTACTCTTAATATGCTTTTCTTTGGCCACTTTTTTCTTCGGGGTGCTCAATTTAACATTGCCATGTTTTACTTTTCCCCACATTTTTGTCTCTGACCCCTCTCAAGCCGAGCCATTTTTGACTCCTACAGGCTTTCCCCTTCAGGGTCTGCTTACTTTCACTTGCTGCATCATCATCCTCTGTCTCGTCTGACTGGCCTGAATTTGCCACATCATCCTGAAGCCTTTGATATTGACAGGCCTCCTCCTTATTGTCACTCACTTTACTCGGTTTACTTTTGCACACATTTTATTTTTGCTACAGCCTGTTCTCTCATAGATGCTTATTTGCTAGCTTTTTCCACATTATTCTGTTTACCTTCTTCCTCTGTCTCCATGGAGGAAGCTGCCATTTCAGATTTCTCCGTCGCACTGTCAGATTCTCCAATTCCTCTCTCCTTCTGCTTCTCACTTGTTCCGGTCATCCATTTCCCCAGGCTCTGGCTTCATTAGCAGCGTCAGTGGCTCAGTAGGTAGCACACTCGCCTCTGAGACAGGAAGATCAGAGGGCTGTGGGTTCAATTCCCACATCTGGCACTTGGGTTAATATCCCAGTACTGACAATGTAGTGCAGCAAGAGAGGGGTGCCACACTTCTGAGGTGCCATCTTTCAGATGAGACTTTAAGCCAAGGTTCCATCTGCCTGGATTGGTGGTAGTTCAGGTGGATGTTAAAGATCCCATGGCACTTATCGAAAAGAGTAGGGGAATGTTTCATTCAAACTTGAAAGCAAAATATATATACAATAGTGCAACTGCGCTCAAAATCACAATGTGAAAAAAACAAATAATAAACATAAATATTTCATCATACATTCCTTGCAGCAATCCCTATCCTATAAATCCAAAAAAAAAAAAAAAAAATCATATTAAGTACTGAACACCCCCCCCCCCTTGCTAAAGGGGTAGGGAAATACTTTACTTGAAGCAGCAAAGTAAATATATACAGGAATGTATTTAAACATGCAAAATCTTAGAGGAAATCAGGAGGTAAAATTAAGCTATCCACCAGAAAAAAAAGTTACGCATGAATATAACAAAAAACTAGAATCCCCCTTCCTACTAAAAGAGAAGGGGAACATTTTCCTTAATGCAAAAACATTTGTACAAAAGTGTGTACTGCACACACATCATAGCACAAACCAAATATTAAACAGAAAGTAATATGTCATCATGATTGAAAGAAAAAACCCTCCCCTTCCCCATTCGGGGAACTAAAGATGTAAAACCCTTTGCTCTAAACAGCCTAAGGTTCTCTCCAAGCATCATGAAAAAAAAAAAACCTCACCCTGTGTCTAACCAAGACATATTCCTCCACCATAATTTGTACTATTCAGGAAGGGCCTTACCCTTTTCCATATCCTGCCACCTCAGCACCGCTTTCTGCAGTAACAGAAATACTTGTTCCCCAGACAGTTGCTGCTGTCGGAGGGACCAGCCATATCTAGCCAGCCACAATTGATAACTAATGAAACTCATCAATAATTGAATTGTAGTATTATCAAATTTAATCCATGCTCCTGACAATATTCCGTCAATCCAAATCTGAGGTGATTGATCTAGAAAAGGATTCAAAGGCCATTTCTTATGGAATACCTCCCAAAAGGATACGCAAATGGACACTCTAAGAGAAAATGTGAGAAGTCTCTATCTTCTCTATACATTCTTTCCCTCTGGGACAGGTGTGCTCGTTGAGCCCCTTATGTTTCAAATTACCCCGAACACCCAATTTCTGGTGTGCACTTATCCAGATAAAGTCCCTCACATAGCTTGGTAGTCTTTTGCTGGACAAAAATAAGTTTATCGAAGATTGCTGGGCAATGGATAAGTCTGAGTACCATGGAAAAACATAATAAAAGGAGTTCATTATCCAACAATACAATGATTTTTTTGAAAAGGTATGAAGATAAGTCTTCATAACTTTCCAAACTTTCAATTTACTTGCCACTCCAAAAAAAAAACCTGGCAAATGAGCCACCCGGGTCTGATGTGGAAGAGGAGCAGTTGGGTCCCAATAGAATAATAGGGGCCTGATTTCGTCCTCTACCCAGGGGGTCCACATTTTCACAGTCTGTTTCAGCAGAGGCACAAGATTATAGGAAATAAAAGTAACATAAAAGAAAACCACCAGGTTCAGCACACCTAGGCCTTCTTCCTGTACGGGTAAATAAGTAATACCTCTCTTAACAGGGTTCAGCCTACTGCCCCACAGACATTGAAAGAACACACTATACACTGTAGTCTCGAGGTTCAACGGGGTAGGGAAAACAACAGCTAAATGCAAAAAATTGGACAACGAAAAGGTTTTAATCAAATAAATACATTTTGCCTAAGACATCTGTCATTTATTCCAGCAGTCTATTTTCTCTTCAGCTGACTTGAAAAGCAATTCCCAATTATATCTCTGAGGATTATCCCCACCAAAGTAAACACCCCAAATTTTCCTATAAGTCACATCCACAGGTATTCCCCCAAATTATGGATACATCACCAGCGTCATACCCCAAGGGTAAAATACCACTCTTCTGATGATTTATTCTAGATCCTGAAATAGAAGAGAATTTTTATAAAAGAGAAAGAGCAGCATTCGCAGAGGATTTATCCACCAAAACAATCTCTAAATCATCTGCAAAGTTAAGGCAGCTACTTGCCTATCCTTGGACCCCACTGAAAGACCGGTTATTGCTTCCGGTCCATGTAGTACATGTAACAATGGATCTAATGATAACACATATAATAAAGGGCTGAGGGGGCAACCTTGCCTTACCCCTCTATGGACTGAAACTGCTCAACCTACCCAACCATTTATACTTAGTATAAGGCTAATTCATGTATAACAAGTCTGTAGCCACGATATAAACATAGATGGTAACCCAAAACACTTCAAAGTCTCCCATAGATAAATATATTCTACATGATCAAAAGCTTATGATTGGTCCAAGCAGACCAAATGCCCAAATAATTATTGTGTTTCTCCCTTATGCAAAATTTCCCGTATCAAAATAAGAGCGTCTTGGACCCTTCTCGTAGGGATACTGCCAAACTGAGATGGGTGCGCAACCTTATCAATGATACCTGCCATTATATTACTCAAAACCTTCATCAATATTTTATAATCTGTATTTAGGAGTGAGAGTGGCCTCCATTTTTTTAAATCTCCCTGACAACCCCCCTTAAAAATCAAAATCAAAAGTCCCTCCAACATACTCTTAGGGAGTTTTTGTTGGGATAAACAGTTGTTTAAGCATATTCCAAATTCTGGTCCTAGAATATCCTAAATGTAGTTATATATTTCATGTGGGAGGCCATTGGACCCCGGTGCAGTACCAGTTTTAAGTAACCAGATGACAGTTTTTAATTCAGCTTGTGTGATGGGGATGGTCAGAAGAGTTTCAACTTCCATTGGAAGCTGGGGTAAACCAATGCTGGCCAACCATGTCCACATCTCCTCTACCAGTAAGTTCTGGCTAGAAAAAATGTGGGAGAAATGGGAGGTAATTTCCTCCAGGATACCTGTATTACCATATACTTGATCTGCGGAAGAATTATTGAGGTATTCCATATTTTGTTGTTCCCGGAGGAGTTGCAGAGAATCAAAAATTAAAGTATCTTTAACTTTCCCACTAATACCATACCTTTGTTTATTTTCCAGAGATTTTAGGGCCTCAAGTTGTTTACTCGCCAAGGTGGCTTTAAAATGTTTAATATCTGCACGTCTTCTGTCCCCAAATTGGGTCTAAAAGACATCCAGAAAGTAATGCTATCCCTCAAAAAGGAAATTTCATCAGATCACATGATGCTTCTGTGAGATGAGCAGTTCCTAGACCAAGCTCCCGCTCCAGCTCTCATTCATAACCTAAAAGCAGCTAACTAATTTCAGTTATCTACCTACCTACCTACCAGCAGATTGTGTACTTAAAAACTCCCGGTGCGATTGGTAAGCAGTTTGGGCAGCTGGCACTAATAAAATTAAACTTAAACGTCTGCTGTTGGAATCAGGGCCTACCACTGTAATGGAGGTCAAAATGAGCCAGGCCCTACCAAGGCACATGCCTCCACAGACCCGTGAGAAAGGGCCAAAACGATCTAAGGGCCATTTGGGGAGTCCCTTGAAACCTACTGCCTCCACAGCAACTCAGCAAATGCTGACTCTGCTATCCGAACAAAAATTTATGGAGGAACTACAACCATTCAAGGAGGCTCTACAAGATATTACTGGGGAAATCAGATCGCTCAGAGGGGATCTTTTGGACACAAACTGGGCCATTTCTGATGTTGCAGCCCGAACTACCTCTTTGGAAAGCTGGAAGGACAGAATGGAACCCAAAGCAGTAAATATGAGGCAGCGGCTACACAAAATAGAATCCAAATTAGAAAACCTGGAAGGCCGAAGTTGCAGGAATAATATAATCTTCGGCCTTCCAGAAGATGCTGAGGGACCCATGCCCTACTTATTCCTGCAAAGGATGCTCCCAAAAATCACTGGGCCTTCCCCCAACAACACTACTTACATAATAGAGAGGGATCATCCCTCGTTGCACCCCAAACCAACAGCTGGGAAGCCCCCAAGGCTAATTATCATAAAGTTTCTTAATTTCATGGATAAAACATATATTCTTGAGCAAGTCAGGAGCCTTCAGCAAGTACTATGGGAGGATCACCAATTGAGATTTGCACAGGACTTACCAGCCACAATGAGACAGAAGAGATTGAAGTACCACCCCATAGTTTCAAAACTAATTGCAGCAGGGATCAAGTATAGGGTACAATATCCGTCTCGCTTGTCCATGTTACATGCTGGGAAATGGCATTCCTACGATACTGCACAGCAAGCAAATCCAGCTCTACACTCTCTGCTCCCTGATTTATTCACTACCCGCTGATGCTACTGGAATAGGATTTCCCTGGAATTTCCTTTTGTTCCATTCACCTGAAAAGAAGGATGGTTCGCCTGGGTGACTTTGAGCAATTTTGTTAAACGTCCACGAGAGGGCGATAGAGACCGCGACTTCATAGTTCAGAAGCTGTGTGTATTCTCTGGGTTATATGCAAAGTTCAATCTGTAGCAAGTTTGGCGATTGTTATCTTGAGCTGCACCGATCCTTATTAGGAGGGACTTTCGATAAAATGATAAGTAAGATGGTAAGTCTGTTGTTGAAGAAAACCAGCCCATTTTGATTTGTAACTTTCCCACTGTGGTCTTTGTTCTTTTTTTTCATGCAGGAATGCTGTGCAATGGTTTTAGTGTTTATTAAGTAAGACCACAAGAGGGCAGCAAATATTCACTGTGTGGACATGGCCTTGTAACATCCTTTTGTACCAGGCATTGCAGTCTTCACTTTTTTTTATAAGTCACACGGGCCTGTTTAAAAGTGAACCTTTCTTTTCCTTCTTCATTTTTGGACATACTAAAGAACCTAAAGATACAAGTCTATGCTGACTGTTTAGACCATTTGGCTGAAATGTAAGTCTGATGGGAGCTTGTTTTCTGATGTTTTTACTTTCTTTTTTCTTTCCTTTTCTCCCTTCCTACGCCAAACTTGCGATTTTTTGGACTCATTATGTCACCCATATTACTGCTCAGTTATGATAATATTTAAAACATGCTAGTTGCATTATCTTTGTTGGGGGTTGGGGCGGGTGACAAGGTCTCTGGACCATTCTGCAGTCTAATCAGTGCACCATGTTCCTGCATAGGTTGGGGGACGGAGTTCCATAGCATGTAAAAATGCTTGGACTCAATAGGTTGTAATAAATATGTTTCTGGGGCTGTCAAGCATTATGGTCTATGCACCCAAACAACCCATTAAGGATACTGACTACCTTCTTATGGGAAGGAGGAAGTAGTTAAGGGGAGAGGGAGAATGGGTTAGTTGGGTCCTTTTAGTAATTTGCTTTCTTCTTATGTTCAATTTTTTTGTGCTTTTAACAATTATGTATATAATTCATGGTGGGGAGGGCGGCTGGGTATGGGGGAACATAATTACCTGGGTATTGGAACTAATATTATGGAAGGGGAATGGGGCAGGAGATATACACTGCTCACCACTGGATGTTGATGTTACAAATTACTGGGGATCTGGAATTTACCTTTATGGGCTCAATTCTCTATTACGGAGCACTATGGGATATTTTACTTGGTCATGGCAGCACCCTTAAAGTTCTGCTCATGGAATGTCAAAGGTGCCCAATTCCCCACTAAAAGAGCAAAGATCCTTTTACATCTCCACAAACTCAATGTTGATGTGGCTTTTCTCCAAGAGACACATCTACCCACAACACAGATTCTAAGTTTAAGACGAATATGGGTGGGTGTAGCACTGGGGGTGGGTCTGGACACACTCAAATGTGGTGTTGCTGTGCTGGTAGCATGACGGGTACCCTTTAAATTGTTACAAGTGGTAATCAATCCCCAGGGAAGATATATATTGCTGAGAGCTATTTTGGTCCATACGGAGCTCATATTGGGCTCTGTCTATGGCCCTGTAGGGGATGACCCACAATTCTTTACTAATCTTATGACCAGTCTGGCCCCCTGGTCTACCCTTCCAATACTAATTGGTGTGGACTGGTGTTTAGTCTTTTGTAGCAAACTGGACAGGTCTAACCAGAGACGATCCTCCCTTACCCCTGTGCAATTGGCACTGAGGGAAATAATGGACTCCTTGGGCCTAGTGGACCCCTGGTGAACCCTCTTTCCTTCAATGAAAGACTACTCATTTCACTCCCAGTCCCATTATCCACTATCAAGGATTGATTACTTTTTGCTGGGGATTGAGCACCTATCAAGGGTTCAAACCTGTGTTTATCTAGCTAAAGTGATATCTGACCACCACCCAACTCTTTTACAATGGTCAGTACCTACCTCGATGGAGTATGATAAAGTCTGGAGGTTTAACTCCCAATTATTGAAATCTGAATACCAAATAGAGCAACTTAACAGTTTTATAGAGAATTTCTACGAACACAGTGCCCCTACCATGCCAAAACGGGACGTATTATGGGGGGCAGTGAAGTGCTCACTGAGAGGAGAGGTTATTTGCTTAGCTTCAATCAGGAAAAAGAAAATTTCCCAAGAATCTTCCCAACTGTTACAACAAATCAGAGCTTTAGAACAATCCCTCTCTGCATAATCTAACCCAATAGAATTTGAAAAAGTAGAGAGTCTCTGTTTCCGATATAATACCCTTCTCAGTGATAAAGCCGAACGCCTCCTTTTTTGCTCAGAAACCACCTATTTTGACCAAGGAGACAAGGCTGGGAAACTGCTTGCTATGAGGCTCAGGGCACAGGTGGTGGATAGAATTGTTTCAACTATATGGGATGTCTCGGGTACCCTCCATACGTCTCCCAGGAACATTGTCTCCTGTTTCAAATCTTACTACCAATCTCTTTATTCATGTTCCCCCATACCTTTTAAAAACACAGTGTTAGACCATTTTCTTCAAGGTATAGATCTCCCAAGTCTGTCTCACCATCAAATAACTATTTTGCAAGTCCCCTTGACATTATCAGAAGTACCTAAAGCCATTGATACACTCCCATTAGATAAAGCACCAGGCCCTGATGGCTAGACATCCAATTTTTACAAATCCTTCAAAGCCCAATTAGGTACCAAACTCCTCAACTTCTACAATTACATCTATAAGCATGTCCTCTCAGACCATAGTTTTACCTCTGCTATTATTGTGGTGCTTCCAAAGCCAGACAAGGACCCTACAATGCTGCCAAATTACCGTCCAATATCCCTTATAAATGTTGATTTTGAAGATCCTAGCAAAAATCGTAGCCAATCGGCTGGCTCAAGTATGGCAGACTCTGCTAAGTCCTGAACAAGTGGGCTTTGTGGCTGGACGCTTATTGGCGGACCACCTGCGTAAAATTTCCTATCTTTTTACTGCTTCCATTGGCTTTGGTGTCCCTGGACGCAGAAAAAGCTTTTCATCGAGTGTCATGGGATTATCTATTTAATTTACTTCCAAAATATCATATCCCGGTACAATTTATACAGTGGATAAAACTTCTCTACTCTCAACTGTCAACTCGTATTCTTTGTAATGGAGTTTTCTCCCCTTCCTTCACATTACAACAGGGCACCCGACAAGGATGCCCCCTTTCCCCTTACTTGTTTAACCTATTCTTAGAACCTCTTATCAGGAAAATAAATACATCAACATTAGTCACTGGTATCCCAATCAATCACCTTCAATACAAATTATCAGTGTACACAGATGATATTTTACTTCATATTACCCACCCATCTAAATCTATACCGGCTACACTGGATATTATCTAGGAATTTGGGCGACTATCCGACTACAAATTGAATTTGTCCAAGACAGAGGTTATGCCACTAAATAACCTTACTTTAAAAGTGGATATTCAACATCTTGGACTCTCCTGGGTAAAAGGTAAGATGAGGTATCTGGGCATATACTTATCCCAATCTAACTCCAAAATGAAGCAATACAATTGAGATCAGCTAATAGCACAAATTAAGAGAGACTTGAATTGATGGGCATTACTTCCCATTTCCCTGTGGGGACAAATTAATACTATTAAAATGAATGTCTTGCCCCGTTTGCTGTATCCCCTTAAGTTATGTAATCAATACCTCCCTAAGGCCTGGTTCAATCATGTCCATGGCATTATATCTAAATTTATTTGGAAGTATAAAACCCCTCGTAGGGCATTATTTAAACTACAGAGATCAAAAGAAATAGGAGGCCTACAAGTACCCAACATTTAGCTTTACTATCTTTCCATTAACTGTTCAGTTGTCTCACAATGGTTGAACTCTGCCCCAGATTCCTGTTTGGACCAAGTCGCTCTGTGCCTTATCCAGTATAGATATCAGGATATTAATATATTCCCCTTAACAAGGTTCCTGGACAACTTAAAACCACTTCCATTATAAGAACCCTTCACACTCACAAGCAACTTAATAATACTTTAAGATGCTCCCAGGAAAAGGATTCCTCTCAATTCATTTTGGGTAACCCCAACTTTAAAATTGGAGGAAGAGTCATTAATCACTCTTTTTGGCTGGGTGGAGTGGGGAAAAAAGTTATAGATATAACAGAGAATTACAGGTTAACATTTTCAGACATAAAGACAAAATACAATTTGCTTACTTCTTTTCTGTTTTAAATATCTTCAAATTTCCGAGGTCCTATTACGGCACTTTGGTAATGACCCATGGGACCATCACATGGCTGGTCCCATTCTTAGCACACTCCCAACACGGCCTACCTCTCACCTAATTTCCTTTTATTATAAAGAGCTGCACAAAACAGTTATGGAACTAGATGGTACCCCTCACTACGTATGGGATAGGATTCTCCTCCAACACCCACGGCCCCCCAACAATGGTCACAAATCTGGAATAGGCTGTATAAGGATGTCAGGTGGGATCGCTACAGACTGCTCAATTTCAGAAACTACAGGATCTATAGTATGCTCCTGTAAAACTTTGTAAAATGGGAACGCTTCAATCAGATTTGTACACCAGATGTGGGCTTCAGCGAGGTATGCGGTTTCACATTCTGTGGGAATGTGCTAAAGCGTCCCCTCTCTGGGAAAGTATCCGCTCTAGACTTGACCATTTATTGGGATTGCAAAATGCTTTTCAACCAGAAATTTGCATCCTAGGGAACTCGGGGGACACTCTTATTGAAAATCAAAGGAAACATATGACTTTAATTTCCCTATGTGCTAAGAAAGTTATGCTACATCACTGGTTGGACCAACAAACCCCTACGTTTACAGAAATCCTCTTTGCTTTACAAGCAGAACACCTCCTAGCGAGCATTTCTAAATAAAGTAAGAATATCAGAAGATCTGAGATCCTCTGCACACCCTATTGTCCTTTTAACATTCTTCACACCCATATTAAGGTTGACTTGGTTATACCAAGCTGAGCTCCGTAGACCTTAATAGTTCCAACAACAATAATCTACTTTGTAGATACACTGAACTTATCCCCAGATTCATGCAACATAATCTGGATCTTTTGATGCTTCGTTTTTTTTCTCTCATCAGTTTCTCTCCAGTGGTGAATGAAAGGGGGGGGGGGAGTTGGCGGGTACTGGGATGGGGATTATATATATTTTTTTCCACTATTAATATTCTAATTGTATTATAACTTATTCCATTTCCGCATGTTATATATATGATCCCTATTAGTAATACTGGTATATTGGATCTAATCTGTGGGATTATTGTCGCTAAGCATTCCTATGTAATGGTGTTTTGTGTATAATTTTGTTAAACGGAAAACACAATAAAGCTTATTAAATTTGAAAAAAAAAGGAAATTTCATCACACCGAAATCTTCCTTTAATATGCCTCATATTATGGAAACATTTTTTTATCTCCCACTTCGTAACCTCCCACCAAACTGTACTATCTTCATATAAGAAAAAAAAACTTATTTTCATGCATGGAGTACTGATAGGAAACCTTCGTTCACAGGAGGGATAGATAATAATGTAACATTTAATTCCATGTCCCCGGTCCTCGCCTCTCCTCCGGAGATCAAGAGTTAGTATCCTATGGTCAGAAGTAGCTATATCCTGTAAATGGACCATCTGAATTTTCGACAAGACTGGCACAAAAAAATAGTCGATTATGGAGTCTTGAGGGCCACAAAGATACGTGCAATGCTCATTTAGAGGGAGACAATCAAAGGCATCCATAAACCCTACACCACAAAGAAGTTGGGCCAGGCACTGGGCATCAGAATAAATCTTTTTGTTTGAAGAAGGGGTAAATTGCTGGGGAAAATTAACATTAAAGTTCCCACCCAAGATCACTAAATGGGTAGTCTGTAATAAGGGGTAAGGAGATCGAAAAAGGAGCACTCTATCATATTTAGTTTGAGGGGCATAGATATTTATAAGTCTTACCAACTGATTTTCCCATTTCACATCAAGCAATAAAGCTCTACCTGGCTGTAACTCTAAGTGACGTACAACTTTTATTTTACAGGAAAAAAAACAAACAAATCCCAACCCCCGAATATAAATCATCCCCCTGAGACCAAATGCAATCTCCTCAAAACCATGCTGATGAGGCCACGGCCCTCTCTTCCAAGGAATGCAACTGCTCATCCTGAAAGAAAATACAATCCAGATTTTTATGTAAAAAAAGTGCATATGTACTGTGATGTTTCGCAAGAGATTGAATGCTATTAACATTCAAAGATGCCACGCGAAAGGAAAACAGATCCATAGTTCACGTATATTTGCTGCATCACTTTACTGGAGGCTCTTGTCACCCTTCCACTCTTAGCTCCATGGGTCGAATGATTGGTTTGGTCCGAGCAGTCGACCTGGGTTTCAGCCAGTGTGTTTCCTTCAGCTGGGAGCTCTGCTGGATCTAGTTCCATAAGAACATCTGCCAGGGCAGTAAACTTGTTCTGGACCTCTAGAGGGGACTCAGGACCATGTTTTTTTGACATAGTTTTTTATTTTGCAGCTTTCCCTTTTTTTCCCTGAACCATAGTAAAATCTTCATTTCCAGTAACATTTTCAAGGGGGGGTTCCATAATAGGGTTGCTGGCAATGGGAGTGGAAACAGTCTCCTGCAGAAGGGGGGTAGAGGCTGAAAACTGGGTCTCAGGGCCTTGGCCGTGGACCAGGGGGTTCACTGAAGATTGTGTCTCAGTGACAGGGAAAACTGCCCCAAGAGCCGAGGGCTGTTGGCTCCCTAAAGGGACTTGGCCTTGTTTTGCAGCTAAATGAATGTAGTGGTCTTGAACCCCCAAATCAGCATCCTCTGTATTCCGTGCTGCAGAAGGGCAGTCCTCAAAAGTATGGCCAAGATCATCGCAAAGGTTACATTTCGGCTGCTGAAAGCAGTGGGCACTGGGTTGACCCAGTTCTCCACAATGAGAGCATTTTAAAATGTCACGGGAGGTACCGATATGCTTTGAAACATAGAAACATAGACTTTGACGGTAGATAAGGACCACTTGGCCCATCTAGTCTGCCCATTTCCCTACCTACAGGATAGGCCACAGATCCTAGTTAACCAACAGCCTATTTCTTCCTACCCCCCACAAGAATTGCCTTATGTCTGTCCCATGCATTCTTGAATTCTCCCACAGTTTTAGACCCCACAACCTCCTCAGGAAGGCTGTTCCATGCATCCACTACCCTCTCTGTGAAATAATACTTTCTCACATTACCCCTGAACCGCCCCTCTCTATCTTTAAATTGTGTCCCCTTGTTCTTGCACGTCTCTTTTTCTGAAAGATGCTACCCTCTTGGACTTTGTTGATTCCACTGAGGTACTTAAAAGTTTCTATCATGTCCCCCTCTTCCTTCTTTCCTCAAGGGTATACATATTAAGCTCCTTTAGTCTCTCCTCATACGGCTTCTCTTGCAGACCCTGCACCATTTTAGTTGCCCTCCTCTGGACTGCCTCTATCCTGTCTATGTCCTGAGATGGGGTCTCTAGAACTGGACACAGTACTCCAGATGGGGTCTCACCAACTGTCTGTACAGAGGGATAACAACTTAATGTTTTCTGCTGCTGATGCCTCTCCCTATGCATCCCAGTATACCCCCAGCCCTCCCTACTGCTTTCTCACATTGCTTGCTAACCTTAAGGTCATCTGATATGATTACCTCCAGGTCCCTTTCCTTTTTTGTTGTTGTTACTACCTCCCCCACCATTGTGTATTCTTCCCTGGTTTCTTGTTTCCCAGGTACATTATTTTGCACTTCTTTGCATTGAATCCTAGCTGCCATACTTCTGACCATTCCTCCAACCTTGCCAAGTCACTTTTCATCCTTTCCACGCCTCCTTGTGTATCAACCCTGTTGCAGATCTTTGTGTCATCTGCAAAGAGGCATATGTTTCCTTCCAGTCCCTCTGCAATGTCACTTATGAAGACATTAAAAAGGACTGGACCCAATACTGAACCCTGCGGTACCCCACTAGTAACCCCTCTTTCTTCAGTGTGGACTCCATTTACAATTACCTTCTGTGTCCTGTTGTCCAGCCAATGTTTTACCCAGGCTACCACCCTGGGACCCACTCCCAGGCTGGTTAATTTGACTATTAATCTTTTGTGTGGGACAGTGTCAAATGCCTTGCTAAAGTCTAGTTAGGCCATGTCCACAGCCCCTCCCTGGTCTACTACTTTGGTCACCCAGTCAAAGAAATCTATTAGATTCGTCTGACATGACCTTCCCGCTATGAACCCATGCTGCCTTGAGTCCTGTGCCCCACTGGCCTCTAGGTACTCAACTATTCTTTCCTTCAGAAGTGACTCCATCACTTTCCCTACCACAGAGGTCAGACTGACAGGTCTGTAGTTTCCAGCCTCTATCTTGGTCCCACTTTTGTGAAGGGGAATCACATCCGCCTTCCTCCCGTCCTGGGGTACCACACCATCCTCCCATGATTTATTAAAAAGAGTTGCCAGTGGTTTCACTAGTTCCCCCCTTAATTCTTTTAGAATTCTAGGGTGAATTCCATCAGGCCCCATTGCTTTGTCTACCTTCAGTTTTAGAGTTCTTGCAGAACCCTTTCTTCTGTGAAAGGACTGGGATCGACCCCCATCAAGAGTGCTTCTGTTAATTGGATTAGGCACTTCCCTCCTCTTTGTGAATACTGAGCAGAAATATTTGTTCAGTATCCTGCTTTTCACTGTCCCCTCTGCCCACCCACCGTTCATTCTATTCAGCCTCACTATCCCTCCTTTGTCTTTTCACGCTGATGTACCTATAAAGGTTTTATCCCCTTCTTAACTGAGTTGGCTATCTTTTCCTCAGTTTGGGCCTTTGCTATTCTGACTTCCCTCCCTGCTTCCTTCTGCCTTAACTGGTACAGCTCTCTGTCCTGCTCTTTCTATGTTTCCTTATACTTCCAGAATGCTATTTTTTTCTTCCTGACTTTCACAGCTACCTCTTTTGAGAACCATAGTGGCTTTTTCTTTCATTTTGATTTGTTTATTTGCTTCACACAAAGTCTAGTTGCCTCTGTGAGGCAGTTTTGATGATTCCCCATTGTTGCTCCACACCTCCTTCTCGCCTGTTTGCTAGTGCTTTTCTGAGGCACTCTCCCATCTTGCCAAAGTCAGCCCTCCTGAAGTCCAGTACCCTCCCTTTTGTATGGCTTGACTCTGTAGCTGAGTTTAACGTGAACCACACTGTTTGATGGTCACTTGTTCCCAGATGGCAACCCACGTCTAGATCTGAGATCCTCTCACTGCCCCCATTTGAGAGTATGAGGTCTAAGATTGCTCCCTCATGAGTGGGTTCCGAAACTAGCTGTCTGAGTCCTGCCACCTGTAGGGCATCAAGAATGGTCCTGCTCTTGGATGTGGCTGCAGCAAATGTGCTCCAGTTAACATCTGGCATATTCATATTCATATTCTCTGCCATTCTAAGAATGCCTTCTATCATATCCTTGTCCATTCCTTCCCCCTGACATGGGGGTCTGTTCACAACCCCTGTGCGGATTGTGGTGCCCTTTCCAGTCTCCAAGGTGACCCACAGTGCCTCCTCTCCTCCCTGTTTACTCTTTTGTTCAGTTGCTTTTATCTCTTCCTTTACATAGAGAGCTACACCTCCCCCTCTTCTCCCCTGCCTGTCTCTCCTGTAGGTTATGTACCCTAGTATGTTAACATCTCAGTCATGGTTCTCTGTGAACCATGTTTCAGTGACTGCTACGATATCCAGGCATTCCTCTTCCATCAAGGCCACCAGCTCAGGGAGCTTGTTACCTAGACTACAGGCATTGGTACTCATTACCATCCATTTCCTGATGGCCTTACTGCTTTTTGCCCCATCCCTGTCCTTCTTGCCTTTGTCACTTTCTCCATTTACCCCTGCCCTTCTCCCTATCAACACCTCTATGTTGGTGTTTACCACACTTACTACTGTAATTTTTTTGGGGGGGCTAGGATTTCCCTGCTCCTTTCCAGTGCCTCCCCCCTTGGCTAGTTTAAATGCTTGCCAATGAAGCATTTAAACCTATTACCTAGGTTCCTGGTTCCCCTCCTGGACTGATGCAGCCCATCATGCCAGTATAGGCTTGCATCACTCCAGGTGGACCCCCAGTCCCCAATGAAGCCAAATCCCTGAGCTCCACACCAATTTTTCAACCACTGATTGAATCCCTTGGTGCGGAACACCCTAGCCTTTCCTACGCCATAAATGGGCAGCACCTCTGAGAAGGTTACCGTGCATGCTACTTGTCTAAGGCCCCTCCCCAATTCAACAAACTCTTCCTGCACTTCTCTAATCCCTTTCTTAGCCAGGTCATTTGTCCCTAGGTGGACAATGACATCCAGCTCCCTCCCTTGTGCAGCTGCTCCGGCAATCCTGAGGATTCGCTCCCTGTCCCTCCAAGCCATGGCGCCAGGCAGGCACCTTACCCTCTCCCTCTCTCCCCAGTTCTACCTTCCTAACAATGGAGTCCCCACCAGGAGTTGTTTCTCTTCCACTGCGGGGTCCCCTGCCACCCTCCTGTGGGTCTCCTTTGTGGAGGTTCCCATCATCCTCCTTGGTCTCCACTGTGGGTGTCTCCATAGAGAAACCACACTTTGCCAGAATGGCATAGGAATTGTCTAGAGGTACAGCAGGAGGGATGTGCCTCTGTTCCACCACCCTCACCCTCCCTGAGCCCACTGTGGTCCAACTGCTCCTCTTTCTTGGCAATCTCTGAGGCAATGGCAGTGGCACTGGTGGTCCCTGGATGGAAGAGGAGGTCCCACAAATCCTGGCCAACTCAGCCTGGAGATGAGCAACCTCCTCCCTCAGCCCAGAAAGGTGCCTGCAGATGGGACAACACCGCATCCTCCAGAACGTCTCCTGGAAGACTGCTGCTCCACAGCCACTGCACTGCACCACTCCAATCATTTCTTATTTCTGGCCCCTTAACTGTTTGAAATCCTTACTCTTTCCTCTGTTTTTTTTTTCCTCTCTCTCTCTCCTTACTTTCTGCCTGTGTGCCCTTTGAGCTCCTGATTGTCCTGTTCTGAGATAAGAATATCCAATATTTCTCAGTAGACCCCTTACTTGCTCAGAGGCAGACCTTCAGCAGCTAGAGGGGCCGAAGACCTACTCTTGCCCTTCTAGGATGGTGGGTCTTTGGTGGCTCTGTGATCACTCACTTCCTGCTCCCAAACAGGAAGTTCCTGTTGTCAGTCAAATTCTGTGCCTATAAAACTAGAACTAGCTTTTGGTGAGAGGGTGGAGGGGAGGGAAGGTGGGCAATATAGTCCCACTAGAGAAGTCCAGTCACACAGCAGTCCTTTCTCCTGGTGTCTTCTGCCAAGCTACTAGCAAAATCTTTCTAGGGCAGTCTTTAAATGTAGCTTCCTTCTAGCTAAGCCACTCCCCCTACTTACTAGATCTTTCTACAAGTAATTTAAACCTCACAGCTATCAAGTTCTTTCAATCACCTGAGATTTACACCTAGATAACTGTTCAGAAAACCATTCAGTTCAGTTAACTCAGACTAACACACACTTTTTTTTTGTTTTGTTTGTTAGTTTTTTTTTTCCCTAAATTAAAGTTCCAAGTACAAGAGTTCTACTTCTTTAGTCCCAGCAGAGAAGTCCAGTCACACAGCAGTCCTTTCTCCTGGTGTCTTCTGCCAAGTTACTTGAGGAGCCACACTTAAAGCATACCCTAGGCTGACCCGGATAAAATAAAAAGTCCTTATCCTTTCCAATAAAGAAACAGTTTGCCAGATGGATTAAATCATGATCATTATGGTATAGCTTGATGTGGAATTTTCACCTTCCATTCCAAAACCCTCTGCATCCATAATAGGCATAGGATTTCCTTGAATGTCACATCTCTTCTCCAACCAATGCACTATGCCCACAATATTAACCTTTCATTCTGAAATAAGATAGTAATTACCCAAAAGGGCTGTTTAGTACAGAGGAGAACAATAAAGTCAGACCATAGGGGGTTGGTCTTTAGGTTAATATATCAGCACCAAAATGCTTCCAGCAAAGCAGGAGTACCAAAACTAATGTCAAAAGTGAATTTCCCCTGCACATGTATTAGGGCATAAAATTCAGAGGGAGAAAACCCCATACTTCTTTTAAGCAGAGCTTTTCCCATGTAGAATCTGTCTGGAGGGTTTTCATGAGGGCCCACATATCGTAGGTGAATTGCATTTCTCCTCTTAGCCAATTCCACAGGCTTATGGAAAGCGCTGGCATATGTTGGTTTTTCAGGCTCCCTGGGTTTAAACCTGGTTTGGGACCAGAAATAACAGGGGCATCCAACAATAAATCAGGACCTTCAGCAGAATTACTTGCTTGACCCTCAAAAGGAGCAGAAATAATTTTGGTAAGGAAATCACTAGTGTTTACTGTATTTTCAAGTATAGGTACAGGTTCTTCACTTATCTGAGCCGGAGTCTGGCTGGCGCTTGTAGACAGAACAGGGTTAGGCTTCCAGTGTCCGTCAGAGAACGGAATCCATCCCGCTGCTAACAGGGCCTTATCTGGAGACCAAGAGCCCACCTCCTCTGACTCCAGTCTCGCCTAGGAGGTGAATCGGCTACCTCATGGGATTCCATGGGCCTCTCCTCTGCCAAAATCAATTTTGAAAATCCTTCTGAACCTACAGCACCTGGAGAAGTATCAATCCTTTTCCATTTTTGATCCTCTGCTTGTCGTAGCCATTCTGTCATCAGCTGCTCACTGACATGGAGCAGTTCTGCAGCTAAACACTGCTGCTTCTGCTCCAAACTCAACTGCTCACCCTTCTTTTGCGATAAGGAACTGCCATCACAGGCGATCTGCTGGCCACCCTCAAGGTGCATTCCAGCCGCCCCTTCAGTGGATCCCTCGACTTGTGCACTCATTGTACTTAATGAAAACTTCTGGGCTTCCTCAACCCCTGCCATCCAATCGCCACCAGGTCCTGCAGAGGAATGAAGCACCTCGCAGTTCAGCAGGCCCCCTACTGACAGAGTAGGGGAATTTCCTCGGTGTCCTGGCCAAATTTCCCTCATTCACTAAAAACACAACCAACAGCTTAATCTGGTTCAAGGTCAGTTGGCATTCATCTGTATCTGTATCCCCCTCTCCTGGGTCGTGCCTGAAAATAGGCAAGATTTGTCTAGTGCACTTACCCGTTCAACAGAAACTGAATGAAAATAAAAATAAAGGCCGAGGAGGAGGCCCATTCTTCAGCCTCAAGCATTCTTCCACTCACATGCATGGACTACAACTGAGCTTGTCAGCTGTCCTGCAGTGCTCCCCCTATCAAAGATTAGGGGAATTTCCCCGGTGCCCTGGCCAAATTTCCCCCCTTTCACTAAATAACCACCAACAGCTTAATTTGGTTCATAGTGAGCTGGCATTCATCTGCATCCCCTCCTCCAGGTCGTGCCTGAAAATAGTCAGAATTTGTCTAGTGCACTTACCCGGTCAACAAAAGCTAAATAAATAAAAATAAATAAAGTCTGCACACCCAAACAGCCAGGAAATGGCTTCCTTCAGCCACCTCTTCAGACACCTTCTCAGTAATAGCTCTTAACACAATGTGAAAACCTGCACACCTTCTTCATCCATGGCCAGCAGCACACTGGCCCACCTATCTCCAGCTAACCCCTAGTGGAGTACTTAAATACATTTTTAGGCATGAGTTCACGGTCAGATAATCAGGTACTTAATCTATATTCCCTGTCGTTTCCTTTTTCTATCTGTAATGACACAGTGTGGCTGTTTATTACCTGTTGGGCATAACATTCTCCAGTATATACTGTAGATCACTTACAGGAGGAGTCCCTCTATATTATACAAAGACTTAATTATAGTAGGTGGACTCATTATGGGGTTAAGCCCCTCCTATCATTACAGACGTCACCAGGTATGACATACATAAACAGAAAGACTGTGGGCTGCCAGCCCTATATAACATCCTAGGCAGCCCACCAGATTATGAAACTCTTTTTATTTAATTTACTGTGTGTAGCCCTGCTACGGTTTCTGGGTTGGCTAGGGGAATGGGAGAATGAGGGTGTACTCCTCTTCTCCATTCTTCCACCAACCCTGGAACTACAATTTTAGTACTCATACTTCTGTTAGCTTTGTTTTGTTTTCTTAAAATACATCTGTAGCCCTTTTCTTTACCAGGATCACTCTGATCTTAAATATAGCAGCCCAACTTCACTGTACTTCCTTATCGCTAAGGTCTTTTCTCCTTTGTCTGAGATCCCCAGCTGTCATGATCACATTTCATTTAGGCCCTTATTTTTTTTTTGTTTCAGTCACTGCCTCCCTTTCTTTAAATAGTGGTTCTATTTTGAAGTGGGTGACTATGTGGAAATTTGATGAACTACCTGTAGCACCGGCTCCACTCCTAAATCTCACCTTGCTAACCTGAGAGGTTCACACATTTATAGGAGCACCTTTCTGCTCTTTCTGCTGACTATAGGCAGCACATTTGGCTCCAATAACAATTCCTGTATCAGGGCACATTACTGTGCCAGATTTTGCAGCTGAACACACACTGTTTTGGTTCAATGAGTAATACTACATCGCAAAGTGCAGTGTTCATTTCAGACGCATGCCATTTCAACCAGGGCATGCAAGGAGCATTACTAATGCTCCAGTTTGGGACACATTATGGCAGGCAATGCCCAGAACGGATGTTCAAAAGATGGACAAAGGGATAGTACAGAGATTGAGAGGTTGCTGTGGATGGCCAGTCCAACAGCAAAAATAAAGCTAAAGATTTAAGAAAAGTAGACAGAGTAAGTGGAAGTAGGTAAAAGAAATACCTATGGGAAAAAGGTACCCATCAAAGGTGTACTCTATTCATAAATCCATAACTGTACAGGGCTCACCATGTTAGACTCTGATCACCAAGGAACTATACCAATACAAAACTGTAATATAAGTAATTATACTGTTTTACATTGCAATATAGCAAAAAAAAAAAGTGCATGGTATGTTACAGCTGGGTGAATCCTTTTACTTGATTTTCAACACTTGAAAGCTAGCATTAAAATAATTTTGTAAGTCCAATAAAAGGTATCACCTGCAATACTTTTTTCTCCTTCATCATAGACATGGCTATCACATTCCTCCATCAGAAAAGACATGACTAGTTCCACCTTGTTATGCACAATGTCTTGTGCAGAAATCAGGTTGGAGAGGGGAGAAGAAAGGACAACAGCTTACTTGGGAAAGTACACTTCAGCACCTGCTTCTTAATGGAATCAGAGCATACCCCAGTTTAACTTATTGCAAAACACCATACTAATTCCTCATTTCTCAAACCTTATCTTACACTTAGCTTCTGCATCTTGCTTGGGAAAACAGTGATTAATTGGCTCTGGTGCTATGTGATCCAGAGCTTGCTTGGGGTAACAGTGAGTAAGTGGCTTGATATGACCTAAACCTGATCTTACTGGTTCCCAAGCCAATGATATAACTACTAGACCCCAATACAATCATTCTGTCACATGTGTAAGGCTGTCTAGTGATGTGTAAAGCAGACAGTAGTAAAATGGAAGGGAACCGGGAGAAACTCAATTCTAGGAGAGAAATTAAAAGTCTAAGCCAGTTCCTGGAGCAAACTGAGGAGAGACTGCTTCTATGTAAAATACACTCACCTAAAGGCATAACACCAACTAAATAAAGTGTAAAAATGTAACCCATAATGCATAAAATATCCTCAGACCCTGCCCTGAGAGTTGTGTTCAACCCTACATTAGCTGTCAAGGGCTCTCAGTGAATCATTTCCATTTCCAATGCTGAAAGCAGACTTCTGGTTAATGTTCTGCTGGGAGTGTCCAAAACCAAAAAACATGCCTCTCAACCTCTCAGCATTAAAAATCATAGCATTGGCCTTCAAAAATCATAGCAAAGGGTCAGAATGTGGAACACTTTCTTATTTAAAACAATATTATGTCTACAGATAGTGGACCCCATATAATAAGTGATAAGGAATATTTCTATCAACTTGGTTCAATGATTTAATAATTTGTGTGTCCAGAAATAGCTCTTAAATTATGAGGAACATCAGTAAACTTGTGATGAACAAAGGTAAATTTGAGTGTGAAAATCATAACGCTATGCAGAATTCATAGCAGTTGAGAGGTCTGCCAAAAAAGGTGGGCACTTCTGTTTTAACCCCTCCAAGGGAAAAAGTCAGCAGGGTGCCAACCACGGCAGAACTGTAATGCACTACTAAAGATTGCATATGAATATATACAATTGGATATCAGGTGCCTGACCCCTACCTATTTCAAGTGGTTGCTGAGGGGTAGCAGAATTTATTCCCCCCATAGGCTTTTCTCTGTTACCAAGTAAATATGGACTATTTATATCACAACTATACATGTAAATTTCAGCCAAGTCACACATCATTTTATATCCCTTATCAGGAAAATATTTTAGCAGGTGCACTGGCTCTGACTAGAGCTTGTTGTTAGAGTACTGTGTTTGACAGATTGTTCCCTTCCATTTTCCCTTCCTGAGCTTTCTCAACCTATTGCACCCATGTTAGGTTAAGTTGCATCCTTATTGTCATGTGATATTTTTCTTCATCTGAATTTTTACTTTATTTATGGTACTTTGTGTTTGATGATAACTTGTGATGTTTTCTGTCTAGTACACTGCTCCATCAGACATGTAAATGAGCCTTTGTTCAACATACCATTACTAGTCACTAGATTTTAACAAAAGAATGACATTTTTAGTGGCAGCCCATCAGCACAGCGGTAGCACTACTACTTGCAGTGCTGATGACCTGAGGTCAAAAGTGATATCAGGAGTCACATGGTCAGCCGGGGGGAGAAGGATCAAGCATCCCAAGGATTGCTCTCCTCCTCTGGGGAGGGAGAGCATCAGTGGCCGGTGTTAGCCTGGCCCCTAGTGGTGGCTGGGGATTGGCATGCCAATAGTGGAGGGTGGAGGAGAGGCAGACACCTGCTTTGCTGCACAGGGGAGTATGTATGGAACCACCACTGGTATCATTGCATGCCACTTCCTCTGTGCCAGGGAGAAAAACAGCAAACTGCCAACCAGTAGGGTTATCGTCTCCCACAAGCTCTGCACCTGGCTATCTTGGCCAGGTAATGTAAGTCCCAGAGTACCCCGGGGTGACAGGACTGGGGGAATCAGTGGGTTGGGGATGGTCAGCATGGGGGAGATAAAGTGAAGTATAAACAAGATTTAAATGTTTTAATATATCAAAATAGTATATGTAAATTATATTGATATCCAGAAAAAAGTGTCATGTTCCTAATAAAGCAGAAGAATACTATTTAATTTATGTATACATTTATTTATTTATTTTTTGTTGAATGTATTTTATGAAATAGTTTTGCAGAGAGATACAATATGAAAGAATTTAATTTATAGATGATACCTGGGGGCTACAAGGTAAGAACATAATATGGTAGTTAAGTAGGCAAACATAAACAGTATTATATAATACCATAAGAGTACATCAATGCTAAACAGTATTATAGTATTTTGCGTAACAAGTACAAAATCATTAAAAGTATGGATTATGCAAAACAGTTAAAACAATATCACTATAGGACACAAATGTATGGGTCAGGTGGTATTCTATATCAGCTGATTACTTGTCATGTTTTTCTCCCTTATACCCCTACCATTCCCCCAGGTCACACCTAAAATTGAGCCTTTGTTTAGCATGCCATTACCAGTCACTAAATTTTAACTAAATAAAAATTATTAGTACTGCATCAATATATTCAAAGTGAATTTCCAGCACAGTATGTCAAACATGGAAGGGGAGGAGGGACTCCTTTCTAGGAGTCAAAATAACCTTCGAAAGCCTTAATATGGACAAAATAAAATGTAAAAATGCTAAATATAATTGGGAAAAATGTCCCTAAGAGCCCTATAAGGAATGTTTGATCCCACATCGAAGGTAATGGCTTCCTCTAGTGAAAGTTTATTGACAGGACATACACAAACCTGACTGTAGCTTTCATTTAAAAACAATATATTTTTTTTATTGTTCTATTTCCCTCTGGTCATGGCCCAAGGAGGCATCTCTCAGGCATCCTGCCTGTTCCTGCCCACCTAAGATCCTCCTGAACCTGTGCCTCCTCTCTCCCCCATCCCTCCCATAGCCAGCACCCCCCAACTCGCGCCTCTGGGGTAGGGCCACCCCTCCTCATTAGGCGCTCTCTACTTTGTAGGCTGGCTGTGGGAGCTGGCCCCTGTGCGAGGGACCTGAAAGGTTAGCTGGTGGATCTGACTCCAGGGCATAGGGTCAAGTGCTGTCGCCTCCCGGGCTGTGCTTTTCCATGTTCGGTGTGCCCTCCCCCCCCATTTGGTGCACCTGAGATGCTCTGGCACAAGGCAACCCTGCCAGTGTTATCCACACGGTATGACATGCAGCTGATGTACTGCAGTGCCCCCATTTCCACTGGGAGCCACTGGCATGCCATGCTATCCCCACCCTCCCCCAGGGAAGAGAGCAGCCCAGCATCCAGCCCTGTCCCTGCCGACCCCAGCACCAGGCCAGCCCCAAACCTTCGGTCGCATGCAGCGAGGTGTGATGTCCAGTACCTCAACCCTTAGTGCCACCGGGCCAGCTTAAAATAATAAGTTCTTAACCCTAACAGTTTCAAAGTCAGTCATTTATAAAGAAAATTCATTTGAAAAAAGGTAACTGTGGAATCAAAATAACTAGTAATGTAATTTTATTATACAGAAGCTGGTAGACTTTTTGCTGTGTCCAATTGACACAGTTTTATTTTATCAATACAAACTGATAAGGTGGAAATAAAAAATAATTTTAATATATAAAAAAGAATGGGCTTTCACTGCCTAATTATGCAATTAAGTTATATCAACAGGATTTATACACGTTGATCGGGTTGCAAACTTTCATTAAAAAAAAATAAATACCACCAACTGCTTAATCTGGTTCATTTTCAGTTGTTTTCCATTGGTACCCCCCAAGGCTGAACATAAGCAGAGTTACCTATCCCTCATTTCCCGGTCGACTAAAACTAACTAACTAACTAACTAACTAACTAACTAACAAATTTACTATTTTTTTTTTAATAAAAAGTTGCACTCAGGTTGACATAGCTCCGTCCTGTTGATAAAGTTTCTTTGCATCGATATACTAAAATAATAATAAAACTTTATTTTTATGGAGCCTTTCCAGAACCCAGGTGCCAAACAAAATTTAAAAAGATGCCACATATTACACATATTGCAGCAGCTTAGTTGATACAACAAACAACCAAAATCAAAATAAATACAGCCAATCAGTAGCCAAATGCTTGGTGCTGAAACAGAGGATGGAGGAGTACATAGAGGAAGTTGGGAATTTAAACTAGGAGCAGGGGGTGGCAAGTTGGCAAGATACATGCAGAGACCACAGGTTGGGAAACCATATGAGATTACCCCCCATAACCGTGACAAAGGACAAATGGCAAGTGCTACTGGTGATACTAGTAAAGGAGGGCAGTATTGGGGGGGAGGGTAGAAGGTGGTTACCCTTAATGCTAGGAACCTTGGGAGGAAAACTGCAGAGTTACAGGTGCTCATGGCAGAGGGAGAGGTGGACATTGCAGGTATCACAGAAACATGGGCCACCCAATACAATGACTGGGGCCTGTCTGTACCAGGGTACAGGTTATTTCGTAGGGACATGGTGATTGGGAAAGAAGGGGGTGACACTATATGTGAAGGAAGGACTGAAGTGTGTAAGGGAGGAAGGGGGGGGATAGTACGGAGTCACTTTGGATGCAAATCCAGGATTCCAAGAATAGGATTCTCAGAATGGGAGTGATGTATAGGCCACCCTCTCAGATGGAGGAGTTAGACAGGGAACTAGTGGGACAGATTAGGAGGACATGAGAGAAGGGTGGTGTGGTGATTGTGGGGGACTTCAACATGCCAGGAGTGGATTGGAGTTCCCCAACAACCAGGAATAGAAGGGAGCAGGTACTGCTGGATGCTTTCCAGCACAGCTTTCTGCTGCAAATGGTCAATGAACCAACCAGGTTAGGGAATACCTTTGACCTTGTGCTGGCAAATGGTGAGTTTGTGAGAGAATTTAAGGTAGAATAACTGCTGTCAGGGAGTGACAACCACTCAGTATGGCTCACTTTGGATATGGGCAAGGAATGAGTGGAATCTGGCACAAGAGTGCTGGACTTTAGGAGGGGTGACTTTGGGAGGATGAGGGAAGTGATAAAAGGGTACCTGGCCAGAATTCAACTGAGTATGGGCACTAATCAGAGGTGGGAGTTCGTAAAGCTGGGGATAGTGGAGGCAACCAAAACCTGCTGCAAGGTCCAGAGCAAGAAGGCTAGGGCTAAGAGACTGAGCTGGTTGAGGAAGGAGGTCATGGAAAAGGTAAGGAGGAAAAGAACTGCCTTTAGGAGGTGCAATAAAACAGGAAGGGGGAGGACAGGGAGGAGTACCTGACAGAATCAAAGGAGGTGACAGGGGCAGTAAGGGGAGCCAAGGCATCTAAGGAGTGTAGGCTGGCACAAGGCATTAAGAAGGGGGAGAAGGACTTCTTTAGGTACATCAGGGGGAAAAGGAGCTTTAAGGACCACATAGTAAGGATTAGGAAGGGGTGGTTGGGTGGAAGCAGGGTACAATAAGGCAGAAGCTCTAAATGATTGCTTCTGCTCAGTATTTACTAAGGAGAAGAGGGGGGTGACACCCAAGGGGGGAGGAATAGCAAAAACAGGGGGGAGGGGGTGACAGATGGGGAAATCATGGAGGGCAGAGTTCGGGAGGGTTTGAAGGCAGTGAGGGTGGACAAGGTGCCAGGCCTAGATGGCATCCTCCCCAGGGTACTGAAGGAGCTGGCAGAGGTCCTTGTGGGACATTTGGCAGATCTATTTAATGCCTCACTACACTCAGGGTGTGTACCTCACAACTGGAGGATGGCTCATGTGGTGCCCCTCCAAAAGAGTGGCCCCAAGGATGAACCGAGGAGCTTCATATCCATCGAGGGTATGATGATGGAGACTATCCTGAAGGAGAGGCTGGTGGCCCTCCTAGAGGCCAAAGGACTACAGTACAGCAGATAGCATGGCTTCATATGTGGCAGATCCTGCCAAACCAACCTGGTGGAGTTCTATGACTGGGTAACTAGGCAACTGGACAGAGGCCACGGAGTGGATGTCCTGTATATGGACTTCAGTAAGGCATTCGACTCGGTGCCGCATGGGAGGCTGGGATGTGAGTTAGAAGGCACAGGGGTGGATACAAAGCTGATGAGATGGGTAGGGAACTGGCTTCAGCGAAGGTAACAGAGGGTGGTAGTGGGTGGGGAACTCTCACACCCAAGGGTAGTGACTAGCGATGTTCCACAGGGCTCGGTGTTAGGACCAGTGTTGTTTGGGATATTCATTGCAGACATATCATTGGACATCAAGAGCAAGATCAGTCTGTTTGCTGATGATACCAAGATACGAGCAGTGGTGGATGACCTAGGGGGATGGCAGAGGTTGCAGGATGATCTGGAAAAGCTTGAAACCTGGTCAGGCACCTGGCAACTGGGGTTTAATGCCAAAAAGAGCAAGGTGTTGCATTTTGGGGTGAAGAACCCAAGGAGGAGTTACCAGCTGGGGGGAGTGCAGCTAGCCCAGACAGAGGAGGAGGAGGAGAAGGAGCTGGGGGTGCTCATTACGGGATCAATGAACAACTTGGCACAATGTAGGAAGGCAGCTGCAAAGGCCAGCAAAATGCTGGGTTGCATTGCAAGGGGTATATCCTCGAGGAGGGAGGAAGTGATTCTGCCGCTGTACACGTCATTAGTTAGACTGCACCTGGAGTACTGTGTGCAGTACTGGTGCTCGTGTCTGAAGGAGGACATTAAGTTACTGGAGAGGGTGCAGCGCTGAGCAACAGAGATGATCAAGGGGCTGGGGGACTTATCATACAAGAGGAGGCTGAGAGAGTTGAACATCTACTCGCTGGAGGAGACAAGGGACAAGGGGACATGATTGAAACCTTTTAGTACATGAAAGGAATAAAGAAGACAGGTACAGTGGGGCTGTTCAAAGTAAGGGAGGGGAGGTACACCAGGGACCATGATATGAGACTGGAGGGAGGAAGGTTCAGAAGGCAGACAAAAAGACACTTTTTTACAGAGAGGGTGGTAGCTGGGTGGAATGTGTTACCTGCAGAAGTGGTATCCAGTAGAACAATGGTGAAGTAGGGTGTGGGTGTAGACAAGTCAAATAAGGCAGAGACTGGAGAGAAGAATTCAGATTAAGACACACAATAACTTCTTGTGTGTCATTTATTTTAAAACATTAAACCAAGTGATAACCAAATTCAAACTCAGACAATAAAAAAGAAATAAATATACTGTTTTAAACAAAATTACAAAACAAAACCTGGCTCACCAAGAGCTTTTTAGAATAGAAACAAACTTATTCTCATAGAGTGGAAGTAGTTCATCTCAACGTTCCACCATCATCTATGGAATTCCCTGGAAGAGAGATAGGACTACTTTCTCCCACCTATCTATCTCAACTGAACACTGGAGCTTCTTAAATATATCTTAGTGCAGAGATAATTTGATCACATGACTGATTTGATTCACCTCTAATTCTGATAACATCTTTTTTCTAACCTAATACATAGTATTGGGGAATCAAACCTAATGCATGCTCTACATGATGTTTGAATAATACCATAAAACGTTTTATATTCCACATACCTACCGCTTTAAGACTAAAAACATTCTTGCATATACAATAACTTATTATAAAAAAGGTTTCTGCCCACAAGGAGGAGTCAGATTAATCCTTTGCCCTATAAATGAGCTCAATGTCGGGCTGCTGATATCCTAATAGAAACCTTACCTTCCTAACCTAGCAACTAGTTGTTGGTAAGCAGAAAAAGTAAATATATTTTCCATTTACTTTCATTAGCTAATTTCAAAGCCTAAGAATGTATGCCAGGGAATGAAAATTATGCTTTCGGCTAGCCTAGCCAGTTTAACATGCTTAACTGGTGTTGGGGAATATTTTATACCTACTTCCCCAGTGTATTAGCTTGTTTATGTACGTATTTCTCTAACATCTTTAGGCTTGCATCCAATTCTACACTCGCTGAGTTTGAAGCGGCAAACATGAACAGCTTATTCCTTTCTCCAGAAACCCCATCTCTCTGAGAAAGCAAGTTTCGTGAAAAGAGAAGCCATAATATACACTGCTGCCTATCTACCTGAAAAGTACGTTCTTTTTAGTCTCTCCCGCTTCCTGACCAAGACTAGACGTAGCAGGGCTAGGCTTAAACATCATAACATGTGCCTCTGAAATTTCCATCGAGCATAAATCTGCTCTTCTAAACTGTTTTTTAAAACAAAGTTCTCACCAGTAATTAAAATTGGAGCTTTCTAAAGCATGGGGATTACAGCGCGGGAGTTCTTTCTTCTTTTGCAAGAATACCCTTTTAAATAAATAACAGGCAAAATACACTTATTTACTACTATTTGCTCATTATGAATGACTATGGAGAACAAAGGCGAGGTTGAACTAACTGTGATACTCCTATTGTAGCTTACAATGGGAACCTCCTTGCTCCCCCCCCCACCAGGATCTCGAGGCATGCAGAGAAAATACAGAGGGGAAAATAGATCGAGAATCTATGATAGGAGGCCACCCTATCATAGTGAGAAAAATAAAAAATTGTAGTAGAAAAAGGGAGACTGCTGCTGCAGAATATTTTTTTGAAAATGGTGGGATAGAGTAAGGGAAATGCCTCAGGATTCCATTTTCAAATACATTTATAAAGGAGAACTATAATAGCAAAACTTCCACATACCACCATGGTTAAGCTGAAACCTCTATAGGTTTCTAAGACAACCTACCCCACATCTTTGGGGTAGGATGGAGCTCCAGCCCTCCCTCACAATGGAGCTCCACCCCAGGGTCCCTAAACAAAATAAAATGATACTACATACTTATAGTTCTGAACTCATTACCCTGGGGTGTCTTATTTATTCAGGTTGAAACCTGGTGTCTGGATAAATAATCTGCATTGGTATGTGAACTGCCTGTTCTATGTCGAACAGAAAATTTAAATGGCTGTAATGCAAGATACCATCGCATTATCCTATTGTTTTTTGTCCTTCATTTGTGACAGAAAGCAAAGAGGATTATGATCCGTAGTTAGCGTAAAGGGAGCTCCCCACAAAAAAAAAGTAGAGACTCAATTGACCATTTAGCAGCTAAATATTCTAGTTCTACAGTGCTATATTTTCGTTCTCTGTCATGCAATTTTCTAGATATGTACAATATTGTATATTCTTCCCCATCAATAGTCTGACTGAGTATTGCCCAAGGCCTGTACCTGAGGCATCTGTGTGCACTCCAAATGGGTACTCAAAGTCTGGACTCTTTAAGACGGGAGAAGGACATAGTGCTGCCTTGATATAAAAAAAGCTTGTTCACATTCCTCAGACCATTGTACAGTTTTGCCACATTTCTTTTTAGTAAGATCAGTGAGGGGAGTGGCAATTGTGGAAAAGTTGGGGATAAAATGTCTAATATCCAGCCAGTCCTAAAAATGATCTAACTTGTTTTTTTGTGCTTGGCCTTGGACTACTAGCTACAGCCTCAATTTTTTTCTACCTGAGGTCTAATAAATTCATTCCCTAAGAGAAATCCTAAATATTTAGTTTCCTTCATCGCTAAGGCACACTTTGTTTGGTTTATCGTCATCCCAGCTGTTTTTATGGCATTAATAACAGCGTGTAGATGCGATAGGTGAGACTCCCAATCCTGACTAAAGACTATGACATTGTCTAAATTGGCAGTGCAAAATGTCATGTATAGGTTCAGTATCCTATCCATGTACTGCTGGAAAGTGGCTGGGGCCCCATGAAGTCCAAAAGGCATTGTACAGATTTGGTACAATCCTTTTGGAGTACTGAAGGCTGTTTTTTCTTTGTCAGTTTCTGCCAAAGGGATCTGCCAATATCCCTTTGTCAAATCCAAAGTTGAGATATACTTAGCGTTACCTATTTTATCCAGAATGTCATCCACTCGGGGCATGGGGTATGTATCAAACTGAGCGACTTGATTCAGCCACCTAAAATCAAGACGTAGGCGAATCCCTCCTTCCTTCTTTGGGACCACAACCACCGGGGATCCCCACGCACTGTTGGAAGGCTCAATAATGTGAAAGGCAAGTAACTTATTAATTTCTTCCTGCACTTCCTCTCTAACCCTTTCGGGAAGTCTGTACGGCCTCTTTCTAATGTGATCTGCATGTGCTCGAATTTGGTGTTCTATATTTTTAGCCTTTCCAGGAGTACTAGTAAATATGGTAGAAAAGGTTTGTATAAGTCCTTGTAGTTCAGTCTGTTGTTTGAGATTCAAAGTGGGGTTGCAAAATACATCCTGGGGGCCTTTTGAATTTTCAAGTCGTCCATAAGCGACATCAAAGTCCGTTTCCTCCGTATCAGGAATTACCATCAAACTATTTTCTTGAGGTGGCCTTTCATACCATTTTTTTAGTAAATTTACACGGTATACCTTTTTACCAGGATGGATGTCAGGTGTGGCAATTTCGTAATTTAAAGGACTAGTTTGTCTTAGAACATGGTAGGGTCCCTGCCATTTCATCAGCAGTTTGTTATGGGAAGAGGGTAATAATAATAGTACCTGTTCACCATTTTGAAAGTATTTATCCCCTATAATTCCCTGATCATATGCCTGTTTCTGTGAATGTTGTGCATGTACCTTGTTATCACGAACCTTTTTGACAAATGTAACCAGCCTCTGACGTAATTAATTCATATATTCTGCAATGCTGGTAGCTTTCATCTCCTTCCCTCCTTCCCATAATTCTTTTACTACATCTAGAGGACCCCTTGGGCTTCTTCCATACAATAAAGCAAAAGGAGAATACCCTGTAGATGCCTGGGGTGTCTCTCGATAAGCAAATAACAGAAATGGTAGTAACTTATCCCAGTTGTTCCCTTCCTCTTGCACAAATTTTATTAACATCCACTTTAGGGTCTGGTTAAAGCGTTCAACAAGGCCATCTGTTTGGGGATGGTAGGGAGAGGTCCATACTGCTACTATGCCCAATAACCAATATAACTCTTTTAACAATACTGCGTTAAAATTACTCCCTCTATCAGATAGTATTTCTTTGGGGATCCCCACTCTGCTAAAGAGTTTTATCAATTCTTCTGCCACCTTTTTAGTGGTGACAGTTCATAGTGGAATTCCTTCTGGTTATTTGGTCCCATAGTCACATACGACCAGGATGAAGTGGTTTCCGCTTGCACTCTTGATCAAGAGGCCTACAATATCTATCCCAATTTGTTTGAAGGGAGTGTCTATCAAGGGGAGGGGAACCATGGGTACCATCTCTTTATGCACCACTTGACTAACCTGTTGGCATTCTTTACAACTTTTGCAATATTTGGCTACATCATCATCATGAATGCCTGGCCAATAGAATCTTTGTAGAATTCTTCCCAGAGTCCGATCCCATCCTGCATGCCTGGCTAAGGGTATATCATGACCCAAACAGATTAAACTATTTCTATAATGTGTGGGGACCACCAGTTGTTCCACCTGTTTCCCTGTATCTTCCTTGGTGCACACTCTATATAATATATCGTTTTGCACTAAAAATCTGGGGGTACCTGGGCCTAGCTCTTTTCCTACTTGCTGAAACAAAGACATTAATGATGGATCCTTTACTTGCTCTTTAGAAATGTCACAAGCTACAAAAATGGAGGATACAGATTCTGGTAATCCATTTTTGTCCTCTCCCCATTTCTTTTGCAACCTTTTCTTGGCACTGCATGTCTTTTTTGTCTTACCAGGTGGATCATATAGTTCATCCTGAAAAGGAATCACTTCCCTAAATTGTTGTAACTGCCTACTTTGTGCTCTAGTGGTGACCTCGGTTATAGACCCCCTATTTTCCAGTAATTGGTTAAACTCTGGATAATCATGCCCAATTAAAATGGGTACTGGTAATTTGGGTACTATGCCTGCAGTCACCTCGGCACTACTCCCATTGACAGCTACCCCATTCTTAACAGTGGGATACTGGTGAGCATCACCATGAACACAGACCACATGCATATCAGGCCCAGTTTGTAAATTTGTTTTAGTAGCTAATATTTCAGGTCTTAAGGTATTTTTGCTACCAGAATCAATTAATCCCATACCCCTTTGATTGTCTAATTCCACTGAGGTCATAAAATACCCAGCATTTAATAATACTAAATGTGCACTGTCTAGCTGTTTGTTAGGATAATACCTAGCTATAGGACCCATTTTTTGACAGTTTCAACATACAATATCTGCTGGAAAAGTTCACTTTTTAAAGTCATTTTTAGTATCTTTTTTAAAGTCAGTAGCGCTGGCTGCACCAGACCTTACCCCCGGTATAATTCGCCTCATATTCCCTTCTTGGGGGCGAGGATTCACTTTCTGATAGGGCTGGTATGCAGTCAAAAAATCTTCTGCCAAAGATATGGTTTTCTCTGCAGTCTCTGGTTTGTGTTCCTTCACCCATATTTGAACATCGTGGGGAAGGATTTGCAGAAATTGTTCCACAATAAAAGTCTCCATGATAATTGTAGTTGTCTTTCCCTCTGGTTGGACCCATTTCCAACACAATTCCCTTAAACGAGTAAAAGTCTCTCTTGCATTGTCTTGGGGGTGATATTTCAATGTACTAAACCTTTGCCTATGGGTCTCTTTACTTATATCGTAACATTTTAAAATTTCCGTTTTAACCAGATCATAATTTTCTGCATTCCTAGTGTCCATGTGACTATATGCTAATTGTGCCCTCCCAGATAGATAAGGGGCTAATTGTACCATCCATTGACTTTGGGGCCAGTTACAAGCTCTGGCCACCCTTTCAAAGGTTTTGAAGTAGGCCTCAATCTCATCAGCATTAGTCATTTTTGTCAGTTTGATGTCTCTAGGGTTGGAGGTAACACCATCTCCACTAGCCCCTGTATTAGTCCCCATCTTCTGTATTATTTTAACAGTCTCAGCCCAGCATATCTCCTGTTGTTTCATCTCTTTCTGTCTTTTCTGGGCTTCTTGATCGAGTTTTCTCTCCATTTCCTTCTGGCGGATAGCCAGCCAACGTACTAAACTTGCTAAATCCTCCAGTGGTTCTTCTCTGGGAAGTTTCTGGTGCATCTCTTCCTCCATCTCGTCCTCACTTGCTGAATCTTCTTTAACCTTGGACTCCTTCCTCTAAACAGCCTGGTCTAGGCCTGGATGTAAAGGATCTCCTGAAATGGCCGTCTGGGTTCTGGTTATCATTCCAATCTTCTTCTCATCCACTCCGGATGCCATCTCTGCACTGAGCTGTCAGGTACCTGATCAGGTCCCCTACTGGTTTCTCCCTATGTGCCTCAGACAACCAGTATACCCCACTTCTAGTACCACTTTGTGATAGGGTGTGGGTGTAGACAACTTAAATAAGGCAGAGACTGGAGACAAGAATTCTGGTTAAGACACACAATATCTTCTTGTGTGTCATTTATTTGAAAACATTAAGCCAATTGATAACCAAATTCAAACTCAGACAATAAAAAAGAAATAAATATACTGTTTTAAACAAAATTACAAAACAAAACCTGGCTCACCAAGAGTTTTTTGGAATAGAAACAAACTTATTCTCATAGAGCGGAAGTATTTCATCTCAGCATTCCACCATCATCTATGGAATTTCCTGGACGAGAGATAGGACTACTCTCTACCACCTATCTATCTCAAATGAGCACTGGAGCTTCTTAATTATCTCTTAGTGCAGAGGTAATTTGATCACATGACTGGTCTGATTCACCTCTAATTCTGATAACATCTTTTTTCTAATCTAATACATAGTATTGGGGAATCAAACCTAATGCATGTTCTACATAATGTTTGAATAATACCATAAAATGTTTCATGTTCCACATACCTACAGCTTTAAGATTAAAAACATTCTTGCATATACAATAACTCATTATAAAAAAGGTTTCTGCCCACAAGGAGGAGTCAGATTAATCCTTTGCCCTATAAATGAGCTCAGTGTAGGGCCGCTGATATCCTAATAGAAACCTTACCTTCCTAACCTAGCAACTAGTTGTTGGTAAGCAGAAAAAGCAAATATATTTTCTATTTAATTTCATTAGCTAATTTCAAAGCCTAAGAATGTATGCCAGAGAACTAATATTATGCTTTCGGCTAGTCTAGCCGGTTTAACATGCTTAACTGGTGTTGGAGAATATTTTATACCTACTTCCCCAGTGTATTAGCTTGTTTATGTATGTATTTCTCTAACATCTTTAGGCTTATATCCAATTCTACACTCGCCGAGTTTGAAGCGGCAAACATGAACAGTTTATTCCTTTCTCCAGAAACCCCTTCTCTCTGAGAAAGCAAGTTTTGCAGAAACATAAGCCGAAATTTGCACTGCTGCCTATCTACATGAAAACTACATATTTTTTAGTCTCTCCTGTTTCCTGACCGAGACTAGATGTAGCAGGGCTAGGCTTAAACATCTTAACATGTGCTTCTGAAATTTCCATCGAGCGTAAATCCGCTCTTCTAAACTGTTCTTTAAAAAGAAGCGCTCACCAGTAATTAAAATCGCACCAGTAATTAAAATCGATGCTTTCTAAAGCATGGGGATTACAATGCGGGAATTCTTTCTTCTTTTTCAAGAATATCCTTTTAAATAAATAACAGGCAAAATACATTTATGTACTACTATTTGCTCATTATGAATGACTATGAAGAACGAAGGTGAGGTTGAATTAACTGTGATACTCCTATTGTAGCTTACAACGGGAACCTTCCCCCCCCCCCAGTATCTCGAGGCATGCAGAGAAAATACAAAGGGGAAAGTAGAGCGAGAATCTATGATAGGAGGCCACCCTATCATAGAGGGAAAAGGAAAAAACTGTAATAGAAAAAGGGGACTGCTGCAGCAGAATATTTTTTTGAAAGTGGGGGGACAGAGTAAGGGAAATGCCTTGGGATTCCATATTCAAATACATTTATAAAGAAGAACTATAGGGGCAAAACTGCCACAAGTGGACTGCTTCAAAAGGGTAGGGTACAGGACAAGGGGGAGGGTCAATGGAGGGGAAGGATGGAAGGGAGGGAGGGGCAGCTGCAGAATAAGGGATGATAGCTGCACATTCGAGCAGACTTGATAGACCTCTAGGCCTTTATCTGCTGGCAAATTTCGTATGTTCGTAAAGATGTGTTTTCAGAGCTCGTTTAAATCCCTCCATGGTAGCGCACTCATGTAACTGGTGGAGTAGAGAATTCCAGAGGGAAGGGGCTGCATGCATAAATGCCCAGGCCCTAGAAGATTTTAAACAAACTCCTGGAATCTCTAGGAACCCCTCGCCAGCTGAGCGAAGCAATTGCCCAAGGTGGTAGGGTACCAGAAGCTCTTTCAGGTAGTCTGGACCCTGTCTGTGTAGGGCTTTATAAGTCTGAAGACTGACTTTAAAGGTGATCCGCCATTGTACTGGCAGACAATGCAGACCACACAGCAATGGAGTAATATGGCAGAACTGGGAGGTTCCTGCCAAAAGCCGAGCTGCTGCATTCTGCACTAGCTGCAAATGGCGGATTTCCACCCCAGGTAGCCCTAGGTACAGGAAGTTGTAATAGTCTAAGCATGAGGATACAAAGGCGTGAAACAATGTGGGAAGGTCACCAGATGGAACAAGGTGCTTAATCCTGGTGATATTCCTCAGATGATAGAAGGAGGTCTCGATGATGGCCGATACCTGTGAATGCAGAGTCAGCACTTCATCAAAGATTACCTCCAGGTTCTGCAACTGTTAAGGGGCCAGGGATGATAAAACCACAAGAAAAACCTCATAGGGTGAACCTACCCCCGACCCCCCTATCCGGCATCCTGGGTCCACAACCAGCATTTCAGTCTTTCCCGAGTTCAACTTCAACCTGCTTGAATCCATCCACTCCTGGATCTCCACCAGGCAGGTATTAAAGACTGAGAGAGCTCTGTTCTGGTTGGGTTCAAATGAAAAGTAGAGCTGAGTATCATCAGCATAGCAGTGAAACCTCAGCCCATACCTCCTTACAATGTCTCTGAGGGGCAGCATGTACACTACAAACAACACTGATCCCTGAGGAACCCCACATGACAGAAGGATTGGGTCAGAAAAGTGAATCCTGGACACCACCCTCTGTGTTCTTCCAGTGAGGAAAGATGTAAACTAACTGAGGACTGTACCTGACAGGCCAAAGATGAACCTCAGATGACTGAGCAGAACCCAGTGGTCCACAGTGTCAAACGCTGATGAAAGATCAAGAAGGACCAAGATGGAGCAGTTCTTCCCATCTCTAGCCACCAGGAGATCATTGAACACCCTAACCAGTGCTGTCTCCCTACTATGCCTCTTTTGGAAACCGGACTGGAGGGGTTCATAGATATCATGGATGGTCAAGCAGCTCTTCAGTTGTACGGCCACTACCTTCTCAACCACCTTCCCTAAAAATGGAAGGTTAGAGATTGGTCTGTAGTTTGCCTGGCAGTTTGGGTCCAAAGAAGCTTTCTTCGGGAGGGGTGTTACCACCGCCTCCTTCTTCGAGCTAGGAAACTCGCCTGTTTCCAAGAAGCACCAAACTATCCATGCAAGGACTGGACCAATAGAATCAATGCAACCCAAAATCAGGGAAGTTGGTCCTGGGTCCAAACTACAGTATGTAGGACGCACACCGTGGACAATCCTCATGATGTCCATGATATCCATGATATCAATATATATTGATAACAATCAATTTGCATCAATACACTTGTAACCCCAGCACTGTTGTTAAAAGTGCAGTGTTGTATTATAGTGCGACTCTACCCAACACCTCAGATTTGTTTAGTTTTATCTTGTTAACCATGTAAGTGCACTGGTGCAAAAAGCACTTTTTTTCAGTCACGACCAAGGTATATCTGTACAAAAAATGTGCAGTGAAAAGCAAGTACATGAGACATATAAAATACAATAAATACCTGCAGTCTATAAAATATTATAAAGTGCATACAATATGTTATATTGAATTTACACAAATACAAAGGTTCCAAAAATGTGTAAGTGTAAGCAGGTAGCATGCCTGCTGTAAGCACAGGAGGAAATATTTAGTTTGTCCAAACTTCAAAAGCTTAAATTTAAAACGTTTTGTATGTCATACTGCTTCTTTAAATAGTTTCTAGGCTAGGCAATATATGCAGTCAGACATTCTGTCTCGGACATGCTTAGAAATGACTTGATAATATCCCATAGTTCATTGGTGTATTGCACTGTCAGATCATTAGCTATTTCAATGAAGTAGAAGTGATTTAATTGCCTGTTAGCTTCATTAATATAATCCTCACGGTTTAAGACAACAACTGCAGAGCCTTTATCAGCTTTCCTTATAATAATGTTATGGTTAGATTTCAGTGACTGGCTTGTTCTTCTTTCTTAGGGGAAAAGGTTACGGCAGATTTATTTTTATTTGTTAAGAATCTGGCAATTAACTCTGTGATGAAAACTCGGACAATAAGTGTCCCATTTGGTATTGCATCCACTTGGGGGAAGGGGGAATCAGATGACTTCTTTTGCTTTGCAGTGGAATGTTGACATCTGGGATATCATGTTCATTGTGAAAATAAAATACTGCAGTCTCAGTCTATGGAAGTATTCTTCTAGTTCAGCACAGAACTGTATTTTGCCAAGCTCCTTTGTTGAGCAGAATGAAAGTCCTTTGGAGAGTATAGATAATTCTCCAGTGGTCAATGTGTGGTTGGACAAATTAACAACTGATATATCTTCAGCTATATTATCTTGTTGTTGTATGTAATTGCTGTCTTCTGCTTTCTTATTTTTGTAATGTGCAGCTTGTTTGAGGAGATGTAACCTTTTGCCCACGTGCAACATGGCTCTGTTTAATGTTTTCTGGTAGTTCATGTGGATCTTTTTCAGAATTTCTTGTTTCTACGGAGCAGTCCTTTCCTCCAGAATACCAGAAATCTTTTTCAAACTCTAAACATCCTAAGCTCTTTGCTTCCTAAGCATGTCCAAGACAAAATAAATGATCTCATCCCTGATAACCCTAATCCAGGCATGTTCTACATGCTGTCTAAGATCCACAAACCTGGGAATCCAGGAGATTTATAATATCTGGGAATGGCACCCTAACAGAGTGAATCTCTGGTTTTTATAGAAAACATTTTAAAACTGCTTGTCATGGAAAACAACAGTTATATTCAGGACACCACACACACCATGCACAAACTGTCTAGCTTTAGGGATTTACTGCCTAATACCATCTTAGGCATGATGGACATGAACTCCCTTTACATTAATATCCCACATAAGGGTGGCATTTCTCCTTGAGTTTAATACCTACAAGAGAAAGGACAGCACCATTATATCCACCCTAAATTCATTGCAAGGCTTACCAATTTTTTATTCTGACCGAGGACAGCTTCAGTGTCAATAGTAATGGGAACAGCAATAGGCAACAGGATGGCTTCTCAGTATGCAAAACTTTTCATGGCAAATTTGGAGGAGGATTTCCTGAAACAATGAATACATAAACCACTTGCTGGCTTCCAATACTTGATGATTTATTTATGATTTGGACAAAAGGTATGCAGACACTCAAAATAATTTTATCAGAAATTTAACACACTCCACTCCACTCTTCTATTAAACTTTGCCTGGAATACTCTGACATCAGTGTCAATTTTCTGGACACCACGATTACCACCGTAGATGGAACCTTGCAGACCTGTATTTACAGGAAATCAACAGGCAGATAGAGATACTTACAACAACTGCAATCACCCTAGGCACACAAAAGAATCAATAATATACAGTCAAGCACTTCACCACCACCAAATCTGTTCAAGTGAAGAAGACAGAGATAAACACTTGACAACACTAAAAAGAACATTTATTTGGCAGGGACACTACTGTAGAGAAATTTACGGAGCTGTGGAATGTGCCACACTGATGCCAAGAAAACAGCTACTACAATATAAAGAAAAGACCACCACCAACCGGATACCCTTGTTTGTTACATACAATTTTGATCTGGAACCCCTAAGTAAAATCATTAAGGACCTCCAACCAATATTCAGAGAGCATAACACCTTGAAATGTATCTTCCAAGAACTACCTTTACTGTCTTACAAACAGCCAACTAATTTATCTAAATTGATTGTCAGGAGCAAACTTATACCTTGCCAAAACAATAGAACACTAGGTGGCACTAAACCTTGCAATAGTCCTAAATGTAAGACGTGAATTTTGGTACCAGCTGAAAACAACACCTGCATAATATAGCGGGATAAATGAACACTGGCAAAACATCGCTGTCAGAAAGACCACCTGGCCACAACATCGCGGTGCAGAATACCGCTGGCCACTACTCTTCCATGTGATGCCAGAGCCCCATGGTGCCAGCAGGACTAGCAGGGACAACAGGGCACCCTGGCAAAGAAGTGCTGGGCAGGCACAATGAAAGGCACACAAAGACCGATGGCCGACTCCTGGTGCCTGCCCTGCCACTGCATGTACAGCAACTGTGCCCCCACCCCACCCCATGGGCCACCAACACATAGAAACTAACACCGCACAGATGGCCACTGTCCAAGACCATCAATGCAGACACCCCTCATCCCAACAAGGCACATATCTGTGGCGTGTCCATGCAGCAGTGGTTGCAGAGTGCAGGCACATCATTCCAGTAGAGCAGGACCATCGTCTGGGACACAGCACAGAGCGCTACAGCCTGCAGCCCCTGCCTCATGATGGACAGTGCAAAAGCACGGCAACAGGCCACATGTAGTGGATGTGGATAGCAGGAAGACCATCAGGAGCATACACATAAGACCCCTCCCCCGGATACGGCCGATATACAGCGCAGTTACCCAGGGGGGCACCGATGGCAGACATGTATAACTGCATGCAGGGATCTCAGCATGCACATGGCAAGTGGACACACATGGGACTGATCAGACATGGCAGGCAATTATCCACCCATGTGATATCCATCCAGTTAGTGTGGCACTACATAGGGGAGTGCACAGGCAGGTACACCATGTCCAGTGTGCAGCAGTGCATTCCCTGTGCTGGCAGTGACTGTGACTGTGTGTACATGACTGTGCCTTGCCATGGCACTGCAATATGTAATAAGCCAGAAGGGGAGGACCCTCCTGTGGTATGATGGCCACCTGTTCAACCTAGAGAGGAGGTGTGCTATGAAGACATACTGGAAATGTACAGGGTACTTCAGAGGAAGATGCATGGCACATGTGCACACTGATGGTAAAGCTGTAGTGAAGGTCCTGAATACCCACAAAAATGTCCCTGACCATGGGGACACTGTGGTCCTAGAGACTGTGGCAAAGGTCATGGACAGGGCAGTCCACAGCTGTGACACCCCAGCAGGTCATTGCAGCATGCTGCAGCTCAGTGATGCCCTCTGTCAGTGGAAGGATGCCCAGCATGGAACTCCTGAGGTGATGGGTGCAGCGAGCCAGGAGGGCAGCCAACCAAACCCCCCAACCAACAAGCATGAGTGATCTGTTCATTCTTGAGGGTTACAGGACGACATTCACTAGGGAACCATTTCTGATGCATGACAGTGGTGGGGCAGACAGGTGCCTAATCTACACCACTCAGAAGAGCCTGCAATGCATGACATAGTGTGGCACATGGTTGGCAGATGGTACATTCAATGCTGCCCCTCCTATGTTCCTGCAGCTGTATACTGTGCATGGGGTGAAGTACAGTGCTGTGCTACCGACTGTGTACATATTGCTGACATCCAAGACAGGTGCTGCATACACTAAGGCATTAACAGAGCTCTGAGGGCTGCAGGGCAACCTTCACCCTGCTGCCATTGTGACAGACTTTGAGAAGACTGCAATCAAGGCCTTTGTAACCGAGTTCCCTACTGCCAGCCTACATGGTTGTTTCTTCCACCTGTGCCAGGGCGGTGTGGCAGAAGGTGCAGAGTGTGCCCAAGATCCGGCAGTGCTATGTGTCCAACGAGGACTTTGCACTCCACATTTGGATGCTGCCAGCAATTGCATTTGTGCCTCCTTCCGATGTCTGCATGGTGTTTGAGGTACTTCAGTCATGTGACTTCTATGTGCAGCATGACGAGCTGCTTGCACTGGTCATTGACTACTTCGAGGACACATGGGTGGGCCGGCCTATCCATGGTGGTGTTCAATGCCTTCCCCCCTTTCCCATTGACCTATAGAATTGCCATGAGTTCTGCAAGGCAGGGACAGCTCGTAACATCAATTCTGTGGAGGGGTGGCACTGCGTCTTCAATACATGCATTGGTGCCTGTCACCCCACACTGTGGCACTTCATTGATGTCCTCAGGGGTGAGCAGCATCTCACTGAGATCAAGATTGAACAGTGTATCACTGCCTGCCATGCCACAGGGGGGGGATAATAAATACAAGGACTCTTCCCAGCGTATCCATGCCATCGTGCTGGACTATGGTGCCTGGAGCATGTATGATTTCTTGAAGGGCATCGCATATAACTTCCAGCTGCAGGTGTGATGTTCCCATGGCCCCTGGATTGTGTGCCTCCATTCCCAGTGGTCGAGGACTGTGACTCCAACATGTGCATTTGATGGTGGAGTGTGCTGGGGATATGTGTGTGTGTGTGTGTGTGTGTGTGTGTGTGTGTATGCCTGTTGCTGGGGTCCTGGGTCACTGTTTCCTGAGTAAAGGCATGTAACATGATGATAGCCATGACCTGTGTTCCTTTCTTGACCTGCTGCGTCTGCAGCCCCCTCCATGTCTGCACAGGTGTGATATTTCATGCTCCCTTTGTTTTGATCTGCTTTATGTTTGGTCCGATTTATTTTGTCTACGATAGTATTTACCCAGATGACGTCTATGGAGATGTTAACAGCTGGTACTGTGAATTTCCACCTCTGATACTATCACCATCCTCCAAAACAAACAATTCAAGATACAGAGAATTATACAAGTACATCTAAGAACATGGTTTATTACATCCAGTGCAAGAAATGTCCACATACAGGTTATGTGGAGGAACCGGACACAGCTTTCGAACATGAATGAACTGACATAGACATGACATTAAAATGAAAAATACTGTAAAATCAGTGGGACATTTCCCTCAGTATGATCACTTCATTTCTGACCTCTCTGCTCTGGTTCTCAAGGGGCATTTTAGGAATGCACATGAGAGGTGAGTGTATAAGATCACAATTATTTATATTCATAATACATTCAATTGTGGTATGAATATGGACCTTGGTTGTATGACCCATTACACAATCTGAACGTCAACTGCTTTTTTCTTGTCTCAGATTCATATACACAGGCATACTGCTGTGCTGGCCACACACACAAGACACACACACGCACATACACACACACACACACACACACACACACACACACGCACAAACACACAAACACACACACACACACACACTCTGTTGTTCTTTTCAGGTAATTAGGATTTGATAATTAATAGATTTCTGCTGTCATATGCATCCCAATTTGTTAGAAATTGTGATTTAAACCCCATTACTTTCCCTTGGACTGTTTTTTTTTTTTCTCTCTAGTTTCGGTCTCTGTTTTAAATGTTATTATCAGCTAAGATGTCTAATCCATATGTGAAGGTTTTTACCAATTCTGCTGTGAGTATTTAAGGTGATATCTTTCCTTAACTGCCATGTTTCTGATGAAGGATTCTGAGTCCAAAGCTTAAACATTTTGTGAACATTTGTTTTGTCCAATAAAAGATATCAAACCTTCAATTTTTTTCATCTTTTTGTACAAGGACCAATATGGCAACTAACATTTTTTTAAAAAAACAATTGGTGGTGTGTGGTAAATTGGAGGGTGGAGGACACTGTATCATGCCACTGCATATCTGTGAATTACAAGTGTGAATTTTACTTTCTTGATACTGACCCTGCAGTTTTGAACCACTCCTCTGCCTTTGTTAAAGGTAGATGCTCTCCTAGTTTCTCCTAAAATAACAACTTGTTTGGTCAAAAGGTCTTTTTCATCTCAGGCACCCAATATATGGAATGCATTGCCCCAATCCTGCTTAGATACCAAAAGTCATTTTAGTTTTAAAATGGAGTTGATGGTTCATTTGTTAAGCTAGTCCATTTGTAAGTGTTACTGAAGCAGATCATTTAAATATTTTTGTTGTTTTATCTATGTTAACATTTTGCATTTACACAGAAACATAGAATTTGATGGCAGATAAGGACCACTTGGCCCACACAGTCTGCCCATTTCCCTACCTACTGGATAAGCTGCAGATCCTAGTTAACCAGCAACCTACTTCTTCCTACCCCCACCCCCTAAAATGGCCTTATGACTGTCCCATGCATGCTTGAATTCCACCACTGTTTTTGACTCCACAACCTCCTCCGGAAGGCCGTTCCATGCATCCACAACATTCTCTTTGAAAAAATACTTCCTTAAGTTACCTCTGAGCCGCCCCCCCATCTTCAAATTGTGCCCCCTTGTTCTTGCACACCTCTTTTTTTGAAAGATGCTACCCTCTTGGACTTTGTTGATTCCCTTGAGGTACTTGAACATTTCTATCATGTCCCCCCCCTTTCCTCGAGGCTATACATATTAAGCTCCTTTAGTCTCTCTTCACATGTCTTCTGGTGCAGACCCTGAACTATTTTAGTTGCCCTCCTCTGGACAGCTTCCATCCTGTCTATGTCTTTACGGAGATTGGGTCTCCAGAACTGCACGCAGTACTCCAGATGGGGTCTGACCAGCTGTCTTTACAGAGGGATAATAACTTCCTGTTTTCTATTGGTGATGCCTCTCCCTATGCATCCCAGTATCCCCCCAGCCCTCCTTGCTGCCCTCTCACATTGCTTTCCCACCTTTAGGTCATCTGATATGACTACCCCAGGTCCCTTTCCATTTTTGTTGTTGTTAGTATCTCACCCCCATTGTGTACTCTTCCCCTGGGTTTTTGTTTCCCAGGTGCATTACCTTGCACTTCTTAGCATTGAATCTAAGCTGCCATACATTTGACCATTCCTCTAACCTTGCCAAGTCCTTTCTCATCCTTTCCACCCCACCTTGTGCTTCAACTCTGTTGCAGATCTTTGTGTCATCTGCAAAGAGACATACTTTTCCTTCCATTCTCTCTGCAATGTCGCTTATAAAGACATTGAAGAGGACCGGTCCTAATACTGAACCCTGCAGTACCCCACTAGTAACCCCCCTTTCTTCTGAGTGGACTGCATTTACTATTACTGTCTGTGTCCTATTCTCCAGCCAATTCTTTACCCAGGCTATCATCTTGGGACCCACTCCCAGGCTGGCTAACTTGTATATTAATCTTTTGTGTGGGACTGTGTCAAATGCCTTGCTAAAGTCTAGGTAGGCCATGTACACAGCCCCTCCCTGATCTACTACTTTGGTCACCCAGTCAAAGAAATCTATCAGATTCGTCTGGCATGACCTTACCGCTGTGAATCCATGCTGCCTAGGGTCCTGTGTCCCTCTGGCCTCTAGATACTTGACAATTCTTTCCTTCAGAAGTGATTCCATCATTTTCCCTATCACTGAGGTTAAACTAACAGGTCTGTAGTTTCCTGCTTCTGCCTTGCTCCCACTTTTGTGAAGGGAAATCACATCTGCCCTCCTCCAGTACTTGGGTACCACCCCATCCTCCCATGATTTGTTAAAGAGGGTAGTCAGTGGTGTCACTAGTTCTACCCTTAGTTCGTTTAGAATTCTGGGATGAATCCCATCAGGCCTCATTGCTTTGTCCACCTTCAGTTTTAACAGTTCTTTCATAACCCTTTCTTCTGTAAATGGGCTGGTATCAACTTCTGTATCCAAAGTGTTTCTACTGTTTGTTTTAGGTACCTCCCCTCTTTATTTGTAAATACTGAGCAAAATATTTGTTTAGTATCTCTGCCTTTTTCATCTCCTCTGCCCACCTTCCTCCCTTTATTAAGCCTCACTATCCCTCCTTGGTCTTCCTCCGCTCCTGATGTACCTATAAAAGGTTTTATCCCCTTCTTAACTGAGTTGGCTATCTTTTCCTGGTTTGGGCCTTTGCTGTTCTGACTGCCTTCCCAGCTTCTTTTGCTTTAACTGATACAGTTCTTTGTCCTGCTCCTTCTCGATTCCTTGTACTCCCTGAATGCTTTCTTTTCTTGAACCTTCACTGCCACTTCCTTTGAGAACCATAGTGGTTTCTTACATCATTTTGTTTTGTTTATTTGCGTCACACAAAGGCTCGTTACCTCTGTGATGGCAGTTTTTATTATTCCCCATTGTTCTTCCACCCCTCCTTCCTGCCCATTTGCTAGTGCATTCTTTAGGCACTCACCCATTTTGGCAAAGTCAGCCCTCCTAAAGTCCAGTACTTTTGCCTTTGTATGGCTTGACTCTATTGCTGTGTTTATTGTGAACCATACTGTTCGATGGTCGCTAGTTCCCAGATGGCTACCCACTTCTACATCTGTGATCCTCTCTCCATCTCCATTTGAGAGAACCAGGTCTAAGATTGTTCCCTCTTGAGTGGGCTCCAATACTAGTTGTCTAAGGCATGCCCCCTGTAGGGCATCTAGAATAACCCCACTCTTCGAAGTGGCTGCTGCAACTGCACTCCAGTTAACATCTGGCATATTCAGATCACCCATCAGCAATATCTCCCCTTTTTCTGCCATTCTAAGTATACTTTCTATCATTTCTTGTCCATTTCCTCCCCCTGAGAAGGGGTCTTTATACAACCCCTATGCGGATTGTGGTGCCATTGCTTGTCTCCAAATTTACCCACAGTGCTTCTTCTTCCATGTTTACCCTTTTGTTCTGTTGCTTTTATTCCTTCCCTTATGTAGAGAGCTACTCCTCCTCCTCTTTTACCCTCCCTGTCCCTCCTGTAGATAGTGTATCCTGGTATGTTTAGGTCCCAGTCATGGTTTTGTGTGTACCATGTTTCTGTGACTTCCACGATATCCAGATGTTCTCCTCCATCAAGGCCACTAATTCAGGAAGCTTGTTACCCAGACTATGGGCATTGGTACTCATTGCTTTCCATTTTTGATGGCTTTACCTTCTGTTGCAGCATCCCCACTGACCTTTCTACCTCAGTCTTTTCTCATTTAGTACCCTGTTTTGTAGGGAGAGGCTGGGATTTTCCTGCTGCTTATCAGTGCCTCCCTCTTTGACTAGTTTAAAGCTTGCCAATGAAGCATTTAAACCGATTGCTCAAAGACTTCTTCCTTCCTGGACAGATGCAGACCATCCTGCAGTATAGGCTGGTGTCCTCCAGGTGGAACCCCAATCCCCAATGAAGCCAAACCCCTGTGCTCCACACCATTTTTTCAACCATTCATTAAACTGCATGGTGCAAATTACCCTCACCTCCCCCACAACATTGACAGGCAGCACCTCTGAGAAGTATACTGTGTGTGCTACTTGTCTTAGGCCCCTCCCCAACTCTACAAAGTCCTCCTGCACTGCTCTAATCTCATGATGAGCCAAGTCATTTGTCCCTAGGTGGACAATGACATCCAGCTCAGACTCCTATGCAGCTGTTCTCATGATCCAGAGGATGCGCTTCCTGTCCCTCCAAGCCATGGCACCAGGCAGGCACCTTACTTCAGTTTTCCCTTCTCCCCCAGTTCTATCCCCCTAATAATTGAGTCCCCCACCAGGAGCTGCTTCCTTTCCCTGTGATGTCCTCTGCCTCCTTCCTGTGGCCTCCCTTGTTACAGTTGTCTCATCAGTCTCTGCAGGTGTATCCATAGGGGAGCTATGCTCCCAGAATGGTGTGTGTGGATTGTGGAGTGGAACAACTGACTGGTGTGCCTCTGTTCCACTATCCTCACCCTCCCTCAGCCCACTGTGGTCCAACTGCTGTGCTTTCTTCACAACCTCTGAGGTAGTGGTGGTGGCTCTGGTGCTCCCTGGATGGGGGAGGTTCCCTTCCTACTGTCCAGTGTGGCCTGGGGGAAGGTTCCCTTACTACTGTCCAGTGTGGCCTGAAGATGGGCAACTTCCTCCCTCAGGGCAGAGAGTTGTCTGCAAATAGGGCAGCATCTTAGCCTCCAGAAAGAATCCCGGAAGACTGTTGCCCCACAGCCATTACATTGCACTACTCCCCACATGTGATTGGTTTGTTATATAGAAATATATGTATTATACAATGTGTATGCTTATATTGTCAGTGCAGTGTGCTAGAGAGGATATTTACGTTGTATGTACGTATTCTAATTTTATGTAACAACTTAACTGCTTGGCAAGTGGCTCTGGATCATTCCTGAAAACAGGTCTTGGCCCAGTGTGCTTACCCAGTGAACAAAGTGAAAAAAAATTAAAAACAAGATGAATGTTTAATTGGGGTGATAGGTTTCTAATCAGTGTTCCTAAGGAAGCCAGGGAGCTTCTTCAGTTCAATTCAGTTCAATTCTATTCAGTTCAGTTTTATTTGAAAAAACAAACATTGAGCAGAGCTTGGTTACACTGGGGTCTTGCAAGGCAAAATGTCTGATGACAAGTGAACATAGTACAGATGTAAATAATGTTAGACAAAGTGTATGACATACTATTGAAGTGCTAGGGAACTACTCCCTGCCACAATAATGTGCTTCTTTGTTATTGCCTTGTTAATTTGCCTTAGTCTGCTTGTTATATACTGAAATGCATGTACTGCAGTCACTCAGGAGTCCTTCTTCACAAATATGAATGGCCATGCTCGTTTACACATTCCAGATTCAGTTCTTCATTAAATAGAAACATGCATCCATAGGCATCCAAATACCAACCTGCATTTAGCCACATTGAAGTTCAAAGTGCTATTACAAATATTAAAGGCACAGGCAATGTTGGCCCCTGATGAAGGCCCAGATAGGAGCCTCAGTACTGGAATATTGTCCAGTATGGCCTACATGGCCTATGTTTGAAGTAGGACCCTTGAGTGAGTGTGGTACCTACATTTCAGCATTGGTTGTTTTGGATGATGGCTGCCCTGAACTGCACCCACTTCCTGCACTGAACATGTCATCCTCTTAGCATCTCCATGTATCTATCTGTTAAATTCCTCATGTACTCTTCAAGGCTGTATCTGTAAATAGGAATCCGTTGTCTAGCATACTTATCTGGTTACCAGAACACTACATAAAGTAGTAGTTAAAGTAAAGGCAATTGGACTGCAGAAGTATTTGCACCTTGTTGATTGTGCTTGTTATGTGTGGTACTTTTTAAGTTAAGTTTGGTCAACAGGATATTACCCCTTATTCTAGATGATGGCACTGGAATAACTGTAGTAGCAGCCAAAGTAAATACTTATGAATGCCACCCCAGCCATTGGTTACTATAGAGCCTCCATTCATTGGAGGAGATCTTCCAAAATTCCTATAGGTTTTATGGGATCACAGGCATGAGGGCAGACTTGGACTGGCACACCAGGATACATGGAAATTTCCAGGTAGGCCCCCCTCTGTTGGGTATCTATCCATCTTCTAAACTCTGAGAATATTTGTATCATCTATTTTTTAATTAAATGGGCCCTGTAAATAAATGTAAGATGCAAACACAGAGCTATTGTATTATATTGAAGTAGAATACTTATTTGAGTGTGTCAGCCTGGGCCCTCATTTGTTGATTTTCAAGGTGGGCCCTGGTGTCAACTTTCCAAGTGGCCCCCTGTAGCCCAGTCTGACCCTGCATGAGGGAGAATACAGGGACACTCAAACACTTTAACCAAACAATGGAACATCATTGTCCACACCAGGCCTTCAGGTCAAGAAGTAATGGTTTATTAAACCAGCTCACAAACTTCCTTTTTCTTTACTTATCTGCTTCTTAGGGGGAGTTAATACAGCGCATCACATTTTCACTAAGACAGACGGTACAATTTAACTTTGATACTGATCCACTTCACTGTCCTCTCTAGATTTCACTCAGTGCCACATTAATTTTTACCATGAAAGATACATTGTATTGTTTACTAAACCTGTTATAGAATATCCTTCTGATATCAAAAGGCATGTACTGTATATCCAGTTAAAGCCAATACCATAATTAGAACAACGAACTACAGTTGTGCTGGTGCTCAGAATCAGATTCCATCATGACTAAAGATACCCTGTTAGTACTGTCACAATGTTTGAACTTGTAACTAGTTGTAATGCTTGTTGACACTTGATATCACTGTTTTTAAATACAATAAATATACATCATTGTGTGCAGGGTTCTTAAAGAGACATTAGGTGGCAATGTAAAGAAACAGTGCTGCTCATGTGTGTGCTTCCAAATTCCCTTCAGCCTGTGGGCCATGATGGTCAGCTGGCAAATTGCAAGAAGACAGGCCAGTGTAAAGTAATGTTCTTGATTATTTTCAGTAGTTTTTCACTCATGCTTTTGATTGAGAAGAGGGACCCTGATTTTGTGCAGTACTGGATTACAATAGAGTTTTGAGATTTCAAATATAGCATGTGTGAAGTATATCAAGTGAAGGCTGCATCTAAATACTAATGCTACTAGTTTATTCTTACAATGTATTTATATAATTGGTACAGAGAGATTTGAGATGCAATGTGATACAGTAGGTGCAAAACATAAGCATGAGGGAATGCCTAAAATATGTGCCCTCTCTAGCTTCCATCTATCCTCCCACTTTCCTCCCTGCCCCACCTATGATAACTCTTACCCCCTCACCACCTCGTGGATGAAGCCTATATTAGGCTGACTATGACCTTACCAACAAAGTCATTTCTGGATGCCTCCTCCTGCCTACAGTCCTTGTTGGAACAAATCAATTAATCTATTCAATGTATGTTTCTGTTACTCAAGTAGTCTTCATCTGTATGATTATATTCCTTCTAACAGTCTCCTGAAACTTTTATGTGTCCATATGTTTACAGTTTTAGTAGCCGTAGTTGTTTTTATTGTTGATTGGTTGGTGTATGATGTGCAACCTACATAAAAGAATCTTTAGACTCATAGTTTCTTGTAATCCAAGGCTTCAAATAAAGAAATAAATGTATACAAGTAAAGTAACATAACAGGAGAAGCAATAACAGACAATGATGGTGGTGGGGGCTGAAACAATTATAGGATTTAAGAAAGCATGGGATAGACAAAAGGGAATTCTGGAGGTCGGGGTAAGGGGCAACAGACTTCTAGAAAAATGTAAAGGGAACTTTCAAGCTCAAATGGGCAGACTGGGTGGGCCACAGGCCCTTATCTGCCAACAGTGTCTATGTATCTATGATAAACTTACCTTGAATGCCCAGAGTTAATTGTACATCTATAATTTTATTACAAGATCATGAAAACTTATTGTCCATAACCTTTTTCACATCAGATTGTGTGAATGCAGATATTTGTAACTTCTGATAGACCACCTTGAACCTCATACTACTACTAGAGTCTGTAATATACTATAACTTCTTTAATTAGCTTTCATACAGGAATTTCTGCCATTTGATGTATCCACTACTTCAGTATACTAGTCATGCTATGCTTTTCATTTCTATTTTCTGTACATATTTCTTTTTTATTATTCTAGTATGTATATTATGATTTCTTTTCCCCCGTATATTTATTTGTCCTATGATTTTACTGCCCTTTTTACCACTGTATAGCATACCACAGTCTATTATGTATTCTGCATGTTTTTCATTGTTCAATATTTTTGAATAGGTTGCCTCTCCTAACCAGGAGCTCCTTGTAAATGAGCATCATTCATTGCAGCCTTTTTCCTGGTAAAGAAATTAAATTCTCTATAATACAATACAACACAAAATGAAGTGCATGTAGAATACAAATATCATTATCATTCGGGTGAGTACTTATTTAAGTGAGTACATTTTATAACAGTGCATGAAAGACAGACACAGACCACTTCTTTCCACATGTCTATGAATGTTTGAGGTGTCATAGCAGGATATACTGTACTCCGAAAAGAACATTGAGAATAATATCCTCTTTAGTATGGTACCGCTGCACTTAGGAGACAGTAGAAATTATTTAATTTTTATTATTTTTTTTAATAAATCATCACAATAAACTCAATGAAGAATTTTGTAGTGTCCTTATATCATCCTGACTGGAGAAAACTCTCTCTGGGAAAAAAAATCATCAGTAGTTAAGGTGTCCATCTCAATAAATTAAAAACAAAACTGCTAAATAGAAAAGGAGGTATTGCAGAGGAAATGACAGTTAGGAGTAGTATATAAGAAGGGTGGGAAATCAAAGACCAATGTGCTTTTTTATGTGATACTTTATTGCTTTTTAAAAAGTACATTGAAATACAAATAATCTCATAAATAGGCAATCACAGTTCAATAAATGTTTGCCAAGATACTTTATATCAGAGGAGCTCATGGTGTGAGAAAATTGAGCCATCCTCGTCTTGTAAGGGAGGAACAAAGGGATAAATAATCTAATCTTTAATGCATGTCATATAGCCAAACAGAGTGTTATGAGCAAAATTCCATATGAGCTAAATACTAAAGCAATGTGCTTTTTTGTGCCCTACTTATAGAGTGAGAGTAGCTGACAGTATATTGGAATGTCATAATATAACTGTGATTGTGCAAAAGGCAGCTGAATATACCAAAAAAAAATGAAACACCAACAGTACATCACCATCATGGAAGGATGAAAACAAAATTGCAGGAATCTTAAGGTAAACTGAAAACAAATGGCTGCAGTACTCTAACCCCATTACAGTCATGATAGAGACAAAAAAACTATGTCTACATCCATGGAAATAAAACATATCTAACCATTTTCCTTTCAAATGTAGGAACAGCACCCAAACAGTAATACAACAGAATAGTGATGACAAAGTAGGACTGAGAAGTGTCCAATTGCCAAATCAGTCTGTGGTCACTAGAGGTGTGGCACCTCCTAACACAGCAACAGGTGGCAACTGATGGACATTATGTGTCATTGCTGTGTGGTACTGAAGCAGGTCAATCCCTGGCCTGCTCCCTCAGCAGTGTTGTAATATCCTAAAGGTCAGTATAAATTTACATATGATATTATCTGTTGCATAATAGGCAGCAGATGGCCACTTATATGTCCACCATGGTTTGCCCTTTGATGGTCCTGGCCAGAACCTGAAACTCATTGGAGAACAAAGAGCACTAAGTGAATAGTAATAGCTATACAGTCATACAGGACAACAGCCATGTTTGTGGAAAAACATGGCACACAGTCATTTGTCAACCAGTAGCACAAGCCCTCTGAACTGTACTTCTGGACATAACAAAATCAAAACATCTAAGCACAATGGATACAGAGAATAATGCAAACCATATTCCAAGAAATATCTGCATCACAGGTGTGTAAGCATTTGAAAATGCCAGGTCACGATGAGCAAAGTGCTTGCCAAATACATAGATACAAGGGCAAAGCACAGAAAAACTGTATGCCCATAGGCAAGTATTGATCTATTGCATGTATATATGTGCCAGAAGCAGAGCAACCACTGCAGAAAGTGGATGAACATGTGCTATAGCATGACACACAAATTGTATAGATTTGCTGGATGGAGCATGCGTGTTGAAATCCATATGATGTCACCATGACTATCAAGGCACAGCATATGACAAATGTCATTGTTAGTATCTGATGAGCCATGATTGCTGTGTATAGTGTCATCCTGCTGACTGTAAGGGCAGTAAATATATGGTAAGCAAGATGTGCCTGCAAATATTGGATCATGAACACATGGTACTGTGCATTCATAGTTGGTACTGGCATATGATGATTGTGGTCTTGCATATCCTCTCTACTTGCTCCTCTCTGACTTGATCATGCCTGTCCACCCAGGATCCTGCTGCTGTCTGCTAAAGGCAAAGAAGTATATCTGCTGAGTAACTGCATGCTCTATAATGTGCAACTACACCATTTGGGTATCACATGATATATAACACAATGGCTGCCTGTAACACAGTACCATAACAGGAACCTAGCATAATACCATGACAGGTAGCTAAGGTCATTGTACTGCACAGCACAGTTAGTTCCTCTCTGCATCAGCGGCACATGTGGTGGCACAGAGTGCACATTGACTTGTGACCCATTGGCAAGGTAGCAAACATCAGCAGAGAACACGTGCAAAACATTACTGAGGTCAGAGTACAACAAAAGTAAATAAGTACACAAACAGAACAGTAATAGCATACTCAAACAAATGACTTAATGACACACACGCAAAGTGTACAAGATAAATACAGTACCATAATAAGTGGTTTTAGGTAGGATGTTTACTGCAGACGTAAGGCACAGCATGACAGGTACCCTATGTGTGGCTGGCCTAAATGTTCCACATGTTAAAATACATAGCAGCTGTCATACAGCATGAGTACTGGAGTTTGTTGTTACACAACATGACACTGGAGGTGTCAAACATGTCTACAATTAATGACATTATGGCAATGGCAATAGCAATGGCAATGACACATTTATTTATCTGACATCCAATCCCTGATGCTCTGAACACCTTAAAGTAGAAGCGAAAAAACATCAGTTAAATAAAAGCTGAAAACATTAACAATCAAAGATCCTGGATATAACATAAGTTAACAAAAGTAAGTTTTCAAAGATTTTTTAAAAATGGCCAATGAAGCAGCAACTCTCACATCTCAGGGAAGGGTGCTCCAAAGAATCGGGGCCACCACAATGAACACCCTAGCGCCTGAGGATTTTAACTGGAATCTGGGAATGGAGAGGAGGTCTGTCTCCACTGACCATAGGGTAAGACCAGGATTGTATGGTATCACAATGTCTTGAAGATAACCCAGACCCAGAATTTGTATGGCCTTGTATGTCAACAAACAGACCTTGAAGCTGATGCAGCACCAGAAAGGAAGCCAATGGAGATGATGGAGAACCGGAGTGATATGCTTATGCTGAGATGTCCCAGCAACCAGTCAAGTGGCCATATTCTGAGCTAGCTGCAGGCGGCACATCAGCCTTGTGGATAGCCCCTGGTAAAGACTGCTACAGTAATTCAGCCTATACAAGAGCAAGGCATACACTAGTATTGCTAGGTCAGTCAGTTCAAGATAGGGCTTAATCTGAGCAATATTCCAAAGATGATAATAGCCACTGCAGACAACAGCCAACACCTGGGATTCCAGAGTCAACTTGGAGTACACAATGACCCCCAGATTTTTCATCCTATCTGCTGCCTGTAGGTTCACACCATCCAAAAAAGAAAGGGCTGTGTCCCCAATTACTGCTGTAGAACCAGACTTGCCTGGCTCCACCAGTAATACTTCCATCTTAGATGTACTAAGCCTGAGACAGCTAGCCACCATCCAGTCTTGGATTTCTCATTGCCTCCCAGAATACACCTGTAGGTGGCAGCAAATGTACTGCAGTGTGTCCCAGAACGACTACAAAAGTCACCTACAGACTTCCTGTGCCCTAGTAACGTCTAGAGACGTCACTCACATGTTTTAATATTACTTGTCAGACAGAATTGATTAGAATTGGCTGCATAGCACCATTAGAAAGGTGACGTTGTGCTGAACAACTTTGCTACTGACACTTTGTGTGTATCATGTTCACTTTAGGAGTTATTCACATTTGTTTATGACATGGTGTGTATGGCAAACATTTTGTCCATCATGAACCATCTAAGCACTTTGAACAAAACACATTATGTGTATCTCAGCCAGTATAAAACAAAAACTGAATTGAGCACAGTTGATTGCATAGCACCGTTGGAAAGGCAATTTTGTGTGGAACTACTCTGCCACTGATACGTTGTGTGTATCATGTATACTTTAGGAGTTATAAGCATTTGGTTATGGTATGTATGGTTCAGATTTGTCCCCTAAACCTCACTAACGCACCTTGAATAACATAGGGAAACATTATGTTTAATACTACAGAAATAGCTGGTTTTTTTTTTTTTTTACAAACAAATTATTAAAACTACATCTAATGTCTAGAGTCTTAATTTTATGTTGATATATTACCCAACAAAAAAAGGCTTATGGTGTATTGTTCAGTGGAAAAAAAAAATGTTTTGCTGTTTCAACCAGCACAGAAAAAAAACAAAATTACCCATTATTACTTGCATACCACCGTTGGAAAGTTAATCTTATGCTCTACAAGTTTGCACTCATACTTTGTGTCTAGCACTTACATTTTTTGTGCTATTAGCATTTGTTTGCAGCATGCTGATTATGGCTTGATTTTGCTGAGAAAGGCCCAGGATTCACTGTTAACAGTATACAGGAGACAAGTGCTGCAACTTCAGAGAGTTCCTGTGGAGGCAATCCTTGCTCATTTCCAGGATAGCCACCTTATCATTAGGTGCACAAGACACATACAGCTGGGTGACATTGGAAAAGCAATGAAACACCAAGCCATAGTGTCTGATCTACGCCAAAGGCAACATGCACACGGCAAATAACATTGGAGCCAAGATTGCCCCCTGAAGCACGCCACAGTAGAGTGCAGCACTGCTTGATGTAAAGGAGCCAAGTGCTACCTGCTGCATCCTGCCAGCTATGTTGAACTGAAACCACAGCAACACTGTACCTGAGAGTCTTACACAATGCCTAAGGTGATCCAGCAGCACCCCATGAGCTACCCTATCAAATATCTATGAAAGGTCTAGAAGGACAAGGATAGAATGATGTCCACTACCTCTTACTAAAAGGAGATCGTGGTACACCCAGACTAAGGCAGTTTCTGTACTATGGTGAGGCTGGAAACAAGATTGGAAGGGCTCATAGATATCATACCTCTCCAGATTCTGTTCTAGTTGCACACCACCACCTTCTCTTTCAACTTCCCAAGAAAAGGAGGGTACGAGATGGGTCTGTAGTTGAAGAGATCTTCAGGGTCCAAGGAGACCTTCTTAAGGAGTTGCTTTACCACTGCCTTTTTATGGGTAGATGGAAAGATACCCTCTTGAAGGGAACACATGACAATCTCTACCACCATTGGACTGAGTGAGTCCTAACACTTTAATCAAAGTCTAGTTGGCCCAGGTCCCAATGCACAGAAGGTGGGTCTAGAAGCTACCCGTGAGATATCATCCACTAAAATTGGCTCAAACTCAGCCTACAAATATCGAGAGCCTACAACCTGCAAGGAGTGGACACTATCAGCCGATGGCAGGCTGCTCGAGAAAATCCTGGCTCAGATGGCAGGCACCTGGTCTAAAAAGAACCGGTTGAATGCCTGGCATTTTTTGTGAGAAAAGTCTGTAATAGACTGCAAACAGACTGGATTTATTAGTCTGCCAACAGCACTGAAAGGCTGAGCCAGCTGGTTCCTTCCAGCAGCAATGACCTGTGACAGGAATGCTGACTTTTTCAGGGTGATTGCCCATTGATACTCACTATAGTGAGTTCTCAGTGCCAGTTTGTCATCCTCCTAGTGGGGCTTCCGCCAACAATGCTTCAACCTCTGCCCCTTAGATTTCATCACCCTCAGGTTAACATCATACCAGGATGACCTGAGGTGTGAAGTCAAGCTGTGTACATGGACCAAAGCTAGGGACTCCAAAACAGAAGAGAGGGTTACATTATGGCAACTAGGTTTTGACACAAAGAAGTGAAAAATAATGCACATGGGGCACAAAAACCCAGGGCAACATACCAAATGGGAGGAGAGGTATTAACAGTCACAGAACAGGAAAGTGACCTGGGGTGATAATTTCTAATGACCTGGAGGCAATGAAGTAGTGTGACAAGGCAGTGGGGAAGGCTGGCAGGATGCTGAGATGCATAGGCAGGGGAATCACCAGCAGAAAGAGGGAGGTAATAATACGCCTGTATAGATCACTGGTGAGACCACACCTCAAATGTTGGATACAGTTCTGGAAGCCCCATCTCTGCAAGGACAAAGATAGGGTGGAGGAAGTACAGAGGAGGGTAACCAAAATGGTGCATGGCCTGCATTAAAAGCCTTTTGGGGAAATGCTTAAGAAATTAAACATATACTCCCTGGAGAAAATGAGGGAAAGGGGAAATGATGGAAACATTCATTCACAGGTAAAAACAAGGTACAAGAGGGAAGCATATTCCAAAGAAAATGATGCTCAAGGACAAGGGGTCACACTATGAAGATAGAAGGGAGAAGGCTCAGAGGATATGGGAGAAAGTACTTCTTAATGGAGAGGGTGGTGGACATATGGATCAGCCTCCAAGAGGAGGTGGTGGGGGCTGAAACTGTGACAAAATTCAAGAATGCATGGGATAGACACAGAGGGTTCTTAGAGGTCGGGGCAGAGACTGAATAGGGTCTGTGGCATCACTATAGGGCAGGGAATATAGAGCAGACTAGATGAGCCAAGAGGTCCTTATCTGCCAACAGCTTCTATGTTTATTTGTTTCTGTAACCCTCCACAGCTACCTCATCTTCCATCACACAAGCCCTTTGCATGCTTGAGGTGTCATTTACCACCAGGATACTCTGAGATTTCAGATTTGGTTTCAGAGTGGTATCTAACCATCCCCACTGAGGGGGTGTTAAACGGGAAGCCCCGCAAAGGAACTGCATGGCATGATGATCTGATCAAATGACAGAGTCAAGCTTGACGTTGCTAATGTCAAGACCTATTGAAGAGACCAGATCCAAGGCATGGCCGTACTGGTGGATTCTGGTGGCAATTGCCTGCACAAGGCCAGGGATGACATCACCTGGAGGAACTGCGTACCAAAAGGAGATGTTTAATCATCAACCCAGGAACTGAAATCACTCAGAACCAAAATCTTGGGTGACTCAAACACCAGTTTGACCATGAAAGTCTCCAGTTCCTGATGGAATTCATGCCCAGAACCAGGAGGATGGTAAATGGGCACAGTCCTGCAGCTTGTGCCCAGTCCTCCTTTTATGGCCATGCATTCAAATTATCTAGTCTGTCCCAAGGGGTTCTCCATCAGTTGCAAAGTGGATCTAAAACAGATGACTACTCTGCCCCCTTTTGCTCCCACCTAGGAAAATGGACCATGGAGAAACCTGTAGGAATAGATGACTCAAGCACAAGACCAGAGCTATCCCCCAGCTAGGTCTCCATGATATATACCAAGTCTGTTGAGGAGTCCATAATGAAAGTCTCAATTAATGCCATTTTATTCCTGAGAAAACTGGTGTTACAAAGAACTACTCTAAGGGGAGAAGCTGAGCCAGCTGGTCTATTAGCCACCCATTGAGGGAAAAGCTCAAGTGCCAGGGAAACAGGGATAAGGCAGTGAGATCCCTTTCCAAATACTTTTTATTCCCTGGGCACCTCCTGGATGCCACACTGTTGATTCCACTCCTAATGTCTACAAGTGGAGTAGGCCTACTTTGTGAGCAGTACCCTCCGAGGATCCCCAGCCTCCATCAGTGGTTGAGCACAGCTGCAGGCAAGGCACAAGGTGACCCCCCGAAGGGATGACTCTTTTGTAGCTGTTCTGCTGATTACACAAAATAAGGTCTGGCTAAATACATAAGGAAAAAAACCCTCAGCAATAACAATAAAATAAAATAAAACAAAATAGCACATCTCCACCCAGCCAGCACCCAGTCTAACTACCCATAAAACAACAAAAGTAACACCATATTCAAACAACATTCATATAATAAACAACAATTATGCCTAAACATTCACAACCTGTTGCACTCTAACATAACACTACAGTATTTAGAAGTCAAGGCAGAGCTCAACAAAAAGCAGTAAACTACTGGTTGATAATACAATCCTTTGTGTTCAGAACAAGGTGTGCAATAATGACAATTATACCATGTACCTCGGACACCGACCAATCAGATAGGCAGGCTGGCATCTTACCTGCCTTGATTATCTATCGATAATCACTGCAAAAGATGCCAGCCAGCAGCATGTTCAAAAAAAAAAAAAAAAAGCAATCCGATGGCAAAAATCACGGAACTCCATCAGCCATCTTGTTTCCCCGCTAAGCGGAGACTGTAAAACAGCAGCTCCGTACACCAGGGGAAAGTAAACAAAAACACTGACTGCTCTACAATTGAGTCACTTATTTAAGCATTATAGCAAGTACTGTTTTTTTTTTTAAATAATAAAAAAAACAGTACTTGGTATAATCACAATAAGCCACTTGGGGGATCTGGGTTATCGGGGGATTTATCATGGCTGGTGCGGATTTACCCACTTGGCTGCGCCTTGTGGGCAAACCACTCCAGCAGTGGTAAATCCCCCGATAACCCACACCCCCTCGAGGCTTACTGCTTAAAGAATATCTCTGGTCTCACCAGAGACGACCCAAAGTTAAACAATTTCAGATTGCCTCACAGACAGCCCTCTCAGAGCAGCTGTAAGGGCAATATAAATTCAGCTAGTAATGGTATGTGTACCTTAAAATCATTAAAAAGGTTGGAGCTTGAAAATATGTAGAAGTTCCAGTCATCATTGAAACAAAGCAGATGGTGGTTAGAGGCATCAGTACCATATCAACCACACACCATTCACACTAGAAACACACAATCGTATCTCGACATACTCCATTAACAAAAATACTATACAACAGAAAGTAAAATAACTATATTAATATATCTGAATTATGAGTTTGATTTCAGAGTCCAGAAAAGTAAGTTATTAAAAAAGAAATGTCATTAGTAGCAATATGAAGCAAACACAAAAACAAAAACGTGTGTGTGTGTGTGTGTGTGTGTGTGTATGTAGGAGTGCTCTCTCACAGCAGATACGAGTCCCCTAATGAAACCCCCATAATAAACGAGGAATCACCTCCTCACAGTGTTCCCAGTGCATTTGAATCCCACTAAAGCAAGGCACTCTCACCACCCACTTCAGTGCTCCAGCAAAATGATCACAGCATTATATTGCAGCCTATGGTAGCTCTAAAGCTGACTCCAGTTTTATGAAGTGACCAGCCAGAATATGAACAGGAATACAAGAGCAGTTGCACTGACAGTCCTGCAGCACAGAAGAAAAACTCCAGTAGATGCTCAAATCACTATCCCCAACCTACCAAACAGATAGAGAGAGCTTCTGCAGGCAGACACCAATCAATCTGATGTTCTGCCTGGATGCAGCAGGAAAAGCCAGCAAATCTAGAAATCAGAAAAGTCAGTCCAAGACGATTTCTGCATAAAACAGTCTATGTTAATAAATTGCCACTCCAGCCGGACACAGGATAACACATCTACAAATCCACAAAAGGAAGCTCCAGCTGGCCTCACAATGAAACAGCACAACATGTAATGAGATTGAAAATAACTTCTGGACAAAGGGAAATAGCAGCGTTTGAGTGTAGCTTTGACAAGTGCATTAGAGTAGTCCACTAAAGCAGCCAGAAAATGTGTAACTTCCAGTCCATAAAATGTTGTGCCCGATGTTAGTAGTTCCCAATTGAATGGAACACTCACCCCGGAGAGAAAATAGTGGTAGATTTAAGCTAGCTCTTGGACTCAACACTTGGGCAGAAAACAGGTACATTTCAGACTCGGAAACAGTTCAGTTTCAGACAAAATAACAAAAACAAAAACCCCAAAATGATTAAAAACGGGAAACTAAAACTCACTAGAATAGACGAGTAACTGCCTGCAAAATAGGGACAGAAACTAAGTTAAAATAAAATGCAGTTAAAAACCTAAACATAAACATTAAAGCTCTTGGCAAGTTGCAGAGTGCTCAGAAACAGCCACCCACTACATAGTATACTATATGTGTTTGATACATACATGTCACGTCACAACATGTGAACATTCATTGATTCCTTGTCTGTACATGTTGATAAATGCACGCATGCAAAAAATGACCACAACCTGAATATACACACACCACCTACATGTAACTTGCACATGATCCATAACCACTGGTTACACTGTCCTCAGATGAGCCAACTTCATCTCCTTTCCATCCCCCGCTACTATACTCAGTTAATACCCCTGGCACTCATACTGGGCATAGACTCAAAACATTTAGAAATGTTACCACCCCTAGCTTTGAGAATGTATACCAGGCTCATTCTTCTAGAGATCAAGGGTTGGGGGTGTACAGAAACAATAACCTATTTGGTATTTACAAAACCAGGTCCTGGGGAGAGATCTTTTGCTAGGCATATGCTAGACCTATCTTCTGAAACGGTACCCAGTAACTCCACACAAGAAGCAATGACGTAACAGTTCAGACTATAGTTGGGGTTCTACAGTGTAACTTCATTCCAAAAGATGCACTTCAAAGCAAAGGTGGACCCTCAAGGTTTACACATCTTGGCACTAGGAACTTGCACAACAACAAATCAAACTATATCTGACAGAAACCCTTTGTATTCCCACCGCAGTAGGACATAGGACACTTGCACTTGGATTCCTATGTCATAGGGCATAGAACAACTTGGACTTGTATTCCCACATGTACGAATATACGAACATATGAAAACACCAGCAGAAGCAGGCCTTGTGGTCTATTGAGTCTGCTCGATTGTGCAGCTAGCCCCTCAATTTGCAGCTGCCCCGCCCTCCCTACCCTTCTTCATCATAATCCCCCCACCCTATCCCAACCCCTTTTAAAGCCACCCACTGTTCTACAGGACTCCACCTCCTTGAGCAGAGCATTCCACCTGTCTACCACCCTTTCCATGAAAAATGCCTCCTGATATCTCTCTTGAATCTTCCCCTCTCCAGCCTCAACTGATGCCCTCTCATATCCCTCCCTCTTCTAGAAAATCCCTTCTGTATTAAACTTATTTATCCCCTTGAGGTATTTAAATGTTTTGATCATATCCCCCCATCCCTCCTCTTCTCCAGGGAGTACATATTCAGCTCTACTAATATCTCCTCATAGGACTTCCCCTCAAATCCCTGGATCAACTTTGTCACCCTATGCTGCACCCCTCCAACAACTTGATGTCCTTCTTCGGGAACAGGTGTCAGTGCTGCACGCAGTACTCCAGGTGATCCCTGACCAGAGACCTGTACAGAGGAAGGATCACCTCACTATTCCTGGAGGAGATTCCTCTCGCTATACACCCTATCATCCTATTGGCCTTAGCTGCTGCCTTCCTGCACTGAGCAGAGTTGTTCATGCTGCCTGAGATAATCAGCCCCAGATCCTTTTCTTCCTCATTACTTTCCATCTGTACCCCTCCCAGCTGATAGCTCCTCCCCTTGCACTTCTTGGTGTTGAACCCCAGCTGTCATGATACTGACCACTCCTGTAGTTTGTTCAGGTCCTCCTGCAGCCTCTTCCAGCCTTCAGTGTCATCTACCACAGTTCCCATCTTCATATCATCCACAAACAGACTGATCCTACTCCGGACCCCATGTGAGATATCAGCTATGAATATCCCAGACAACACTGGTCCCAGCACTGATCCCTGTAGCACCCCCACTGATCACTTCCCTTGGTGATGAGAGCTCCCCCACCACCACCACCCTCTGCTGCCTTCCATTCAGCCAGTTGATGATCCAGTTTACCATCTTTGTTCCCACCCCTAGGTATTCCAGCTTCCCCCCCAGCCTCCCATGCAGCACGGAATCAAAGGCCTTGCTGAAGTCCAAATACAGGACATCAACTGCATGGCCCCTGGCCAGTTCTCTGGTCACCCAGTCATAAAACTCTATTAGATTTGTCTGACAGGATCTGCCAGGGACAAACCTATGTTGATGACCATCCTGTAGGCCATTATCCTCCAAGAAGGTCAACAGCCACTCTTTTAGGATTGTCTCCATTAGCTTCCCCACAATCAATGTGAGGCTCACTGGCCAATAGCTGCCCGGCTCATCCCTGGTACCACTTTTGTGAATGGGTACTATGTGGGCCATCCTCCAGTCCTGTGGTATTCAACCTGTGTCCAGAGAGATATTGGACAGGTCAGTCAGCGGCCCTGCCAGGATCTCCGCCAGCTCCCAGAGTACCCTAGGGTGGCCACCATCCGGTCCCAGTGCCTTGTCCACCCTTAATGCCCTCAATCCTTCCACAGCTCTGTCCTCAGTAGTCCCTATGTCAGTCACCCCCTCCCCCTCCACTACCCACCCTACCTCCCCTTTGGGGTATCTGCCCCCCTTTCTCATTCGTGAACACAGAACAGGAGTATTCATTTAATGCCTCTGTCTGTCCCCGCCCTTCTCCACCCACCCTCCATCCTTCCTAATCCTCACAATCTGGTCTTTGTTCTTCCTTCTTTCTCTACTGTATCTGAAGAAGTCCTTTTCTCATTCTCTAATACCCTGTGCCAGTCTCAGCTCTCTTGAGGTCTTGGCCACTCTGACTTACCTGGTAACTTCCCTGGATTTCTTCATATATTCTTCCTTCTCAGCCCCTGGTAACTTCCCTGGACTTCTTTGTATATTCTTCCTTCTCAACCCCTTCCCCATTCTGATTTCTGAAATACCTTTTTCTTGGCCCTTATCCCCTCCATAACCTCCCAAAACCAACTGAGCCTTTTTGCACTTTCCTTCTTACTATGTAGCTTTGTACATGCCCCAGTGGCCTCTATCAGACCTCTTTTAATAACCTCCCACTTTTGACTAGCATCCATATTCTGACATATATATTCAATATCTTCATCAGTGACATTGCACAGGACCTAGAAGGCAGAATTTCACTGTTCGCTGATGACACAAAGCTCTGTAACAGAGTAGACACACCAGAGGGTGTAGACAGAATGAGAAGGGACCTGCAGAAACTTGAAGAATGGTCAGGGGTTTGGCAGTTGAAATTCAATGCAAGGAAGTGCAAGATAATGCATATGGGGCACAAAAACCCTGGCACAATATATCAGTTGGGGGTGAGGATATAGCATGCACCAAGCAGGAAAGGGATCTTGGAGTTATCATCTCTGATGACCTCAAGGCAGAAACAGTGTGACAAGGCAGCAGGTAAAGCAAATAGGATGCTGGGATGCATAGGCAGGGGCATCACCAGCAGGAAAGGGAGGTCATAATTCCACTATACAAGACACTAGTGAGGCCGCACCTGAGTACACCGTGCAGTTCTGGAGACCTTACCTACGTAAGGACATAGACAGGGTAGAGAAGGTTCAGAGGAGGGCAACAAAGATGGTGCATGGATTGCATCACAAGTCCTATGAGGACAGGTTGAAGGCACTGAACATGTACTCCCTGGAGGAGAGGAGGAGAGAGGATATGATAGAGACATACAAGTATCTTACAGGGAGGAACAGGGTGCAGGAATGCACTATTTTAAGCAGAAAAGATGTTTCAGGACTAGAGGGCATGGGATGAAGTTGGAGGGAGGACGATTCAGAGGAAACATGAGGAAGAATTTCTTCACAGAGCGGGTGGTGGACAAGTGGAACACCCTGCCAGGAAGTGGTGGGGGCTGAAACAATCACGGGATTTAAGAATGCATGGGATAGACATAAAGGAATTGTGGAGATCAGGGGTAAGGGGCAACAGACTTCCTGGAAAACATAAACTGAACTTACAAACTTAAATGGGCAGACTGGGTGGGCCATAGGCCCTTATCTGCCGACACTGTCTATGTATGTATCTAAATGCCTGCCAGATACTTACCCAAAATCTCCCCATCCTACTAACATCTGCCCCTTTAAAATTAATCACCCTGGTTTCCGTACCCCCCGTTTCCCTACTCATATTAAGCATTAATCACACTGAGTGGTGGTCACTCCCAGCCGGAGGGTCCTCCATCCCCACATCACTTACAACCTCCACAACTGAAAGTACCAGGTCCAGAGTCCTATCCAGTCTAGTAGGTTCATGTACTAACTGCTCCAGGAAGCTGTCCTGACATGCCTCTACTATGACCTGCTCCCATGCACTTGTGGTGGCTGGAGTGCTCCACTCCACCCCTGGTAGGTTGAAGTCCCCCACCACCAGAGTGATCACCTTCCTACAGACCTTTCTGATTTGCTCAGCTTGCTCTCTGTCCAGGTCCTCCCCTTGTGCTGGAGGTTTGTATACTATCCCCATCCTCAGTGTACTACAACTCAAGTCCTGAAGCTGCATCCATAGGGCCTCTGTTCTACTTTACTCCTCCTCCTCCTCCCTTGTACACCTTATCCCTTCTCTTACATAGATTGTCATGCCCCTACTTCCGCTTAGCCCTATCCCTCCTGAATATTTTGTGCCCTTGAATCATCATATCACAGTCTGGTACTGGGTTTCTGTGATGGCCACAATATCCACCCTCCTCACTGCCAATAGAGCCTGCAACTCAGCTAACTTATTACCTAGGCTCCTGACATTCAAAGCACCCACCCTCCAGCCTGTATCCTTCCTTGCCTTACCCTGGATTTCCCCAGTCCACCCCATGTCTCTACCCTGACTCCTCCCCTGTTGTCTTGGGGGGGTAAGCTCATTGGGCTCCCCTTTCTGAGTACCCTGCCTATCAGCTGTCCATTCACCACCCCCCACCTAGTTTAAACTCACCTTTGCTGCTATCTACCCCTCTATCCCTTGTTTTAATAATCCCCTCCCCTCCCAGCTCAAGTGCAACCTATCTCCTGTGTGTAGACTGTGGTTGTCCCTGGTTTGTCGCCAGCTGCCCACTAACCCATAACCCTTGGATCAACACCATTCTCCCAGCCAGCTGTTGAACTCTCTATTCCTCCCTTTTCTCACCATACTCATGCATGATACTGGGAGCACCTCCAAAAAGGCCACCAATTCCCCCAATTCCTCACACACCCTACCCAGTTCCTCAAACCTCTCCCTCACCATTTCCACCATCTTCCCCACTAGGTCATTTGTACCCAAGTGCACCACAAGATACAGTTTCCTCCTACCCCTTCTTGTGCACTTCAGAATTGACATCCCTGCCCTTTCCACCATTAACCCAGGTATGCACTCCACTCATATACGACTGCGCCTTTCCCCCTTACTGACCCATCTTATCCCTTTTAGTATAGAAACCCCCAGCACTAGTATCCCCCCCTCATCCTTCCTCATTCCCACCCCCACCTTACTACCTTGGTATCTATCTCTGGAGTCCACCACCTTTGCTTCTCTGCCCTTCCCCTTATTGCTCCCTCCTCCCACCCTGTCCTGTTCCCCTCTCCCTCCCTGCCCCATCCCTATCCTCCACTTCCCTCCCAACCTCCTAGATCCCCCCTCTGCCTATCCCATAATTTTTTCCTTCCCTGTTCTTTTCTCCTTCCTCTCTACTCCCTTCATCCATCCTTCAGGCTGTGCCCCTCATCCCATTACCCTTGGCTCCCTCCTCCTCCCTACTTCTGTCCCATGTTCCTTCCCCTCCCATTCCCTCCCCTGCCCCCTCCTGGTGATCTTTCCTCCCCTTCTCCTCCACTAATGTTGCCAGGACTAAAAAATCTATTACCTTCCCCCACTGCCTTGCTGTATGTCAGCTCTTTCCTTCCTACCATGGCCCTCCCTCCCAACAGAGCCTGGACTCCTGTTCAGTTTGCTCCTGCCCCCCATCCCCTCCCTTGACATGAAGCTCCTCCCCTGTGGTTCCCTCATGATCCCATCTGGGGGTGGCCCGTTTGTCCCTGCAGCCTCCCTCCCTCCTCCTATCCTCCAACTCCCTACCAAGCCACCTTACCTCCTCCTTGAGCTTTCACAGCCTGTGACAGATTGGACACCCTCCAAGCTTCCACAAAATGTTCATCCAAACCACCGCCCTGCATTCATTGGAGCCAACTATTCTACCCATGATTAAGCAGACTTAACTAACAGGAAAGGGTGATGTGAACGAATATAGTATTATCAATAAAAATAAAATTACCAGTACTAGCTGTGCTGTCTTAACTAGCTCTACCCCCTCAAAAGAATAAACTTACATGACAGTGACAAAGATAACCATGCAGTCTTACTTTTTTTTTTTCCTTTTCTTTTCTCTCCTCTAGTCCCTGCCTAAGTTGCCTTTCCACTAAGGTGACTTACCCTACAATTTAACATACCCTACCAATACAAATACAATGTCTATGCCAAGATACTGCTCAAGGTGCCACACTCTCTCTCTCACCCCCTGTAAACAAAAAAGTGCCAGACTGACCCACCATCTGCATTCAGCCAGAATCCCGAAGTCCAGGTAATGTTCAGCTCCGTACCCTAGAAGGCAGCACCTTCTGCTGTTCTCCAGCTTGTGGCTCATTGCTGCTGTGATTCTGGCTTCTCCCACCTTGACCATTTAATAGAGGTCAGGGCCAGGTAGGGTGGGCAGGACAAAAATACCTCCCTTTGCTCCTCTACTGTTCTGCTCCTCTACAGCTTAGTCTGTGCTGTCTCCCAACTCTCTCCAGCTTCCCTGCCAGCTTCACACTATCCCCTGACTCTCTCTGGCTTCCCCTCTGGCTTTTGCACTGCCCGCTACTTGATTGGTTCCTGCTGCACTCTCCTGCCCCATCTCAAGCAGCTCCTGCCACACTTTCCAGCCACAGCTGCTTTTCCTTTCCAGTCCCCCACTCCCTCAGCGCTGCCTGCCACCCAAATGCTCATCCTCAAACCCACTCACTGTTAGACATTTCAGATAGCTTCAAAACATCCTGGATCAAGCAGGGGATTGCCCCTTGGATCCATCCACTAGCACTCCTTTTCACCCCTCCAGGGATGTCATAGGACATAGAACATTGCTTCCAGTGGCACTGGCCACAACTAAAAACACATTTGCTAACAGTAGCACCATCCTTCTTAACCAAAGAAGAAACTGTAACCCACTCAAGGGGGTAAAAAATATTCTCTTCAGACATTGTCCCTTTGTCTAAAGTAACCAGGCACCCTTACTGAACCTGTTAGTCCTGAACTGGTTACTCCAGATGGGGTTCTGTCCACCCTTTACTCCCAAATCCATACTTGGCCATTCTTTTAAAGTTACACCGTAAACAGTTGGAAACCTTTTGAATTGCTTTTGAATTAACTGGCATTCCAAATTAAAATTCACCACCTCAGTAGTGTAAAGGTAAAATGTCCCAGACAGTGTGGTATAGTCAAACCTCTGGACATCACACACCTCAGCCAACTTTACTTGAAAGACAGTCTTGCACATCTGTACTTACAGGAAAATAAGTTGTGCCTTTCCTCTGGGCATGGAACACAACAGATATAGGCACTTACTTTCTTTAGAAAAAGTCAGAATCCACTCACTGTTAGACATTTCAGACAGCTTCAAAACATCCTGGATCAAACAGGGGATTGTCCCTCGGATCCATCCACTAGCAGTCCTTTTCACCCCCCAGGAATGAAAATCAGGAAATCATTGTATTGTATTTTGTATGTTTGACATCTGTGAAAAAGGGCAGTTATGCTCATCAGACTTACAAGGATAAAAAATGAAATGAAATGAAATGAAAAGGTCTCCACCACTTCTCTTGGCAAGCTGGAGAATACCAGAACTAGGGTGAGAATTAGGGCTTTCAACTCAGAGCCCACAGCTGAGCAGTTCTCACTTCTCCAACTGCAAACTGCGACTCTACACTGACTCACATTGACTCCTGTCTCAACATTCTAACTCCCTTCTCAACAGCTGGCACAAGAGTCACGCTGCTGCAAGAGTACCAAATGAGCTCAACACTTCCATCTCGGCTGAAGCCAAGTAAACAGAAGAGTGAGCAGGTGAAAAAACATTTAACTAGTTAATCATTAGTTGCCTCTCCCTGCCTAGCACTGATACTGAAGGGATTCTAGTAACCCCACAGGACTGGGTGGTTACATACATAATAAAACATTTAGGTATCAAGAGTAGGGAGACTTTGCTGGTGTTCTGGCCACATTTCCCCCTTTCACTAAAATATCAGCAGCTTAATTTTGTTCAATTTCTTTTGAACTGCATCAGTACCCCCCTACCCCACCCATGGGATGAGGCAGACAATAGGCAGTATTGTCTAGCCCTCCTTTCCTGATCAACAAAAATTAAAAACATTTTATAAAAATTAACTTATTGAAGCATAGGATTTGCCATCTGGAAGAGATGCATTGTTCATTGAATCTGCACATATTATACTACCAGATCCCCAAACATAGTGTCCTGGGGAGTTGCCCTCCTTCCCTCTAAACACTCACAAGCAGCCTTCCCCCTGGTTCTTCCCAGTGGGACTATGAGACCTCTTGCTCTGTCCCAGCCATGTCTGAACCCATTTACTGTACCTGTACCCACCACTTCCACTGGCAGTCTATTCCATGGGTCCCCAACCCTCTCCTTGATGTAGAACATCCTTGCATTCCTCCTGAATTTACCCTCTACAAATCTCCAACTCTGTCCTCTTCTGATTGTGTCCCTTTTCCTAACAAACAGCTCTTTACTTTTCACCTTATTTTTACCCATCAGAAACATATACATCTCTATCATGTCCCCCCTCTAGCGTCTGGCCTCAAGCAAGTACATGTTAGGTGCCACCTGGCATTCCTCATAGTACCCATTTTGTTGTCACTTGATCATTTTGATGACCTTCTTCTGTACTGATACCAGCCTGTCTACGTCCTTTCTCTGGTGAGATCTCCAGAACATGTGCACAGTATTCCAGGTGAAGCCTCACCAGAGATCTGTGAAGGGGCTGTATCACTTCACTTCACTTCTACTACTATCAGAACCTCTGAGTTTTTTCCTCATAAGTCATCCTCTGCTCACAATGAATCATTGTAGTCATTCTTCTCACAGTTGACTCCAGGTAATCACTGTTCTTTTTTAGGTGAGGTTTCCTGGGCTGTGCACAATATTCCAGGTATTACCTCACCAAGAATCTAACCAGTGGCAGGTTTACCACCTTCCATCTTCTTGAGAAGGCTCTACTGTTGCACTCAAGTATTTTTCTAGCTTTTCTAATTGCTTTGTTACACTGTGTTGAGGTCCTGAGGCTGTTACTAATTATAAACCCCAGGTCATTCTCTTCTCAGATACACTCCAGTGGTAACACTCCATTCAATATTTGGTATCCTCCCCCAGCTGAAAAACCTTGTACTTTTTGAAACTGAGTTTCAGTTGTCAAATCTTGGACCACAATTTCAATTTCTCTAGGTCTCTTTTAATTTTCTTCCTACCCTTTTTACTATCCACCCTGCCACATATCTTTGTGTGTCATTCACCAACAGACACATCTTACCCTACATCTCTTCTCCAATGTCACAAATGCATTGAAGAGCTCTGGGCTCTGGACTGATGTCTGTGTGATCCTACTTTTAATGTTCCTGACATCAGAGTATGTGTCATTTAGTACCAACCTTTCGTTTAACCCCCTAGTCAACTAAGTCCTCCCGTTTTCTTTACCAGACTTCTGTGTGATAGAGTTAAAGCTTTGCTAAATTCTAGGTATAGGATGTCCTGAGACAGTAGCCTGTGATGTTGGCGACTGTATGTCAGTGACTGGTCATAAGGCGATGGCACAATGGTGCTGACAATGTGAGCGACCCAGGATTTCCCTCTTTCCAGTTGTACCCCGGAGTAGGAATTCTAAGTAAGAGTAGTGTGGGGGGTGAAGACCCCCATAAGGGGGATGTGGGGGTGAAGACCCATGCATTAAATGACATACTGTTTTTTAGTCAATCTGGTGGTTTTGCACCCTTCTGTGGGTCTCCATCTTGCAGTCGCCCTTGTCATATAGCACCCCAGAGACAGGCCAATATCCAACACCAATGGCATGGTGTTGAAGAAATACATAAAGTTTGTTGGACAGGACCTCCACTTTTTGAAGCCATGCTGTTTGCTGTTCTGGAGTCCATGGGACTTCAGGATGTTGATCAACTGCTCCTTTATTAGGGCATCTATTAGCAACCTTCCAGTCCTCTTGGATTATGCCAGTTTGCCATGGGTGCTGCAAGAGCATGCCCAACATCCTTGAGTACCAATAGTTGCAATTAATCTGGTCCCAGGGGCTTATTCAGCTATAACCTTTTTGGCCTTTTAAGTTTCCTTTCTTCAGTGATGCTACCTATTTCCATATTTGTTTTCATCCTAACGGAATGCTATGCTCTGGCAGTGGCCCCTCCTCCTCAACTTTAAAGATCAAGCAAAAGTATTCATTCAGAATATCAGCTTACAGTCTGATTATCTAATAACAATAATAATGCTTTATTTCTATGGCACCTTTCAAAAATCAAGGCACCTTACAAAAATATTTTTAAAAACACATCAAACAGTTCAACTCTTAAAATATATAAAACATCGGACACATTCTGGACAAATAAAATCAAGTCACTGAATGCTTCACCCATTCTTCACCTTTTCTCAATATATTACATCTTTGTTGTATTTACTTTTCATACTTAAAGAAAGTATTGCTATATTCTGTAATTACTTCCATAAAATTCTTCCTTTGTCCTGGCTCTTCTCTCTGCCTTACTAGCTTCCTTCATATTGACAATGTTGTGTTCCCTGCTTGCCTCCATTTATTTAGCATTGTATACTTTAATGACCATATTTTTCCCTTATTGCTGCCCCAACGGCCGTTGAGAACCCCATACGCTTCTTATGCCCCTCTCCTTTCCTACTTGTCTTAGGCAACCTTTAGTTATAACTGGAATTCCTTCTTTGATATGCTTCCACTTGTTCTCTTACTCATGTATTTGTTGATAACCCACAAGCCTCTTCTTGTGCTCCTCTCCTCTTCCATCCTACCAGTCAGCCCTTCAAAGCTTGAGGACCATTATCCACATCAACTTCCTCTGTGATTACAGGGCTATGTTAAACCACATGGTGTTGTGGTCACTACTCCCTAGCAGCTTCTCTATAGTTAACCCACTGATGCTGTCTGAATTGCTCAGAACTAGGTCAACAATGGTTTCATCCCCAGTCTGTTCCTCCCCTATGTGAGTGAAGAAGCAATTCTGAGAGCTGTCAACCAATGCCTGATCACTGGTGCTCTGCACCATTGAGATGCTCCTGTCAGTGTTTGCTACATTGGTAGTGGACTAAAAGTTTACTACTACTGTGGTAATGCTGGGATATTGAATTCTCCTGACAGGATAATTTCCCCTCTAGCTGGTGCCTTCCTAATCTCTTCATGTAGAGCCCTTTCCACCTTTTCTGGGTGATAATGGATCACTGAATTCTTCCCTGACATCCAGTTCAACCCCTTCTTCTTTTACTCTGTCTCTCCCGAATAATAACTAACCTATGACTGCATGATCCTGGTCAGGGCTGGGTGATGCCAGTGTTTCCATCACCATGTTTCAATCACTGCCATTATGTATGGGTTGTAATCTGCTACCACTAAGTAAAGCTCACTTGTGTTATTTCCAAGGCTTTTGTCATTTTAGCAGATCACTTTTTTATGAACCGTGCCTGCAGTTCTTCCCACTGCCAGTTCTACTTTGCTTGATCACTTTAATAAACTTTTATTTAAACCTTTACCCCTAAAAGTTCTCTAACTCTTGGGTATCACGCCCCACCCTGTACCTATTCTATTTTACACCAAGCTTCCCGATTACTTCTTCAAGATGGGGGAGTGCTTTTCAAGTCTCCCACAGTCAGTTTACTCCATGGGTGCTCCTATTTGCAGCCTGCCCCCTACTAATGTAGCTGCCCTGAAATAAAGACCAGTGGGATGAAGATTATCCAGTTAAAGTAGGTCCTTATCCTACCAAAAAGCACCCCAATCCCCAGGAAGTAAGTCCCCTCTTTGGCATACCACTCTTTCAGCAAGGGATTCCTGAAATCTATTGATTCCATTCTGTCAGTCATGTCAGATAATCAGAACTAGACATGGATAAAATTGGGAACATTTGTTCCATGAATTAATCCATAAATTTAGCACAATTTGTGGGGTGAGGATCGATCCATGAAGTGTGAAGTTTAGTCATGAAGTGCAAAATTTCATCCACAAAGTGTGGAATTTCGCAGGTTAAATTCTTACTTTGTGGTAAAATTCTGCACTTCGTGATGAAAATTTTGTGATACAGCCATAGCCAAAGTTGCTGAGGGCATAGAAGATTTTGTAAAACTCCGCTAATATGAATTTCAGCCATTTTGCAGCACCTTCGATGGCGAATTAAAAGTCTGGCATTGGAGCTGGGAGCTGAATCAGAACTGACAGTTCCAATTCTGCATCCAATTCTGCAGTCAAAACTCTTCCCTCACCCAGCACAAACTCAAAGGATCCCATGGTGGGCCAGAATTCCCCTACCCTTGTTTCCCCCTTCCATGATCCCTACCTTAACTTGGTCAGTGCCCATCTCTGCAGTGGCTGTAAGGTATGCTGGCATCTCAATCTTCTGTTTATTCACTGAGCAAAGAAGTAACCACCATCATTCACTTGCAGGCCCTTCCTCTGGCAACTCTGTCCCTTAGTCCCATACTTAGAAGATCAACTGTCAAATTGAATACTCCACTCTGTGGTCCTGAATTGTCCCAGTACTGTCCTTAGCTCCGTCAAAATGCTGCTGATCTGTCAGCTGAGCCCACTCCAATACATGTGTACCCCTGCAACGATCAATCCATAGTAAATATCCATACACATTTAGTACTTAAATCCTGTATGTATTATGGACTGAGAATAGATTGATGGGGGAGACCTGCACTGGAGCAGGCTCAACTGGAAGACCCACAGCATCTGGATAGATCACCTCCAAACTCCTTGCCTTCATGAGGGAGAGGGACAATCTGTGGGCACTGGCCAGCAAAACAGGGTTCCCTGTCCACCTGCAAAGGTAAAAGGAACCCTGCAAAAGGTACACCAGTATGATTAGAAAGTCCAAATCTGACTTCTATAAGCACCAACAGACCCAGAGCTGGAGCAATGGTAAAGGATTCTATGACACTGTCTCAGAGTTCATTAGCAAGGGAGTTAAAATTATTCCTCAGATGCTCATGGTGGAGGGTCGAGAGGTCCTTGTTCCCACTGAAGTTGCCAATTACGTCAACATAACTTTTACTGACCTCAGTTCTGTCATCCCACTGAGCCTGCCCAGACCCCCCTGCTGGGAACCAGGTTTTCAAAACTCGCAGGTGGTGGGCTTTGAACCAGGGTACCCACAAAGTCTACTTTTAGGCTGTTTCAGTCAAAAGCACTTTGAAATACCTCAGTAAGTCACTTGGCAAAACTAGGTGTGGGAGTGATTAGGTCGATATGAAACTTTTTTCCCCTAGCTGTAGAGGAACTTTTCCACTCCATCTCTAGAATCTACCTTTGGCCACTCCTATTTGGGCTTCTCATAAATCAACTGCCCCATGTCTATCAGACGCCCAACATACTACTATGTACCAATCATGCAGTTATCTAGTCTAAAAACCCTGACGTTGGCAGCCTTACCGCCACTCTCAAAAGTAACTTTAGGTCACTGGAAAACTGGTTCCCCAACAACAAACTGGTCCTCAATTACAAAAAAAGTCCATGCTATTCAGCAGCCTCCTACAGGAGAGGAAAGTGCCACTCTGCCATTCGATATGGCCAAGAACAAAAACTAGAACTGGTGGAGACCTTCAAATACCTTCAAATAGTCCTATCATCCTCACATCTTGGTATACCCAATGCTGCACTTTTCACCCTCTTGCCACCCTTCCTACATTCCTTCTCCCCCCCCCCACCCTCTTCCCTCTCCCTATGACTCTGGTACTTCTTATCTGTTGTCTATCTTCTCTGACAAATGCTGCTGGCTGCCTTGTTACAATGCTACCCTTGAACTGTATTAATCTGTACTCTGTTTGCAATGTCCACATTGTTGTAATGCCTGTCTTGATGTTCTCCATAATTTGTATTTCTCTGACGTGGAACCTTTGTAAAATAGCCATGGCTCAAAGGTATTTGTAATCCTAGACTTGATAAATAAATAAATAGAATAACTGTGGATGACACCCTGTCTTTTGCCTCCATGTTGACAAGCTGATGGCCATAGTTAGCAGAGGACTGGGTGCCCTATATCGTAACCAGAACAGTCTCACTGGAGATGCTAGATGCCTTATTGTGGCCAACTCCATTCTGTCACTTATGGAATGTGGGCTCCCTGTCTATGCAGCTGCCTGTCACATGAAGTAAGGCTGATCTGTAATAAGGCATGCTGCTTTGTACTTGGTGCAGATAATAGCACTCATATTTGTACCTTTCACACACTCACTGGCTGGCTGCCGTTATGCAGCAGAATAAATCTCTAGATGAGTTTGCTAGCCAAAAAGGCACTCTTGGGGCTAACACCCCTTGGTTTAACAAATTGCTTCCACTCCCTCTAAAACCAATGCAACACCAGGAACATAGCCCTTTATTCTCCTTTCTGGCATACTCAGCTGGGCAAGTGGCCATTTGCTGGTAGAGCAGCTAGCTGGTTAAATAAACTGCATGATACACTGCTGAATCTCCCAAAGTTTAATCAGTTTAAGAGATCTTTGCTGTCTGCCTTTGCAGTCCACTGCCATTGTAACTATTAAACTGTTTTATTTAGTTTCTCTCTGTACGTAACCTGTGACTGTTTATACAATGATCGGTATGGATTTTTTTTTCCAAAACTGTACAGTATGTAATTTTTCTGTCTTAAATGATTTGAACATGATGTGATTACATTTCCTCTGGAACTGCTTACTGTATTTGTAATTTTTGTTTTGTTTTGTTTTTTCTTAGAGTATGTATTTGATGTGGAACTTTTGTAAATGAGCCCTAGGGCTCAAGGACAATCTCCAAAATGTTCAATAATAAATAAATTAAGATAAGGCCAGGAACAGCAGTGAGGGAATTTTTTGACTAGAGATTTTGGGAGGAGGGGCTCAGTTTGATGGTTGGCTTCCTATATTTGCAACAAGGGATTTGGGTTACCAGGGGGAAGGGGTACTGCAATTGAATGAAACAGTTGCTCCTTTTATCAGTGGTTCACTAGAAGGTTAACAACATACCAGCTTACCTTATAGGTACTACAGTGCATTTGGAGTTCCCAGGGCTAGATAACCCTCACTGACGTAAAGTAGGAGGTGGATGGAGAATGGAGGTCGGGGGGAGGGGTTCTTCACTGCACTAATGGCTCTTTAGGTTTTCACTGGGTTTTAGCAGTTGCCATGTATTTGGATAATGAGTCTGAATCAGATTTAGATTCAGATTCTGATTCTGTATCTGAAATAGGGTTTTTGTAATTTGAAATTTGTTTGGATAATTAACCCAGATTACCAAAATTCCAAATTTAGAAAACAAATTGAAATCCAGTTAATCCAGGTCCCATTCAACAAATTCTTGCAACCTTACTTTGAGCCATTCATTGAATTGGAAGATTTTTAGCTTATTTGTCTCTGCTCCTGATCACTGTAAGCACATCTTAAAAAGTCACAATACCACCAGCCAACTTTCTGAGCCTGGCCCCCAATGCCCTTAAAATGTCTTGACCACTCCTAGGTGCTTCTCTGAGAGATCATCTCAGCACTGATGATAGCATCTTGCCTCCCCTTGCCACTTCCCTAACCAACCTGTGTGTCCTTGTAAGTATCCTATCTGCTGTTGTCCATGGGGGATAGAGCAGTATACTCCCAGTCTGTGTGACAGACTACTGTCTTGATTCCCCAAACTAAGTCCCCTTCTTCTCACTTGCCCCTTGATGACTTTACATTCCTGCCTCCACTACAGGCTTGGCCAATGCGGGGTCCATGGCGGCAACCGGTTGCTCTTCCCTGAATGGGGGAGCAGTATGCACCATTTTCCCCAGGGTATGGGAAAAAATGCTGGTTTATAGTTATGAGCCCTCTCCTGAAGCAGCTAGCCACTGATTTCCCCTTACCCACCACCTTCCATCTCCTGTTGCAAACCCTGTGGAGAGGTTTAAGGAGAGGAGCTGCAGTGGATGAAACTGGGTCCAAGTCTAACCAGCTTAGCAGCCTTCATATTACATTGCACACTGAAGACATTTTGGAGAGATGCACAATGAGCCTCTGGCAGACCAGGCAACACCCATTCTTCTACAGTGGACCTAGATTAGTGAGGCTCTGTAGGCACCACACCAAACCAACTCCCACTGACAAGCAACTTCCCCTGGCCTGCTGCCCTTGGCTACTTTAGGTCCCTTCTATGAGATCTTTACAGTCTTTTAAATTAGAACTAGTTGTTGCTGTGGCCCAGATAGGATTTTCTAGGCTATCCAAAATATAACCACAATCCTGTGTATAAAAAACCTAACTCACTTTACCTGAAACAGGTTTTCATTGGGCTGTCCACTAACACTAACCTGCTGACACAGACTATTCTGCAGATAATACTGTGACTGTGATAGACAGACCTGAACTGCAGCAGTCACAGATCTTTTTTCTGCTCCCCAACCCAAAGCATGAGGAGGAGGTTACTGCAGAGACAGATTTTGACTCCAGTCCTTACTGAAAAAAGACTAGAACTTTGTTAATAATTTTACTGGTAAATACATGCAAGCATATGTTGGCATATGCAAGGAACATACAAGTTATTATGTAAGAATTATATGCAGTGACTATACAGCAAAGCTAGTCAGGATGCAATGCAATACCTTTCAGTACTACTGCAAAGAGCTGCATTATGTTGCAGTGAACAGTGCAATTCAATAGCAATTAAACCCTTTTATCATGCAATATCTTGTGACTTGACAAGTATTGCAAGGTACTGTGTTGAATCCTGACTGGTTATGCTTTAGAGAGATTGTGACATTGTCCTTGCATGAAAAACTGTGCGCAAGAACAAATCCTTGCCAATATCATGAGACAGGAGAAAACAGTGAGTGGGTTTACTGTGTCAGTTTTGGTTTTACATGTTCCTGATGTGGCGTTAGAACCCATATCCTTCTGGCCCCCGTGAAGGGTGTGCAACCTACTGAGCCACTGATACTGCATTGTTTAAATATCCTGAAAAAATACATAAACAGACATGCAAGCAACATTTTTGATTAATTCATATGTATTTCTTACATTTTTAAAAGGAAATGTTTCCCTTCTGCTCTCATTATTTTTCAGTTTTTTTAATTTGAATGCACAAGACCAACCTTACAACTCAGAATGGCCCCACCTAGAAGCATAGAAATTGTCGGCATATAAGAACAACATGGCCCACCTAATTTGCCCATTTTACCTACCTACTTTAGTACCTCAGACCCTACTTGATCTCAAGCTTTACCTTCCTTTTCCTAACCACTAAGGTTCCTTTATCCTTGTCCCATGCATTTTTTAATTCTGTTGCCATTTTTTTCTCCCACCACCTCAACTGGGAGGGTGTTCCATGCATCCTCCACCCTTTCTGTGAAGAAGTACTTTCTCGTGTTTCACCTGAGTCTACCCCCCTCCAGATTCATATCATGACCCCTTGTTCTTGAGCATTCTTTTTTACATGTTCCCATCTTCTACCTTATTTATACCATTGAGGTGTTTGAAAGTCTCTATTATATACACCTTCTCCATGCTGTCCTCCAGAGTGTACATACTGAAGTCCTTTAGCCTCTCTTCATAGGACTCTTGGTGCAAACGCTACACCATTTTAGTTGTCCTCCTCTGGATTGCCTCTACTCTATTTATGTACTTCCAGGGATGTGGCCTGGATATAGTACTCAAGGTGAGGTCTCACCAATGATTTGCACAATAGTAACACTACCTCCATCTTTCTGTTGGTAACTCCCCTCCCTATGTACCCCAGCATCCCACTGGCTCTCTCCACTGCTTTGTCACACTGCTTGGCTACTTTTAGATCATCAGATATAATTATCCCATGTCCCTTTCTGTTTGGTGGTCATCAGTATCTCTCTTCCAATCAGGCTCTCTGTTACTGTGTTTCTGTGCCCCAAGTGCATGCTTTTGTACTTCTTCATGTTCATTCATTGTTGCCACACTCTTGACCACTCCTCAAGCTTACATAGATCCCTCCTCATTCTTTTCACCCCCCCCATGTGTCAACCCTGTGTCATCTGCAAAAAGGCATGCCTTCCCTTCTAACACTTCTGAATGTTGCTAATAGACATTAAAGAGGACTGGCCCCAGTACTGATCCTTATGGCACCCCACTGATCACCCTCTCCTCTTCAGAATGAATTCCGCTTACCACCACCTTCTGTCGCCTATGCATCAACACATTTCTATCCCAGTTTATCACCTTAGGACAGACTTCCAGGCTTCCCAGCTTGTTCATGAGTTTTCTCTGTGGAATGGTGTTGCAGACCTTACTGAAATCTTGGTAGGTCACATCCACTGCTCCACCCTGATCTATTTCCCTGGTCAACCAGTCACCCAGTTGAAGAAATCTTTCAGATTTATTTGACATGACCTCTCCCAAGTGAATCCATGCTGCCTCAGATCCTGGATTCAATGTATTACATCAGTTGTATTATAATCTAAATTCATAATTCAGCACTTTTCTTGGGGCACTGCAGTCATTACCATGGCTATTTATGTTGTAACTATAGACGGTTATGAAATCAAGTTGGGAATAAGAAGCTAGGATAGATACCATACATGGGATTAAGGCCATGTTTTCATAAAGATTTTTTCAGTAATGACAGAAAGGAGAAATCTAAGAAAGAGATATGTAATTTAACATGAACTGTACCTAAATAGTACATTTTGTAAAGCTATTACTGAGGTGCCTTCAGCATATATACAGTTTAGATTGTACCCAGAGACTTGCAACAGCACCTAGAAGCATGTACTCGTGCCTGCATGTTTACTGTGTACAGCACTCTCAATGTTGCTTGCACAATTCGCATAAAGAGGGTTTGCCCATGTGAAGGGGCAGACCACATTGCCTCAAGTCTCACACAGGATTAGTGGTAGCTCGGGGGAGGGAGGAGGGAGGGGGGTGTAAGAGAAAGGAGGAGGTCACAAAAAGGGGAGTGATCTGAGTGAGGTCACAGATAGATGGAGAATAGGAGGGGCAGAGTGGTGAGGTGGCAGGTAAGAATTGGTGGGGCCAAACAAGGGGCTGTGGCAAAATAGGGCTTCATAAGGGGAGGCACAGGGTCAGGAGCTCACAAATTGCTCCAAAGAATTTTAGTTTGGAGGCACATCAGTTCGGCTGAGGTTTAGAGCTTGTGAGCTTTGATAATTTATAGACAGTTGCAGTACAAAAAAAAATATATATATATGATAATATATTATATATTGTAAGAGTTAAATAACACAGAATAAAGGTAACTTCTAGGAAAAAGTAAGGTAGATCCAAGGGGAGAGCAGTAGAATCCAAGAAAGAATCCAGTAAGTGGGCACACAGGACAGCAAGAGGAAGAGGTAAGGTCCAATATCCCATTGTTCAGGCTCGCGAAAGGAATGAGGAGCAGAAACTGAATGGTAATTTTTGCATGCTGCTGTAGGGTTGGCTGCGAATAGGGAGTTCGGGGATAGCCACGTGGTCTGAGGGAAGGCATTTCGAAAAGCCTCTGGTACCGAACCCAAAAATGGGGTGAGCTTCAGGTTTTAAATGGAGATCGAGCTCGTTTATGTTGCTTGTCTGGTGTATTGCTTGCTTTGCAGCTGTTATGCTGGTAGTAAATATTGCCGTGTGGGTTTTGGTGGGCAGAGTAAATGGGAATGCTAGGAAAGGGCACACAGCCTGTTCAGAGTGCACCGTGGGGGCAGGGACCGGAAGTGATGGTAACAGCAATGAAGACAGGGAAACGGGTGGAGTGAGCCTGCGATGAAGCATGGAGCAGGGCTGTGGGGGTGAGCACCAGTCATAAAATTGCAGCGATCTGTTTTGCTGGTTTTCGGTGCCACACTGAGAGATGGGGTTTTGTTGCGAGGTGGAAGACAGCCATCGGTGGCTGGTACATCTGAAAGGAGCAGCGCGGAGGGACGCGCAAGCCAGCTTTGGGGGGGGGGGTTGGTCGAGATTAGGAAATCGGAGGCATAAGAGACAGAACCGAGGGTTTCTAATAAAAAATGGTTGGACATTTGGGGCAGGTGGAAGGCTGCAGTTTGGGGAAGGCCTCGAGGAACGAAGGCACAGGAACGAGCGACAAAGGCAGAAGAGGCCTGCGCCTACCGTGTGGGATGGCATCTAACGTCATCACCACGCGGTACAGGTCCCGGGTGCCACACTGATGCAGGAAAGAAGGGAGGGTCAAGGAGAGAACAACAAGGGGGGCTGTTTCTTTTGTTTTGGGAAAATGAGGGACACACAGAAGGGAGGAGCCCGGAAAGGAGCCACAAGGGTTATGAGAGCCTGGGTCTGTCGCGTGGGATGGTGTTTGACGTCATCACCACGCAGTACAAGGCCCAGGCGACAGACATTCAATTCGGAAGTTGGGGGAGGGGGAAGGGTAATTGAACAGAACAAAGTGGGAGGATGAGTCGCAACAACAGGCGACTAAATAAATAAAACAAGGAACAAGAGTTATAATGTGGGAAAAATAACGTTGGTTAGAAACCCATTTCCAGGTCTGCCAAATTTGAACCTGTGTGAAATGAAATAGACCCTCAGCTTGTATGATGCAAATTTTACCTTGATTTCAGGAAGGAAGCACAGCACAGCACAAGCGAAGTGGTTGAACTGAAGCCCTAATTGCTGGTACCTGCAGTTAGGGAAGGGGCACATAGAGTGCATCTGGAGCATGAGATACAAAGGTCACGTGGGGGGGATTAAAGGGACAGTGGGGCACAGATCACAAGTTTTTCAGATTTTGGTGTGCGATTCAGTGGGATACCATAGAGACAGAATTGTATTTAATCGGGATATAAAAAAAAAAAAAAAGCAAAACTGGTTTGGGCTATGATTAACTTTTGGTTCTTTTAGTAGGTATCTGAGGAGATGGAACCAAAGAGAGGAAAGCCTAACAAGGAGGAGTGCTATAGAGCAGTCATGGACCTGGTGGAGAAAGTCAACCGATTATTGGAAGTGGCGGAACCAGATGATGCTGACCAAGGCACGAAGAGGAAGGGGAAGCAGGGGAAGGGGCAGGGGAAGAACAAAGGCCGCTAAGTGACCATGAGCACCCAACCCATGGCCCGTGGAACCAGTGAGAGCACCGGTGGCTCCTCAAGATCCACCGCTGGCTAACCCAGTGTCAGACCCGGCCCCCGACCCTGTTCCTGCACCAGAGCCCGAGCCCCCCACACCAGTGGACCCACTCCCGGTCCCAGAACTGATGCTGCCACCTAGGCCTGTCAGGGGCCTAGGCCGATACTAGGAGACCCCAAAACAGGGCACAACATCCCACAACCAAGCTCTGCAGGTAATTCATTGGTGACACTAGAGAGTAGCGTGAAGGAGTATGTTAAACAAATGCTAAAAGGTATGGAGGAAAATGGACTGGGGCAGTTGGAAAGGGTTTTAGGTGAAATAAAAAGGACTGGAACAGAGGGTGGGTCACCGGGGGGACCCAGGCCCAGAAGGGAGTTGGGAGCACTGTGGGTCAGGTTAGCGGACCACGTCCTGGTGGCTATGAAAGAAAAAATATGGAAAGGGAAATATGTTGACGTTTTCACCTTAGTGAACATGGACAACATGGATAAGTTGGAAGAAAAGGACAGTTTTGAGAAGAAAGATATGGTGGCCACAGTATTGTTGTTAGGCAAGGGAGATGAGGACAAGTCATGGAAGGGGAAGACCTGGGACAACTGGTCCACAGGCTTTACATATTTCACAGCTATCACCATCGAGAAGAAGACAGAGCTGGAGACCCTGCTTTTGACTTATTCCCTTATCATCAAAAATGCATACAAAAAAGGGGGACATAGTTGACTGAGGTATGATGAGAAATTCAGAAAGAGGATGGCACATTTTGGGGGTGTGAAATGGGATGCCCGGCAGATAGATCTGTGGTTGGAAATTTATACGGGGCCAACAGATAAGGAGACAGAGATAGAAAGGAGAGGGGGAACGGTATTGAAGGCATATTGGGGATACAATCAGGCATTTTGTTCATGACCTAACTGCTGATTCCGACAAGTCTGCTCCAATTGCAGGGGCCTCCACCCAGCAGTTAAATGCAGATACAGCTGGGAGAAGGGTCAAGGGGGATAGGACCAGGGGTACCAGCAGCCCTTTCGGGCCAACCAGTGGGCATTTAGGGGACAGCAGTGGGGAAAGGGAAACAGAGGCCGGGCAAATGGGGAGGAAGGGGACAATTCTACCAAACACGACATCAGGATAACTGAGATTTCGAGGGGCAGTTTTAGTTTGGTACAGACACCACTCAGGGTGACAGCAATTAAAAGGGGATTGGTGGGCTACCCTGACCAGGTGGCGGTCAAGGAATTGGAGGCAGGTTTTCGATCAGGGTTTAATTAAAAGTTTTGGGGAATTAGGAAGAGGACACAAGCAAAGAATCTCACGTCTGCCCAAGGAAAAGGCATGCTGCTAGCACATTTAATCCAGAAGGAAGTAACAGCAGGGTGGGTCGAAGCCCCATTTGAATCACCCCCTTTGCCAAACATAGGGATATCTCTGTTGGGTCTGGTCCCAAAAAAATAGCTGGGTGAATTTAGGGTGATACATCACCTCTCGTACCCGGAAGGGGACTCAGTTAATGATGCCATAGGGGAAGAAGACAGCAAGGTCACCTATGGCACATTGGAGGAGGCAGTGCAACTAATTAGATCTAAACAGCAGGCATGGCTGGCCAAGATGGATATAGAGTCTATATTCCGACTACTGCCAGTACAGCCGGTGGACTGGGACCTTTTGGGTTTCCAGATTGATGGTTTGCATTACTTCGACAAGGCCATGCCAGTGGGGTGCTCAATAGCATGCGCCACATTTGAGATGTTTAGAACATGGTTGCAATGGCTGTTCCAGAGGAGCTTTGGGTACAGGACAGTAGTGCATTACCTCAATGACTTTCTGTTCATAGGGGAAGGAAGGAGGGAGACAGAAAGGATGTTGTGAGATTTCAAGTTATTATGCCAAGATCTGGGGGTGCCACTAGCGGATGATAAAACTGAGGGGACACTCCAGATGATAGAGTTTTTGGGTTTGGAGCTGGACACAGTGGGAGAGTTGTACCAGTTACCACAGCAGAGGGTCAGAAGGCTGCACGGTTTGTTGAGACAGGTCTGTGACAACAGGAGAGTACAGCTCCAGCAGGTGCAGCAGCTGATGGGGCATTTGAACTTCGCATGTAGGGCCATTGTACGAGGGGGCACATTTACACGGTGCTAGGTTGGGCAATGCAAGTGGCAAAACAGCCCCATCATTGGATATACCTCAATAAAAAGACCAGAGAGGATATGGTGGTGTGGGAGCATTTCCTATGGGAGTATAATGGACAGACATTCTGGCAAGATGATTGGCTTTACATCACAGACCTCCAGCTGTATACGGATGCAGCTGGGGGAATAGGGATGGGTGGTTATCTACAAGGAAAATGGTTCACAGAACCCTGGCCCAAAGAATGGGTAAGGAGTAAAGTGACAAAGGACATCACGTTCCTAGAAATATTTCCTAAATGGTTTGCAATGGTAGTCTGGGTTGGGGAACTCAGGGACAGACAGGTCATATTTTGGAGTGATAATCGGGTGGTGGTGGATGTGCTGAACAATAAGCGGACTAGGTCAGAAAGAGTAATGTGGGTTTTAAGGCGGATGGTGTGTCTAGGGCTAACCCTGAATTTGTCATTCAGGGCTAGGTACATTGATGGTGTAGAAAACGTTATAGCTGATTGCATTTTCCACCTGCAGATGGACAAATTCTGGACCATTGCACCCAGAGCAAAGGCTAAGGGGACCACCATTCTGAGGTATGTGTGGATGATTGGATTGGGGGAGCTGAAGTATTGTTCCAGAACTCTTGGGCCCCAAGGACTCTTAGAGCTTATGAGACCTCATGGAGGGCATTTCAAAAATTTCGAGAACAATACGGTGGACAGGTAAGTGGGGCAGTAACACAGGAGCAGGTGGCCAGATTCGTAGTGGGGGGATGGCAACAGAACATGGCACAGGCCACTATGGGAGTTCACCTGGCAGCCATTGGGCAAATATGTAGCTTAAAGGAATGGGTGGACCCCATGGAGAGTAACCTGATTCGCCGGATGATGCTGGGCTGGGCTCGGGGGATGGACAAGAAGTGGGACACCAGGAAGCCAATAGGTGAAAGCCTATTGGCAAAATTGGGGGCCACACTACACCACGTAGCTAGCTCATGAAGTGAGGCAGTCTTGTTTCAGACTCTATATTTGACTATGTACAGTGCGGCATTCAGGCTAAGCGAGGTAGTGGGGCACAGCAGGAAGACAGAGGGGGCGGGCTCCAGTGGGAAGACATAAAGTGGAGCACCGAGTTTGTAGCAGTAAGACTGAGATGATCAAAGACCAACCAGCAGGGCAGGGCAGCAGAGTGTGGTTGTGGAAGCACAGCAACCCAGCCATCTGTCCGGTGGAAGCCTTGCAATTGTACACAGCCGGGCTGCCTACCGGGGGATGCCCCGCCCTGTTCATTCACAGGAATGGGAAGCCAGTGACAGGATATCAGGTGACGGCAGTGCTCTGCAAGGGCCTCAGATTTTTGGGGAAGCCATCGGAAGGTTACTTCTCACATTCATTCAGGAATGGGGTGGCCTCAGTGATGGCAGCACAAGGGGACAATGCAGGGGCAGTCATGGAAAAGGGAAGGTGGAAGTCTGAATGTTATAAGAAATACATATGTAAGATTCCATACAAATGTTCTTTTGTCTCCCATAGTAGGTACGAAGGAGGGGGGGGGAGGGGGCAGGGGGAGGGAGCGGGACATTACTAATACAATGTATTTTCTGCACACAGGCGAAACCAAATGACTAGAGGGCTGGATATGCAGTCATTCGTTTATCCATTGGGTGGAAAAATGGCAGCCAGAAGATAAGGGGGTAAGCAGCTGTACCTGAATAGTGATACCATCCGAGCAAGGTGGAGAGGGCAGAGGGGGATGAGATGGGCACAACTCTTGCTAGAGTTTAGGGAAGTCAGGAAGGCCTACAGGAGGCCAGATCTCATCATCATACATCTGGGTGGCAATGACCTGGGGACACGGCCATGGTTGGATATATTTTACCACATAAAAGAGGATGTGCAGACAATTAAACAATGGTGACCAGAGGTTACACTGGCTTAGTCAGACATCACACCAAGAAGGGTGTGGTGCAGGGAGGAGAGCCACAAGAGCATAGAAAAGGCCAGAAGGAGGATGAATGTGAGGGTGGGCAGATTATTCAAGGCTCTGAGGGGACTGGTAATTCACCATGCGGTCCAGGAACAGGTAGATGAATACTTTCTGGGAGATGTGGTGCATCTATCTGACGTGAGGTTTGCCTTATTTAACCAAGAAATGGTAAACGCCATTGAGGTTTGGTTGAAGATGAGGGTTTTGTGAGGAGAACGCAGGGACAAGACAAAGCAAAAGGGGGGGTAAAAGGGAGGGAAGTCCACCGTCCATTGCAAGCTGGAGGTGGACTAGTGGAAAAAGGGGGATTAGGCCAGGAAAGAAAAGAGGATTTTAAAAGGGGAAACATGAAAAAGGACACAGGGTGATAAGATAGAAGCAGGGGCACAATGTGTACGCTCGTACCCCTTGAAAACAAAGAAGAAGAGATTGGCCCGCCCCCATAATGTATGTCTGTGGGGCAGAAGGAAAGAAGGAAGGAAGGAGATGCAGGAATTGAATAAGAACATGATGTGTATGATGTTATATTTTATGAATATGATTGGGACTAAGTGTAAAGGACAAGAGAGTGATTATTTATTGTAAATAGCAAATTTTGATCATCAGTAAACTAATTGCCAAACTGAGCAACCACATACAATCTTGTCTGGTTCTTTCATTGGAGGGGATCTGGGGACAAGTTGCCATTATTCACCACAATCCTTAAACACTTCATTGTATACTTGCAGTTATTTTGATTACTGTATGATTTTGTTTTTTCATGTACTGTTCTGACAAAAATGTAACGTTCCGACATCTTGTATTCCATTACATTTTAATCTTGCAGAATTCTTCACTAAAGGAAAACAATGCTATGTCCAAAACTGCAGCAGTTGCAGCAGAAATGCCTGGTTAGGGCTTTTGGTAAAAAAAGTGTTCAGTACCTTTGTCATGTAGTTTGATTTCTGAAAAGAACAACACTGACTATCCATTTACCAGACCCCCTGCAGCAGTCTTGTGCACACACACAGCAGCTTCCTTTGTGCTGGATATGCTAACTAGGGCTACCAACAGATGGCAGAGTTGGTAGCACTAATTAGCATATCCAGCATGAAGAAAGTATAAGATGGCTGTGGCAGTTCTTGCAATTGGATATTTAGCATGCTTCTGTTCAGAAATAAAGCTACATATCAACGTTATTGGAAACAATTTTTATTGTCAAAAACCCTGCTTGGGTATTTCTGCAGCAGCTGCTGCAGCTTCAGTCATAACCATTCTTTTCCTTTAAGCTGTGATCTTGCAAAAATCTTGTACTTGCAATAAACTTTTATTTTTATCATGTAAGAAAATGAATTTGTGAATCTGATAAAAAAATCTTGCAGTCATACAAAGAATGTGCAGTAATTCTGACACTAAATAAATCATCTCATGTTATTCTTACAAATAATGAAACATCAGTCATAAACCTTACACATTTTTCAGAAAGGAATGAGACCCTGATTACCATGCCCCAATATGGATGAGACACCAGCTTTATTAGTGTGCAGCCAGAGGAATCTGTCCTGCTTCGTACAAAGCAGTAACACAAAGTAAGCTATGTAATGTGATCCGGACCACTGCAATCCACCTTCCAACTTACTCAACCCACTGTAAACCACAGAGGCTGATACAGGTAGCAGTAGATCAGCAGTCCAGGTAGCAACAAGCATATGTGGCCCATGCACTACCCATTCTAGCACATTCACCACAGGCTCAATGTTTGTGACATATTCCTCCTTCCTCCAGTGCAAGAACAACTTCCACCAGCATGTGACATCTGTGTGTGGCCCTGCTAGTGAGCCACAGCCACCAAAGAACCCATGAAGATTACTGCACCTGCCTTCCCTCCACCAAGTAATGTCCTCGAGGGGAGGCAACAAGACAAGGAATTCTTCAGTGTTGCCGTAGTTGCACCATTGGGGCTGAGGCCTTTATCCTGAGATAGCAGTTGCAGGAGCGTGGAAGGTGTTCTGAAGCACACAATGCAGCTGCTGAGGCATACCATGCAGTTGTAGCAGCCACTCATTTAGTTTTCAGGTGCATATGAGAGCAACAGAGGCACTTACTATATATTATGGTACTACAAAATACTGCAGATCATTAGAAATCCCACTCATGGGCCATGGTGGCACAAGCTACAGTAATAAAGCTTTGCAATACATTACCCAGTCATTCATTGCCTTTGCAAGGGAACAGTCACACCAGCAGTTACCACCGGTGGTGACTGAAAAAGCTTCAACACTTCACTTCCATGGTTTTAGGCATGGAGCTGGTTCTATATGCTCCAGGACACCAAGCACTGGTGGTTGTGGTATATAGTCTAGCATGGACACAAAACCACAGTCTACACATGACAGGGGATGTGTCTGTCATTTCACTAGAACAACTCCCTGTCAGCCCATTCCCCACACACCACAGCCTGATTCCATCGCTATTGTTGAAACTGAGGCCATAGAGGTGTAAACATGACAGTGGTGGTCCTGGGGGTGAGAGTGATAGGAGTGTCCTGCAATATCACCAGTGTTGTGGTCTGCCGTGTAACACCAGTTACAGTACTTACTATATATTGTGTTGACCCTATACTGTGCACACAAAGTCAGTGTTCTCCTCTTGTCCGTTAACTTATAGTTGCTTTTTGTATTATAAAATGTTTCGGTATGAAAGTGTTGCTTCTGCATTCAATCGTACAGCACTGTTTTTGTCTGCATTGTTGAAATACAGTTGGCGCATAAAAAAGATACTCTTCTTCCTTTCCCAAAGTTATCATCATTCATCCTTGCCATCACAGTGTGTCCCATGACTGTCATGCCATCCTGTATTCCCTGTATTAATACTGATCTTGGTATATTTTCATGTGATATGCAGTGTCCAGATCTTGTTGATTGTCACCAACAGATTATTGCAATGGTATTTCAATGGTTATTGCTGTTGTGTATAGCATACAACATACAAGAAACAGCGTGCAGACCCTTCTAGGGCTAGTAGTTAGGTCCCCAATACACTTGTGAAGCAATGAAAATAAATGTTTAACATTCCAAAAACTTGTGCGATATTGGTGCTGCTTTGTACACCTAATTTGATTACTTCTTCCCAGAAAATGCAGAGTGCAGGACTGGAGTCACACACCTTGACCATAAAGGGTTTCCACAGTCTCCTATCAGTTATTCCAAAACATACTAGTATGTTGTGCCACTGCTGGGAAGATACATATAGCATTAAAAAGTTCATTTACAAATCAGTTATTCAGCTTGTATCTTGCAATTTTCAGTTATGTGCCAGAGGGAGGAGTTATGCCAGATGAATGCATCATGTCCCTGACCTGGATGGTACACAGTACCATTACATTTGTTATCCAGACAGTGGTATGACACACAGCCTGAACACTGTGGGAGAGACAGCCCTTACAGTTATATCACTAGCTGCCACTAGAGAGGAAGCACATGACTGCTGTTACCTTTACCTTTACCTTTACTGACTGGGCTTGCTCTATCATGTGGTGCTTTGCAAATACTCTCTGAGAAGATCACACAGTTGCATGAGTCTGTTCCTGTCCAACTAGTATCCATCAACAAATCTGTTTCCTGACAGCTCAAGGAAGTTGAGGCAGGCACAGAATACCTGGTTTGGGTCATATGGGTGTATCACATAGTGCTGTTCCCAGCCAAGCTCCTGCAGTGTGTTCTCCTCATCCTCTTCAAAATGTACAGTAACACTATATAGAAAAGTATTGTGTGTCTTCAGTAAATCGTACACCCATTTTATACTGTTTATATTGGCATTAGTGGAGATCTACAGGCAGCTTTATATGAGTAGCACTACATAGTGTTAGTTTTTTTTTTTTTCCTAACTCTTTTTTCTGGCTCTGCTTGAGCCCCGGAGAAATCTCTCTGGCATCCACTCACCTCCAGCTCTACCTCCTGGCCTGAAACTCACCAGCGACCTGGCACCAGCCCGGCTATCCCCTCGGTTCTGAGCTCTCCCGAGGTGGTGCCGCCTATCCTCCCAGGGTGCTCTATCTGTAAATTCAGGCCAGGCTGGGCTCAGCCCAGGGGCTGGATGAGTTTGGCTGGTGGAGTGTGGCTGTAGGGCAGTACCTTTGCCTATCTCCAGAGCAGAGGATTTTTCCTTGTTGGTTACGCCTCCCCCAGCAGAGTCCCGACATGCAATGATGCCAGAGAACATCTTGCCATGGCTCCGCAACCCTCTACTCTGGCCCTGAAGTGTTGCGGTACCTCCGGTCTCCACTAGAGGTCGCCACTGTACCAGGCATAGTCCCTGGACCCGGCCCCCCCCCGAGGAAGGAGAGCCATCCTCTGGATGCTCAATCCTTACCCACCCCTGCTGACCCCTGGTGATCCAGGCTCACTCCCAAACCCAGGTTGCCGGCATGGCGTGAGGTGTGGCATCCAGCGCCTCAACCCTCAGTGCCACCGGGCCGGCCTCTACATAGTGTTAGTTGATATGGCCATTTTTTTTAATACATTTTTTAAGTTGGGGAGCTTTACCTCATCCTCATGTTAAATCCAAAAAAATACGAGGGCAGAGCCCCACTACTAAAACAATTGATAAAAAGCAAATTACAACCATATCAATGAACACTTAGTAGCATAACTACTGTAGTGTACCTCCATGCAACACTACACTAGCTTTACACTGGTCTGTAGCTTAATGCTACATTAATCATAAAACCACTAACCATGTTTGTGGTTTTATGATGTTAATAGTTGCCAGTGGTCCATAGATCTCCACTAACACTGTTTATATCACTGTCCTTTTAGTGATGGTACCATTTGCACGTGGGTAAAGCATGCCTTTTGCAATCCTTACATTGAGTTTTACCAGCTGCAACTTTACACTTGTGCAAGTGTTTCCAGTATCACTGTGTTTTTTGTTTATGGCTTCCCCCTTGTTAACTGCTGCTACACACTTCCATTAGTACAATTATGATTTTCATCTGCTTACATCTGTCTTCCAATATGGCTCTCCAGTCCACAACGTTGCTACCATTCCATTTGTGCAGCACAATGGCAGTTTGTTCTGCACAGATATATTCTGCCCAACAGTATGCGTCCTGATAACCCAGTTTCCCTTACAAAATGAGTAGATGCAGTATTCTGTATTTCATTTGTTTCCCTTCATGAAAAGTCTGCATCTCCCTAAAACCCCTACAGAAAGAGAAATGTGTGTAATTATAAACTATTAATTAGGTGGGTGGGGCTACTACATGAAGGGCATTGTGGCTAGAGAGAACAAAAACAAAATGATGACAGTTGATTGACCATCTAACTGAAAATATTAGCAACAAAATACAAGTCACTGTTTACAAAATATATATATATATATATATATATATATATACACACATACACACACACACACACACAGTATCTATATATATATATATATATATATATACACATATACACACACACACACACACACACACACACACACACACAATATGGGTGAGCATGTAGCATTGACAATAAAAATATGTATTCTCACTGCAGTGGAATAACTCTGTGATGACATCGACACTGCGGCCCAGATATTCAAAAGGGAAAAGTGTGCGGCACACGCCACTACACGTAAAAGGACTTCCTGTTTTCTACTGGTGATGCCTCTCCCTATGCATCCCAGTATCCCCCAGCCCTCCTTATTGCCCTCTCACATTGCTTGCCCACCTTTAGGTCATCTGATATGACTACCCCCAGGTCCTTTTCCATTTTTGTTGTTGTTAGTATCTCACCCCCCATTGTGTACTCTTCCAATGGGTTTTTGTTTCCAAGGTGCATTAATTTGCACTTCTTAGTATTGAATCTAAGCTGCCATACATTTGACCATTTCTCCAACCTTGCCAAGTCCCTTCTCTTCCTTTTCATCCCACCTTGTGTATCAACTCTTTTGCAGATCTTTGTGTCAGAGGTCCCATCTGCCTGGATTGGTGGTAGTTCAGGTGGATGTTAAAGAACCCATGGCACTTATCGAAAAGAGTAAGGGAATTTCCCCAGTGTCCTGGCCAAATTTCCCTCATTCACTAAAAAAAAATACCACTAACAGCTTAATCTGGTTCAAGGTCAGTTGGCATTCGCCTGTATCCCCCTCCCCCGGGTCGTGCCTGAAAATAGGCAGGATATGTCTAGTGCACTTACCTGGTCAACAAAAACTAAATAAATAAATAAATGAATCTGCAAAGAGACATACTTTTCCTTCTGATCCCTCTGCAATGTCACTTATAAAGACACTAAAGAGGAACAGTCCTTGTATGAAGCAGGAAACTATCTAATTTATGAACCCTCAAACAATGAATAAATAATCAAGCCTAATACTTACTGAAGTGCAGTCACCTCTTGGATGGAAAGCTGTAGCCATTCTTTGCTGGTACACTGCACAACAGCTTCCCATGTTTTGTGCCCAATTGAAACCAAGCACTGAAGTCTGACTGATAGTCTATAGTTACCACTATCATGCCTTGCCCACTTCTTTAGGATGGGGGCCACATTGGCCACTTTACCACCATTCAGCATCCCACATGTTGTTCACTTGTGTTGGACATTATGCTTTAAGACCTATGTAAAGCAATCATGAAGTATGACTATATTTTTACCTCTTTCATACAGTATAGCAGAAATGTGTTCCAGTTGGAAAACAACTATAGGCTCTGAACTTACTCAATTTGTTTTACTTTGCACAGAACACAGTTTCCTTCCAAAAGCTTTACTGTGCTTTGAGTCCTTTAGGCCAAAGCAAGACAATTTACTTTATAGCCAGACAAACAAAACTGAGCACCTGCCTTTCTGAAATTATCTATTTATTTATTTCATTTTTGTTATGAATCTAACTGCAGGATAAAAATGAGCTTTATCAGCAACAATGACAACAATTAACTTGTGCAGTGAGACCCCCACTAACACCCAATAGTTTGCATGTATAAGATCCTTTAATTAGGTGAAGTAAAGACCACTGAATATTTAGCCCAGACTGCTAAGAATTTATAATGGAAATAGGAAAAGACCTTATCAATGTCACTAGACACAGAGATGGGAATCCAATCCATGAGATTTAGGTAATCTAGCAGGGAGGTCTGGTTGAGAGACCCACACAGCTGTCAGCAGATACACTTTGTTGGGAGAGGGGGGCTATCATTTATACATAGATGGTGATCCTTTGATCAGTGAGTGTTTTGAGAGGGTACCACATTTATAACACATGGTGGCTATAGGAGAAGAAAACCCAGTTTTTGATGGAGTGGTTGGATGCGGAATCACTGCGGGAGTTTGGTTAAAAAACTAGCTGTGTTAGCTGGATGGAGTGAATTTTATTTCAAGTACAAGTTCAATTGTTTTAATGTAAACAGTCAAAAACATGAAAACATTAAAATGCTGGTTCCATGGAACAAATTACAGTATCATTATTATTTATACATTTCTTTGAAATGTATACATTACGGTTTGCTCAAATTTGTGAATTTATTAGGTGAGCTTTTTGGATGAAGAGACAGCTAATTGTTGTTAAATTCACTATGAAATAGGCCCTCAAGCAAGGGTACAAAAGGAGGATAGATGGTAAACTTGGAATTCAGGCTTTGTACCTGGGAAGCAGAAAACTCACTACAAGAAGAAAAAAGAGGAAACAGAGCTTACACAGACTATGTTTATGTGAGAAGGAAATTGAGAAATTATATAATATGAAACCTTTCAGAGTGAGGCTGATATACACATCAATAATGCATATTCAATTACTACAGTCTTACCTGTGAACTCACTTGACAGCCACTTAAACATCCCCATCACTAAATTGGGTTAAAAGCCTTGACTTAGTTCTAATAACTATGATATCTGACTGGAAATGCATATACCACAGCCTAAGTTAACTTAATGTATGGTCCATGTTTCTTGCATTCAAATTATTGACACTCACTCCCTTTGGGAGGGAAGCAGGGGAAAGTGGATGGTGCCAGGTTTGGGCTCATTTTTGCAGATTGTGGAAGCAAAATGTTGATGATTCATCAGAGGGATTAGATATTCCTCTGTGGCAAAAGACAGCTGAAGTTACAGAAGAAAAAGGGAGTGAAACAGTAATCTCCAAAGAGCTTTAAGATAAAGCAAGGGAGCAGGAATGTGGCATCTACTAATAGAGCAGGGGTTGAAGGAGGAATGGAGGGAGTGGTGTAGGAGTACAGAGGTTGAAAAATAGATGGATGGGGCAGTTTAAAGAGAGAGTAGTAGAAGAAAGGAGGAAAGTTGCATTACAGATGCTCAGAAAGACACAGGAGGTGAAATGTGTAAAAGAGAAGATCATGAGATGGATATCCCCTAATAGGTAGAATGGAAGGACAATGAAGGAGAGAGGGAGGATGCAAGTAAAATATAAGGGTTCCAGTTCAGTTGCTGGAGGGAGCAAGGAGAAATGTTTGAGAGCAAGAAAAAGGGAAAAGAAAGAGGAGTGTTAGTGAGTGAGGAGGATGAGAGAAGTTAATATCAAGTGGGATTAGCAAGATATAGAGAAAAGGGCACAGTTGAATAGAAATAAGGAAAAGAATAAGAGAATGGGGAGGAAGCCTACTGTGCACCATACAGTTGTAGCAACTGACATTGATATTTCTTGAAATTTCTCTGCTACATCTAGGGAAGTTTTCTGCCTGCCTAGAGTGCCACTGTAGGGCTACCAGTGAGAATTTATTTAGAAATATTGTGAAACATCTGAAAATATATACCCATTACAATCACTGTAGCTGTACAGCTATCCCTGTAGTGGGAAGATATGGAAGACAAAAATGAGAGAGGAGGGAGAGGAGTCGGCAAGTATAGTTAAGCTTGCATTATTGTAACTACAGTTTAGGTGAGCAGTGAGATGTGGCACAGAGTTGGGCGTAATGGGTTCGGGCATTACCTACAATGACCAACATTGACTCAGAATATCTTACATTGCTTATTGGGTCCCATGGCTAAAAATACTGTAAAATAAAAAAAAAAAGTTAAAACAATGTGGCTTTTCTCAGTTTGAAGTACTTTGCAATTGAAAAATAATCCTTTTTTGGGAAACATATCATTAGGTAGCACTGTGTATGGTAGCCTTTGCTCCCCACCATCCTCACTTAACCAATAAGTAAACCAAAAATACATTTTCATTACTTGATTTAATTTTTAGTAATGGTGTCTCTGAAACTTGAGAAATTAAGTGCATTTATTTATTTAGACTCTGCATAACTTAGGCTGGTATTGGAAAAGAGCTGCAGGTAGTAATTTTCATGGAGACAAGCAAGGTCTAAAGGTCCAAGCTATCAGATTTTATTTTGTGCACCTCCATCCCATTTTAATGCACTCAGCTAGTTGGCATGAGACCACTGTGCAGATGAGTTAGAGGGAGAGACAGTGCAGTGTAGACAGTTACCTCTACATTGATTTGAATATAGAGAGAGTGCAATTCTTCCGGTTGCTCCTACAGTGAGGGAGAGTGAAACAGAGTACTATGCAGCTGGTCAATGAAAGAGCGCTGTTCATCATGCTGCATGATGCCATGAAAACAGGCAGCAGCAAAGTTTTAGAGTCGGTCCAATAAGGTCACACAATAAATGTAACGCAACAAAATAAATAAAACAATAATGGATCCAAAAACACTTGAGCATGTGGGTCAGAAAGTGAATGGGCAGGCAGGTGGATAAGATTGACACAGCAACATGAGAGGGAGGAAGTTCATAGAACATTTGCTGTGTAGACTTGTATTCCAGTCAATTAAGAAAAGTCTACAATGAGGATCCATGAACTGTAAAATCAAAAGATAGTAAAGAGAGACAAAAAGTTAAGCAGATGGTTTTACATTTACATATTTGTCTTGTGTTACTTTGGTGATGGGTGGGAAGTTAATAAAACTATGGTAAAATGTAGTCTTTCAACTTCAGATAAGACAGCAGTGTTAAGGTACTTTACATCACAAACACAGCTGCAAGAAATGAGTTTTTATAATATTTATTTATAGGATTGTTCATATTATAAAGTATGTACAATAATTAACAATATTTATACATATCATAGAAACACTGTATTGTCTTCATATGTACAGAATAAATAAAGTGTAAGAGTGGTAAACAAGGACATATACCCATTGAAGGGGGTTAATTAGGACTACATGGTCATGAGCTCAAAGGGTAAGTGGTGTTATTGACATAATTAGCCCCCAAAATTAACATACTTCAGAGTGTTCCTCCCTTACCCATTGTTTGTTGAATATACTATATTAGAATGGTTATTGGTATGGAGATTGTATTTTTGATCACATTATGGCACCTGAAGGTCTCTTGCAGCAAGGAGGGCATGGTGTGTACTTAGTATAGGTGGATGTCTGAGTTTTGGGAGGGCTTTGTGTGTCTTTTTTCCAGGTTCTTTTGCAGCTCATTAATTGGTTTGGCTATCTTACTAATATGAATTACTTGTGTTATCAGTATTGTCCGATTAATTGTTTGATTAGTGTAGATGTATAAATATACTTGTTTAATTAGTGAAGCTATACAGCCATAATTGTGTGATTAGTGCTGGTATAGAGCTGTAATTGTTTGATTAGTTCATGTATATACCTTGAATTAATAGACTAGTCACAGATATACAGGGAAAAGAATGATGGCTTTTTCAATAGGAAAAAGTTCCAATCCATGTATTGTATATAGAATAATACATGATTGGGGGAGGGCTTAATGAGAATTTAATGCACACCCGAGGTGTGGAATGCTACATAAACTCCAAGGGCGAAGCCCGGGGGCTTATCAAAGCAACAGACACATTGGATGTGCATTACATTTGAGTTATGCACTCCCCCCATGTGTTATTTTATGTAACTGCTAGGGGATGTTTTTTCTCCTGTCAGATTTAGTGAAAGAAATGTTTTTTTTTTTTTTTAGAAAAATCTTGTGTCTGCCTATTTTTTTGTACAAGAGTAGTTTACAGAACAGCAGAAAGTAAATATTTATTGTGTGGGGGTTAACATGATGAGAAAACTAGTTTTAAAACTTTGCTGGTAGTGTTTAGTTAATCTTTTCAAGACTTGGTTAGCACTTGGTGGCAGTCATCACAGCGATATGCAAATGAGGTTCCAGGTTCCATGGTCAGAGTTGTAACTGTGTAGCTTATTTTCGTATCTCTGTGACAACTTGGAACTGGACAGACCTGAAGGAAGATTTTGAAAAATGTGTTGTAAAGAGATTCAAAAGAATTTCCTTATCTTTTGAGATAGTAGAATCATATCCCCATTCATGCAGATCCCTTGCATCTGTGTAGGGAAGAGGGCCCTGCACTTCCATCCCTCCAGAGATGCACACACCCATCTGACTGTGGAATTGCAGGGTCTTCATCCAGAAAAAAAAACATTCTCTTTGCTTGGTTGTAATTGTTTTTTGTGGGACTCACTTCAAAGGGAAAACAATATAGTAAGTTTCCCACTTAACTGCCAGTGGTTGATTGTTTATGGTGAAAATGTGATTTTCATTTTTTTTACTCCTTAGTCAATAAACTTTGTAGGTATACTCTGAAATTTTCAATGGGTAAAAAGGAGTACATGACACACTTTTGCTGTATTTTGATCATGAATGGACTTTCATTGCGGATTTGGCACCATGGTGAAGATTGGGGATAATGGGGTGCATTGATTACCCCAAGAATGTTTAGGGTGATTGTGTCAGTGTACTTTTACTCATGGATACCTTTTTTTAAATATATATGTAACCCTAGGTGGTGCTATCCCAAGGGCTACTACCACTGCCTGCTTGGCTAGTGACAGGTTGAGGGGCCTAGGTTATATGACGGGTGCCCCCACCCAGAGATCAGGGTTGATGGTGGTTAAACTAACTTGGGCACAGCCCTCTAGGACACTGTGACCCCCCACTTTGTTCCCACTAGTGGCCCACACAGTACACGGGAGTTACCTTCCCAATACCCCACATATGAACACTTCTTACACATATAGATAACACTTACCCTCGAGTTTGATTCTGCAGCATGTCTCTGAGGACCTCATGTAAAACAAGGTTAAACAACATACACAACACAATGCAATGTTGGTTCTATATGCACTGACATCACAGACAGTTTAAAGTTCAATAACAACAAATCTGATTTATTTAGGGGACAGTAACACGGGAGGGGCAATCAGGATGATTTGGTTTAGTAACATTCAAATCACAGTACTGTGCATACATATTAGGTCCAAAAAATCACACTCTGGGTACCCAGGATGGGGGGGGCTAGCCAGGTCCATTGCCCGGGGTTGGCTGGCTGGTGCAGCTGGATGGGGCCCTGTAGGAAGAAAATATATGCACAACACAAACTTGTAATCTGGAGCCGGACGGCTGAGTTCATAGATAAAAACACAATAAATCAGATGGCACATTTTTGATTTACAAACTGTTGCAGGGGGTTGCCCTGAATCGTACTCACAATACCCCACACAGATTTCAAGCTAGAAGGTGTTGTTTCTGGGTTGCCAGCATTCAGCACACAACTTACAGCAGAGGGGAAATGGAATCACAGTCCCCACAAGCACTAGACACATTTATATGTAAAAGGAAAGTATTATACCAGGCAGGCTGCTCCTTGATCCTGATCACAATTACTGCAAAAATACCCGGGAGCACACACAGCATCAGCTGTCCCTGACAGGCTGATCGGGTTCGGTCTTCTTCAGTTTGAGCCTGGTTTCCACACTTCTGGTTCTTCTTTCTCCTAACAAACTCGGATTCAGTATGAACTAGCAATCCCAACAGCTGCAGGCCAACTTCAGGGCCTCCCACGCACTTCCCGCACGAACTACACACTGCAGCAGGAGCAGAGCTCCTTCTCTCTTCACTGTCACTACCGAACTGGCTTTCCAGCAACAGTGCAGGGCATTTCCTTTGGGTTCCCTCCAGTTCAGTTGGCTGCTGCAGCAGTCAGTCACAGTAGGGCTCCCTCTGTTGGTGCAAAAAGGCACCAAGGTCTAAACTACATTTCCCAGAGTCACTGGCCATATATTTCCCTTTGTAGCAGGCTCCAGGTGAGAGTCTAAGTTCTGGTTGGCTTAAGCAGTCTCCATTTTAGGGCTCCCCTAAACCCAATTGGCTCAGCTCAGCAGTTCAGGTCCAAAATGGAGGGGCAAACACACAGAGTCCCAGCTGCAAGAAAGGCAGGCTAGAGAAACTGCAATTTTTACTAACACTCTAAATAATTTCAGGCAAACAATTACATCTTTCAATTAGGCTCCCTCTGCACTCTTAGTGACTGCAGACACGGAGCGATTAGACGGCAACTCAGGTGGGATTTGAGCCTTAAATACACAGTTCCCCCATTCAAACTAATTAAGCCTGCAAGCAGGCAGCTCTTAAAGAGACAGTACCAGGGGCTCTAAAAGCACTCACAGTTAAGCAGCTTAAATGCCAAACACCATTCAGACTGGGAGCACTTAGCCAGCTCCTAGAAGACTTTTGGGAACCCCCATTTGCAAGGGCGGTTACACCCTTCCTGGCCTGAAAAAACTTGGCGTCTGCATCAAGTAGATACCCTTATAACACTTCAAAGCAGAACAGTTCAGACTTGCATCCCATATGAAACCTTTGTTATATACACTTACACTGTATTACACAACATTATACATGCAATACATCTTGATATCAGGTGACCACTTCCTGCACATGAAACCTGACAAGAGGGGCCCTTCCCTATCAGCTACCTTGGGGTTGGATGGGGCAGGGGCACCATACCTAGAGGGCAAGACAAGTAACCTGGAGTTAGCACTTATGCTCAGTTTGGGCAATGAGCTTGGGGACACATACACTCCCTTATGGACCACATTGAGAGGTAAATCTACAGGCCTCCCAGGGGAATCATAGCTTAAGTGCACTACAGGCTTCACAGCTTGACCAGTCTTTCTAGGGGGAACTGTTACAGTCTCTGCACGCTGAGCCTCATTTTCAGCATTGCCCTCAATTGTCAGGGGAGTCTCCATTGGGGTAGAGAGGCTAGAAGTTGGGGCACGTTCAGCTCCAGGATTTACAATCTCTGAGTCCACAACACTTGGCTCACATGGAGAGCTTTTGGACACTGGCAGTGAACCATCAGGGCACTCGAAATACTCTTCTTGCTCTGGTATATCACCAGTCTGTCCCAGTTCATCATTTCCCCCTCTGAAAGCACATACAGTTCCACCATGCACAGTGATTCCATGTCATCCAACTTGATACTCTGCACTTCACTCTCTGGGAGCATTGGCTCCAAGAACAAAGCTGGGGGCTTAGACAGTCCAGAAGGCCTAGCTTCATCTCCATAATTGACTAGCAGATTGCCTTGAAACAATTGACTCAGTTTATATGAGGTGTAGTACCCAAAGAGGCATTCACTTTCCTCTGAGGTACACTGACAGTCATTTTCGACTGGGATTTGCTGGGGAGAAACCTTTAACTCAGCATCTGTAGGTGCAGACTTTCTCTGCCTTTGCTTAGCAGCAGCTAGTCACTGGTCCAGGGGGAGCACTTTCTGGGGGCTCAGACTCAATCAATATTTGTTCAATAGGCAGGAAATGATTTTGATGCATTGTCTTAACATCTTTTGAATTATTTGCGGACCTTACTTTGTACACAGGCAGATCATTCAGTCTGCCTACTACAATGAGAGGGAGATGATGCCACCAGTCAGCAATCTTGTGTTTGCTATGCAGTCCCAGATTTCTTAGCAATACACAATCTCCCTCCTGGAGTTCTTGTGCTTTCACCTTTTTACCATACCTGTCTTTGTTGGTCAGATTTCTTTTGGCAGCCATGGTTTGAGCCAATTGGTATGCGTGATTCAGCTGGGCCTTTAACTTCTGCACATACTATACATAACTATCCACTTGGACCCTATCAGGAGAAACTCCAAAACAAACATCTGGCTTCTCTTCCAAACATTAGGCGGTAGGGTGGAGAACCCAGTGGCATCACTTTTAGTGCAGTTGTAGGCATGTACCAAGGTGCTAATTTGCTGGCTCTATCTGGGCTTGTCTTTTGATTGGAGGGTGCCCAGCATGTCAAACAGAGTGTGGTAAAAACTTCCTGGCTGTGGGTCCCCATGGGGGTGGTAAGGGGTAGTTCTGGACTTTCGCACTCCCCACAGAGAAAGCAACTCTTTGATCAAACGACTCTCAAAGTCTCTCCCTTGATCAGAATGGATTCTTTATGGAGCCCCATAGTGAACAAAAAAGTTTACAAGTACTTTTGCCATAGTGGATGCCTTCTGGTCCTTGGCGGGGAAAGCTTGAGCATATCTTGTAAAATGGTCCATGACTACCAGCACATTACTAATATTTCTTTGATCTGGCTCCAGTCTTAGAAAGTCAATACAGCCTAGCTCCATGGGGGCGCTGGTGGTGATGTTAACAAGGGGGGCAGCCCTCATGGGCAAGGCTTTCCTCTGTAAGCAGCAACTGCAAGTTCAAATGTGTTGTTCAATATCAGCCCCCATTTTAGGCCAATAGAATCTGGATCTCACCAAGTCAAGTGTTCTATCTATACTAAGGTGTCCCATGTGGTTGTGTAGGGATCTTAATACTAACTCTCTGAAAGCTGTGGGCAAAACTAGTTGTTGTTTGTCTGTTTGTCCCCCTCTGTCTACTGTTTCTCTGTATAACAGTCAATTAATCAGTTTCAACTTAGAACCTTCCTTGTACAACAATGCAGTTCTCAAATCGGTGGAGTGTAACTTGGATACATCTTTCCCTTCATAGAGGACTTCTAGAGCTGACTTGAGCATAGGATCTCAGGATTGAGCCCACTGAAGACTGTCGTTATGTAGCTGAGGAAAAGCACCAATGTCTAATGCAGAAAAATGGCAATAAGCAGCAGGTATGCAATTCTCAGAGGGCTCCAAACAATCCACCAGACAGTCCACTGTGTCTGTGGACCCTTGTTCCTCTCTGTCAAACTTCTGGCAGAGTGCTCGAATATAAGGTTCTGCCAGTCTGACCCAGTCATTCCAGGAAACAGACCTCCGGGAGAGAGCATCAGCATCTATGTCGTTCAGGCCTGCTCTGTATTCAACAGCATAGTTGTATGTAGATAATGCAGAAAGCCACCTATGGCCAGTAGCATCCAACTTAGCTGAAGTCTGCACATAGGTCAAAGGATTATTGTCAGTTTTTACTAGTATATGAGCCCCCTACAAGTACTCGTGGAATTGGTCCACAGTGGCCCACTTCAAAGCTAGAAACTCTAACTTATGCACAGGATAGTTCTTTTCAGATGGGGTCAGACTTCTGCTGGCAAAGGCCACTGGTCTCAGGCCATTCTCATCCTCCTGGTACAACACAGATCCCAAGCCTTGCAAGCTAGCATCAGTTAGTAGGACATAGGATTTTGCTGGACCTGCATATGCAAGGACAGGAGCATGAGTAAGTTGATATATAATCTAATGAAAAGCAGCTTTGCAATCAGGTGTCCATCTTGCCCCAAAAACTTCATTAGGATGGAAATACACTCTCTCAGTCTCAGGAGAAACTGACCTCTTGTAATTTTTGTTGATAGGAGGGTAACCTTGAGTAAGAATAAGTAGAGGATGAATCACTCTCGAATAGTCCTTGATGAATCGGCGATAGTAGCCACAGAATCCCAGGAATCTTTGCAGTTCTTTTAGATTGTGGGGCTGTGGCCCGGTGGTCAAGGCCTCAGCTTTACTCGGGTCTGTTTCTATTCCCTCGTTGGACACTATGTGTCCCATATACTTTACAGAGGTTTGGAAGAACTGACATTTATCGATGGATAGCTTAAGTCCAAAGTCTTCCAATCGGTCCAACACCTTGAATAATCTGCTCTCATGTTCCTCCAGTAAGCTGCCAAACACACTAACATCATCTAGGTATACCAGGCACTCCAATAAGTTCATGTCCCCCCACTGCACACTCTATCAGTCATTGAAGAGTGACTGGGTCACCTGAAATCCCTTGAGGCATCCTCATGAACTCATAGGAACCAAGCGGACAGATAAAGGCCGTCTTCTCACAGTCTTCTGGGGCCATCAGGATCTTGTAGTACCCACTGTGAAGATCCAGCACGGGGAATCTCTTGCTACTATTCAGGTAGTCTAAAGCATTCTGAATGCAGGGCATTGTATACTGATCAGGGATAGTCCGCTGGTTCAAGGTGTGATAATCCACGCACATCCTTACTGTCCCATTCTTTTTTTCTCACTACCGCAATAGGTGAAGCATATGGGCTTCTGGATTCTTGTATTACACCAGCAGCAAGCATCTCTTGCAGATGTCGTCTCGCATCATCTATGTCAGCAGGTGCCAGGCATCGAGATCTCTCATGAAATGGCCTTTCATCATGCAGCCGGATATGGTAATCAACTCCTTGCACACATCCTACATCCCATTCCTTTAAACAAAACACCTGGTGTCTCTGGACAAGCTTCTCACTGATCCTCACTTTCCATTCAGCTGACAATGGGGAGTCACCAAAATCAAACAAGTCGGGCATCACTCTGTCACACTTCCCTGAACACTTGCCACTGGGTAACACTGCAGTATCTGCACAATGCACATTAGCCAGGGTGCAACCTCTGTTTACCCGAAATTCTCTGTCAGACACATTATGAACTTGAACCATTACCCTTCTGGCATAAGCATGGGCTCTGGCAGGCAAAATACTAGGCTTGACCAGTAGTCCTTCCGGCAATTTTCCATCGCCTGGTGCATCCAGCATAAGTATTTTATTCTTGACATCCTTTCTGATGTGGACCTCCCCCTGTAAGGTACACTGGGCATTTGGCACCAGGATCAGAGACTCAGGATCCTTCTTCCAGATAATTCCAACCGGTTCCTCTGGTTCCACTTTTTCAGCATCTCTCCGTGCCTCATAGGCTTTCTTGATCAAGGCCTGAATCCTAAAGCTCTGGCCATATATTCCCATTTTGTAGCAGGCTCCAGGTGAGAGTCCAAGTTCTGATTGGCTTAAGCAGTCTCCATTTTAGGGTTCCCCTAAACCCAATTGGCCCAGCTCAGCAGTTCAGGTCCAAAATGGAGGGGCAAACACACAGAGTCCCAGCTGCAAGAAAGGCAGGTTAGACAAACTGCAATTTTTACTAACGCTCTAAATAATCTGGGGCAAACAATTGCATCTTTCAATTAGGCACCCTCTGCTCTCTTAGCAACTGCTGACACAGAGTGATTAGATGGCAGCTCAGGCAGGATTCGAGCATTAAATACACAGTCCCCCATTCAAATAAATTTTTTTATTGGTTATTCTATTTTTCCACCCCCTTGCTTGCTGGTCCTCCTCTCCTTTGGACTCTGCAAGTTCTCCCCAGCCCTACTGTCCTTACCCTGCCCTCCTCTGGTCCTTGTATTGCAGCCAATCCCTGGGATATGCAAGCGTATACCTTTGAAAACTAATTTAGCCTGCGAGCAAGCAGCTCTTAAACAGACAATACCAGAGGCTCTTAAAGCACTTATGGTTAAGAGGCTTAAATGCTGAACACCATTCAGGCTGGGCGCACTTAGCCAGCTCCTAGAAGGCTTTTGGGAACCCCAATTTGCAGGGGCTTACATATACATTGTCCCTTAAATGCAGTTATTGATGGATTTATGGCTTATCAAAATTGCAAATCCTATGTGAATTATCATTTTTAAATTATGTATTAATTAATTTTTTTACATGGCCCCTATGTTTTTAGTGGCATATTATGTTTTTCTCTTGTAGTACTTTTTTTAAAAAACATAGGATGTCCCTTAACCCCACAGAGTGATGGAGTTATGGCTAGTTAAAGATGGAGTGTTATCCTATGGGAATCTTCATTTTTTAATTGTAATCTTTTTATATGGCCACTAACATTTTGGAAGTAATATGTGTTAGTGTTGCGGTACTCATTTAGACCCCCTTTTTCATATAGAGATTGCCCCTTAACTCTAAAGCTTGACAGAGTTACAGTTTGTTACATTTGCAATGTTTTAATATGGGAATTGATTTTTTTTTTATTTGCATGTTTTTTTATATGGCTCCTGAATTCTTTTCTAGAGTATTATTTGTTATCTTTGTAGTACTCATTAAGACCTTGCATTTGATATATAGATTGTCCCTTAACTGCAAATACTGACAGTTATAGATTGTTAAAGTTGAAATGTCCAAATTATGTTTTCATTACATTGTGTCATTCTCACAAAACAGGATTCATTCATACAAAAAAGAATGGGAAAAAAATAAGTCTAAATGTATGAAGGTATCCTTTTTCATGAGATTGTGTCGTTCTCATGAAACAGGATTCTTTCCTACAAAGAAAGAATGGGAAAACAAAACTATGTCCAAATTCTGTTTTCTTGTGAAGGAATCCTTTTTCAAAAAATGTTTTCATTCTCATGAAACAAGATTTCTTCATATGAAAAAAGAATGAGAAAAAAATAAGTCCAAATTCTTTTTTCATATGAAGGCAATCTTGTTTTCTATGCCCCTATTCATGTTTCATATGGACATACAAGAAAATAAAATCATCTAATGAAAAAACATTTTTTTAAATGTGTTAAAAATATATTTTTGGGTCATTTTTCCAAAAACTAACTGCATAATCTGAGCCAGCAGCCAGTGGGGAGAGGGAGACCACATCGGAGGTCACAGGAAAGCCTGGAAGGAGCACATTTTCAGCTGATTCAGAGGCTGGAGGTCTGGGGCTGTGCAGGTTCATGGCAACTGCATGACAGGGCACAGAGAAAGCTGTAGGGAGCGGATTTCAGCTGCAATTGGCTGTGGGAGGGTCCAGGACTGAGAAAGAACTGCGGCAAAGAAATGGGTATTGCTTTCAGTGATCTTGGAAGGCAGAAGGAGGAGTGACAGGGTGCCTGAGCCAGTCATACGGCCAGGTGCCACAATTCAAACTCTCAGCTGGGCTTTTAAGGGCATGCCCAGCCACTTCTTGGGTGACATCTGAGCCGGCAGCCAGTGGGGAGAGGGAGACCACATTGGCAGTCACAGAAAAGCCTGGAGGGAGCACATTTTTGGCCGATTCAGTGGCTGGAGGTCTGGGATTTTGCAGGCACATGGTGACCACATCAAATGGTGCAGAGTAAGCCAGAAGGAGATGATTTGGGCTGTAATTGGCTGCAGTAGGGTCTGGGACTGAGAAAGGACTGTGGCCAAGGAAGGGCTACTGCTTTTGGTGACCTTGGATGGCAGAAGAAGAAGTGACAGGGTGCCTGGGCCAATCAGAAAGCCAGGTGCCAAAATTCAAACTCTCAGCTGGGCTTTTAAGGGCATGCCCAACCACTTCTTGGGGACTTGAGACAGAACAGTAGGGAACCTTCTTTGTCCCTCCTACCCACCTTGGCCCCAACCACAACCTCTATTAAAAGGTCAGAGGAGGTGTGTCCTAGTGGGGGGTAGGACATTGATTGGTGGATGATATCTGAAGGCTATTCTAGTTAAATTTTGTTAGTGCTGTTAGTTCTCACAATGCTCACGTCCAAACTGTAAGAAGAGTTAGAAGCTAATGTTATTCTACTTAGTTCAGGAGCTGTTTTTCAAGGCTGAGGTCACATGCTAGAACTGGTCACTATTCTTACAAGAGTTTAAACTGTTCTAAGAGTTAGAAGATCATTTAGAGTTAGAAGCTAATTTTCTTACATGGGTCTAAACTGCTAGAAGAGTTAGACCCTAATTTGATTCTAATTAGTTCAGGAGCTGTTTTCTAAGGATGATGTCACTGGCTAGAACTGGTCACTATTCTTGCATGAGGATAGGATTGTTAGCTGCAAAGTTGCTTGTGTAGATTAGTAGCTGGTTCAAGTGTTTGGAGTTTTAGTTTTGCTAGAATGGTAAGGGGCTAAGGACTGATCTTGTAAAACACACCAGTATGGCAACTTGGAGTGGAGTGAGGGGTAGTTTTTCAGGGAGAGGAGACCAGGAAAAGGGGGACGGTCACAATATGACTAGAGAAGGAATATCAGGGAGGCCTTCTGCAACCACGGCAGGTATTTTTGGAAGGGTTGTAGGTTGCACAGGCTGTGGGGTTGCCATAATTCTAAATTGAGCCTGGAGGAAGGGGGATGCCTCCTCTGCAGGCAGCTATTCCAGATCAGGGGAGAGGTAAATTGTTTAAAGACACAGCTGGGGGAGTTGGGAGGTGGGACAATGAAATATGGTAGGGGTTATGGGTGGCATGTAGGAGGGGTGGAGGTGAGACTGGGTCACAGCTCAGCAAACAGGGGAGGATACGCTTCAACAAACAGGAAGGGAGAATGTGGGGAAAGTGGACCTCTGGGCAGGGAGAAAACTTGTGAGGTAGAAGGTCCAACTCACAAGAGGAGGGAGGAGGTCAGGTTAGGAGAGATTGAAATGGGGCAGCTGAGAGGACCAGACAGTAGGGATGTTTATAAAAAGGATGGCAGGTTAGGTGGGGTGGATATGGAGTAAACTATAGGGGCAGTCAGGGGAAAAAGTGGGTCCAGAGATATGGTCTGGCATAGAGTGTTACAATAAATTTGAGTTATTAAGAAACTTAGAAGGTGAGGAAGGGGTAGGTGGAAAAAAGGGAAATGAAATTGGGGCTGGAGGAAGGGAGTTGGAACCCCAGAGAGGGTTAGGGCCCAAAATTGGTAAGGCATGAAATAGATCCAGTGGAGAAAGAGGGAACTTAAATGCTAAGCAGAAGGAGGAGAGGCCGCACATAGCAGGCATGAGGGATGAAGGCACACTTGGCATGAAACTGGCTAAAAAGTAGGACAGGGAGAGGAGCCACTTGAGGAGGAGGGCCATGCCAGGGAAGAGCCATTGGTAAAGGGAACCCTCAGGGGGCCACTGAAGATAGGACTGATATGAGTGGAGAGGATGATGGAGGGGGAGAAGAGGAAATTATCTGGGCCAGGGAGGAAGGCAAGGACAGGAGAGGAATAAAGGGGATACCAAATCAGGGGGGATGTGAGGAAAGCGGGCAAAATAAGAGTGGCAGGAAGGGGAGGGTAACAAGGAGTTCTCTCATAAGGAGGCAGGAAGACTCCCAGGGAAAGGAGTTAACAGAAGTGGGGAGAGGGAGGGTCCGGTGCACAAAAAGGAGGAAATCAAAAGGGCAATAGGGACATTAAAGTTCTACTGCTGGGGGACTCCATGATTAAGGGTATACACTGGGGGGGGATGGGGTGCACATCACAGCCAGGTTAAGGTGGTGGGTATATCTTGTTAGACAGTGCACAGTACAAAGTTCATGGTGTATGAGCTGGCAAAGGACTGTGGGGGCCAACCAGATTTCCTGGTGCATCTGGTGACAAATGATATAGAGGGAAATAGCATACTGGAAATCCAAGTAAGGTTCTAAGAACTGTCCAGAGTTTGTCAGGACAATGGATTCAACATTTCCTTCTTGGAAATATTGCTAGTACCAAAGGCCTTGTGGAAAATAAGATGAAGATAGCAGAGGTTAATGACTGGCTTAGAAAGTAGGGCAAGGAAAGGGGTCAGGGTGTTAGGGGATGGGGAAGTTTGGGAGGATAAGGGACTGTACATCAGAGAGAGGTTTCACCTTTACCCAATAGGGAAGGAAGTCCTGAAACAGGGGTTGGTGGACTATATTCAAGCTAGGTGGGGTTTAAACTCATGAGGGGGAGGAGGGTTATGGGAGGGGCAGACAGGAAGGCATTACCTCTAGATGAGGGGCATGGCCTCCAGCCCCAAGTGGAGGGCAGATAACAAACCTAGGGAGGATGATTCATCAGGGGAAGGAGGGAGAAGGTTGGAGGGAGATGGCATCCAGGGGAGGCATGGTGAAGGGGAGCAGGGACAAGGGTTGGAGATTGGTGTTAGTAAATGCCAAGAGTTTGGGAAATAAGTTTCCAGAGCTCCAGGCCATGTTGTTTGATGGAGGGGTGGATGAGGCGGCAGTCACGGAAAGGTGGGCAAATGAAAACCATGATTGGGACTTAAATGTGAGGGGGTATACTATGCTTAGAAAGGATAGAAAGGAGGGCGGGGGGGAGTGGCTATGTATATTAGAGATAGCATAGAAATTTCCAGAGTGGAAGAGGCAGAGGGTAATGTGGAGGCCTTGTGGGTCACCTTGCGTACTCCTGCTGGAGGAAAGGTCAGGCTGGGAGTGGTGTATAGGCCCCCAGGGATGAAGGATGCTTTTGGAGGATAGCCTGTTGGATAACATTAAAGCTCAGTGTGGATCAAATGGCGAGGGAGTAGTGTTGATGGGGGACCTCAATATTCCAGCTACAAACTAGGGAACCATGACTTCTAAGGCGGCCAAGGAACAATGACTGCTCGACGGCTTTCAGGATGCATTCTTCACTCAGCACGCTTTGCAGCCCATGAAAGAAGAGCACTTTCTGGATGTAGTCCTGCTGGAAGGGGATCTGTTGAGTGATCTAACAGTACAGGATCCCCTGGCAGGGAGTGACCATGATATGGTCTGGTTTCGAATAAATTTGTGGGGAGGGAGTGACAGTTCTAGGATGTTGGTTGTAGGCTTCAGGAAGGCAGATTTTAGGGGAATGGAAATGATTCTCAGGGAGCATTTGAAAGGGATTACAGCAAGGATGGATGTCTTTGGAAGATGGGAGGTCATAAAATGAGGACTGCAGGAGGCAGTTAGGACTTTTGCTAAGGTAAAACATAAAGAGGCGAGGTCATGAAAACCATGCTGGTGGTCTAGGGAGGTTCAGGAGGTAGTGATGGAGAAGAAGGCAGCCTACAAAGAATACAAAAAAAACAGAGGAATGGGAAAAGGAAAAGTACCACCTGGCATCCAGACAAGTCACCCAGGAGGTGAGGGGGCAAAGACCAGTAAAGAGAAGAGACTGGCACAGGAGACACAGGGAGGGGAAAATGGGTTCTTTAGGTATATTGTGGAGAGGAGAAAAATCAAGGGCCAGATCGGCAGGCTGACAATAGGAGGAGGATGGGTCGAGGAGGTGAGGGACCAGGTGGAGGTATTAAATGAGTATTTTGCCTCTGTGTTCACCAAGGAAGGGGATGGAAAACTTACAACGTGGGTTCAAACAGAGTTAGATGGGGCAGTGGGTAGGAATGGCATAGCAACAGATAAGGATAAGGCAGGAGGGAGAGGTACCCAAGGGGATTCACATCAGAATAAACCCACCACAAGGTTTGGGGGGGACAGATGATCCTGTACACACTGAATGGGTGTGGATAGCCCTTAACGACCTAAAAAAGGACAAATATCTGGGGCTGGATGACATAAATCCAAGAGTTCTCTGGGAGTGGTGGATGTATTGGCTGCTCCTCTGGTGGAACTCTTCAACAGGTCACTCGAGACAGGGAGGGTGCCTAGGGAATGGAGAGAGGCTCATGTGGTGCCAATCCACAAAGGGGGGTTGAGGGAAGTGCCAGCTAACCATAGACCTGTAAGTTTGACATCGGTGGTGGGTAAAATAATGGATAGTATACTGAAGGAACAATTGGAGTTTTTTGGGGGGAAGATGGGGTGCCTGGATAGTCAGCAACATGGGTTTGTGCCAGGTAGATTGTGTCAAACCAATCTTGCGGAGTTCTATGAATGGGTAACATTGGAACTGGACAGGGGAAACCTGTGGATGTACTATTCTTGGACTTCAGCAAGGTGTTTGACACAGTCCTTCACAATGGTCTACTGAAGAAACTGAGAGGGATGGGAGTGGGCCCTTTGATTGTCAGATGGATAGGAAATTGGCTGGATGGGTGCACTCAGAGAGTGGTGGTCGGTGGGGAGATCTTAACCCCTAGAGGGGTAATCAGTGGGGTACCACAGGGCTCAGTTCTGGGGCCGATCCTGTTTAAGGCATACATCTCAGACATCAGGGAGGGTATAGGGTGTGAAATGAGTCTGTTCACAGATGACTCTAAAGCGGGAGCAGTGGTTGAGGGGGAGGATGGGAGGGTGGCCCTGCAAAGGGATCTGGAGACCCTGGATAGGTGGGCTTGCACCTGCAAATTGAACTTCAATTCCTCTAAGTGCAAAGTGCTACATCTTGGGTGGGGTAACCCCAAATATGAGTACACCCTGGGTGGGGAGTTGTTGGAGGCTATGTCAGGGGAAGAAGACCTAGGGGTACTGGTGGATGCAAGTATGAACAACTCTGAGTAGTGCAGGAGTGTGGCTGTCAAGGCAAACAGGATGTTCGGCTGTGTTCCTAGGGGGGTCACTCAAGGTGTAGGGAAGTGATTCTTCCACTGTATAATGGGCTGGTTAGACCACACCTTGAGTACTGTGTGCAGTATTGGAGATCACACTTGAAAAGGGATATTCAGCTCTTGGAAAGGGTTCAGAGGAGGGCCACCAAGATGATCAGGGGTCTTGGGGATTTGACATATGAGGAGAGACTGGAGGAGCTTGGCCTGTTCTCTTTGGAGGAGAGGAGGGATGGGGGATATGACTGAGGTCTTCAAGTATCTCAAGGAAATGAACAGGGTAGACATGGGCTGGATCTTCAGACTAAAGGAGGGTGATATTACCAGAGGACATACTTTGAAGTTGAAAGGAGGAAGCGTGAGGGGAAAAAGAGAAGGAGGTTCTTCACTGAAAGGGTGGTTGAACCCTGGAATGCACTGCCTGGGGAGCTAGTATTGACTTCTATGGTAGAAGGGTTCAAGAGAGGGTGCGATAGCTACTGCATGGGGAAGAAACGAAATGGAAGGGGGGGCCTGGTACCCAATTAGGGATCTAAGGCATGAGCAGACTTGATAGACCACAAGGCCTAGTCTGCTGGCAATTAGTATGTTAGTATGTTAGAATCCAGATAGTAGGATCCTGATTAACAAGATACATGTGTTGGTGTCTTTTGATTATATGACTTTTATGGGTTTTCAAATTTATTTTTTAAAAGGAAACAAGATGGCCACAATTCAAAAAAAATATTTTTTCCCATGAAAGTGGATCCCCCATATGAAACAAAATCCTTTTTCGTATGGTTAATTTTTTTCATGTGAAACAGCTATCCAAAAGAGGGTACTGGGCATGCTCAGAACTGAAAATTCAAATCCTTATAATGCTGAAACAGAATAACATTTTATCACCAAACCAGTGAAAGGTGTCAGTCTGAGTCATGCTCTTTCAACCCTAAAGATTGCAGACCAACATTCCAAACAGTCTGGGCACTAGGAGATGACAAACAAAGAAGCAAAAAACTCTGATTTTCTTCACTTTTGTTGCTATCCCGATCATATAATCTGCACATCTAACCAGAATGAAAATCAGCACATCATGAGACCTTGCTTTCAAGACCATGCTTGCAAAATGTCATGCTGATCTGTTGAGCAGGAGGGAAGCTATTAAAGTGCAAAGTTGGGGGTTTAACATTAAACAGCCTACATAACCGTAATTATAGTTGCGCTACCGCACCACTATAATATAATCCATTATCATTTAATTAAGTGATAATGATTATTTGAAATGTTCAAGGAGCTGGTATAAGCCTTAAGGTTCATAAAACTGTATTATAGCTTACATTGGTTGTTTTCTTGGCCCCTGGTCATGAGTTCTTTAATATCATTGAAATCTTAACTTTGCAACAGTTATAGCTCTCATTTTAAGGTTCCATTATCATTATAAGAATTACCCATCTATTTATCATCCATCAATTTTCTTCCACTAATTCTGGCATTTCATCTTCTCTTCATTCTTCTAGTTTGTTCTCTTTATATCATTTTGTCTGTTATATATGTTTTGAGCTATTTTGGTTCAAAAGAATATTTTGTCGACTCCAAAAGTGAAATAGCATTTTGCAGGGAAGGGAATTGTGTACTTTCCCCAATCTTGTAGTTCTTCCTTATACTGTAGGAATTGCTTTGTTTTTTTCAAGGTGGCTGGGGCAATATCTGTAAATATACAGTAAGTGATGTCTTTCAATTTCAAAACACTAATTTTTCTGGCTTTAGAGATAATTAAGTCCCTATCAGTGTCAAATGCCAGAGAAAATATGATGGCATTTTCTTGGGACAGTAACATTGTGAAACATAGCTGCTGTAGTTTATGCTTCACTGAACAACGCCACAGAAAAATGTGAAAGAAGATTAACACTTACATCACACACAGTTTTTTTGTTTTTGAGTGTGTTGTCGTTTAAGTTAGAATAGCTGTGTTTTTATATTGTACACCTCAAGCAGAAGCAGTATTTCTTGTGATCATCATGAAAGCTTGTGTTGTAAACAAAAAGTTATCTTGTTACATTCACAAAGATATCTTTTAAGAAGATCTCTATTTGTGGCAGAAGCTGAGTCATATGAATTAGGGACCCTCACTAGTCTCAGATTTGTAGAGCAAAGCACATTCTTCATTAAGTTTTCCTTTGAATCAAGATTGTTGCATTAACTAGTAGCCAATGCTTCATTCATCTGAATTTTCTGTTGATTTACACTGACCTGCTTCACAAGACTTTCATGTGAGTCTTGTACAGCACTTACTGTACATTTGTTTCTAAGAACTTTATTTCAGCATCTGTAGAATCCATTATTTTAATCATTATACTAGATCAAGTTTATCAGAGTTATGCAAGAACGTGAAAAATTCTGAGGAAGAGGATGAGACCTTTTTAAAATTTTTAAAGTCTGTTCTTATAGCAGTGTTACAACCAGAGACATGAGAGAAACACAAGAACAAGACTGAGATTTCACTCATCTTCTGTAATGTAGTGCAGCTGCTTTCTCTTCACTCAATAAGGATTTAGTAGAAGTGGGACATGTGCTATTGATGTAGTGAGAAAGTGGCCATGGTGGACTCAGCAACCAGATATACAGTACATGACAACTTTTTGGTCCAGGTAGAACTCTCAACTCCACAGAGGCCAGGTAAGAAACAATATCTTGCCACAGATTGGTGCTTACTGAGTTCTCCTAGGCAACAGGAGAATGCCCCCGCACCAGCTGACATTTGCACTCCACTGGTCACCTCTCTGGGATGAGTGCCTGCAGTTAGGGAATTATCCAACTGCTCATTACAGGTTGGCATCTTAGGTTTTGTAAAGGCCAAATGCTTCTTTATTTTTGTTTCTTTTAGTGAGCTTTCAGCTCTGGTTATGGTTCTGATGCTAATGTTTTTCTTAACAAAGCTAATTTTCAAAGAAATAGCAACAATTTGGGCTGCACTTTTGCAGTGTGAAAGCCTCCCTGATGTCATCCTGGATTTCTTCTGTACTCAGAAATCTTTTTAAAAAATGTTCTGGGAGGCATGGATCTCTAGGCCCACTGTGTGCTGGTGCCAACAAAGTTCCTGGTTAGGTGGTTGTCACCCTGTGAGCAAAACTTTTGGAACATTTTAATTCACCTGTGAAGTTTCATCGAAATGACCATCTTTGTCTTTGTGAATTTATGCCATTTTCTGGCAGCTTTGCCTGTTATCGCCTTGCCTGTACTTTACTTACACTTCACCTAGTAGTCCTTTTCATGCTGCAAGGGGGTACAGTGCAGCAAACAATGATGAGGTACCCTTTTGCTGTAGGGTGACATGGAGGGGACTAGGAGTGGGACCTGCAGCCTGATTGGACAGCTGTGGAGGATATCTCTTGAGGTCACTGAACTTCAGATCCTCCTCCCCCATTAATTCCACAAGAGTCAATGTGTTGCAACTCCATGTTGAGTTGAGGGATCTCATACTCAGACTTGTGTCCATGGATGCTACAGTCATGATGCTGCTTGCAAATCAGCATATTCTCCTCAAGGGAATGTCAGATCACCGTGATGGTGGTGCACACTCTGTCCCACCCAGGCATAGCCAGAACAACTTCTGTTGCCATCTCATTCAGTAGCACCCTGCTTCTCAAGTTTTATTTCTCTGTCTTCACCTCATTTGTTTCTTCTTTACTTAATAACAAAAAAAAAATTTCTGAGCATGCCCAGTAGCAGAGCGGTAGAGCTACTGCTTGCTATGTGGGAGACCCATGTTCTGGAACAAGTGCTAGCAATGGAGAGCTGCAATGGGAGGATGGACTTGAACATGCTATGGACTACACTTTTTCCTCAGGGTAGGAGGAATGCCATTCCTTCTGTGTGATTGTCGACTGATGGAGACCAGTCAGCAGCACAGTCTAGAATACCAAAGGGGAGGGGTCCCAACAGGATGCCTGTCTTGTATGTGTGACACTGAATGCATGAGCAACCATGACATTGCACACCAGCACCCTGTGGAAAAAACATGGAGAAAGGAGGACAACCCTGGCCATCCATGGCAGCAACCTCAATTTTCTCTCATAGGACCAACACGGCTGGTCCTGGGTAAGTGATGGATAACTAAGTCTGTGAAATTGTCAGTGACAGGGCTGTGGGGTGCCACTAGATCAGAACAGAAGGAAAAACAGCTTGGTGAAAAAAATGTCTGAATTCATTTTTCACTCCATCCAGGAACAATAGTTCTGCTATTGCTGCAAATGAATATTTCTTCTGTCTTCTCCCTAGGCTGGTATACTGTACCTTAGACAGTCTCTTCTCTATCTTGCTTAAATTCTGATGTCAACTCTTCACCTCCAGAAAAATGAAAAAATATAAAAAAAAATCTGATTTTCACTACATTTTTTTTCCCACAAGGCACAGTAGAACAAGCTGTAAACAACTGTGAATCCATTTGCTTCATTTAAAAGGATTTGTCACTTTTTTGCTTGGAAAAGAACAGGGACTGACTTATCTCCTACTCTCTCTGTCTTAATAAGAATGCAGTGAAGAGAGCCTCCTAAATGCATACAGGTTGTTTTAGTACCATGTGACCTGTAGCCAGGTGGAACATTGATTCATTCCAAAGAACTTTGCCTGTGGAGTCAACTTCACTGGCAAAGTTCTAAATTCTCAACTTCACAAAGTTGACTTTGTACTGAAAATTGACACTTCGTAAAGTGTATTACTTTTGCAAATGGGAGTTACTTCGCAAATAAATTTACAAAGGAATTTTTTTTCAATTTCACACACCACTTACCCTTATGCATCTAGATTCTGAACACTCTCTGCCAGTCAAACTGCAGGCAATTCCCTATCCATTGTATAATTGCTAACAAAATCAGCAGGTGCAATGATATGAGAAGAAATACATAATTAACAAATATAGAATTAACAAGCAGGGTAATATTAAAATGGTAGGAAAAATGCAAATAGAGGAGGTATAAGGAGAGCAAACTAGGAAAAAGCAATTTGGACCTTCGATTTACATTAGTACGGAAGGATGGAGAAGCCTACTTTGGAATTACACAAGGGGCCAGATATTCAAAATTGGTCAAAGCACAGTGCAAAGGTTTGCTCTGTGCTAGCCCATTGCTCATGACCCTGAGAATGCTATATTCAATTGGACAGTGTACTGGCAATGTACGACTGAATATAGGGGCATGCTGGCACAGCCCTAAGCTAAGTAGCATTGCCCCAGCATGGATCCTGGCAGTGTAGGGAACAGTGCCCCCAGACCTGATAGCACCGGTAGCTCCCGGCACAATATTCAAACAGCACCATGCAAATGAGTCTATTGGCATGCAAGGTGTTAAAAGACCATTTGCATGTCTATAATGGGGACGTTTACACAGGAAGCAATAGCAGATTTGTGTCACTGTGACCGGCTTCACCCCCACCCCGATTGCCTGGTCCCTTAAAAGTCAAATATTCCCCTGGTGTCTACTGGCACCCTCCATCCACTGATCCCTATCCCTGGTAAAATGTGAGTATCTCTTGGTGCTCAGTGGTCCCCCCACCACCATCCAGTCACCATCCGCTACAATTCTAAATATTTCCCTGGTGTCCAGTTGTCCCTGCATCCTCTGATCACCATTCCAAACAATTTTAAAATGTTCCCTGTCATCCAGTGGCCCCACCCTATACCTTCCAATTGCTGTCCTGTATAATTTTAAAACTCTATCTGGTGTCCAGTGGTTCCTCTGCCCACCAGTGGCTGGTCCCATATCATGCCACATATTTCCAGGCATTTAGCAGCCCCAGTAAGAGGAGCACTGGACAACTCCATTCTACCACCACTCACTTTACTACATTTATGGCACCTTTGGGAGTCTATACTGCAACCAGCATAGCCCTCCTCTCACTACCTGAGCCAGCTGCCATATATAATGTCAGGAAACACATGTCCCTTGCACTGTAAAGGGAGCATGGGTATTGTTCCAGCTGCTCCCTTTGCCCACCACATACATTACATTTTTTTTGCATGGGCTAACCCTTTTAGATTACACCACAGTCCCCTTTGAATATTGCGCATGGGTGCAAATCCCAGGCAAGTAGGGTGCAATCACTTTGCCCAATGGGCAACATTTTGAATATCTGTCTGAAGGTGTTTAGAATAAGCATATGCAGGTGAACAGTAATTTTTGTAGGTGAAGAAAGTTGTATAATTTTATAAACTACAAATTTATGACTCCTACCAAACCACCCAGCTGCTAAAAATCTATCTCTTTCCCCTGTAGTTCCCATTGAATGCTGTGGGATGGGAGTGATGTGAGAGCAAGGATGCAGCAGAAGGGAAAGATAATGTTGTTGGGTAGCCTCTAAGACACTCCAGGATTCTTACAGGTAGGGTTATGTTCACCTGATTGGGAGCCAAAATATTCTTTCAAAATTGAAATCCAAGCTCCTTCATCATGTGCCTTGCCCAGAAAACCCAGCATCACATGTGCATCTGAACAGGCTGAGCACTGAATCACAGCTCCTGCTACCAGATTGTTTGTGGTTTCAGTGAAATTTCTCACCCTGACTTAAGGTAACAATCTGTTTTTTTGGTCTGTTACAAACTCTAGAAAGATGCAGACTTGTATTTATAAATTTACAGTGTTTGCATCTCTGAATCTATCTGGCTAATCTCTTAGTCTAGTGAGAGCTAACAGTGCATAGTTTTAATGTGTTTGTAGTTCAAGTTGGAGTAATTTAGTCAGACTTCATATCTGCTTTGCTTGATAATTAGGCAATAATGCATGACAGGCATGTGTTGTTCTGGGATTTACACACGCCTTGTGTGGTACGTTACAAGGCACAGCCGAGTGACTTTAGCCACGCAAGAAGTGTGTAATAAAGGGATACGTGATGGTAAGAGGCTTGATATGAGTAATATCACAACGAGTGGCAAGTCAGCTAGAGGAATATCACAAGTGGCTCCGCTACAAGTGATTGTTCCCAGAGATGACTTGGCACAAGTTGTAATATTACTCATATCAAGCCCCTTAACATCAAGTATGCATTTTATACAATAGCTTTTTTTTTCCTTCGGTATGGTTTGTTTCTTTAATTATGTGGTACCTGTGTTTTTTTCTGTTGCTGTTCTTCTACTGCATTCGGCTCCTCATATCCATGATGTAAAGAGAGTACTGATATTTTCTGTTGACGTGTACACAGCATATGTATCCAGTGCTGTTTTCTGCTGTGTACACACCATGTTCTTGTTATCAGTAGAGGGTGGTGATACGGTGATTTAACTGATGCTGTATCACTTCACCGCATTGTATAAATCTCACTACTACACATACTCTGCAGTGCATATTTCTGATTATAAAATAAATCTGTTATTAAAATTTAAAATAAAAATTAATTTGGCTCAAAGAGAGTTAACATTTGATTAGCTGAGATCTTTAGCAGCCATCTGTTGCAGAATTTACCCAGGGTCATATGACATGTTTTAACCAATGAGGTTACAGGATTTTCAAGACCCATTTTATGACGTAACATTTTTAATTCCTTTGAGTATGAAATACTCTCACTCCAGAGCAAGACTAATTTACCTTACTCAGTGTTGCTTGATTTCTTAAACTCCTTCTTCTCTGAGTTAGGCATGTCTACTCCAGTGCACCTGTGCACTAGTCTGACACCTTCACACAGTGATCACACTACATGTAGCGCTCCACTCCACAGTAAGCTTCCCTGACCAGCATAAATCAGTTGACTATCTAGAAGCACCAGGTAGCATCCTGAGGCCCCTACTAGTAGCCACAGAATCAGGTGACTCACCCACAGTTTTTTGGTAGCTCTTGGGAGCATCCACACTAAAAGTAGGGACCGAGTGTCCTCAACTGAAAATAGGGCTGGCTCTACATGCTGGAACTTGCCAGTATGGTGGTTCACACCATCTCAGGGATTTAATTGCCCTTCTTCCTCATCATCTCCACATTCATGCATGCACATCCTGTGCATGCACTCTCATCTGTCACCCTAGTTAACTGCTCTTTGCCTTAGTTCACATGTACGGTTGACCAACACCATCTTATGCAAAGCAACTGAGTGAATGAATGTGCATGAGCAGTCTATCTGCACCACGTTAGTGTAGTACCATGACTGCTGGACTGCTTTCCCCATTTGGAGTGACCTCCTTCTCTCACCACCACCTCCCTGTACAAGCAATGTGTGCAGAACACCCCATGGCTCACCAGTTTTCTGTTTACAGCTGTGCTCCCAGTTGCTTTCTGATTACCCACTGATAGGCCAACCAGGAAATCACCTGCGTCGCATCACTTCCAGTAGTCATAGTTGCAGTCCCACTCTGCATTCTCTCATAACTGCAGTACCACCAGAAGGGCATCCAGATAAATTACTTCCAGTGGCCATATTAGTAGTTCACTACACTACTACTACTACTACTACTATTGCTACTACTGCTACTACTACATGTATGGGCTCACTACTACCCAGTCCAACACCATCAGCACACAACAACATTTCCACCACTACAGGGGATAGTTTAATACTGAGCAATAGAATGTTTCCTGAAGCACATCCAGCTTGCTTGCCTCCTAGTATTGATACTTTCATAAGAATGCAATATATACAGCCTGCTAAATACTGATGTAACCTTCCCCATTCTGCCCAGCTCTTCCAGACAAATTGTTGCAGACCAAGAAATGTAGAACATGCAGTGTCCCTCTGCTCCCTTTCAACCTGGGCTCTCTCTACTCCACCAGCACTGAAAACCCCTTGAAACTCTCATAACTGGTATTCTTTACCCAAGGTACAAGCAGAACCTCAGAGGAGCCCACTACTCAGAACACTGATGGCACCCTCTCTGAGAGTGGGTTCCCTAGGAAGGAAGCTAGAATAGATGTCTTGGACACCAACATGTTAATATTTCATAACCAACAGATTATACAAGCTCAGCAACAATTCATTGCCACCATCCTGGGGAAGCTAGCAAAGATAGCCAGCCCACACAACTCTCAAGTAGAGCCAGAACCAATTAGACCAGTGCCCAACCCTCTGGCACCAGAAAACTCACCCAAAGTTGACAACTTTTCAGACTCAGAAGATCAGTCAGATAAAGATTCGGATGGAGGAATAGACCCACTACAAGATCCTTATTCATTGATGGCAGGAATGTGCTTTCCAAAACAAGTACCAAACATTGTCTGTAAGCATAATTCTGTAAACTACAAATTCATGACCCCTACCAAACAACCTGGCTGTTAAAATCCTTCTATTTCTCCTGTAGTTCCCCTTGAACTTGTTGCAGTGGGTGTAAGAACAAGGATGCAGCAGAAGGAAGAGGTTAGTTCTTTGTTACAGGTGGTCTGGGGACCAGCTAGAGAGAGTGCAGTAGGAAATGGAATGTAGTAGGGAGGGAAGAGGTATTTATGTGTTACCATAGGGACTGGTTGGAGGTGCAGTGGGAAAGGGGGAGGGTGAAATACATTGGTTTCATGGTGCTGGGACTGAAAAAGGGAAATTAAAGTGAATTGTACTGTAGTATTAATTAATCCTATTTTAATAACTTTGCCTCCCAAAACCATCCCATAAATGCTGCTCCCCTTGATCTGAGAAATGAAACCTAAGGCTAGTAGTGGTCTTCTGGGGTGCTAGCCCTACTCTTTGAGACAACATTATTTCATTAACCTTCAGTCAAACACCCAGATTTGAATTACTTGTTTTTGTGTATTTAAATATCATGACAATTTCTATACACAGATAGCCAGTCCTTCTCTCCATCTGTTTGTTAGGTGCTGTAATGCACGATAACTGTCACCTCTTCTTCTTGGAAGTAGTATAGCATAGTGATTAAAGGAACTGAGCTGCAAACCTGGAGACCTGGGTTTGAATCCCATTATCCCCCACTTGAATACTGTGTGACCATGATTAAGTCATTTAACTTCCATGTGCTCCAAATCACACCTGGAAGCAAGCTCTGGCTTAGTGTGCCTTACCTGGTTATACAATTTCCCCTTCCTTCCTTTCTTCTGCTACCCTGTTCTTTCCTGTCTGCTTCCTCCATAGAGGTAAGCACTGTGGCTTCTTTTCTTCCTCCTGATAGCTGCAGTAACATAGTTTGGTTGTATTGTACAGGTGTATCCAAATGCTGTGTTTTTAGGGGAGAAATGATAGGCTGAGGCTGTCAAAAGTGCACCAGATTGGATGCACTTATACAAACCTACGCACATTAACAGATTTAGGATGCAGTTCTGTAAATCAGTCTAACTATGATGAACAGATCATTGAGAGGAAGGCAGGGACTGTCACACTACCCCACGGTTAATGTGATGGCAAGGGATGCCAGAAGAGAGGTCATACTAATGACCCTGAAATATAAGTTATGGAGTAGTAATAACTAGCTGGGTGGGATTGGAGGAGGGTTGTCAAGATAGCAAGATGAACAAAACTCAGATAGACATGGGCAGGCGTAAAGTTCGAAAAGTTATATAAATCTAGCCCCAGGAATCAGGGAAGCCACTCTAGTGAACACCTCTAGCTACATGGATTGCGTAAGAAACATAGAAACATAGAATTTGATGGCAGATAAGGACCGCTTGGCCCACCTAGTCTGTCCATTTTCCTACCTAACAGATAAGCTGCAGATCCTAGTTAACCAACAGCTTATTTCCTCCTACCCCCACTAGGACTGCCTTATGTCTGTCCTATGCATTCTTGAATTCCCCACTGTTCTTGACTCCACCACCTCATCAGGTAGGCTGTTCCATGCATCCACAACCCTCTCTGTGAAAAAATACTTCCTCACATTACCTCTGAGCTGTCCCCCCTCTATCTTCAAATTGTGCCCCCTTGTTCTTGCACATCTCTTCTTTTCTGAAAGATACCACCCTCTTGGACTTTGTTGATTCCCTTGAGGTACTTAAAAGTTTCTATCACATCCCCTCTCTCCCTCCTTTCTTCAAGGTTATACATATTAAGCTCCTTTAGTCTTTCTTTGTATGTCTTCTGGTGCAGACCCTGCACCATTTTGGTTGCCCTCCTCTGGACAGCCTCCAGTCTGTCTATGTCTTTGCGGAGATGGGGTCTCCAGAACTGCACACAGTACTCCCAGATGGGGTCTCACCAACTGTCTGTACAGAAGGATAACAACTTCTTGTTTTCTACTATTGATGCCTCTCCCTATGCATCCCAATATCCCCCCAGCCTTCCTTACTGCCTTCTCACATTGCTTGCCCACCTTAAGGTCATCTGATATAATTACCCCAAGGTCCCTTTCCATTTTTACTGTTGTCAGTATCTCACCCCCCATTGTGTACTCTTCCCCTGGGTTTTTGTTTCCCAGGTGCATTATCTTGCACTTATTTCTATTGAATCTAAGCTGCCATACATTTGACCATTCCTCCAACCTTGCCAAGTCCCTTCTCATCCTTTCCACTCCATCTTGTGTATCAATCCTGTTGCAGATCTTTGTGTCGTCTGCAAAGAGACATACTTTTCCTTCCAGTTCCTCTGCAATGTCACTTATAAAGACATTAAAAAGGACCGGTCCCAGTGCTGAACCCTGCGGTACCCCACTAGTAACCCTCCTTTCTTCACTGTGGACTCCATTTACTACTACCCTTTGCATCCTGTTGTCTAGCCAATTTTTTATCCAGGCTACCACCTTGGGACCCACTCCAAGGCTGGCTAACTTGTGTATTAATCTTTTGTGTGGGACTGTATCAAATGCCTCGCTAAAATCTAGGTAGGCCATGTCCAAACCCCTCCCTGGTCTACTACTTTGGTCACCCAGTCAAAGAAATCTATTAGATTCATCTGACATGACCTTCCCATTGTGAATCCATGCTGCCTTGGGTCCTGTGCCCCACTGGCCTCTAGGTACTCAACAATTCTTTCCTTCAGAAGTGATTCCATCATTTTCCCTACCACTGAGGTCAAACTAACTGGTCTGTAGTTTCCTGCCTCTGTCCTGCTCCCACTTTTGTGAAGAGGAATCACACCCACCCTCCTCCAGTCCTCAGGTACCACCCCATCCTCCCATGATTTGTTAAAGAGAGTAGTCAGCGATGTCACTAGTTCTACCCTTAGTTCTTTTAGAATTCTTGGGTGAATCCCATCAGGCCCCATTGCTTTGTCCACCTTCAATTTTATTAGTTCTTTCAGAACCCTTTCTTCTGTAAATGGACTGGTATTGACACCCATCTTCAGGGCGTTTCTCTTGTTTAGTTTAGGTACCTCCCCCTCCTCTTTCTTTGTGAATACTGAGCAGAAATATTCGTTCAGTATCCCTGCTTTTTCACTGTCACCCTCTACCCACATTCCCTCCCCTTTTTAAGCATCAGTATCCCTCCTTTGGTCTTTCTTAGCTCCCTAATTTACCTATCAAAAGTCTTATCTCCCTTCTTAACAGAGTTGGCTATCCTTTCCTCGGTTTGGGCCTTTGCTATTCTGACTGCCTTCCCAGCCTCTTTCTGCTTTAACTGATAAAGTTCTCTGTCCTGCTTCCTCTATGTTTTCTTATATTTCCTTAATGCTATCCTTTTCTCCTTAACTTTCCCTGCCACCTCGTTTGTGAACCATAGTGTTTTTTTCCTTTGCTGTGTTTTGTTGATTTGTTTTACACAAAGGCTTGTTGCCTCTGTGGTGGCTGTTTTGATTACTCCCCATTGTTCTTCCACCCCTCCTTCTTGCCTGTTTGCTAGTGCTTTTCTGAGGTACTCTCTCATTTTCCCAGAGTCAGCCCTCCTAAAGTCCAATACTTTTGCTTTTGTATGGCTTGATTGTATGGCTGTGTTTATCGTGAACCACACTGTTTGGTGATCGCTTGTTCCCAGATGGCTACCCACTTCTAAATCTGAGATTCTTTCTCCGTCCCCATTTGAGAGTACCAGGTCTAAGATTGCTCCCTCTGGAGTGGGTTCCAATACTAGCTGTCTGAGGCATGCCCCCTGTAGGGCATCAAGAATGACCCTGCTCTTGGATGTGCCTGCAGCAAAGGTGCTCCAGTTAACATCTGGCATATTCAGGTCCCCCATCAACAATATCTCCCCTTTTTCTGCCATTCTAAGGAAGCCTTCTATCATTTCCTTGTCCAGTCCCTCCCCTAGAGATGGAGGTCTGTATACAACCCCCATGCAGACTGTGGTGCCATTTCCTGTCTCCAGGGTGTCCCAGAGTATCTCATCTGCTCCCTGTTTAGTCTTTAGTTCTGTTGCTTTGATCCCTTCTTTTACATAGAAAGATACTCCTCCTCCTCCTCTTTTACCCTCCCTGTCCCTCCTGTAGATTGTGTATCCTGGTATGTTGACATCCCAGTCATGGTTCTCTGTGTACCATGTTTCTGTGACTGTCACAATATACAGGCAACCCTCTTCCTTCAAGGCCACTAGTTCAAGAAGCTTGTTACACAGACTACGGGAATTGGTACTCATCACCCTCCACTTTTTGATGGCCTTACCCCTTTGAGCCCCATGCTTGTGCTTATTGCCTTTGCCTTTTTTTACATTTACCTCTGTCCTGCTCCCTAATGACTTCTCTATCATGGTGTTTACCTCACTAATTACCATGTTTTGTGGGGGAAGGCTGGGATTTCCCTACTCCTTTTCAGTGCCTCCCCCCTTGGCTAGTTTAAATGCTTGCCAATGAAGCATTTAAACCTCTCACCTAGGATCCTGGATCCCCCCCGGACAGATGCAGACCATTGCATCAGTATAGGTCTGCATCCCTCCAGGTGGATCTCCAGTCCCCAATGAAGCCAAAACCCTGAGCTCCACACTAGTTTTTCAACAATTCATTGAATTCCCTGGTGAGGAGTACCCTAGCATCACCCTTGCCATAGACAGGCAGCACCTCCGAGAAGGTTACCATATGCGCTACTTGTCTAAGGCCCTTCCCCAACTCTACAAACTCCTCTTGCACTGCTCTGATCCCATTCCTAGCCAGGTCATTATGTCCCTAGGTGGACAATGACATCCAGCTCCTCCTCATGCAGCTACTCCCACGATCCTGAGGATTCGCCTCCTGTCCTCCAAGCCGTGGCGCCAGGCAGGCACCTTATCTCCCTCTCCCCTTCCTCCCCCATTTCTACCCCCCTAATGATTGAGTCCCCCACCAGGAGTTGTTTCCTTCCCCTGTGGGGTCCCATGCCACCCTCCTGTGGGTCTCCTTTGTGAAGGTTCCCAGCATCCTACTTGGTCTTCACTGCAGGTGCCTCCATAGAGGAACCACTATCCACCAGAAGAGTGAATGACTTGTGGAGAGGTACAGCTGGAGTGATGCAACTCTGTTACACCACCTTCTCCCTCCCTGAGCCCACCCTGGTCCCTCCTCTCCTCTTTCTTGGCAACCTCTGAGGTAGTGGCATTGGCCCTGATGGTCCCTGGGTGGGGGAGGAAGTTTCAGGAATCCTAGCCAGGTCAGCCTGGAGATGGGCAACCTCCTCCCTCAGAACAGAGAGATGCCTGAAAATAGGGCAGTATTGCAGCCTCCAGAATGTCTCCCAGAACACTGCCGCCCCATAGCCATTGCACTGCACCACTCCTATCATGTCTTATTTTGTGTCCCCCCTCCTGTTTCTCTGCATGCTTACTCTCTCCTCTCCTTACAACTCTCACCCTTCCTGTTCTGGGACAGCAACTTCCTATATTCTTCAGTAGACTCCTTCTTCCTTGCTCAGTGTCAGACCACCAGCAGCTAGGGGGGAGAGTGAGCTACTTTTTTCCTTTAGGGTTGACAAAACCAATGTTTCTCTATGATCCTTCCATTCCTACTGCCAAACAGGAAGTTCCTGTTGACAGTCAAATCCAGTGGCTGTAAAAGTAGACCTGTCTTGGGGGAGTGGGATGGAGGGCAATTAGTAAGAAAAAAGGCTAGCAACAGGAAGTTGTAATTTGAGTCACCTGCTTTTATAGTGTCTAAGCCACACCACAATTAAGCTCTCTCCCTTCCTACTGGTTTAGCAAAGTAAGTTGATACAGTACCCTTTCAGGCACAGAACACACACTGACTTTCTTTCTTTTCCTTCTTTCTTTTTTAACTCTAAATAAGACCCCTTCTACTTCTAATAAAGTATCTGTCTGCTTAATCTCACAGACACTGACTCCTGCTGAGATATAGGTGTTAAATTAATAAGAAAATGTAGCTTCTTTTAGTTAGCTGCTTTCTGCTCTACAAGCAAGGCTAGCAACAGGAAGTTGTAATTTGAGTCACCTGCTTTTATAGTGTCTAAGCCACACCCCCAATTAAGCTCTCTCTCCTCCTACCGGTTTAGCAAAGTAAGTTGATACAGTACCCTTTCCAGCACAGAACACACACTGACTTTCTTTCTTTTCTTTCTTTCTTTTTTTAACCCTAAATATGACTACTTCTAATAAAGTATCTGTCTGCTTAATCTCACAGACACTGACTCCTGCTGAGATATGTGTTAAATTAATAAGAAAATGTAGCTTCTTTTAGTTATCTGCTTTCTGCTCTACAAGCAAGGCTAGCAACAGGAAGTTGTAATTTGAGTCACCTGCTTTTATAGTGCCTAAGCCACACCCCCAATTAAGCTCTCTCTCCTCCTCCTACTGGTTTAGCAAAGTAAGTTGATACAGTACCTTTTCCAGCACAGAACACACAATGACTTTCTTTTCTTTCTTTTTTTAACCCTAAATAAGACCCCTTCTACTTCTAATAAAGTATCTGTCTGCTTAATCTCACAGACACTGACTCCTGCTGAGATATAAGTGTTAAAGCCCCATGATTGTGTCAGGGTCATCAAGGTACATAGGGCTATTATGGGGTTGATGGGGGAGTTTCTGGCAGTGATAGTGTTCTTTGAGAAAGTAGGGTTGCCGTATAGTAGCACAAATTATTTAAATAATGACTACAGTAGTTAGTGAATAGCAATTGTTTCATGCTGAACCATTTTATTGAACTGTGCTTTTATTTGAACAATTAGAAACAGTTAGTATACATACATCCCTAGTATACAGAAAATGACATATTGATTACATGAGAGTTTTGTTTGAATATAGTTTGTCTAAAGATTTCTAAGTGCACCACTTTGGGCAAATATTGTTAAGAAAATCATTGGTAGCTAGTGTGTACTATTTCATGCCTCTTTGCTGGATGAGGTATTTCATCTCTAAGATCAATATCATGAATAGGATTAGATGGAGTGCTTCTATTGTCTGTTGATGTGCTGAAGTATCAATTAGTTGGTTCAGTTTAAAAGACGTGGTGATTATAAAAACATGGTGGCATTTAATCAGCTTCTTTAGTAAATCACTACCTAATGGTGTGTAAACAACTGTTATTTAATCATGAGATAAGCATGAATAAACATTTTTACTTAATTAAATAATAATTATGTAGGTAGTAAATTGCTAGCAATCTTCTTCTAGTGATTATCTAATTTTGCACAGCAAAAATAAATAGAAATAGCAAATCATTCTGAGCTTTCTACCAACTTACCATTTAAACATTTATATATGGCTTGTTCCTATTTAGTTACTACTTTACTACTGGATTCAATTATAAAGTTTTATGAACAAATGTTATTGTTTAAACAGTCATTGTTAATATTCCTGGATAAAAAAAAAAACAAGGAACAGGCTACAGTTTGTCAACTTTTGAGCTCAAGGGTCCCCTGGTGCTGAGAGGCATGCTCCAAATACTCAATAGGTATAATTTAATTTTTGACAGGCAGCAAAACGTGTAACATAGTACTAGTAGTTTAATGACAGGGCTGTCCTTCTTTATGTGTGGCAGTGGCTCTTCCAGGTTTGACTGAAGACAAACATCTAAGTTAATTAAATGAAACACAACCCATGCTCATGCTGCACAACCCTCAAAACCATTCTCCCTCAGGAATCTGTCTAGCACTGCATTGATAGCCTGACCAGTGCCAGCTGCCATAACTTCACAAGGTAGGCTATTCCACATGATAACCACCCTAAGTGCAAAGAAGTATTGTCTGTTTCCTTTTTTATGGCCCTCCCTCCACAGTTTCAGTACATGCTCTCTAGTTCTGTGAGCAGTCCCCAGCTCAAACTATATGAATTCTGTAACCTATCATGCCCCTATAGTACAGTATTCAGAACACTGTTGTCATGTCCCCACTCAGCCTTCATGTCTTGAGGCAAGATAATTTAAGTATGTTGAGTCTCACCTTGTAACTCTTGCCCTGTAAGCCACTATTCAGCTTGCTGGCCCTGTGCAGGGTGCTTTGATCAGTACAGTGTGCATCATGCACTGTAATAACCTGAACTGGATGCAATACTTCAGGAGTGATCTAACCAAAGCTCTGCACAGAAGGAAGATATTTCCCTTGATCTTCTCCTTAACCACTCTGACTGCATCTCAATATTCTGTTTGCTCTATTGACTGAAGCAGTGCACTGCCTACTTGACTTTAGCTTGCTGTCTGCAATTACTTCTAGTCCTAAAAATGATATTTTGAAACACTGTAAGATATTTGCACTACATGGAGCAAAAACACTATGTGAATGTGTAGAACTGCATGGTGCTAGCCTTTGTTTTCAGTCTAGTAGTGTGTGCAAAACAAATCTCAATGTGAAACTCTGTAGAACTGCAATTTTGCAATTTATTATTTATTTATTTTCTGTCAGATTTATCTGAAACCCCACAGACATTATTCTGCCCATAATACTGGGGAATTTCACCATTTTTGTCACCAACAGAAATGCTTCCCCCTTTTCATCATTCACCTACATCGCACACCAATTCAAGGACAAGAAAAGTAACAATTGTCCTATGTCTGACAAGATTTGAATATTTTGTAAATTTAGCAAAAAACAATAAGATGCATAATGCTGTCTAGACAATTAAGACTGAAATGAGTGCTCTGGTCTAAGAAAGGAAAGCAGAGGGGATTTCTCACAGTGTGCTGCATACTGCTATGTTGATGCTATATTCAGACTACTGGTGAGTAAATCTGGAAATTGGCCTCATAAGTTCAACTTTGATTCAGCTTTACATTTCATCTAATGACATTTCTGGTCCTTAGTACTGAGGATGAGCAGACTACAAATGAGGATGACTGGTTCCACTCAGAAACCCCTTTCTCACCCAGGTCAATATAAGCCTCATTCAACTTCCCAGATCCTCCAGTCAGATTTAAAAATACTCAGTAAAGCAGGTCCAGTGGCATGGAGGGCTGAGGTATCTGTGCCTTACCTCCTGCCATGCACCAAGGGAAACTAAGCATGGAGAAGATGTGAGGGAGGGGTGGGAGGCAGGGTGGAAACCCTACCAGGACAGTAGATTGTGGGTCAAAGTAAGGAAAATATTTAGGCAGATTGTGCTGACCATTGCTCTTTTGCTGGCAATTTCTTTGTTTCTATGAAGGAGATGGAGGATGTGGGGTGGCAATGGGGGTGGGGAATTGGGATATTAAAAAACAATTATTGAATAAAAAATTGCACATAAATCTACTTTTTTTATTGAATAAAGAACTGCCCAAAAATCTGCTCTATAATTCTGAAATGCTTTAGAGTAGGCTTTCTCTCAATCACTGAGTTCCACAACTCACAAGTAATTCAAAGTAAACATTGAGTGAGGACTGAGCTGTTCAAATGAGTAGAACATGTGTGAGCTATGTGTTAACATGATATCGTGAGCCATTGAAGGCATGCCCATGATGGTGAACTTAAATTCTTGAATCATTTAATATTGGAAGATGGTTAAGGTCCTTTATCAGTAGTAATTTATTTTGAGAAAGAAAATTAGGCTTTTTTGTATTAGGGAAATGATCCCTATGGTTACCTATAAAAAAGAAAGATGTACATGCATATGATGTCATAACAGAGAGTCGGTCGTGGACACAAAACAACTATAGGTTTGAATGGCTTCAGGGCAGCTTACTTTGGCTTGCAAGAGGAAGCAGACTTGGTGAGAACTTATGTTTTAGAGATTGTTTACATATAATATATTGCACTAGTAAAGAAGCATGACAGTCATTAAATTTAGGATAAAAACTTGTTACAAAAGGTGGCTTTTGTAATATATGGAAAATTACATGAAAACACATTTTCAATAGTCTGTTCTACAAGTAGTGATTATAAATATTATATAAGCCTAAGTCTCATTGTGAATGCAACATTAGGAATGAAAACAGCCATTAAGAAATGCTGTTGTTTTAAGATTTCTTTTGAACAGCTCTTAGCAATGCTTTAAGGTACATTGAAAGTGTAAAAATGCTAGAAAATGAATGAATTGGATTGAGGCATCTGCAGGCTTTCTTAAAGATACATTCGGTCCATTTCTCTGAGACACTTAGACACCATAGTATAAAAATAATACCCCAAAAAAAGTTTTAACTCATAATGTGAATTGTGGAGTGAGGAATTCATAGAAGATGCTGGATAAAGGCCTTGATAGCATGATGCATTTATGGTTCTGGGCTTTGCACATTTAAAAAGTCAGTAGCAAGACACACTTTTTTGGGCAGTTTGCATTTGGTGGCCTGCTAATTCATGGTTTTAAAGGTGTTTTTGTGGTTTGAGCACTATATAGGAGAAAAATAAGAAATACAAGTTTGGAGCATGGATAAGTTTTGGTGATTTTAGTTCATCATGGAGTGTATGTGCATATGATATTTATTTCCATTTTAGGAAAAATAAATTACTGTATATGAATAATAGATATTTATCTAAGTAATAGTTTGAGTATGCACCACAACATGTGAGTAGCATCGTTTGTTAAAAAAAAAGTTTTTAAATTTCTTTGGAATATAATATGTGGACAGTATATTGAGTATATTGATAATTATGTATTTATATTTATTAGGTATAAAAGGCATCTCCTGATGAAGCCTGCCTTGTAGTTGAAATGTCAAGGTTGTGGGCCATACAAAAATAAAAGTGCATTTCCACTGCTTACAAAATACTCTTTGCACCCCCCTCTTTGCACCCCCACCCCATCCCCTTTCTGATATAGAGAAACTGGTTCTGGCAGGTACACATTGAGAGAGGCAGCACTGAAGGAAGAAAAAAGCTTGTTTCCCATGGACATTCTGTTTTGTCACCACTGACCTACTTGGTTGAAGTATGTTGTCCACCTCCATCAAGAGGGATTACAGGGAAAACCACACAGCAGAAATGCTCCTTATATGAGCCAGCATGATGTCTACTATCCTGACGGGGACCCAGGATGACCAATCTGCAGTATATCCCCTAGTTGACCCAAGAAGAAAAAAATAGTCATCAAAAAAGGTACCTGCAGGGTTTACATCTTTTTTGAAGAACAGACTATGGTTAGTAACAAAAAAAAAACTTTGCTTGTGAGAAAAGCCATCAGAAAACAAGCAGTTGCCAATGCTGAATGTTTACTTGCTTGTATTTGCTATCTAGTTTATGAACTGATGACATGAGCCATACCTGAAGAATTTATTGCAAATGAATAAAATCCATCTAGACTTCAGGAAAAAATATGTTTTTATGCCATAGGCAACAATTTACATTTCCAGTGAGTAAGGGACTAATGCAATTTAGGCTCTCTATCGAACAACGAGGCATGATTGTTTCTGTGGCATATGTTTAAATGGCATATACCAAAAGTTGTTCTTAAGAGCCGCCCCCAAATGAAAGTCACCCCATAATATTAACTGCTTTTCATTTGCAGTTTCAAGCCACAGGTGAGTTAAGGTATAAAACAGTATGAAGTACACATAGTAACCAACTGTGCGAGTAATTCCAAACTGTGGTTTTAGCAAGCAAATAAAGTTTAAGAGGTTAGCAGTTGCAGGGTGTGGCTAGTACTTACACAAGATGGCTGCCTGAATCCAAACCTCCTGAACCCCTGTTCCTAATTTCCAGGCATCCTTTTACTTCCTTGAGTTTATTATCTGATGTAGATGCTAGTATGGGAAAGCCAGCACCTCCCACTAAAATGTAATACTTTAATACAAACTTGACTAACTTTCTCTTACTGTGTGGTAAGAAAACTGAAGTTCTGCCTCTTGGTCTTCAACTTTAGCTCTGGTGCAGCAACAGTAACCTGATCAGGGTGGCGGTCCTCCCAGTAGACAAGATGGAGATGATACTCACCCAGCTCTTGTCATAACTAAAAGAAATAAAAATGGGATCAGCACAAAATACAGAGAAGATTGCCCAATTTGAAGCATGAGCCACTGTCACTGAAATTAACGTGCAGATGAATGAAGCTTCCTGCCATCTAATGATGGCCTTGATCTGAGATCAAGAGAAGAAACTTATGGCCATTCAGTTAAAGATAGATGACCTCCAAAACACGGGCTGATGAAATAATTTGCAGTTTGCTGAAAAAGTAGAGTGTGGGACACAATTGCCTTCCTCTGCCATGGACTTCCACAGCTGCCGAAGCTCCCCGGCAACTCTAGATTTGATACCAAGCAGGTCCATAGATCTTTGGCTCTCTTGTACAAATAGGGGGCATGCTCATGGCTAATTCTAGCCTACTTCCTCCAGTTCCAAGTAAATGAAGACATCTTCAGATGGGCAAGTGAGCTTGGATCCCTGGACTGTCAATGGAACTGGGAGATGGTCTTACAAGACTATTCCAAAGATCTCCCAACCTGGCAAGTGTATTCACAGAGGCCCACCAAGCCCTCAATAGCGTGGGAGTTCCCTTAACACTGAGCTACCTGGCCTTGCTGTATCTCATTCACAATGGTGGGTTAAGTTTTTTTTGTAACATCCTTCTTAAGTCAGTTATGGACTCTACCCTGGGGGTCCAAGATATCTGTAACACAGACATGGAGCTAGCAAGCTTTCACCAAGACAAAAGAAAAAAAAAGACAATGCTGGTAATGAACTTTTGCTTAAAAAATATAGACTAAGACAGATACATTTTAATTTCCTGCATAAAGTGTACTATATTCCTGTCATGGTCAATAAAGTAGACAATTCAAAGACAGACAGATGCCCTAAATGTGTATTGTCAGGAGGTACATTTATCCACATTGGCTGATCTTTCCCCAGCATATCCATGCTTTGGAGTGCGATTGTCCACATCATGTTCAGATTATTGATTTATGATTATATTTTAGAAATTGACTTAGTGTTGTTGAGCTGTGATCTGGGGGCAAGTCTAAGAAACAATACAAGAACTCACTGTGACTGCTTGGTTTGACTGTTGGCAAACAGCTGGTGGCACAGTCTTAGATGACATATTAAGCTCCATCTGTGGGGCATCTCTATGCTGGAATTTATGAGCACTGGAAAAAAAAAAACACGATACTGTGTGTTAAATGAACCCACAATGGTTCCTTGATAGCTGAGATACAGCAGAGCAATCATTAACAACAGGCTGCTTTCCATTCTAAGTCAAAACAGCAGGAAGGAAGGGACTGAAGGGTTTCAACTGGGAATGTTTGATGCCCGTTCATGTGTAATTCATGTATTTATAGACTATTACCTATTATTGTAACTACAATGCAGCCAGCCAGGATTCAACACAATACTGGACCTGGTACTCTCAAATGGAGATGGAGAGAAGATCGCAGATGTAGAAGTGGGTAGCCATCTGGGAACTAGCAACCATCAAACAGTATTGTTTATGATAAACACAGCAGTAGAGTCAAGCCATACAAAGGCAAAGATTCTGGACTTTAGGAGGGCTGACTTTGCCAAAATGGGTGAGTGCCTAAGGAATGCACTAGCAAATGGGCAGGAAGGAGGGGTGGAAGAACAATAGGGAATAATGAAAACTGCCATCACTAAGGCAACTAGCTTTTGTGTGACGCAAATAAATAAAACAAAATGATGTAAAAAAACACTATGGTTCTCAAAGGAGGTGACAGGGAAGGTTAGGGAGAAAAAGATGGCATTCAAGAAGTACAAGGAATCACAGAAGGAGAAGGGTAGAGAACTGTGTCAGTTAAAGCAGAAGGAAACAGAGAAAGCAGTCAGAACAGCAAAGGCCCAAACTGAGGAAAAGATAGCCAACTCAGTTAAGAAGGGGGATAAAACCTTTTATAGGTACCTCAGGGAGCAAAGGAAGACCAAGGGAGGGATAGTGAGGCTTAATAAAGGGAAGGGGGTGGCAAAGGGTGACTGTGAAAAAGTAGAGATACTAAACAAATATTCCTGCTCAGTATTCACAAATAAAGAAGAGGAGTTACCTAAACCAAACAACAGAAACACTCTGGATAGGGGGGTTGATACCAGCCCATTTACAGAAGAAAGAGTTATGAAAGAACTCTCAAAACTGAAGGTGGACAAAGCAATGGGTCCTGATGGGATTCATCCCAGAATTCTAAAAAAACTAAAGGTAGAACTAGTGATAGCACTGACTACTCTCTTTAACAAATCATGGGAGGATGGGGTGGTACCTGAGGACTGGAGGAGGACAGATTTATTCCACTTCACAAAAGTGGGAGCAGGGTAGAGGCAGGAAACTATAGACCTGTTAGTTTGACCTCAGTGATAGGGAAAATAATGGAATCACTTCTGAAGGAAATAAATGTTGAGTACCTAGAGGCCAGAGGGGCACAGAACCCAAGACAGCATGGATTCACAGCAGGAAGGCCATGTCAGATGAATCTAGTAGATTTTTTCGACTGGGTGACCAAAGTAGTAGATCAGGGAGGGGCAGTGGACATGGCCTACCTAGACTTTAGCAAGGCATTTGACACAGTCCCACACAAAAGATTAATATACAAGTTAGCCAGCCTTGGAGTGGGTCCCAAGATGGTAGCCTGAGTAAAAAGTTGGCTGAAGAACAGGACACAGAGGGTAATAGTAAACGGAGTCCACTCTGAAGAAAGGGGGGTTCCTAATGGGGTACCACAGGGTTCAGTTCTAGGACTGATCCCCTTCAATGTCTTTATAAGTGACATTGCAGAGAGACTGGAAGGAAAAGTATGTCTCTTTGCAGACAACACAAAGATCTGCAACAGGGTTGATACACAAGGTTGGGGTGGAAAGGATGAGAAGGAACTTGGCAAGGTTGGAGGAATGGTCAAATGTATGGCAGCTTAGATTCAATGCTAAGAAGTGCAAAGTAATGCACCTGGGAAACAAATATCCAGGGGAAGAGTACATGACGGGGGGTGAGATACTAACAATAATAAAATGGGAAGGGATCTGGGGGTGGTCATATCAGATGACCTAAAGGTGGTCAAGTAATGTGAGAGGGCAGTAAGGAGGGCTGGAGGGATACTGGGATGTATAGGGAGAGGCATCACCAATAGAAAAAAGGAAGTTGTTATCCCTTTGTACAGACAGTTGGTGAGACCCCATCTGGAGTACTGCATGCAGTTCTGGAGTCCCAATCTCCTCAAGAACATAGACAGGATGGAGGAAGTTCAGAGGTTGTCAACTAAAATGGTGCAGGGTCTGCACCAGAAGACATATGAAGAGAGACATAAGGAGCTTAATATGTATACCCTCAAGGAAAAGAGGGACGGGGGGACATGATAGAAACTTTCAAGTGCCTTAAGGGAATCAACAACGTCCAAGAGTGTAGCATCTTTCAGAAAAAGAGGTGTGCAAGAACAAGGGGGCACAATTTGAAGATAGAATGGAGATGGCTCAGAGGTAATGTGAGGAAGTATTTTTTTCATGGAGAGGGTTGTGGATGCATGGAATGGTCTTCCTGAGGAGGCTGTGGAGTCAAAAACAGTGAGGGAGTTCAAGAATACATGGGACAGACTTAAGGCAATTCTAGCTGGTGAGGGTAGGAGGAAGTAGGCTGTTAGTTAACTAGGATCTGCAGCTTATCCATTAGGTAAGGAAATGGACAGACTGGGTCGGCCAAGCAGTCCATATCTGCTGTCAGATTCTATGTTTCTATGTACTGCAGTTAAGAGTGCACTTTCAATGGCAGTTAATCCCTTTTGCAATGCAGTAACTCAAGACCCTGAGTTGCATCTTGACTAGCTCCACTATATCATTATCAACTAGCATCAACACTCATAAAGTACAAATGGTTGGTAAAGTCTGTCAAAGGCTTGAGTATAGCTTGCACCTGTTGGAAAAAAAATACAATAAAAGGTATTAACTTTGCTGACTGTTTACAGTTTGAAGTACTCAGACTAAAACTGTAATTGATTGACATGCATTCTGGTACTGTAAAGAAGACCAGGAAATATGGAACCAGCTCATTATTTTCCCAAGACCACACTGGGGCTCCATAGCCCCATCTGGGAGCATAAAAAGCTAGTATATGGAAAGGGCCATCAATTCTTAGTCTTGCTTTGCTAGCCCAGGAGTTTTGTTTTAAGCAGGTTTCTTCTAGCCCATACTGTTTCCTGTGATATACTAATTGTAATTCTGAATGTATTTATTAATTGATTGATTGATTGATCAATCATATTGCAACAGAGCACAAATAGTGCTGGCTGAAGTTTTCATACATTTTCAAAAAAACACACATTATACATAGTATCACAAGAAGTACATATTATTTATTGGTATTGAATTATGTGATATACTATAATATTTACAGTGCACAACCACTTTATACGTGTGATGCCGATGTAAATGAGAATAGGCTTAATTTGTCTATGTGGTATCCCCTGTTTAATGTTCAGTAAACATTATGATTAATAATAATGGGCTCTATGCATGAAGACACAGAGGTACTTGGAATCCATGCCTACCCCCACCAGCATAGCTGTGCACACATGGACAGGTGTACACCGGCAGTATTCATGGCCACTGGCCACCTGTCAGCAGCCCTGCCTCCTGGTGTGCAGGACTTCACAGGGCAGCCAGGAGTGGGTTGTGGGTCCGGCCGGGCACCCAATCAGATGCCTGGACTGTGACCCACACTGGATCCCTTGCATGGCGGGGATCAAGTTGGCAGCATGCCCCAAGGAAACCTGACAGCCAGCGGCAGTGGCAGGTGAGGGAGGGCAATCCTGATGGCCCCCCCCCTTGGCATCGATTGGTGCAGTGGGATGGGTGGGGGGACATGCCACCAGGCAAGGGGGGGGTTGAGGTGTCCAGCACCACTGTTAGGGGGGTGCCATGGGGTGCAGCTTGGTTGGGAAGCCCTGTGTTGGAGCCAGTGCCCCTCTGTGGGGTAAGTGTGCAGTGGTGTTGTGGGGGTCGCCAATCACACTGCTGTGTGCTGGGGTGGGCGGGTTGCATTTGGCATCCCAGTCCCACATTTCTGGGGGGTAGGTGGGCTGTTCACTCTCTCCAGTGGAGTGTACATGGGGTGTCTAGGGGTTTTGGCTGGGTGTCCCTGGCAAGTCACACAACCTCCTATACCCTGCAGTCAGTAACTAATATGTGCCTTTGTGCATAGCGTGGGTGCTAACCCACCCTACCCTGCATGATTGCCCATTATGCGTGGCTTGGGGATCTGGTACATATTTCTGTGTGCCCCCCTTTCATGCATCCCGCTCAGGGGGCACAGTTGGTGCAGGGTGGCTACTCACCCCAGATATGCACACGTAGCCACTCCGTGCCTTTTGTGCATAGGGCCCAATATTAATATTATTATCATGTTTATGTTTTGGGTTATGTGTGTTTAGCCCTTCTTAAATTATTACCAGTGTTGCATATGTTTAAGTGGGGCAATAGTTCTTCTGTAAGTACTGGGCATTCCACATGTTAAGCAACTTACTGACAGTACCATGTCATTCAAAAATCAAAAAAGTTAATAACTAGTATTTTACTATGCATTTTTCCAGGATAGAGCAGAACAGTGACCATATTCATTTAATTAATTTATTTAATGTGGCAAAGCAGTAGTGCATGTTTAAATGTCTTCTCCATGAAGGATTAGTAACTTAATAACCTGGCTGTGACAGCGTTGTTCTCATATTGAAATTAGTAATTTTTGTTCATGTGAAAGCTAGATCTGCAATCTAAGGAATGTCTTGCAGAAATTCTCTAGCCCAGCAAGTGGCTAGCTTTACCTGTGTGACTGGAGGTGCCGCTGGCACTATGTGGAGTGCGAATGGGAAGCAGTCGACCGATTGCGCCATTTGAGTCTGCGAGGGATTAATTCTCACAAGTCAAGAGTCAGGACTTGGCTGGGACAGAGTGAGTTGGACAGTTGGTACCAGCAAAACAATATGAATTAATTACGAGCCTGGCTTTATCATAACAGGAGCAGTGAGCTAAGTGTACAGTTTTGTATTAATAATTTTGTTTGTATTGCATGGCCTTATCACATGGTGAGGGGCTGGGCTGGGCTGCATCCAGTGACTTGAGTGATCTCCTTTGCCCCCAGCTTGCCCCATGACACCAGACTCCCATCTCCCCACTTTGAATGAGCATGGAACCCATGAAGTGAAGTCCACATGCATATGATGTTGGATGGCAAATCTTCAGCAGTAAAGCCTGTGCTGCATTTGGATGAGGCATTAAGTAATTGTTTTTTGGCTATGTTTTTTGGGATGACTTCTGAGTGAGTGTTAAGGGTGGGATGAGCCTACCACTGGCATTTCTCATGCCCTTGCCATGTGACTGGGCTGTCTACATGCCACAGGATGTGCTTGGCACTAAGTCATCATCTGTTACAGTTGGCTGTGCACCCCTGCAGGCTGGCTGTCATGTGAGGGTTGTGCTGGAGTGCTTGATGGTGTTGTGGCTCCAGTGTATAACATAGGTATTTGGGGTTGGCTGCCATGTACTGGATATGAATGTGAAACATCATCCTGCTGTTAAGCAGTGACAGTTATGGTCAAGGCATTGTCCGAGGTCTCACACAGGTTCTGGAACCATTGCTGTATGTAAAGTCTGTGGGCTCACCCTACCTTCTCCAACTGTCTCAGTTTAGGGCAGCTGCAGATAAAGCAATCATAACCTGGTATACATCCTGTGTCAATGATGTGCCTTGAAGAACCCTCCAGTGGGCCTTGTGTATCAGTTACATTCTCTGGCATGGATGGTCTGCATGAGTGCCTGCTGTGTGACAGACACATGCACTTTCAGGCTGGTGTTTTGTGTGCTTTTCTCACTGACTTGCATGTCTAACTGTGTGGTGCACTGTTGGAGGCAGCAGAGTCTGCTGTTCAGATTTCAAGTTAACAAGTGTTTGTAAAAAAAAAAATGTGGTAGCTATGTTAGTCCAGTCAACAATGTAGAGAGAAAAACAAACAACAAATATGTTGCAGGTGATACCTTTTATTGGACTAACAAAATTATTTTTAAGAATAGCTTTTGAGAGATAAATCTCTCTTCCTCAGGTCAAAATGAAAACAGCCGAGCAATATGACAGATATAAAGGTTGGATGTGGATTCAAAACCTAGACTAGCAGTTTACAGATCAAAGCATTGCAGTCAATTTGGATGTCTTACAAACAGGAAGACTAACTTTTACTGGGGTGTATCTGTTGGAGAGATCAACTTGTAAGATCAAAGGGCTGTCTAATTTTACTCTGACTCTGGACCATTAATTAACATTTCTATAAAGTCAAGACAGAAAGAAAATACATATCATTGTCTTAATTATTTATTTATTTAAGTCTTTGGTAACTGGGTAAGGCCCACTAAGTACAAGGGCCTGTTTTCTGGGGTGACCTGGGAGCACTGGGCAGTTAATTGACTTACTCAGAGTCACACAGTATGCAAGTGCAGGATATGAGAATCAAACTAAGGTCTGGTCTGCTAGATGTACCAAGCTCATTCACAGCTCATTACTCTAACCCTCTGGGCTATACTGCCAGCCCAAGTCTTAAGAAGGTACCTGTTAAAAGAGCCAGAGGGTGCTGATGTGAGGGTTTAAAAAGAAACTCTGAAGCACTGCTTTAAGCATAATCACTGGTAGTGTATTAAAAAAAACATCTTTATTAAGTCCTTTTTCTTTAGTGTAAAAATATTGTATCATTTTTATTTCAAATGTTTGCCAATCCTGGCTGTTTTTGAAGTTCCCTTTTAACACTGACAGTAAAATCACTGGTTAAGTGATCTGATCTAGAAAAATGTTCCCCTACTGGTGTATTTTCATATTTATGGGTAACTGTGAATCTGTGGTGATTCATTCTTTTTTTGAGTTCCTGTCCGGTTTCACCAGTATAGCAGCCCTGCATACATTTTCTGCATTGTATCATGTATACTACGTGTCTGGAAGAACAGGTAAGAGTTTTGTTCTGTAAATGCTTTTCCATTATGACTGACACATGTCTCAGGAGAGTTGTGTACATAGTTTGCAGCGAGGTGCTTTGCATGGTTTTGTACCTTTGTCACCTAGTTGGAGCTCAGAGGGAAGTTTGCTTCGCACCGGTTTCTGCGTCAGGTTTGGTGGTTGGTGGAATTCAAGCACTGGTGGAGTGGGAAACATATTTTTTAGAGTTTCATCTTCAGACAGTAGTGGCTGTAGATTTTTCATTATTTTCTGTTGTTTTTCCAGTTCTGGGTTATAGGTTATTACCTGAAGTGTGTGATCAGATGTTCTCTGTGGCTTGTACCATAGCAGTTTTTCCCTAGGCCTATGGAGTGTAGAATGGATAGTCCAGTCAATGGAGCTGGTTTTATATCCCATCTGTCTGAAAGCTTCTTTTAGTGTAAAAAAGTGCCTGTCCCTGTCGTCACTGCACTTGTTCTAATCAAGACGACAAGGACAGACACGTTATTGCACTAAAAGAAGCTTTCAAATAGAAGGGATATAAAACCAGCTCCATTGACAGGAATATCCATTCTGCACTCTGTAGGCATAGGGAAGAACTACTATGGAACAAGCCACAGAGAACATCTGATCACACACTTCTGGTAGTAACCTACAGCCAAGAACTGGAAAATCTATGAAAAATAATAAAAGATCTACAGCCACTACTGTCTGAAGATGAAACTCTAAAAAATACATTTCCCACTCCAGCAGTGCTTGCCTTCTGACAGTCACCAAACTTGAAGCATAAACTGGTGTGAAGCAAACTTCTCTCTGAGCTCCAGCTAGGTGACAGGGTACAAAACCAGGCAAGCACCTCGCTGCAAACTATGTACACATATCTCTCCTGAGACATGTGTTAGTTATAATGGGAAAAACATTTGCAATACAAAACTTGTATACCTGTTCTTCTAGCAATGTAGTATACATGCTACAACATGAAGAAGGCTGCTATATTGGTGAAACTGGACAGGAACTCAAAACAAGAATGAATCACCACAGATTCACAGTTACCCATAAAAATGAAAATACACCAATAGGGGAATACTTTTCTAGACCAGATCACTCCACCAATGATTTTACTGTCAGAGCGTTAAAAGGGAACTTCAAAAACAACCAGGATCAGCAAACATTTGAAATAAAAATGATACAATATTTTGACACTAAGGAAAAAGGACCTAATAAAGATGTTGTTTTAATACACTACCAGTGATTATGCTTAAAGCAGTGCTTCAGAGTTTCTTTTTAAACCCTCTCATCAGCCCTCTGGCTCTTTTAACAGGTACCTTCTTAAGACAATGGCATATATTTTCTTTCTGTCTTGACTTTTTAGAAATGTTAATTACTAGTCCAGAGTCAGAGAAAAATTGGGCAGCCCTTTGCTCTTGTTGATCTCTCCAACAGACACACTCCAGTGAAAATGAGTCTTCCTGTTTGTAAGAGGTGTAAATTGACTGCAATGCTTTGAGCTGTAAACTGCAAGTCTAGTTTTTGAATGCATATCCAACTGCCATACTGCTCAACGGTTTTCACTTTGACCTGAGGAAAAGTTTTATCTCTTGAAAGCTAATCTTAAAAATAATTGTGTTAGTCCAATAAAAGGTGTCACCTGCAACATATTTGTTTTTTTTTTCTCTGCAAGGTAACAAGTACAATGCCTGCTGTAGTGATTTCTGCCTGTACTCAAGAGAAGTGGTATATAGTTGAATGTTTGAAGGTTGGCAGCCGTGGGATTTCTTGCCTTAATTTCGACATTTTTTTTAAAGAAAATAGAAAGTAGTTATTTTGATAGTGATATTGGTTCATTGTAACAAGTCAAAGAAGGCTTTAAAAACAGTCAAATAGTGTCAAAATGACCCTCAGAATGCACTAGCATGCATCTAAAACCGGATAGTTTCTGGGAGCCTAGGTGGCCCCCAGACCCCAGTCTGTTGGGGGTTGGGGAAATCATAGTTCATGAATATCCCACACTCCTAAATTTAGCACTACACCATTGGCTGTTCAACAAAACTGAGTTTGTAATGAAACTACATTGGACCAGCAGAGATTCAATATCACTTCTCTCTCTGTCTCCCAGGGTGTGTGTGTGTGTGTGTGTGTGTGTGTGTGTGTGTGTGTGTGTGTGTGTGTGTGTGTTTGTCACTGTTCATAGAGAATACTGGATGGGCAACCATGCTCCACCATTCCTTTTCTCTCTCTCTCTCTCTCTCTCTCTCTCTCTCTCTGTCTCTCTCTCTAGGAGCCAGACATATACAGGGAAATGCTGAAAAGTGAAGCTGACCAAATGTGATAACTTACTTGACCTTTTTGTCAACTTAAACTTTTAAATTATTTCCCAGCCTTTTACAAATAAAGCTTACTATGTGCACTGAATGGAGGCTGTTGGCTTAGATAAAAAAAATATGTATTTCTGAAATTACTGTGACCTACAGAATATGTATGTAATGCTCATCACTGCCAAGCTTGATGGAGTGCATAGTTCGATATGGCACAGGTATTTAATTTTTTTTTCTGTTTTGTTTGATCCTCAAGCCTGCATCTCCTTACCCCTCCGCCCAACAACCACCACACACATTTGTATGTAAACTTGCTCTGTAAACCAACAGCGTGAGTGCAAAATTGGAATAGCTGTCTGCCTTATCCATTTGAATCATATAACCTGTCATACATAGAGGATAGTGTATGGTCTTCTATCAGTAACCAGTCTATTATCAGTCGAGATGTCACCAGGGTGATCATGTAAACCTTGGGAGTGAAGCTCAAGAGGTTTAAGTCACCATGGCAACCTGGAGACGGTTAATAGTAACTGGTTGCTGATAGAGGGACCATACATAGTTTTTAATCGTGTATGGTCCCAAGAAAGATTGAAGAGGGCTCCTTACTTTTTAAATAAGTCACTGCCACAGCTGTTTGGTCATTCCATCACTGCTGCATGCATCCATTGGTTCCTGAGAGAACAAATGTGTGCACATGCGCAGACTGTTCCCAATTGTTAACCCATCGATGTGACGTAACATCGATGGGTTAACAAGAAACATTACATTGATGAGTTAACAACACTGAGTAATGATGACTTTTGTTGGTTAACATTGTTCTATTGTACATTAAACAGAAATTTAGTCCTCCCTCTCTGTGTCTTGGGGTATGGATGGAATTTGTCCATGGGAAGGAGGCACCCACAGCAGCAGAAACAGTTCCAGTGGCCATGTTACCCAAGCCCAGATGTCACACACAGGGTCTTTTTTTCTCGCTGGTACCAAATATAAACAACAGATTAATGCATATTAAACAGTTCTTTTCTATAACGGACTGTCCACATGGAACTTGAAGAAACAACTGGGATCCCAGATTCATTAAACATATTCACACATAGCTCTGGGGAGCATCTGTTAATTACAGGGAAACACATTCAGCTTTCACATGGCTGGTATGGCCATAATAACAGTTTTTACCTGGACTGAGAAGTTCACACAATCGTTAGGGCAGCATTAACTCAGGACCACTATGGTCACAAAAGTTTGGAGGCAGAACAAGTCCCAGAACAGTTCACAGTACCTACAGTTCATTATTCTTCACAGACACCCAAACTCTCAATGATCTCCAACTCTCTTTCTCTCTCTCTCTCTTTGTATGGACTCAGTGGGTCCCCCTTGGAAGATGCAATCCTCATGGCTTTGGGATTTTGTGGGTTCCCTCATAACCCCTGCATCCTTTCCCAGGACTTGCAGCAACTGTCCTTGACTTCAGAAGGGGGACACATTCCACGGAGCTCCAAATCAACTTGATGTCTGGACACTACACTGCCCACCACATTCTTGTCCACAGGATCCCTACACTAATTGGCACAGGCTGCCAGGGCACTCTGCAACTTGCGGCTGCTGGTTCCCCTATCAACTTTAGCTGCTTTCCAAGATACTGTGTGGCTTGTTGCTACTGGTCCCAGCTTCTTCCTCTGTGTCCTCCCAAGTGCCACCGGTTGAGGACCAGAGCAGGCAATCAACCCTGCCCAGCCATGACTCACTCTGACTCCCTTGCTGCTCACTCCTCTTACTGGAACTCCCACTCCCACCTTAACTGATGGGCATTATCCCCCCATGCACTCATGGTGACCTCCTGACCTGTGGCAGGCTCCACCTGAGTGCTGAGAAGAATTAACCCTTTTTTCTACTTGGCCGAATTAGGCCACAAAAACCGGGGGCTGAATAGAACTAGTAATTTCCCAAAGGAGGGATGTTACATAAACATAGAAACTGATGGCAGATAATGACAACTGGGCCCATCTAGTCTGCCCATTTTTAATTATGTTGACTTTTGCTGCAGACCCAACTTGCCCTATAGCACTGTCTCTTCCACCCAACTCCTTCCTCCTAGGATTCTTTTGTGCCTGTCCCAGGCATTTTTGAAACCCACCACTGGTTTCACCCCCACTGCCTGCCATGGAAGGCTGTTCCAGGAATCCACCATCCTTTCTGTGAAGAAGTACTTCATCACATCTCTCCCAAATCTTCCTCTTTACAGCTTCATATCAAGACCCCTTTTTCTATAGCACCTTTTTCTCTGAAACATATCTCTCTCCTGTACATTATTAACCATCAAGAGGTATTTTCAAGATCTCCATAATAGCCCCACTGTCTCTCTTCTCCTCCAGGGTGTATATATTGAATTGTTTCAGTCTTTCCTCATAGGGCTTCTGATGCAGACCTTTCACCATTTTGACATCCCTCACCTTTCTTCTTGCTGCTTTCTCCTTTTTTCCAATTTTTCCTCTTCTACACCTTTCTCCTTTGACTGCTCTTTTCTCCCCTTATTCCTTTGCTAACCTCCCCCCACCGCTTCCTTGAATAACTTGCATCCTGGTAGCACTCTTTCCCCTTGGTATCTCCCTATTATCTATCTTAACTTCACTTCCTGCTTACCTTATCTCTTCCCTCAGCCCCCCCCACAACATTAAATGTCCATATAAGTAAGATTTGAATCCTCTACTGAGGACTGAAGTTGCCTTCCAGATGAAAGCAGGCCATCACCTTGATATAGGTTCTTATCCTTCAGGGTTGGCCCACAGGCCCCAATGTAGACATACTTCTCCTTCCTGCACCATTCCTTCTACCATTACTTGAAGGCCTTGGTGCGGAGCTCTCTTTCCTCTCACATATAGCACAATACACACTCGCCACTCGCATTTTAAACAAATGGGAAACACAGGATCAACCAGATATATGATCTACCTTTACCAAACATTATATTTGCACACAGAGATGACTAGAGCAATTCATCTTTATGTTTAAGGCTATGAAACACCTTTATCAAGTTAAAGTATTAGCAGCCATAGTGGCTCTGACCAGAGTTCATTTATGGATATATATATATAAGTGGAAGGCTAACCCTGTGGTTCTATGGACAAGACCAACCAGCAACAACTACTTCCTGGGCTATACAAACCAGCTTCCTTCAGCATCATTTGGAAGCTCCATTTTTTGTGCTGCATCTGGAGGATCTGATTCCCCACCACCCCGTGTTTGCTGCTTTCCTCTTGGTTGTTTTAGGCTTTTCTAAAACCAGATTAACCCACAAGACAGCATGGATTAATTGAGAATTAATCCATGCCTGGGGGGTTGTGAGGCATGAAGCAGCAGGTTGAGTGCTTTCAATAACCCAGGCATGGGTTAATTCTAATGTTAACCCATGCTCTTGAGCGGGTTAATTCACTTGTAACATGACTCTCACTGTATTCCACCTGCAGGTCTCTGTTGCTCACGCAGGCTCCCTCTCTCTTCCAGTAACCATCAACAGTGGGATTTCCTGGTGTAACCCCCCCTACAAATGGGGGTTCCTGAAAGCTTTCCCGGAGCTTGTCTTAATGCTCCATGTCTGACTGGTGTTCGGCATAAGGCTGCTAAATGTGGGCATTGTGAGTGCTTTTAAAGCCTCTAGTACTGCCTCTTTAAGAGCTGTCTGCTCACAGGTTTTCGTGGTACAAATAGGGAGGACTGGGGTTTCCCTGCTCGAATTCCACCCGCGACTGTTGTCTGATCGTTCCGTTTCTGCAGTCGTTAGGAGCGCTAATGAAGCCCCATTGAAGGGTGTAACCAATTGCCTGAAATCATTTAGAGTCATAGGGAAAATGCAGTTTTGTCTAACCTGCCTTGGTTGCAGAAAAGACACTGTGGCTGTGAGCAAGGAAGGAACCCTCGGCTTCTGCACCGTTAAATCTTCACACGGGAAGCACGTGTGTGTGTGTGGTGAAGGACAATTTCAGGTGGCTCAGTTGCTGTTAGTATCAGACTAAATCCGCAGGGCAGTGGTCAGAGGAGGCTATGCAGGAGTGCAGCTACCTACCAGGCTCACCCTGTAGAGGACTGGAGGATCTGCTAAATCGTGCTCGGTCTGTCAGGACAGTGAAGCTGCAGTGAGAACCCTGGAAAGCAGTGAGTTCAGTCGGGTCCTAGGAGCAGCTGCCTGGTATGGTACCCCTCTGTTGTTTTCCATATAGATGTGTGAGGAGGCCTTTGAAGCTCAGGCTCAGCTCTGCGAGTGATGAAAGAGTGGTTCTCTGTTGGAGTTGTGAGTACTAAATCAGGGTAACTCCCTGTTACAGTTTACAAGCAAAGGCAAAAATCATCTTGTTGTGTTGCTGACTGTACTAATTGAGTTTTCTGGCTCCATTGGCTCCTCTCAGGAATTAAATGCTCGCTTGTGCCAGGGCTCCAACCAGCTTCATCGAGGAACTAGCCATTAGGGCTTGGGTACCCATAGACAGTAATTTATAGGTTAGGACTGTGCACAGAGCCATAGTTAGATTATTTTATATTATATGTGGTAAGCTGATCAACCTGATTCCCCCCCAGTCCTTGTTATCTCCCCTTAAATAAATCAGATTGCTTGTTTTGCAAAAGTACACTGGCTAGTTTGTGTATTCATGGGGAAATACTGCACAGTGAATGTGGTGTAACTGTACCTTACTTTTCAGGGAGTCCCCAGAGTTAGCTGACTGGTTCGAGCTGGGGGGTAAGTGTATATGGTAAGGGCACTGAAATTGAACTGCATGGGTCACTAGAGGGAAGAAAGGGGGGTTGCAGTAACCCAGAGGGCTGTGACCGAGTCAATCTCGACTGTTCTAACCCTGACCTCTGGGTGGAGGCACCCACCAACGGATCTGGCCCCTCACCCTGCTACAGGTAGGGCAGGCAGGGGTAGTAGCCCTTAGGAGAGCACCCTTGGGGGTTACAAATTGGAGGAACCACTGGGATTAGCATCCCCTAGTGGCCGAGTGGGTGAAGTGCATAAATATGGATAAGCTAACGGGAAAACTGGAATGGGATATTATAGCTAAAATGAAGCTGGACCCTATTAAGACAGTGGTACACAAACTGATGGGGTGGGGTGAAGCCGAAGAGCTGGACTCTCAGAGAATTGTGTTACTACTAGTTGTGCCTCTGGGGGCATCAACTGATGACATTATTTCTACAGCGGAGCGTGTTAAATGTTTAGGCAAGGTGGAGGTGAAGGGGTGTATGGCTGACCTGCTCGATCAGACCTTGCAGGTATTACTTTTGTGTAGTCTAGCCATCGAACCCAAGAGGGTACCTCCAGTGATTTACCCGGAAGGTGCCCCACAGAGGTGGAGGCTTGTTCACATTCGGAGTGGGTCAGTCACTCCTGGGGGGTCTCCCCAGACTAATAGTTTCAAAGATAAACTGCTTAAATTGCTAGTTGTGAAGGGGAGGACCACTGAAAAGCTACTGCAGGCGTTGGACCTTTCTAGTGAAGCCACCCCCCAGGTTTCCCACGGTACCTCTCCCTGTCCCCCCAAGAGTGCTACTTTGGCTCCACTGCCCCTAGTGGTTCCCCCTATACAGCTAGATTCTTACCATAGGCTAAAACTTTTTCTGGCACCATGCCGGTTCCTTCAGGGGAAGATGACTTGGAGGCGTGGATGGACTACGCCACCCCCCCCAGTCTAGGAGTGGCAATGCTCTAAGGGGGAGAAATGAAAGAGATTGATGGAGAGTCTGTGGGGCCCAGCTTTGGAAGCCATTAGGTTCTTGCAGGTCACTAGCCCAGAAACTACTGCAGCAGAGTACCTTTCTGCTTTAGAGGGAGTGTTTGGGAGTACAGAGGCTGGGGAAGACTTATTATGGAAATTCAAGTCTACCAAGCAATGGAGGAATGAGAAGTTGTCCGCCTTTGTTACTAGGGTGGAACAGGCCTTGCAGAAGGCCTATCGAAAAGGGGGGAATCACAGCCACAGCCTTGAACCAGGTCAGGTTGGAACATGTTTTGAAGTCTGCTAGATTTTCCAGTGTGATATTGTTAAAACTTAAGTTACATGATAGACGGACTGCCCCACCTGAATACTGTCAATTGTTGAGGGAGATTAGAGAAGTAGAGACTGATGAGGAGGGATGGGAACCCTATGTGGGGGCTGTGAACCTGAGCCAAACCCCGGAGTCTAGCATACCCGAGGAGACCCACCTTTCAGGGGGGCCTGATGTGTCCCCAGAATTACAGAGCATTGTGGGGGTGCATGCCATTTTCTCTGACCCCCAAGTAGAAAGTGAGTTGAGGGCCGAGGTCAGAAATTTGCGAGAACTGGTGAGGGACTTGAGGCAATTCACCACCCACCCTGTTAGGCCTGGGGAACCTGAGTTATCTAGAAACCAATGCCCTGGCCCAGGGGAATCCCTTCCCCCCCGGAGGGCCCCCAGCAGATGAAGTATTCCCCTCCCAATAGAGACCCCCGGGACCCCAAGTTTTGTTACCATTGTGGGGAGGATGGACACTTTCAGCCTGAGTGTCAGCTGCCGGAGAATTTAAGGAAGGTCAACAGCAGACTGATCACTTGGCATCGCAGGGCCCACGTCTGACCCCCCAGGAAGGGTTTTGTGACTTGGGCCAATGCCCCAGCAACTGCCGATGCTGTGCCTCCTGAATGGTCTGATATGGTCGGGCCCTCGATGGAGGCCCCAGTGCAAGTAAATGGGATCCCCACCCAAGCTGTATTAGATAGTGGCTCTCAGGTAACCATCATGTTTCAGGACTGGTATCAGACATACCTACCTGAGGTGCCACTACAACCCTTGGATGGTCTACATGTATGGGGGCTGAGTGACAAGGCCTATCCGTATTTGGGGTATATTTGGATCTGGTTGTCATTTCCTACTTCTGTGACTGGAGTGGATGAACAGGTGGAAATCTTGGTTTTAGTCTGCCCCCCCACTGGACTGTACGATGGAGTGCCCCTGTTGATTGGGACAAATGCTCATATGTTTGGTCGATTAGCCCAATTGTGTTCAGAAAAGCAAGCGTTTAGGACTGGGCAAGACCTAAGAATACCCACTTTGATCCAAAAGGCCTTTGAGACTCAGAGGAAGGTTAGCCAGGAGGGACCTGAAGGCCCGGTGGGTGTAGTATGGAAAAAGGATCCGGCACCGTTGACACTTGCCCCAAATAACCAATGTGTTTTGCAAGGGGAAGTCCGAATTAGAAAAGATGTTAAGAAAATGTTATTGATATTGGATGCACCTGGGAAGGGAAGATTGCCTGATGAACTGCTGGTTAAACCCCGTATCTTGCCTGCTAGAGCCCATGCTTATGCCAGGAGGGTGATGGTTCAAGTTTATAATGTGTCTGACAAGGAGATTCGAGTAAATAGAGGTTGCACCCTGGCAAGTGTACATTGTGCAGATACTGCAGTGCTGCCCAACAGCAAGGGCCCGAGGAAGGATGACCCAGTAACTCCTGACTTGTTTGATTTCAGGGACTCCCCGTTGCCTGCTGAATGGAAAGTGAGGATCAGTGAGAAGCTTGCCAAGAGAGACAAGGTATTTTCCTTAAAAGAATGGGACTTGGGATGTGTGCAAGGGGCTGAGAATCACATCTGGCTGCACGATGAAAGGCCTTTTTGAGAGAGATCTCGGCGCCTGGCCCCTGCTGACATAGACGATGTGAGGTGGCATTTGCAAGAGATGCATGCTTGCTGCTGGTGTGATACAAGAATCCAGAAGCCCCTATGCTTCCCCCATTGTAGTAGTGAGGAAAAAGAATGGGGTGGTTCGGATGTGTGTAGATTACCGTACCTTGAATCGGTGGACCATTCCAGACCAGTATACCATGCCACGCATACAGGATGCCTTGGATTGTCTGAATGGCAGTAAGTGGTTCTCTGTGTTAGACCTCCGCAGTGGGTACTATCAGATCCCGATGGCTCCAGAGGACCGAGAGAAGGCTACGTTTATTTGCCCCCTGGGTTTGTATGAGTTTATCCGGATGCCTCAAGGGATTTCAGGTGCCCCAGCCATCTTTCAGCGCTTGATGGAACGTGCTGTGGGGGACATGAATTTGCTTGAGTGTTTGGTTTACTTAGATGATGTCATAGTGTTTGGCAGCTCGTTGGAAGAACATGAACACCAATTGTTCAAGGTCCTGGATCGGCTGGAGGATTTTGGTCTCAAGTTATCTATAGACAAGTGCCAATTCTTTCAAACTTCTGTGAAGTATGTGGGCCACATAGTATCCACTGAAGGCATAGAGACTGACCCCAGCAAAGTAGAGGCTTTGACTACTTGGCCTCAACCAAAGAATTTGAAACAGCTGCAACAGTTCTTGGGGTGTTGTGGATATTATAGGTGGCTTGTTAAAGATTATTCTTGAGTGATCCGCCCCCTCCTCAGCCTTACTCAGGGGTACCCCCCCACCCACAAAAAGTATAAGAAAGTCGTGCACTCTGAGATGGAGAAGAAGTATTTTCATCCAAATTATGTGTTTGGAAACCACTGGACTACTGAGTGTGAGGAAGCTTTCTATGACATCATATATCAACTTACCCATGCCCCAGTGCTGGTCTATGATGACCCGGCCAAGCCGTACATTCTCCATACTGATGCCAGTCTACAAGGATTGGGGGCTGTGTTATATCAGGAGCACCCAAACTGTCTAAGACCTGTAGTTTTTGCCAGCCGAAGTTTGACTCCTTCAGAAAAAAAACTATCCAGTTCACAAACTAGAGTTCCTGGCCCTAAAGTGGGCCATTGTTGATCAATTTCATGACTATTTGTACGGTGCCAAGATATTGGTAAAGACTGATAACAATCCTCTGACCTAAGTGCAGACCTCTGCCAAGTTAGATGCCACTGGCCATAGGTGGCTCTCTGCATTGGCTACCTACAACTATGCTGTTGAGTACAGAGCAGGTCTCAACCAAATAGATGTGGATGCTCTCTCTCGGAGGCCTGTGCCCCAAACCGACTGGGTCAGGTTGTCAGAACCTGACATAAGAGCCCTTTGCCAAAAATTTGATGAGGAACAGGTGTCTCCTGATGTTGTGGACTGCATAGTGGATTGCTTGGGGCCATCTGAGAACTGCATACCTGCTGCTTACTGTCATTTTTCTGCATTAGACACTAGTGCGCTGCCCCAGTTCAACAATGATAGTCTCCGTCGGGCTCAATCCCGAGACCCTATGATAACAGCTGCTTTGGAGGCTTTGCAGGCTGGAAGAAATGTGTCCAAACTGTGTTCCACTGATCTAAGAAGTGCCTTGTTATACAAAGAGGGTTCAAAGTTAAAACTGATTAACCAACTACTATACAGGGAGAATGTGGACAAAGAGGGCTGGGTAGACAAACAACAACTGGTGTTGCCCACTGTGTTTAGAGAACTGGTCTTGAGGTCCCTGCACAATCATATGGGACACCTCGGCATAGCTCGAACCCTTGACTTAGTGTGGTTCCGATTTTATTGGCCTAAAATGAGTGCTGATGTGGAGCAGTATATCAGGACTTGCAGCTGATGTTTACAAAGAAAGACTCTGCCTCAGAGGGCTGCTCCCCTGGTTAACATCACTACTAGTGCCCCTATGGAACTGGTTTGCATTGATCTCCTGAGTCTAGAACCAGATCTGAAAAACATCAGCAACATATTGGTAGTCACTGATCATTTTACCTGGTATGCACAGGCTTTTCCTACTAAAGATCAGAAAGCAACCACAGTGGCTAAAGTACTTGTTGAGAACTTCTTTGTCCACTATGGGGCCCCCCAGAGAATCCATTCTGACCAGGGAAGGGACTTTGAGAGCTGTCTGATTAAAGAAATGCTATCTTTGTGGGGAGTACGAAAATCAAGAACCACCCCATATCATTCCCAGGGAGATCCCCAGCCTGAAAGGTTTAACCGCACATTGCTTGATATGTTGGGCACACTGCAACCTAAAGACAAGCCTAGATGGAGCCAGCAGATTAGCACCCTAGTTCATGCTTATAACTGCACCAAAAGTGATGCCACTGGATTTTCCCTGTACAGACTGATGTTTGGGAAAGAAAGGCTAGACTGCCAGTGGATGTGTGTTTCAGGGTTTCCCCTGATGGGGTACAAGCAGAAAATCATCTACAGTATGTACAGAAGTTGAAGGCCCAAGTGAACCATGCCTACCAACTGGCCCAGACCATGGCTGCTAAACGAAACCTGGCCAATAAGGAGAGATATGATAAGAAAGTGAAAGCAATGGAACTGAGGGAAGGGGATAGAGTGTTATTGAGGAATTTGGGACTGCATGGCAAACATAACATTGCTGACAGATGTCATCACCTCCCTCATATTGTCGTGGGAAAACTGGCAGATTTACCTGTATATAAAGTGCAGCCTGAAAACAATTCAAAAGATGTGAAAACTATACACAGAAATCATCTGTTGCTGATCGGGCAAATCTTGATTGAAGCTGAACCTCCCAATGTCCCTCCCTCCAGGCCTACGACTAGATCTGCTGTCAAGAAAAAACCAGACCACTTGATTCTTCAGCAAACGAAATAAGAGGGCCCTTTCCAACCCCCTCTGATCAAGATGATCATCAGTCTGTGTCTGAAGACAATGAGAATAATATAGAATACTATCCCTCTTATGAACTGAACCAACTGTTTAGGGCAATCCTCTCGTTAACTCTGGAGATGAGGTTGGGCTTTCTGGACTGTCTGAGCCCCCGGCTTTGTCTCTGGAGCCAATGCTTCCAGAGGATGAAGTGAGCAGCAGCAAAGCCCAAGGGGTGGGATCCTTGAGCCTGGCTGAACTGTCTTGCCTGGCTGAACTATCTGACTTTTCAGAAGAATGGAGTGATGTGGGTGAGCAAGGCAGTGATATGCCAGAATCTGAAGAATATTTTGAGTGCCCTAATGGTCCCTTGCCAGTACCCAAAATGTCCCAAGCTGAGCCAAATAGTGTGGGTTTTGAAACAAAGGGTCCTGTTCTTGAAGGTGCTAGGGGCCCTTGGTCTTCTTCCCCTATGGAGGTTCTCCCTACTAATCTAAGTGAGGCTGAAATGGAATCGGGGCCTGTGGCTGGGTTTTTTGAGACCCCTAGATGCACCGGCTGAGCAGTACAGCCCGTAGTAAGGTTAAGTTATGAGTCCCTGGGTCAGCCTGTGGACCTGCCCTTAAATGTAGTCCATAAAGGGGTGTATGTGTCCCCAAGCTCCTTGCCTAAGTTGGCCTTGGGGGATAACTCCAGCCTGTTAGTATTGCCATTTGAGTATGGTACCACTGTTGTAGGTAGCCCACAAGTAGCTGATAGGGAAGGGTCCCCTCTTTCCAGGTGTCAAGGGCAGGAAGTAATGACCTGATTTAACAAGAAATTAGTTATCTGTGTGTAGTGCTGCATAAACAGTAGTAAATTGAGAATACAGTAACAATGCATGTAATATAAAGTGTGATATCATGTTACTTAAGCTGTTTGCCTTAAAGTGATTTAAGGGTAACTACTTGATGCAGACGCCAAGTTCTTTCCAGGCCAGGAAGGGTGTAACCCCCCTACAAATGGGGGTTCCTGAAAGCTTTCCCGTAGCTTGTCTTAATGCTCCATGCCTGACTGGTGTTCGGCGTAAGGCCGCTACATGTGGGCGTTGTGAGTGCTTTTAAAGCCTCTAGTACTGCCTCTTTAAGAGCTGCCTGCTCGCAGGTTTCGTGGTACAAATAGGGGGGACTGGGGTTTCCCTGCTCGAATCCTGCCCGCGACTGCTGTCTGATCGCTCCGTTTCTGCAGTCGTTAGGAGCACTGATGAAGCCCCCTTGAAAGGTGTAACCAATTACCTGAAATCATTTAGCGTGATAAGAAAAATGCAGTTTTGTCTAACCTGCCTTTGTTGCAGAAGAGACACTGTGGCTGTGAGTGAGGAAGGAGCTCTGGGCTTCTGCGCTGTTAAGTCTTCGCGAGGGAAGCGCGTGTGTGTGTGTGTGGTGAAGGACAATTTCAGGTGGCACAGTTGCTGTTAGTTTCAGATTAAATCCGCGGGGCAGCAGTCAGACGAGGCTGTGCAGGAGTGCAGCTACCTACCAGGCTCACCCTGTAGAGGACTGGAGAATCTGCTAAATCGCACTCGGTCTGTCAGGACAGTGAAGCTGCAGGGAGAACCCCAGAAAGCTATGAGTTCAGTCAGGCCCTAGGAGCAGCTGCCTGGTATGGTACCCCTCTGTTGTTTTCCATATAGATGTGTGAGGAGGCCTTTGAAGCTCAGGCTCAGCTCTGCGAGTGGTGAAAGAGTGATTCTCTGTTGGAGTTGTGAGTATTAAATCAGGGTAGCTCCCTGTTACAGGTTACAAGCAAAGGCAAAAATCATCTTGTTGTGTTGCTGACTGTACTAATTGAGTTTTCTGGCTCCATTGGATCCTCTCAGGAATTAAATGCTCGTTTGTGCTAGGGCCCCAACCAGCTGCATCGAGGAACTAGCCAATAGGGCTTGGGTACCCATAGACAATAATTTATAGGTTAGGCCTGTGCACAGAGCCATAGTTAGATTCTTATATATTATATGTGGTAAGCTGATCAACCTGATCCCCCCCCCCCAGTCCTTGTTATCTCCCCTTAAATAAATCAGATTGCTTGTTTTGTAAAAGTGCACTGGCTAGTTTGTGTATTCACGGGGAAATACTGCACAGTGAATGTGGTGTAACTGTACCTTACTTTTCAGGGGTTCCCCGGAGTGAGCTGACTGGTTCGAGCCGGGGGGGGTAAGTGTATATGGTAAGGGCACTGAAATTGAACTGCATGGGTCACTAGTGGAAGAAAGGGGGTTGCAGTAATCCCAGAGGGCTGTGACCGAGTCAATCTCGACTGCTCTAACCCTGACCTCTGGGTGGAGGCACCCTCCAACGGATCTGGGCCCCTCACCTTGCTACAGGTAGGGCAGGCAGGAGTAGTAGCCCTTAGGAGAGCACCCCCTGGGGGTTACACTGGTATCGATTTGTCTTCTCCACAGCAGGCTCCTGCATCATCATTTTATAAACTTACCGTAAGTGTTCTAGAATGTTGCTCTGTTGAACTTATTGTGTTGCCTTCTTATATTCCTTTTGACACTGTGTTGTATTTTACCCTGCCTGTTGCTTGTTTCTCATGCTAATACTGTATTTCTTTCCTTGAAAATTGTCCAAATTATATATTGTAATTATTGTACTATTGTAGTTTCTAAAGTATTGTTCTGTAACCTCCCGGGTCATGCCTGAAAATAGTTATTGCTATTCCTAGTGCACATTACCTGGTCAACAAAAAGTAAATAAATAAATAAAATCTGTACTTGTACTGGAGCAGAGCTACACTGTCCCTGCCTGTGACCTGCAGATTTCTGTAAGGGCCCTGTCTGTCATGAAATGATTATCCTCAGTCAGATTCACCACAACCCCTCATGTTGTGAGAGTGAGTTGAGGTCTCCTGAGTGCGCTTCAAGAAGGTGATGCGGTGTCTGACAAGGCGCGATAGTCATGCCTGAAGCAGAGACTAGCCCTTTACTAAGTCATGTCAGTTATGGGCTCATTCCCATGGAAGACCTCACAGCCCTGTTTTCCCAGCATAAGGCACTGGACTACCACAATGCAGCACACAGACAGACCATCATGCAAGGGAGAAATAAACAACAATGGATTTGTTACTGAGGTGCTTGCCTTATGATCCTGCTAAGAAGAAATGGAATTCTGTCACACAAGAGCATGCATGCACTCTGGGACTCAGAATCGCACTCCTGATAACCCTGCCCCCAGCACGCGGTGCTTGCTCTAGACAACAGCCAAGCCATGGATTAATTCTCACAATCGTGGACTACTTTTAGTGTTAATCCATGGCCAGGTGAACTGTTTTAATAAGTCAGAATATTGCATTTTCAATAGCCATGTTACAATTTAATTTTGTCTTTGACTTGTATATTCTGTTCCTTCTGCAGCTCTGTGACTTGGTATTTGTTTGTCTTTTTAGGCATTGTATTTTCTGTCTTTCTCTAGGTCAGCCACTTTTGCTGCTCCCTTGCCCTCATTTAACTCATGAGCTTAGCTATATTGATTTTCAGTGTGCTGACTCAGTTCTATCCCTTCCATAGTCATGCTGCTGTATTTTGTTTCTGCTTTTTTTTCATTTGCTTCACCTGCTGTTCATAAACTGCACTTACAACATTCTCTCTGCAGTTTCTCTGCATACATTGCATTTCAATAATTTTACCGGGATCTAGACTGTAGCTGCAACTCATGAACTCTAGCCATTTCACCAAACTTGCTCAGTATTTCCTGCCTTCACTCAATTAGTCTGTATCAATATATTGTCTACAGTGTTACTTGTAATACCACAATTCCTGCTTATGGCTAAGTGGTCACCTTGGTATTGGCCTTTAAAAGCCATTCATGTACCTGGCCTAGTGGTGCAGTGATAGTGCTGCTGCTTGCAACGCTGATGACCTGGCTTCAAAAATGAGCCTGGAGCATCAGAGGACTGGCCAGGGGGGGAGGAGGCTTCAGTGTCTGACAGACAGATCACCGCCTCTAGGGTGGGAGGGTGTGAGACTCTGGAAATCAAGTGCTAGGATTGATGGGTCATGAAAGATGTCAGTGTATTGTGCACGGGAGTGTGAATGATGTTCTAGGACAACATTGCACATCTGCTCTCATCAGTGGAAATTAATAAGTGGATAATGCCACTGGTTGAACAGGTGATGCTATTCTCTACCACTATGCCCACTACTGGATCCTACTTGCCTAGATCCTGTAATTCATCCTTCCTTTACCTCCACCTGCTGGGCAACTTAATTCACATATGTAAGTCACCGTGGAGCTGAAGGTGTTTCTGCCTTGGGGTGAAATTAAGGGGCTACCTAGCAGGTGAGATGTGGTTGGCTTTGGGGACCAGGGTCACAGGTCATGGAGGATCTTTGTGGGGTGGGATCAAGTGCTGGTAGCTGGACAAAGGAGGTTTCAACCAGTGGAGTAGGAGGATAAAAAGAGCTGGAAAAAAAATATGAATTCACATTGCAGTACCTTGTCAAACAGTTCATTTTCTATCACATCATTTATAGTTCAGCACTCCTTTCTTCAGTCCCATCAAATCTATCAGTTGTTTTTTTCGGCAATCATAATTCAGTCAGTCCATTTCTGCATCATGTCATCAGATTGTATGGACACATTCTTATTGGCCATTATTATCCCTAGAATCCTGCTCACCTGCTCCCCTTGAAGTTAAGATATTGAGTGGATTCCCTTATTGGGCAGGGGTCCTTCTTTGGCCGCTTCGCTCCTGCAGCACCTGCCAGCTGTCCAGCTGGGTAGTGAGAAGGCCCAATTCTCAGGGGGAAGATTCAGCAGTGCAGACCCAAGGTTGGCAGCACTTCATGTTGTAGTATTTAAGACTTCAGCTGCCAGAGGGTCGTGCCCCAAACCCACATTTATTTATATTTTTTATTTAGGTCGTGTTGTCTGGGAAAGGAGAACTAGACAATTCTGCCTTTTTTCATCCATCTCCTGGGAGAGGGGGCTACAGATGGATGCCAACTAACATTGGGCCAGATTAAGGTGTTGGTGGTATTTTTAGTGAATGGGGGAAATTTGGCCAGGACACTGGGGAAATTCCCCTACTCTGTAGATGGGTGGCGCTGTCCGTCTGTCTGCAGAGATGGAAGACCTCAGTCGAAAGGAGGTAGTGGAGGAGGATGGTTCTAGCTCTGGAGCTCTAGAGCCTTTGAATACTTTTACAGCTACTGAGAAGGAATCAGAGTGCTTTGAAAGCCAATAGGGTTTTTCGCAAGCAGAAGGAAAAGATATGTTTCTAGATACATCTGAATCTGAAAATGAAGAAGAGTCTTTATTGCATGAAGAAATGGAGGAAAAAAGGAAGCAGCTTTTGGACTTAATACAGGTGGCTGAAAGAGATTACGGTTTATGTCAAAAGCGTTTAGAAGAGGAGAAAAAAAGAAAACGTTCAAATGCCAGCCCTTTATCGACAGGTAACAAAGACTACCTATTACTTCTCCATCTGGAGCGCAGCCTGCTTTCCCGGTTGCGAATGCAAGTAGAGAGGTCCTTTCGGATGGAACGCTTCCCCCGATTACAGGTGACAATGGGATGCAGTCAAAAAATGAAGTTCTAATCAAAGCAGGTTGGCTATGGCAAAAAGGCATTTAGGTCCCTAACCCAAAGTTTTCGATTTCTGATGTCCAGCAAGATTTAACACAGGATGCATCCTGTCCAGCAAATTTTGATTTACAGCCTGAAATAACAAAGTCCCAGATCTGTGGGAGTACGCAACTGTCAGCTGAAGGAGAGGCTGATATGAACAAAACTGCATCAGACGCTGTGGCAAACTGTTGTTATAGGAATGACAGGCCGCCTCCAGCAGCAGGTACAAAGACTTTAAACATAGGTGACAATGTTTCTGTTTGTGAGGACTTTAATTCTCAAAACCAGAAAACAATACTTTTCCAGGAAATACAGATACAGGAAGAAAAATCCTTTGCTGGACTTTTTCGGCATCCTGCTCAAGAGGCAAGACGAAGATTTTTGGTCAGACTTCGCTACAAGGGGTTAGCTCCGATTGTCCTGGACAGACTATGAGTGGGGAAAACCCTTTTACTTGATAGTTTGGGGTTTGTACCCTCGGATGTTTATGCTTTCATTCATTCACCTGGGAACTCTCAATATGACATAAGTTTTTGTTCTATGCATTTATTAGATAGGTTTTGGAAACGCTATTATGAAGTAAAAGATCAAGATATATGAAAAGATTTTTTAGCAATTCCTGTCACTAAACTTACAATTAAAATAGTAACTATTCTGTTTCACAACGAAGGTGTAAATGTAGCGAATATAATGTATTGGCTAGAACAGCGTTGTAGAATAATGGACAATCCCAGACCTATAATAGATGATAATGGTTTCTGGATGGGCGGTTGGACTTTTAGGGTTCAATTGTCCCATGATGAATCTGGAATACAGCATTTATCCAGTTCTTTCTTTTTAGGCAGGGATAGAGGAATAATCTTTTACGTGGGTCAACCAAAAAGTTGTTACAAGTGTGGTTCACTGGATCACTTAAACACTGATTGTGACACAGTAAAATGCTTTTCTTGTGGAGTTCTTGGGCATGGGGAAAATGAGTGTGAAGCTCCCCCTGTGTGTAACCTATGTGGAGATTCTGAGCATGGGTTTGAGGATTGTCCATGGAACACAACTGATTTGGATGCGGCTTCTGATCAGGCACATTTTTTGTATAAAGCCAAGAATCCCCCACAAAAATCAGAACATAGGAATTCAGTCATCTGAGAGACGTAGGGGGAGTGGGGCTGCAAGGGGGATGAATAGGGCCTCTATCCCATTTCAAACTAATCTTCAAATAAGTGCAGGAAATTTGGATTATACCAGCACAGGTGTTGACCAAACTCAAGGTACGAGGAAAGATACCCCCTTTGTTACCCCGCAAGGATCTCCAACCAGGCCCCAGACAACCTTATTTGTTGGTTCTACAGAGGGTACATGGGAGAGTATTCAATTGGTAGACCATCCCTTGGATTGTTTAGATAACTCAAACTTTTTAAGACAAGAAGAGCAGTTTGTGTTAGTGAAGAGAACAGGGAATATTAAAAGTACAGACATTGTTGCTAGTGTGCCTCCAGTAACGCTCTCAAATAGATTTTCCCCTCTTCCTTCTTGGAGCGAACAGATGGAACAGGCTCAGCCTATTGATTTAGAGGGGGCTGAAGATGTGCCCACACAAACACAGGAGAAAGATGGAGATGCAGTTTTGTCTGTTGAAAGGAAAAGTATACCTTTTCCAGCAAAGTGGGTTACAAGGTCCAGTGGGAAATAAAAAAAAAAAACCTCCATAAATGGTGAGCTTTTCTATAGCAAGTTTAAATGTAAACAGCATTAAAAATAAGAAACATCGATTCATTATGTTCAGCATTTTACATTCACTGAGTTATGATATTTTATTTTTACAAGATGTAAGATTACTAGATACAGTTGAGTTTCAGCAGTCCTCTACGGATTGGGGATGGGGGTTTTCTATTCGGTCATCGGGAATAGATCCCTATAGTGGGATGGATTTTTGTTTTTGAACATATGATGTTCAAATCGTCAGAATAATAGAAATAGAGCCGGGTAGGTCTTTTCTGTCAGACATTAAGTTTCATGGTGTTCCTTTACGTTTAATAAACATTTATAACCCTCAAATAAAATCATTACATAACGATTTGTTAAAAAAGATACAGCCTTATTTACACACAAAGCATCATTTGATTTTTGGGGGTGATTTCAACATTAATTTTAAGGAACAAAGAAAAGAAGCAAAGCAGTATTGTGACAAGAATTTCTTAAAACAAGTAATTTTTCAGGCGAATTTAAAGAATGTTTTTGCAGGTACTCCTTTGGCTAAAAAGTCTACTTTTTATAAAGGCACCATTTCTTCTTGTATAGATTTTCTTTTTGTTAACCAGGCTTTTCAAGTTTTTTCTCCCAAATTGGTCCCTATTGAAATTTCAGATCATTGGTTATTAGGGTTCCAGTTTGAGTGCCCCCCAGGACGTATAGCTGGAAGAGGAGTGTGGAGGTTAAACGTTTCTTTAATGTCTGATGGAAATACCTTTCAGGAATTACAAGAGGTAATTCATGATAAAGTAACTACTTTAGATCTTTATGAAAATATAGGCCTTTGGTGGTCGGATTTAAAATATGTTTAATTTGTTTTTAAAATGGTGGGTTCACATAGGGCAAAATCAAAAGGGACATGTACTTAGAATTTGGAGTGTGAATTGAGGACATTATTATCTTGACAAAATTTGGAGGACTAGATTTAAGAGATCGATATCTAGTATAAGACAATAAAATGGCAGATTACCAATATTCTAGAATGCAGTCCTTACTGAAGAAACAAATGTTTGTACCCAGGGAAAATCAGAGCAGACTAACCCGCTTTTTAGCTAGCAAAGCAAGGATAAATAGAACGGTTTTTTCAAGTCTTGTGGATTCTGCAGGAATAGAACACTGTGACAATAAAGGTATTATGGGGGTAATTGAGGATTATATTAAAACTATTTTGGGACCTTGCAAGGAATTGATCCATTAGCTAACAAGTTTTTACAGATGGCATCACTTCCCTGAGACCAACAATATTCAGAATTCTCTTTGGTTTGCCCTTTACACCACAAGAAATGGATAGAGTAATACACCGTTACACGATAATGTTGCTCCTGGTTCAGATGGATTATCAATGAATTATATAAAGTATTATGGTCTGTAATTCGGTTGTTTTTGCGTATTTACAATTTTTTCTTGGAAGAAAATACTTTGCCTACCAAGATGTATGAGGGGTTATTAATATTTTTACATAAATCTGGTACTAATAAGGATTTAAGTAATTGGAAACCATTGACTTTGTTGAACGTGGATTTTAAGATTTTTGCAAAGTTATTAGGGAACAGATTAGCGGAAATAATGCCTTCACTGATAAGTCCAATGCAGTTTTGCGCTGTTCCAGGCAGGCATATTTCTGATGCCTTATTAATGATAAGGGAAATCATTAATGCCTCAATGGTAGATAATGTTACATCAGAGATACCAGGGTATTTAATTAGTTTGGATCAAGCCAAGGCTTTCGACACAGTCTCACATTCTTTTTGTGGGACTGTTTGTCAGCTTCCGCTTACCTGTGAATATATTGGTGGATAAAGCATTGTTACGCATTAGCACGTAGTTCCATATGAGAATGGGTGGAAAGGAGATTCTCATTTAATATACACAGGTTTACTGCAGGGATGCCCTTTAAGTCCCTTATTATATGTGTTCGTATTAGACCCTCTATTGCGAATTTTGAATAAGTCCCCATTGATAAAAGGTATAAATGGTCCTGTAGTTTCTAAATGTAAAGTGTTAGAGTATGCTGATGATGTGTGTTTACTGTTAAACAATGAACATTCTTTTTGTTTAGCGAAAGATCTTATTCAGGAAGTAGGGAAGACAACAGGGGCTACTTTAAACCTTACTAAAACGAAAATTTTAAGCTTAAGCGGGATTTCTGGCCGCTCCTCAAAGTTTGGGAGGGTTTCCGTGGCTCGACAGCCTTGTAAAATCTTGGGGATTTACTGGGGTGGAGTGGATATGTCCCTTTTTAATTGGGAACGCGCCTTAGAAATAGCAAAGGGGAAGGTGGAGGTGTGGAATCGTTGGAAAACAACAAAGAAGAAGAGGGTATATTATGTTAAATCTTTTTTGATCCTGATATTTCTTTATTTAAGTGCTATATTCCCCATAAAAAAACAGTTGGAGGCACAGGTTTTGAGAGTATATTTTACCTGTATTTGGGGTAGTAGATTAAATCCAATCAAAAGGAATACATTGTATAAACCACTTAAAGATGGGGGTTTGAATATGATTAATCCAATCGTGTTTTATTTCACAATATTTTTTTCCATAAACTTGTTTCCTCTAATTAAGAATGAATCAAAATGGTGGACAGAGCTTGGTCTTTTAAAAGCTAAAAGTGTGTTAGGGGAATGGAGGAATGATACTTTTTTACATAAAAATAAATGGAACCCGAGATTATTAGATATATGGGAATCAGTTTTTGATAAAATAAAATTACAGAATATTAGTTATATGAGCGCATTACAAATGTCACGGAAAGCCCTTTATATGACGATAATGAACATGTTTTTTACAGATTCCTCTTTTACAGAATTTTCAGAACTTCAACAAAAGCAGATTTCCAGTTATATCACTAATAACAGGATCCCTGACCATATGTGGGACACCGTTTGGTTAGCGATTCACAATAGGGTAAATGTGAAGAATAATCAGAAACATAAGGCTTTACAAGAGTGTTTCTGCCCAAGGTCAGACTGTCAGGGCAAATTGGAAACCATGAATCATTTGTACTTTCAGTGTCCATATGCGGTTCAGTTTTGGGATGCTCTAAAAAATAGATGGCTGAATAGTATGAGTTGGTTAACACTTCCCCCTTCACAGAACTTATTATATTATGGCATTCATCCAGCTGTTAGTATAAGAATTTGTCCAAGCACATTACAAGTTATTCATGTGCATTTTTTGTATTGGCTTTGGCTTAGTAGATGCCGCTTAGTTTTGCAACAGCAAGATATTCCTGAAACTAACTTGGTACAAAATAAATGTGAATGAATTACAAAATTTAAAATGTGAAGAACATAATCGCCTTTCTCCACAGCAATGGCAAAAGAAATGGAATGAATTTGCTATTACTTAGAATTGTTATAAAACAGATTTGTGTACAATTGTTATGGTGCATTTATGGGAAAAAGGAAAAGGGGGGGAGGGTTTTTGTTTTTCTTGTTTTTTTTTATTACTTATATATGTTTGTAACATCGATTTGGTATATATTTTATTAGGAATTTGAAAAAAAAGGAAAAGGGGGAGAGAGAAGGGGTGGTTTTTACCACTTTATTTTTATGTTCGGGATTATTATATGAATTAACATTTGTTTATGTTTTATTACTGATATTGTATATATATTGTTATGATTCTGTTTTGTTCTAAAAAAAAGGGGGAAAAAAATTCCCCTACTCTTTTAGTGGGTGGGTGGGAGGGTTGGTTCAATTCTTTTTATGTTTGAGGTTACTGTATGAAACAACTATTTATGTTCTTGTTTCCCACCTTTTTTTATGATTTTGTATGATGTAACACTGACTTATATATGATTTGTTTTGATTTGTTATGATTTCAATAAAAATTCCCCTACTCAGGGGGAACCCTTGACCATCTTTTGGATGGCCAGTCTGGAGAAGGATTCAGTCAGTATAGAGGTGGAGGAAAACAGAGCTCAGATATTTACATCAGCTACAGATACATTAGAACCTAAAGAATTATTTGATGCTAATGGTCCTTTTGAGAACATGGAACATATATTTATTTCACTCTAGGATTACAATACCTTTGAGCCGAGGCTCTTTTACAAAGGTTCAACATCAGCATGTGCAACAGTCATTATTTTTAGTTACAAACATATTGTCATTGACTTACAGACATGTAATATCCAGAATAAAGACTTGAGCTATGAGCAAGACAAGGAAGGGGTGGTGGTGGGAAGTGAGAGTAGGAGATCTAGGGGGGGGAAGGAGGTTCAGAGGGTAAGGGGGAGTACAGGAGGTGTTTGTGGTGGGGCAGGAGTGGAGATACGGGGGGAGGAGGGCAAGGGCGGGAGACACTGCAGCCAGGGGGCCTTGTCAAGGGAATATGACAGGTAAGGTACTAGGGGTGCAAAGACTGATTGTAAGTGCTGGGTTCTGGGGCATTTGCAGCTGGAACGGAGGAAATGTTAAGATGGGCAATCGCCAGATACAAGCAGTGAGAGGCACAGCTTGGACTTGAAGAGGCAAAGTGTTGGAACGGCCGCTAAGTCGCTGCCAAGAGAGTTGAGCCAGTTGGATGCCTGATAGGCAAATGATCTTTGTCCTTGGGTTATGCGACATCGTGGGATATGTAGTAGGTGGGAATTGGATATCCTTGTAGTGGCGTTCCTATGTCTAGGCTTAAGGAGGGCACAGACACCAGGTGGGGCAAGCCCCATTATAATTTTCTTGGCCATGATGCAGGTTTGGTATTTTATGCATTTGTCCAGTTGAAGCCATCCAGATTGGGAATAAAGGTCACATGTGTGGGTACAGTGATGTGAGCTAGTGATGAGACAACAGGCCTTATTCAGGGAGGCTGTGATACATTTGAGAGCAGTGGTAGTTGCAGATCCATATATGATAAGACCATAGTCTATGATGCTGATGATGGAGCTTTGGACAGCCACTGACAATGCTTCTGGGGTTAGGTGTTTCCTGTGACAGAATAGTATGCCTAACCTCGCATTGGCAGACTTTGCAACACTGCTGATATGGACAGCATATGAGAGGTGGGGATCAAGGGTGATGCTGAGGTACCTGAACAATTGTTTGCTCTAGGATGGCTCCTTGTTCGGTTGCAATGGAGAGGTGGAGTTGTTTGTTTTTGTTGTGGGGGCTGTAGAAGACCATAGACTTATTTTTTTTTTCTGATTGAGAAGCAGTTTGTGATTTAGAAACCAGGATTCAATGGAGGAGAAGGCCTGCTGAAGTTTATTTTGTAATTGGATTGCACCAGGGTCAGAGGTGAGGATTACAGCATCGTTGGCGTAGAGAATTATTTGTTCTGGGCAGCTGTCTGGTAGTGAGTTTAAGAATAGGCTGAAGAGGAGGGGTCCCAGAAGGGAGCCCTTGGGGACTCCTGAGCGGACCATTCTAGGGTCCGAGAGTGTATCAGCGATTCTTACTGTTTGGGACCATTCTTCAAGGTAGCTCTTAAACCAGCCAATGGAGTCAGTTGACAGCCCAGTGTTCTGAAGCTGGACAAGCAGGATGCAATGATTGATGGTGTTGAAGGCTTTAGTTAAGTCAATGTAGATTGAGCCTAGTAGTTCACTGGAGTCAAGTGCATTGTGGATTGCGCCAGTGAATTCAAGTAGGGCTGTGGAGGTGCTGTGACCTTTGCGGAACCCGTGTTGTTGCTTGCACAGGATGTTGTACGTATCCAGCTATTCTGTGAGCTGGTTCGAGATGATGCTTTCTAGTGCCATGGAGAGTGGGGGTAGTAGGGAAATAGGTCTGTAGTTATGGTGGTCAGTTTTGTTACCACTTTTATGGATTGGGGTGACAGTGGCAGATTTCCATCTGTCTGGGAACTGGCTAAGGCTGAGGGAGAGGTTGAAAATTCTGGTCAGAGGACTAAGCACTTCATCAAGTGTGAGAGACAGGATTTTGAGATCGAGGGAGTCTTTACTGAATCTTGATTTACCAAGGGCTTTGGTAACATATTTGCGTACTTGGTGAGCCTTGACTGCTTTGAAGTCGAAGTGGGTGGAGCTGGTGGGAGTAGTGTTCATTGCGGACAGAGGAGTTTCATCATCTTTGAAATAGTCCTGGGGTAGGACAGTGCTGAGGTCGTTAAAGTCTTTGTTAAAGGTATCAGCAATGGTTTTTGGGTTGAGGGTTGTGGTTCCGTTGATGTTGAGTATTGATGGAGGGGTTTTGGGTGGATTCTCGGTGAGTTCCTTTATGTCCTTCCAGAATTCCTGACCATTGCCCCAGGAGTCTGCGAAGGCATGCTTATAGTAGGCGGACTTCATTTGCCACATGGTTTTGGTGCAGTCATTGCAGGCATGTTTGTAGTTTTGGATGTCGTTTTGCCTTCCAGAGTTTCTGGCCAGCTCCCATAGGTGGTCTCTTGTTTTTAGCATCCTGAGGAGGTCTCCTGTGAGCCAAGGGCTACTGAGTGATTTGACTTTGCATTTCTAAATAGGAACATATGTGTCACAAGCCACAGTGAAGATGTTTATGAAGTGGTCAAGGGCAGTGTTTACGTTGGTTGCATTGAAGATAGGGGACCAGTCTTGATGGAGAGGGTGGGATTTGAGTCGAGGAAGGTGACCACTGAGTAGAACCCTGCCGGTGATAGTTTTGGGTGGCTATTTGATGAATTTATTTGACCAGGTGCAGCTAACAGGGGAGTGGTCGCTGAGAGAGTCAGGGAGGATATTAGTGTTAGATTTCCACGATGGGTGACTGGTAAGGATCCAGTCCAAGAGTGTGCTGGTGCTGGTCCTCTAATTTTTCCTGGTTGGTGAGTCAACCATTTGTGTGAGGTTCGCCACAGCAACGGTATCCCTGTGTGCACCAGCATCGGCCGCAGGCCAGTTGATGTTGAGGTCACCTAGGAGGATGAATTCGGTGTCTAGTGGGAGTGACTTTACAAAGTCAAGAACAGCTATTAGACCAGTTCCCTGTTCTTTGTAAGGGATGTAGATAGTGGCAACAGTGAGGGTTTTGTTTTGGGCTCCGAGGAGGATTCTCACTGGCAGTATCTGAGCAGTTGTGGGTTGGAGTGAGGTAATGATGTGGTGCCCCTGTATGGAGTCTTTTAGGTAGAGAGCGCAGCCCCCACCTCTTTTGGAGAGGCAATCCAGCCTAAAGACATTGTAGTCAAGAAGGCTGATTGCATGGTCCAGTACTGATGGTGTAAGCCAGATTTTGACAACTGCCAGGATGTCAGGGCAGTGCTGGCTGGTGAAGACCTGTACGGCATCCATTTTAGGAAGGAGGCTGCAGATGTTGATTGATATGAATGAGAGGGCACCCGAAGGCTTGCTCAGATTAATGGCTTTAGAGCAGAATGGGCCAGGGTTTGGGTACACGTTGCCTGACAGCATTAGGAGGAAGAGGACTAGCCTCAAGGAGCTGCAGCTTATTTCTTTAAGGGAATGCTTTCAACTGCTAACATCTCGGGAAATTGCCGTACATCGACGATAGTGGGTGAGGGTAAGGATAGACAGGGGGGACCAGAGTGGAGGGCTAGGACCAGTGTGGGTGTAGGACAGTTTCATGGTGGTAGGATGGACCCTGGGCAAGGGGCAGTGACCAGTGTTCAGCGTGCCTAAGTGGAGGAAGGATGTAGGAATGTGGAAGCTGTGAGGGAGGGAGGGAGGAAAGCAGATTTTTAGGGTGTGCAGTAGGGGAGGAAGACAGGCAAGAAGAAATAGAATAGGGGGTAGAGAACGGTGGAGGTGCATGATTAAGCTAGGATTCTGGGTAGGCAGAGGAAGGGGGTTAAGACAGGCTGGCGGGGCTAGGAGAAGGGGCAGAAGAGCAGTAGCTGGATCAATGGGAAGTGAGGATACAGCCAGGAAGGCCAGGCAGCCAGGGACTGTGTCTTTCAGAGAGTAGACCTTTTCTTTTTAATGAAAGAATAAGAATCCCTCTAGTGGCAGGTCTGTATAACCTGCTAATGGAAAACTAGCCACTTAAAAAAAAAACTTCTATTAGACACTTGAAATGTGCTTAGTTCTATCTAAAATCTATTTGTAAAAAGTTCCAGGTGGCAAAAGCAGGGGAAAAGTCCTGGCCAATCACAGCGGGTTTGCTGGAAGTGCCCATGTTCCGTTTGGCTGCGCTGTTCCCGTACCTTCCAAGGAGCTGCAGGCAGGCATCCTGGTCCGGTCGGTGGCTGGCTGGGTGCCTGCCGACTGTGGGGGAACTGAAGCAGCCCCGTTCAAGGGCAGGCAGCTTCCAAGGAGCTGCAGGCGGGCATCCTGGTCTTGGTCGGTGGCTGGCTGGGTGCCAATAATCCCTTTATTTTGCTACCAAAAGATGATGAAATACCCACAGGCCAGACAATCAAATATTCTGCATTTAAAACTGCTGACAAATTAAAAAAGTTTTTCAGAACAACAAAAACAGTTGTTACAAATGTTAAATACTCTGCAAAACATCACGACTAGCTCTGCATCAGGTTCAATAGGTTTTAGGAGTATCTCAAGTAGCGCTGCCACAACTGCATCCAATGCATCATGTAATAACATTGTGACCCAACAAAATACCGCCTCCACAAAAATAATGTTTCAAACGGCCACAGCAAATCAAGGAAAAGCAACTATATTTACCTTTTCTGCAGGAGCGGGAAAGATAGGAAAAAAGTTGGAGAAGTTTCAAAGCAGCTTCTCGATAAACAAATAGGGACTAGCATTGCTCCTCAAATGTGATCCCCCTCACAAATAAAGCAGCATCCTATACCTGAGTCTACAAAGCATCAAAATGTTGGACTTGATAAACAAAGTTGTCCTGTGCTACTGATCTCAGAATCAGTAGGTACAAGCATGGCCGCCCAGACAATGCTTCATGGTACCATAAAATCACATTCTAGGTAGTGCTGACAAAAGGACAAACTGTGGAAACTACTGAGCAAATGCAGATGGTTGGAAATGAGTCAGGGAATGGCAAATACTGGGGATTTATCCCTTGGCCTAAGACCTCACCATGAAAATAAAAATCAAAACCCTTTCATGAATGGAATGTCAGCCAAGACCACAGATGGGTCTACTGAAACCCTGGACTCTGAAATGAACAATAAATGGTCTGTTCTGATAAAACTCATGGCTGAAAATGATCCTGTATATAAAAAAGAAAAAGGATGAGCTTTGCCGCAAAAGGGACAGCATCGTTCAGTCACATAGAAACTTACCATCAGAAACAAAGATAGAGCTTACTGAGCGACATGCTTCAAATTCTCCAAAAGAAAACTGAGGAGCAGTAGCCAATATTCACAGCTGTGGCAGTATGTTCTGCATTTGGAATCACACAGGACCTGGAATCCTCCCGGTCACCAGAAAAAGCTTCAGTAGCTACAGGATGGAAACAACTTGGAGATAAAAGATGGACCCTTGACCGAAACTGGGATGCAAGCATCTCATCACAACTATCTGCAATACCAGAATGGTACCCCTAGCTGCAACAATAGCACCAAGCGAACCCTTCAACAAAAAAGTACACTTCTTGAGTCTTCTTCCAATAATACCCTACCAGCTTCGACCGCCATCACCATTTCAGCTGTAATTCAGTAAACTTGCATAACCAAGGAGATATCCAGCTTAAATCCTGAGGCAACCAATACATTACCAATGGTTGATCCTCTGACAGAAACCACAACAAACAACAAAAACACTTCACAAAATGCTCCCCATAACTCAAATATGACTGATGAGAGCAACCAACACAATACTCACAGTGGTAAACCTGAACCCAATAGACCACTTTTGTCTGACCTATTCAAAAGCAACAAATCAGAACTTCTGCCCTGGGAACATGTAGTCAGGCTAAGATAAAAAAGAGGCTTAGAAATCGACAATATGTTAGAAAAAACATAATCAAGGACTCTTCACTTTTCACCTATCTACATATTTGCCTTTATCCATATATATCAGGAGAAGTCACTTTTGATATCAGCTTCAGAACCATCCAATTATTGGAACATTTCTGGTACAGGTATAATCAAGTCAAATTTTCAACACTTTGGACTCCATTCGTAGCCATTCCTCTGATGAAACCCCTCATATAAATGGTGACTGTTATGTTCCATAATGAAAATGTACCGGTAAGAGGCATGGCACATTGGCTACAACAATGCTGCAAAGTCCTCAGTGCCCCGGAAGCCATCCTTGATGGGGAGCACTTCTGGACTGGTGGATGGAGATTAAAATCTGAAGAAGGTATAAACCACATTCCAAATTGCTTCTTTTTTGCCAGGAGTGGGGGGTATGCTTCTACACCAGACAACCTCGGGTTTGCTACTGATTTGGGGCACACACTCACCTATCAAGTGTCTGTGATAAACTGCGATGCAGTTTGTGTAATGAAATAGACATTTCAGCTCACAATGTATGAACCATATGAACATACGAATATGCCAGCAGAAACAGATCACCTGGTTTATCTACATCTGCTCGAGTGTGCAGCTAGCACCCCTTGTTTGCAGTTGCCCCACCCTCCTCCCCTTTGTCATCCCACTGCAGCCCCCACCTCCCCACCCTCACTCTCCTGCTCCTGTCCCATGCCCTTTTAAAGATGTTCACAGATTTGCATGATACCACCCATTCTGGTAGTGTGTTCCATTTTGCTACCACCCTCTCCGTGATATAGTGTCTCCTCATTTCCTTTCCAAATCTTCCTCCAACTAGTCTTAGCCTGCAGTGTTGGGTAAGTTATTTTTTCTATTACTTTTGGAAACTTGTTCCAGAAAGCTCTGTGCAGTCACTGGCAAGGATGGAGAAGTACTGGACCAAGTAATACACCTTATGGTTACAATTACTTATGTCTTTTTATACAAAAGTAATACGTAACTGTAACCGATCACATTTATTTGAAAGTAACTAGTAATTAACATATTACTTTCAAATAAATGTCATCTGTTATAGTTTTTTTTTATATTTATTATATTTGTATTGTTTTTGTATAAAAAGAAATAAGTAACTGCAACTGTCAGGTGTATTACTTTTTCTAGTACGTCTCCATCCTTGCTAGTGACTGTACAGATCTTCCTGGATCAAGTTTCTAAATGAAATAGAAAGTAATAGAAAAAGTAATTTACCCAACACTGTTCACCTGTGCCCCCTGTTGTCCCTCCCCCTCCTTAGCTTAAAGACCCCTTCTGCCCCATCCTTATTGATTCCGCTCAGATACTTGAATGTCTCTATCATGTCCCTCCTGTCCCTCCTGTCCCTCCTGTTCCTTCTATCCTTCAGGGCATACATATTCAGGTCCCCAGCCTGCTCTCATAGTCTCTCCCCTCCATTCCATATATCATCTTCATTGCCCTCCTCTGCACCCCCTCCAGTAGCCTGATATCATGCTTCAGGTATGGCTTCCAAAACTGCATTCGATACTCCAAGTGTGGCCTTACCAGCAACCTGTAGAGGGGCAAGACCACCTCTCTTCACCTGGATAAAAAAACCTCGCTATGCACCCCAACATTTTGTTCGCTTCTACAGACGCTCTCTTGCACTGGGCAGTATTGTTCATGGTCCCTGTTACCATTACTGCTAGGTCCTTCTCCTCCTCAGTAATCCCAGCTTACCCCCCCCAACCAGTATTCTCTCCACGGGTTCTTCACCCTGAAGTGCATAACATTACACTTCCTTGAACTGAACCCCAGCTGCCACCTATCTGACCACTCCACTAGCTTGCTTAGATCCCCCTGCAGCTACTTAGATCCCTCCTCTCCATCCACCACTGCTTCTGTTTTGGTATCGTCTGCAAACAGACACCTTGCTCACCACGCCATGCACAATGTCTGATATGAAGAGCCCAAGTAATACTGGTTGCAGCATAAAGCACTGTGGCACCCCGCTCATCACTGGCTTTGGAGTTGAGAGCTCCCCTCCCACCACCCGTTGCAGCCTCCCACTCAGCCAGCTTGTAATCCAGTTTGTCATTTTGGCCCCTACCCCTACACTAGTTAGTCCCCCCCAAGCTGCCCATGATGCACTGAATCTAATGCCTTGCTGAAGTCCAAGTAAAGAACATCCACCACATGACCCTTATCCAACTCACCTGTCACCCAGTCATAATATTGTATCAAGTTGGTTTGACAGGATTTCCACAAAATGAACCCATGCTGCCTCACATCCTGGAGACTGTTGTCCTCCAGTTATAACACCAGTCTTTCCTTTAGTATTGTTTCCATGAGTTTGCACACTATAGAGGTGAGACTTACCGGACGATAATTACCCAGTTCGTCCTTTGATACACTGTTGTGTAATGGCACTACATGTGCCATCCTTCTGTCCAGTGGCACACATCCCGACTCCATTGAGGTGCTGTACAGATCCTCCAGTGGCTTCGTCAACACCTCTGCCATCTTTCTCAACACCCTGGCATGGATACCATCCAACTCTGGTGCCTTGTCTATCTTCAGTGTCCTCAGTCCTTCTAGGACTCTACCTCCCTTAATCCTTCCATCTGTCACCTCTTCTCCCCCGTCCCTACCCTCCCAGCTCATGGTGGTAGCGGTGCACCCTTTTCTTCCATGAACCCTAAGCAAAAGTATTCATTCAGTACTTTTGCCTGTTCCTCCCCCTTTTCCATCCACTCCTCACCCATTTTTATCCTCACTATTGTCTTCTTACACTTCTCTTTCTCCCTGATGTTTCTGAAAAAGTCTCCCCCCCCCTTAGGTCCCTGTGTTAATCTCAGCTCCCTTTGTGCCTTGGCTTCTCTCACTTTTCTGTTCACCTCCCTGGCAAGTCTTGCGTACTCATCCTTTTCCCCTTCCTTCCCCATTCTCCTATACCTCTGGTGTGCCTCTCATTTTGCCCTCACCGCCTCCACTACCTCGCTGTTCAACCAGCATGGTTTCCTTGCTCTGCTCCTCTTACTGTGTGTCTTGGTTCAAGCTTCTGTTGCCTCTGTAATCCCCCATTTAATAATATCCCATTTCTGCTCCCATCCATCTCTTGCCTTATGCCCTCCAGTTTCCCTTTCAGTGCTTCCTGCATCCTCCCAAAGTCTGCCCTCCTGAAGTTTACAATCCGGGGAGTTCTTGGGCTCCCTGCACATCATGTTATTAAACCACACCATTTGCTGACTGCTGTCAGCTAGTGGGTCCTCCACCCTTATTTCCCTTACTGCCTCCCCATTTGACAATACTATATCTAAAGTGTTCTTTAGCCTAGTAGGTTCACTGACCAACTGCATCAGGAGACCCTCCTGGACTGTGTCCAGGAGCACTTGCTCCATATCACTGGAGGTGACCAGAATGCTCTAGTCAACCCCTGGAAAGTTGAAATCCCCCAAGATGACCACCTTCCCTATTCTACATACCTTTCTGATTTGTCCCCATAATTCCCTGACAAGCTCCTCAGACTGGGATGGCAGCCTGTATAGCACCCCAAACCTTACTTTCCTACCCCTTGAGTCTAGAAGCTGCAGCCAGATTGCCTCTGTTCTCCTTTCTTCCCTCTCGTCCCTTGTGCATTTGATCCTGTCCCTCACATAGACTGCCACCCCACCACACCTTCCCTCCTCAGAGTCCTTCCTGTATAATTTGTACCCTGGGATTGCCAGAACCCAGTACCGGTGCTCAGTTGCCCACATTTCTGTGACAGCTGCAATATCCACTCTCCACACTGCCAAGAGTGCATGTAACTCAGCTGATTTGTTGCCTAAGCTTCTCGCATTCAGTGAGACCACCCTCCATCCTGCTCCCTTCCCTTCCCTTCATTGCTCTCCATCTCCTCCCTTCTACTCCCTCCTTTTTTGGCCACCCCAAATCTTTCCTTGCTAGCCTGGGGGATGGGCTGTGACTCAGCTCTAACAGATCCCTGCCTGCCTGCCTGCTGCCACTTGCCATGCCCCCTAACTAGATTAAATCCATATTTATCACAATATACCTCCCCAGTCTTTGCTATAATACCTCTTTCCCTTCCCTGCTCAGGTGCAGCCTATCTCTTGCAAACAGATTGCTATTATCCCAGGTACTGCCCCAGCCACACAGAACCCCATACCCCTTAGTTTGACACCATTCTACCAACCATGCGTTCAACTCCCCAATCCTCTCCTTTCTCACTGTGCTTGTGCAGGGTACTGGGAGCACCTCCGACAAGGCCACAGACCCCCCCAGTCTCCTTGCACAGCCTTCCCACTTCCTCAGACCTCTCCCTTGTTACCTCCACCATTTCACCAGCTAGGTCGTTTGTCCCCACATGTACTGCAATGTGTGGTATTCTTCAACCCCTTCTTGCACACCTTAGGATTGCTTGTCCAGTCTTGTCTGCCTTTAATCCTGGTGTGGACTCCACCCATATCCAACTGTGCCTCTTCCCCTTGCTGCCCCATCTGATTCCCTTGAGTATGGAGTCCCCCAACACCAGTACACCCCCATCCTCTTTCCTTGTGCCCATTGTCACCCCCCACTCAGGTTCATATTTACGTGGGAAACTCAAAATGGTGCTTTTACCATTTGCCCCAGTGTCTCCCCCTGCCCCTCTCAATTGAGACCCCTCCCTCTCCTCCTGTTTGACTGCCAACTTCCCTCTCCCTCCTCACCTCTACAAGTATTATCCCTCCCCTGCCATACTCAATCTCTCCACTAGTAATGCCCCTCACTCCCTCCTCTTTGTAAGTACTATCCCTTGTACAGTATACTCCTGTGTCCTTCTCTTAGCCATGTGTCGCTAGTACAGCAAACATGTTCTCTACCCTCTTTGCATTACTATGTGTTTTATTCTCCCTACTGCCTACTGCTGCTTCTCTTTTGCTAGGCTCTACTGGAGTCCACCCTTCATCAGTTGGCTTCCTGTCTAGTTTGCCCCCTCCCTTTGACCCCTGCTTTGACTCACTGTTCCTTCTCTCTGGTGCCCGTCGATACTTTCAGATGTCAGCCCTTCTACCAATGCAACTTTCCCCTCCCTCTCAACTTCCCCAATGTCCTGCCAAGCCACTGAACCTCTTCCTCGAGCCTCCTTAGCCTGTGGCATATTGGGCACCCTCCCAGCCTCCACAGTATGTTCATCCACACTGCTGCCCCATGACCATTGCACCCCACAATCCTACCTATGATTCACACTACCTATACAGGACAGTGAAATACAGTCTCTCTGTCTATAGTGATTGCAGTTGTTTATGAACACAATTACAAACCCACCAATAGTGTTCCCAAGTTTCACAAACACATACAGTCCAGAAATTAGATGTTTGCCCCAGGTCCTCTTTAGGTTCCTCCCCCTGGCTTCACGTGTGGCTGTTGTGCCCCCCGTTGAGCTTAATTCATAAAACACAGCCACAGAAACCTTTAAGCTAAATTCAAAAGACACAGCCAAAGAAATATTTAAGCTTAATTAAAAAAAACACAGATACAGAAACCTTTAAGCTAATTTAAAAAAAACAGCAAAAGTTATAAAAATCCTCTCCCAGTAACTCTGTCTACATCAAGTAGAATTAACTAATCTTTCTCTTCTCTGACCACACCAGATATAGCCTCTATGAGGAATTTGGCCATATCTACCAAGACTTTCCATGGGCTCATGCCAACAAACCACATGATATAAATCCAGAGGATCTCCTTAATAAAGTGCAGGCAGATGTGGCTATTCCTTTCGACCAACCTGCACCAACTCCAGCCACAAGGCATGACAAAACGGGATTTAGAAACCACAGATCACATCTCAGAACCCATGGAAACCACAATTCCAGAAACTTCAAACAACCCCAAAACTCATGCTCTGCTTACACCAGTATGATATTTCAAACCTGTAGCCATGGAAATAATAGAGGTTGAACATATAGACAAACAGACATACTCATCAATGTTACAGCCATAGTCTGTTCCCTCACAACACAAAAGATCCACAAGAATCTCAAAAAGAGAAGTTCCCCTCACTATATGGACTCAGAAAACCACTTCAAGGTTCTAGCTGGTACAAATTGGGGCAAATCTGAAGTTGAAGAAGAAACTTTGGATTCTTCAAAATTGGAAATAAATGCTATAAAACCCGTGGAGAAATTGTATGCAGGAAAGAAGAAACAAAGGAAAAAGTGATAGAACTTAACTTACACTGATTGAATGAGTAATACTGCTGTTGCCTCCATCAAATGCCACACTTTAATTGATAGTCAAAAAAGGCAGGCAGTATTCCAACTGGCAAAAGATATGTTAATTGGTATAATTTTCCTCCAAGAAACATGGATGAGCTCATTATCCCAATCAGCCCTGTTTAAATCTGAATGGTCATGGGTTCTGGCATATTGGTCCTTTGGAGATAACAGTGCTGATGGCATTGGTATTTTATTCTTATGTCAGAGGTTTAAGATATTCAAATTAATAGATCTGATTCCAGGTAGAACTTTGATATCAGATGGATACTGGGATGACGAACCATGTAGGTTGCTGAACGTATATACACCATAATCAAAAGCAGATAGGTTAGCACTGTTTGAAACAGTGCAACCCTACCTTGCCACAGCAACATTGATCATAATAGGCGATGATTTGAATTGTAGCCTGAAAATGCATAAAAATCAAAAGATAGAGAGAAAAATATATTGTGATTCTGTAGCCCTCAAAAAATGCATATGTACTGCAGATCTCATTAATAGCTCTGATTATGTGAATAGTGGGCCAACATTTACATACAAAAGAGGTCAGTTTACAACACAAATTGATTTTATTTTTGTTTCAAAAAATTTAGTAATTCAATCAGCCTCTGTCATCCCAGTTGAATGTTCAGATCACCTGGTGTTTTTTTTCCCATATGTGGCGTACAAACCAAATCCCTGTACCTAGATGTAGGTGGAAACTGAACACCAGTCTACTTACTGACTCAAATATTCTACAGCATATTAAAGCCCTATTAGGGGCACGTACGTCAGTTTTTCATCTATAGGAAAAGAAAAGTGAATGGTGGAAAGATACAAAATCTGATGTCAGGTTGCTCTTCCAGTGCATTGGGAAAGAATGGTCCCAAACTAAATTCTTTAAATATCTAAAACACAGAACAAACTCCAGTATCTATATTCTCTGCCTCTCACTTTTGACCTCACACAACAAATAAATAATATTAAAAAAGAAATGACAATACTGCAATATGATAGATCCAGTTCTATCAAGGCTGAACTCAACTATGGTACACATAGGTATCCAGTTTTTCACCCCAGTAAAGTGTGCAAAAACAGACAATGCTCTGCCACCTTTTTATCCCTTTTAAATGAACAGGAAGAAGATGTTTCTTCCCCTACAGAACTAGCCAGAATAATTTTGGACTTCTTATAGCCAAACAACATTTCTGATAATTTATCTGATAATGGCTAAACCTCTGGCAATCCTCTTTAGCCAATCACTGAAAACACGGGAGGTACCCAAAGACTGGAGGACAGCAGATGTAGTCCCCTTATACAAAAGTGGGAACAAAGAGGAAGTGGGGAACTACAGACCAGTCAGCCTCACCTCGGTAGTGGGGAAGATCATAGAAGCAGTACTGAAGGAGATATTGGTGGAACATCTGGTTGTCAATGAACTGCAGGACCCAAGGCAGCATGGTTTCACCAGGGGGAGGTCATGTCAGACCAACCTCATTGAATTTTTACACTGGGTGACTAGGAAGGTGGATCAGGGGAGGGCAGTGGATGTGGTCTATCTAGACTTCAGCAAGGCCTTTGACATTATGCCACATAGAAGGCTGTTACACAGATTGGGGAATATGGGTGTGGGCAGAACAGCAGTGGTGGGGGCAGGTAACTGGCTGGGCAGCAGGACACAGAGGGTGGTGGTAAATGGCTATCACTCCACAGAGGGCAGAGTGACCAGTGGTGTACCACAGGGATCAGTGCTGGGACTGGTCCTATTTAACATCTTCATCAGTGACATTGCTCAGGACCTAGAAGGCAGAATTTTCCTATTAGCTGATGACACAAAACTCTGTAACAGAATGGACACACCAGAGGGTGTAGACAGAATGAGAAGGGACCTGCAGAAACTTGAAGAATGCTCATGGGTTTGGCAGTTGAAATTCAATGCAAAAAAGTGCAAGACAATGCATCTGGGGCATAAAAACCCTGGCACAATATATCAGTTGGGGTGGGGGGTGTGAGAATATAGCATCCACCAAGCAGGAAAGGGATCTTGGGGTTATCATCTCTGATGACCTCAAGGTAGGGAAAAAGTACCACAAGGCAACTGGTAAAGCAAATAGGATGCTGGGATGCATAGGCAGGGGCATCACCAGCAGGAAAAGGGAGATCAGAATTCTACTATACAAGACACTAGTGAGGTCCCACCTGGAGTACTGTGTACAGTTCTGGAGACCTTACCTACATAAGGATGTAGACAGATTAGAGAAGGTTCAGATGAGAGCAACAAAGATGGTACATGGATTGCATCACAAGTCCTATGAGGACAGGTTGAAGGACTTGAATATATACTCTCTGGAGGAGAGGAGGGAGAGGAGGGAGAGAGGGGATATGATAGAGACATACAAGTATCTAACAGGGAGGAGCAGAGTACAGGAATACACTATTTTTAAGTGAAAAAGATGCTCCAGGACTAGAGGTCATGGGATGTAGTTGGAGGAAAGACAATTCAGAGGAAACATGAGGAAGAATTTCTTCACAGAATGGGTGATGGACAAATTGAACACCCTGCAAGAGGAAGTGGTGGGGGGTGAAACAATCATAGGATTTAAGAATGCATGGGATAGACATAGAGGGATTCTGGAGGTCAGGGGTGAGGGGCAACAGACTTCTAGGAAAACATAGAGTGAACTTACAAGCTCAAATGGGTAGACTGGGTGGGCCGTAGGCCCTTATTTTCTGACATTGTCTGTGTATCTATGTACCTGACTCAGTTATTAATGATTATCTATCTAAGCTCCCTGCCCATAATATTAATCAAAGTGATGCAACGTCCTTAATAGCCCATATTACACTGCAAGAAATTATAGATGTAATCACATCAAGGAACACTGAAGCATCACCAGCCCCAGATTGCCTCCACTATGAATTCTACAAGATATTTCCACAAGAAATCGCAGCATGCTTTAGAGAGAGTTTTCCAAAATGTTTTCATTCAGAAATCCATTCCAAGTTACTTTTCAAAAAGCCTAGTCATTTTTTTATATAAATCTGGCAATAGATTGTTAATTAATAACTGGAGACTGATTAGCCTCCTTAATGCTGATTTTAAAATATTATCACAGATACTACATTCAAGATTAAGAAAGGTAGCTTTATACTGTACATAATACACCCCTCACAGTTTTGTAGTTTACCTGATAGATCAATACATCACCAGTTAATAATTAGTACAGAAGTTTGTGAATATTTTACAAAAACTCAGAACAAAGGTTGGATTATATCACTGGATCAGAAAAAAAAAACATATGATAGGGTCAGTCACAAATTTCATTTTTCTGCTCTAAGAATATATGGCATGCCACACACTTTCACTCTCTGGTTACAGTTACTTTGTAGTAAGCATGCGTTAACCCCATAATCATGGGCCAATCAGGACCAGAACACAAAGTAACCATTGTGGTTCAACAAGGGTGCCCTCTGAGTTCTCTCATATATATTTTACCTAAATCCCATACTGGAAACAATCTCACTACACCCACAGATAGAAGGCCTGGTGGGAGAAATCCCACATGACCATATTAAAATAGCTGCCTATGCAGATGATACTTGTCTACTAATCAAAAATAAGAATAGCATCCAGGTTGTGTCAAAAGTTCTGGAACAATTTTCCCTGGTCTCCAGTGCTCAGCTTAACGTTAATAAATGTAATGCTCTTCCACTAGGACCTTGGGATGATCTCCCTACACACTTAGAAGGGTTACCTATAGCCCCAGGCCCCACAAAAATCTTAGGAATCACAGCAACCTTGAATTGGGAAAAATCTTTGAATATTTGTGAGGGAAAAGTTAACTCTTGGAAAGGTTGGAAACTCTCCAAGCTTAAACGAATATACATCATCAAGGAATTTTTAATTCCCAGCCTACTCTATGTTGGGGCAATATTTCCCCTTCCAACAGCCCTAGAAACGAGAATATACAGTATTTTCTTTTGCATGATTTGGGGAAGTAGACTGAACCCAATTAAAAGACATTTTACCTAACTACACAAAACTAAAGGTGGCCTGGGCATGATCGACCAGATTACCTTTCTTCACACCATATTCCTGTCTCTTTCAGGTAAATCTGTCCTAAGTTTGCCAGATTCATTAATGCACAAATGGAAGCTGAATAATTGTCATACGTTTTTTTTCTTAAATGGATGGATTCCCCAGTAAAATATAATATTCATTTAAAAGTACCAGAGTTTATGAAACTGGCAATCCAGAAATTATATAAATGGAATATTTCGAAAGCATTTTTGATTTCCACTCCTCATAAACAATTATACCAACATGTGATGGGTAAACAGGGCCCTTCTGCCGCAGTATTTAATAACTGTAGCTCTCAAAGCCAGGGTAAGATTTTAAACATGCTAAATGAAAAGAGGATGCCTGCTAAAATGTGGGAAACAGTTTCATTGTGCGTTTATGGGCGACTAAACGTTCGCGGCAACAGTAAGCATAAATCCCTTAATGAAGGGCATTGTCCATACTCAGATTGTATAATCATACAGGAAACCATTGAACATTTTATTTTAGATTGCTCCTATTCAAAGAACTTATGGGAATTTTTAGCTCAAGCATGGACTTTACTTTGGCTCAAATATTTAATTTGTGAAAACATAATGTTTGGTACCTATAAAAATAGGTTTGCCAAATTCCATGCATGTACCCTCCCAATTCTATTTACTGTTCTAAAATTGTACATTTGGCAGGCATATGTACAAAGAAGGTTCCCCAGTTAAAAGGGGCAGGTCCTGTTGTCCGACTGCCTATGCCAAGAAAGTGGCAAGCTCAGAGAGGAGAGGAGCAGAGGGGGAGGAGCCGGAGGCAGGAGGCACAAAGAGGGGAGGTCTGAGTGAGGTCACAAAGGGGGTGAGGCAAGAGGCAAGGAAGAAATGAGGTGGCAACAAGTGAATGGCTAGGTTGAGCCTGGGAGCAGGGTAAAAGGGGCAGCTAAAATGGGCTGCACAGCAGTGGAGAGCTCACAAACTTGTTCCAAAGTGATTTTTCTTTGGAAGCACATCAGTCATGGAAATAGATAGAGCCAGTGGGCCTTTGTTTGATCTTTCTGAGTTAATTAGCTGAAATACAGGTAAAAATAAATAAAAAAAAATTAAACAAAAGAGAAAAAGAGAGAAGGAGACATTTTGAGTAAGAGACAATGCAGTGAGTAGGCATCAAACAACAATTTTCAGGTAAGGTGCTTAGTTAAGTGGCTGCAGCATGAGAACTGCATGAAGATGGAAAGAGAGTAACAGGCATGCCTCAGGTAAAAGGGGAATGTACATTGCAGGCACTAGTGAGCAGTGCAAGCGCGAGCTCTGAAGGGGGGGAGAGCAGACTGAGCAGAAAGCCAGGAACCACGAGGGTGAGGTTTTCCTTTACTGGTTTTCTGTCAAGAGATTGCTAGTGCATTTGCTGAAGGGCCAATGGCTGTAGTGGGATCCCCCTAGTCGAATGGTTTGGCACCAACCACGGAAAGAACAGTCCCTCCTGTATGGTGCTGCAGCAGAGCTAGTGGTGTTTGACCAGCGGTTGTTTCTCCTTGTCGTTGTTTTGGCCTGGGGCAAGAGGTGCAGCTGAGGGAAATTGCGGCAAGCGATGCGACAAGAGCACTATGTTTTCAGTGCGGGAGGCACCAAGCTTTGCCTGAAGCCTGCACAACAATGATAGGAACAGCCCCCCTTTTATGCCGCATAGTGGCGTTGTGGTTTTGTTGAGCCGCCCTGTTAGCGAGGTGAGAGAAGGAATGGGATGGCGAGGGCAGACCTTGTGGCAGTGGTGTGTGACATCACCGCCATGTGGGTCAGGGGGAGCTCCATCGTGGGACAATTAAGGAGGCGAGCAGGCAACACACAGGCAATGCATGGGGATATGGGGCATTTCTCTGGTTTGCAGTGCAAACATTGGCAGTATTTTCCACTAAATAAAGACAGGGAAAGAAAGTGAAGAAATGGAAGGAACTGTGAGGGCCAACCCCGTGGCAATGGCATGTGACGTCACCGCCATGTGGGTCGGAAGAGATTCCAGCTGTGAATGCATAGGTACTGAAGAAGCAAGGAAAGGCATTTAGTAAATAAAATTTCAATGAAGGCTGGAGAAATATAAAGAAAAAATCAAGTGGAAGTATTGCAACACACAGGCGGATTACTAAATAAAGGTTTTCTTTCATTCTGTTGCAAATTGCAGCACAGTGGTGCTGGGTTAAAAGGCGAGACCAGAGGGAGTGGGCACAACAAGGGCAGGAGCAAGGCCCTACTGTTTATGGGAGCCCCAAGTGAGGCAAAGTGGAGAGGAGGGAAGTGGATCTGGATAAATAGACAGCGGCTAATGTCTTAAACAATATGGGGCTCTCAGGAATGACTCAGGGCAGGGCCAGACAAGATAGCCAGTGGTGGAGGCCCAAGTCGTGCTGTCCCCAGTGCTTGCAGGTCATGGCTGAACACAGTAGTGGTGCCTATGGAAGGGGAACAGGTTGCATAAAAGACAATGAAAGGAAGGGGGAGGGAGAACAAGTGAAGGGGGGAGATGACTGAGCGAGAGTGGGGGACAGCAGGTCTACGGTGAACATTAGTGGGGCAGCAATGCCCAGGGTTACCCAGGCCTATCAAAAAAAAAAAAGTGCTTCGGATCATAGGGTAGCTCGGGTAGAACAAGGTTTCCCTTTCCCATACCAGGGAAAGGAGTAAAGCGGATGCAAAAAAAAAATATATATATATATGTGTAATTTTTGGATATGTAAAAGGCTGCGTGGTGTTGACTTATATGTTATGTTCATTGTAGATACAGAGCAAGGATGGCACCAAAGAAAGCAAAGCCCAGTAAGGAGGAATGCTACAAATCAGTAATGGACCTGGTGGAGAAGGCGAATCGGTTCCTGGAGGTGGTGGAGCCAGAGGGAGGGGACAAGGGTATAAAGCAGAAGGGTAAGATAGGGAATGATAAGAAGATGAACAAGAGGGTTCCAACAAGGAGCAGTGTACCAGAACCCAGGGTAGTAGTAACAGAACCTGAACCAAGGACCCCTATTTGTTCAACTCCAAATAATCCAGTCCCCGAGACGAGCCCGGACCTTATCCTAGACCCAAGGTAGTACCAGAACCTGAGGCACTGAGGCTCCAGCCTACCCTGCCAGAACCAGTCCTGATTGTATCTTTGCCACAGGTGGTTCTTCACAGTGCACCAGGACTACCCACCACAGGGTCAAGAGCCCCACAGACACCCATAACATGTAATCAAGGGGTGACTATGGAGAGCAGTGTGAAAGAATATATAGAGTAAATGTTGAAAGGCATGGGAGAAAAAGGAATAGGACAGCTAGAGAAGGCATTAGGAGAGTTGAAGGGAGGCGGGGACGACAAAGGGGGGTAGTTACAGTGGGAAACCAGGGGATAAGAAGGGAACTGGGGGCACCTGGGGTGCATTTAGCAGACCACATCCCCACATGCATAAAGGAGAAGATATGGAAAGGGGGATATGTAGATATTTTTGCATTAGCAAATGTAAACAGTATGAAGAAATACGAAGAAAAGGATAATTTCGAGAAGAAGGACAAGGCAGCAGCAGTGGTGCTGCTAAGAAAGGAAGCAGAGGATAAAGCATCGAAGGGAAAACCTGAGATAATTGACTCACAGGTTTCACTTATTTTACAGCCATTGTGATTGAGAAGTGGCCAGAGCTAGCTACCCAGCTCTTAACCTACTCCTTAGAAACATAGAAACATAGAAGTTGACGGCAGATAAGGACCGCAAGGCCCATCCAGTCTGCCCATTTCTTTTTCTACCTTATAAATGTACCATCGGCCTTTGCTCTGTCAGTGACCTATCTATTCATAGTCATTTGTATTGCTCCCTTATGCCTATCCCATGCCTGTTTGAAGCCCTGCACTGTATTCATAGCCACCACTTCTTGTGGTAAGCCATTCCATGCATCTACCACCCTTTCTGTGAAAAGAATTTCTCACATTCCCCTTAATCGGCCTCCTCTAATCTCTATGCTGTGTCCTCTTGTCCTGCTATTTTTCTTATATTTAAACATGTTAGACTCTTTCCCTTGTTTATGCCCTTAAGGTGTTTAAATGTCTCGATCATATCACCTCTCTCCCTCCTTTGCTCAAGGGTATACATATTGAGCTCCGTTAATCTGTCCTTATATGTCTTCTGATGCAGTCCCTGCACCATTTTGGTTGCCCTTCTCTGGACTGCCTCAATTTGGTTAATGTCCTTGTGAAGGTGTGGCCTCCAATACTGCGCAGTACTCCAGATGGGGCTAACCAATGTCTTGTACAGAGGATTATTACCTCCCTCTTACGACTTGTGATACCTCTACTAATACACCCTAACACCCCCTAGCCTTACCTACTGCTTTAGGAGGTCTGCTTGGATGATTTTAGGTCATCAGTGATGATGATGCCCAAGTCTCTTTCTTCCTTTGTGACTGCTAGCAACTCCCTCCAGCCTATAAGTGGCTTCAGGGTTTCTCTTCCCTATGTGCATGATTTTGCACTTCTTTGCATTAAATCCCAGTTGCCACTCTTCTGACCATTCTGCTAGTTTATCCAGATCTCTTCTCATTCTGCCCACCCCATCTGGATCATCTACTCTGTTGCAGATCTTGGTGTCATCTGCAAACAGACAAGCCTTACCCTCTAGTCCATCTGCGAGGTCACTAATGAAGATGTTGAATAGGACTGGCCCCAGGACTGATCCCTGAGGTACCCCACTTGTGACTTGCATCTCTTCTGACTGTATACCATTTACCACCACTCTCTGTTTTCTGCCAGTCAACCAGTTTGCCACCCAGTTGACCAACTTCTGACCCACCCCGAGCCTACCTAGCTTATTTATCAATCTTCTATGTGGAACAGTGTCAAAAGCTTTGCTGAAGTCAAGGTAGGCGACATCAACTGCTCCCCCTTGGTCCACCACTCTGGTTACCCAGTCAAAGAAATCTATGAGATTAGTTTGACAGGACCTTCCTTTGTAAACCCATGCTGTCTTGGATCCTGTGCCCTATGGATTCCAGGTGTTGCACTATCCTTTCCTTAAGGAGTGCCTCCATAATCTTGCCCACTACTGAGGTAAGACTGACCGGTCTGTAGTTCCCGCCTCCTCCTGCTACCACTCTTGTGGAGTGGGATCACATGAGCCTTTCTCCAGTCTTCTGGGACCTCTCCTGTGCTCAGAGACTCACTAAACAATTCTGCTAATGGCTCTGCTAGTTCCTCCTTTAGCTCCTTAAGTACCCTGGGATGTATGCCATCAGGTCCCATTGCCTTATCCACCCTGAGCTTAGCAAGCTCTTGTAGGACCCTTTCTTTTGTGAAGGAGTAGTGCTCACCTCCTCCCCTGTGTCCATGATGCTGAGCTGTGGGCCTGCCTACCTTCTCTTCAGTAAATACTGAGCAAAAGTATCTATTTAGGATAGATGCCTTTACAGGGTCCTCCTCCTCACATGCTCCCTTTTCTCCATTGCTTAGCAATACCCCTCTGGACTTTCTCCTTTCACTAATGTATCTATAGAAAGTCTTGTCACCTTCTTTTACTGTTCGTGCTAGTGTTTCCTCAGTTTGGGACTTTGCCTGCCTTACTGCCTTACCTGCTTCCCTTAGGGCAGTTTGGTATGCCTCCTATCTTCATCCCGCTGTGTTCCCTTATATTTTCTGAAGGCCAGCCTTTTGGCTCTGACCTTTTCTGCTACTATATTTGAGAACCAAAGTGGTTTCCTTCTTCTTTGCACTTCCTTTTCTGTCTACACAATGGGATGTTGCTTCAAGTATTGTATCCTTAATGCTTGCCCACTTTGCCTGTACCTCTCACCTGTGTTTCTTTTGCCAGGGCTAGCTTAACTCTGTTGGCCATCTTATCAAAGTCAGCTCCTCTGAAGTCCCATATTTTGCCTTGGAATGGGATGATTTAGATGTAGTAGCCAAATTGAACCATACCATGTGATGGTCACTGGCCCCAGGTGACCTTCTACCTGGAGATCTGTGATCCCTTCTTTGTTAGTCAGTACTAGATCTAGGATAGCCCTGTCTCTTGTGGGTTGCTGTACCAGTTGTTTGAGGCCCTCCGCCTGCAGGGAATCCACTATGAGTCTAGTTCTGGCAGATGTTCCTGCTGGTATTGACCAATCTGTATCTGGCATGTTGAAGTCTCCCATTATCAGAACCTCCCCTTTAGCTGTCATGTTTTGTATATCTTCTAACAGTAATGTGTCTATGTCCTCCCTCTGGTCTGGGGGCCTGTAGACAACCCCAGTTCTTATGGCTGTCCCATTACCTGTTTCCTTCATAATAAAAAATGCGTATAAAAAGGGGGGACATAGTTGGCTACGTTATAATGAGAAATTTAGGAAGAGAATGGCTCATTTTGGGGACGTACAGTGGGATGCGAGGCAAATAGATTTGTGGCTGGAAATTTATATGGGCCCCTTAGACAAGGAAATGGAAGGGGAGAGATGGGGGGGGATGGCAACAAAGGCATGTTGGGGATACAACAGGGCCTCCTGCTCATGGCCAAACTGCCGGTTCCGGTATGTCTGCTCCAAATGTGGAGGGCACCACCCAGCATCCAAGTGTAGCTACAGCTGGGATAAAGGGGCAGGCAGCCAGGACAATGCATACCAGCCATCCTTCTGGAATGGCCAGAACTCCTTTCGGGGGCAGCAATGGGAGAGAGGGAGCAGGGGGAAGGGAGCAGTGGGGAGGGAACAGGCCTATCAATCCCGACACCAGGATGCATGAAGGGTGGCAAAAAAGGGGTTTCTGGCTAGCTCGGATACCCATACACTTAGCAGGGATAGACAGGGGGCTGGGGGTTACCTGGAGAGAGAGGCGGCTGAGACATTGCTGGCAGGTTTTTGGTCAGGTTTTAGCTTACAGTTCAAGGGGTGCAGGAAACAGATGGCAGCAAAGAACCTCAAATCCATACAAGGGAAGGAGGGAATTTGACACAAAAAATTTAGAAAGAAGTGAGGGTGGAGAGGGTCGAAGGTCCGTTCACAACCCCCCCACTGCCAAACCTGAGGGTCTCCCCATTGGGACTAGTCCTCAGGAAGCAGGAGGGTGAGTACCGGGTAATGCATCACCTATCCTACCCGGAAGGGGATTCAGTCCATGATGCTATTGGGGAGGAGGACAGCAGGGTCATCTACGCCACTGTGGAGGATGCAGTGTGGATGATTAGATCAAAACAAGAGGCATGGCTGGCGAAAACAGACATAGAGTCAGCTTTCCACCTACTACTGGTCAGGCCGGAGGACTGGGACTTATTGGATTTCTGGGTGGAAGGGATGTATTATTTTGATAAAGCCATGCCTATGGGGTGTTCAATAGTGTGTGCTAAACTTGAGATGTTTAGTACCTGGCTGCAATGGGCTTTCCAGACCAGTTTTGGTTACCAGACAGTAGTACACTACCTGGATGACTTCCTGTTCATCGGGGAAGGGAGGGTAGAGACCCAGAACATGCTTAGAGATTTTCAGGTACCCAGAGGTGGGGGTCCCATTGGCGGAAGACAAGACTGAGGGACCAAGTCAGACAATAGAGTTCCTGGGGCTTGAGCTGGACATGGCATGGCAGCTTTTCCAGTTGCCTGATCAGAAGGTTAAGAAACTTAGGGAACTGTTGAAGACAGTAGGGGGATGCAGGAGGGTGCGGCTGCAACAGGCACAGTGGCTGCTGGGTCACTTAAACTTTATGTGTCGGGCTATCACACCAGGGTGCACGTTTACACAGCATCCAGCTTGGGCAACGCGGGGGGCCACACAGCCTCATCACTGGGTAGACCTCAATAAGAGGACCAGAGAAGATATGGCAGCTTGGGAGCATTTTCTACGAGTATAATGGGCACATATTCTGGCAGGATGAATGGCTTTGCAACACGGACCTACAGCTATATACAGACACCTTGGGGGGTATAGGCATGGGAGGGTACTTCCAGGGGTGATGGTTCACAGAACCATTGCCTGAGGCCTGGGCCCAGGAAGAAATGACAAAAGACATCACCTTTTTGGAACTGTTCCCCATATGGGTGGCCATGATAATATGGGGAGAGGAGCTCAAGAACAAGCAGGTCACATTCTGGAGTGACAATAAGGCTGTAGTGGAAGTACTGAACAAGAGGGGGATGAAGTCAGAGAGAGTAATGAGGGTGCTGGGCAGGATGGTGTGGTTGAGCTTGTCCCTAAACATGTCCTTCAGGGCTAAGCACATCGATGGTGTTGACAATGTGATAGCCGATTGCCTCTCCCAATTGCAGATGGACAAATTCAGGACCATTGCACCCTGAGCAGAGGACAAGCAGATCACTGTTCCACCGTACATATGGGCAATTGGACTGGGGGAGCTGAGGTATTGTTCTGCAACTCCTGGGCCCCCGGACCCTAAGAGCTTATGAAACCTCTTGGAGGGCATTTCAGAAATTCTGGGAGCAGTACTGTGGACAGGTAAGTGGGCCAGTAACTGGGGAGCAGGTGGCACAATTTATAGTTTTGGTTTGGAATCAGAACATGGCACATTCGACCATGGGGGTCCATTTGGCAGCAATAGGTCAGATATGTACATTGAGGGGCTGGAAGGACCCTACAAAAAACAACTTGATCCGTAGGATGATGCAGGACTGGATGAGGGGAACAGGGAAGAGACAGGATAGCAGAAAGCCGATATCTGAGGGGTGGATAATAAGGTTGATAAGGGGCTTGCAGCATGCCTGCAGTTCCCCAAGGGAAGTGGTGTTATTTCGGGCACTGTATGCCACCATATATAGTGGGGCCTTTCAATTGAGCGAGATAGTGGGCCACAGCAGAAGGGCAGAAGGGGGGGGCTGCAATGGGAGGACATTAAATGGAAGGCAGAGGCCGGGACAGTACTATTAAGGCAGTCCAAAACTGATCAGCCAGGGCAAGAGAGGAAGGTTTGGTTAAGGAAACACCCAAACTAAGCCATTTGTCCAGTAGTGGCGCTGCATGTGTACATGGCAGATCACCCAAACCAGGGGAATGAAATGATGTTTATACATGGTGTTGGCAGACAAGTCTCAGGGTACCAGCTAGCTGCTATACTGAACAAGGTACTCAGATTTGTGGGGGAACTGGTGGCAGGGTATTCCTCTCACTCATTCAGGATTGGGACTGCATCAGTGATGGCAGCACAGGGCAGGGGGCCTGAGGAGATCAAAGAAAGGGGAAGATGGGATTTGGGATGTTATAAAATATGCATACAGAAGATGCAATAATAATGACGGTTGTTTTCTCTCCCGCAGCAGGTACAAGAAGAAGATGGGGGGGGGGGCAGAGATGGGATACTCATTCTTTGTGCTTTGATTATTCAGGTGCGACCAAGAGGCTTGAGGCGTGGATCTGTGGACATTCGTTTGTCCATTGGGCAGAGAAGTGGTCGGCCAGGAGACAAGGGGGAAAGCAGCTGTATCTGGACATTGACACAATATGACTGGTGTGGAAAGGTCGGCATGGCATGAAATGATCACAGCTGCTGCTAGAACTCAGGGAAATCAGGAGGGATCATAGGTGGCCAGACCTGATCATAGTGCATCTTGGGGGAATTGACCTGGGAACGAGGCCCTGGCTGGACATTTTTTATCAGATAAAGCATGATGTAAAAATAATAAAGGAATGGTGGCCAGAGGTTACTTTGACATGGTCAGACATCACGCCTCGAAGGGTGTGGAAGTAGGCAGAGAGCCATAAAGGGATGGACAGGGCCAGAAAGCACATGAATGCACTAGTGGGGAGAGTTTTCCAGGGTGTAGGGGATTAATCATTCACCATGTGATCCTGGAGTGGGTAGATGAGTATTACGGGGGGACAGGGTACATTTATCGGGCCTTGGCCTGGCTATGTTCAACACTGAAATTGCAAATGCCATTGAAGCATGGCTACAGCAGAAATAAGATAGGATGAGGAGGAGGGGGGAAGAAAAGGAGGGGAAGTCCACCGTCCATCATGAGCTGGAGGTGGACTAATGGAAAAAGGGGAAGGAAGACAAGAAAAAGGGGAAGGAAAGAAAATAAAAAGGACACAGGTTTGAAAATAAGAGACAGGGGCATGGTGTACGCCTCCCCTGTTCAGGACATAAGAGGAAGAGGCCAGGCCCCCCCATGATGTACATCTGGGGGGCAGAAAAGAAGAAGAGATCTTTTAGTAATTATGAGGCCAACAAGATTGTGAAGGAGATAATGTATGCACATAATGTAAATATAATGTATTGTAAATATGATGATAAAGGGATTACACATGGAAAGATGGAGATTTACCATTGTGAAAGTATTAGTGTGAATTATCATAACTATGACAAAACAGTAAAATTATTGCCAATACTGAGCAACCACACATTATTGTGTCAGTTTGTATTGTGTATTTATTGGCGGGGTTCTAGGGACAAAGAGGGTTGCCCAATTAAAAGGGGCAGGCCCCATTGTCCCATGGCCCATGACAAGAAAGTGGCAAGCTCAGAGAGGAGGGGAGGGAGAGAGGGCGGAGCTGGAGGCAGGAGTCACAAAGGGGGAGGTCCAAGTGAGGTTACAAAGGGGGCGAGGCAAGAGACAAGGAAGCAATGAGGTGGCAACAAGTGGATGGCTAGGGTAAGCCTGGGGGCAGAGCAAAAGGGGCAGCTAAAAGGGGCTGCACAGCAATGGAGAACTCACAGACTTGCTCCAATGTGATTTTCCCACCATCCCACCCAGAAGATAGGACAGATGGGCACTGTGGTAGGTGGAGCACAGTGCACCACTGTGATAGGTGAAACACAGTGGCAGGCTGCAGGGTCACTGCAGAAGGTGGATGGCAGAAAGGGGGGAAAAAGGGGGAAGGAAGACAAGAAAAAGGGGGGGAGAAAATAAAAAAAGGACACAGGTTTGACATATAAGAGACAGGGGCACAGTGTGTACGCTCATGCCCCCTGTTCAGGACATAAAAGGAAGAGGCCAGCCCCTCCATGATGTAAGTCTGGGGGGAGACAGAAGAGAAGAAGAGATCTTTTAGTAATTATGAGGCCAACAAGATTGTGAAGGAGATAATGTATGCACATAATGTAAACATAATGTATTGTAAATATGATGATAAAGGGATTACACATAGAAAGATGGAGATGTACCATTTTGAAAGAATTAGTGTGAATTATCATAACTATGACAAAACAGTAAAATTATTGCCAAGACTGAGCAACCACACATTATTTTGTCAGTGTATTTATTGGCAGGGTTCTGGGGACAATGGGTCCTTAGACAGCAAAGAATGCCTTTTTCATTCATTAAAGCATTATGTGAGAAAGCGGTTTTCAAAGTATATTCTAAAGATATAGTAATACATCCACTTCACAAAGTCCAAAGATGGTGGAATGGTTTATCTGTTTTCATAAAGTATAAATGAGAAAATGAGTATTCACCAGCAATGGTTAATGAAATGGTTCACAAGAATGTATTATTGGTCAGGTAGAATTTTACTTTCTCCTTGTTGCTGACTATACAAGGTTGCTTGATTTATGATCATGATTTGTATGTATATTTTTTGTTTATGTTTCCTTTAATAAAAATCTCCCCTGCTTTTTTTGAGAAGTGCCATGGAATCTTTAACATCCACCTGAATCACCACCAGAATAGGCAGATGGGACCTCGGTTTAGTATCTCATTCAAAACACGGCACCTCAGGAGTGCAGCACCACCCTTATGCTGCACCACAGTGTCAGTATTGGGATTTAATCCAAGTGCCTGATGGAAAGGCAAGGCAACTTTATTTCTAAGGCGGCCAATCCCAGAGGATCTGGGTGCCATACAAAATAAAAACAGAATACAAAATACAGAAATAAGCATGTGTGCAGTAGCAACATATTTAAAACAGCATTCTTAAAAGAATAAATATAAAATATGTGACAGCTGAAGGTAGGGTTGGGGGAGATGGCTTCATTCCCAAAAGCCTGGCAGAAAAGATTGGTCTTAAGCCTCTGCTTAATGATATCAATCAAGGGGGGCTCCTGAACTGCAGCTGGAAGCGTGTTCCATAGGGTCGGCCCAGAGACACTAAATGCTCAGTCATCAGAGGTTTCGGGAACATTTATTTTAATTTATTTACTTCAGTTTAGGATTACTACCTTTAAGTCAAGGACTCATTTTCAAAGCTTCTGAGTCAGTTAAATGAACAGATACAGACAACATAACACATAGCACAGCAGTGGATTACAAAATAAGGTTACAGAGGGTTGCACATACTTTTAAGTTTAACTAATACATAGGAGTCTAAGTTTCATTAGTATATAGGAGTCAAACATTATAAGGTTCACTAGCACATAAGAGTCTTACATTGTAAGTAACAGCACTAAGTGCAGGCACAGTAGTGTTAGAAACAGTAAAGAGGGGGAGAGGCCAGGGATTGAGTCTCTGCTGGGTTGTACAGTGGGCAAGTGGGGGTGGGGCATGGACAGTTGCCAGAATGGTAGGCTGAGCTCACCAGTGGTGGCCAGGGGCGAATGGGGGAGGGGGGAAAGCAGCCAAGGTATGCATTGTCAGATGTTCAAGTATGTAGTTGATGGAGTGGGTGATCTGTGTGGGGTTGACAGTTTATTGTAGTGTAGATAATGCAAGGTAGGTATTTTGCAGGTAGGGGGATTTGTTGAAGAGAGTGGGGGGGGAAGAGTGCAGGGGGTAGTGGTTGGGTGGTTAGAGCAAGGGGGTGGGTGGGATAGCCTAGGGGCCCTGAGCATGGGCTAAGTGCGACAGACACAGATTTATTTTAGTTCTAGCTGGGAACAAAGTCCAATTTTGAATTGTCAGAGCTTGGTGCATTCTAAGTGTGCAGTATGCAGCTCATTGAACGACTTTGGGCCCAGGAAGGCGAGTGATCTCTGTGCCAGTTTAGTATACTTGAATGGCACCTGGAGTCCCCCTTTTTCAGTGCTCCTAGTCTGTTTAAGGGTTAAAGCCTTTGCAAAAAGCCTGTTAGTGGACTCAGGCATAAGCCCTAGCAAGGCTTTTTTGATAAGCATGCAAGTTTGGAGTTGAACTTGGAGGTGGAATGGGAGCCACCCTGTCTCATTGAAGATGGTGCAAGTGTGGGTAGAGAGAAAAGCACCCAAGGTTAAGCAACAGGCCTTGTTTAGGAGAGTGCTGACTCTCTTGAGGACAGTGTCAGAGCCTACTTCATAGATTGGGAGCCCACAGTCAATGGTGGCAAGCACTGAGCTACTTGTGGCTAATTTCAGAGCCACAGGTGGTAGGGAATGTTTGTGGTGGTACAGAACACCCAGTTTCATGTTGGAGGTCTTGATGACGTGGTCAATATGACTGAAGAAATTGAGAGTGTCATTGAGGTAAATTCCTAGGTATTTAAATATGAAGACTTGTTCAAGAGGGTCTCCCTTAGGGCTCAGGATTTGCAGTGGGCTGAACTTCTTTTTGCTTTGGGGATCTGTGAACAGAATGCTCTTGGTTCTTGTGTGGTTGAGCAGTAGCTTGTTCTTGCAGAACCAGGATTCAAGCTTATGTTAGCTGTCCTGCAGTTCAGTAGTGATGGTATGCAGGCTTCTGCCTGGGACGATATGACAGTGTCATCAGCATAGAATACAATGTGTGCAGGGCAGGCAGAGGAGAGGGTATTTATGAACAGACTAAAGAGTAGAGGGACAAGGATGGATCCTTGGGGGACTCCTAGGCTCACCTCCATTAGTGCCGAGTATGTGTCTCCTATTCTGACTCATTGAGTTCTATGGGAGAGATAGCTTCCAAACCAAGTCACCATGCTTGGGGATAGGCCAGTTGCTGACAGGCTGCTGAGGAGAAGGTGGTGGTTCACTGAGTCAAAGGCCTTTATGAGGTCTATGAATATAAACCCCACTGCCATCCCTTTATCAAAAGTGTCATGGAGCAGGGAGGTGTATTCGACTAGTGCTGAAAGTGTTGTGTTTTTTACGGAAACCATGCAGTTGAGGGCCAAGCAGATTATACTTCTCCAAGTGCTCAGTGAGCTGGTCTGAGATCATCCTTTCCAAAGCTTTTGTGGGGGGGGGATTGAGATTGGCCTGTAGTTAGATTTGTTAGTTCTGTCTCCAGTTTTGAAGATAGGGATAAATAGTGCCAGCTTCTAGGCATCTGGGAACACACTCAACTTAAGGGAGGAGTTAAAAACCTTAGTGAGGGTGCCAGAAATCTCCTCCAGGGTTAGGGTGACCAGCTTCAGGTCGATTAGGTCACTCCCCATCCTGGTCTCGCCTAGGTCCTGCTTGACATATTTGATTGTCTCAGTTCTTGAGATCTGCTTGTAATAGAAAGGAGGTAGACCGTAACCTGTAGGTGTGGGTGTATCCAGACCTGGAGACTGCTCTGTTGGTGGCACAAGATATTCACCCAGTAATACTCCAGTCAGATCCATGAACGCTAAATTGAAAGTGTTAGCGATATCAAGGGTTTCCTGGATCGTCCCAGTATTTGAGGTGATCAGGTCTGGTGGTACTTTCGGGGCACTACCAGTTAGTGATTTCAAGGAGTGCCAGAAATCTTTACATGAGCCCCATAATTTGTTTAGTTGGTCCTCATAGTAAGTGGCTTTAGCTTGGCAAACAAGCCTTGTGCAGTTATTTCTGGCAGCCCTATAGGTGGACAAGTCAGCCTGCTTGCCTGTCACCTTGGCTGTATGCCAGAGATTGTCTCTTTGTTGCATGAGCGCAAGTAGTGAGCCTGAGAGCCAGGGATTTATAGTACCTTTAACCTTCTTGACTCTGATGGGGGTGAAGATGTCACAGGCCTGAGTGAAGGTCCTGCGGAAGTAGTCCAGGGCCTGGTTCCCATCCAAGGCTCTGTTGATTGGGGACCAATCAATCAGTTTTAGGTGTAGTTTGAAAGCTTCCAAGAGTCCGGCTTTTAAGGTGCAGTTATGGGATACTTTGGGCGGTTGCTTAGAGAACTTATTTGTCCATATACACAAGGCTGGAGAGTGGTTACTGAGGTTGTCTGGTAAGACTGAAACCTCAGAGATGTGTTCTGGGTGGGAGGATAAGAGCCAGCCTATGAGTGTGCTGGTTCCGGTTCGGTAGTTGAGGTGGGTGGCTTGTGTTACCATTTGGGTAAGGTAGAGTCCAGAAATCTGGTCTCTTGCCGGAGCTTCTCCCTCCGAAAGCCAGTCAATGTTAAAGTCACTGACTATGACCTGTTCCCACTTTCTGTCCAGCATCTGCTGGTTCCCTATGAAGTATTTAAGGCTGATGGCCTGCTGACCCAGGAGTATGTACACTGTGATAAGCATAAGGAATTTGTTTTGCTGCCCTATGGAGAGTTTTAAGTTTAGGATCAGAGCCTCTTTTCAGTGCATACTGCTGTGCATGATATGGGATTTGATATCACATTTGACATAGACTAAGCATCCACCTCCACATTTAGACAGTCTGTCCTGCCGGTAAGAGGTGTAGCCATTGAGGGGGATAGTGGTGTCTGAGATTTTAGAACAGCCAGGTCTCTGTGAAAGTTATGATGTCTGGATTAACCAGTGCCACCCATGCCTGAAATTCCATAAGCTTAGGGAGTAAGCTGCCAATATTAAGGGAAACAATCCTGAGTACCCCTGCCCTGTTGGTAGTGGTGGTGTGGGGTGGGCCAGGGTTAAGGTGCACATTACCAGATAACAGCAGCAGTAGAAGGACATCACAAACACATCACACATTGTAGACAGCATCAGCAACAAGATTGGGCCCTGTGGAACTCCACAAGAGAGGAGGAGAAATACACCATCACTACCCGCAGTAGTAGGAGAACATCCAGGAGGCCCTTCAAAGCAGAGTGTAAGGAATTGGCAGAGGTCGCAGGCGACAGCAGTTCAGACAGGTAGCCAGGGCCCAGCCCATATAAGACCTTATAGGTGAAGAAGCCCACCCTGAAAAGGACCCTCTACCTGACTGGCAGCCAGTGCAGAGCAAATAGGACCGGGGTCACATGGCATGACTGAGATAGTCCCGTCAGTAGCCGGGCCTCCATGTTCTGCACCAGCTGCAGCCTGCATAGGGTCCCTCCCATGATCCTGAAGTAAAGGGCATTTCAGTTGTCAAGTCTGTAGATCTCAAAGGCATGTACTATGGTTGGCAAATCTTCGGGGCGGAATGAAGGTCTTGATCCTGGCGATGTTTCATAAGTGGTAAAAAACACTCTTCACAACAGATGACACCTGATCTTTGAAGGTCAGTCTGCTGTCTAGGATTACATCAAGAATTTGCACCCTCATGGAAGCAACCAATGGAGTAGACCATAGGAAAAGACCAGTGTCCGCTTCAGGTAGCAACCCATCAAATTACAGATACAGCTGGGTGTCGTCTGCATAGCAGTAAAACTCCACACCGTAATGTCAAATGATCTCACCCGGGGCAGCATATACACTGCAAACAGCATCGGCAACAAGATTGAGCCCTGTGGAGCTCCACAAGACAGAGGTATTGGAGAGGAGGAGAAATTCACCATCACCACCCACTACACCCTGTCTGAGAGCTAGAACCCACACCCTTCTGATCTTTCAGCATCAGAGGCGAGTGTGAAACCTGCTGAGCCAATGACACTGACTGATGACATATGGGTTCATTTAGTGGTGCAGATCACGTTGGCAGCACCTCTGAAAGCTATTCTCCCTGTGTCTACCTAAGGTCTCCCTAGTCCTGTTCTGTGACCCCTTCCTTCAGTTTTCAGTCAATGTTTTGCTTTGAGGCTGGGTGTTCACCTTTCAGCAGTTTCTACTCTCCTCATTCCACATGTTGCTGGGTTGGCCTCCTTTGTGAGGAATTTCCTTTAGCTCTGAAATCGACTCATGGCACTCCCCCAGTGTTATCCTGTTGGAGGGATAGAGAGAGAGTTATACCACTGAAAGTTTTCCCCATGAACTGATATTCAACTTTGGCAAATAGAACCATTATAATAGTGCCCATTCCAGAAGGGATAGTGGCTAAGGCCATGGATCCCCAGAAATTTCCTCCGTAGAGTTTTTTTTCTCCTGAGTCCCAAAATTCTTAATGCAATTTTCTATTTTAACTTTAACTAATATTAGGATTTCCACTGTGAGTTGGGTTCAGACTGTAGCTTGCCTAACTGTATTCTGCAATATGGCCATTCTCTATTCCCTCTGGAAATCATGCCTCTGTCTGTATCTATCATCACCAGCTATCAGCTGCTCTGTCATCACTCTGTTCAACTGCGCTTGCAGCTTCTGGTTTGCAGTTCTTTTGAGCTCCTTCTTTAGTTACCTTTAGCTTAAAGAAATGATTTTCCCATTTCATGTTTAGGGGTAGAATCTTCCTCAAAGGGCTCCTTTGCATTTACAATACCCCAGCAGGGTTGTAGTCACTCAGGTGACAGAATGTGTGAATGACCAAAGTAACTCCATATGACAGTCTACCAATCCAATCATACAACTAACCTTTAGTGATCAGCATTGTTGCACAAGTATTACTCCATGCTGTGATAGTGCATGTCCATTAAATTGTTAGGCTAAGCCTGAGGTTCAATCTGTGGGAGCACTGACCACATCCCCCTTCGCAGACTATAAAAACCATCTTCATTCAGCCTTATTCAAATGCTTTGTTTCTTGGCTCCCACTGTCTTCCCCTCTTCCTCTAGCATCTTGCTTCTCTCCTAGGGCTCCAACCCAAGGTGCCAGAAAGAATCATGTTCCAGCTGTCTCTGTCAACACTCCTCTTAACTGTGATGGAAGCTCCTGCTTGGTATTTCTTTTTGGGTACATGTAGCTGAAAGAAATTATTTTCCTGAGGCACCTCTTGGAATGGAATCCTCCAAAAGATGGTTCATTTGCCTTTGTGGTACCATGACAGGATGGTAGTCCCTCTTTGAACAGAAAGTGGGAATAGCAAACTTAACTACATATGACAGTCTAATAACCAGTCATGCAATCAGCATTTGGCTATCAACATTGTTGCACAAGTTTTATTCCACACTGGGTCTGTGCCATCGATAAGTTGCTTTAACATATTTGGTAATTCCTTTGGGTTTTGGACAATTGTCCCACTATACTTTATACAGGACTTCCTTCTTTATACTTTTAAACTTGAGGAGGCAGTGTAGCATAGTGGATAAGGGCACTGAACTGCAAACCTGGAAACCTTAGTTTGAATTCCACAGTCCCCACTGGTATACTGTGTCACCATTAGCAAGTCGCTTGATTTCGTTCTGCTAACAGGTCACACCTGGAAATAAGCTTTGGCTTAGTGTGACTTTCCTGGTTAAACAATCCCCCCCATTTACTTTGGTCAGAAAGTCCACACACTTAGTGAAAATATATTTTCATCTCAGCTACTATTTCTTTCCCTTTATTTTTGTATCTCTAGTTTCTCCTCTGGATCAGCCGACCCCCTTCCACCAGTCCCCACAGCCCCATCATCCCAGCATCCACTGGTACTTACCTGGATGGCACCAAATTGCCCATCTTGCCAGGTGCGGAGCCTGTGGAGAACTGGTGTCATCCTGCCAGTCAACCATTTTTTGGTTCCCCCCATTCCTGGGGCACTACATGTCAACACGCATGTGTGAAGGTGCACACACACTCCGAGTCCAACAGCAACATCCCTTCCATTGGCATCCCTGACCCATTCTGCCTTCAGGCCTCCACCTGTGGGCAGTCATTTGTCGGGACTGCCAACCCACCCTCCCCAGGAGAGGATAGCTGTCCTCCGGATGCTCGATCCTCTCCCTCCCCAGCCGACCACCGGCAACCCGCTCACACCCCTAACATGGGTCACTGGTGCGGCAGGAGGTAAGGCAGTGATGTCTTAGCCCTCCACACCATTGGGCCAGCCATTTATTTCCCTTTCTGAAGTAGTGGGTTTGTCATCACTGGTTGGCAAGCCAGCCATCTCTCTTAGCAACCATATTAACAGTATCTGTAATCTTTTCTACTGTTTTGTTTTATCTGAGTTACTGACCTCCTAGCTTTCTAATCCTTACTTCTCAGTTCTAATAATAGCTTACTACCTTTAGCCTTTCATTTGCCATCCTCCTGTGATGTTATATAACTTTTCTTAAGTTCATAGGTTCATAGGTATGTTACGAGTTCAGTGGGGGATCCCATAATAAACTAGTCGCCTATTGGCGAGATTTAAATTTCTTATCACCCATATAATTATCCAACTCATATTTAAATATTCCCATATTATTACTGGCAACAACCTCAACAGGTAAGGAGTTCCAGATTGGAGGTAACCTTTGGGTAAAAAATGTATTTCTCTTAGAGGTGTTGTTTATTTCAGTTTTAAACTTGAAATTATGAGATCTAGTATTATAACCTGTTGTGGTTTTTAAGAGACAAAGAGCCTCACATAAGGCAAGATCCTTAATAGATGTATATGCCAGGCACAAATCACCCCATATGCCCTATATTCAAGACAAAATAAACCCAGAGATCTAGAACTATAACCTAAATCAGTTAAGCCCTTTATTTTTTTAGTAAAACACCTTTGTACCTTTTCCAAGGATACTATACCTCCCACAGATGTTGGCGTACAAAAAGGGGTGCAGTAATCAATTTGTGACCTAACTAAGCCTGTGTACAGTGGAACCAAGACTTCAGGTTCTCTACTCTTAATATGTCTAAAAATACAAGAGAGAGTACCATGACATTTTTTGATAATATTATTATTTGAAGTGAATTTTAGATCTTGTGTGATTGTAATACCCAAGTCCTTTTCAATTTTTATAGATTGTAAGTTACAATTATTAATTTTATAAGTTGCTAATGGATTATTTGTTCCCATATGCATAACCTTGCACTTGGCAGGGTTAAAGATCATTTAATTTTTGACAGACCACTTAACTAAGCTCTCAAGATTAGTTTGTAGGGAACATACTGCATTAGAATTATTAACAATACTACCAAGTTTACTGTCATCTGCATATTTGTGAATCCATACATCATTTGTTGTTTGCATGCTGGCTATTAGTAAGTTAAACAGTAAAGGGCCTAACACAGAGCCCTGAGGGACACCACTGGTTACATCTTCCCAATCAGAGAGATGTCCTTTAATGCTAACTTGTTGTTTTCTGTTAGTGAGCCAAGAATTTACCCAACTAACTATATTAGCATTGAAACCTAATTTTACCAATTAATTGATCAAAATACCGTGAGATACAGAATTGAATGCTTTTCCGAAGTCCAAGACTACTGTATCAGCTGGAAGACCCTGATCCAATGCCAAACTTACAGGTTCAAAAAAATGTATAAGATTAAGTCGGCAAGATCTTTCCTGTACAAAACTGTACTGACTAATGTCCAAAACGCCTATATTTTGTAGGTGGTCTAACATTTTATTCTTTAGGACTCTCTCCATTAGTTTTCCTATACAGGAGGTTAAACTGATTGGTCTATAGTTACCAGTAATTTGTCTATTTCCATCTTCATATACAGGCACGATAGAGTCTAATGTCCATTCTCTTAATGCATAGCCTTCTTTAAGGGATTCATTAAATAATAGAGTGAGTAAAGCCACAAAAACTGAAACTAATTCTTTAAAGATGATTATTGGAATCCCAGCCGGGCCTGCGGAAGAATTGGTCTCAGTAGCTTGAATAGCAACCTTAACTTCATTAGGAGTAATCAGAGGATGTTTTTGATTAACATCTACATTATTTAAACAGGAAACATCTTTAGTTTTAAGACGTTAAGAAAATATTCATTAAATTCTTTGGCCGTATCAAACTCATTATCAAGAAGCATATTATATTTGATTAGTGGACCAATGGTAGAGGTCTTTCCTCTTAAAGAACCAATATAATTGTAGAATTGTTTTATACTATTCTTTGTTACAGTAGCTAATTTTAATTCTAGATTTTGCTTAGCACCTCTGATAATTTTTTTACTCTGATTGGATATCCTGACATATTTTTGCCATTTCACCCCTGAGGGTTTTTTTTTATATTTAGCATAAGTGTTTTTCTTTTGCTTTGATGCCTTTTTAATTTTCCTTTTGAACCTTATTCTTTTTTTTTTTCTTTTTGTATTTTTTTATGGAAGGGAATAAACTGATTTTCCAGTGTCGATATTTTGATGGTCAGGTATTTAAAGTTTTGTTCAATGGTATTGTCTGCAAATGCCTTTTACTAGTACCACTTATTTTGTTCAGTACTCATTGTCCTGAACTTGTTTCTCCTAATGTTTTTTGCAGTAATCGTTTCTTTCTCAGAGACTGAAGCTGGAAAATCGACATCAAATGGAACTGTGTTATTGTCGCTATTTCCTAGAGTGTATACCACAATGCAATGTGTGCTTTTATCACCAAAGTTACTAATCACCACATCCAGCATTGCCTGATGTCTAGTATAGTCCCTTACATGCTGTTCTAGGTAGTTTTTGGTAAATATGTGTAAAAGTAAACTGCTTGAAAGTGTTACAGCCATCCCGTCCTGTCAGTTATTATCTCCACGATTAAGGTCTCCTATAAGAATAAAGTTGTTGTTTTCACTAAGTAATTCAATTTCCCATGAAATGAAGTTATCTCATAAGGGGTCAGAATCAGGTAGCCTGTAACAGAAGCCCATTGTTAAGTTTCTTAAACAATCAACTTCAATTTTGACTTATATAAGTTCAGTTTTGTTATGATTACTATTATTGCTTTGGTGTGGACCATAGTGGTGTTGAACCTTTCCTGTACATACTGGTAATGACCACTCCCCCTCCACTTTTACAAGTCCTGTCCTTCCTAAACAATGTGTCCCCCTCAATGTTGTTATTCTGTTTATCCTAATTGTCTTGCCAAGTCTCAGTCACTTAGACTACATCTGGAGGTATATGTATTCCCTAGAATCTAATTCTTCCTTTTTGTTGTTCTGACTCCTGGCATTAACAGCAGTGATGATAGTTTTGTTTATTTTACTGTTACTTTCTTTTTACCTTCTATGTCCCTCATAAGTGATTATAGATCAGAATTACTTATCCTGCTTGATAAGTCTGAGTTTGATATTCAGGACATCCTCCTAATCTATTTAAATTAGTCAGTATTAGTCTGAGGAACTTGTCTCGTGTACAGTATTTATGCCCTTCCCCCTAGGTTTAGATGCATTTCATCAATCTATACCAATTATTGCTTTTGTGAAAACAGTCTAAGTTTCTCAAAAATACAACAATTTCAATTTTTATGATCTCCACAGCCCAGCATTTCTTTTATGGAAATTTCTTTTCCCATTCCTGGTCTATGCACAGTACAAGTGACATTTCAGAAATGGTGACCATATAGCCATTAATATTAGTTCAGTGCCTATGTCCAGAAATCCTTTCTGATGTCCTTGTGTATTTGCTTTTGATATTGTTGGCACCAAAGTGCAAAATGGTTAGAAAGTCCTTTCCAGCATTTTTAATAACCAATTTAATTCTGGTTTTTATACCACTTATTTTTGTCCCTGGTGAGCGGGTGACTTATAGAAACTTTTTCTTTCTGCTGTGGATGACACTGTCAGTAAAAAGAATTGTGGAATTGTCTACAAATATCGTTTGTTGTGCACTGTGATGCTGTTGTTCACTGTGTTCCATAGTTAACCCTGTATTATCTTCAATTATATTAGTATGTATCTTGTTTGTGTTTGGCATATTCCTGTCCGTGGCTCATGGAGTTTCATACCTATTTCTTAAGATGATAAAAAAAGTGATCTGCTAGCTTGACTCATTTTGCTTTCTTACTCTGGCACCAATTACCATCTGGATCCATTTCCCCTTGAGGTATTTTATACTGGTCAGAACCCTGGGATTCAGCCTTAGCATGCCTCTCCTTACAACTTTGTATTAATTTTATCTTATAAACCCTCATGTTCTTGGATAGGTGTAAGTTTTCTAGTCTCTTTTCTAGTTATTTAGTTTTCATCTTGTGATGCTGGACAGGAATGCATCTAGCACATACACAACTCAATATGTTCATTATATGCTCTAATATATAGTTATTTTTAGATTTAGTGCATTGTAGTCATACCTTGCCTTTTAAGTTCACTAATTTCACAGAATTTATCTGAAAAAATATAGTAATAAGGGGTTATAGAAACATATAAACATAGAATTTGACGGCAGATAAGGGGGGGCAGTTGTAGTTCTGAGCACTGGGACAGACTACTACATGCTAATAAAACATTTTATTTTAGTTCCTGCAGTTTGTACACCTTTTGGCCCTTGATTCCAGCTTAGGGCAGTAAGCTGAGGCTATTTTACTGTTATACTTGCTATTTTTGCAGCAAGTGTTCACACGACCTGGGAAGCCATATTAGGGTCACTGGGGCTATAAAACTCACCTCTGCAGCGAGCAGGGCGCACGTCACCACACACGGAGACACGTGCAGAGACATGTGCATCGGCGCATGTCAGCTGTGTCTGCTGGATGGCTGGACACAAACAGCTGTACACTGGATCAAGTAAGAATATTATAGCAAAATGGTTTACATTAAGTACCAATGTTTAAACCAGGGGGAAGGCCTAGAAGAGTATGTGTGTGAAAAGTGTATATTGTTAGAAGAACTACAGGTAGAAATGTAATTACTGAAACAAAGGATTAAGACACAAGTAGAAATCACAACATTGGAGCAATTCATTGATTCATTGGCAGAAGGAGCTGTGGAATCATGTTTACATGATACAGTTGCATCTATAGATTTTCTAGAATCTAAAGAAACTGAGGAATGGTGTTTAGTTGATAAATCAAAAACCAGTAAGAAGGGTAGAAGGAATATTGGGGGGCTCTTCTAATGTACTTACCCCAAATAGGTACTAGGCTGTTACACCAGTCGAAGCTAGTGAACAACAGATTCAGTTTACTGACCAGACGATCTTTGAGGCACAAGATATAACTCATACTAACATTAGTATAGCTCAGGAAGCAGGAAATAATATAAATAACTCTGAGAAAAATACTCCTTGAGATTTATTGTATATAGGAGATTCCATGCTATGCAACACTGATAATATATTATTATGTAAAAAGTGGAATGAATATACTACAGTTAGTGTATTGCCAGGAGCAGGTACTAGGGACATTAAACAGCTGATGCCAGGATTATTGGAGAATACATCTGCACCTGTAGTAATACTACATATTGGAGTAAATGATGTTGGAAAAATGGGACTACCTGAAATTCAAAGTAATTTTTAATATTTGGGTACTTATTTAAAAATAGGGGATGTGATTTGTTAATCTCGGGAATACTACCTGTCCCTCGGGCCAATGACATGTTAATTAAAGATATCCAGAGACTCAATGGGTGGCTAAAGAGATGGTGTTATAGAGAAGGGCTTGCATACATTGATCAATGGCAGGACTTTCAGGATTTTCATCTATTTGCACAGGATGGGTTGCATTTAAATAAACATGGCAAGCGAATGCTAGCCCAAAAACTGAGATATATTATGGAAACTCATTTAAACTGTCTCCGGAGGGGGGTGCACAAAATCCAAGACCATTGCTCCAAACAAAAACATACAGTCACACTGGAATTTTCTATTAGTTAACGTCAGAAGTCTCACGAACAAATTGGATGAGCTAAAACTAATATTATATACTTCCCAAATACACATTTGTGCCATTGCTGAGACCTGGTGGAATGATAAGGATACCTGGTGTAGAGAAATTCCCAGATACACACTCTACACAAAGTACAGAAGCTTTTCTAGAGGAAGTGGGGTAGCGCTGTACATCTTGGATAATATATCTTCTGAAAGTATAGAAACAACAAGCTGTGGCAATTCTGAAGTATTATGGATTAAGATCACCCCACTCAATGCCAACATTATTAATATGGGTCTAGTATACAGGCCACCATCTATTGCTAACCATGATGACCTCATATTATTAGATTTTGTTAAACAATTGGTTGCAGCAAAAAAATGTAATACTATTGGGGGATTTCAATCTCCCTGGAGTAAATTGGGATACATTAGAAGCTGTTACACCTATGGAAACTAAATAGTTGGAGATTTTCAGTTTGGCTGGATTAGATCAACATGTACTAGATAGTACCAGGGGTGAACACATATTATATCTAGTATTAAGTAACATGAGTAGTAGTATCTATAAGTGTACAATATTGTACCCACTGGGATCAAGCGATCATGCCATGATTAGCTTTCAGTATTCGGGTAATTTGGAAAATTATTCAGGCAGCACAATCATCCACAGGTATGATAAAGCTAAATTTGATTTAATGAGGAATGAGTTGACAGTATGGAATTGGCAAAGTGAATTTGTAAACCTAACACTAGCCAAAATGTGGAGAAAATTGATTAATATAGTGGGCTCATTGGTTCATCGGCATGTACCAATGAAAAAGAAATATAATGGATTTCAAAAATCTCTTCCCCCATGGTTGACTCCCTCTGTTAGAAAATTAATCAAACAAAAAAATATAGCTTATCTGAAAGCAAAAAAGAGTAATAATAGTATTTGCTGGGAGCTATATAAGGAAAAATTAAGAAACACAAAAAAAGGCAATAACTTTAGCAAAGAGGAAGTATGAATATAAGCTAGCAACTAAAGTGCAAAATAATTACAAATCGTTTTATTCCTACATCAACTCTAAAAGGGGAAACAATGGAAGTATTACTTCCCTGAAAGATCCAGATGGCAAACTGACCTCAGATAATCAGGAAATGGCTGATTTATTTAATGTATACTTTGCTTCAGTTTTCAACAAAGGGCAATGTATACCAACCAAGCAAAGAAGTATACCACCGGGTTCAAGCATTAGATTAAATGCCCTTGATATAGCTCATAGACTTCAGGACATAACTCTTGAATGCAGTCCATCTGGTCCTTGTGCTTTATTTGGATTTATCAAGGAATTAGCACATGAATTGACAGGTCCAGTTACTCACATTTTCCAGAAGTCTCTGGATATGGCTGAGGTGCCTGATGACTGGAGGCAGGCAATGGTTATACCAATACATAAAAAGGGTTCTAAACAGGAGGTAGTAAACTATTGACTCATTAGCCTGACCTCGGTCCTGGGTAAGATACTGGAGAGTATAATCAAGGACCAAATCCTTGACTCCTTATGTAGTAAGGGTATTATTGATAATACACAACATGGGTTCACTAGGGGGAGATCTTGCCAGACCAACCTTCTAGAGTTTTATGGTAGGGTCAACAAGGCCTTGGATATGGGCAACTCAGTGAATGTTGTTTTCCTTGACTTTGCAAAGGCATTTGATAAAGTGCCACATGAAGAACTAATTGGAGCACTCAGGGAAATGGGGGTCCATGAAAAACTATTTTGTTGGGTGGAGGCCTGGCTGAGGGATAGGAGGCAGAGAGTGTGTGTGAGAGGAGAATGTTCGGAGTGGGTTGATGTGTCTAGTGGGATACCTCAGGGATCAGTTTTGGGCCCTTGCCTCTTTAATTTATATATTTCTACTTTGAGCGTTAATGATGGGGTGTGGCTATCAAAATTCCCGGATGATACACATCTGGGATACTCTGTCAATAATATTAAAGAGGCTACTATTCTACAGGCAGCATTAACAAATTTGGAAGAATGGGTAAAAGTCAAGAAATCTACATTCAACACTGATAAATGTGTTGTTATGCACATGGGCAAGAATAACATGCAGTATAAATACAAACTGGGAGGTAGGGAGTTGAGGATAGTACAAGATGAGAAAGATCTGGGAATAAGAGTTGATAACAAATTAAAATTTGTATTACATTGTAACCAGGTGATTAAGAAAGCTAGTGGAATACAGCACTGTATATGTAAACATATCAAAAGTCGTGATAAAGCAGTACTATTGCCCTTGTATATCTCACTGGTACGCCCGCATGCAGAATATTGTGCTCAGTTTTGGGCACCGGGATATAGGAAAGATATTAAAGCCTTAGAGAAGGTGCAGAGAAGAGCAACCAAAGGCATAAGGGAAGCTCGGGGTTTGAATTATGAGCAGAGATTGGAGCATCTTGGATTGTATTCGCTGGAATTTCGTACATTACATGGGGACATGTGCCAGATATTTAGGGCACTCAAAGATGACCAATTGAGGGACCAATTAGGCTTGGAATTAAGGAAACAAACATATGATACTAGAGCACATTGTTACCAATTACACAAGGATAAATACAACACTAAAAGGAGGGAAAATTGGTTTAGTGTGAGAACTACAGGAATTTGGAATACACTTCCTTGTGAAGTAGTGACAAGTCCAACTATGAAAATTTTTAAAATTCGGCTGGATTTCTATTTAATAGATAAAGGAATACATGGATATTGTTAGGAAATTGGCGAGCTATATCGACATGTGTCCTCTATGCTCCAATACAACCTATGAACCTATAAGGACCACTTGGCCCACCCAGTCTGCCCATTTCCCTACCTAATGGATAAGCTGCAGATCCTAGTTAACCAGCAGCCTACTTCTTTCTACCCCAACCCCCTAGAATTGACTTATGACTGTCCCATGCATGTTTGAATTCAACCACTGTTTTTGACTCCACAACCTCCTCCGGAAGGCCGTTCCATGCATCCACAACGCTCTCTGTGAAAAAATACTTCCTTATATTACCTCTGAGTCACCCCCCTCTATGTTCAAATTGTGCCTCCTTTTTTTTGCACATCTCTTTTTTTGAAAGATGCTACCCTCTTGGACTTTGTTGATTCCCTTGAGGTAGTTGAACGTTTCTATCATGTCCCCCCTCTCCATCCTTTCCTCGAGGCTATACATATTAAGCTCCTTCAGTCTCTCTTCATATGTCTTCTGGTGCAGACCCTGCACCATTTTAGTTGCCCTCCTCTGGACAGCTTCCATCTTGTCTATGTCCTTACAGAGATTGGATCTCCAGAACTGCACACAGTACTCCAAATGGGGTCTCACCATTTAAGCTGTCTGTACAGCTGTCTTAAGCTGTCTGTACAGAGGGATAACAACTTCCTGTTTTCTACTGGTGATACCTCTCCCTATGTATCCCAGTATCCCCCCAGTCATCCTTACTGCCCTCTCCCATTGCTTGCCCACCTTTAAGTCTTCTGATATGACTACCCCCAGGTCTCTTTCCATTTTTGTTGTTGTTAGTATCTCACCCCCCATTGTGTACTCTTCCCCTGGGTTTTTGTTTCCCAGGTGCATTACCATGCACTTCTTAGCATTGAATCTAAGCTGCCATACATTTGACCATTCCTTTAACCTTGCAAGTCCCTTCTCATTCTTTCAACCCACCTTGTGCATCAACTCTGTTGCAGATCTTTGTGTCATCTGCAAAGAGACATACTTTTCCTTCCAGTCCCTCTGCAATGTCACTTATAAAGACATTGAAGAGGAACAGTCCTAATACTGAACCCTGCGGTACCCCACTAGTAACCCCCCTTTCTTCAGAGTGGACTCCATTTACTATTACCCTCTGTGTCCAATTCTCCAGCCAATTCTTTACCCAGGCTATCATCCTGGGACCCACTACCAGGCTGGCTAACTTGTATATTAATCTTTTGTGTGGGACTGAGTCAAATGCCTTGCTAAAGTCTAGTTAGGCCATGTCCATAGCCCCTCCCTGATCTACTACTTTGGTCACCCAGTCAAAGAAATCTATTAGATTCATCTGGCATGACCTTCCTGCTGTGAATCCATGCTGCCTTGGGTCCTGTGCCCCTCTGGCCTCTAGGTACTCGACAATTCTTTCCTTCAGAAGTGATTCCATCATTTTCCCTATCACTGAGGTTAAACTAACAGGTCTGTAGTTTCTTGCTTCTGCCCTGCTCCCACCACACATCCTGAATTGACTCCAGCTAAGCACTCCAAAAGGGTGGTTCAAAATTCCAAACATGAACTCCAAAACAACACCAGCAGTAAAGTATAGAACACCAATGACCATTTCTAAGAATCTTTACTCTTAAACATCATTCACATAAGGAGCACATCAAACAGTACAGGAAGACTGAAATTCACAGTTCAGAAAATTAAAAGTAGTACAAAAACAAATCATGCCAGTGCAATTCTGTAACAGAATCCTGGACCGGATAACATGGCACAAACTTACAACAGTACAGAGGTGGTGGACTAATTGACTCAGCGTTTTGTGATGAAAATCACTTTGTCAGGGACAATGTGATCAGTATCGGGAGTGATATAAATACCCAACTGCTTAATTAAGTAATTAGAAAAAAACTTGATCTTTGAAACTTCTATAAATAACCAAACCTACAGTTAGATGAACCAACTAACCCTCAGTATGCAATCTTTTTTATTCTTTTCACCTGAAAGGTCCAAGGTTTCCCAAAGTGGCAAACAATCCAGGACTCAAAAAAAAAAAATAACCACTCCATGTAAATCTACACAGAAAAATCAAAAATAATAATTAAATACAACAGGCTCAATTTTGAAAGTGTGGCACAGCATTTGCACCAAGCCTGCATCACAACACTTCAGTTCTGGCAGTGTGGTGAGTCCCTTTGCCACAACTGCACCTGATTCTCAAATCTCAAGTGCAGTTGTGACAGTTTAAGGCAGCTTGCATCAAATATCTGGAACAAGCTCCACAAACACGGCCCCCAGAAATGCCACAAGTTTGACCAGAAAAAGTTGGTTTAACTTGTGGCACCTGATGCACAGGTTGAAGCTCTACACCTGGGGCTTGAGGTAACTGGAGGGTTTTGAAAATTGAGCCCAACAATTTTAGTTGTTTATGTATTTCACTCTAGAGATTCAAATTGCACCAGGGCCATTTTCAAAAATCAAAAATTCAAAATGGCAGGAAGCTAAATAAAATTCAAAAGACAACTTTTCTAATAAATAAAACAAATATATACAGTATATTCAATTCCTACCAAAACCGTGGAAGCAAAATTATTTAAGTGGAATATGTCAGAGAAGATTACAGTTGCATACTTAAATAACTAGCTTCCAGCCCTCTCCTCATTCCTGTTGCCACAGCAAAGCTCACTGAAGCATGCTAGGGTTTGCTTTTAATCAGTGTTGCTTCAGAATGCCCCCTGAGAATTTTATCCTCCTCACTTGGCTTCCCCCCTTCAAAAAGGATACCAGTAAGAGGGTTTCCTACAGATCTGAAGAGCTGAGTGGAGATAGAAAGAGAGAGAGAGAGAGAGAGAGAGAGAGAAAGAAAGAGAAAACGATGCAGGTATTCTTCCAGCATGTAACAGAAATATATTATCAATGCATTTTTTAATACATTTTGATAAAATATGTTATCAATATATTTTTTTAATGTATATTTCCTACACTGTATATTTCTAAGTCAATTTTAAATATAAATTCAGCATCTGTCTTAAGTATATGTACATTTGAAATGCATCTTTTTGGGAACCATTTGACTATCTACACTAAAGTTATAATTTAATAATGCACATTTTACTCAGACATACAGTTTGCACAATGATACTTACACATAGAGTTTTCATCTTCATCTTTTTTTTAATGAAGGCTCAACGTTGTACTTATATTGTCACTTTATGTTTCTCATTTAGACTGGGGTAAGCTCCTACATGTATAGTACTGGTTTATAATGTGCACCCTTTCCTTGCAGTGTGTAAGCTAATGTGGACAATTCAACATTATTTAAAAAGAAAAAAATACCATTATTTTGGTTGCTAAACTGTACTTTTGAAATATGAAAATTATTTCTGTAAACATATAGAGTACCATAGTAAGCATTTGCAAAACAGCTATATGTAACATGCAGAAAGAAAATACATTCAAGATATATTGGCAGTGTAGCCCAGCATTTAGAGTAATGAGCTATGAACTAGCTTAGCACATCCAGCAGATCTGCATTTGATTCCCGCTGCCTCAGTTTGCATACCGTGTGACTCTAAGCAAGTCACTTAATCTCCCCAGTACTCCCAGGTTGCACCTGAAAACATAGATACATAGAAAGTGAAGGCAGAAGGGGATCATAAGGTCCATCTAGTCTGCCCATGTACCTACTCCCTCCCTTAACACCTACTTGGTGTTATGATACCTTTGTAATTACCCCAAGCATTCTTAAAAGCCCTAACTGTTTGCACCTCCACCACTCACTGTGAAAGGTTATTCCATACATTGACCCTCCTCTCCAGGAAAAAGAACTCATGTGTGTTACTCCTGAACTTGCCCCTCTTAGTTTTATACCATGACCTCTTGTTCTTGCATAACTCTTGACCTGAAAAGGTCTTGAACCTGTACCATATTTATTCCTTTCATGTACTTGAAGGTTTCAATCATGTCTCCCCTCTCTCTCTCTCTCTCTCTCTCTTCTTTGTTCCAAGGAACACATGTTGAGATTCTTTAACCGTTCTTTATATGGTTTCAGATGCAGTCCCTGTACCAACTTTGTAGCTTTCCTTTACATGGCCTACAATCTATCCATGTCCTTTCTAAGATGTGGGTGCCAGAACTGTATGCAATATTCAAGGTGCGGTCTCATGGGTGATCTATAGAGTGGCACCATGACTTCCCTTTTTCTACTTCAGATTCCCCTTCCTATGCATCCCCGCATATCATTTGCCTTTAATGACACTTTCTTGCACTGCCTGGTCTTTTTGATGTCATCCGTTATAATCACACCCAGATCCCTTTCTTGCTTTGTGGCCTCTAGTTTCATGACCCCATGAGATATTCTTCTTCAGGGTTGTCATTTTTTATGTGCATAACCTTATACTTCTTTGCATTGAATTGTGGCTGCCATGTTTTGACCATAATTCCAATTTCTGAGATCTGCTCTCATCCTATCTGCCCCACCTGGATGTAGACCCTGTTGCATATCTTTGTGTCTTCAGTGAACAGGCTCACCCTCCCCTCCATGTCTTTAGATATGTCTCTAATGAAGATATTAAAGAGAATGGGTCCCAATACCAACACTTGTAGCACTCCATTAGTCACTTCTCTTTCTTCAGATAAGGTGCCATTTACCAGTACCCTACAGTCCTTCCACTCAGCCAGCTCCATACCCAGTCCACCACTTTCTGGCCCACTCCCAGGTTGGTGAGCATGTTTAGCAGCCTTCTGTGTGGAGCAGAGTTGAAGGCTTTGCTGAAGTCCAGTAATACCACGTCCAGAGCACCTCCATGATCCACAGTTTTTGTTACCAAATTGAAGAAGTCTATTAGATTTGTCTGGCATGATCTTCCTGTGGCAAAACCATGCTGTTTTGGATCCAAGTTACTACTCTCCTCTAAGGAGGTTAGAATTCTTTCCTTGAGTAGGTCTTCCATTATTTTGTCCACAATCGAGGTGATGCTGACTGGGTGCTAGTTGCCTTCTATTTTCCTACTCTGGTTCTTATGGAGAGGGACAACATTTGTCCTTCTCCAATCCCTCGGGATCTCCCCTAGTTCAAATGATAGGTTAAATAGTTTAGCCAGAAGTGATGTGAGCTTCTCTCTTAGCTTCCTAAGAATCCTAGTGAGAATTTCATCTGGGCCCATGGCCTTGTCCACCTTGAGTTTCCCCAGTTCTTCAAGGAATCTTTCCTTTGTGAATGGTCTTGAATTGACTTCACAATTCTTGGTATAATTTATACTCAGGGTGGGTTTACAAACATCTTCTTTATTTGTAAAAACAGAGCAGAAGTACCTTTTGAGGATCTCTGCTTTCTTTGTCATCCTCTGCATGCCCTCTTCATCCCTTGTGATTCTGATTATACCACCATTCATGTTCTTTTTCTCTCTGATAGATCTAAGGAATGTCTTGTCCCCCCTTTTGACCTCCTGGGCTAACTTTTCTTCTATCAGTGCCTTTGCTGCCCTAATTGTTTTGCTTACTTCCCAATGTTCCTCCTTGTATGTGTCTCTGTCTTCATTGCTTCCAGTTTCCTGATCCTGGTAGCAACCTCCCTAGAGAACCAGAGCAGTTCCTCTTCCTCTTTGCTTTACTCACCTGTCTTAAACTTTGATCTGAGGCTTCTGTTATAGCACTCTTTAGATATGCCCAGTACTCTTCAACCCCCTTCTGGTTTATTCATTAGGTTATTTTCTAGACACACCTTCATTTTGGAAAAATCTACTCTTCTGAAGTCCAGTACTTTAGTTTTTTGAGCATCTCATTTCCACTGTCATATTTAACTGGAACCACAGCATGCAGTGTTCGTTGGACTATAGGTGGGTCTCAAATTCTACTTCTGAGATGTTTCCTCATTGGTGAGTAACAGGTCAAGGACAGCTTCTCCCCTTTCTTGTCCCTCATAAGCTGCATTAGCCCTAATCCCCTCACCGCTTCTAGGAAGTCTTTTCTCCCTGATGGTGCTGTTGTGTAGATACTTCATTTTATGCCAGGCAAATTGAAGTCACCCATCACTATCACCTCCCCCTTGTCAGTCATCCTGTGTATGGTCTCAATGATTTCCTTTTATCCCTCCAACCCCTATGCCAGGGGACTGTAGATTACTCCTTCCTGAGTCACTTCACCATTTTCAGCCTTGAGTGTCACCCACAGTGCTTTAGATTCAGTCTCAGCATTTTGGATGATTGTAGTGTTTATTCCCTCCCTCACATACATTGCCACCACCACACACTGTCTGCCTTTCCTGTCCCTCCAAGAGAGGCTGAAACTCAGAATCATTGTTTCCCAGTCATTTTTTATGCCAGGTTTCAGTGATGGCAACCCAGTCCAGATCTGCCTCTGTAATGATTGCAGTAAGGTCAGCTACCTTGTTTGTGAGACTTCTTGTGTTGGTATACATGGCTTTCTAAACCCAACTTGCTCCTTATTTAGTGTTATGTTATTCCTTAGATCCCTTTTTATAGTACCCTTTAATCCCTCATTTAATAGATGGTCTTTTTGTTATATTAATGTGGAAAAATCTGGGTTTTAGGAAAGAGGAAACAGGGCTTGCTGCAGGCAGTGCTGTTGTCCTCTCCCCTGAGTCTAGTTTAAACATCCCATGATGAGGTCAAACCTTTGTCCTAGTGCTCTTACACTTTCATTATTCAGGTGCAGTCCATTGTACCTGAAGAGACCCTTGTCGCAGAAGTCCCCCCTGTTTCCAATGAAATGGCAGCCCCTCTCCAGGCATCAGTCCTCAAGCCATGCATTTAGCTCTTCTATCTCACTTGTGTGGATTCTCTGCATACCATCTCCTTTCTCCCATACTGGGAGGACCTCAGAGAAGGCAATGAAGGGTGAGTGAGGGGCCAGTTTGTCACATAAGCATGTTAGGTGCATTTTGGCCTCCTCCACAGTTTGATCCACAAGATTGCTTGCTTCTAGATGGATGAAAATGCCTGTGCACTCTCCTTTCTTGTGAAGTATCCAATTTATATGGTCAATGTTTCTTTTAGCAGAAGCTCTGGGTTGGCACTTGACCACCACATTTGTATGAGTATCCTGACTTAGGTGGCATTCTACTCTTCTGATCATGGAATCCCCAATAATGAGTACTTTTACTCTTGTCATCTGGTGCCCTGGTTACACCACCCTTGCCATTCCTATGTGGGTGACATAATGGGTGATTTCTTTGATATGTATTGTTATTCTTGACTATCACATTGGCTAAAGGTGTGAATCTGTTAGCTGTTGTGATGAGTGCCCCCTTGGATCGGAGCTGTTGTTGAGATCTGTATAGTTTGCATCTGCTCTTTTTTCCACCTGTCACTTCCCTGAATTAGTCTTTCTCTGGGGGAGTGGGGTGTTTCCTTGTTGAAGATTATATGGCCTAGAGCTGCAGGGCTTGTTACTAAGTAGCAAGTTTTGAAGGTGGAGGATGTGGGCCCAGGGATCCCTGAGCAGAGCTTTGAAGTCACCCATGGTCCAACATCTGGGGCTGTGCTCAAGTCTCAGTATAAGGGCCCTCTAAAAGGATGCACCACACCAGTGGCACTTGAGCCTGGTGGGCCTTACCCAGATACCAAAGAATTAAAACATACAGTATGTGTGTGTGTGTATGTATAGATAGATAGATAGATAGATAGATAGATAGATAGATATAGATATAGATATATCATTCAAAAAAATCCCATTAATGCATCAGTTAGGGTTATGTCCACAGCAACAAAAGTGTGGAAATGCATTGTTAGGGTTACCAGACCCTGACCCCCCAACCACCCTTCTCCACAGATGAACAGATGCCAAGGTCTGCCATAGGGTCATGCATTCCAACTGACACCCCCATTCCATATGTAAACAAGTTGACATGATACAGTAAAGGACAGTGGGATGAGAGTTAGGTCACATGACCTTATGGCAGACCTCAGCATCTGTTGGTTTGTGGAGGAGGGTGATGTGGTGGTTGGGGGTCAGAGTCTGATAACCCTAATATCACATTTCCACACTTTTGTCACTGTGAAAATCTCCCTAACTGATGCATTAATGGAGTTTTTTGAAATTTATTTCCCTTCGTTTTGAGAAAGTGTAAAATAAATAGTAAATGGTATGTGTTGGTGGTAGAACAGAGCCATCAAACAGCCCTATTGATTATGGAAGACTTGTAACATTAATGTGTCCATATCTGGTGAACTGAAGCAGCTAGTAAAGAAATGGAAGTGTTGTTGTAATCATGAGAGTGAGTAGTTCCCACAACATGAGTTTACTGAATCTGTATTGTGCTTTGTGTCCAAGATAGGGACAGCAGAAAGCACTGTGAATATGAAGTCTCTGGCCATAATAGTGGTCGATGGACATGAAGATTAGCAATTGGAACAGTAGTAATAATAATAATAATCTTTATTTATACTGCGCCTTTCAAAAAATCAAGACGCAGTACATTTAAAATAACATCATAATAAAACATCATAAAAACACTAAAATTAATAATATCAATCCATGTCGTTACCACCCCCATATGCCTTCTTCCATAGGAAAGACTTCAATGCTTGTTTAAATCACAAATATCTCAGTAACCATACAAAGTAGAAAGAAAATTGAATGTGATGGGTTTCAGGACCTTCCGATCTAGTTCTGAGCAGGGGGACTAAGAATTTTTGTGATGAAAAGTCTGTATGTCTAACTGTTTTCAAGATATGGGGTTCCAAAAGGTGCCACAGATGCCACAATATTATCCTATGGGAAAATTGCAGAATTTCAGAATGCTGCAACTCTGGGCCCCTGTAATGTTTTTGCACCATACCACCAAAAGTCACATCTGTGGGATCAGGGCTTGCCTTCTGAAAATTTCAGCCCAAAAGACCAAATTGTTTTGTTGCAGGAGAGCAGCAAAGATTTGCAGTTTTTTTGAGCATACTTTCACAAAATACTTTCACAAATCACGAATGTTTCACAAAACAAATCACAAAATGTTCACATTTGCGAAAGTATTTTGTGAAAGTATTTTTCAGAAAATTTTAAAAATGCATTTCTGTGGGGTTTAACCCCCAAAAAACATATGTCTAGCATCCTCAGAACTCGACTAGGAGAACACAACAAGCAATGTGTTCCTAGAGGGTTCCAATTTTAAATGCCAGGCTTTTCTCTGTGCAATAACTGAAAACAAAAAGGCCCACTCATTAAAGTAAAAGGGACATTTGCGACAGTAAAAGTGGTCATTTGCCAAAGTTTAATGATTTTTGTTAACTTTTCCCATTGACTATAATGGGAAATTTGTTTTATGAATAACTTTTGAACTGTTTAATATTGCTTTACCAAATCTTTGAAAGGCACATCAGTGACTAAGGCTGCATCCTTCCTGAAGTTTTCTGACTGAATGGACAAACCGTGCGGGCTCTGGGCAAGAGCAAAGAAATGTGCAAAAAGTCAGGGTTTTTTTTGTGTTTTTTGGTGTTCTGTAGCTCCAAAACTGTAAATCCAATCTTAACTCAACTTGGCAGATCCAGAGATCTGTAGCACCAGACCACATATACAAACTTTCAGGCAAATCCTTTGTAAGGTGGCAAAGTTATTAAGGTGCAAAATTAGAGGTTTTGCAATAAAGTGGCTACTCAACCCTAACTATAGTGCCACTACTGTGGCGTTATAATATCTATCTATCCATCTATCTATCCATCTATCTATCTATCTATCTATCTATCTATCTATCTATCTATCTATCTATCTATCTATATACTGTATATATATATATATATATATATATTCACTAAAAATACCACCAACAACTTAATCTGGTTCAAGGTCAGTTGGCATTCATCTGTATCCCCTTCCCCCCAGGCCGTGCCTGAAAATAGGCAGAATTTGTCTAGTGCACTTACCTGGTCAACAAAACTATATATATATATATATATATATATATAGATAGATAGATAGATACAGTAGATAGATAGATGTTTTACTATAAGAAGATACAGTATGTAGAAATGATTCATTCAATATATGTTTACAGAATGCAATGTACATATTTTTATTTGCTTGACTGATTTTTTTGACATTACCCCAAGTGAGATAAACCCATAAGTCAGAAAATGTTGTTTTCATAGGAGTACCAGGAAGGATAGCAGCATTCAACAAATTGACATAGTTAAGTAGGAATAAGGGCATACAGGCTAAAACATACAGAGAAAGATATAAACTATAATAATACAGTAAGTACATCCAAATAATAATCAAAGCAAGCTTTCAAAGCAAGTTCGCAGCAAAAAAAGAGAATGAGCATTGTTATGCAGCATATTCATGGTTGGTGAGAGAGGATACTGGACCAAAGCAAATTCAGAGAGTTCAATGGTGGCTAGAAAGACTGAACTTGAATTTTTGCAAGCTAGAAACAAATCCCCATCTGGAGAGGAAGTTTACTTAGGTGCCTGGTGCTGTTAATGAAAAGGCCTTTATACCCAATTGAGATTTGCTTTTTCATGGCTTGAGTAGGCACTGGTTAACTGTGTGAGTTGGGCCAGGAGATAGTCAGGTGCTTTTCCATGTGCCAAGATGTACAAGATGGAAAGCCAGTGGTAGTCATACCTGATTAAAGGGCTTGCCCAGTTTAGCTGGTCATATAACAGACAATGATGAGTAGACTGTACACAAGAGAAGAGGAATCTGTGGAATGTGTAGTACAAATGATCCAGGCTCAGCAGAGTTTTTTTTGTTCGGTAGTATATGATGTCACTATAGTCAATGGAGAGAGCAAGAGAGAAGGTTCAGGTATTTTAACACCAGCAATTGTAACATTTTGAGGTTTAGTTTCAGTGCAATCAATGTATCAGCCACAATGCTTCAAACTGCAAACTGTCTGCTTACTAAGTTTGTTGGGGCTTTGCTTTTATACTGGTCTGCTTTGAACTACCTCAAAAACTTGATCTTGCTTTCCTGACTTCCCCTTTTACAAAGTCCCTCATGAAAAAAAAAGTTCTCACTGATAAGAGTGAAGAGGAGAGAGAGAAAGAATAAGAGAAAGAAAGAGACAGAGAGAAACAAAAGAGAGAATTTTCAGGCATTCTTAGCTCCATAATCGAAGTTTTGTTGTTTGATTTCAGTGTAAACAATGTATCAGCCACACTGTTTCAAAGAGAAAACTGTCTGCTTGTTGAAGATGCAAGGATAGTAAAGGTGCCACAAACTTTTGCTGTCAGCAAATTGTCCTGACAGGACAAAGCCGTTCTGAAATCTCATTGGTTGCCTTACTGTGAATGTGCATGCCTGCAGCCTGCCCAGCATAAGCTGCAGTTATTGGCTGTTGAGCTGTCAGTATTCTAACCTGGACAGTGATTAGTTGTGGCAAGAACAGTAGCATGTGCCTTGCAACGTGTGCTGTTGGTCCCGTGCATTGTCCTGGTGGCTGTTTCATGTTGCAGGAGAGACACATTCCGGAACTGGCCATAATAGTTGTTCTTTCGCCTTCAGAATTTCTTTTCTCCATAAGATTGCTCATTTTATTGGTATTTTTTTTTGAATTACTGCTATGCTTCACGGTGTGTTTCTGTTTCATTTTTGGTTTTTTAACCTTCATTTTTGCTAGTGTTTTGGGTGTGACTATTTGGAATTTTTAAAAGAAGAATCTCACATGGGGTCATAATTTTAAATTTGCATGATTTCCATGATATATTACATAGTGTGAAGTACTGCACCATTTAAATGACTAGTTGGGCTCTCGGCAGTTTTTCCATCTATTTTTATTTTTGGTTCACAATGGGCTTCTGTATTGGTATGTTGATATGGTGTAATTTTATTTTTTCTGGATTCTGACTGTACAGATGAAAGCATTAGTGTTGTCTAGTTATTTTGATGTAACTAATATCTTGGTTTGGGCATATTTGGAAAGCATCACTGTCCTCTTGGCACTGGGAGCCTTCCTTTCCAAAAAGCACATATTTCTTTTGGTTGGTCTTAGTAGGGGTGGCGTATTTTAAAATTGCCTAAAAGAGTTTGTGTTATACAGTGTTTATATGGTGAACTATGTTGTAAAAATAGAACAATATTGAATTTTGATGAAGCTGAATGCTTCTTCTTCGATTTGTGACCTGTGATTTGTAAAGGACTGTTTTTACTGTGTGAATTGTAATGGTCCTGTGGAAAAAACATGATGCTTATTTATTTGTAATTTTGCAATATTTATTGTTCTTTATTGGCCTTAACTACACAACTTGTAAGAGTACTTGTTGGTTGGGCATTGTCCTCCACATATTTCCTCATGCTTTATGGAGAATTCTGTGGCACATGTTAGGAGCACGTGTTTTTTTGGCCAGAGAAACTTCACTCCCTGAGGAACTGCATAGTGTAACATCAACTGTTATAAAGTAAAGTATATTTTTTTTTAAATTATTCTTTTTGATATGCTTACTATCGTGTGGTACAGTAGTAAACTATTTCTTTCTTGGCATAGTTGTCCTGCTGGAAATTGCTGTTTTGTTGTTTGAAAATGTAATTATCCTGTAATGGAGAAATAGAGTTGTGTTGTGTACCAAAACATCTATTCATGTAGCTGCAAGTTATGGTACTTTGAAGTTAATGTAAATTACTTTACAGTGTCACTGTGCTTTTGTTTTGTGATTAAATTATTGTAAAAAGTAATGTGTTTTTTCACAATTTATATTTGCTGAGCACTTTGTCCTGGCAGGATCTAACATGGCTTGTTGATGCTGCTTATTTATTTGGAAGTTTTGTTATATGTATTGTTCATTGGGCTGAACTACACAAGTCTGTAGCACTATGTGTTGGTTGGGCATTGTCCTCCATCTTAGGAGCACATGTCTTTTTGGCCAGAGAAACTTCTCTCCCTGAGGAACTGTGTAGTGTAAACTTAGCTGTTATAAAGTGATGTGTATTTGTGAAGATTCTTCTTTTTGGTATGCTTACTAATATGTAGTATACTAGCAAAATGTTTTTTCCTTTGGGGAGTTGTCCTGCCAGAAATCCCCATTTTGTTCTGTGAAAAAATAATTATCCTGTAATTGAGAAATGGCGCTGTGGTATATCAAAATGTTTACTTGTGTAGCTGCAAGTTATGATAATTTGAAGTTAAGATAAATTACTTTATAGCGCCACTGTGTTTTTTTGCACCATTACTTTTCTTAAATAAGTAAAGTGCCTTTTTACAGTGTCTATTTCCTGACAGCTTTGTCCTGGCAGGATTTAGTATGGCCTGCTGGAAAAAAAATTACATTTTATTGACCAGTATCATCAAGATTTAAAGTGTTTTTGTAGGAAATACTTTGAAATACCAATAACTGTATTTTAGTAGCTACATTGCTTGGCATGGCAAAGTAGTTCAGTTCTTGTATACATTCTCCATCTTACAGTATTTGTGCTGCTATTTCTTTTTATCTTTTTATGTCCTGATTTTTCCCCACTTGTATCCCTCCTCCTCCTCCTCAGACACCTATGAGTGCATGTGGAGGCAAGCACATGCTGTGTTGCATGGCACCCTACCAGTACTTGCTGCCCACTCCCGCGTACATTGCCATCACACTTCCACACACTGTTTGTGAAACCATGGATGAGCAACAAACTCTTAGAACAGGAGTGCTGCTGGTAGGCTGTTCAATTGTGCTCCCCCCATGCTGGCTCACCGATAACCCCAGGTCATTCCTGAACATGTGTCTCTGTCATGATTTGAGTCAAGTCATAGTGCCTTATCCTTCTGTGCCACTGTGCCAGGCATTATTCCACAATGTAAAGAAATTATTTTTCACTGTTGTCGTTTCTTAATGCTATTACTATTTTTTTAACCTTACTTTTCAATATTATAGAGTGAATTAGCACCTTTACATGTCTTAGAAATTTACAAGATAAGTTACCATTTAGTACTGTGTGCTGCATGGGTTTGCTTCTAGTAATTTTGCTTGTAACTGGAATGTGTTGTGTCTTGCACATGCTTTCTTTCGAGGGAGATGATGTCATGTGTTTTATTGTCCTTTTGTTACCTTTATATGTTCTGTGTTTCCCTATGTAGCATGACATTTTTTTGTTTCCCTTAGGTGTATAGTATCAGTTATTGGATGTTGTACTGAATGCATGTCATTCTGTTGTGCTGTGACAATGATGGCAATGAATTCTTACTTTATTTCCCACAGGTATACAGAAAGTGTGCATTGTTTGTGCATGTTCTGCTCTATCTTCACTGTTAAGATAGGTGCCTGTGTTTGCTGTACTGTTCTAAATTTTTCTTGTCTTTCTAGTTTGTCCTTGCCAGTGAAGTACTTGTGAACCATGCTTGTTTATTCTTTGTTTTGTATTGTACTGATGTGGGTGGTGTGTGTCTGTCTTCCATGTGTCTTCACAGCAAGGATGGTAAAGGTGCTGCCATCCTTGTTTTTTTTAGTTGTCATATCTCTTCTCATGGACATTGTATTAAATGTACTTTCAATGATTGTGTACTTTTGGTGCCTGAGTCTCAATGCCCCAGAAGTGTGCAAAGGGTTGTACCACAAAGAAGCTAAGGCAGAAAAGAAAATGGTTGATTCAGTAAGGGACAACAAAAAGAGCTTTTTTAACTATGTAGGGTCCATGAGGGGTAACCAAAAGAATGTAGACCCCTTGGTAATTAATGGTAAAATAACTAAAAATGAACAAGACATAGTGAATGAGTTGAATAATTATTTTCTAACAACTTTTCAACCAAACAAAATAATTAAAGATAGTGAGTTAGACGAGAATAGGTTGCCAAAAGATAAAAATATAATATTCACTGAACAGGATATCTTGGAGAAGTTAAAGAAAATAAGACCTTATAAATCTATGGGACCAGATAGAGTGAGTCCAAGACTATTGAAGGAACTAGTGGACAAATTATGTGGGCCAATTACAAAATTATTTAATGCATCAATCAGAGAAAGTAAAGTTCTTGATGAATGGAAGGAAGATAATGTGACACAGATATATAAGAAGGGAGATAATAAAAAAGTCAGCAACTCTAGACCTATAAGTCTGGCTTCGGTCTTGGGGAAAATTATAGAAGGACTAATACATGATCTAATTATAAATCATGTAAAAGTGAAAGGACTATTAGACATAACACAGCATGGATTTATGAGAAGGAGATCATGTCTTACAAACCAGTTGTGTTTTTTTGAACCAGTCAGTGCTGCACTTGACCAAGGTCTACCGGTGGATATTATATTTTTAGACTATACAAAGGCATTTGACTCTGTCTTACATAGGGTCTTATTGGAGCAGTTAAATAATATACATTTACATCATAGTATAGTGAGTTGAATAAGCAGTTGGCTGCTGAATAGATAACATAAAGCAGGAATAAGAGGTTACTATTCTGAGTGGGGAAATGTTACGAGTGGAGTTCCACAGGGATCGGTGTTGGGTCCAACTTTGTTTAATATACTTATTGCAAATATGCAAACTTCTGAGAGAGCTTGGATAGGGAAATATGCTGATGATAGTAAAGTTGGGGCAATGATAAATAACAGGGCTGCTGCAGAAATGTTACAAAGGGGAACTGACAAATATAGAGCAGTGGGCTATACAAAACAATTTGGCCTTTAATGTGGAGAAGTGTAGGGTGATGCATTTGGGATGTCAAAACCAAATGTTTACATATAAGTTGGGGGGCAGTATATTGCAGGTGACAGATAGTGAGAGGGACCTGGGAGTGATGATCACAAACACACTTATATTCGATGTATATGCTAGGGTAATTGTTAAAAAATGTAATAGACTCATGGCATGTATATTTAAATGTATAAAAAGTAGAAACGAGGCAGTTATACTTCCATTCTATTCATCACTGGTGAAAACACAGCTGGAGTATTGCTCCCCATGTTGTACCCCACAAAGTAAGAGTGGGGTATAATTAATGGAGAGAGTGCAGAAAAAGGTAACAAAGAGAATTACTAATATGAAAAAACAAGAATTATGATGACAGATTGAGGCAGTTGAACTTGTATTCTTTACAATATAGAAGGTTACGAGGAGATTTGTGTTTGGTATATAGTTCAACAAAAAATGAAGAACTATTTGAAACTATTGCCTTGACTAAACACAACAATACCAAGAATACAAGATCACATTTGTTGACATTAGCAAGGGATATTAGTAAAACTAATAAAAGACAGAAGTGGTTTAGTCAGAGGATTATTACTAGTTGGAATGCCTTACCTGAGAATGTAGTTAAAAGTAGAACAATGAACATGTTTAAAACATCGTTAGATAGGCACATGGGTATCAGGAAGTCTCAGGTGATTCACTGATAAGTGATTCATCTGACTAAGGAGGGAGTCAGTGCATTGGGGCAGAAGTTTGACATCTTTGCAGAATATTTAAACTAGCAAATGGGGAGAGGGGTGCAGCACCCCATACGTCGAATGGGAAGAACACCCTTCCCCCCTCAGCTAGTGGTCAAACAGGGATTCAGCATGTTTGCAGTTCATTTTCATCACCAGGTAAGAAAAAAGGTTTGTCTCCCCATACGACGCACAGGGGTAATGCCAAACCTCACCCAACAAGTAACACACCCAAATTTGGCCAATGGAAAATCATGTACACAAATGCTCACAGCCTGGGAAATAAGATCCCAGACCTGCAGTCAATAATGTCAGAGGCTAAACTGGACATAGTAGCAATTAGTGAGATGTGGTTTACCAGTAACCACACTTGGGAGACTTCAGTACCTGGCTATGTATTGTTCAGAAGAGACCGAGGTGCAAAAAGGTGGGGAGGAGTGGCCCTGTATGTCAATGAAAATATCAAAGCTACAGAAATTCAGAATCATAAGGAGCCAGAAGAACTGTGGGCTACCCTGGAAACAGGAAATGGGACAGCCATAAGAACTGGGGTTGTCTACAGGCCCCCAGACCAGGGGTAGGACATAGACACATTACTGTTAGAAGATATACAAAACATGACAGCTAAAGGGGAGGTTCTGATAATGGGAGACTTCAACATGCGGATACAGATTGGTCAATACCAGCAGGAACATCTGCCAGAACTAGACACATAGTGGATTCCCTGCAGGGGGAGGGCCTCAAACAACTGGTACAGCAACCCACAAGAGACAGGGCTATCCTAGATCTAGTACTGACTAACAAGGAAGGGATCACAGATCTCCAGGTAGGAAGGTCACCTGGGGGCCAGTGACCATCACATGGTATGGTTCAATTTGGCCACTACATCTAAATCATCCCATTCCAAGGCAAAAATATGGGACTTCAGAGGAGCTGACTTTGATAAGATGGCCAACAGAGTTAAGCTAGCCCTGGCAAAAGAAACAAAGGTGAGGGGGTACAGACAAAGTGGGCAAGCATTAAGGATGCAATACTTGAAGCAACATCCCATTGTGTTAGACAGAAAAGGAAGTGCAAAAGAAGAAAACCACTTTGGTTCTCAAATACAGTAGCAGAAAAGGTCAGAGCCAAAAGGTTGGCCTTCAGGAAATATAAGGGAACACAGCGGGATGAAGATAGGGAGGTATACCAAACTGCCCTAAGGGAAGCAGGGAAGGCAGTAAGGCAGGTAAAGTCCCAAACTGAGGAAACACTAACACAAACAGTAAAAGAAGGTGACAAGACTTTCTATAGATACATTAGTGAAAGGAGAAAGTCCAGAGGGGGTATTGCTAAGCTTAATGGAGAAAAGTTAGCATGTGAGGAGGAGGACTCTGTAAAGGTATCTATCCTAAATAGATACTTTTGCTCAGTATTTACTGAAGAGAAGGTAGGGCAGGGCCCACAGCTCAGCATCATGGACACGGGGGAAGGGAGATGAGCACTACTCCCTTCACAAAAGAAAGGGTCCTACAAGAGCTTGCTAAGCTCAGGGAGGATAAGGCAATGGGACCTTATGGCATACATCCCAGGGTACTTAAGGAGCTAAAGGTGGAACTAGCAGAGCCATTAGCAGAACTGTTTAGTGAGTCTCTGAGCACAGCAGAGGTCCCAGAAGACTGGAGAAGGACTCATGTGATCCTGCTCCACAAGAGTGGTAGCAGGGAGGAGGCAGGGAACTACAGACCAGTCAGTCTTACCTCAGTAGTGGGCAAGATTATGGAGGCACTCCTTAAGGAAAGGATAGTGCAACACCTGGAATCCATAGGAGCACAGGATCCAAGACAGCATGGGTTTACAAAAGGAAGGTCCTGTTAAACTAATCTCATAGATTTCTTTGACTGGGTAACCAGAGTGGTGGACCAAGGGGAGCAGTTGATGTTGCCTACCTTGACTTCAGCAAAGCTTTTGACACTGTTCCACATAGAAGATTGATAAATAAGCTGGGTAGGCTCGGGTGGGTCAGAAGTTGGTCAACTGGGTGGCAAACTGGTTGATGGTGGAAAATTGAGTGGTGGTAAATGGTATACAGTCAGAAGAGATGCAAGTCACAAGTGGGGTACCACAGGGATCAGTCCTGGGGCCAGTCCTCTTCAACATCTTCATTAGTGACCTTGCAGATGGACTAGAGGGTAAGGCTTGTCTGTTTGCAGATGACACCAAGATCTGCAACAGAGTAGATGATCCAGATGGGGTGGGCAGAATGGGAAGAGATCTGGATAAACTAGCAAAATGGTCAGAAGAGTGGCAACTGGTATTTAATGCAAAGAAGTGCAAAATCATGCACATAGGGAAGCGAAACCCTGAAGCCATCTATAGGCTGGGAGGGGAGTTGCTAGCAGTCACAAAGGAAGAAAGAGACTTGGGCATCATCATCACTGATGACCTGAAATCATCAAGCAGACCTCTAAAGCAGTAGGTAAGGCTAGGGGTGTTAGGGTGTATCAGTAGGGTATCACAAGTCATAAGAGGGAGGTAATAATCCCTCTTTACAAGACACTAGTTAGGCCCCATCTGGAGTACTGCGTGCAGTATTGGAGCCACACCTTCATAAGGACATTAACCAAATTGAGGCAGTCAGAGAAGGGCAACAAAATGGTGCAGGGACTGCAGCAGAGACATATGAGGACAGATTAACAGAGTTCAATATGTATACCCTTGAGCAAAGGAGGAGAGAGGTGATATGATCGAGGGCATTCAAACACCTTAAGGGCATTAACAAGGTGAAAGAGTCTAACACATTTAAATATAAGAAAAATAGCAGTACAAGAGGACACAGCATGAGATTAGAGGGGGGCCGATTAAGGGGGAATGTGAGGAAATTATTTTTCACAGAAAGGGTGGTGGATGCATGGAATGGCTTACCACAAGAAGTGGTGCCTATGAATACAGTGCAGGGCTTCAAACAGGCATGGGATAGGCATAAGGGAGCAATACAAATGACTATGAATAGATAGGCCATTGACAGAGCAAAGGCTGATGGCACATTTATAAGGTAGAAAAGGAAATGGCAGACTGGATGGGCCTTGCGGTCCTTATCTGCCGTCAAGTTCTATGTTTCTATGTTTCAATTGATGGGCCATATATGGGCTTTTGCCTCCTGTGCCCATATAAATCTATGAATCTATGAATCTATGAATTCTCCTTGCACATAAAGATGCACCGTGAGTGATTCTCAATGATAGTCTGCATGAACTGCAAGCTGCTTACCTGTAATGGGGCTTGTGCCATCACCATGCTCAGAAATGGGCTGCAATAAATTCCTAGTGGGCACATGGCAGATGTACATTGTGACAGCCCTATGAATGTGATTCTCAGATGTCTCCTTTATTGAGAAATTATAAGTACCATTATACCAGCCAGGGTTGGTCGAAGGGTAGTTACAAAATTCTCCTCTTGGAGAAATGCTTGTTTGTATCAATGTGCTGTGGGAGGTGAGCCCCCCTCCAAATCTCAGATGTTACCAATACAACAGCTATGCCCCCCTGTCTGTTTATTCTGCATCTCCCCACCCTATCTCCAATGTGCTCCTATCTTAACAATTGTACAGACTCCTTGTTGGCAGTCGAGTGCCACTCTGTCCCTATCCTTCATGTGTCCCAATTCTTAATATTGCAAATACTCCATTTTGGCAGTATAGTGCCCCCAACCCCATTCTCTGATGTTGCCTCATTGACAAATATTGATTTTTATTATCTGTCTCAGGTTGTGGAGTGCCCCCATCCCAGATCTCCAATCCACAATGTTGCCTGGTTTTTGTCTGGTTTTAAATTATAATTGTCACCCATGTTGGCACACCAGTGCAGTGGCAAGGTGTTCACTTGTGATGCCCACATTCTGGGTTAGGGAATGGATTTTGGAGTCTGAGTTCCTGCCTTAGAGGGAAGTATTGAGCATCCTGGGGACTGCATTCCTTCTCTGGGGGTAGGGTTGAAGAGTGTTTTCTGGTTTACAGGTCCCTGGCAGAGGCTGTGGTTATAATGCAGCTGTCTCTGTTCAGAATGAGGGTGAGTGACAGGGGCTGTTGCACATTATTGCACACTTCGCAGTCCAGGCAATGTATTGCTGTCCAAATAAATACAGTTGCCAATTCACTCTATGATGCCCCACATCTGACTGGACCTTTGATCCTTCTTTTTGGTGAATAGCCTATTTTCCGCTGGCTCATTCTGGTCTCTTGTCCCTGCTCTGGGGGGTAAGCCAGGGGGTCCATCTGTGTGGATATCTACCAGAATACCTGAGTTGCAGTGAGCAGGTGGTGGCTTGAATGATGGACCCTCCTAACCAGAGGCAAGCCTGGGATCAGCTTGTCACTGCATGTAAGCTGTGGAACTGGTTGTGTACTTGGGGTAGAACTTGTGAAACCATGGCTGGTGGTAAAGTATACTAAGTTTCCAAAACATAATTGTATTTCCCAACAAATGTTGCCAATTGCCCCCCTCCCCATGCATGTAGCGCTTTCTAGCCTGCTTCTACCTCCCCCAATCATGATACAGATCTGGCGCCGGCATGACGGCACTGACTGAACTGTCAATGAGTGAGTATTTTATAATATTAAATATGTTGTGGTATTTCATATAGTCTTTGTCTCCAGACAATATTAGAAACGTAATAGAAATCAAGGGCAACAATTACCAGACAGCAGTAATAAACTGGAACAGTTCCATCTGAATTTGTAAACTTCCAGGAAGTCCAAACATCTGGGAAGTGATTAATAGTTCATGTTAAAGTATTACAGCCCTGCTAAGCCATGTCTGATTTTGCACAGTAAGATGTGTCCAGTAAGTGTACAGTGTCCTTTCAGTAGTTAGCTGTGAATTTTACAAGTGGTAAATGTTCTATGGCAGCTGTTAGGTGCACTATTGCATGTTCAGCAGTACCAACGCTACTCTTCTGACCATGTAAGTTACTGCATTGTGATGAGTTAGTATCTTTACTGTCCTGACATCTGTGTTGCTGTTATAACATGTATATAGATGCTTCTGTGCTGTACCATGGAGCTCATTGTCATATTTCATAACTTCATGATTTATTCTGATGTCTATGTAGTACTCTTCATTGATTTCTTCTTTGATGTGCCTGTTTATGTCTCCATGGGAAACCTTGACTAATGAGTACATTAATGTCCTTAATTGATGCTGTATGATTACTTGCAGAGAGCTGAAGCTATTATCCAATGATGCCTCGTGGTTCAAAGACTACCTCCCGAAAGAAAATGGGTAAGTATCTCTTTCTATGGCTGATATATATATCATTTCTGGTTATCTGTTCTGTTGTCCATTGATGTACAATGCTTACCTGGCTACTTGTAAGTGGTTGGTCATAATGCATAGTAGTAATTCATTATGTCACCATATTGCTGCTATAAGTAATATAGTTGCCCACAAAGATGAATTGTTAAGAAATGGTTAGTGCTGCATGGGCTCCAACGCTTGCAATGGCAATCAATTTATGATGGGTACGAGCTTGTGTTTGTTAGGTCCCCTTTTTTTGTGATCATACTCCATTAATATCAAGTATGTGAATTAATGTTCATGTCACAGGAGGTTATCAACACTTTTTCTTGTAAGGACATGTACGTGGATTAGGATTGACATCTTGCTACTGTATACATGATTTTCCATTTTCAAAATGTATGTTTCTGTACCTGTGTTCATAATTACATGCATAGTTTGCATGTAATGATTAGGTATGTAGGTGATATGGACCACAAAACATGAAATTACCTTTCCAACCATAATATGGAATAGTTATTGTGCAGCTTTGTGTGACTAATATGTTATCTGTTCCACAGCTAAAAAGCAAAAAGGCAATGATGTAAAAGGTGCCCCCACTGTCGCTGATTCCATTATTCGGGTAGTGTATCATGTTATTTATTTTATTGATAATGGATTATACAAATACTGCACTGCCATTGACAGGGGATTGTGTCTCTTACCAGTGCTACTCAACATTTTGTTCTGTTGTACCATGTTATGATGTTGTATTAACAGGCTCAAGACTGTTGAACAATAGTCTGTGAATACCAAGTGTATGTTGGTGCATTATGGGTGGCATATTCTGTGGATATAGGTGTGATGAGTGGGGTACCTGAGGGGTTGGTGCTGAGGCCCAAACTGTTTAACATCGACATCAGTGATATAGTGTAGGGTATGCAGGGGAAGGTCTGCCATTTTGTGGATGATATGCACATCTTCACTAGAATGGACACCCCAGAGGGAGTGGAGGCTATGATGGAACACACATGGTTGCTGGAAGGGTGGTTGGAAGCATGCCACCTATAATTCAGTGGTAAAAAAGGCACTGTGATGCACATGTGGTGGAGTAACCTAAAAGCAAATTACACACTAGGAGTGGGGGGGAGTCAAGCCAGCTGGACAGGAGAAAGATATTGGAGTCATAATCACAGACAACTTTAAAGCAGGCACCCAATGCAGCAAGGTGGTGGGAAAAATAAATAGAGGTGGCATGCATAGGGAGAGGTATAACTAGCATTGTTGTGTCCCTTCTGTTTGCTAACTTACTCTTACTGGTGTTGGCCTGCTGCTAGCTGTTATATTGAACATGTAGGGCCCGGTTCCAGAAGCTATGTTGCAAGTCGCTACCATAGGTGACTTGTGACATATGCCCCTGTGACATGCACCCTGCACCCAATTCTGGTATGAGCAGGGGTCCCATAACTACATTGTATGAGTTGTGGCACCCCTGTTGTGCATCACAGGAAGGGCGCACTTGAACAGGATGCCACAAGCCACAATGACACCTGCCAACTGGGTACATGGCACAGACCCCCACAGCCCCACTCTCCCACAATGTAGCAATGCCCCACAGGGCTTGGCAGGGGTTGGGGAAGGCACAGAACATCCAGAGGTAGCACAGCATGGTGGGGTGGTGAACTGCCCCACAGGGCAATGATCAAGGATGGGGGTGTGTAGGTGCCAAATGCCCACAGAGGGCTGTTCTGCCATTGGGGGTGGGGGCCAATGTTGGACCATGGGGGTACAGCTGTGGGTGCACCAGGCATGGTAGTGCACCTCTGGTGTACTTAGGGTACAGTTAAACCAGCAAATAGATGATCTAACTGTACTTAGACCACTGTCTGCCTGGGAGCTTCTGGAATAGCTACAAAGATACAAAGTGAGCACTCCAAATGGAAAATAATTCCAAAATTGCACAAGAATCGTGCTTAATAGCATTTTAATGTTGAGAAAAAAGTCAGGTCAGTAACCCCAGCATTTCAGTGTTCAAGCCTTCATCAGGTGGTGTATCTTTGGTGCTGAACTTTGAGGTTAGCTACCTCCTGCATAAGCACCCCACTCGTGTTTGCATGGCTCGCATCCTTGGTTTGTCTGCTTCTGGAATAGCACTTATGCTATTCCGTCAGCTGCTCCCCCTGGAATTGGGTGTACTGGCTGCCTTAAACCCCCTTCCACCAAGTCACAGGGGGTTACTAATATAGCCAGTGGTGTAACCCACCAGTGTGCAGGAAGCCTGCGACATGTTGCAGTCTGACTTCTTGAATACCAAGCAGCATATCGCATGTCTCAAAGTGTTACTTGTGCCATTGGATTTGGCACAAGTTGTACTGCGACATGCATACCCATTTTGGAATTGAGCCCATAGTGTTTTGTCAAGTTTTTAGATAAATGTACTTCACTATTCTTACCCCTCAATCTCTACAAATGTTTATGCAAGGAAGTTAAGTAAGTGTGAGTTAGATAGGCCCTGTCATGCTTGTTCTTTTTCGGGGGGGGTTTCAGGACTCAACAGTTTTGACAACACTCAAACATCATTTATCCTTATGTGAGCTGCAGTCTGATTCACAGGAACGTCTATCAACTATGTTTTTTAATTGCATGATAAGTGGCTCCATGACTGTATCTCCAGTGAAGGATCTTTCTAGGATGGAACAGCAGATATCAAGATGCAATGCTGAGGATGGCAGAGATTTACATGTTTCCACTCTATGGGGAGCAGTTACTCACTTTGAGAACATACCACACAGTGATAAGCAGTTGTAGTCCAATTGTCAGGGGCACCCTGCCCCTGATTTAGTGGTGCACCATGCAGTTGATGCTGATGTGGTTTCTGAAGCAGATACACTGCTATTTGATCAGCATGATCATCCAGAACATCATGAGGCAGCCAGTGATACATTCCAAGAACCATCATGTGTTTCAAAAAGTGCTGTAAGTACACCATGAAAGACAAGATGGTCCAGGTGTGCTGCTCTTCATGCCGACCATGAACTGCAAGATAAAATACAGCGTGATGGAGGACAAAACTCATGCCTGTTTCTAGCAGAGTTTTTAATTCATCATGCAAATGGTGTAGTGTGTGTGATAATGACTGTGAAGCTGCCCCAGAGAGAAAGTGTGGACAAGTGTATGAACCACCTGCCACTCGAAGCAAACCTCTGACTAGACTAAGGAAGAAAGTACTAAGCGCTAATTCTGACCAGCAACTTCCACGTGCAGGTCGCTGTGATCGAGTGGATAAAGCTATGCCTCTTTCAAGCGAGTCTGGAAGGACACCAATGAAATGTAGGAGAAACAATATCTGCTGCGCGTCAAGCTGGTTCTGAGTTAGAACATGAAGTACATTTTGCAGAACTTTGTGAAACATCCCTTTTCTCAAGTGCACCTGAAATTACAAGTGGAAAGACAATAGAAAGCAGAGGTGTTGCAGGTGAAGATGAATGTGATGGACAGTGTGAAAGAGACAGAGAGTGAGTGAAGGAACCAGTGCCTGATTCTAGGCCACATGGAAATGAATCATGTAACACACAAGAAACTTTATGCCCTGTCGATATTGATGATTGTACAGCACAGTATGATATGCAGTCCAATGCAGTCCAGCAATCTCCATGTCTTCCCAGGTCACATGCAAATACACCATGTCATACAGTAGAGAGCACGTGTGGTGATGGTGGCACTGACAGTGATGCTGATGATGCTGCTAGCCGTGCTCATCTCTATGCACTACTAAGTGCTATAACCAGAACTGTAAATGAATCACCCGTGAGACATGCTCTGGCTGACAATGGTGGTGAAGCACAGCTTGAAAGAGACAGCCTCCACAAGGATGATCCACAGCCTACTACAATTTCATCTGAAGGTATTCCACCAAACACAGCATTGCACAGAGTTACTGATGATCATTCTCATTATGAAGAAGAGTGTCGCTGTGATAATGACTTTCTGCATACTTCAACAACTGCTGTGAGTACACCACAGAACTCAGGACAAGATGCATATGCTTCTTCTGAGACTGATGAGGATGCAGGCTGTGACCCTGATTATGAGACATCTCCCACTCCAAGCAGCCCTGGAAGCACACCAAGGCAGACACCCCCAAATAGATTTGTTGCTCTTGAAGCTCGTCGAGAAGATTGTGAACAAGCTGACTGTGATACAAATTTTGAGGCATCAGCTGCTGGAAGGTCATCTGCAAGTATAAGACGGAACACAGTACGACACACTGGTGAAGCAGGTTTGTTCATGCAATGCAGCATGTTGACTTCACAAGCAAGCATGAAATGCACTTGTGCACACTGTGACGAATGTTCAGGTGTGAATTTCTTCTGATAACTCGAGAAATGTTGTCATCCATGTTGTATGATGATATCATGTACGTTATTGAACATATAGTATGTTTGTTGCACAGTCATTGAGAATTTGTAGTACCAACAATTAACTTGCATATATTGTTTCATCAGTTATTGGAGTAAGTAAGGATGCTCATTAATCTTATTATATTTGGTCCTCTGGTCTCCTGCGGGGAACAGCTGCATGGGTCTATGATGGCATTAAAGCAGTAACAGTACACAGTTTGTGATAATAATTTCAATGTATGAATCTTTTTTTTCCTTTCAGTGCACTATTATTTTATTTGTTTCCCTTTTGATTTACTTCCTCTCCTTCTTTTTCATTAAGCTCTGTGCCTGTGATCATCTGCACTGTAGAGTTAGCAATATGTTTTGTAAGTGTGGTCAGGATGTTACCCATACTATACGCAATGCTGACTACTATCACAAAACTGATGTCTGACTTCACATGACAACAGCACTGACAGCTGTCACGTGATTTACCCTGTAACCCCAATTATTACATTGATGTATTTCTCTATTCTGTAAGTCTTCTTCCTTCAAGTGAATACCTGTACACATGCCAGAAATGTTAATGTTGCTTTCATGTAGATGTTACAGGGGGGTACGCCGACTGAAAGTTGACACCCTAAAGGCGAAATCCCACACAGTGACAATTTTGACAAGTTTCAAAATTGTCGCTGTGGGGGACCCATGGGAGTAATTTTGCCCTTTAGCCAACTTTGCCCCACCCCTTTGAGTTAACTTTGACTTGGAGTTAACAATCCTTAAAAAAAGATTGGATGCAGCCCCCCTGATAGAATCATCATAGTCTCTGACTGGCGAAATTTTGCCTGTTGACATTGGGGATCATGCTATGTCAAACCTTGATAACAGTGTTCTTTAGTCAGCATAGGTAAACCATTACAGGGGTTTACTGTTTTCTGTAACAACAAATGTTATATGTCAACTTCAATTGAAATGCTGTGCTATATGTGTTTCACATGGTCCTATAGATGGATGAAGCCACACTACACAGCATTGCTGTGTGCTGATGAGTAATGCTTTCCATAACTGTTGCTATTTCTGTGCTTGTAGGTATTGTGTGTTAACATACTTCATGATAGGATGTGCAAGGGTGACATTGGGGAAATGGCTAGGAGAAAGGACTTAGGACCACATACTTGAGTTTAACAGCAACACTGTGATTGTCAATGTAAATTGAAACCTACTTACATTTCCTGTATTGCTTTTTCTCCTATAATGTTCTGTGAAGTGAAAAGCTTGCTGGATCTGGCTAATAAGCCTCATTGATATCCAGTGTCATATGCCGAAATAAAGATGCATGCTGCAAGTCCAGAGAGAATGGGTCTATCCCTACTGATGTCATATGCCAGTCAGGATTAAAGTAAGATGTCATCATTTCGTCAGCGCCTGCTGGACTTTGGGATCAAGCTTTATGGCTCACAGGTGAAGAAAAGTTGTCTGACTCACCTTTGTGGATGTATAATCCACTGGCAATGTAAATCAATGTGATTTGTTAAGAGCATCAGCTTTGTCATGTGAAGCTCCCTCGAGTCCTGATCTCACACTAACAGTTGATAGAACTTATGTTCATGTCAGTGATCGAACATTTCCTCTTAGTTTTCTTTGGTGCTCCTGTGCATCAAGACATCATCCATCTTCAAAGGGTCTTCTGTTCCATCCTGTGAAATAGGCAGTGTCATTTTCTCTGGGTGTTGCAATGTCATGGTACACAGTTGCAGGTGTGGATCACTGATTAATACATTGTACTGAATAATGACTAGCTAACCCTGGTTGTAGGGTTGTCATACCTGTATATGTACCTCTGCTAGCAGTGGAGTCATGCAGCTTGTGTACGTGGATGCTGACGCTATTCACATAGGTAAGGGGTGACTTCATGATCACAGGTTAAATAAATGTTGTGGGTTGCCCCCCCCCCCAAGTGGGTCTGAAATCTGGGGGCCAGTGTAAGTGCTGCATACTGCTGTGTGTTGCACTGTCTGTTGTTTTAAGATAACTGTGGTGCCACAGTATTGGTTATCTGCGTAGCTCACTACACAGCATGACGGGGTACTTCAATGAAAAATCCACACTGCAGGGTGAAATATATTTTGAATATAATGCTTAGCAGTATGCTTTTAACATAACTTTTGAAGAAGTGTGAAACAACTTACCAATAAGCCACAACTATGTATCATGTTATAGTCATGTGAGCTGTGCTTCATGTGTTTTGACACTCATGATGCTGCCATGTGACTGTGCTCACTCCACCCAACATGTCAACTCAATCCCTACAACCCCGTACCTGCTCATGGTTTATCAAATCAAATCAAATCAAATTTTATTTTTATAGCACTTTTCAAACCAAGGCGCTGTACATAAAATCGGATAAAAACAAATATAAATATAAGTTAAAAACAGGAACAATAAAAGCAGATTAACGATAATTAGGGAAGGCAAAATTAAATAAATACATTTTAACTCAGTTTTAAACCTATCGACGGTTATTGCATTAATAAGATTGAATATATGTAACAGACAAAAGAAAAATGGATGCTTTTGTTTCTGTCTATGTGAACATCAAAAATGGTATCTTAAAGTGTCAACGTGAAAAGTATCATACTGTAGTACAGAAATAGCTGTTTTTTTCATGAACATGGAAATTCCAAAAATACAGTCCATAAATGCTGTGTCACATTTGTTCTTCATAAATTACACACCAGTCCCTTATTCATTATGTTTGATGTCCATCTGCCACAGTACCTTGGTGTTAGTGTCTCTGTCACTCATTTTAGACATGACGGTACACTCCTTGTTTATTGCTGGTCTCTGTGTACAGATTGCCCCATGTTCACACACGTTATGATGTGTATTAACTGATGTTTTTGTTGTGTCCATAGGTGACGTCAAAGATCTGGTACTGTCCATAAAAGAAGATGCTGTCAAGTTTTTCCCTCTGAAGAACATGGCAGAATGCCTATCAAACTCCACTGGTGAGAAGCAGGAGGACCTGTTCAGAATGAAGACTGCTCAGTAAGTTCCAAACATGTCTTGTACTCCTGCATACTCTGTTGTGGTACTTTTGCCACATCATACCGATGATCTATTGTTACAAATACATGATTTGTAAACATCAAACTGCTCATGTCTGCTACCAGGCATGCAGTTGAATTCCACATGGACCACTGATGTCTCCCTCTAGGAAATGCAATGTTCAGTTGCACACATACTCCAATTTCAATGTTTAGGTATATGCTTTCTGCAGTTTTCACTGATTACTGTACTGCTTTACTTATGTACTTCCTTTTTGGAGAATGGGTAGGTGCACCATACAGCACAGCTTACTATTTTCACTACTGACACCGGAGGGGACATATTATTGGATAGCAAACAACAGTGAATACAATGCAGAGCTCTGGTGACAGTAAGTACTGTAATTTCTATGAAAATTACACAGATAACAACAGATGCAGCAGTTAGTGAAGCATGGAAGCCTTATAAAACTGAAGCTTACACTGCCATGGTCAATAGATCTGCAGAGGCAGTCTCCCTGCATGGGCTTGCCATTAATAATATTACAGAGATAGTGCATGAGTATGAGGGATGATTGCTTTACATTTAGCTTTGTGTAGCTGGACACAGACACATGATCAAGTGCCATGGCAGCCACTTGGAGTGTCAGGCAAATGACTTCATTTCAACACACAATGGAAACATAGTTCAGAATTTGCAACAACATCACAGACTTTATGCTTCACACTGTGGTGGGTTTAGAAACATATAAATTGTTGTTAGATAAGGTCCACCAGGAACATCTAGTGTGCCCAAACTCTACACTACTTTGTGGCCTGTTCAGTGGCTATTCCCTCCTTCTTCCCATCTCAAATGTTCACCTGTGCCTCTCCCAGGCATGTTTGAAACCCTGTACTGTGCGTGCTCAGACAACCTTGAGTTTGGGGCTTCTGTGGAGCTGGCGGGAGGTGGTTCCTTAATTTAGGAGCATTACCCATGAATGCTGTTTTGCCCCCTTTTAATGTTACACTTGGGTACATAAAGATATGACTATGCATCTTTTTTACAATGACTATTAAAACTGCTCAGTTCTTAACAATGCAGTTCCCGTGCCTGCATTTGTGGGACATGATCATTTTTAGGGCAAAGCAATTGGAGTCTTATTTCTGGCAAGCAGGGTGGGCTAGACAGTGAACAGCATGGAGTGTCCACTGGTAGTGACAAACCAAAAATCAGTATGTAATTGTATTCAGAAATCCATGGCCAGCATACTTTCTGTCAAGAGCTCAGCTAGGTTCATCTCTCTTCTGAGTAATGTCCGTGTGGTGATTGCAAAATGTGTTACTTGTCTGACCCTGTGAATGTCTAATGGGTACCATTACCTATCTGCGTACCCTCCTCCTCCTGCAGTATTGTTACTAACACCTTTTGTGATTCTTCCCCCATGGTTGTTTCAGAACTCACCCATGCTCAAAACCAGGAGGACAAGTAGTGAAAACAAAGCATTTGCATTTATTACACCATGGGAATCTGAAGTATAGATACCATGTAATCACAAGTATGCTGCCTAGTGTTGTGGTACAAAACTGTACCACAACACTAGGCAACACAGCATTGTGGTACAATGTTGTACCACAACACTGGGCAGCATAGTGTTGTGGTACAACACTGCACTGCCTAGTGTTGTGGTACATCACTGTACCACAACACTAGTGTTATGGTACAACACTGTACAAGAAAGATTTCAGGGTACACATTTAAACAGTCATACTGTGTATGTTTACCTGTGCCATGCTGCTGTGCAACAATTACAAATGTAAGTGTCTTCACGTGCCATGACAGGACATGTCATTCTGTACAAGCAGTGCATGTGACCAACCGTTCCTCACCTGCTGCTGCAAGGAACTTGCATTATAGTAGCCTCTGCTTTATGCATTGTTTGTCAAGAGTCCCATGTCCTGCTTTTTTATAGTGTTCCATTGGTGGTTTACTGATTCTAACGCTATACTGTATGTGGTCATTGAAATTGGAGGAGTGATACACTGAGGTACTCTAACATGTTTATTAACGAACATACCAGTGGTGGCAACAGTACTGATATGTCTACCCTGATGACATTTGCCCACCCCCTCTTAGAAAGGTAACATGTTTATGATAATGTGTACCACTCTGTGATGCCATTGACCATGTAACAATCACAACTTTTGTTACTTCACTTCTGTATATTATAAAGTACAGCCTGTCATTCCTATTCACTTTGTCACATCATGAGGCAATGTAATGAGCAATCTTCTCATGATCCTTCTTTTTGTTTCACAGAGCTGTCATTGAATCTCTCCTGAGGATATTGCAGCAGTCCCCTTCCATGGATTGGTATGATCTATTCACCTATGGGCTAGGAAGACCGCTCTTTGAACATCACCTTACAATGGTTCTTGGGATACTGAGAGCGTGTTCTGCAGTCATCACAGATTCTATGTCTTTGTCAGAACTTTGTGGAACTTTTCTGTTTCATGACCCTGAAGAGACTGTTGATTCATGATGTGTCATGAACACTGTCCGTACTGGGTCTCATTTTCAACATACAGTACCAGACAACCAATGTGTGTTTCCATTGGACAGGATCATATGTTATACAGAACTTTAGAGCAAAACATGTGCTGTTGAGCACTAGTGACTTTCACCATGAGACACTGTGGTACTATGACTGTACGGTTATTTTACAGACAGATTGAATATGTTTTCAAGTTAACTATGGTTGCATACTGTAATGTGAACTTGGCCTCAAACAATCCCTCCATACAGTCTGAACTGTGGACATATAGGCTGGACTTGGTAGGGTGGGGGAGATTGGTTTTTGGTTTCTTAATGTGTTTTACTGCTTGTCTCCAAAGTGTAGCATAACAATTTGTCTACCTCAGCCATGTGTCTGACTTCAAGACATACCTCTTGGGTGGTACGGTGAGGGAAGGGCTGGTGTTTCTTTATGTGGTTTAATACCTGTCTCCAAGGTGCAGCATAACATTTTGTGTACTGCAATACTGTGTCTGACTTTTGGGTGGTATGGTGGGGGGGGTGGTGTTTCCTTATGTGGTTTACTGCTTGTCTCCAAGGTGGAGCATAACATTTTGTGTACTGCAATACTGTGTCTGACTTCATGACATTCCTCTTGGGTGGTAGGGTGAGTGGGGGGGCTTGGTGTTTCTTTATGTGGTTTACTGCTTGTCTCCAAGGTGGAGCATAACATTTTATGTACTGGAATACTGTGTCTTTCTTCAAGACATACCGCTTGGGTGGTACAGTGGGGGTGTTGGTGTTTCTTTATGTGTTTTACTGCTTGTCTCCGAAGTGTAGCATAACAATTTGTCTACCTCAATCATATGTCTGACTTCAAGACATACCTCTTGGGTGGTACGGTGAGGGGAGAGTTAGTGTTTCTTTATGTGGTTTAATGCCTGTCTCCAAGGTGCAGCATAACATTTTGTGTACTGCAGTATTGTGTCTGACTTCGAGACATATCTTTTGGGTGGTACGGTGGGGAGGAGGTTGGTGTTTCCTTATGTGGTTTACTGCTTGTCTCCAAGGTGGAGCATAACATTTTGTGTACTGCAATACTGTGTCTGTCTTCACGACATACCTCTTGGGTGGTACAGTGGGGGTGTTGATGTTTCTTTATGTGTTTTACTGCTTATCTCCAAAGTGTAGCATAACAATTTGTCTACCTCAATCATATGTCTCACTTCAAGAAGTACCTTTAGGGTGGTATGGTGGGGGGGGTGTTGGTGTTTCTTTATGTGGTTTTCTGCTTGTCTCCAAGGTGGAGCATAACATTTTGTGTACTGTAATACTGTTTCTAACTTCAAGACATACCTCTTGGGTGGTACAGTGGGGGGGGGGGACGCTGTTTCTTTATGTGGTTTACTGCTTCTCTTCAAGGTAGATCATAACATTTTGTCTTCATCAATCATGTCTCTGACTTCAAGACATAACTCTTGGGTGGCAGGTGCCTCAAAATCACTTCACTGGTTATGTGAATAACAGTGTTTGCGTGCAGAAAGGAGGACATACTGATTTCGTTGTTGATCATGTACAGACACTCCTGCCCAGGGTAACAAACAAGCTCAGCACTCTTAAGAATGTCATTTGGTTAAAGATATACTTGGTTGTGCATCACATCATGTTTCCCTGCTACTGTAACACTGCTCCTTCCAAATGTCACTGTTGCCAGTACATGTCAAAATGTGCATGCTTAGTACACACTGGACAAACTTTCAGACAGCGCAGCACTACCAAGTTCATGGTTCACTGACTTTGTTCATGAGCTACAACATAACCAACTGTGTTTATGAAACAGTGAACATTACATGTATGAAGGGGAAGAAAAGACTGTACTGCTTTGTTGGACACTGGACAGACTGCAGGGTATAATGATCCTGGTGCTTGGGGTGGGAAGCTAGGGTTTGCACCACCCTGTTTGAAATAATAAAACTGGACTTTGCAATTTAAATTTGGCTTTTGCTATTCTGTCTCTTTGTACCACTGAATGCAACAGTAAGATTGTGAGAGTTATAGTAATGCGTATGCAGTTACTCAGCACACATGTATAGCGCAGCATACTGCACCCATGATTGTTACCATGACGTAATTCATACTGATTATGGTTAGGTCGTGCATCAACAACACCACAGCCACTCTAACAACAATTGGCAGTACAGTGCTGCATACTCCTCACCATCGCACGGCACACACATGATGTAAGACACCACTTGCCAGAATGCAAGATTGATTGTGACACACCACAAGACAATAGGTGACAGCATGTCATACAGCTCACTACTGAGCACTTCATGTATATCATTGCATGCATATTATCTCGGCACGTTGAGGTTGTCATCCCAATGTGAGCCCCCCCCCAATGTGTTCATTGTGCTTAAAGTGACATGTCCTTCAACCCCCCTTAAGAACACTCTTGCAGTGGCAGATGTGACAGCTGGCATCTTCACCATTCTGCATTGTTGAATCTCCCTGCATACATGTATCCGAAGAAGGTGATGGTTTGATGAAACAGGGGTTAAAGTACTCTCTGTTATAAGTTTAAAACTGTGATGATGAGGAATACATATTCACGACTTGTACCTTACATGAACTGAAAATGTATGTCAACACAGCAGCACTCTTGAGTCCTCCATTCTGACTTACAGAATGATATTTGTCCTTCAAGGGGTGCGTATGTACCAGACAGGACATCATTTGTGCAGTCAGTGATGTCCTTTAAGAAGATATTCCTGCCAGGAATCATATCTTTCTGCAGAGAAATTTTCTATGAGGGCAAAGGGTGCCAGAGACCATTTCACCCTGTGAGGACAATATCCTGGCAGGCTGCAGGTTGGCCCTGTCAGGACTGCATGCTTGCAGGATGAGAATTGTTCCTACAGGAACTTTGTCCTCTCCGATACCCGAATTTCCTGGCAGGACAATGTCCTGTAAAGGTACCTTTTATCATAGAAGGACATTTGTCCTTGCAGGGACATTGTTCTTGCATGACTAAGTATATTCCTGTTGGAACATGCTAGCTAGCAAAGGCACCACGTGGTGAAATCAGAAGAGAGGTCTGTGAGGGTTATCACTCGACCAGTTCAGAAATGACTGCTCTCAGTTATTCTGTCCATGCTCTGCTTTTGCTGCCAGAGATATGGGCAAAGGTAATGTCTCTTTTATGTGCAGAAAGGGAATGGTTCAGTGACACACATGCCATTTCTATGAGGTATACACATGGGAAGACCAGTACAATAGCTTTCTGCATTGGTTCATGTAATCGCAAGGGCATATCACTATTACTCCTCACATAATTATGTAAAGGTCCTCACATGGCCCTTTCTAATGAAACATCCAAAGTGGAAGACAGACTCATAATTGTACATGCAGAACTCAAAGGTGTCAGCAGAAGAGGTGGTCATGCTTAGAACAGATGTAAAATGGCTGTTGTGTGGTACTTGTAAGTAGTTATGATTTTCAATTGCTAGGTATACAACTGTAAAATTTAGAAATGCTGCTATCACTATTAACCATCTGCTGCTAACGTGGTGGAAGGGAATGGTCACACATGAGAAATAAAAATCCAAAAGCACACACATCAGTATTAGCAACATAAAGTTTTTATCAATATGATGATGTGGCACATACAGCTGTTGTACAAGACAGTAGGAAACAAGTGCAAGACATTACCTTAACAGTTGACCTACAGTGCTGTCCCCAAACATGAACGCACAGGTGACTGTATTCAAGCATGTATAACATGGCAAAAATCTCCATCACAATCAAGCACTGTTGGATAAGTAACACATATTCATTGAGATATATAAACTGTGCTCATACTACAGCATATTGCGTGCCATAGGGATGACAACATGATTACAAAATATATTCGATGTGAAATATTTGAAAAACACATGTACGATACCAAGACATTACATTTCCTAAATTCATAACAAAGGTTCTATACAAGTTTGTCTTTTTGGAACAGTTGCACAACTGAGAAGGAATCTCCCCCGATTAGTATAAGTAATATGTGCACAACATAGACACATTACTGAAAAATTAAGAAATATGACTGCACAAATGAAATTGGATATCATCACAGTTAGGGAGCATGACACTATGAGTACTTGACATTACAGGGTGATATAACTGCTGGGTGGGCCTCTCAGTACAATGGCAGCTTGCACTTTGCCTGCGCTCCTGGCACAATGAGGAAAAGTAGTACCAGTGCTGACATGGTAAAAGAGTTTGACTGAGACATATGCTGGTAAACTAAGATGGGAGATAACAGTACTGTATTTGTCCACCCATCCCCCAAATTTCAACTAATTACCTACCCTTATGATAACAGTATGTTATTGGAACGCCACTCGATTTCTGTAACACTTGTAATTACTTTCACAGCTGTAAGCTGTGGTACACAGAATTATCTGACAATCAGCAAAAGTTCAATTCATGCAGTCCACAATGCAAAATGTACACAGCAGGAGACAGGATTCATCTTGAAGTACACACGTGAGAGTATTCATTCCTCTGTGGCACTCTGCGACTGAACCGTTGTATCAAGACAAATAAAGGGCACAGCCTTACAAGGCAGACAGTCAAACAAAGAATCAGGACAAAACACTGAGTGCACCCTCTTTTTGAACATAAAGTAGTTACGATACACAGCATACCAAACAATAATTCAACCAGACAAGTATTCCTGGTAAAGGAGAATAATTGCACAATGACAAGCATAATTTATAAGACATATAAGGACTCGTTCTAGATAGAGCAGCACAATAGAATAGTCACTCATACCCCTACACCAGACATTATGTTTCAGCATGTACTGTAGTGTTGCTTTCAAAGAATACATGGAATAAAGTAACATTACTCTTTTATTTATGGAAGTGGACATCTATAAAGGGTCTGCAAATATGGGAAAAAATGTGTGTCACTACCGCAATTGCTGATAAGGGTGGAGGGTATATGCCGTATATGGTGTACTGAACTTTTTTCATATAGTATAACCTCTCACTTATGCAAATCATTTTTTTCCTTCCACACACAGTGAAACAATGCCTACTGTGTTAGGTATAGTCAAACATCTACCTTTTCAGCCTTCGAGTTTTTCTTACATGGGGAAATAACCATTTGACCTTTTGCACACCGCACATGCAATCTGCTATATTTAGCAGTATAATTATGCTCAGGAGGATACATAAGAGTGATACATGCATGTCTTAATTTATTTATAATAGGGATGTAGAGGCACTATCTTCTCCCTCCTGAGCTTGTGAGTGTATGTCCCAAATGCAATTCTGTGGGCCTCTTGAAGAAAAGAATGCAATGTCTTACTACCTCTGAAGTCATCTGATTGACTGTCCTGATACAGTGTCTCAATAAGGGAGAGGCACTTCAACATCATGTCATTTTCCTGAGGTGGTTGTTTAGGACTGCATGGGGATTCCAGTTTTGGCTGTAGTAAGTCCAGGGGTAACAAGTCGGCATCAGGTTCAGCAGTGTCCTTGACCATATGCATCAAATGAATACAGGCACAAGTGGCCCCAAAACTGCTGATGATACATGTGTATCTCTGTATTGAGACATCAACAACACTGGTAAATCCATTGAAGGGACTTGTCACGCTCAACTGCATGCCTTCCAGTGCAAAGCTCTTAGTATTGTACAGATACTGGCCTGCCTTTTTGAACAGGGTGTTGCATGCCTGTTCTCCATGTTCTCATGTTTGTGATATAAATTCCAACAATGTCAAATGTTTTACATTTCTGCCCTATGCCATCAACAACACAATCTCAGATATAGTCATGGAATATGACAGTATATTTTATATTCAACACTGAATGACTTGGCATCTCAGCAACAAAGTCAGACAGACAGTTAATTTTTGGTCCCAATTCTCTTTGATGATGTCCTCAGCAGTGTTCATCACTTCGGCAATTTTCTGAAAGCAATCATTTTTCACATGGCCAGACTGCTGCAACATGTCCAAGTACATAAAGTAGGTCAAGATTTTATTAGACAACAGATACAGAAGGTCATCCCAGATAATGGTTGCTATTGCTATTCATAAACTGATACTTCAAAGTACGGAAAAACCCGTAGAGATGAAAGAAGAAATAGTGTCACAACAAGCAAAACAGGCAAAAGAATACACAAATTATGCAGTTTATCATAGAATCATGAACTTAAAGCCAGCCCAGTGGCGCTGGAGATTGAGGCACTGGTTGCTACACCTTGTATCATGCTGGTGACCCAGGTTCGGGAATGAGCCAAGGCCATCAGGGGTTGGCAGAGGGGAGACAGGATTGAGGATCTGGAGGACTGCTCTCCTGTCTTGGGGAGAGAGCACACACTGTCCCACACACTGATTACCCTCTGGTGGTGACCGGAGGGCAAAACAGGTCGAGAGGTGAACTCCGATGTGGCTACATCAGTGCAGAGGGAGGTGGGGAGAAAAAGCAGGAGGAAAAAGAGCCTGGCATGACTCCTTGATGGTCCACTGTGCTGCAGGCCAACCACAGGATTCTGGATTGGGTCTCTGGTAAGGGGTGCCACCTTCCTAGCCCCGCCGCAGAGGGGGGGCAATCCACAGCGGAAATACCAGAGGGCAGCTGTTTGTGGTGTGGCGGGACCAGAAATAGAGAGAGTTCCTCCGTCGGGAGGACTGAAGCACCTGCCAGGACTATGAAGGAAAAAATGTATATCTATATCTATATATCATGAACTAAACAGTTGTCAGCCTGTGCTTCTTAACAGGTAATATCAGGGTATGAACCATGAAATAGAGGATCGTTGGCTACATTGTCAGTAATGCATTATTTTTTTTTTTAATGACAAGGAGGTAGATATTAGAAGCAACCATAACAACCTTGTTGCAATACATACGCATGTTAGCAAAACAAGGAAAGACTGTAGTCAATGCATACCAGAAGTGCAAAAATGCCTTCAACAAGATTGTAAAACATGGAGTGGTACAGAAAAAAGTGTGGCACTAGATCAGGACATTGTAAGTGTGTGACAAAGGGGTCAGGCAACATCACTTACTGGGTGGTATACTTGAGCTTTACCATCTAGAGGAGTAAGATCCCTCACAGCTGAGTATTGGGCCCATCCCATTCAAGGACTGGGTTACCAACATTGATGAAGAGCAACAAAGACCGATATAACTTTTTTGGCAATAACAGAAACAGTAACCCATACAGTTAACACAATTGAAAAATACTTTGTGGTATGGAGGGAGTAACATAAGAGAAAGTATGCAGAAGTCAGGTCAAAAGTGATGTGTTTCACATATGTTCTTCACCGAACATGTATTTTAGAAGTAAAGCATTTTGTTTCAGACAGTTGTATCATGGCTATGTGAGCACTCTGAATAAAGTGAGAAACACAACCAAAGAGACACGCAGAATCGCAGTAATGGTGTCTCATGAAGGCAACTAAACCAAACAGAGTAATCTGACATTACTGAAGGCATGCATGTTCTTAGAGTGCATACAGAAGAATATACAGAAAGAGAAGAGGAGTTCCATTGCTGAAGAATGATACACACCCATTGGATACTGTCTGTCGCTATGAAGATGCCAGCTACACATTCACATGGAGACAGCAGGTGGTACCTTACAGATTAACAGCACATGGCACATGGCTACCTTAAAGTGGGCAAAGTTTACAGGATGAAGACATTAAATATAGAATAATGCATGTGGAAATTTATAATGAGGAGTTTACTCACACCTGAGGTGTGTGATTCCCCATAAACCCCAAGAGTAATGGTTGAGGGGTTTATCAAGGCATCTCACACTGAGGGTGTGCATAAAATACAAGTTGATACACACCTTCTCATTTTTAATTTTTTATATTAACTACTTCCTTAGATTTTTTTTATTTTTGTTATTTTAGAATTTTTGCAAAAGGTGCTTAATTAAATTCCATTATACACGGGTGATTATACGTACGTGTAAAATTAAACTCATTATACACATATGTGTATAATCATCCATGTATAATGGAGTTTGACAGCCCACAGTTGTTAATCATCACTGACCAGCTAATATTGAAGCAATATCCAAAACAGAGGAAAGTCTGGGGCACATGTTGTAGAAGCATCAGCAAAATTGAAAGGTGCACATCATCAGGATGAAGAAAGCATATCCTTAGAAATGCATATCAATTGCAAGGCTTTCACAGTAAAAAGTGTGATGAGGGAAGGAGCACAAGAAATATGAGAGAGATGTTCTTCATAGAGCATAGTGTACAGGCATAACACAGTGTGACAGCAGGAATGGAGAACACCTAGACAGAGATGCACAGCAAGCATTGGGAAGGGGAAGAGAAGAGTTACATAATAGCATGCATCAATAATGTTGTACAATGGGACACTACTTACAATAAAACTGGATGAAGTTCATGAATACAGAGGTACTTACTGTACAGTAAGTGACAACAATTTCTACATAAGTAGATCTTAGTATTTGTATGATACACATCTTAATATGCACTACTGAATTAGTGTCACTGCATACCTTGTATAATGACCATTACTCATTACAGATACCTTTCAGAAATGTTGTTGGTTTCTGAATCCTCATGATAAAATCTTCTGCCAAAGTTGGACCACATTTTACCACAGGGCACCCAGTTCTTCTGAAGATAGCTCAAAACTGGTGGAGGAAAGGATTTCTGTGTCATTGTGATGACCTCATTTTCAAATTTTTCTTCCTAGGAAAGTGTCAAATAGCAGAACAGCATGGTGAGCAAAGACAGTACCTATGACACCATCTCATAAAAAAAAAGTATGGCAACATTTGATGTCAAGCAGTCCCATCACGTATCAGTGACAAAAACGGACAGTGGAAGAAACATGCGGTGGATGGACTGTCACTATTAGGGTATACAGGCCCATGAAAGCCATAAGAACCATTTTTCATACTGCAGACTAATGTAAGTTACACTGGGGAGAACAAAAAGAATAGTATCCTTCAGACACTATAATTGAATGGCATGAAATTTATTTTCAGGATCATATGGAGATGAAACATGGCAAAAGTACATAAGTAGTAAAGGGACACGCCTAATAAGAAAACAATAAACTGTTATAACATTGGCAGTATACCTTTCAATTACATGGCAATACTTGCAAAGAGCACATCATCAGTAAGACATGTTCCAAGTGACAGAGGGACACGTACTGGGCCAGTGACATTAAATGATGTCAAACAGTACGGTAAAAGTACTGTCAATTGTCATTTACTAGTGGTTGTCAAAAATTCAGGAATCTGCAGTAACTAAGACACACTATGTGCATGGCAAGACACACTGAAAAAGTAGTTTAACACCAAGAGGTTACTACCAAAACACGAAAACCATCATTAATGGTATTGGTGTGCTTGTGTTATTGTTACCAATTAAAGAAAATACACCCTCACTGTACAGTACTTCAGCACCTGTGTAGTGATGAATGACTTATCAGCAACTTATGCACTGAAACAGCAAAAGATTAAAATAAAAATGACAGTGAATAATAAAGATAAGCAATATGAAGAGGCAATCACACAACAATCATTAGAGAATTAGTCATAGGCAGAAAGAATGCAGAGCTAACGCAGTGACAAGCAACCCGATAGTCAACTCAAGTGAAATTCAGGAAGGCACATACTTACAGTGTGACAATTCTTCAAAATGTACATTTCCTTCATGATTTCATTATGCGAGGTCATATTTGAAGGTCCACACACTGTGGAGTCTTTCTTCTTCAGCCACCTCTGTACAGCCTAACAATAATGAAAATATGACATTGATGATGTATACCTCTGAAGCAATGATTACAAGGGGAGAAGACAGTGGGGGGGGGGTCAAGAGGGCCTGGGATAGACACAAGGGATTATTGAAATGGTGGGGGGGACTACAGCAAAATATTAGTGGACTATAGGCACTCTGAGTAGACTGGGTGGGCCTGGCAGCCCTTTTCTGCCATCACATTCCTAAGTATGAAAATATGAACAGACGAAAATGCCAGCAGAAACAGGCCTCACAGTCTATCTAGTCTGCTCGAGTGTGCAGCTATCACCTTATAATGCTGCTGTCTCTCCCTTCCCCTCCATCCTATTACCCTTCACCCTTACACTGTCTCAACCCTTCTTAAAGCTGTCTACCATCTTGCAGGCCACTACCTCACCTGGCAAGGAGTTCTACTTGTCCACCAGTCTTTCTGTGAAAAAAATGTCTCCTCATCTGTCTCCTGAATCTACCCCCCTCCAGTCTCTGTTAGTGTCCTTTTGTGTACCTCCCTTTTTCTCTTCTGGAAAAATCTTCTCTGTATTAGTCCTGTTTATTTCCTTCAGGTATTTAAAGGTCTCAATCATATCTCCCCTGTCCCTTCTCTCTCCCAGACAGTATATATTGAACTCCACCAGCCATTCCTCATATGTATGCCCTCCAATCCCTGGATCATCTTTGTAGCTCTATGCTGTACCCCTTCTAATAATCTGGTGTCCTTCTTCTGGAATGGGTGCCAATACTGGACACAGTACTCCAGGTGGGGCCTGACCACAGACCTATACAGAGGCAGGATAACCTCTCAACTTCTGGAGGAGATCCACCTAGCTATACCACCCAGCATTTTGTTTCCTTTTGTTGCCACCCTTCTGCATTGAACAGAGTTGTTCATGCTCCCTGTTATGATCACCTCTAGGTCCTTCTCTTCTGTGGAGCAACCCAATTGAACCCCATTTAAGTGATAATCCCTCCACTGGTTAGGGGCTCCAAAGTGCAGAACTCTGCACTTCTTGCTGTGGAACCCCAGCTGCCATCTATCTGCCCACTCATGATGCTTATTTATGTCCTCCTGCAGCCCCTTCCCCCCTTTGTGTCATCTACCACTGCTCCCATCTTGGTATCATTCGTGAACAGACTGATTTTGCTCTGGATCCCATTCCAGATATCTGCAAATCCAAAATAGTACTCGCCCCAGCATGGATCCCCATGGCAGACCACTTGTCACCACTCTCAGTGATGAGAGTTATCTCCCTAACACCACCCTTTGCTGTCTCTCCCTCAGCTAGTTCCTGATCCAGATCACCATTTTTGGTCCTGCACCCACATACGCCAGCTTCAAGTAACATGACTTACAAAAAAAGAAAAGTGTTTACCTGTTAAACATGGAACCAGCACAGCAGAATATTCGAACAAGGAAACACTGCTTGTAGTGCTCCGATTAAACACCAGTCCTTATCAACCATAAAACCTCTAAAGAAGAATCATGAAGACATTATAAGAAAAGAAAAAAGATACTTATAGAAGAAGCAATGTGTAACATTAAAGCAACTGCAGAGAAAAAAAATCAGTCACTATAGTCACACTTGTGCTGTTACAGAATGACAGATTAAGTGAATAAATGGCTTTGCTAACAATTTCATAACTAAATTAACAAAAGAAATACAGGTAACATTTTGAAAGAACCAGTAGGTGAACATTTCCCATCACAGGGCACAATGTAGTACTACTATCAGTATGTAAGAAAACAGCTACATATTCAGAATACCTCAGGTAGAAATTGGGTAATCCTAAATGTAGCGACTGGATGGCCTTCTTCAATTGTTCCTGCTTTTCAGAGCTTGTGACAAAGAATGCTACAGGAACACCATGGCCATGTCCATTACATATCAACATGGTGTATAATGCATAGCCATAAACAGTTACTGTATATCAGCATATGTGGCATCGACAAAAACTAGATTTTGACCACAGAGTTCCAACTGCCTCCTCTGCCAGGTAGACTGCAGGCACAACAGATGGGGATCTCCTTTAACCTTTGACAAGGCCTGATAAAGACAACATCCTCCTTAAGTGCAGAATGGACACGTGTATGCACACTTGCAGCATTGTTAGGGTCCAATCTTTTAGACATATTCCATCTCTGACGCATTCCTGTAATATCATCAGGAGTTAGATAATAGCGCCGGTCATGCACATCATGATGTCTGTTCATTTCAGACCACCCTGCAGCATGTAAAAGGATTTCACTGTTACTCATGTTTAAGGCCAGTCAAACTTCAGTGAGATTCAACAGAGATTCGTCAACAGCGTCAACTCTTCTTTCAAGAACGTTAGAAATGTCATGACTGGTCTGTCTCAGTTTTTCCCTGATAATCATGACCATATTATTCCCCTCTTTTAATATTTAGAAGGAGACATAAGCAGCACAGGCATTTGCTCTTGTGCATGTTGGGTCACCTCTTGATGCTCCACGTGGCTTTCTATAACGTTCACACATAAAATATGTGATGTCACGTCTTTTAGCCCATCTTGAAAATCATCCTTTTCCATCCTTCATTAAATTATGCATCTTGGCTTTCATTATTTGTTCAATGTTGTCAGATGACTGGATGATAACAGTGGTTTGCATTACACCATCCTTACTAACATGTAGCATCTTCTGGAATGAAGATTGGATGAGAACATCCATGTCAAACACAGAAAAACCTAAAGTAAAACAGAAAACAAAACAATGAAATGAACATCCGAGACATGTTAAAATAAGAAACGTATTAGAAATGGCTTAAAAATGTAGGATGAAACAGGAGAAGCTGATTGTCACATAGTAAGACACATTACAGTCACCAAAGTCATCACACATTTCAACACATGTGGTGCATTGCAGGGTCATGTGATGGAAAGGGCACTGCTTGATCAGGTAACATTCAAGAAATAAAACATAAGTTATACCATGAAAGTACAATGAAACACAGTTCACATCACACACACCACCTTGCTGAACCTGCCGGAACAATGCATCAACTTCCACATTAAAGCATGGAGTCATGGAAGTTCTCTGGAAAGGATCATGCTTTCAGGATAGACGTACTCCTGACAGCATAACACTATCAGGATATAAAACTCACATTGCAAAAATGGACTACTGAGCAAGATATCAGGGATACCATAAGTATACCACATACATTGCAATTAAGTAGCCATTCCCACCCATAGCCAGTAACAGCAACCAACAACACAGGAAGACAATGATGACAACATTAAATAAATAATTGAAAACATGCATAACATAACAGTTACCATATCTCCAGGAAGAGTGCATCACCTAGCAATACTGTGGAATACACTTAGTCCTGACAGGATCATCCTGTCAGAACACACACTTCACCTCAGATGGTAGTCCTGACAGGATCATCCTGTCAGAACACAAACTTCACCTCACAGGACAATATTGGTCAACACATTGCTTATTCCATTAACATGACACAGTACTCACACATTAAAGGTAGCATATTTCCAAGAACAGTGCATCACCTAGCAATACTGTGGCATACACATAGTCCTGACAGGATCATCCTGTCAGAACACACACCTCACAGGACAATAATAGTTAACACATTGCTCATCCCAGTAACATGATGCAGTACTCACACATAAACATACTACAGTTATACCACTTAACAAACAATACTGGCTATTACCAGAGACGTCCATTAGACCCCCCAAAAAAGCATTTGTATCATAGACACCAGCCTAGCAGAAGCAGCTTATGCAGTAGTATTACTTTACTAAATGTAGATACCGAGAATCTATTACATCAAGAAAAAACAAAAAAATGACAACTGAAACTAAGTACGGTTGCTTACAGCACTGAAGCAAAAATACAGATTTCAAATCACTGCACCACTGATGATCTGCAGACGAGATGCACAGTAGAAAAACCTGTCCTTCATGAGCACGATCTGAAATATAAAAAAATAAATAAAATGAGTAACATCTTATTACAGCACTGTAACATTAACAAGTTCAGACAATGAGCAGAACAGATGATCTTTGCCTAACTGAACAAAATGATCTCTGAGGCCATATGCTGAAGGAAAAAACATAAAAGATCACATAATATTCAGTAAGTTGACATATAAATGACAAAAAAAGGAATATTAAAGTTAATGTCACTCACCCAGGCAATGCACACAAGTACTCTGAGTAGAAATCGAAAAACTTCAGCAGCTTAGCCACAGAAAATGACACCTGCTTCACTATAAGGAGAAAAATAGAATGAGAGGCTCCAATTCAAAACTCTGTACATTTCAAATGTTGGTACTGAAGCACGAGTCCACAACTAGCCTATAAGAACAAACCATTCCCTATCCAATCACAGTGCAATAACAAATCGGCCAATAGCTGAACAGCAGAACCAAAACAGCACCCAGTGCATGAACAGCCAATAGTATTAGGGGACAACACTTGATTGACAAACCGTCAAACGAATGGTGATCTTCTCCCGTCAAGACAATTTGCTGACAGCAAAAGTTCATGCCACCTTTACTATCCTTGCTGTCGAAGATTGCTCAGCTGCTGCTTTGTTGTTTTTACAGTGCTCCAGACTGCCCTCTGAAAATGTGGACCTCCTCCCCTGGCTGACCCCTACACAATGGTTCAGAGAGTGAAATAGTGAAAGTAGTTTTACCAACAGAGGTAGTAACATTTTAAGGTTTGATTTCAGTGCAATCAAGGTCAACCACATTGTTTCAAAATGCTAATTGTCTGCTCAAGGAAACTGACTGGGGCTTTGCCTTTATATGGTGCTGTTCTTGACTGCCCCCTAAAAATGCTATCTTCCTGCCCTGGATGCCCCCTTCACAAAAGTTCCCAGCAAGAAAAACTCCCACAGGTCAAAGGGAGAGAGAGAGAGAGAGAGATATTTATATATTAGTTTACAGTAAGTGCATTTCAGAAAGTGTATGTCTTATGACAAGTTTGATGTATAAACTTCGTCAATACCCGCATAACTTGTCATGCCATTGAGAAAGAGAGAGAGAGACAGACAGACAGACAGACAGACAGAGACCGGGACAGAGAGAGACAGTGAGTGTGAAGGTATTCTTAACACCAGAGTCAGTTAAGTTCTGAGTTTTGAAGTGCAATCAGTGTGTCAGCCACACCTTTTTCAAAGTGCAAACTGTCTGCATGCTGACACTCTCTGAGGTTTACTTTTATACATTGCTGGTCTGGACTGCCACCAGAGAAGCTGACCCTTCTCCCCTGGCTGCCTCCTTCTCAAATATTTCTAGCAACAAATGTTCCCACAGATCAGAGTGGAGAGTGGACAGATAGAGAGAGGAGGGGAGAGATAGAGAAGATACATGTATTTTTAACAGCAGATATAGTAGTATTGGGGTTTGATGTCAGTGCAGTGCAAAGTATTGGCCATAATGTTTCAATTGCAAACTGCTTGCTTTTTGAGGTTTCCTGGGGCTTTACTTTTATTTCAGAACTGTACTGGTTTTGACTGCCCCCTGAGAATTTGGTCCTCCTCCAATGGCTGCACCTTCACAAATGACCCAGCAAAAAAAAGTTCTTACATACAAAAGACATTGAACCCAACCCTAGACCCCCCATGGCAAACTGCATTACTGGCTCACCGGAAGACCCCAACTGGACCTCTCCCAAGGGCTTAAAAATGGCACATATGAATGTTGGCAGCATGTGTCCCAAAATACATGCACTCCATAGCCTGGTGGACCTCTACAATCCAGACATACTGACAGTATCAGAAACGTAGTTGAAGCCGCATATCTAAACTCATGAAATAGAACTCGTCAGGTACAATGCCTTTAGAAAGGACAGGGATGACAAAGACCAACCTGACAGACCCTAGATCCTGCTGGTCACACATCAATGCCTTGATAAAAGGCAGTGGAAAACCAGCCCAAAGCCAGATACACTGCAATGACCAAAACCTTAGTGATGGCCACGAGGCTACCACTGCCTTCAACAGGTTTTTCACTGACCTTGAGGTATACAAAGCTAGCCTCCCCCCCCAGAACCCCTGTGCAGCCTAGCCCTGAGACCCCAAATTCTCAGTGCCCACTTTTCCAGCTGCGACTTGTGTGACTAAAAGAAGTTCTTTCCCTCTTGAAGTCCATTAGAGTGAAAGGCTCAACCGGGCTGGACAGCCTTGACCCTAGGCTACTCAAGTCAGCCACGCCAGCAATTACACTACCTGTTATGTGACTTATTAATAGGTCCCTGTCAGATGGAAAGGTACTGAGCACATGGAAACAGGTGTACATGGTACCAATCCAAAAAGGAGGCCTTAGGGAGCAAATAGGCAACTATTGGCCCATATCCCTCCTATACATTCTATCCAAAATACAGGAAAGGCTAGTCTACTGCCAACTCCAAGACTACTTGGAGGGGAACCAGCTGTTGGTGGATACCCAGCATGGATTTAGAAGTAAGCATGGGACTGACACAGCACTCATCAGATTCTCCTCTGAGGTCCTCACGGCTTTGGACAATGGTACCCCAACTGGGGCACTCTTCATAGACCTGACCAAGGCCTCTGATTTAGTAGATCACAGCCTCCTGTTAAACAAACTGAGTAATCTAGGCATTGATCACCACTCCTTAACTTGGTTCTGTAGCTACCTGACCAACTGGTCCGAGCAGGTCAAATGGAGAGGGACAACTTCAGAAGCACTTCCTGTCAAGAAGAGGGTACCACAAGGATCAATACTGGGCTGTCTCCTCTTCTTGTTGTTTGTCAATGACCTGAAAAACCACTGCAGAGGTAGCTCAGTGGTCCAATACACTGATGACACTGTTATTTACAGATCCTTGTCTAGCCCTTTAGACCTGGGACCTCAACTTCAAGCAGACTTTACAATCCTAGAAAGATGGATCCATGACAACAGGCTGGTTCTAAATGTCACAAAAACTAAAGCCATACTGTTAGGGCTGAGAACCCTAGGCCAAGACAAAAGCCCCCAACACCCTCTGGTCTCCTCATCAGGCACACCTATAGAGGTAGTGAAGACCTTTAAATACCTGGGATTGATGCTGGACCAAAGTTTCACACTGAAATCCCATGTGGACCAGGTAACAAAAACCATACACCAAAAGCCGGGTTTACTATACTGCCTGAACACCCAGTTGATCCCTGAGTCCAGGATCACAATAGCTAATAGCATCCTCCTCCCAACCCTGACATATGCTGCTTTGATAATGCAGGGAATTAATAAACAGGGGAAAAAAGTTTGTTGATGCTATATAACAAAATTGCTTACTTCACCACAATGTTCCACCTGAGGTGACATCACTGTGAAGTGCTGGCCTCCCTGAACTGGCCATCCTTTTGCCTTCTGCAACAATACCACCTATAATGTAATGCATGTAAGCGCATCAATGACCAGCCCCCAGCAAGCCTATCTGGTCTGCTGGCCCCAAAGTGCTCAGGTAGACAGCTCCTCACCTCTGGAAGAAGTCTCCTGGAAGAACCCAGAGTAAGGAGCACAGCTGATAGTGCATCCTTTGCCCATGCAGCTCCTGTATTGTGGAACAAGCTCCCTGACCACCTTCAGAGTGCTGCCTCCCTGAGTACCTTCCACAAGGGACTACACGTGCACTTGCTAAACAAGAGTACTTGCTCTTGCCCCTGAACACAATACAGCAAGATTACTAGCTACACCACAGTCATAAAACCTAGTCTTCCCATATCCCTAAAATATCTTGCAGAATCCCACACCAACATCAAGCAGAAAGCAAGCTACCCTCTGCTCATGTTCTGCACTAACCCACCCTCCAGTTCCATGTGGATGGACAAAGGGATTCCCTTGTGGGGAACTGCCTGATACACTGTTGTGAAATGTCTTGAATGTAACCTAATGAATGAACTTACACACAGGGAACTGTTTAATACTCAGCTGTGAAATGAAACTAATACTCTGTTGTGAAATGTCTTGAATGTAAACAAATGTTGTCTGCTCACACATGTATTGTATATACGATAAGATCTTATTTTATGTAACTAATTCCGAGTCTCCCCTGAAAAAAGACCCTCGGAGCCCAGTGGGTTTACCCAGTTATCAAAATTGAATACATAAATAAATATGAGTGTAGAGAGGAGAGGAGAGAGAGAGAGAGAGAGATGCACTTATTCTTGGCATCAGAGTTAGAATTTGAGGTTTGATTTTAGAGTAATCAGTTTATCTACCATATTGTTTCAAAGTGCACACTTTCTGCTTGTTGAAGATCACTAGAGGTTTGCTTTTATGCGGCATACCTCTCAACCTCTTGTCACTTAAATGAAGGACACTGGCACTGAAAATGAGGGATGATTAGGGACACTAGCTTTCATAATAAGTGACACATCCTCAAAAATGGAGGTACAAGCTCAGAACACTGGAAACTATTGCCTATACCTGTGCAAAGTTCAGTTTTGATTTAGCATTTTAGACAATTAAGAATTTCTGCTTTTAAAGCTTAGACAGCCAACAGAGTTAGAACATACTGGAGTTCTGGACATCACCATCTCTGTGGGGGAATTTCTTTTTCCTTGAGGAACAGGTGAGGGACAGTTCAATTTTGAGGTCTCATGGTGCAACCAATTTTTGCTTTATCTTGATGTATTGTACCCTCATTGTGAATGACTTGTTTCTTATGCCCAGTTTCAAAACTAATAAAATAAAAGTTCGTAATATTCCAAGATGACTGCAGAACTGTGAGCAGCATTTAGATAGCTACTGGTTGTAAAGACCAAGCAACCCAAATTAAAAACTGTAATATACTGTAGCTGTGAAAAAAGGATTCCAGAATCTCTCAAAGCAATTAAAGAGGGATGATCATATTGTTTCTTCTTTGGACAATTCTAGAAATCCTGTTTAAGGTCTGATGGATTGATTTGCCTAGAGGAGCCCCATCCCGGATGAAGTGGTACTACCAGTGTCTGCGAATAAGGCCAAGAGTAGAGCAATATCTCCTGGAGCAGTGCTTCAGATTGAAGAAAAAATGGATCAACTCTTTATGTTACATTCTAGTGATTAAACATTGTTGGACACTGACAGTAAGATTGCTGAGACTTCAACAGATTCTCAACCATATTACACCAACATTTATAGCCCCTACTTCTAGAGCCATGTAGGTGGGTGGTTGCCACTGTATCTGTTGATTATTTTTTATGGGTTTTCAAGTTTGTCTTCTTGGACTGCCTACAGTAGAGCCTGCCAGTGTTGGAAGTACAATTTATGAGCTTTGGAAGCTGTGGGGGCCTTTAAGGATCCCTTTAAATTGAACACCTCTCCCATTACAAGTCAACGATAGTGATGTCTGACCTGTTGTAGCTTACTTCACAGCAATGGGGACTGAGAACTGGCACCACCCCCTATAATTCCAACACAGGAGCCTGCCAGGATGTAATGCAGTGTCACAGATTCCTGTATGATGAAAATGTATTAATGTCCTGTGAAACTGCACTATTTCCTGCAGTACACTAACTCTGCAGAATTCTTCAGTACTCTGCGTTGCATACTGGTGGGCTCCAATGTGCACCAATGTTGTACACATCCACTGTGAACCCCTACTGTAAAAAATTCCTGCAAAACATCATCACCAAGTAATGAAATGTTCATGTTTTTTTAAACTTGGCTTTTTTAACTTTATTAAAATATGTGATAGTTCACTTCCTGAGAGAGTACATACTCTTTACAGGCAATACACTTACACATTAATAGAAACATATCATTTGATGGCAGATTAGGAATGTTTGGCACACCTAGTCTGTCCATTTTTCCCTACCTACAGTGGCACCGCAAACCCTACTCAATCTACGGCTCTGCCCACCCCATGCCTTACCACAAAGGTTCCCTTATGCCTATCTTATGCCTATCCCATGCCTTCTTGAACCCCACTACAGTTGTTGCCTCCACCAGCTCTGATGGAAGGCTGTTCAAGGCATCCACCACCCTTTCTATGAAGAAGTACTTCCTCATATCTCACCCGCACCTACTCCCTCCAACTTCATAGCATGACCCCTTGTTCTTGTGAACTTTTTCTGAAAAATGCTTCCATCTTGAACCTTATTTATACTCGTGACATATTTGAAAGCCTATATCATACCCTCCCTCCTTCCTTTTCTCCAGGGTGTACAGTACATATTGAGGTCTTTCAGTCTGTACTCATTGGGCTTTTTACGCAGACCCTGCACCATTTTAGTTGCCCTTCTCTGGATTGCCTCCACTCTGTCTATGTCCTTCAAGAGATGTCTCCAGAACTGGACACAGTACTCCAGGAGAGGGGTTTTATGTGATAACGGTGAGTATTTAACTGCGCCGATCACATACTATGACCTCAAAAGTGCCCGACATCAACTGAGTGAACAACTTTTCACCAACCATCGTAAACAGCAATGAACACTCACTCCCTGGTGCATGGCAATAAAATTTAATGGATTTGCAGCCTGGTGGTGCTGAGGGCTGAGGTGCTGGAAACCTTACCTAGTGCCACACCAGAGACCCATGTTCAGGAATGAGCATAGGCTGCCGGGGGTCGGCAGGGAAGGAGAAGGATTGAGCATCCATAGGACTGATCTCCTTCTCCAGGGAGGGGGAACACCTGCACTCGGTGGGCACCTAGCCTCTAGGGAGGCTGGGAGCCAGTGCACTGATGTGATAGAGGGCAGAGACAAGGCAGATGCTTGGAGGAGTGCATGTGGACATGTGTGCGTGCCTCCTTGTGGCATCATTACATGCCTCAGCTCAGGGAAACAAAAAAAGAGGTAAAAGGGTCCTTGTGTGCCACAGTGACAGTTGAGCCTTGCAGGAGCCATCCCCTGTGATTGGCAGTAACCTCTTCCTGCACAAGATCTGTGCATTAGATGGATCCCCACTGCCCCACCATAGGAGGTAAGCTGTGGGGAAGATGGAGCAGAGGTAAGCTGCGAGTGGTGGATGGGGCTGGGGTTATCAGACAAGACGCACTGTTGCCAGGGACTGGGGAGTGAAAAAACAGATTAACTGCAAAAAAAAAAAAAATGGATTTATCCGGGGGGGAAGGGCTGCACCCCCACGCTCCCCAATCTATATATTTTCAACTCCAGGGGGAGCGGACTTAAAAGCAAGATCCCCCAAAAAAACAGCAAAAATCTGTCCTGTACCCAGAGCCGAACCTGGGTCATCCAGCTTAGGTGGTAGTGACTCTAGCCACTATGTCAAAGGGCCAGCCCAGCAGAGCTTAGCCAAACA